>OX381708.1:78835644-80322908 GCA_947462335.1 Harmothoe impar
CCGCTGCCACACGTGAAACTTTTCCTCCCGACGGACATTCCAGAATCTACCCTTACAACATTACCTTCGATTTCGAGGCTTTCTTCAGACCGTGCAGATGACCGTCGACCGAACACGTGTCCCTGCTGTGGGATCACGTCCTTTTGTCGGCTAGCGTCGCATACGACTTTCCGGGGTAGGAGGGGCAGTGTACGTCAGAGAATCCGACGCAGATTCCGACCCCTTGTTAGACCGAGTTTAAAATCACATAAACGAGAACGCCAAAGTCATCGAGAAAGCTGTGCTAGAAGTTTACCGACCAACGTTAGCGAAGTTACATGTGGCGATAGGTGAAGCTCTCCTGCTAGAGGAAGCGACATTCACTCCTTCTCCAGGCGGCTTCGCTGCAGCTCACACCAGACAACCGTTAGTTCAACTGAAGAAGCGGCTTCTGAGATACATCCGTCAAGCTCCAGTCGTAGGCTTCAACTCGGAGCGTTACGACTTGAACCTGATCAAAAATAGGCCTTCACTCGTTCTTTGCCTCCGGAGACCGAAGAAACCAACAATTCAGCGTCATAAAGAGAAGCAATCAATACTTGACGGTTTACACACAGTTTTCTTGGACGTAGTAGTCAACTATTTGGCACTTGGTTACAGCTACGCGAATTATTTGCGAGCTTTCACCAGAAACGAAGAGAAAGGTTGCTTTCCTTACGAATGGATGACGTATACCAAGAACCTGGTAAACAGAACCCTGCCACCGAGATCGGCTTTTGACAGCGAACTGACGGGCGTCAAAATGGCCGAAATCCGACTACGCCACATGTCAGAAAGTTTAGTATGACAAGAAGAAGCAAACTATGAGAGATTACTTGATCCACTACAACAACGAAGACGTCAAACCTTTCATAGAAGCTTTTGAAAAAATCACGCTAATTTTTTCCAAGATAGCAGCATTGTCATGTTGAAAGACGAGATCTCTCTCGCCAGTTTGACTTTACAGGTCCTCTTCCAAAAACCTATAAGCTGTGTTCACAACGTTCCCTCCGTTCGACGCCGTCCTCCACGCTCTGATCAAAGAAAATCTAGTCAGTGGTCCTTCCATCATCTTCCATAGATTTCACGAGAAGGAGTGTATAGGTGTCTTATAAGTCGGCAGAGGGTGAATACTAGTGAAAAGGGAAGGCAGGTGTGCAAGTAGCTTTTTCTAACAGACACGTGTGTGAACTAAGCTGCTTAAGTCTAAACCCACCTGCGGTAGAAGCTCTGTACTGAGAGAGTCTTTTCAGCCGTTTAAGAGGTTTATCTAGGACAGGGTACATAAGGAGTGAAACGCCGCTCTCACCAGTCACACTTTCTCCACCCGCCCTTCATCTTCGTAGCATCGTCCACTCTACGCTCGCTCAGCACGTTACGATGATTAGTTCTGCTATTTTCTTTATTTATGAAAGTGTTGACGCTACAGAGCATCGAAACCCTCTCGAAATGAGTCCAAGAAAGAAAAAGCAACTCCCACTTGAAGCAAGAAGAGAAACAGTGCCCTATGATGCATGTGAGGTAAAGAAACATTGGAAGGACGTCACCAAGGAGCAATGGATAGAAGCATGCTTCAACTTCATCGGAACAGTAGTTTCATTTGGACAGAGGGAGAAGATTTTGTTAGAGCTATTTTTCTTAGCTCCGTATACTTGGCCTGACTGTGGTGAAATTCCTTCAAGTTTGTCAGTCTTCGCCATACAAGTTATCAACTCCTTGAAGGAGCTTCGATATATGCAAGGCACTCAGGAGGAGATTGTCAAGAAAATGACGGAATTCGAAAAAGGCGAAGACACAATATGGTGCGAGGAGACGACATATGCGGACGATGATCTGGAGTCCATCATTTGTAGCCCGTTGGAACATTATGTTAAAGACTTTGAGGACATGCTAGACAGCACTGAGATGAACCCGAAAGAGAGATCCCTTACTGCACAGAAAGAGGCCAAAGCTGTGTTGGAAAAGCACAAGTTTGGTCAAGGATTCACTCTTCAAAGCAGCTGTGTGAGTGTGATAAAAAGTCTTGTGTTGAAACATTCAGACATGAAGTTTTCGCGTGCTGTCGACACACTTCCTTTGCCTGAACTGATGATGAACATGATCGACCCCATCGTACCAACACGTTTCGACTCTGCCAATTGTCCCATGTATAAAATGGTTTCAAGTTTTGCCCGTGGCCGATGGCTAAACGATCCACTGAAGTCAGAAAACCTCCTTGATTTAATCAACTGACTAAATGTATTTTCTCATACTAGTATTAGTAGCATTAGTAATAGCGGCTACTCAGTCTCGTGCAGCACAAGCAGCAGCATCTGTCAGCAGCATCCGTGACATCGTCAGCAGCAGCAGCAGCTGCACAAGCAGCACAAGCAGCCACATCTGTCAACAGTATCCGTGACATCGTCAGCAGCTGCAGCAGCTGCACGAGCAGCGCAAGCAGCACAAGCAGTAGCATCTGTCAGCGGAATCCGTGACAGCGTCAGCAGCCGCAGCAGCGGCTGCACGAGCAGCACAAGCAGCAGCATCTGTCAACAGCATCCGTGACAGCGTCAGCAACTACAGCAGCTGCAGCTGTCAGCAGCTGCAACAGCTGCACGAGCTGCACAAGCAGCAGCAGCAGCAGCAGCGGTAGTGTAGACCGCTAAATTCGAGATGACGTCATGTCTGTTTCTTAGCATCGACATTCGACATGAGACCTAGTGACATTTGACATGAAGCTTGAAAAACATAGTGACAGGTGACATGAGCAATTCTTAAAATCGCCATGAGATATGAGCATAATTAAGCGACATCGACATGTGCCATGGCTATTTTTTTTTAAGACAAACGCCGTAGTCTCCTCATCCAGACCTCCGCTAGTAGCGCTCTATAAGCGCAAGCTGTGGCTGTGAACCCCCTCCTCCCACCGTACACACGGGTAAATATCAGAGTCGGCCAATGTCGCCAATACTACTCTCATACAAGGGTCAGGCGCTGCTGGACTATAATAGATGGGTCAAGGACTATTCTACTGAGGGTCAGGCTACGCCGGACATTCAATAACAAGCTGGACTTTGGCAAATTTGCTTGAAAGTCTGGCCAGCAAGAGTCCAGCATACTCTCCCAAGAGTTCAGCATTGCCAGACTATGGCATGAGGATCCCGCATGGTCAGACTTTCAAGCAAGTTTGCCAAACTCCGGCTTGTTATTGAATGTCCGGCGTAGCCTGACCCTCACTAGAATAGCCCTTGACCCATCTATTATAGTCCAGCAGGGCCTGACCTTTGTCTGAGAGTAGAATTAGCGCTATTGGGTGCCTCTGATATTTGCCTCTGTGTAGTCAAACCTAGCCTGAGACAGACATACTTCAGAAAGAAACGAAAGCGGATTCCGACATCGGTGTGTGACGATCACTTAGAGCTTTTCGTGAAGATAAAAACGGAAAAAAAGTGCGAAAATGGTGTCCGCCGCCCGGCGGATGTTGTGAAAGACGTTACCTTCACGATCTGAGAACTTCGGGGCTTATGAAAGAGGCGTGAGAAGGTGACGGGATCCTAAGTCTCAACCCTAAGACTTACATTTGCTACGATCGAGTCAGCGGCACCGGTGAAAGAAAATCCCAAAAAAAAAGATAGCGTGCAAAAAGTGTACAGAAGTAACAAAACCCTAAAGAACCAGTCGTCTTCTTAGATGTTTTCGAAAACGAAAAACTCTCCTTGCGGTAAATAGAAATTTCAAAGTGGTACGAACCAAAAATGGACACTTACACCATAGAGAAAGATGACGTGCGCTACTTGTATTATAAGCGTCGCGTGCATTCTAACGGTGTGACAACGAGTCCTTTAAAATATGAAAAAAAAAGTGTGTTATTGATTGATTGAGCGCATCTTTTCAAAAATAGCGTGTTTATTAGAATTGAAAAAAAAGAAAAAAAAAAAAAAAAAAAAATTATTGTTGTGTTTTATTTTCATACGTCTTCTTTTATTAGTAAGTAAAAAAAATTATAACAATTAACTAGCGTGTCCTCTTAAAGTGACACTTCCTCCGGTCGCTGCTGATCGCCTAATTAAGGCATGTGTCGTCGTCACTTCTAGTCACGTGACTCATCAGGTCGCTTCCGGTCACGTGATCCTAAAGTCGATCACTTCCTAAACAAAATTAAATTAAGAGACACATTTCTTCATGACCCAACCAATCAGAGGTCTCCATTTGACCAGAAGTAGTCCCCTCATTTGCATAATGGGTCACTTCCGGTGTACCAGCCAATCAGAAGCCTCTAACTAAGTCAAGGTCACGTGACGTCACTTCCGGTATGCCCTTATATGGACATGTGAAGGTCACATGACGTCACTTCCGGTATGCCCTTATATGGGCGTGTGACGTCACTTCCGGTCAAATGGAAGCCTCTGATTGGCTGAGTCATGACCTTGACCTCTAACTAGGTCAAGGTCACGTGACGTCACTTCCGGTATGCCCTTATATGGGCATGTGACATCACTTCCGGTCAAATGGAGGCTTCTGATTGGCTGCAGGTCGATTGAGTAATAAACAGTAGTTAACTATAGTCCCGTTCCGATACATACTATACTACTTATATTACCTAGTTGGTGCTACACAATAAGCAGGTGTCGTCCACGGCTAAATTAGGGCGTACACTGTCTCAATATATACCGTAGCTGTATAGCGCAACGCTCTGCATGCCCCCTATCCACCCCTTCCCATTGTTCATGACTGCTGAGTGTGAAAGCTGAGGGAAGGAGGGGTGGTGGTGGTGGTGGGGGGGGGGACCCTCACACAGGCACCAGTGACACATCGTAGTAAAGGGGAGAGGAGGAGCGTGGGGGGGGGGTGTCCTTGTCAGAGATATACATAAAACTTTAACTCATTTTTCTCCTGAATACAACACAGAATCAACTGGGTACATCCACAGGCCTTCAGAAGGGGTATCCATCTATTAGCTTACATTATTAGTTTACTCCACTAATTTAAGAAAGGTCACAAATTCGTTTTAATTTAACTTGTATATGTATACATTGACTCATGCATTTCAGTTTAACACTACGCTGCTACAAGGTGTCTCTGAGTGTATGCTAGATAGCAATACGGTTATGTCTCCAATGTCAACGAGGCAGTCCTGGTTAGCTGTCACCTGATAAGTATTGGTCTATGGATTGGCAGTCATCTTTGCAGGAGTTCACCTACTTTGAAGTGAGGGACACTACACATACACGGGCCTGAGTTAACCAGACAATTTCCACTTCTTTCACCATTAATAAATACTTTCAGAGTAAGTCATACATTGTAAAGCCAAGACTCATTTATAGACCGATAAAGCTGAACATATCTGGCTCACTTTATGGTTGAAAAATGAGTAGTGGCTGTAAATGTGTAGTGGGAGGGTTGGAAGTTGTCTTTGTATTACAACAAGGCAGTTT
Organism: Harmothoe impar; assembly: GCA_947462335.1. Classification (NCBI taxonomy): domain Eukaryota; kingdom Metazoa; phylum Annelida; class Polychaeta; order Phyllodocida; family Polynoidae; genus Harmothoe; species Harmothoe impar. Next base: position 78,841,077 of record OX381708.1, read on the forward strand.
GCATCAGGGTCAGGAATGTGTATTAAAAAATATTGTGTGACCACCAATGTATAGATGTGCTGGTATGCCTGATAATTGTTTTTGTAAAGTCCTTTAGGGTTCTCCTGTTGTTAATCAAATTTATTTAAATAAGACCAACCATTATATCTGTATAAATATTTCAAGCATGACCTTTTTCATGAAACGTAATTTACGGATAACATTTAATAATATGTTAATTTTAAGGCATAAATATTGAGTATGTGGAATTCTGATGCATAAAACTGTCGTTCGTCCTTCATCCTCCCCTCCCCTCCCCCCAGTTATATTACCAAGGGTATTATTAAATTCTCTTGTTTATCAAAGCTAAAAGAAGGTATTTTTGAATAAATGATAATTGTTTAGTGCTGTAAGGACGTATAATACCTTCTTGGGTCCTCTGAGCAACCTCTTGAGAACAGCATTTTTTGTAGACTGTTTGTTGAGGTTAATAAACTTTTTAAATTGAAATTTATTGAATTGAGAAGCCTCCGTTGAATCCAATGGTGAAGGTTTCTCCACAACCTTGGTCCATCCTTATACCCATCCATTGGCACATGATGGGTATAATTGATATAATTGTACACTAGGGTTGTCATTAACTTGGTATCTGAGAGGGGGGAGGTGTGCTAGGGCGTCTCTACATGTAGGTCAATGTCTTTTTTAACTGCTTTCAGACAATCCCAATATCCGAGTTCAAGGTATTTATATAGCTAAAGATAGAGCCATACTATATATCACATTACACAACTCATGCTACTCTACCGTACAACACAGGCGTTGGACATCTCATTGGAGTCACCCAGGTTGGTAACATGTCAGTATTATACATACATATAGGTGGATATTAATATAGATTGGATGTAGATAAAGATCTAAGCTTACATGAGTTATATGTTACCCATATATGTTATATATGTCCATAAGGAGATATCATATGGGCACTGTGTTATAGACTTTAGAAACACTGTGTTCTTCAGTCTCCAGATATACATAACTGATACCCCTAAAGCAAAGACAGTCATTAGATCTGGTTATTGGTCATTGTCTTGTCTATAATAAGTCCAGATGCAGATGGTAAGTCTGTTGTTTTCTGGTAAAATTATGAAGTATCAAAGTAATTTCCTTGCAGATAGAGTAGGAATGTGCGCGTTACCACTATATTACAGTCATAGCTTAATTAAATCACCTAGAATAATTTTATTCAAATATGTGAAAATGTACCAGGAAAATATGTAAATGTATCCCTCATGTCGGGGGTATAGTGTGCTTGGATGGATTGATAAGAATGCTTCTAGATTTCTCATAAATTTCTGAAATTCAAAAAACCCACAACCTCTCCCAATAGACTGTAGAGGTGAATAGTCTTGAACATAAACGGCTGGGTTATAGTTGTGCTAATCAGTTTAAGATAGAATTAGAAAAAAGGCAAAGGGGTTTCTTGGGCTCTGATTTATAGCAGCCACAACTCTGTATATTGCTTAAGATTTTGTCACCATATATAGCCAGTTTAGTGATGGAGGAATGAGACAACAGGGGATATGCATTAAAACTGTGTTAAGGGTAGATCCCTGCATTAGGGGTCTATGTAAAACAATTTACACTAACAGTAGGGAGGCTGTCTAAATGACATACTTCCCGAGTTAATGGGATCTATCCTACTTAGAACCTGGTATTAAATTGCTCTTCTATTACCTTTTAATTACCCTACATGAAAGTCTGAATACCACCTTGTCTATGGGATATAAACTCCCTCTAATCCAGCCTTGCCATTTGACGATTCAAAATACTAGGTTCTGAAAGGGAAAGGCTTATATAAGTTTGTCCCAATGTGCATAGTAGACCCAACATAATAGCCATGATTTGATTCCAGAAATGATGTCATGTTCACCATCCACCTTTGCAACAATATTGATGGCCATTGCCAGTTTGACAGAATGTCTGAGTGGACTGTGTGCCCAGGCCCTTCAGGATATCATCCCGCCATTTCAACTCAACTCTTACCGCTATGTGGTTCAGGCCTTACTTAGTGTGGGTGTTGTGTGCTGGCAGAAGAAAACATTCAAGGTGCAGCGAGAATATGTCTACTTTGTTATAGCAAATATAGTTACAAGCACTGTCTTCAATACCTGCTACTACACTGCAGCCTCAAGACTCCCGCTTGGCCTGCTGGTTACCATGACAACCCTCATACAGCTGCTCTCCGCTTTGGTCATACAGAAGTTTGTTACCTACCACATCATTCACATGCTGAAGATCCCAGGTTACTGTGTCGTCTTTCTCGGGTCAGCCTTTATGCTACAGCCTACTTTAACACTGGAAGTGAGAGAGGGATTAGAGACAGAGAAAATCATCGGAGTGTTTCTCGTCATAATAGCTGGTGTTTCCAGTATCCTTTCGGCACTTATAGTAAAAAATCACGCTTCACCTGAAATCATTTTTGTGTGGTCTGTTTGGATCTCAGCTGGTGGAGCTGTGGCCTCTGCTGTGCTTGCTGTGTACACAGATGACATTCAGATTGTTTTAACATGGGGCCAGGTCCTACTGCTGCTTGGACATTGTCTAGGTGCTGGTTCAACAGGCCTACTGGAAATCCGTGCATATAAAGACATCAGCCTCGTCACCTTTGCAGTTTTGGGTAACATCAAGCTTGTGCTAAACTTCATTCTCCAGTATACAGTGATGAATAACATTGTGAAGGTTGCAGCAAATGGACTTGAAATATCTGGAGTGTTTATCTCAATGATTGGTTTAATATACACTGCTGGGTTTGATATTTATACCGAAAAAACACAGGTGTTCTAAAATCATGCCAGGAATGACAAACTGATCAACATTTTGGTTAGGCTTTGCTGCTCCTCACTGCCCTGAAGTGCATAATCAATTTCAAGCGCCCTCATAAAGTACTACATGTCTATGAAGAAATTAAACTTTGCACAACTTTAAACATCATTCAGAACCCAAAAGATCCTCAAACTCAAAAGGCAAAAGCATGCACACCGCCTGTAAAGCTGGATTTCTTGTTGTTGATAGCACGAGGATGATGGGGTAGGCCCAGGGCTTTACCCCAATGATATCGCTGTCATGAGAATTCAGCCTTGCCACTGTCATCCACAAATGCTGCTATCCCCATGGCAACCACGGATACAGCTGGAAATGACGACTGCTACTTAACTGGCTTGGGAGAATTACTTCGGGTCAAGGTTATACTGAGATCTAGGTGGCATGGTCCGATTTTTTCCATATTTTGGTTTAAATATTTTCAAAATAGCAGTGCATTATTATATTTGGAGGATGGGATACAATAAAATATCATTCATGGGCTATAAGAGACAATTAAAATGGTCCTATGTACACATGTATATAGCCTTTTATAGTTTATTTTCAATGGATGGAATTATAGGGTGCACTCCAAAAGTCGTAAATTGAGGAGAAAAAAACTGATTCGTTCAGACTGTGTCCTAATGCTGCAGTGGACGATACCTGCTTATCCCTGAGTACAGTTGATCGTGATGATACTAGTCCCATGATCCTACATCAAGCCAAGATCAACGTTTACACGAAGAATGAATGCAAAGATGAATTGGGAGACGACATAGACGATGGACACGTCTGCGCCCGGGTCCTAGGAAGGGGTCCATGCTATGTGAGTCTGCTTTTCAGTCTTATCAACAATAATGCTAATGGTTGTGTCTTATGAGTTTGTAACAATTGAAACGTCTTTGACCGGGTGTCGTCTTTGACCTGTGTCGTCTTTGACCGGTGTAGTCTTTGACCAGCAAGTTTTAAAATGGCTGAAATGGGAGCTATGTACACAGACATGCCGGGAAGTTTGTAGTATATAGTGTTAAAATATCCATTAACCTTTTCCCCCCATTTCTGTGTACATAGCTCCAATTTCAGTCATTTTAAAACTTGCTGGTCAAAGACTACACCGGTCAAAGATGACACAGGTCAAAGACGACACCCGGTCAAAGACGTTTCAATTGTTACAAACTCATAAGACACGGCCTAATAGTCTTTATTCAGGATGGCCTCACTCTCAGGTACTCAGGTATACTGAGACAAGCAATACCAAAACTGCATGGAGGTTTACAGCTGCCCAAGAGGCTCAAAATGAAATTCAAAAAATGAAATGAGATTTCCTAAAAAGTTAAAGTTATTATTCCAAAATGAGCAGATATTGGGCAATAAAAGTGGTGAGTTCTCTTGTTAATTTGGTGCATTATCCTGTGACAAGAAGCATAGAAAGTGGGGGGAACCTAAATGAAATACTCAACCCTCATCGTTTTAGATTACTTAAAAATACCAAAATAATACCACTCTCATGGCCGGAGCCTCGGTATTTCCATACCCGTCTTGGGTCCCGGTATGGCCCTCTCTTGACATTCCTATGTTAAAACTTGTATTTGTAATTTTAAACTATGATAATGTCTACACAGCCAAAAAAATATCTCATTTCAAGAAAATGAGATAAGACTTACCTGGCGGACAAACACCTTTGATTTCAATTTCGAATAATTACTTGTTTAAAGAAAAAACATTTTCTTAAAATTAGTCATTTGTCCACCAGGCAAGTTTAAAAAAATATAATTTCCTTGAAATGAGATAATTATTTTAAGCTGTCTATTTGCTGTTCAGGGTGACGGAGGGGGCCCTCTGGTCTGCAGAATAGACGGGCAGTACCAGCTGGTGGGTGCTCTATCCTGGTACCTGGCCGACTGTGGGACATACCACTCAGCGGGCTACACCCGTATCTCCTACTTCAGGGAATGGATCAGGGGCAAGAGTGGAGTCTGGGTCAGGCTAGTACAACTGCTGATGCTGCAGGCTGTGTCTCACGACCTTGGGACAATGTTTTTGTCTCTGACCGGGTGCCGTCTCTGACCAGGTGCCTTCTCTGACCGGGTGCCATTTCTGACCGGCTTGGCTTGATAAGGTCAAAATACTAACAGCAGGAGGCTAATTATAATTATAACTATGATTATATAACAACCGCCATAACGTTTTTCCAAATCCTTATATATATGAGTATAATTCTTTTTAAAACACCTTTTTCTGACACCTGGTCAGAGACGGCACCCGGTCAGAGACGGCACCCGGTCAGAGACGGCACCCAGTCAGAGACGCCACCCAGTCAGAGACAAAAACATTGTCCCAAGGTCGTGAGACACAGCCTGCACCTGTAAGACTGGGGTCAATGCCTAAGGCAGGATTTCGTAATTAGCTATGGACAAGTTTCTTAATAGAATGATGAAATACGCAAAACAAATAATTCTCGTCTCCCATGTATCATCATAGCCCTAAGCATTTTCCACCATTGATAAAGTTGTCATGTTACCCTGCTGGCATCTGGCACTAAAACGTTAAATGGCTGAACAGAAAAGTCAAATGTTGATGCTGAGAGAGCCAGTATAGATCTTTCTCAGCATCGACATTTGACTTTTGTCGTCAGCCTTCAACGTTTTAGTGCCTGCCTAAAACTTAAAGTTTCCCTTGTATGTTTTGAAGAGTCATTAATAATTTTGCAACCCCTCAACTTGTAATAGTGATCCAGGTATCAAATTAAAGCTAGAGTAAAGGGCGAAATGACTGTGTCATTGTCACTATCATATTTTGAAAATCATGTCACTGGTTGCCATGAAAACAGTGGAAAACTGTCTGAAATCGTTGATTTTCCCCCGACTTTCATCAGTCTGACAATTATTATAGGGAAACTACTCACAGTGTGCACATGGGAAGTCCACAGAAGGAGTAAAACATAATTCCACTTCTTCTGAACCCATTTTCGATAGCTCTGACACCTTTACTTGGCAAAATATGAGTCTCTAAACATATGTTCAGAATGCTTCATGCCTGTGATTGAAGAGAATACTTTAGAATCTATTCAACTTTTATGCGCAGAGACTCGGGAGTAACTGCAAATCAAAGCTAGTCACCATAGCTACAATCCTAAAGTAGACAGGGGGAATGAGTGTGAGGTTAGGGGCATGTATTGTTAGCTAAAATAAAGTTTTAGTCATCCCACTGTGTTTAACTATATGTAATCTGACCATTATGCCTATCAAACAGGCTTTCAAGAGCCAAGTGTTGGCTCCTTTAAAAAGTGTAAAAATACTGGTAACTAATTGTTACCTCAAGCCATATTAGCTCATTTTCTCTGCTTAAGACAGTTTTGGGAAGCTAGTTTTTAAAACTGCTTTCCAAAACATTAAAATTGCAGTCTTTGCCTAATGCTTATGGTCTTAGTATTCTGTCTGGAACACAAATGATGCTTTCTCTCACTGTATCTGCCCCTACCTCCCTGCCTGTCATAGTTTCTGCCCCAGTCCCTCTGCATCAAAGTGCATCTACCCTGCACTTGCCTCCTGTGTCTACCAATACAAATCTGCCGTTCAGCTTACCCTTCCCCCGCTCTCTGTTTGAAAGTGTTTGTCTATTCTTCCCTTCAGTAAAAGACATGTTGGGACCCACTTCAAATTCACACGAACACGTATTTAGATCAAAAGGGGAGGGGGGGGGGTTAATGTTTTCTTTAATTCCTTAATTTATATCAGCCTTATTTTTTCTGTGAGCCACTGCCATAACTTTGACAAATGTACAAACTGTACATGGGAACTAATTGTGGCCACCTTTTTAGAATTGTATTTCTAAAATCACGTGTATCAGCTGTACCTAGTATGAGGCTGTGTCTCACGACCTTGGGCCAATGTTTTTGTCTCTGACTGGGTGCCAGCTCTGACCGGTTGCCAGCTCTGACCGGGTGCCAGCTCTGACCGGCCTGAATAAAAACGGGTTATTTAGGTCAGGTGATGATAAAAATGGACAACTAATGACTAGTTTAGAGCGTTATAACATCCATTAACCTTTTCAAACAAATTCTATCTACATCTTCCCTAAATAACCCGGTCAGAGCTGGCACCCAGTCAGAGCTGGCACCCGGTCAGAGACAAAAACATTGGCCCAAGGTGGTGAGACACAGCCATGAGCATATTTGGTGCCCAATGAAAGCTGAAGTTGACCATCTACACACACAGAAAAGTGAGAGTCATTGTCGCTAAAACTACCCTTACCTGAGGGTCAGGCACGGCCTGACTCTCAGGTGAGGGTAGTTTTAGCGACAATGACTCTCACTTTTCTGAGGGTGTACCAGATGCTTTGTCTTAGCACACATTTATAGTTCTATAAACCTTATATCATGGATATCGGTTGTATAGGCCATGCTCAATAGATAGTTTGGCCTTAATCTGACCTATTTATTCGTTTTACAGTACAATGACTTACATTGAACAGGCAGTTAAACGTAAGAGGTTCCTTTACTGTATCAATCTAACCAATTATCTATACAACTTGTGGCTATTAAAGACAAGGCAATCTGTACGAAGTGGTTACAAAGTACTGGAATAGTTGCAATCACACCGTACTACAGGAGTCCAAAATACAATTATTTTCACCAGATTAGTTTGTAAGTGGTGTATGATTTACCATTGATATGTAAGTGAGCCTAAAACAGCTAGTTTTATTCGGTAGGAGTATGGCATTTGTCATGGTGTCGCTCTGAGTTAATGGTATCTAATTAGGCATTTAGCCCAGGGAGTACAATTTGGATTAGCCACACAGTGTACTGTTTCCTGTTTTTCTAATAGAGTAAACTTCCCAAGCCATAATAAACTGTTACAGTGAACAGATTAATGTGTGGTTGTTTTGTAGGCAGTTACTTCCGACCATTGCTCCTTTCAGTGGTACACCAAGTCAGTCAGTATCGAACCATCGTAGAATACACACCTGTCTATTACCTTCCTACGTCTACACTACCATCTATAAGGTATATATCGATCTGTACTGTGCCCTTGTGATAAACCTTAGGCGTGCTCTTCAACCTACAGGGACATATACTTCTGAGACAGTCACTTAAACAGTATGCTACATTAGCGCTTTAGGGACATTTCAGGACTTCTCTACCGGCAGCATTTGTACAAGACCTGCGTTTATTTGAAGCTGACACTCAGAGGATATACTTTATATTCCACATTAATTTAAACCCCTACTTCTAAATACGGGGACACAAGCATACACAATTTAGCAGTTTCTGATACATGTCAACGGGCTGGAGTGCATGCTCAATATGATAAAGTGGTGAGTACTATTTTCTTTAATTTTTAAAACACCCATCACTTTATTTAAACCCAAAGTGGCGGTCCTCCCTCAGCTCTGACCATAAAAGTATCATTCCCAAATTTTGCCAAAGGAAGCCTCTGGTAACAGCCAAATAACCTTGAACTTGGAACCAGTGGACAGAAACCAGAATGTATAATAGTAGTTTTACCATCATACTTTCTGGTTCCATCTCCTGTTCCTGTTTGCTGGTTCCAAGCTACCAGCAGGGATTGCCCAAACCCAGCAAAATCCCAAGTTCAAGGTCATTTGGCAGTTACAAGAGCCTTCCTTTGGAAGGATTTGGGAATAATTTGGGAACGGGAGAATGACCATTACTACAGCATGTGTTTTGCCTTTAAAGAGGCATTCTCACCACTCGCACTTAACTACATAGTAAACTAGAACAGTACTAGAATTTTGAGTGGGATACGCTCAGTGATTATGCCACTTTAAGAACTACATAATTGCCTATTTGTTCTCATGATGCATGAATGCTGGCCGGGCGCCACATCCATGCATCATGCTAACAGAACAGCATTGATACACTCTCAAAGGATTCATGTGGTCATGTTGTTGTTGTTGACAACGTTGGTAGAAAAGTCTTTCAATAATTGCCATTGAATATTTTCCTAGAAATAATCTGCTAAGTGGATGGAATTGTCCCGTTGTCTCCAGTATCATTGACATTTGAAGAAGATCTAGCAACGATCTAGTAACGATTACTGCCTTCATTTAAATGATATGCTTGAAAACACATGACAACTATTTTCCGTCGCCTCATAAGTGACTCATTGCTTTCTTTGAAACTACCTGAACTGGACCTGGCTCATGTTGTGGTCTCTGGCATCATGACTGAATAATTTGTCAAATCAATTCACATTAACATTTCATAATTGCTGCTCCGATTTCTTTGCGATATACCATGTAAACATTGATTTACACATATAAGGTACAAGATACACAGCCAAAAAATATCATCTCATTTCAAGAAAATAAGATAAATAAACTCGACTGGCGGACAAATGACTAGAACTTTTTCATTGAGTAATTTTTTGCATCAACTTTTAAAATGGCGTCAAGCTGTGATAGTTAATTTCATCATGGTGAGGATGATATTTTAATCCATAGCAATTAGTTTTATTTATTCCCTAGACAAAGACGTTATTATTCTAAATTATTCTAAATATAATTTTGTATCTTTCCACACTCTTACAAGCCGGCCTTAATACACATGAATGTCGCCATTATCTTCAGTATAGATTGGATCTGAATACTCTCTAATGATAATTGCAGTGGCCATATTACAAAATGGTTGAGGTATGCCTCATGTCAACCAACATAAACTGTGGACTATAACAGAAGTACATGTACCCTGGAACTGATTTAGTGAAATTAGAACAGTATGTATGTGACTATATTTCAACAATAGTTTAATGATTTCATGTAACCTTCAATTAAACCTTGATTTATTGTCAAAGATGAATTGATGTTGATGTGCATATCAATAACCATGAAGCTAATATCATGAATTAAGGCTACTTAAACTAATGTTCTGGGTAATCATGTTGCGTCCTCACTTCGATTAGGTACATATGACCCCTAGGAACCCCACAGCTTTAGGTACCGATAAGCTATACTTAGTTCTGGATGTAACCATACATAACCCTACATTATCAATTCCTCTTACATACATCACTGTACTTCACCCATAAGTCACTGTTCATCAAACATACATCACTGTACATCACAAATCCCTTATTCTACCTACAACAGAGGATGTATAGGGATAATATTGAAGCTACCGACGGCATATTAAGCAACTCCTGTGTCTGAGGGGAAAACACAGCAGGGCATGTGTCTTCCGGTAGTGTGTCACATGTGGCCAGACAAAACACTGTACATATGTCATCAGATGTCACCCACACATCACGCATACATCACCAATACATCACCCATACATCACCCAAACCACACCTACACATCACCGTCACATCATCCACACATCACCCACACATCACCCACACATCACCCACACATCACCCACACATCACCCACACATCATCCATACATCACCCACACATCATCCACACATCACCCACACATCACCCACACATCACCCCTACATCACATACACATCACCACGCATCACCCACACATCACACACACATCACACACATCACACACACATCACATACACATCACACACACACACTGATCAACATTTTGGTTAGGCTTTGCTGCTCCTCACTGCAGCTGAGGCACTTACTGCAAGCTGGACAACCTCATGCACAAGAACAACGCGATAGCATTGGGTAGCATTGGAACCACTTAGGACTTGAGAGTTGTCATAACTAATGACTTTAGCTCTTCAAATTGACAATAGCTAAATGTACCACCTTAACGTAGTCATTATGACAACTTTGGTCTGAATAGTAGTCACAATGACGACCTCAGGTCGTCACATTGACTGCCTTAAATTGTCAAATTTGGTATAGTCAAAGGTTCTCAGTGTACCTGATATTGTGTCTTAGAAAGATTTGTTATAAACTTAATTTATTTACCATGCTTTTCTATCAAAATATATAGCAAAACCCCACGCCATTACCATAACATGTACATTATATTTCATGAAGGCTGAGGGTTATATGCCCCAGCTTCAACAAGTGATGTATGTACATGTATGTTAATTACTGCTTCCATGTCTATTACATGGCCCTACTCTCTCAAATTGACGAAAGTTAACAAAATTGGAGGCCATGGAGTACTGCACCTTATACTCCATGTCCAATGCTATTAATGTTATACAATCATGGTATATTGATTATGTTTATGCACTCACCAGCATAATTATATATATATATGTTTATATATATGTACACCATTACAACATCAGAACCACTGTATGAATCAAACCAGGAAAAGAAATGATATTTTTGTAAATCCTGCAAAGGCAAAAGTGACTCTAAAGTTATGCTCCCCAGCTAAACTATCCTAACCTACATCTATGTGGTAGCGGGTCTATATCCTTCCAATCAGAAATGCATTAATCCAGAGAATGAATTTTGAATCTTTAATACCATCTGGTGATATATGGAGTAGTACATACAGAGCAATGTGAGCACCACTGTCGCCAAAACCACTTCGTTCTGACGGACAGGAAGGTTGATTGTTCTTGATTAATTCCCACCCACTCAGCATTGCCCACAGGTGTGAGGCCCCTAAGTCTCACAAAGCAACTATCCCTATGGGAGACTAAGGGCCAACCTGCAGTCCCTAAATGTCAAAAAGGCCCTATCCCACAAATATTTGAGACATAGGGACCACACTCACTTGACTATTTAGCCAAAATCAACCAAGTTCATGCTTGACTATAGGTTGACTGTATGACTAACTTAAGTTAGACATATGGACTAAGAAGGTATAGCAGTTTTTGTTCACACAACTATAGTTATGAGTGGCTAAGCTTTCCAGGTCCATTGTTATCAGTGTAATATGAAAAAGAAATGAATTACTAGAGATATCGCCCACACACACCTTCATTGCTTTAAAATTATATACATCCATGTCTCGCAATTGGTTCAAAGAGTGCTCAGACAACTGTACATTGCTACATTGAGTTAATCAGAAACAGAGATAGCGAATGTGATTCAATATTCAACCTTTTGAAATAAAGAAATGATAACAGGTCTGTTAACTTTCTATAAACGCTATCGACCAACCTTGAGACCATGCGTTATAATATCAGATCAAGGTCATCAAACTTGAATCTATCACGGGGGTGCACAATTCAGTGAAACAATGGTGAGATAAAGTGTCAGCTATAGGTGACTTCTGCTGTGTTCCCACACAGAGAAAGGTAAAGGTGTCAACTGTGTCTCCCACGTAGCTCTGGTGAAATAGAGAGTCAAACCGCTAATGACTCTGCTGATATGACGGGTCAACTTGAGTTGAATCTGTACTGTCAATGTCAACTCAAGTTGACCTTTGATACAAGCAGAGTCGATAGCTGTTTGACACTCCATTTTTACCAGAGCCACGTGGGAGACACAGTTGACTCCTTTACCTTTTCCTGTGTGCTCCGGAGATTCATGTTGAGTTTCAGCAATGGGATCAAAGGTCTCTCTGTCAGGTGTGGCAGTGTTGACAAGAACAGAGGTGGAGAGCTAAGAGACATCCTAGAGTCAACCCGGGTAGGTACCATTTATGAGCTTTCTGTTTCTGTAAAGTTTTCTTCCAATAAGTGTTGCCTGCATGATTGTGACCCATCAGTAAAAAGAAGTGCTAGGGCCAATTATCAGCCTTGCAGAAACGCCTGCATTAGTAAATTAAAATTGGATATGACCCTGGAAAAAAGTGTGTCCCATTCTCACAGCAAAGTGTGTCCCATTCTCACGGCAAACTGTGCCCAATTCTCACGGCATTCTGATGGCCATTCTTACAGCAGGCTGTACTGTTGCTTCCCGACGTTACCTGGCGAACTATATCTAAAAATCATTTTACTCCTTAATGTAATATTGATGTATCAAGATTCAGATTATTTGTGATGGTTATATTGAGGATATAATGGACTAAACCTACAGTAATTATATGTATCTTCGTGGCATAAATTGGAATATCAGCTGGAATAAAAAGCCCCCCTTCCAGACCTCCTTTTTCCTAAAAGTAGCCCTGAAGTGCATAATCAATTTCAAGCGCCCTCATAAAGTACTACATGTCTATGAAGAAATTAAACTTTGCACAACTTTAAACATCATTCAGAACCCAAAAGATCCTCAAACTCAAAAGGCAAAAGCATGCACACCGCCTGTAAAGCTGGATTTCTTGTTGTTGATAGCACGAGGATGATGGGGTAGGCCCAGGGCTTTACCCCAATGATATCGCTGTCATGAGAATTCAGCCTTGCCACTGTCATCCACAAATGCTGCTATCCCCATGGCAACCACGGATACAGCTGGAAATGACGACTGCTACTTAACTGGCTTGGGAGAATTACTTCGGGTCAAGGTTATACTGAGATCTAGGTGGCATGGTCCGATTTTTTCCATATTTTGGTTTAAATATTTTCAAAATAGCAGTGCATTATTATATTTGGAGGATGGGATACAATAAAATATCATTCATGGGCTATAAGAGACAATTAAAATGGTCCTATGTACACATGTATATAGCCTTTTATAGTTTATTTTCAATGGATGGAATTATAGGGTGCACTCCAAAAGTCGTAAATTGAGGAGAAAAAAACTGATTCGTTCAGACTGTGTCCTAATGCTGCAGTGGACGATACCTGCTTATCCCTGAGTACAGTTGATCGTGATGATACTAGTCCCATGATCCTACATCAAGCCAAGATCAACGTTTACACGAAGAATGAATGCAAAGATGAATTGGGAGACGACATAGACGATGGACACGTCTGCGCCCGGGTCCTAGGAAGGGGTCCATGCTATGTGAGTCTGCTTTTCAGTCTTATCAACAATAATGCTAATGGTTGTGTCTTATGAGTTTGTAACAATTGAAACGTCTTTGACCGGGTGTCGTCTTTGACCTGTGTCGTCTTTGACCGGTGTAGTCTTTGACCAGCAAGTTTTAAAATGGCTGAAATGGGAGCTATGTACACAGACATGCCGGGAAGTTTGTAGTATATAGTGTTAAAATATCCATTAACCTTTTCCCCCCATTTCTGTGTACATAGCTCCAATTTCAGTCATTTTAAAACTTGCTGGTCAAAGACTACACCGGTCAAAGATGACACAGGTCAAAGACGACACCCGGTCAAAGACGTTTCAATTGTTACAAACTCATAAGACACGGCCTAATAGTCTTTATTCAGGATGGCCTCACTCTCAGGTACTCAGGTATACTGAGACAAGCAATACCAAAACTGCATGGAGGTTTACAGCTGCCCAAGAGGCTCAAAATGAAATTCAAAAAATGAAATGAGATTTCCTAAAAAGTTAAAGTTATTATTCCAAAATGAGCAGATATTGGGCAATAAAAGTGGTGAGTTCTCTTGTTAATTTGGTGCATTATCCTGTGACAAGAAGCATAGAAAGTGGGGGGAACCTAAATGAAATACTCAACCCTCATCGTTTTAGATTACTTAAAAATACCAAAATAATACCACTCTCATGGCCGGAGCCTCGGTATTTCCATACCCGTCTTGGGTCCCGGTATGGCCCTCTCTTGACATTCCTATGTTAAAACTTGTATTTGTAATTTTAAACTATGATAATGTCTACACAGCCAAAAAAATATCTCATTTCAAGAAAATGAGATAAGACTTACCTGGCGGACAAACACCTTTGATTTCAATTTCGAATAATTACTTGTTTAAAGAAAAAACATTTTCTTAAAATTAGTCATTTGTCCACCAGGCAAGTTTAAAAAAATATAATTTCCTTGAAATGAGATAATTATTTTAAGCTGTCTATTTGCTGTTCAGGGTGACGGAGGGGGCCCTCTGGTCTGCAGAATAGACGGGCAGTACCAGCTGGTGGGTGCTCTATCCTGGTACCTGGCCGACTGTGGGACATACCACTCAGCGGGCTACACCCGTATCTCCTACTTCAGGGAATGGATCAGGGGCAAGAGTGGAGTCTGGGTCAGGCTAGTACAACTGCTGATGCTGCAGGCTGTGTCTCACGACCTTGGGACAATGTTTTTGTCTCTGACCGGGTGCCGTCTCTGACCAGGTGCCTTCTCTGACCGGGTGCCATTTCTGACCGGCTTGGCTTGATAAGGTCAAAATACTAACAGCAGGAGGCTAATTATAATTATAACTATGATTATATAACAACCGCCATAACGTTTTTCCAAATCCTTATATATATGAGTATAATTCTTTTTAAAACACCTTTTTCTGACACCTGGTCAGAGACGGCACCCGGTCAGAGACGGCACCCGGTCAGAGACGGCACCCGGTCAGAGACGCCACCCAGTCAGAGACAAAAACATTGTCCCAAGGTCGTGAGACACAGCCTGCACCTGTAAGACTGGGGTCAATGCCTAAGGCAGGATTTCGTAATTAGCTATGGACAAGTTTCTTAATAGAATGATGAAATACGCAAAACAAATAATTCTCGTCTCCCATGTATCATCATAGCCCTAAGCATTTTCCACCATTGATAAAGTTGTCATGTTACCCTGCTGGCATCTGGCACTAAAACGTTGAAGGCTGAACAGAAAAGTCAAATGTTGATGCTGAGAGAGCCAGTATAGATCTTTCTCAGCATCGACATTTGACTTTTGTCGTCAGCCTTCAACGTTTTAGTGCCTGCCTAAAACTTAAAGTTTCCCTTGTATGTTTTGAAGAGTCATTAATAATTTTGCAACCCCTCAACTTGTAATAGTGATCCAGGTATCAAATTAAAGCTAGAGTAAAGGGCGAAATGACTGTGTCATTGTCACTATCATATTTTGAAAATCATGTCACTGGTTGCCATGAAAACAGTGGAAAACTGTCTGAAATCGTTGATTTTCCCCCGACTTTCATCAGTCTGACAATTATTATAGGGAAACTACTCACAGTGTGCACATGGGAAGTCCACAGAAGGAGTAAAACATAATTCCACTTCTTCTGAACCCATTTTCGATAGCTCTGACACCTTTACTTGGCAAAATATGAGTCTCTAAACATATGTTCAGAATGCTTCATGCCTGTGATTGAAGAGAATACTTTAGAATCTATTCAACTTTTATGCGCAGAGACTCGGGAGTAACTGCAAATCAAAGCTAGTCACCATAGCTACAATCCTAAAGTAGACAGGGGGAATGAGTGTGAGGTTAGGGGCATGTATTGTTAGCTAAAATAAAGTTTTAGTCATCCCACTGTGTTTAACTATATGTAATCTGACCATTATGCCTATCAAACAGGCTTTCAAGAGCCAAGTGTTGGCTCCTTTAAAAAGTGTAAAAATACTGGTAACTAATTGTTACCTCAAGCCATATTAGCTCATTTTCTCTGCTTAAGACAGTTTTGGGAAGCTAGTTTTTAAAACTGCTTTCCAAAACATTAAAATTGCAGTCTTTGCCTAATGCTTATGGTCTTAGTATTCTGTCTGGAACACAAATGATGCTTTCTCTCACTGTATCTGCCCCTACCTCCCTGCCTGTCATAGTTTCTGCCCCAGTCCCTCTGCATCAAAGTGCATCTACCCTGCACTTGCCTCCTGTGTCTACCAATACAAATCTGCCGTTCAGCTTCCCCTTCCCCCGCTCTCTGTTTGAAAGTGTTTGTCTATTCTTCCCTTCAGTAAAAGACATGTTGGGACCCACTTCAAATTCACACGAACACGTATTTAGATCAAAAGGGGAGGGGGGGGGGTTAATGTTTTCTTTAATTCCTTAATTTATATCAGCCTTATTTTTTCTGTGAGCCACTGCCATAACTTTGACAAATGTACAAACTGTACATGGGAACTAATTGTGGCCACCTTTTTAGAATTGTATTTCTAAAATCACGTGTATCAGCTGTACCTAGTATGAGGCTGTGTCTCACGACCTTGGGCCAATGTTTTTGTCTCTGACTGGGTGCCAGCTCTGACCGGTTGCCAGCTCTGACCGGGTGCCAGCTCTGACCGGCCTGAATAAAAACGGGTTATTTAGGTCAGGTGATGATAAAAATGGACAACTAATGACTAGTTTAGAGCGTTATAACATCCATTAACCTTTTCAAACAAATTCTATCTACATCTTCCCTAAATAACCCGGTCAGAGCTGGCACCCAGTCAGAGCTGGCACCCGGTCAGAGACAAAAACATTGGCCCAAGGTGGTGAGACACAGCCATGAGCATATTTGGTGCCCAATGAAAGCTGAAGTTGACCATCTACACACACAGAAAAGTGAGAGTCATTGTCGCTAAAACTACCCTTACCTGAGGGTCAGGCACGGCCTGACTCTCAGGTGAGGGTAGTTTTAGCGACAATGACTCTCACTTTTCTGAGGGTGTACCAGATGCTTTGTCTTAGCACACATTTATAGTTCTATAAACCTTATATCATGGATATCGGTTGTATAGGCCATGCTCAATAGATAGTTTGGCCTTAATCTGACCTATTTATTCGTTTTACAGTACAATGACTTACATTGAACAGGCAGTTAAACGTAAGAGGTTCCTTTACTGTATCAATCTAACCAATTATCTATACAACTTGTGGCTATTAAAGACAAGGCAATCTGTACGAAGTGGTTACAAAGTACTGGAATAGTTGCAATCACACCGTACTACAGGAGTCCAAAATACAATTATTTTCACCAGATTAGTTTGTAAGTGGTGTATGATTTACCATTGATATGTAAGTGAGCCTAAAACAGCTAGTTTTATTCGGTAGGAGTATGGCATTTGTCATGGTGTCGCTCTGAGTTAATGGTATCTAATTAGGCATTTAGCCCAGGGAGTACAATTTGGATTAGCCACACAGTGTACTGTTTCCTGTTTTTCTAATAGAGTAAACTTCCCAAGCCATAATAAACTGTTACAGTGAACAGATTAATGTGTGGTTGTTTTGTAGGCAGTTACTTCCGACCATTGCTCCTTTCAGTGGTACACCAAGTCAGTCAGTATCGAACCATCGTAGAATACACACCTGTCTATTACCTTCCTACGTCTACACTACCATCTATAAGGTATATATCGATCTGTACTGTGCCCTTGTGATAAACCTTAGGCGTGCTCTTCAACCTACAGGGACATATACTTCTGAGACAGTCACTTAAACAGTATGCTACATTAGCGCTTTAGGGACATTTCAGGACTTCTCTACCGGCAGCATTTGTACAAGACCTGCGTTTATTTGAAGCTGACACTCAGAGGATATACTTTATATTCCACATTAATTTAAACCCCTACTTCTAAATACGGGGACACAAGCATACACAATTTAGCAGTTTCTGATACATGTCAACGGGCTGGAGTGCATGCTCAATATGATAAAGTGGTGAGTACTATTTTCTTTAATTTTTAAAACACCCATCACTTTATTTAAACCCAAAGTGGCGGTCCTCCCTCAGCTCTGACCATAAAAGTATCATTCCCAAATTTTGCCAAAGGAAGCCTCTGGTAACAGCCAAATAACCTTGAACTTGGAACCAGTGGACAGAAACCAGAATGTATAATAGTAGTTTTACCATCATACTTTCTGGTTCCATCTCCTGTTCCTGTTTGCTGGTTCCAAGCTACCAGCAGGGATTGCCCAAACCCAGCAAAATCCCAAGTTCAAGGTCATTTGGCAGTTACAAGAGCCTTCCTTTGGAAGGATTTGGGAATAATTTGGGAACGGGAGAATGACCATTACTACAGCATGTGTTTTGCCTTTAAAGAGGCATTCTCACCACTCGCACTTAACTACATAGTAAACTAGAACAGTACTAGAATTTTGAGTGGGATACGCTCAGTGATTATGCCACTTTAAGAACTACATAATTGCCTATTTGTTCTCATGATGCATGAATGCTGGCCGGGCGCCACATCCATGCATCATGCTAACAGAACAGCATTGATACACTCTCAAAGGATTCATGTGGTCATGTTGTTGTTGTTGACAACGTTGGTAGAAAAGTCTTTCAATAATTGCCATTGAATATTTTCCTAGAAATAATCTGCTAAGTGGATGGAATTGTCCCGTTGTCTCCAGTATCATTGACATTTGAAGAAGATCTAGCAACGATCTAGTAACGATTACTGCCTTCATTTAAATGATATGCTTGAAAACACATGACAACTATTTTCCGTCGCCTCATAAGTGACTCATTGCTTTCTTTGAAACTACCTGAACTGGACCTGGCTCATGTTGTGGTCTCTGGCATCATGACTGAATAATTTGTCAAATCAATTCACATTAACATTTCATAATTGCTGCTCCGATTTCTTTGCGATATACCATGTAAACATTGATTTACACATATAAGGTACAAGATACACAGCCAAAAAATATCATCTCATTTCAAGAAAATAAGATAAATAAACTCGACTGGCGGACAAATGACTAGAACTTTTTCATTGAGTAATTTTTTGCATCAACTTTTAAAATGGCGTCAAGCTGTGATAGTTAATTTCATCATGGTGAGGATGATATTTTAATCCATAGCAATTAGTTTTATTTATTCCCTAGACAAAGACGTTATTATTCTAAATTATTCTAAATATAATTTTGTATCTTTCCACACTCTTACAAGCCGGCCTTAATACACATGAATATTGCCATTATCTTTAGTATAGATTGGATCTGAATACTCTCTAATGATAATTGCAGTGGCCATATTACAAAATGGTTGAGGTATGCCTCATGTCAACCAACATAAACTGTGGACTATAACAGAAGTACATGTACCCTGGAACTGATTTAGTGAAATTAGAACAGTATGTATGTGACTATATTTCAACAATAGTTTAATGATTTCATGTAACCTTCAATTAAACCTTGATTTATTGTCAAAGATGAATTGATGTTGATGTGCATATCAATAACCATGAAGCTAATATCATGAATTGAGGCTACTTAAACTAATGTTCTGGGTAATCATGTTGCGTCCTCACTTCGATTAGGTACATATGACCCCTGGGAACCCAACAGCTTTAGGTACCGATAGTTGTTTATTTTCAACTATACTTAGTTCTGGATGTAACCATACATAACCCTACATTATCCATTCCTCTTACATACATCACTGTACTTCACCCATAAGTCACTGTACATCAAACATACATCACATATTAAGCAACTCGTGTGTCTGAGGGGAAAACACAGCAGGGCATGTGTCTTCCGGTAGTGTGTCACATGTGGCCAGACAAAACACTGTACATATATCATCAGATGTCTCCCACACATCACCCATACTTCACCCATACATCCCCCACACATCATCCACACATCACCCAAACCACACCTACACATCACCCACACATCACCCACACATCACCCACACATCACCTACACATCACCCACACATCACCCACACATCACCCACACATCACCCACACATCACCCACACATCACCTACACATCACCAACACATCACCCACACATCACCCACACATCATTAATACATCACCCACACATCACCTATACACCACTCACACATCACCCACACATCACCCATACATAAACCACACATCACCCACACATCACCCACACATCAACCACACATCACCCATACATCACCCACACATCACATCACCAACACATCACATCACCCACACAACACCCACACATAACCCAAACATCATCCACACATCACCCACACATCACCCACACATCACCCACACATCACCCACACATCACCCACACATCATTAATACATCACCCACACATCACCTATACACCACTCACACATCACCCACACATCACCCATACATAAACCACACATCACCCACACATCACCCACACATCAACCACACATCACCCATACATCACCCACACATCACATCACCAACACATCACATCACCCACACAACACCCACACATAACCCAAACATAACCCACACATCACCCACACATCACCCACACATCACCCAAACATTCCCACACACATCACCCACACATCACCAACACATCACCTACACATCATCCACACATCACCCACACATCACCCACACATCACCCACACATCACCCACACATCACCCACACATCACCCACACTTCACCCACACATCACCCACACATCACTCACACATCACCCACACATCACATCACCCGTACATCACCCACACATCACCCATACATCACACACACATCACCCACACATCACCCACACATCACACACTTCACCCAGACATCACCCGTACATCACTCACATCACCCACACATCACCCACACATCACTCACACATCACCCACACATCATCCACATATCATCCATACATCACCCACACATCAACCATACATCACCCACACATCACCCGCACATCACAAATACATCACCCACACATCACCTACACATCACCCATACATGACCCACACATCACCCACACATCACCCATACATCACCCACCCATCACCCACACATCACCCACACATTTCCCACACATTTCCCGCACATCACCCACACATCACCCACACATCACCCACACATCACCCACACATCAACCATACATCACCGATGCCCAGTGAGCACAGAACATTGCATCAACATTGATAACTGGTTATCAATGTTGATTCTATGTTGATCCATTATTGATTCAACGTTGAACTGAATTCTGTGCCCACTGGGTAACTCACCTATACAGCTATTGATCACCACACCCTCAGAAAAGTGAGAGTCATTGTCACTAAAACTTCCCTCACCTGAGAGTCAGGCAGTGAGGGTAATTCTAGCGACAATGACTCTCATTTTTCTGTGTGTGCAGCATTTAGCCGTCAGGGGAATTTGCCACATGCTGGAACCGTTTTTCCTGAAATTTCTAGTTTGGTGGTGAAAGGAAGTCTTACAGATTTCTCCTCTCTTTACTCACATTTACCATAGTACGAGCAACCTGAACTACTTTATCTGTTATGCATCATGATCGCCAATAAAACTTGATCAGATCAGCCAAGAGTTGGCCCTATTTTACTACATTATAAAGTGGATCCTTTTGTCATTTAGCAGGCTATTAGCACATGATCTGCTGTTATAAGAAGACATTTTGAGGTGAAAAATCCTTGTTTTAGAAGGCCAGAGACATGTCTCTGGTATACAGAGACACTAGCCTCCTCTTTTAAGAAGGCATTATCAACAAAACATTCATGATTGTTTCTCAGAATTTGGAGAGACAAACCCTAACCCTAACCCTAACCCCAACCCTAACTGTAGTCTCTTAGAAGAAGGTATGGCTGAGTCTTTATTGTAATGTGTGGTCAAAGATAGTGGTCATATGACAGGATTTGTTTGTCTCCAGGTTCTGACTACAATTCCAGAGGTAATAAATCCTTGTTATAAGAGAAATGAATATGTCTCTGGAGACAAAAGACATGTCTCTGGGCTTTTAATAGAAGGTGATTTCAGCTGAAAATTTGTTCTTGGAAAAGGAGATCATGTGCCAATCAAAACCATTAAAGTTGACTTTACTCCTTCATAACCAACTCTCTCTAAATAAATCCTAGTTTTCTTTAATTGATATTTACCCTTACTGTTGGTTCTAACCTACAGGTGTCAGTGTCTATGGATAAATCTATTGTATCTGACCTATGAATGTAGAGTTCAGTGCTGGGCAAAAAACAGATTTTCCCTCCAATACAGCTGAAACTCCACAGTACTCATACCAGACTAAACAGTGGAATGCACGTTGGCTTTGTTGTTCTAAAAAATATTTTTTAGAAGTACTCAAATTCAACAGTTACTCCATCATTGGAACACAGAAAATAAAAATCCATAACTTAAGAATTTCAATTAGAAATGGTAAAAGTTGCAAATCTGTAAATTGAGAAAAAAAAAAGGACCAGTATGTAACCTGAATCCTGTAGACTAATCAGAGAGCTCCGTGTGACATATCAGTTTTATAATCATTATTTTGATATCATTGCAATGAATACAATGGTAGGAACCAACCAGTTTGAATCTGTGAGGCCACTTATCACGAAAAACCTAAAACATCCTATACAACTTAGCCAAGGAGTGAGAAAGACTTTTCTGACCTCGGTGATGAGAAACCACTTTTTTGAGTTGCCTAGATGGTAGTGGGATGCACATAAGCATGTGCGCGGAAAACGCTAAAATATATACTGAGCAAAATTAATCCTATATTTACAGCTACATCAACAGGAAAATGCACTCAATAAAAGCTATCCTCCTTGTGGAGTTGATAGGATCATTCTACGTAGGCTACCTGTTGGGGTTTAAGCCGGCTATCCATACCCACGTTTCCTTCTTTGCCAACATAGGATCCACGCAAAGGGGATTACCTCAAGGCACAGGTAAGGACAAAGGGTAAACTACTCAGAATATAATATTATTAGGGTATTATATCATTCAGGAATAAACGCGGTGCTTCCAATTTTTGTCTTTTTCACATCAGATGGCAGTGCTGCTGCCAAACATTTGAATTCAGGTTTCATCCAGGGTTTCTTAACCAGTATCAAAACCGAGCCTATTTGGAAAATGCTCCAACCCTTATAGAAGAAAAATCTTTTTAAAAAAGGTTTAAAAAAATAATGTTAAAAAAAAAATGGAAAAAAATCTGACATATCACTGCTACAGATATGGCGACCAGAAGGGCCAGCCAACTTGTCGTTGACGTTGGCACCAGACTCTCACAACCTGTAGGCAGGCGGAACCCGACCGCTATGATTCATCTCGATGACACGGTAGGCCAACCCTTTAACTAACCCTTTAAGGACAGCCTTAGCAACTGCTCTCTGTCTATTGTCACACACATTGACTTTGAATTTGAGTTCTGTAAAGTTTATTGACCTTAAATCTTAACATGGAAGCGTTTAAGGCAATGGTCAAATTAACAAATATCCATACATAGGCAAAGACTAATACAGATCACATGAAGCGGAGGGGTACTTGTTCAAAATATCTGAAAGACGGATGTCGTGTAAATCTCCTGATGGGAAATGCTTGCAGACATATCCATCACAGACAATGCCATGAGGTTTCTGCTAGACCCAACATAAAATTTATTATGCAAAAGTCGCCCTTTCTTCTTTATTGGTCTATAAGTTTATTTAAATTACAACAGGTGCTTCTTACTGAGAGGATGGTACTGGATGACCTTGGCTACACATTACTGAACTACTCCCAGAACGTGGACCGTGTAGACCTCCTGTGGGCATTGGACACAGCTAGAACACCCATCGGTCTGAGGGGGAAGGCAAATGTGGTGTGTTTAATTGTTTATATTTACCTCACATAATGTGGGACTAACCCTATTTAAGTAGGTACCATAAAAGGTGACATGGTAACTGCAATAACAATGCCAGTAGGTTTGTTCTCATGATTAGGTCCGTGTCCACTAAAATATAATTATATAACATAGCTCTGTCGCCTCCCCAAAAAACACGTTTGACGTCGACAAACCGATGTTGGTGCTGATGTAATGTGTGATATCTTAGTGGACACAGTCCTATTGCTGACTTCAGGCACCGGTTGTGCCCACGGCAAGGTGTTGATAATAGTAGTGCAAACGTAATATCAGAAAAATGAAATAATGTACTAGAACAATAAACTAACCCTGAAAGGTTAATATTAGTAATAATATGATAGACAGAACTGGAACTACAGAAACCTTTGTATTTCCAGTTGGCTTTTATCTACCATGTAGCATTTATTAGTCACAACGTTTCTGCTTAGATTAGCTTTCATTAAATGAATAGTGCTATCATTCTACATATAACAAACTTTCTCTGTTGTTGGTAGGTAAATCACATCAGGGCCACCACAGCGCTGTACAATAAGAGAAAGCTGCTGATGGCAGGAAACATCTCCGTCATACCACCGGCCTTTGTTCTACCCCAAGACAAGACATTGCTACAGAGACATGTAAGTGTCACAATACTGTTAGGGCCACTCAAAAAAAGTGGTTTCTTATAACCAAGGTCTTAGACATCTGTTGAGGGAGGCTTTTTTTTTTACCTCGCAGGCTAAAATGTATGGGATAATTTATGTTTTTTTTGTGCCCGAAATTCACATTTTATTGGTTAAGAACTAATTGCTGTTTAAAAGCGGAAGAAATGTAAGTTATTTCTATACCACTGCATTGCTGACATTATAGCTTTGATATCAAATGTGACAATTTTTGTTGACTTATATCAGGTTTTTCATAAAATAATTGGTAAAAAAAGGAAAAAGAATTCCCCCAAAACCTGATATTTATGATGCGTGCGGTGATGAATAACTAATAATTTTTTTGAGCGGCCTAGACTGATCTATCTAATTGACACTTTGACTGATGCTGAGCAAATAAAAACCAGGTTAATCCTTCAAGGATGGCAAAGTTCTGCCCTGTCAATAAACTTACCAGGACTCGATTCATGGCTAATGCCTATGGTTTCGATGCCTTACACAACAGAGTCATTATAATTTAATGCAGCGTAAGCAAATTACTTTGTGAGGCTATGTTGACCAATGTTACAGTTTAGAAATATTTAAAAACCAATAGTTATATATGACTATGATGCATTCTTTTATCATACAATAATAGGTTGAGAGGCAATTGCTGCAAAACGTTAGCAGCATATGGATAACTAAGAACTTTACCCACAGCGGGACGCAGATCAGAAACATTTCAGGTTGGTGTATTTCCTAATGAGAGTTGAATGATTAGGCCAACTGAAAATAAGGTGTGTTTCAGGTTACCCAACCCTACCTTGCAAAACAGAGCTAACCCTAAAAGTGTTCATGCAAATTTGAAAATAATATTTATATTTTAGGTTATCTTGGGGCTATTTAAGGGTCGATCTGATACTTCACAAGTCGAGGCGGTCACCAGCAAATCAACATTGAAGTTTGTGAATCAATTTCTGGGTACTTTTCAGGCCAAAGTAAATTTAAAAAATCGAAAAGATTCCTTAAAATGACCTACCTACCCTAGATTTTCAAATCATGTAACCTGAAACAAACCTTTTTTTGGCCTTAGAGCAGTCTCTGTCCGTAAGAACTTCAGTGGTCACCCTGTTAACTTTGTCTTGGTGTGAACTTAATTGTGTGAGTAATTATTGGACAGTGGGGCCGCATTTCACACAGCTGTAGGCTGTGGACATGATGTGATGTGTTTACTTTGTAGCCCCTGGACAATATGGGGCACAACATGGTCCCACCTACTGGTGAAATAACACTGTCAACAGATGAAAACTTGTGAACCTTTGTCTATGTGTTTTAACCATAGTTGGCTGAGGAAATAAAGTAAATAGCCTTACTGTATAACACATACAGGACTGCATTAAATGTGAGCACACTCACCTACTGTGAATGTAAGTCAAATACTGATACACGTGAGTAGCTGCATAAGTGTTATAAGCCTTGGGCAAGTGGGGATATCCTCGGTTAGCAACTTGAATAATTACCCTGGGCTGGCCTTATGGCACTTACACAGCGACTTAATTGTACAATATCTACTACATACCCTAGATTAATCAGTTTAGCATCGTAGTAATGTTATGGCCAATGTTAGAAATAAGATTAGTCAATCATGTAAGATAAGGGACCATGTTGATGCTGACACATCACTCACTGTATATAAATCGATGGTACTTCCTACAATAGACTATGCAGATTTCATATGGGACAGGGATAATAAGGGGGAAAATGCTGATCTTCAACGTATACAGAATAAGGGCCTTAGTGTTGTTTACAAAGTTAAATAAGAAAAAAATCCTGTACTTACGATTGATCAAATGCACATTAAGTCTGAATGTAGTAAACTCAATGAGAGACGTGATAGACATCTATTATACTATGCCTTTTCACTAGCAAGTGACCAAAGCCTTGTGGATGATAGACATTTACCCACACGAAGACAGCAAGGAAAAAGGCTAAAGGTACCACACTCTATGAAACCAATTGTGATACGGAGCACACTTTATAGAGGCATTGCCCGCTGGAATGAGCTTAGGCCCGAGTACACATTGATAGAATCCCTTTGGAAGTTTAAGCTAGCGATAAAAAAGGACTACCCACGCTGCTTCATGAATGTAACATAATCAACTCATTAATTATATAAAGCCCATCTCATCTCATCTCATCAATGCCATTCTACTCTTGTAACTCAATGAACAATTCCTGCTTTTTTTCCCTTAAACTGTATTGAAAAACATTATGTACAACATCTATGTGGATGACATAGCCATTTATACCAATTAAAGACCGTCAAACTGTTTCTGTATAGTTAGGGGTGCTGGCGGCAGAAGGGCAATGCGCCCAAGCTAGTTTTCGCCTGTAAAAAGGTGATTTAATCCAATAAATCTATGTAAAAAAAAACAAAAAAACAAGCCACTGCTACTTTCATGAAATAAATGTGACTCCCTATCAAGCTTAAGCTAACCAAAGTAATACTTTTACAGATATACTGTCTGCCAAAGGCGAGCCATTCCTTGCGCAGGAGTACCTATCTGATCCACTGCTGATAAGCAATAGGTAGGTATACCAATGGAAGGCTATATGTTTTGTCAAGGTTATATTGTGTATGATATATTACATAACATACCACTAGAGTCTTAAGATGCTATGCCTAATACCACTCCCCCACCCAGAAGGCAAAATCAATAAAACACTTTGACAAGCATAATTTAGTAGACTTGTGTGCTACATGTACATGAATTATGTTATATATTTTCATGACTGCGTTCCAGTGAATACTGTAGAAATAGACGTTTTCATATGAAAACATTTCTGAAGATTTGCTAAAAAGTAAATTTTGTCCTGATCGGAATTCACGGATTTTTAAATTGGATAAGTATTTGGGGTGTACCCCTCTCAAAAATGCGCAAAATCTGTACATATTATGTATGTATCTGTTATATGGAGGCATAATTCAGGTTCATATTATTCCATCCTCCTTGAGTTTTCCATACTCCATGTAGCCATACTCCTTGGCCATTAGATTCGAGTTTTTTCATTAAAATACTGTAGGGCCATGTTATAAACACAAACCCCACTGGTTAACATACATGGGCATCATACATCACTCGTTGAAGCTGGGTCATATCACACTCAGCCTTCCGCATTTTTCCATCTCCTGTTCCTGTTTGCTGTGATATGACCAAGCTTCAACTCATGAAGTATGATATGCATGGATGTCATTGGCATGGAGGTTTGTCTATGTACTGATTACATCTTGTTCTCTACACAGGAAGTTCGACATTGGAGTCTTCACTGTGGTGACTTCAGTGGCACCATTACGTTTCTACCTTTACACCGTCGACTTCAGAGTAAAGTGAGAATATTTCAAATCTAACTGGTTAGCTGTGTTCTTTGAAAGTCACCCTACATGAATTCAGCATGGGCAATTACCTTGTTGCTGCTGCATTTATGCATTTAGTGCTGCAGCACTGGAAAGCCAGGAGCATTATTTCTGGCGACACCGTTCACCAAAGAAGACTAAAGGTCACTATATATAACACTGGAAATTGTGACTTCCAAAAGCAGGGTTGATAAATATGTCATGAATGTTAGCATCTTAGTACGTGAAGTTTGAAAAGACCACTCTGAATATACTTAATTTTAACTAAATACCAGTTGAAGCTACTCAAATGGCATTGTGACCTATCTTGGTACTGAAAAAACTGAACCTAGAGCCGCTCGATGTGTTATTTCAAGACATCTACATTTTGCTCAAATACAACAATTAATGCAGCAACAATTTTGAAGGATTGGTTGGATGCAGGCGCTTGTCAATTACCAATGCAGCTGGTGCTGAATTAGTGCATCATTATGATAAATGAACATATTTACATTTCTGCAATTTTTCAATATCAAAATTTTCTCTTGTTTTCAACATCGAAAATGTGTGCTGTCAACTGTCAACAACAACTGAATATTCATATTGAGAAATTCAATAAATAAAAAAAGAAATTTCTTTTCAAATTGATGCATGACTCTCAGTGGCTCAATGCTGAATTATTGCATAATAAGGATAAAGGAATTAATGGTAAAAGCAGTGGTATAGTTACTGGATATAGTCCTCTGAGTCTATCCATTGTTTCCTACTTTTAGATTCTGTCGGGTCGACTATCTGCCATTTGATCCAACAGTTGTTGGTAAATACGTAGAAGCGGATGAACAGATGGTCTGGGAGGTAAGTCAAAACCACAGCCTTGTACTGTAACGGGAAGGGGTATTTCCGAATGCAGCCACCTCCAGCCGCAGGTCAGGTGGGTGATGATCAGTGCTGGAGACAGGAGGCTGCTCCTCCAGTCCCCATTCCTGGACGACCATCCACAAGACAACAAGGTCAAGCTTCCAGCTCCAGTTTTGATGGGTGATATCAGGGATCTTTAGACATATACTGCGGACTTGTTACCATAATTACTGTATTCAAGGTTGTGTACCGTTTCTAAACAATATATAGTTATTAATCATGAATTACTGTGTCTGGTTTTGTCTACACATATCTTTACTCTAACATTTGAGATCTCATCCTCCCCAGCCCCCTGGCTGTGCTAAGTCCCTCTAAGGGCAAACTTCTGGCCATCTGACGTCTGAATGATCATAGTATAGTACATTAATACTAGGGTGGACACTTCAATTTGACCAAATAGAATGCTGTATTCGTGCTATAGCGCATATTGAAGCTAGTAGAATGGGGAATCCAGACCTGTTTTTATTTTTATTCTATCACAAGTGTTCGGTTCTGGCTTGAGCATGAGCTCTTAATATAATCTTTAGATTCTAGTGAGCAACTGAAATCAAAGGCATCCACACTAGTGGTGTATGACAAATATGTTTGGGCAATTGGTTAGATATTGTGCTAGTTGCTATACTGCTAGGCATGACATGTTTTGAATTGATGTTGCTAGGTAAGAAAGTAGTCCTAGCAACATGACAATAGTTCCAATAGAATCCCCAGGGCCTATACTGGGGGTAGATATGGTCAAATACCTTCTCTTCCCACCTATTGTGCTGGTTGCTAGGCATGGGATGTTTGGAATTGCTGTTGCTAGGTAACAGAGTGGTCCTAGCAACACAACAATAGTTCCAATAGAATCTCAAGGGCATATTTAACGGGGGTAGGTATTGCCAAATACCTTATATTCCCACCTATGGTGCCAGTTGCTAGGCCTAGAATCTTTGTAATTGCTGATGCTAGGTAACAGAGAGGCCCTAGCAACATGACAAAAGTTCCAATAGAATCCCCAGGGCCTGTATACTGGGTGTAGGCATGGTCAAATACCCTCTATTCCCACCTATTGTGCTGGTTGCTAGGCAAGGACTGTTTGGAATTGCTGTTGCTAGGTAACAGAGAGGCCATAGCAACATGGCAATAGTTGCAATACAATCCCCAGGGCCTGTATACTGGGTGTAGGCATGGTCAAATACCCTCTATTCCCACCTATTGTGCTGGTTGCTAGGCATGGAATGTTTTTAACTGCTGTTGCTAGGTAACAGAGTGGTCCTAGCAACATGACAATAGTCCCAATAGAATCACCAGGGCATATATACTGGGGCTAGGTATGGTCAAATACCATCTATTCCCACCTATAGTGCCAGTTGCTAGACCTGGAATGTTTGGAATTACTGTTGCTAGGTAACAGAGAGGCCCTAGCAACATGGCAATAGTTCCATAAGAATCCCCAGGGCCTGTATACTGGGGGCAGGTATGGTCAAAAACTTCCTATTCCCACCCATTGTGCCCCTATAGAGCAATTGCACTTTTGGGTGATTGACAGGCGTGACCCCAGGTCATCTGCTGACCTGGGGTCACACCTGTCAATCATCTTAGGATTTTGATGAAATTTTCATCACATCAATGTTTGCAATAGGTGCCCTACACAGTTATTTGAGTATTCAGCATAAATGTAAATTAACATATAGATAGAAATATATATGTTCTATCTCTGTACTAAAGGGGGAATGCAATTTTATCACATGAGTGGCGTAAAATCACCAAAACTTTTTTTGCATGATACCTATTAACACTTGTTTTAATTAGTAATTATCAGTCTACGTAAGCTTCGACAAACCAATACCGCAACCCTTTTAGCCTTTTTGAGAATTGAAACATAATATTATGCTGTAGATCAAATTAAAGCTAACATGTATGGCTATCATTTAGAGCCCAATAGCCATCTAAATGACAGGGAATCATTGTACTGAATGATTTTTTATGAATAGTATTGAAATATAAAGATTAAATGTTGATGAAAATATTGTATGTAAATTTAACTTCTTCACAAAATCGTTCAAAATCGTGCATGTAAAATAGATAAAAGTGAACGTTTCTAGGCTAAATAGGGCCTTCTGAATCCATTGGAAAGGTGCCATTTAGGGCCAAACCATTCCTTATGCAGGATATATAATTCTGGGCAAAAGTAGAAAGTCTAGCTTAATTTTTGAAAAACTTAAAATTATCACAGAAAAAAAATAAACATATCAGCACATAGCTCCAACGGTGTACAATATCCCCCTATAGGAGGATCTTCAAGATAGAGTTAGAATTAACCTTTCTCCTGCCTGTATCTTTGAGGAGTATTTTCAAAAACTGGCTGACAGGTAGTAGAAGAAATGCTACGGAACTTTATGTTCAACTCGTGATTTAACCGGGTTCCAGGTCCCAAATAATGTTTTAGATAATGGATATGGATAGATCAGACAAGTAGCTTTCCAAAAAGTATTTACATTAATCTATAGATGCGACCTATTGGGTCAGAGAAATTCGCTTTTCCAAAAGGATCATTTAGCATTACGGCAGGTACGGCCAGCGTGAGCGCCCGCGGAGATTGTCCACCCTATAAATACTCCCCTAGCCGGAAAATATTTCAGTACCGACAGGCAATGCGTCTGCCCTTTTTGGTGCAATTTTCTAGTTTAAAAAACCCATAACATTTTCAATACTGAGGAATTCCATTGAACCCTCAAATCGTCCAGATTCTTGAAAACATTGAATCCTTAAGCACTAAAATTCCATAAAAATGCGTCTAAGGCACTTATCACATTGCCTATGGAAACTTTCTATGTTTACCACCACATTTTAATACAGTTCAATAAGTTCATTAATTGGGGTTTGGGCTGAGTGAATACAAAGTGTGAGCATTATGGCTTTCCTTGGCTAGAGCTGCAATTATGATTCAAGTGGCATGGTCCGATTATTAGAAGTCATTAATCAATCCTGGCTAAAATTAACCAAAATAGTCTCCATGGCCATACTTGATTTCCAAACTAATTTGTTTATTACAATTCCCTAAAATCCCGCATAGGATTCAATTCATTATCATATTTATACTCGATTTTCTAATTTTGGAGTGCACGCTATAATTCCTCCCATTGAAAATACACTGTAAAAATTATACCTAGATTCATGGTTTAATTGCCTAAAATTGTAGAACATTTTATTGTAGCCTATTCTTCAAATATGATATTATACTAGTATTTGGAACACATTTGAGTATGGTTTAAAATATGGAAAGATATCACAAAGGGGATTGCAGTTCAGGGCACAATGAGGCCTTAAACAGGTAAATAAACAAGACTTGCCAACCATGATGAAATTTAACCAATAATTGGATGTTTTTTACACACAGATACCATCTTTAGAGGACCTAGCTGGTAAACCAGGGTCAAGGAGGGACAAGGATGTTCTCTTTGAGTACCTTGAGGAACAAGGTGAGAATGCTAGATTTCTTTTTCATTCAATGTCTAAGTTCACACTGCAATTTTCAAAAGATGAAAAGAAGACATGTAGACCAAAGCGGCTGACTTTCCTGAAGAGTTTTTCGGCATTTCAGAAGAGTTTTTCAACATTGATGATTGTCCTATGAATCTCCTGGTTTGAGATGAAACAAACTCAAGAGGGGTCAGAAATGTTCATGCCCCCTCCCTCAGTAGGGGTAGGAATTTTTACCCCCCCCCCGCCGACCCACCAACCTCCCTGTATCTAATAAATGAACACTCCCTTATCTGTATCTCATTTGTCTATATAAATAAAAATAAATAAAAATTTGATTCACAGGTCTCAACAGTTCCAAACTGCAAGTCGACATCATTGCCGCTGCTACAGAAGTTGGCTGTAAGAGAGATAGGTTCATGACTTATAACGAGAAAGCTTTTCCTCAACAGTAAGTCAATTGCCAAATTCAACTTCATTATAACGGCCCTCAGCCTACAGCTCATATAAATGTGTCAGGAGGGTATCCTTTTATATACTAATTTGATCAAATGTTAATGTCACATACCCATTGCCCAATGAGTCACCGTAAGTGGAGCATCACGCCAGCAGGATTACGACATAGCGGGGAGCAGTTCAATAAAGTTTAGGCAACTCAAAGAAAAAAAGTTGTTTCTCATTATTGTGCGCATCATGATACTCATGAATTGGGGGAAAAAAATGTTTTCCATTTTTTTTACATTGTTGATGAAAAATATGTTTGAATTGGAAACAAATTGGCAAATTTGTTATAAAATTAAAGCTTACGCTCTCAGTAATGCAGTTAGATAGAAATACCTTGCATATTAACAAGGTTTGCTGATCAATTACTGAAATGTGAGAATAGAGCACAAAAAGTCCAAATTTTCCTTTGTACTCATGCCCCGAGTAAAAAAGAGAAACAGCAGAAAAAGGCCCTTTGTCATCATTTTTGCTGCTTGGTGATGAGAAGCAAATTCTTTTTTTATGAGTGGCTATAGTGGCCTTAAATGGGGTTGTGTTGTTAAATCGATGCAATTGTCATGCCGATCATGTGACGCAAGCCATTGGCTAAAAATCCCAGAGGAATACAAACACTCGTAGTTGTGAGTTTAAACTATGATAATGGGATGTATCTCCAGCATGGCAGTGCTATGTCATCAGTGCACCTTTGGGTCACAATGCCCATTTCACTACCAGCTCTACATATTGTTACTTTCAAATTCTGGCATATAAGCTAGCCCATCAATTTGACATCGCACAATATATCACAAGGGAAGCCAATATTTTCATATGTGTGAGACCATGCACAAGCAGCACAAAGTCGACCACTAGATGCGGCTTGGGTCATGAAGACTAGTTTTGCAGGTGATGGTTTACTCCATTACCACCAGGGGGCAGACCTGGTTAGGATCTAGGACTGTGTGCCAATCCAGGTATAATGTACCATGCTAAGGTTCACTTCTCTCCTCTCACACGTTCTCAACTGTACCACTGTA
This sequence comes from Harmothoe impar, assembly GCA_947462335.1. Lineage (NCBI taxonomy): Eukaryota > Metazoa > Annelida > Polychaeta > Phyllodocida > Polynoidae > Harmothoe > Harmothoe impar. Next base: position 78,875,002 of record OX381708.1, read on the forward strand.
TTTGTTCTTACATGCCTTACAGTGCAAAGACAGTGGCGTAGGAAAAGGGGAGGGGGCAGGGGGCCCGTCCCCCCACCCAATCACTATGTTTGGGCCCCCTCAAAATTTATTAAAATCTGTAAAATAATACACACAACTTTCAATCCTTACCTTTCCCGCATAGAAAAAAGTGGGTTTGGAGGGGGCTGGGCCCCCAAATCAGAACTAAAGGGGGCTCAAATACCACTTGTTCATACAATGTAATATAAGTGAGTATATATGATACATCATGCATAAAAACCGATACTTAAAGTTGGTTGGAGTGGCCCCCCACTCCCCCCCCCCTCCCCCAATGAAGATTTGCTTCCTATGCCTCTGATAGATAGCAGTATTATCTTCAAGTTCACAGAATCTTCGAAAAGGTCCGTCTGACAAACGTGGCCTTGGTCAGCCTGCATATATCAAAATGTTGGTCTGATATTTTCAGGAGGTCTTTTGAGTTTCTGCGGTTTGACATGTCCATTCAGCGGGACATGGATGTAAAGGTGCTTGAGGTGAGTGGAGTTTTCTGAGAGTTTTGGTATAGTACAGCACTTTACCCTTCAAGTGTCCACAACCAAATATAGTTACACATGTATCTTGTTTCAAGAAATTAAGCTAAATAAACTCGCCTGATGGACAAATTACTACTTTTAAGGGATCGATTTTCATATATTATTCAAAACTAGTCATTTGTCCATCAGACAAGATGGTTTATCTCATTTTCTAATAATAATAATATTTTTGGCTGTGTACCCATGATAATAAATGCAGCCCTGATGAGTGTTTTGTCAGAGCTCTATTGAAGCATCTTGCTTACCCTATGGTGCACACCCAGGTTACATCAGCGCATGCAGTTTCTTTAAGGACGATAAAAGTTGCTTTAAGACTTTAATAACACCAAAGTGTTTCGTGGCTGTTATGTTATTTTGCAGAGTGATGCATGAAAGCAGCCCTTGTGAAAAATTGTGATATTTATATAACATGTTATTTCTCCATCTCAGATCAACTCGACGCCAGTAACATTCACAGAACCAGAATGTCCAGAGGATATGCTACTTTATAAGAAGATGTTAACCAGTACAATGCGCATGGCCGGTCTTATTAACGCCTACTGGACGTAAGTTTTAAAGTTTTACTCTCAAGGGCCATATTGTGCACCCAGAACAGGAAAGGAGCGACCTGCCTGTAGTTGAGAAAAGGGGAATTAAAATATCTAGGTTGCATGTACCTATATACAATAGGCCATGCATGGTTTTATGATATCGCAACATTACTACATATTGCAAGAATTGTATTGTTACAGTCACATTATTTAGGGACTCCTCCAAATTTCTAGTATATCTTTTTTGAAATGTGTAGACACTTTTACAAATGGAGAAATCTCATATGACATTTGGCATTCTAGAACCCTTAAGTCAGCTAACTTTGAACATGTCCTACACATCTATTATTGGAGATATATTCAATAAGTTGCCATAAATGAATGGCCAGATGTGTGATGTCTTATAAGGAGAATTGAGTTCCTCTGACTGTCACAGGGGGTCAGTAGTGTGCTATTGAAGGTCTCATTGAGAGCCAGTTACGCATCGTTTTCCATCGAGAGGCAGGTTGCTTCTCTCCTCCTCTGTGGTGCACCCTTTGTCATCATGAGGAATAAAAGTAAGATGCTTAATTACTGAAAGCGCCGTATTTAACAAGACCCATTGAATACGATGTGTTCGTCGTCCTTGGGCTAATTCTTGAACATGCTTACTTCATTGTATGAATTCAAATCAAATCTTAAATGTTCTCCTTAGACATCAGAAGATAGCTGAGAATACTGATGTTAACACGGTTACCGATGCTGAAATTAATGTGGACCACAAACGGTGCAATTGGTGTCTGGTAGACGAGTGCAAAACATCATGGGTGAGTTCCTTGTTTTCATTCTTCAAGGGCAAACAGCCGTTTATTACATGATTACTTTATCATCAATATGCATATGCATCCATTAATTGTCATACAATATATCTCTGTCAGTACTATGATTACTATATTAGGTACACCTCCTGAAAAGCTAGTAGTTGGTAGGATTTTGACGTCACACTCCATGTGCATTTGCACCCCAAGTAAAAGACACAATACTGACTGATGTCCCACAAAATTATACAAGAGTAACAGCTTAGCTCTGCCTTTGAAGTGTTGAATGCTGGCTGACCCTGCAACATTGTTGGTTACAGAAGTGCAGCGTATGCTCCCTGTGTCTGACTGAGGAGAACAGAAGACACTTCAGGACCGCTGTTCTAGAACACCAGCGGCAGAAGGACTGGATTAGGATTGTGCCTCCACCTTTTAAGGTATTCCTGGTTTATATCTGAAATAATAATTTAAATTCGCTCTATGCTTGTATGAGACATATATAGTTTGATGGCTTGATCAATGTTAAATCCATGGTTGTGGTACATTGACCAGAAACATAATGCAACATGCTTGGATAATAGAGAACCGATTTTTCATATTTCTTTTCCAATTACCTATAGATAAGTAATGCATATGTGATCTTATGAGCATACACATTATCTAATAAAGGTCCCTGTTTTATTCCAGAGTCAGGAAGCTGCCAAAATATGGAATCCGTTATCCGATGAATTGTTTCAGACCCTCAGTGATTCCACCCAGATCATGGCTCTCTGGTACCACCGCAAGTGTCTGGCAGATGCAGCATGGTGCTCGTAACTCATCATGGCTCTCTATAGATCAATGCAGCAAGAAAGGGTGACTTTTTAAAAAAGTTTTTGATAAAGTTTTTTAACATTTCTGAAGTGGGACCGACAAATTCAACAATCTTTTTCAAGACCTGCGAATCTCCTGATATAAGATGTTTGCAAACATAACAACTACAGAAGATGTTATGAGGATTTTGCCAAAACCAACGTTAACACAACTTTTTTTTTAGGAAAAGTCACCCTTTCTTGATGCATTGGTCTATAGTACCCCTCTAGTTCATCATGGCTTTCAGACCCTCCAACAGAGCGGTTATGCAAAATGTTTATAAATGTGGCTACAAATATATATTTGATGGGAGAGAATGTTTTCTATAAATCTTACATACGCATATTTGATAAACTGCTGATTGATTCTAAGCAATGATTGATGAGACACTTTGTTCTAGTGCAATAAACATGATATGCCTTTAGTTGTATGTTTTTGTGACACTTCATTCATTAATCATACAGGACATACAGGGGTCCTAGCGTATGTAATGCAATGCGCATGTACTAGGTAAATTACATATACTAATCCTTTTATTCATCCCAATAACCCACTTTGAAAAATGAAATAAAAAGTACCAGTCTTTTTTGTATTCAAAGAGTGCATGTGAGAGAACGAAAAAAATGACATGAATATGGGCAGGAGCCTTTCCACACCGGTGAGGGCAAGCGATTCCTTCATTGCTACATAACAGTATCCTATTCCCAAAGTTGTGAGTTGAAAATATAATAAAGATCAACACGCAACTGCAGTGTGCAAGAAATGTAGATTCACAATCATTTGGAAGCTATACTGCATCCTCTTCTTAGGTTCTTTCAGGACACATATCAGAAACCTGATCCATGGCATTTTCAGTCTCGCCAGCATCAGTCAAATTCACTTAATACTGTAAAATTAATGCAATAAACAGTCAAGGACCAGAGTTGTCACATGTATAATGCGCAGATGCACTAAATAGACACAATGTCAAATGTGCATCATGCTTTCCCCTTCAGAAGTCGCCCCAAAAAAACGGCATGATCACTGTGCATAGCTGCAGTACTGCCACTAGTGACTTAAATGCCAGGGCTGCTAAAATATGGTGCTGGGCACCATGTTAACTTCAAGATATTTAACACTTATTGGTTAATGTGGTGTTATACTTTATTATCTTTAATAAAATCGAATTGAATATCATCTAATGAAGTTATTTTGGCTTTGTCGATGGCAAGTCACTGTGTCCATTCTCAAATTGATCCCTTGCTCTTTTCGGAATATTTTTAACAGGATACAGTTCAGCACTATAACTGTACAAAATAAATCTGTACAAAATAAATCCACTTACCCAAACCCACATTTTTGCTGTATTTTTGTTTCTTATTGAAAATGAGAAAGAGCATTGAACGAGCATGCACTAGTACCGCAAGCATGCTTCCTGTTATTGTGTGTAGTTTAGTTGGTAATATTTTTGAATCTGCTTTTTAGCTTTTTTCCCACTTGTTCCCCTTTAAAACAGAACTATTTACCGTACCTTTGACATGAAATTCTTTTCGTAAAGGATTTTGATATCAGTTACAATATCATTTATGCTTATATGTAAGTTAATGCCCCATGACATGTGACAATTATTTTTTTAATGTGTTTATTCGGTAATTAATTACAAGTGTGTAATTACATGGTTCGGCGCATTGCCTTTCTTCCACCAAGACCGCTTTTCTTTTGTCTGGTCTTGATGGAAATGAAAAACCTGCCAAATTATTGCCAATAAAAATTATAAACTCAATCCCAATTGTGGTACCTTAATATAACCAGAGATGGCAGGGGAGTATCTATTTTGGTTATTAGCAATTTCAAGACTATGGGGTAAATATCGAGGCACTGAGTCGAGGGTGTCTCATGTGCCTGGCCTTGTGGCCGAGTTGTCATCTATCATGGCTTTGACATGACTGATTCTCTATGGAGAAACAGAATCTGATCCATGCACCTTTTTGATCTATCTGAGAGGAGATCTATCTGGATGGACAGATAACATTTCCCTTTTTTGGAAAATCTTCCTGAATATGTTATCGAAAACAAGATAACATAATAAAATCAGCAAGAGTCAAGAAAATTAAAATGTTTACACTGCAATTTTTAGATCAGTCTCTTGGGGATTAAATATAGCCGTTTTCATGTTTGTAAATGGCAAGGGTTATTGAAGAAGCTGAGCTAAATGGCATGTCAGCAGGTTCCAGATTGCAATAGCAGCACAGGTATAGGCCTAGTGCGTTCATGTCCTTGAGGCAAATGCTATTCTCACCCAGCTGGCACAGCATATTGAATCAAAATTAATGAATGCTTGTCAACGTTACCAAAATTGAATTAAACTTTGTGCCCACTGGGCAGAAAGTTATGGCTGTGTCTAATGAGATTGGGCCAATGTGAATATCTTAAACTGGGTGCCATCTTTGACCAGCCACCATAAGAATTTAAGAAAAATAAATTTCTTCTTTAATATGTAAAGGGTAAAATAAAGAAAATGGCAGTGGTTATATCTCCATATATGGCAAAGATGGCACCAAGTCACATTTGCCCAATCTCGTAAGATACATAGACAAAGGCCCATGGCCAGAAGATGTTTTGGTTTCTTTCCCCAGAAACGGTATCAATGTAGTTGGCATTTGTGTTTATTTTATTTTTTTGAAGCTATTTAATGAAGAAAGGACACTCTTATCGTAGTCCATTGAATACGGCCATATTGTATTCAATGGGAGTATTGAATACGGCCCTTCAGTGCTAAAGCATAGGAAATCTTGTATTTCAAAATAAAAAATCATAATCCTCGCTCCTTAAGGAAATGCTATGACATGTGTTCGAGATGGAGAGTCAGGAGTAGAGTAGCAGGGTATGTAGTTGGTTTATGAGCTAAAGAGGCCAATGGGGACAACTTGGCAGACAGAGCGCAGCCACACGGCGGTAGTAGGGTTGTATGCTGAGTTCCATCAGACCCCACCCTGCAGGTACAAGGTGTGAGGTATGAGAGACGGAGCGGCAGACCGACCTGAGCAGTGAGACAGAGCGGACCTAACAGCAGTGCCAGCAGCAGTGGCAGCAGCAGTATCAGTGTAAATTCATAGGGAGAACATCTCAGTCAGAGTAAAGCACATGTGGAATACCGTTGGATGTAAGCACACACAGAATGGCCGAAAGGAGTTTGATATCTAATGCAGGAGTATGCAGCGTAACGTAGGATTAACGTAAGGGGATCTGGTAGTTAACATAGCAGAGGCAACAAGATCCTGGTGGTAGGTATATTATTGGAGGACCTTATGTGGACTACACTAATACTAGTGCTACTAGCCACATGTTAATGCTTTACGTCTTTGTGGGAAAGGGGCTTGGAGGGAGAAAAATAGTTGAACAATAATTTTGGGCTGTAAAACCCTTAATAATTGTCCGATTGAAAAACCGTAAAAACTGACATGTAGCTAAAGATCACCAGATTGTAGCTGCGCAAAAATATGATTGCGAGAAAATGCCTTTATGTGCTAGGTGCGCGAAAACTTAGCTGCGCGAAAATATCTACGTTTACAGTAAATGTTATCTGAATAAGGTGTGATTCAACTACTTGACTGTATAATGCATTATGCCCTTGGTCAACATGATGCATGAATGCTGCCCCGGTGAGCAAGTTACCAGTGCTGCATCATACATCATACCTTCCCTAAGAGGCACTCCCATTACCCCATTACCCATTAAGACAGCTCTACCAAAACATGAGATTTTGTTAGATCAAATGGGGTATTGGGATGTAAAAGATAACATCACCTTTTTGAGTATGAAAGAATTAAGTAAATGTTCGAACTAGAAGTACATCCAAGCCTGAATGAGCAGTATCGAATGACCAGAAAGTAAGATGCCGCAAATCTCCCAATGTGTATAAACTAGGGAGATGAAACCACATTTCCTTTGCATCCATGTGTTCAAATTTGAGAGTTTTTTCAAATTTAAAATCGTAATATGTAAGGAATAAATAGGGCCTAATATACATATCAATAAGAAATGAGGTAAAAGAAACCGAATTTGCAATGGTAAATATCATCAAATTGAAAATTGTAATATCTTGAATGGAAGTATGAATGAAAAACAAGTTACAAGGCCTTTTAGATCTAATGTGAGAAATTGCCACACTTTTTTTTTCTGTTAGGGTGGCAACCAAAACTCAATAAATATAGCTATATTAGGACTCCACGTATACATGGCAACTGATATTTATGTGATAAAGCATTGATATAGACTAAAACTATTGTTAGCATCTCATCAAGTGCAATTTAGAGCATTTAGAGCAATTAAATGTTACGAGGAAAGCTGGAAAGCATAACCTTGGAAAAGTCATACTTCTTTTCCATTCTTTAAAAGTTCTTACATGTTCAAGAAGTAAATAGCTAAGTAACATATTCAAGCTATATCCTTCACTGATACAATATTAAATATGTTCTTTTCTGTTTCAGTCAGATGCACCATGGACCCTCGTATGACAATAGCCCTTATTGCCTCTGGCCTCTCCCTGGCTCTACTGGCAGCCTCCATTCTACGGGACACCAGAAGCCCTGACACACCACAGGGGGCAGATAGCTTCCTGCAGCGCCATCCGCGCAGTACCACCACCAGGAGGAGCGCATGTAGGGAGGTTTACTCAGGTCGGTTTTATGAAGCCATACAAAAGATGTCACTGGATGTTGAGTGTCGGCCACAGCTGCCAACAGAAAGAGAATGTGGAGCCATGTTACGAGTTAAAGAGAGGAGGAAGGACAGAGGGACTTCCTGTTCTCATTATGGTAGTGGGTGCCAGGGGACAGGTAAGAGGAATCCATTTAAAAGAGAAGGGTCGCGAGTCACTGAGTGTCACTTGTCAAGAGGGAGCTTACATTGCTGGCACCAACTAACCAAGCACTGGTCTCACAGGGACAAACTAAGACCCATGGATAACTGCATAATCATCTACCCCAGTCTCCCCTCTGCCTCTTCTGCCTCTTCCACTGCAGATATCTCCACACCACCCCAACCTGTGCTATACTCCTCTCCTACTCCATTGGCAGCCTCTAATTTGTCTCGGATAATGACCCACCCCTTCATCTATGCTGGTGGGGTTGCTGCCATGGCAAGGATACTAACCCACTTGTATCCCCTACACCCAGGATCTAACAGCTCTTTTATCTATTTGACCTGTAATTCAAGCCATCCTAACGCAGCTAACACGCCACCCCACAGGCTGATGGTAGTTAACTGCCATGGATCCTCAGAATCAGAACCTAAGGGAGCAGCGAGGTCATCTTCAAACCCCCTTCACATCAAAGTGACAGTTCTCCCGGGTGTGTCTCGTGCAGCTTTCTACAGACACTACCCCCTCTCAGTACTCAGACTGCAGGAAATGGAGGAATCCCACGGAACTGCCATCTTGGATTTCCCAATGCACCAGGCCTCAGCGCAACCTGAAGGCATGAAACCATTTATCACTGATTTTCTATCGCATATGAACTTGGATGTGGCCGGAATATACCCAATATTTGTCAGTGGGATTGTGCCTTGTTACAACCATGAGAGTATGGATAATGACCCTAATCAGGATGCACATATTAAAGATTCAACATCTAGTGTCATTATTGATCAAGCCACTGTCATTGACAACTTCCTGTGCACTGCAGTGCATATACAACACTCCTGGTGGAATTCAGCGGAACCAATTAACATACAAAAGGTCAATAATCATGTGACCTACCTCCAGGGGGAGCTATTAGAGCACATTTCAACAAAAGGCCAGTTTCCTGTCTCAGTGGCTGTTGTTTGGCCACAACAAGAGCAGCTGGTCTCATTTGCAGGAAATGACACAAATGATGACATTTTACTGGCTCACCATATACAGCTACTAGGAGGTTCTATGTCAAACACAATACATGTCATACTAAGTGATGGAGGCACTATTTACCACCCACACAAGTACACAAGCTATACCAAGATTGAAGAGAGCAATCCTGTGTTATTCTTCATCATACCACAGACTGCAAAGCTGTTAATGCCACAGTATTATCTTCAGAACCTTGTGATAAACTCACACCAACTTGTTACTACTGCTGATGTAGCTCTCACTGTCCTCTCACTGGTTGATTTCGGCATTAGTATTCCACCCATGAAGGAGCACTTAAGTGATGGCATTGCCCCCTATTCCCTTACACTTAAAGGGAATGCTCTGAACCGCTCCTGTGAATCTCTAGGTGTCCAGACACCCAATGTCTGTATATGTAAGGGTGAATGGACCCCTGCAGACAATGACACACTGTACGTGGGGCTGGCAGAGCTGGCTGTGGCCTCCCTGAATAGCATAATCAGGCAGCAGGCAGAGAACGGTGCTACACACCAAAATGGCTACTCTTCTCCTTATTCCATCTGCCTTAAATTGATAGGAATCTCTTTCTTTGATGTAAATGTCCGTAGAGAGGGGACAAATCTAGTTACCACAATGTCCCTCATTGTGGCACAGAAAACTCTCAATGGGCATGCCTGGGGAGCCACACCGCTCACAGAATCCTTTCAGGTCACACTTGGATCGGATTTTAGCGGACAGGTGGCTGAGATGAGGATGCTGGGATATGTGAGGACGTCTAATGTAGGAGGGAGGAGGGGGTGCAGTGTGGGGACTGGAGTAGACCCAGATCTGTGTTTATGTGTGCCCGGTGCACACCCACATACTGAAACTCCACATTCTCTCCTGCATCATCTACAGCAAACTCAATTTGGTGTCAAACCTAAACTAATCCACCTTCACCAGCCCTGCCTTATTCTTGCAATAAGGCGGTTTGGTGACAGTGACAGTATCACATTCACAGCTGTCAACATCTGTGACAGCTATAGCTATAAGGTGACACTAACAGTGGTAGCAGTCAGTGTCATACTGTCACAGAGTAACCCTAATACTGCTGTCGTACATCCTCTGTGTGAAGTGACACTTAATGTGGTCATGAAAGCATCCTACTATACTCCCTCCAGTAGACTGGGCTACCAAGCCTCATATATATTCAGGGAGGAGTGACTCACTATAGAATCCTAGAAAGAGCAATAATTTAATCAGCCAGCACAATTTTCTGACCTTGCCTTACCTAATAGTACAGTATGTGTACAATGGAATATATTATCCTTGGTGCAACTCTGATGGTTGTATAAAGATTGTATAAAACGGTTATATACATATTTATTTAGCTAAAATATATTGATGTATTTAGTTACCTTTATATGAATGTAATTGAACAAATATCTTATGTATTTAACACGCATAGTGTGCATGAAGGTAATTTCAGAAGAAAGGTGCTATCTACAATGTTCTTGTCATTTTTGGGTTGGAATATAATAAAATTGAAATAACTCTACGTTCAAACTTATAGTAAATGTCAACTTATGAAGTATGCTAAATTCTAAATATATATTATATAGGGTTTAACTACATTATACAGATCCTGCAATGGCTCTCTAAAGTTATCAAAGCTACTAAATAGTTTTTCAACACTTTAAGGTGAGGATTTGACTTTTAAAATCAGCTGCCCAAAGAAACTCTGAATCATTAAATGTCAATTTTTATTTTATATCATGAAACAGTAAGCCTGGTCAGAGGCCATTGTTACATTGTGTTCAGAACACTGGCGGCTGTGAAATTGGTATCACATGTCAAGAGTCCCCATTGATAAGGGAACAACTTTGTCTCATAATGGAGCTGGCTAACCTTTGCCTGTATTTATTTCATCTGATTTCCATTTACAGCCAGTGAAGCCCACTTTGAAGCATATCCAATTACAACTTCTTGGGTGGCCCAAATCAATAGTTCAACATTAAAGTAGTGTAAACTTAGATGAAGATATGTTGAACCAGCTCGATATGGTTGAAAACCAACCATGACTAAACTGAAGAAAACTGCTGGCAAAAGCGAGGGCAAAATCAATCATGGTAATTCAAGAATCAGGGGGTAATGGAAGTCGTGTGCATTGGCTCTCTGAAACGTGCTTGTTCCAGAATTCAGTTTATATGACAGAATACTATGGGGAAAATGATTCTCTTAGAGCCGTATATTCAGCACCATTTCTTATCCTAAAACTATTGACATTCTGTAAACAATGTTCTTTAACTGTGAACATTAGGACCTTAGAAAATGGGTGCAGTACATCGAGATGTTGGAGGGGGTTGGTGTTTGACCTCTATAATTACTTGTGATTGTGTCTGAACCCCGTTCAATGTCATGAAAGTATATAAATATCCGTTCATGGTGATTAGGTTATGCTATAAATTCTTGTCCTGCCACACACCAACTGTAACTGTGAGGTCAAAGGACAAGCCTTATATAAGGTGCAACAGCAGGGGTGCCAGGGGGAAATTTATCACCATCTTTTGACAAAATTCGAAGTGATATCATTTGATCAAACTGTTGTGTTGGGTGGGGTTTCTCAGCGTTTCCTAGTGTGACTGGGACCTTGGCAGTTCAGAGGACAGGTGTATCAGTGATGAGCCGTCTACACACTAGGGTAGGGATGCACAGAGGTTTCTCTAGGCCTGGGTCAGAGCTTTTCACTGCTCAGTAGTACGATCAGGCTAGACAGGTTTCGCTTTCTGTGTGTTTAAATATTGATGGATCCTGATGGCGGATATAAGAACCGGAGTATATGTGTCCTTCTATTATTACCAACTGTCGGTCAGGGCCTCAGGTAATGGTAAGAAAAATCAACTTGTGTGTCCCTAAATTACTGCTTCAATCTTAGCATTTAAGGCATTTCCTTTAGACCTGTGCATTAGCTTATAAAGGAAAGGCAGACTTAGCATTTGACATATAGCTGAAATATGAGTAGGGCCTAACTCTAGAGAGGTTGTCATTAGCAATATGGAAATACAATACTCCAATTGCCAGATGGAAGGAGTGGATTTGTTTGAGCATACTCACAAATATATTCTGTTCCTAGGATCAGCTAGGCTCAGCGGACTGTATTATTTACAGCCAACCTACTCTAAGGAGAAGGTTGCTATTAGTCATGTTTGAATACACTCCTCAAATCACCAGCCATTAAGCTGAGTTACTCATTAGGGTTGCGTTGGTGCATCATGACGACAAATTTCAACTTTTAGCAACATCTATCTTTAAAGGGTTCTTTGTTGTGGCAGATGAAAGCTAATACGACGTTAATGCCTTTGGCCATTTCCCCTTAATATGCACAAGTACCAGGGTGTGAACAAAGTACATTGACATAATGAGTCTTTAGTAGTACGCCCTCAAACACTCCCTAAGGCTCATAAACGTGTGTTTTGTTGATAAAAGAACAAGTGACTCGCTATATGTGTTGTTGCTTTGTTAATTACACTGTAATTGAGAATTCAAGACAGGTTTTAACCAAGATACATAAGCAAAGGTGTGTTTTGTTAATAATAGAAAAAGCGATACCTCTTCCGGAATGCAATAGAATAAAGAACATCAATATCTTTTTCTAGGGTAAGACATTTACTCATGTTTTCCAGTTTACGCACAAGCATATGGTTATATGAAGGTTATTATCATCTATGTCATTGGCAGATAGGACCTAACAGCGCAGGTTCACAAACGAACATGCCTATGTGATATCATACAAGTCACCCTAATGGCAGGGCGAAGACATACATTACAATAATCACCCTAAGAACATGGAAATGGGAGCCATCATGTTTATTCCCTCATATATGTGATATGTCATTGGAAAGGATGCCACCTGAAACATAATTGCTAAAGGTGCCATATATATACCTCCTGTCTGTATATATATTAAGTTGGATTTGGATGTGATACCGTAAGAATGAGGACCAGCACTTGTCTATTAAAGAGACTGGGAGTGAGCGGGAGCCATCATTATTCTGTCTCACTTGTAAAACCATGTGTGTGTGATCTGCCATTAAGAAGTGCACAGTGAGGTTTATTCTACCTACAACAACAAAGCGTATGGAAATGGTATAGTTAAAGCACTAAACCTCATATCACTGTAAGCCGGGCGTACGACGGTGGTATGCCACGCTGGTGTGAGCGAGGCGTACAACAGTCATCTGTTCATTCAAAATGCACAAATTAAGCTCTAAAATGTGTATAAATCGAAAAAGTCACTTGATTGGCATATGACACATTGTACACCACTGATCCACTCGTGGCTTATAAAGCCACTTGTAGATCCGTGGTGTACAATGTGTCATATGCCAATCTTGTGGCGTTTTACGTTAATATCCCCATGTCAGAGTTAACGGCATAGGTTCATTAACAAACAGCTATGTGAGAGACACATTGTCTGTAGTGGAATAGGAGCTGGAAGGACCTGCACCTGCTGAAGTATAAAAGTACCTCCCCATTAACAGACTCAGCCTCATGTGAAAGGCACTGATTGGTTGTGTGACCTGCCTGTTATACTGCTTCTATAAGACTATAGAGAGGACAAAGAGAAAGGGAGGAGAATGGAGAAACATCACAGAGAGACTGATAGATAGAAGATAGGGAGAAAGAGAAAAAGAGAGAGAGAAAGAGAGAGAGAGATTTGGAGAGGGGGAGATATTGCAAAAGAGAAAAGAAAATGAGCATGAGTTATTATATGAAACTCACTCCATCCCGAATGTGGAATCAAAGCTGTTCTCTCACCACTATTTAGGTATCTTACCTACATCTGTAGAGTGAAAACAGTATGCAAAGGTTTCCGACCACTGTGGATTGTGATATTCAATTCCAATGAAAATAATTAGATTACGTTAAGGGTTCTTGAAGTATCTATACTGTTCCCTAAGGTATATAGCAACAGCCTCTGAGGAGCCAGCCAATGCTGTGTTAAGCCATAGTTCACCCTTGAGACCGGCCCCAACATGTTCCTGAAGGGATCTGCACTGGCAGCTGACACACCCAACCAGCCCCTGAGAAAAGGTTACTAAAACGTTTTGTGTGTATCCTGCTATGGCTTTCTCCTATGGCTCGACTGTTGCATGCTGCCTCACTTGTGATTTTAGCTCTGACATGTTGTGTTACATTGCTGAAAGGTGCTGCATCCATGCTTTTAATGCGATTTATTATTGATATAATCAGAAATATACCCAATTATCATTTCAACTCAACTATAAAACTATGTTTATTGCGCTTTAAGTACTTGAGGGTTTAATTGTCTCCTAAATCTCGATATTTAAGCCTTTGTTCCAGTCTTAAAATGGCCCAAAAAGGAGAGGGGGCGCTTATCAGGGTGAGGGCGCTTATCATGTCGAATACGGTATGTCTTAAATGCACATGAATATGTTCAAATATCTTTAATAAAGAAAATATGTTACAGGCAGTGTAGAAGGGGTTCCCCTCATCTTCACATGAAGTGAGTCTACTTATCATGTCTGTTACATGAAGTGAGACATTTGTTAACCTGATCCATTCAAAGGAGTCGGTCTCACAGGCATTAACTACTGTAATATGTTCATCACCTAGCTCTTATTTCTTATTGTCAAAAAGACTGATAGCCTAATTCTCAGGCGCAGGATCTCCTAGGGATTATGACCCGAACCAAAACCTGAACTCTAAACCTAGACCTAAATAAAACCCTAAATATAAGCCTCACCTTACCTCTTGGTAAAAACATTTGAGATATTTCCAAGGGGGATTTCTAGGAGCAAATCTTGTGGTGGCAGACAGATCTCCGTGGGGAAATTTCCCATGGGGGAAATAGGCTGTCACCTTGTGAAGCAAGTGAAACATCTATCAATAGAACTGGTCCTGCTTTTTAATCATTAGCTGCAGTTTAATAAGCTACATATTCAGTACGTTGTTATTGGTCAAATTGGAAATACAAACCTCAAATAGGCCTGCCAGACTAGGTTTGTGCGAACATGCAACAGAAAAGGGTCAGTTCCCTTAAATTACAATATATTCCAACAGTAATATTCAGTAGTACGAAGGCTGCCAATTTCCAAGGATGGAAATATCCTACAGTGTTTTTGAATATATATATTTTTGCTTGGCAGAATTTTGTTAATATTCATAACAATTTCTTAAAAAGCACTTTACAAGCAACAGTCTCAAAATCATGATTACATACATGTGAATAGTGATTACAGCCTACTCCATTACACCCACTAATTCAATGAATCACGCTGGGAGGCATTTATAGGGCATAAGAAACCTGGCTACTCCCTAGGGGAAGAGAATCAGATTAAAGCAAAGAAAAACTGAATTAATCATATCTTCTACCTGGGGGGATTCATACTGTCATCGACCTTCTACATTTATAGCCAAGGTTTCTTGTACTTTTGCTTCAGGATATAGAGGTAAATGTGTGGTGATGATGCTTATAAAGGCCCATTTGTCCATTATCTTGAATTACTATAACCACCTCAGGGTGTTTTCTTTCACTGCACTATAGGTCGGATACATCCCATGATAGCTTGAATAAGCACAGGGTAAAATAAGGTATTGAAATGAACATCTGGACCAATTTTGCTTCTTGAATAAGCCGCCACTGCAATATTATATATGAGTAAAGTCAATGTAACAATGAAACATAAATATCTATATTCATTGCTTCATATCAATGCTAGTAACTTACAACAGGCTACAATTGTAATGTGAGTAGACATTTGTTGTTGTGAATCCCTGTATGTAGAAATAAGAGCAGGCTCTCCACCACCCACACATCATCATCTTACTTGTGGTTTTTGAATGGTGTATATTGGAGAAACAGGCAGCAAAAACAAGCAGGTCATTTCTTTACCTTATTTAAAAAGTTTTTCTGATGTTCAAATAACTACAAATAACCGTTTGATTAGTGGCACTAAGCCACCCTTTGTAAAACATATCCAATTTCTATAAAACTTTGTAACCCAGTAAGATTGTAATTTTTTTAATACAGACAGTTATTGAGGTTTCCACTTTCTTCTCAAAGGTTGAACAAGAACAAATATCAGTGACCTGCATGTGAACCCTATCTATGCACAAACTCCTCCATCCGAATAAGAACCTGCTTAAGTTTTTATCTCAGGAGTTTACAGATTTAGTTTGCTAAGGTCTGACATATATCTCTGTAGCAAGGATAGTTTTCACACTCACACATTATCATCTTACATTGTCTAATCCCTGACCTATATGCCTTTAGCTGTATACGGTTTCATGAGCGAGATACTTGATCACTTTGAACATTCTCAATAGGGGCTATGTCTGAACAGAAGTTGGATAAGTGTTTGCTTTGTGAATAGGAAAACTTAGGCTACTATCAAATCCCTCAGGCATATGCCCATACTCTCTGCCAAAGCCATTTACCAGTTTACATTAGTATGGTGGTTTTTAAAGGCTGATTGATTTCCATTGGGTTGTGATTAATCTTTATGTACATTACTGCATGTACATAACAAACTGCAGTTTAACATAACCAGCTACCACACTGAGAGCCCTGTCTGGCAGAATAAGAAGCAAGCTAAATACTAATTTCTGATCTCAATTCAATTGGCCATCAGAGGAAATTCTCCCAACCAACATATAGATATGGATATGATAAACGGCACAGCATGCAACTTCTTAAGAAAGGCCAAGGCCAAAAAAAAAAAGGTTTGTTTCCAGTAACATGCTCCCAGAGCATAGACCCGGCCGGCTCGATATTTTTTCCTTTTTTTCCCCTTTCCAAGAAAGCCTGTAACTAGCTCTCGTCATAGGTAGGGTAGGTCGGATTTTTTTTCAAATTTTCAAATTTTACTTTGGCCTGAAAAGTCACCAAAAATTGACATGCATACTTTAACAACCACTCACCAACAACCGCGTTGACTTATTGACTATCAAATTGAATCTGAAATTGCCCAAAAGTTACTTGAAACATAAGTATTTTTTCAAAATTGGGTAACTATTTCTAGGGTCGGCCCTTTTTTGCTAGGTAGGGCTATTTTATTCTAATAACTTGGATTATGGATCCGCCCGTGGAAATTATGGCAATTTGCAAAAAAAAAAAAAAAAAAGGAAGTCTGCCCCTAGGATTTTTGAGAATTTGATCAAAAAAAAAAAATATGCTGACCAACAAAAACCCAACATTTCTCAATATATTTTCATATTCTATTTTTTGGCTAAAACCCAAAAATAATCCTATGCATGTCCTTAAGGGGGCATGTCCTTAAAACGGGCATGTAGCAAATGAGATGAAAAACGGAATGGTGCATAAAATATTTTGGTTGTCCACATTTATTTGGGGAAAACTAGTATATATAACAATTTCTGCTCTAAAAGCCTTAATAACTGTCCAATTTACAAGCCGTAAAAACCTACATATGTAGCCCAAAAAAAATTAAAAAATCGCCAATCCTGCTTGGGTAGACCCGGTCTGGTGAATGGAAACAAATGGAAGTGTGGGAAATAGAATGGCCTTTGTCTTAGTAAATGTGAAGAGGAGGATTGGTACTTAATAGAAGAAATATCACTGACTGTAATAGAATCATATTGCAGCAATACAATAGAAACATTGCCAACAAATAAAAAATCTCACTTTTGCGAAATTGGTGAATTATGATGGCCCTGCTGGCCTGCATCAAATCTGTATAGGAGGCATGATGCATGCCCCGGCCCTTGCAGATGCTGAAGGAAATGGTCGCAATGTGTAACCATGTCTACTAGACCCCTATATTTCTTATAATATGAAAATAATTAAATCCAACTTAAATTAGTTTCCAAATAATCTCACACATATCATAATCTAGGCCTAAAACCCATATACTTGTTAATCTATCTGTTATCAGAGTACGTGAAATTACGACACTGATAACTATACAGAGAGACAAGGAATGCCAAATTTCCCACATCATAGAGTGCTACATCAAACCTACACTTGAAGTTATATACTGGCACATCATGGCCTCCTTAGAAGACGAGTCACCACAATTCCAGCAGGCCTGGCACGAACACACTAATATTATGATAACCTGCCCCAAAAAATGTGATCCTATGTGACTCTCGAGGAAAATTCCTACATGACTATATCAAGTCTGCTAATTCAAATGGTTTTAGATTCATGGTCTTCCACTTTGATGGAGCAACAATAAAGGAACTTATAGTCAAGGCTGAGTTCCACCTAAGAAGTTGCCCCAGAGACGTAGTGTATATATTTGGTGGTCAATGTGATGTCACACAGAAGCAGTACAGACCTAGCTCTATCACATGTAAATGGGTAAGCCCTGAGTTTCTCACCATCCATCTGTGTGCCTACACAGAAGTGGGCCTTGACTAGTTATATTTCTACCACCCAGATGCCAAAGTAATTATATGCCCACTAACGGGATGTGACCTCTCAAAGAAGGTACTGAACGTCCAGTCTGGTCAGCAAGATTTAATTGACAAGGCAATACTTGCGTTTAATAAGGTAGTTATTGAACTCAATGAATCAAACCAGGTAGCCACGCCATGGACTGCGAACCATTTCTTCAAAGAAAGGGTTGGCCTGATGAACGTCAAATACTACATGCTAGGGTCAGATGGCATTCATCCAACCATAAACCTGTTGAAGAAATGGGGACAAGATTTTGTAAATTGTTTCACAAAGAATACATTGATGTTGACTCATAACTCTGTATGTTAGAAACTACAGGTATCAAATATATGTAACTATGATGTAACATAGAAATATGATCCCAGGTTCCAGGTTCAGCTATGGTATAGAATCCATTACCGGTATTATAAATTTGAAGACTACCGGTATGATGTTGACGCTTAATTTCTTAATTTCTGATGATTAGACGCTACCGGTACTGAATGTATATGCCTGTTGTTGAACACAAAATTGGCATCTCTGTCATATGTAATTTAATTTGCTTTAAATTTTATATCTTACTTAAATTATTTTATTTATATTATTTCCTTCTTTAAATCATTATATTCTATGTCTAAGGAAATAAAAGCAAATCGTGCTTTTGCCAAAAACACTAGACTTGTAAGGTGAAGAATACAAGTCTTTAAACGTATAAAGAGGAGCGTTCTAGCCGTTCACATGTTCTTCTCTGCTCTAAGGATAATATCTTCTTCTTCTCCTAGATGGCTTATAAGCCGAGGTCTAGCAGAAGAGACCTGGGAAAATGTATTTTTTTAGGTCCAAATGGACCCACATTGTATAGTGATTTATTCCACTGTAAACTGTTGATAAACTACATTGATATGTTTGTCAGAAACCAAGGTACCTCCCTCTCAGCCAAAATGGATGTTCTGTTTAACCAATTGGACCATGGCTAGTGTGCAATCAATCGTAGGTAAAAGAGGCCTACGGGTATTCCATATGAACGCCAGAAGTATAAAAGCTAACTATGCACGATTACAAATTGAACTGGTTCAAAACCCTTTTGACATAATGAGTTTTACTGAGTCATGGTACAAAGATATGCATAATTCCGCAAGTTATGGTTTTCCAGGGTTTGTGTTACACCGGGTCGATAGAGCCTGGATTGATGATGACATTGAATATGATATTGATGGTAACCCCAAAACTGGAGGTGGGGTTTGTACATATTTAAGACATGACATTTATCATGATGCATATGACTTATCACATCTAAACAAAAGTTGCAAGGATATTGAAATTCAAGTTATACGCATTGAAAAGCCAAACAATAAGCGTATGGTCCTTGTGAATACGTATAGACCTCCCCTGGGATCAAAAGTAGATTTTATAAAATTTCTAAAAGAAACTCTTACTGCTATTCCGAAAAGAAATAAAATTGAGATCATTTTAACTGGGGATATAAATATAAATCTGGCAGCCAGGGATGAAAGGGCAAAGGACTTTAAGAAATTGATGGGGGATTTTGGACTTCATATTCTTATCAAAGACTTTACACGCTGTGTTGGAAATTCAAAAGCAATTCTTGATGTTATATGTACGAATGCAAAACATGTCAATGAATCAGGTATTATGAATTTTAATATATCCGATCACCGTGCCATATACATGATTAGAAAAAAGGAAGCAGACAAAAGGCCCAAAATTCAGCATAAGGGTCGATCGTATAAAAAGTATGATGCCACACGTCTTGATAATGATTTGGATGCTCATGATTGGACTACATTTGATAATGCCATTGATGTTTCTGTAAAATGGGATATTCTACACAATGTTATTGAAGGCTCGCTGGATAAAATGTGTCCCATCAAATCATTCAAAATTCCTGAAGAGCGTGAAGAATGGGTGACTGATCATATGGTCAATGTTTTAAGGGATAAAAATAATTTATTGGCCAAGGCAAAACGCACGGGTAATGAAAATGACAAAGTAAAGGCAGATAAAGCAAGAAGGGATGGTAATAAATTTTCTAGGTCAGCAAAAAGAAGATGTATACGTGAAGAGTTAAAAGCCAGTGAAGGCAAGTCCACTAAGTTTTGGAGAAAAATTCAAAAACTTATCCCTGGTGCGCCTAAACATGCTACTATAGAATTAACTGATGAAGATTCAGCATTACCTGTGCCGGAGGCAAATGTACCAAACTTCATAAATACATTTTTCACCAACATAGATCCAAACCTGTCTCGTGATATGAATGATGTATGGAGGTCTTATGATGAAAGAATTGAAGATAATTTACTTGCATTTAGTTCTACCCAAAATGAGGTCAAAGATATAGTCAAGAAGATTAATGTCCACAAATCGTCTGCCATTGACAATATATCAAATATGGTCATTAAGGATGCGTTTACACATGAAATAGCGAGAGTTACAGATATGTTTAACTGTTCATTTAATACATGTATTGTTCCCGCTGCATGGAAGATTGCAACCATTGTGCCTATATATAAGTCTGGTAATCCAAAGAATGTTGGGAACTATCGTCCAATTGCACTAACACCGACACCTTGTAAAATAATTGAAAAACTTGCTCATAAACATATAATGAACTTTCTGTCAAATCATAATATTTTGTCCAAACATCAAGGAGGTTTTAGAGCAGGAAAGTCGACTATTGCAACATTGGCTGATTTTACTGACATTATTGCTAGAAATTTAAATGTTGCAAAACCCAGTGTGGCTGTATTCATAGACCTGAGCAAGGCTTTTGACACCGTAGACCACTCCATATTATTGAGTAAACTGGAAAATTATGGTATAAGAGGTAACAATTTAAAATGGCTAACTAGTTATTTAGACAATAGGGTTCAAAAAACTAAAGTTAATAACATGCTATCGGATACCCTAAGAGTAGTCTGCGGTGTCCCACAAGGCTCAATATTAGGCCCCTTGTTATTTTTATTATATGTTAATGATCTGCCTAACTGTATTAATAGCTCGGGAATTAAACTTTATGCTGATGATACTGTGATTTTTGATACTGATACTAGCCTTGTTAACATTCATAGGAGACTACAGACAAATTTGGATGTCTTTGGTTTGTGGTGTTTACAAAATAAACTTACAGTAAATACAGGTAAAACCAAGGTGATGGCTTTTACTGCCTCCAAAACGAAATTAAATGCTATGAATATTAACCTGTATTTGAACGATGTAAAGCTGATGGTAGTTCAGTCATATAAATATCTAGGTGTAATGCTTGATAGCCATCTTAAATATGATCTACATGTAAAGCAACAACTAAAGTCAATTAATTATAAAACATTTATTTTGGCAAACCTTAGAACATCAATGACAAAAAGTATAGCGCTAAAAATCTTTTCTTCCAAAATTCTCCCTTATTTTGATTACTTATTTTGTTCTGCTTCTCAATATATCCTTGATGATTTACAGTATGCCCAGAATAGATGTCTCAAGATATGTCTCAGGGTCGATCATTTAACCGACACAGATCTGGTTCATGCCATTGCGAAGATGCCTTTGTTAAAGGATAGGAGAGTGGCTCACTTGTTAAACTTTATGTACAAAAGAGCGCATGATAATCAATATACTGTTAACAGATATGTACCAACGCGAGCTCATCAGGGCCCTATCTTGTTTAGAGTTACTCCTCACTGTGAAATTTACTATAGATGTATTGAACATTATGGGTATATGCCATGGAATGCGCTTCCGCCACCTGTACGCCTCTTGCCTAATCATGATGCCTTTAAAATGGACAGAAAGGTATGGCTGGCTGGGGAGGTACCGATCTTGTTGAGGTAAAATTGTTGAATGTGGTTTCCAATTTGAATATATTTTTGTACATATTAACTATTTACATATCCATTAAGGTATTACTTTCTATGAGGTATGGGTCTAAACAGGACCTATATGTTATAAATTAACCTTAATACCTTCTTAAGGAGGAAAGGGTCTCCCGAGAAGATCCTCCAGGCACTTATAATAAGTGGGAGGAGGGAGGCCTTTCTGGCCTGAGATACATAAACCTATTGTTATCCTTGTTGTTACACAAAAAGGGACACTTGATCTCATATGGGAGTGCACCCAACAGCACAAATATGATTATTATCTAGATGTAACTGTCCATAATTCTCAGGATTAAAGATAAATGTTTCAAAAATATATATTTCGCGAGGGTTTTAATAATAATGGATACTATGCAATATAGTGTGATTTGCAAGAAGACAATTTACACAGTTTCTCTATCCTTGTTACCCGATCAGGTCTGTTGCAGATGTTTAAAATGCTCTATTGGAATATTGCCTGTGAATAATTGAATTGCAGACGGAACTATTTAACCTGAAAAGCTCAAATCGACATTCTGCTTCATTTGCAGTTAAATCCAGCGCAGCTGCCACAGACATGCTACACTCTACCTATAAGCGACTTCCCTTCAAATTGCATTACTACATTGCAGACTTCACTGTGTTCAACAACATATTAGAGAATCACTCCGACCTGTCTAAACACCGCAGCTTTGGTCACATAGCCTTGTATATCATGCTATAAAGCCATGGGTTCACTGTGGAATTCATATCAAATCATTGGAGTTTTAAGTAAATGCACATTAAGCACATGCAATCAAATCAAAATAGTTGCATCACAAATGTAGACTGTCATATTCTTGAGTTATTTGAAGTTAAGGTATCTATTTAAGTTACACTCTCCGCCATATTATTGAAGTATATTGCAGCCCATTGCGGGTGATTCTGCTTCTGTTGTATGTATCAGGCTGAGGCCATTGCTAAATTGTATAATATATCCTAAGGCCAAAGTCAGATTCTGATTGAACATCTCATTACTTACAGGAGGTATGCTCCTGTATTGCAATGACAATGGCACATGTTGCCTGGAGGCAACTCACCAGCTGGGGGTGTCTTGTGTCACATATGGAGTGCTCCAATCTTTAAGAAGTCAGCCTGCTGATAGCCTAAGGTCTCCCTTTGTCCACGTTGCCAGCTACTTTCTTCTGTATATAATTTCCTTTCCCCTTTTTTCATGAGGCATTCTGAACTCTATGCAGGCCCAACAACAGGTAAAAGCTTTTTATGAGTAACCTCTAAAAGGTTTCCTCCTGAACAGAAGAGACCATACAGGTTTGTCCAATATCCAACTGATGATGAAGGGCAGTAAATGAAGCACCACAGAAATGAGTACATGTTGATACTTCATTAGGCTTTTAAGAGAAGCTCTACTATCTGCCCAAAGTCGGTCTGATAAAAATGCCTTGAGGCTGTTAAGCATTAATTATTACTTGTTTTTAAAATCCCTTTGACTTTGGATTTAGCCTTCTCCTTACTAAAAAACAAAAGGAAACAGACAAAAAGAGAGTCTCTCAGCCAGCCAACCTCATATTCATATTATATGATTACTACTAATATTCATTTGTATTCGATCCTTGTTGTTGTACACTTATATCTTATCAATATCATGTTGAAGGGAAAACCAATCGCAGAGTTTGGTATGAGATATCCCTATTCTTACTTCAATACTTTATCATTTTCCTCCAAATGGTAAGCCAATAAACTGCACCAAATTTCCTTTGAAAAATAAATCCAGTGGCGAAGAAATGATGCAACCTTTTTTGACCTGCCTGTATTTTTTGTCAGTTAGAGGTATCTCTTTGAGATAAAATGGACACATAACAAGATCAATCCTAAACCTTTCTCTCGAGTACTATGTCATTTTTTGTCTTGGAGAGGAAGGGATAGGCTGGGCTCCACATTATTGCACAATACAGACACAAACCCCAAGCAGGTTTGTGACATTAATCACAGCCTGAGGGCAATGCAGAGCAGAGGTGAGGAGGGCCAGGGGGAATGTTTTGGCACACCAGGCAGAGGGGATCAGACCTAGGGGAGTGGTTTAACACAGTCCAAGAGATATTGGACAGGGACTACCCGCTCTATCTGTAATGTGGGTATGGATTTCAGCTATCAATAGAAACAACAGAAAAGACCATGCATCATAAAAAAACTTGCCAAATCACATATATATATTTTTTCAACAACCCTAAATGAACTCTCTTGAACATGATTACAAGGGCATACGCTGAGGAAATCAGGGAATGGATTTGGGATGTCAAGGAATGAGCTGAGGAGATAAAAAAATTGAATCATTTTGACATTTGCCACAGCTTTATGTTTTAATTCTGCATGTTTAAAAGAGTTAGATATTTATTTTGAAGAAAAATTGTGTTTAATACAACATAGTTCAGGGAACATTGATTTGCAAAGGACAATTCTCAAGCTATATTAGTCAATGCAACTTTAAGCATGGTCATCATGAGATGTAAATTAAAATCATATATCTCACTGCATGTCCTTTGCTTTTGCAAGGTCACAGTGCTATAGACATAAGTATTCATTAATTTCTTTATAAACCACTTTCCTTAGTACGACTGACCACTGTGATAAGAACACCTAAAGTACCAATATGCCTGTTTAAGTGCCCATCTCTCATAGCAATTCACAGTAGCATAGGCTTGGGGCATATGCTAGCACATGCATACCAATGAAAATATGGGAGGAGATATTATTACAAAGATGTGCACGTTTATGTGATGGAGGGACATGTCTCCATTACACGTTGCTTTATACCTTGGCGTGGGTGGCTAAGGTGAACCAGTGCAGTCCCCGAAGTGACTTCCAGGGAAATCAATTACTGTGCAATGGAAATGAGAGGGGACTCACTCTTGTTTACATGTTATAGTGGCCCCAGCATTATTCTTAATTATAGTATTCATGTCTGAAATAAAATAAGATGCACAGTTTACACTTAATCTTCCACGAAATATGGAACTTCTATTGGATAAACCAAAGGAGGCCATATTACACATGTCTGTGAAATAACCCATAACCCATGCATGTATTTTACAGCCCTATGACATAAAAATGAGGTTTCTTTATATCTAAATGGCATAGAAAGAAGCTATACAAGACACTCTCTATCATTATTTGATTCTTTTTTTGTAATTTGAAAAAAAAAAAATACAAAGTCCACTCATTTATCTGTTCACAAAGTTCACTCACTTGTTGACCTTAGGGCCGCACTTGACCTAGCCTACGGCCTTATGAAATACAACCTGAGGGTAATGCATAAAATAACTTGGTTAACAGACTAAGACTTGTAGATCTATATGTATATTTCTTCCGCCAAAACTAAGACTTCATTTTATAGGTGTTGTATTTATTTGATTATGATCAACCAGTACTGCAAGATATCTATCTGTTTCAGACCCAATGATATTGACCATGTGAAAGAAAGACCTGGGAATTGGGAGGTGGCAGGACCAGTAGCTCCTCAGGTAATTTCTTAAAGGGATCAAGACTGTATCTGATCTTGTGTCATCTCATATTCAGAGGCGACATATAGAGCAGTGTATTAACTGATGGTATGGAAAGGTAACAGAAACCCTCCTTCATACATACTACGGATGTGATGGAGTATGGGCCCACTGATTCAGAGAAGTGTAGTTTCTGGTGTTGACTCCGTATCAATCTAATAATTGATAAATTTCCGTACTGTCTTGATTCAAATTACAGAGACAGTTTTAGTTTGTATAAAATGATAGAATATAATATTATCATTCTACCTCGACCCATGAATGTAGAGTTTTCTTTCCCAACGCTAAAATCTACATTCTTGGGTCCAGGTTGAACGATAAAATTATATTTTTTTAATTCTATACGATCTAATACTGCCCTGTTGTTTAATGCAAGATGTATACATAGTGTCAAACCATTTAAAAATAAATTGAATAATTGCTAATCACACAAAACCAGACGAGTTGACTTGATTTCTGATTTTTATTGGGGTAGAAGTAACATTGAAATCTGGGGGATGAGTTGTAGATGCAACGTTTCGTGAACTTTTGGAACACTTCTTCGGGCAGGTATTTAAAAATAAAGTATGAGATTTTATCAATTATAAGTATACTAAGCTATTTATTGCTTCAACATATCCAATTCTGTCAACTTCACAACCCAGGGATAAATCCTGTCCAAGATAGAACTACATGTAAGCCCCATCTATTTATAAACTCCTCAACCTTTATGAGAACCTGATAAAGTTTCTTCACGAGAAGAGATGGGAAATTTAGATCATATCAAGATGGATATCACCATGAAAAGTTTCAGAGACGTGGGAATGTATCTACAATGTGCGGGGTCAGAATTGTACAAATATAACATATCTCCTCTACTAAAAACACTCATCTTACATTTGTGCAATCTTAACCTTTGTGAAAGAATACAGAGCAGGTATTGCCATAGCAACTGTCTTGAAAGCCAGTTGTTTCACACAGAAAATGTAACTTCATGCCTTAAGGGGTTTCAGGGGAGTTAGATGCTCAATCAGTTCTAACTTTCATATTAGGTATAGAGTACTGATGGAAGTTGGATAGGTGTTTGCTTCATAAGTAGAAAAAAAAATACTACTGTCTGCTCTCGATATATCTAGCCCCCCTTCCCTACCGGCATGGCACCGTACTTTCCTTATCAGCTTCATTCAATATTTGATGTCAGCTCAGTTGTTTTGAGGGAGTCTGAGATGGATTCTGATAAGGTGGCTGACTGAAAAGCACTGCATGTAAAGCTCTTTTTAACTGTTCACAAATTCTATTGGATTCTTGAAGGCAATCCAGTGAGGGTACTTTTTTTTCGTATTTGATGGTGGTTATTCAGTGTGAATCAAAACCAAAAGTGGCAAGTGAGAAAACAAACCTTGATGATGTCCTTGTTTCCACCTTTTCTGATGATATAAAAGAAGGACACTAAGCTGATGAACGCAGCTTGGTGCAACTCTTTTAGCATATGATGCTCTTTTCATTTTCATTTTGAACTTGTTACGCCTCATTTGCAATGTGATGAGGGTACCCTGCTTAGTATTGATAGTGACTGTTCAATGAGATAGAGGAAAAAAGGTCTTTTGTTGGTGGAAACTGTTACTGAAACTGTTGGGAAGTCAATTTAGCTATTTATTCACGATAATAGTGATTACTTCCTTCTGCCTTTGAAACACAAATTTGTTCTCACTGAAATTGTTCTCACTGCTGCAGTTGTCAGTACATACAGGTATCTGTACAAAGTATACAGGATTCAGTTTTACTAAGGTTTAAAATATCTATTATATTTCGCAAATCACAGGTTATAAACATGTGTTATTGATTATGACAATTAAAAAGAAGAATCCTTGTCTGTTATTTACATACTTAATTATGAGTCCATTAGGATGAGATAAAGATGAATTCATGTACTGGTGAAATAAAAATGAAATAAAATATTATTTATACACAAAATGAAATATGCTATAGTCTACCACAACCTTCAGGGACTACCACAACCTTAACAGGGTCAGAGAAGATGAACTGTGGTGCTTAGGTACTGTGCAAATAATTCTATAGTAATATAGAACAAGTGATGGTGTATGTCCACAGGGGAGCAAAGGGAAATGTGTTATATCCTAATTGCCAAACAGTTTGTTTCTCTACTTCTCTCTTTATAAGAGAAAAAGACACAAGATCCATATTCAACACGTATGAGCAAATACTTTCAGAACATTAGAATTTTTATAGCAGGCTAGAAACAGGAATTAGAAATACAAACTAGTCTAAAGCTGTCAAATATGTCCATGGCACCCCTGCTACAAACAAACTTGGTAATGAATAAAACAATACACAGCAATTTTACCTCTAAACATAGAACCTAATCACAACCCCAGAGCTGGATGTTTGCGTACACATGCTTGATTGTAGCTGCATATACGGATATATGAATTTACCTCAGTCTTTTACAACCTTTTTCTTCTCTTCCTCGTGAGGTTGTCCCTCTCACCGTCGCCTCTCTTGCCATTTCCTTGTGCAATTTCTTTTTGTATAACCTCCTTGTGTGAATTTTGTTGGCGGGTCAATACCGATGGGTAATTATGTATTTGATTAAACTTGGAGAAAGGTAGGAGCCAGCATTGTTTTCTGTTTCTCTATGGATAAATTTGGATGAGATGCAGACTTAAGGGCTGTTACAAACCATCACTGGGAGAGGCGCTCAAGGTTGAAATCCCATTACCTCAGCTGCCCCTTGCACGATCTACCAATATTGGCACATCAGGCTTCGTACAATGGTGAACCCACTCGGGAGTTAACATTATGTAAATGCTGTAACACTCTCCTTGTGTACAAATCTGTTGGGTTGGGTGTTCCAATATCAGTCAGAAAATCACATAATGGGGTATTCTATGGGAAAGAATAAAGCTGTGATGGACTTTTGAAACCATGAGGCATCCATGTGGCCACGGTAAATTATTTGTCAGTGCTGCATTCAAGGTAGTGATGCATAGAAGTCATGATGCACCGATATATACTAGCCAGGACGCAGGTGTTACTACTTGAATCAATTATTACAAAAAAGTTGCAAGTAGTAATCTGATCCAATATTTGAAAGGTTGAGGTGCAGAATTAGGCCTTATTTTAACCTGCTGTTAAAAAGTGTCTAGAATGGTGAAGGGCAGATGACAGGCAGCCTAGTTAGCACCTTAAAGCTGCATTCTTACCAGGCTAGTCCCACTCACAATTCTAATACTGTTCTAGTCTTCTATGTGTTTAAGAGTTAGTGGTGAGAATGCCCCTTTAACACTAGGGGTAGTAAATGGACAGTACGTTGAACCACTGTTGCTTGTCCTGGGGCTGTATGCTGCTCTTATGTCTGACGGGAGAGGACCCTAACCTGCAGATAGGAACAAGACCCAGAGGTGAATATGACCCAGGGGGAAGTTTTACCTCCTGCCAATGCTTTATTAAAGGACAGAGGGGATTAGTTCTGGTCCTAAGAAACCACTGTATTGATATGAAATTCTAATCAAGGCAATCTGTTTTTTAGTGCAGTCTTTAAAACCCAACATTTATAAAACTGTCTGAGATGAGTGCATTGAAGCTGCAAAAGTAGGATTCCCCAATCAATGAGGGACAAAAGAGGGACACTTAGAGGCACCATTGTTGCACCAATGAAGGATCTTGATTACTTAATTAGCAAAAATGGATATTTATAGAAGGGTGATTGCCAAATTGCATGAAATTATGTTTGTAAGTGGCTGTCATTTGGAAATTTCTCAGTGAAAAATAATATATGTAGAGACCCGTTGAATCCCGTTAATGGTATGAGCATAAAAAAAGTCAATAACTACCAATGTGGACCAGTTGTTAGGCATGTAATTGCTGTCATCTTGCAGACAGATGCATCTCAAGGGAGTTGACATCCAAATAGAGTTCTTCGAGCTGTCAGCAATTACATAAATTAAATTAAATAAGTAAAAAGTGTCTGGCTCAGGCACCTGACATGTGCAGGTATTGGGCTTAGGATTGAAAACACAGCATGTGTTCAAACAATGATTTTGTATTGCATGATGCTTATCTTACACAATAATAAAAATATACTATCTTAACCGTACTGGTCAGGTTTCACATCCTTTGCAATCAAAGGAGAGTATTTAGTTAAGTCTTGATAGTAGTCATTGAGTGTGATAGTATAGGCTTTTGTTGGTGTTTTTTTCTCAGCTGGAACTGTTAGGAAGTCATTTGCAGATTCATTCATGATTAAAGTGATTGTCTCCTTAGGTCCATGATAAAATCTCTGAGAACAGCAATCCTAGATCTGTACAAACTATGATTTTGTATTGAATGATATGTATCTTACCCAATAATAAAAACATACTCTCTTAACCATACTGGTCAGGTTTCAGGTCATTTTTCATTATTTTCATTGATAACTTATTAGGTCTAACCATTGTCTGCAATCAAAAGAGAGAACTTTGCTTAGTCTTGATAGTAGTTATTTAGTTTGATAGTTTGATAGTAGAGGTTTTTGTTGATGGCTGTTGGAATAGTTAGAAAGTCATTTACCAACTCATTCATGATTAAGATGATTGTCTCCTTATGCCAAAGGTACATATCGGTGTTTGTAAATAGCATTGAAGATTAGGTGTGGGTCAGGGATAATGAATTATCTGATTCCCGTCCAATGGACAATGGACCTCTTCTTGGCTTTACTAGAGACCTACATTCTTTGAGACTACAAAGGTCCTGACAAAGACAGTGTAGTGTAGCCTCAGCCGTACAGAATATTTTGTAGCATGTAAGGTGTCGGCCACAGCTGCTGACAGAAGGAGATTGTGCAGGGCTTGTTTATAAAAGAGATGTGGAAAGGCAGAAGGACTTCCTATTCTTACTCTGATATCCGGTGCAGAGGCAATGTATAGAGGGAAGAATAAGGTGAAGGCATTTCCAAGGGGGAAAGGTCAATGGTCACTAAGTGTAGCTGACACAAGGGGAGCTTACATTTCTGGCACAAACTAACCAAACAAACTAATAAGAAGGTACGATTCTTTCAATGAGTTAATATTTCATAAAGAATATGTCAATGTCAAGGCAATGATGATATTTCCTATGCACATCGGCTAAATGTCCAAGTGCCTGTCCATCAACAGTAAAGGGATTAAATTGCATATTCGTAGTTAGTGGTATAGAGCCTATCTGTATCTGACTCTGATCTGTGCCTCAAACTTTATAGCTCTGAGACATGTGCTTAAGAATTTTGAAAACATTTGTGTCTTCAGATCTTATACAGAAAGGAAGCTCTTTACATTTCACTTGTCCTGTAATATCTACTACTTAGTTGTATAGTACTATATCCCACATTCCAATCCATTAGACATTAACCATATCCAGTCCACATACTCATCACGATAGATCACACTTCTCATATCCTAACATGATGGATCTCGAGCCTTTAGAAGGGCGTTCGGTAAGATCTTTCCTGCAGAACATAGGTAGATAGGACCTGTGACCGATTTGCTGACTCATCAATCATCCATAATTATCTTACTACAGGAACCCAGCAAATTAGTTTGACTTAGTTTCTGGAACGTGCACTTTGTGTGACTGTGTCCTATGGAACTAATTGGCACAATATGACACAATACCCCATAGGACAAGAAGTGACACATACTCACACCTATTCACACAAATTCACACATATTCACACAGCATCGTGTACCATACTTATTATATTTAGAAGGTGGCATAGGGCACCATGGCAGTAATCTGTTAGTACACTCCTTGCTGTATATGGGCATACTATCTCATTCAACAAGATTCCTACCATGGTAGTGTAGGCCTGATGAAGTTGTGTACAATTCATGCCAATTATCAGCTGTATACACATGTAACAAAAGGTCAGACCTTTATCCAAACAAGATTACCAGAGGAAAGGTGTCTGTGGTCTGTCCCTCTTAATGCCGCTTTAATCAAATCATATGGTGTGTTTTTCAATCACTAATGGAACTTGATAGAATTAGAGGTGTATAGCTAGGTCTAAGTTGCATTGACAACATGTTATTATGGTTATAAACAATGAAAATGATTCCATTTCACCCATGGGAATAACAAGGAACAACAAAGATGACACCTGGTGTCAAAACCATGCACTATTCCAACCTGACAAAGTGATAATGGTTATGTTTGAAGATGTGTGAGTGTGTGCCAGAAGGGAAACTAGGTGACACTACATCACACAAATACCTGTTATGTGTGACACCAGGTGTCATCAAAGTTGATTGTACCCCTTTTCCTGATCAAAGAGAATGATTTTCTTTAGCTATAAGTATCTAAACAGGGTCCCAATGTATTGTGAATCAGACAATGCACCTGTCCTTCTATTAACATTCATTATGTAAATAAATAGATGCCATATCATTTTAATGAAAGCAGCATTAAGAGGTCCAGATGCTAGACACCTTTCCTCTGGTCATCATGTTTGGATAAAAGCCTGGCTATCTCCTGCTGCTCATGTGAACTCTAATATTGATGGTTATAATGGTACATATATTCATCAGCCTATGTTGAAATGCTAGGAACCTGATCGAATGAGTTTGTACAAACCAGCAGCACACACACCAATAGTGTGCTATGACTATCTATGTCAAATACTGCTGGTTGTAAAAAGTATTACAGTATTTCCTATCTTTTAGTAATTCATAATAAAACTAAAAATACATGACTTAACATTTTGGTTTAGGGCATTACATTTTGTCATTTGGTGTGAATAAGCTTTTTAAAAATCTGTCAGAACTGTGTGAATCTGTTCCATGGAACACTGTGTCAGTGTGTGTGAGTCTGTTACATGGTATACATGTCACACAAAATGCACGAAATGAGCACACAGTTCCAGGGGTAAAACAGGGTGAAACAATCTGGAACTAATTTGCTGGGAAGTAGACCTCTGTGCTGCAGTTTGAGAACAAACACACAGGTAAATAAAGGAGACATGTCTAGCTAAGTAGAATTAAGCGTAGATGTCGGTTCATGGAAAAATCAGCCTTATGCAAATTCAAATTTAAGACAAATTAACCAGATCTTCACTCTTTAGTTTCAAGGATGGCTATAGATTCAGTGTTTCAGGCGATCAATATGTTTGATGGCTGCATCTTTGGCAACTTGTTTACAAAGTCATATGAATAGCTAAGATGTATTTAATGAGCGTGGTGCTATGCCATATTTCAAAGGGTAGAAACTGCATCAACCGTCCAGACATGTAAAGAGTGGGAGCCAATAACAGGTGACTAATTCA
Source organism: Harmothoe impar (assembly GCA_947462335.1). Classification (NCBI taxonomy): domain Eukaryota; kingdom Metazoa; phylum Annelida; class Polychaeta; order Phyllodocida; family Polynoidae; genus Harmothoe; species Harmothoe impar. Next base: position 78,907,721 of record OX381708.1, read on the forward strand.
TGGTTTTCTATCTGAATTTGATATAGGGGGAACTGTCACATCAAAGCAGTCTAGGATCTGGTGTGGGGCATTCTGTCACAACTCATGGTAAGCATTGATCTCATGCCTACAAGAAGGATTCAGATTCAGATTATTGTAGCTCACAGCTAAGGCAGTGTTCATTTATTATTTACAGGGGGGGTGGTGGGTTTGGGGGGTGTGTAAAAGTTTCCGACCCCTCCTGAGGGGGGGGTGTAAAAAATTCTGACCCCTCTTGAGGGGGGGGCGTAAAAATCTAAGCCCCTTTTTAGCTAAAAAGCCCGCGTGTTACTATAGTTCAAAGGGGGGGGGTGAAAAAATGTTCCCGCTTTCGGCGAGGTGGGGGGCGCGAAACGTTCCGCATGCTCTCGAGGGGGGGGCGTAAAAAAAATTTCCCCTCTCCGCGCAAAATCTCACCACCCCCCCTGTAATTAATAAATGAACACTCCCTAAGGGAAACACTAGAACCCACAAATGGCATTGGTCTATATTTTGCAACCTTCCCATCTTTTATCAATATCTATTCAAGTGAGAAAGAAGTGTTTCAAGAGAGAGAAATCAATCTCCTCCTTCACCAAACTAGAGGAACCATAATGAATCAAGAAGAAACATTAATATGTCTCTACACCCCTAAAGCTTAGTATGTCCTAAGCCTCCATCAAGCAGGTCATTAAGCATACAGGTAAACTCGTAAATTCGACCCTTCTTTTTTTTTGAAGGCGACTTGGCTATTGATTGAAAAACTCACTGCAATTGTTCACCGAGATTCTTTAGCCAATAAAATACAATACAACTGAGAAAAAGAAAGACTAAAAAGATTAGCACAGAATAAGACAGCACAGAATCCTGTGTTAATGGTCTCTTGCCTCTGAATGCAATTATGAGTCATGTTATCATTGCCAGGAGGACACAATACTCATTTTCCCAGGTCCCCATTGAATACAAGACCAGCTGTCACTTAAAGGAAAGTACCTGCTTAACCCAAGAATGATGATGCTGCAGATTATTTTGTTCAATGTCCTTCCTAGCCTTATTGCTTTATCATACTGAACTGTGAGTGGAATAATGCAGCATAATGCAGCATAATGCAGCAATGTCGAGTTGATGAGTTACTTAGGAGGGCTGTGTCCTTGCATTTGCTGTTACAGTAACAGGATATTGATAATGAATCAACTCAGTATGCTGCCCTCAAACCGCATAAAGAACCCCCCACCTCAACCAAATCTGTCAAGGGCACTTTCCCGGCTTCAGTGAAAATGATATTTTTTATGGAGTCCAACAATCAGTTTTGCCTCATCAGTTTTGCTTCATCTATGTGGTATGGAGCCCCTTTGTTTGCACAGCTTATAACTTGTTTGCACAACGTATAACTCATTTGTACAACTTATAAGTCATTTGCATGACTTAGGGCCTATAACTCGTTTGCACGAATACGCCTATAGAGAAATATAGAGGAAAATAGCCCTACCAGCTAACTCTATTTTTTTTATTATAGAACCCTGCCCGCCTTATTAACCCACATCTGATATATCTAAAAAAAGGTAGCTATTCTTCTTCTTTTCCACCGAAACTACACAGAAATGGTGGCAGGAAGCTATAAAGAAGAAATATTCCTGTATGGACTAGTGATTCTAGGGATCATAAATATTATAACTAATTCTGCATTGTTCTAGGAACAATTACTTTATTACTATTTCCACACTGTTCTACATGTAAGAACAGTTACTTTACTAGAATAATTACTCCTTTATCAGCATGATTGAGCATTCCTGTATAAAAACTGATTAGCATGGGACATTACTAACCATAAGCAAAGTTGTTCATTGTTACCAGAAAAAAAATGTGTTGCTGCAAAAAATGGCATGTTTTAGTGTGGAGAAGATTATAAATCATTAATCATAACCAATGAGCAAACTTTCAAACAACCCTTTTTAAAAGTACAACAGGAGAGTAACCACTTGTCATACATGTCTCGAATGAAAAGCAAGTTGTATATATACTCATACTGATAATGAGGCTTAAATGTACAAATGAAGGAGGTGAAAACTTAAGCCTTGGCTTACAGCCATCTAAATTTTACTGCAGTGACACATATTACCCTAAAAGCCATCATTTACAACAGCCCATTTTCCACGAATTGTGTTATGTCCTCAGGTCGAACGGGAACACAGTTTGTAGTAATGAGGCTGTGAGCTGGGAGTAACGACACCTGCTGATTCCCATTAACAGACTAGGTCTACTGTGGAGGGGCGTAATTGCTTGAAGGATCTCATCGTCTTGAAGGGAAAGAGAGAGGCGGTAAGAAAGAAAGGGAATGGCAAGATAGAGAGAGCAAATAAAAATAGAAACACAGCATATAACCAGCTTTGGGTAGTCTTCCACTTAAACAATTCCTTCCACTATTCTTGATAATGAGCTTATAGACAGTCATATAGATTCCTAAGAACTCGCTGCAGCTGTAAAACTGCCATAATGATGTTTTCTTTCGTCAGCCGCTGAGATATAAATGCATGCTCTGGCCCCTCCCTGTAGCTACTTGGTTGCATTTGGTGAAGAAAAGGTAAGCTCAAGTACCCGCCGAGGTATTAAAGAGGCAGTTCCCTTAATCAGATAGGGGATGAAATAGATTATTTTTCCTGCCTCATTTAAGACTTAATCAATTGTGTACCGACACCTACCTGAGAGAACCACTTTACCTGTAGTATGGAGGGGCTTAGGTTTGCATAATCCTGCCTTATTAGCATAACATCAACTACATCTATCCAACTCAAAAACATTGTACAACATTATATCCACTACCGGGTACGTATACTTATGATGACGGACATGAGACGAAGGTAACTTTTGCCCCAACAAAGTCAAGAGGCCCTATTTATTGCAAGTAACATCCAACATAAAAAAAAAAAAAAGTGCATCTTGACATGACGCTGGCGGACAAGCAATAGAACCACATTCAAATATCACAGGATGAATGTCCCCTCCCCCTAGTGGTGAGATGGGGTACCAATGAAAGGAGTATGATAAACAGTCACTCCTCCTGGTGTGATATATCCCAATAACTGCAGGCAATTATCGGTCACATATCCACTACCAGGTACGTATACTTATGATGACGGACATGAGACGAAGGTAACTTTTGCCCCAACAAAGTCAAGAGGCCAAGGAGCCAACAATAATAACTTTTGCCCCAACTAATACTTCAATAGTTTTTCAGCCACCAACAAGTCTTTCTGCTTCCTGGAGGCGTAGTCATCACTGATGTACAACAGAACACTCCAAGATTTCCAATCCCCGTATGTCTTTACAACATGCATTGGTAGGAAGGATGCCAAGAATGTTGCAGCTCCCCTCCTAATGCTATGTGTGGTATAGTTCCCATGTAGACCTGCGGCAGCACACAGGTGCTTCAATTTGGCTGAGAATACACTTTAAGTGTATGGGAATAGTGATGAGTCAGCATCCAGACTGGATCTGTGTAGATAGACTTGTAGATAATCACATGGGCACAAAATGCTGAACGGAGACTGCACTACCGGTACAGTCAGCAGTCTTTCCTTATATTGGATTGTCTTTGAAGATCTAATTCTGACGTCAATACCGACGTCTGTCCACTTAATGTCTTGTACCTTCATGGTGTGTGGTGAGGTCACCACTTGACTGACCCGTAGCAGGCACCTATACATCAAGCACAGGGCACACCACAGTTGTAGGTCTGATAATTTGTCAATGTCCAAGGCACTCCACAGTTTAAACATGTCCTCAGGCGATAACAGGTCTGCTTGAACTGATTCACAACCCAACAAGCGTCTAGCCCCTCTGAGTGTTGATGAGATAATGAATGATGTAGGGTCGATGTGAGGAATCCCCCAATAGTCATGTAGCGCCCACACCCCGCTGATATAATTAGCAATGGTAACGTAGCAGCGGTCTCTTGCCAGATGAGTAATGTATAGTCCAATAGTTTCCACATCAGCTGGTACCGGTAACAATCCAAATCTTTCACAGAACCTATGAAAACGCCTCCACTGACTTTTGCGGGCTTTCCAAGTGTTTTCCGCCCAACACAGACTTCTAATGTTGCTCCATTCCATGTCTAATTCTTGCCGACCTGCAACAGTCAGAGAACCCTGTTAACTGATGCTCACAGATATAATTGGAGTCAGTACTATTTAGCCTTGACAGCGCATCTGCCAGAATGTTGTCCTCTGAAGTAATTCTGCATGCTTTAATATTGATATTGAAGAAGGCAGCCACCCAGAACAGTTCCCGAAGCCATGCCATAGCATATGGGCTTACGTGGCTGATTCTCACCAATCCAGTGCAACTAGCTGGGGGAGGGGTTAATTTCCAAATATTTTAGCAGATAAAAATCCTTTTGCCTATATATAGTAGAGGTGTTGTGCCAACTATTTACAAATTTGGCACCATTAAATCAGAAAACTGTTGCTATGGTAACCAGGCAAAATAACTATGTCAACAGTTCATGAAGAATCGAGTGACGCACATACTTTCTCACAAATAATCCTTTTGAAGATTTATTTTAGGTATATTTTTACTACTTTACATACTTATATTTAGTATAGGATGGCTTGGCCGTCATACCTCTGTGCTTTCCTATATTTTGCTATGTATCTTTTTACTTTTTTGTTTACTGAAGGATATAGATGGAATTTTGCTATCCTAGAAAAAACACAACTATCTGAGTACACTATCCTCCAGATAGCTGTACATCCAGGAACCCTTTGAGATATTTTCAATTTCTACTGGATTATATGGAGAAATATATGACCTTTCAAACTGTTACTGGGACATCTGCACTGCAATACTCCTTTTGCCCCTCCCATGCCTATGAAGATGCGTCACTCGATTCCTCATTAGACTGTTACGGGTGAAATCTGAAATGATTACCATGGAAGCCCCTTTAAAGGATCCACCCCTGCATGTAGTGATTTGTTTCCAGCATTCAAAGTGAACAGCACCTAATTCCATTTATGGTATCCATTTGTATTCTGCTAAAATCAACAATATTCTGACATACCTAAAAAATCTATAATCTAAATCATTTGCTATTAGAAGCTTGAGCAACTTTAACAGATTCATCTGATCCAGTGTATGCAATCGATGTTGGTCTAATACACCATAATAATGTGTGAACAGCACTGTTAGTCTACACCCAGATGCCTTTCCTATGTTTACTCGTAATCATGATGCTGTTATGTATCTAACAATTCTAAATGAATACCACAATATAGTTTGCCCTTTGCGTCACTCGATTCTTCCGATAGCCTTATACAGTGATTAACTCATAAGTACTTACTTTGGGCCTACCCAGAGGAGTTTCTCTTTTCCTATTTAGTATCAAGTTATCAAGTATGGATTGATTGTATATTTATTAGATACCCTGAGGAAGTTATAATAGTGTGTATGAACATGTTCTTGATAATCGATCACCTGCCTAAAGTGATGTGTCTCCCTGCATTACAAACCTGATAAATGTCTCAAACCCCCGTCTAAACCTTGGAGGCTCACAACATGCTTTGATTTATCATGGTATTTGTCGTCATGATGCATGGATGCACTATGAAATATGTCGTCATGATGTGTTGATGCAAGCCTACCCAATCTACTCACCTGGATTGCATTCATGCATAATGAAGGGGATGGTGCATTAAGCAGAACGAGTTAGAAATGGACTGAGGACACCATTATGATTAATGTTCACAATTTTGGGTGTCCTGATAGTGTTAACATAACAGGGAGATAATCATTCTAGTTGTTCCTAACAAATCTCGATTAATATAACTATAACTTAATGACACTACAGTGGTGCATCATAGTGACACTTTGGGAGTAAATCAACCATCTAGAATTTGCATAATGCATGAATGCAGCACCGACAAATCACTGGAAAACTTTTCATCATTTTTATCTACGAGGTGTCACTCGATTGCGTCACTCGATTCTTCCGTGCATAAAGATCCAGGCCTACCACTTCTCATGTTTATTGCAAAATCCTGCTATAATTGGCAGATCATTATTCTCATTATGGAAGTACCTGGTGTATAAAATGAAAAGTAAAATACAATTATTTAAGGAACTATGGGTATGTATATCCAACAGGTGTCACTCGATTTTATGCATCACTCGATTCTTCCGAACATAATCATCCAGGCCTACCACTTCTCAGGTTTCATGCTGAATTCTGATATTTTGCCAGATTATTCCCCTCATGATAGACATATTTGATGCATGAAATAAATGCTTAAATATAATAACTATTTGGGCTATGGTAATATATATTGTGTCACTCGATTCCTCAAAAAACTACACAGTTCTTCCATCGTGAGTTTTATTTGGCTCCACTACCTTTAGTTTGCATGTTTTTTTCAACTTTAAAAAAATCCATTTACATGGAGATATTAAGTATTCCATAATGACCCGTGGTTATGTGATGTAGTATTTTGGGGGAAAGCTATTGGGGTTGTTTCCATGCATCACTCGATTCCTCAAAAAAGTACACAAACTGATTCACCGACTCACCACATGTAAACATTGACATAACCAAAGGTTTAAATACCTTCAGTGTTTCATTCATTGGTTTTCAATATGATAATAATGAAAAAAGGTATATGCTTCTGCATTCTTTCTGATTATACATTGTACAGTATTCCTTATTCACAAAAAGTCCATGAAAACTCCCTATTTTTGCTAGTTTTTGCCCTCTCACCCCTTTAATATTGGTCACAGATTGGTAAAACCAGGGTTGCCCTTGTAGCCCTACCTGAGCATGATCTGATAGAATTGGTGAGAAGTGATACACTATGATTTCAGCAGATTTATAGCCTAACAAGGGCAAAATTGCTCAGTTGCACTGGATTGGTAAGAATCAGCCTTGTGCTCCTTCCCGTATTAACCCATGACTGTACCTGGGTGTTGTCGGTGACAATCATGACATCCGCATTCCTCCAGCGAGACCCCCACCTATGGACCGCCACCACCACCGGCCATAGTTCTGTAATGTTAATATGGTCAACATATTGGTCCAATATAGGTGGACTCTCAGAATGAGGACACACACCTCCCATCTCCCCCCAGACACCCCAAAAGTAATCATCGTCAATGTGAGAACCAAACCCATAATTTGACGAATCAGTAAACACTTGAATAGGAACCTGGTTTGAGCCCAACACCTTTGCCTTTCCATTAAACCAGTAAACAAAACTAGACCACCAGATGAAGTCCTGCTGTATAGTGGTGTCCAGTTTGATGGTATCCCCCTCTGTGTCCCGCAGGGTATTATAAATCCTGCGGGCAAAAGTTCTGCCCCCCTTCACTACTGTGGCACAATGAGCAAGGAGGCCCGACACTTCCTCCAGGGCTTTGCGAGTACAAGTCTTCTTGTCCAACAGCTCAAGGACCTCCTTTTTGACACGCTCAAGTTTGTCGTCGTCAATACTAACAGTCATATTGATAGTGTCCACCAAAATACCTAAGTATTTGAAGCGCTGGTTTGGGTTGGTGACCTTTTTTGATGCTACATTAAACCCAAATTTATACAGCACATTATGTAGCATCTGCTGGGCGTTCCCACAATCCTCCGCTGACTCTCCCAGAACTGCAGAGTCATCCAAGTAATTGACAACCCTGGGAACTCCCAATTTATTACAACATTTTGTAATAAAATTGGAGAATTGAGTGAAACAGTAGGGAGCTGATTTCAACCCAAAACACAGTCTGAGATCTTCCATGTACACCTCTTGGCCTTTCACGCGCCACTTGACCCCTTGAAAAGTCCTGTGACTGGGTGACACGTGGATTGAGCGATAAGCACTCTGTATGTCTGTGATGGCGCCAAAATCACACTGCGCCATCATGCCTACTGCCGTATCAACTGTCTTATATTTGAATTTCTCGCACGTAGTGTCCATATATTCATTTATATTGACGTTGTCAGGTTGGGAACAATCCGTGATTGGTCGTAAATCCCCATTCGGCTTGTTGACACCTCCCAAGGCAGTGACACATCTAGGTCTGTGACCCACAATCCGTAATTTCGACTCCTGCAACTCTTTATCAACGATAATATCCATTTTATCTCTCGCCTCCTTAGCGGTGATTGTTGTGTAATTGCGGCACTCATATGCACTAGGACAATTGTAATCAACAATTCTAACACCACGATAAGCGCTGGTGACAACATAAGCGTCAGCCTTAGTTACATCAAAGCGAAAGCCTAACACAGTGGCAGCAAAACGACACGGTTTTAATTGACACTGTGCACCACATAATACGTAAATACAATCACACACACCTCGTATACATGAATCAAACACCAGAGAGATACAATTTGGGCCTATTTCAACCACGGCCACGGGAGTGTTGATATTATACAATGCGCCATACTTGCTAGTAGCAACAATATCGGTGTCAATACTCACAAATTCTGAAAGATTTTCCCAGTAATCATCGCTGTGGACCGATATTTCCACCTTCGTGCCGCCATTTTGAGAAACCTCAACCTGCACGATTGCCAAATTCTCATCGGTCATTCTGACAATTTTGAATAACCTGCTGAGAATCTCCCAATCCACCTCGTAATTACCGGATAAATCAGAAATAATTACGTCCTCCTCCTGGACAATACCAACCAAATCGACAGATTTAGATACTTCATAACAATCGACAGATTTCTCTACAATTGCGTCGCCAAATTCACCATCACGACCTCCTACTACAACTGGGTCAACAACCGGGACGGTCTCACTGTAAACATCAACATTGACCGACGTAACTTCAACATATTGGCAATCAACCTCACACGAGACATCAACAGGTAAGCTATTACGTGTAGCATCATGGTTTATGACACCTTCTACAACCTTGTTTGTTTCAGAACAAAGTGCGTCTTGACATGACGCTGGCGGACAAGCAATAGAACCACATTCAAATATCACAGGATGAATGTCCCCTCCCCCTAGTGGTGAGATGGGGTACCAATGAAAGGAGTATGATAAACAGTCACTCCCCCTGGTGTGATATATCCCAATAACCGCGGGCAATTATCGGTCACATATAATGCTATTATAACATTATATATATATATATATATATATATATATATATATATATATATATTTTTTTTTTTTTAATTTGAGAAGTGCACAGAAACACACCCTCGTTTATTTATACTAAATAAAGAAAGAGCTTTTTCAGCTCGGAATACACAGTGGCGTAGGAAAAGGGGGGGCCAGGGGGGCCCGGGCCCCCCCAATCACAGAGTAGGGGGGGCCTGAATATGTTTAGGCCCCCCCAAAATTTACCAAGACCCTATGATGTAATGCACAAACTTTCCAAAATATACCTTTCCCACATAGGGAAAAGTGGGGACGTTGGGGCTTGGCAACCAATCATTACTAAAGGGGGCTCAAATACTACTTTTCTATACATTTCCTATATGAGCGTGTATATGCACTCTCATGATTGAAAGCCAATATTCAAGGCCCATTGGTTTGGGCCCCCCCTGGGCCCCCCCAATGAAGATTTGCTTCCTACGCCTCTGATACATCATTATTAAGTGTCCAATGTATGATTTTTTCCTTGTATAATACATAATGACATTAATAATGATGAATATTAAATTCATATGCATACAGTGAGTAAAACCATTTAACATCAGTTCCCTATCTGAAAATAGATTATGATTATAAATGTAAATAATATAACCATTTTGTAATACACATTCTATTCCTTGATAATATCTATTTGATGAAATTAGTATGTATGTATGAGTATAAGGAGTGGGCTCCCTTTATGCTGAGCAAACACTTTTATCACAGACTGTGTACCGGTACAAAAAACATAGTGACACATTTGATGTAGTCGAGTTGAGCGCTGGTCATAAATCGATGCACGGTCGGAATTTCTCGTGAAATCCCATGAACCCGTAAGATAGCCATATTTTGTTTACGTTGTTTTTGTGTCAAACGATAGTAAAAGCCTTGATTATGGCTAAATAAGATTAAATATGGAAGTTATTACTATGCTTAATGGTAAGCCATAATTTAAAATGTATTATGGTTATATTATCGTTTTTATGAAGTAGTAACATAAAAATAAAACACTTGGTCGCCACTTTTTAAGGTTGCATGAAGTTTGAAGAAAGTCCTCCCTGTCATAAGGATGCAAAAGCGTAAGCAAGAGAGATTCACCTATCAAACTTAAAATCCATGGCCACTGTCACATGAAGTTATTCATGTATTCCAAAAGTAACTACATTTACAGATGTTGACGGTAGGCTTGGTACATGTTACTACAGTCCTCAGACCCTCACTGACAGGGACTGCCATGATGTATTCCTGACTTAATGAACAGCACACTCTCCTTATGGGTATGTGTTGGTGGTCAGGAGCAGCGCATATTAGGAAATACCACCTAAGATATTAAATCCACAAGCTATACAAAGAGAATTCCTATCCAAATTTATTATTAAATGTGTTTTGTTAAATATAAGAAGCCATTGACTTACAGCAGCAAGGATGTATCAGCACACTTCCGGTTTGAACCCCTTGTATCAGAGTAATATGAGGTCATCGTATCAGGTGGCTTCCGGCCTTAGCACTGGTGTATGAATATGCCCATTTTTGATGTTTTGATTGACTGAGCTGATTATCATAGAATGTGGTCTACATCCCCCCTGCACTCAACAGGCTGTACACCTGGTCCTAACCTGGCTGAGGTGAGGAGTGGTATTTGTGGCCTCGGGCTGTGTCAAAGCATTGTTTGAAATTTTTTTTCTCAACCTTCCATACTACAAGCATAGGCCTACTGATTGGTTGCCACCAACAAAGGCACCAAGGGACCTAGCTCCCCCAGGTGGGCAGGTGGTGAACTAGGGAATACACTTACTCCATCTGGGGAATATATCCCAATGTTGCCGCGCAGTATTGGCGCCATATAATGGGGCATAAGTGAGAGCATAGTAGAGGGGACTCTACAAGGAGACACAGTAGGACTCAACAGTAGCAGCCACAGTGGCAGCAGCAGTAGCTGACTGCTGCAGTAGCAGGGACAGTGAATCTAGTAGTCAGTGTAGCAAGGGACATAAGGAGAAGCCATTAAGAAGACAATTGTCAACAGTCTCGGAGTGTGATTTGCCAAAGGGGAATACATATATACATTGCTGGTACAAACTGAGGAAACACTGGTTTCCCAGTGTCAACCCATGACCCTTGGAGAGCTGCACTATGACAAACCCCAACCTCCATTCTCAACTAAGACAAAAATAATTTTCTCATTGCTATTAAATAAGACAAAGAGACCTGTCTGGCAGACAAATGAATAGTTTTAGGAAAATACTGCTAGTCAAATTCATTTATCTTTTTTTCTTATTTCAAGAAACTAACATGAATAAACTCAACTGCCAGACAAATAACTAGTTTTCAGAAAACGTATTGTCATTTGTCCGCCAGGCAGGTTAATTCATCTTAGATTCCTGAAATGAGAAAAAATATTTTTGGCTGTGTGAGACATCCCCACTGATCCCATCATCTACCCTTCTACAACCTACTCCACTCTCCTTCATATCCACAGCTTCAAGTCAACCATAAGTAATGATCTACCCTTTTAACTGCTCTGGATGGGTTGCTGCCCTGGGACGGATATTACCGGCTACCTTGGCTAGCATAGCAATATGATTAGAGAGCTCTCATATTTATTTGAAATATGCATCGAGCTGTCATTACCCATCAAATAGGGGCTGAGTGTAATTAATGTACATGGACCCTCAACATCAAAGGCCTATGAGTTAGGGAGGTCATCTTCTGACACCAATCACATCCAAGTGACAGTTCTTCCCGGTGTATCGCGTGCAGCTTTCTACAGGCACTACCCCCTCTCGGTAATCACACTAGATGAAATTGAGGAAACCCGGGGAGTGGCCATCTTGGATTTCTCAAGTTATACGATAATAGAGGAGAACAGTCCTGTGCGTTTCTTTGTCATCCCATAATGTTAACTGCTTTAAATGCCACAGCAGTATTGAGAACCTGAGGATAATCTTGCAAACTTGACTTATGAACACTTCCAATATTGCTATACCAGTACTACTCCTTTCACTTGCTGATTTTAATAGTAGTGTTCTACCTGTTGCAGACAACTTGAGCTGTGGCAATACCCTAACTGATTCACACTTGAGGAGGTTTGTGTGAGCAGCTCCTTTTAGAGTCTAGGTATCCGGACACACCACTTGTGCATTTGTGAAGCCGAATGGATTCATGCACATAATGACATTGTGTACATGGTGTCTGGCAGAGCTGGCTGTGTTCTCCCTGGATGCAGTGATCACGCAGCAGGTAGCAAAAATAAATAACTATGAGAACCAGAGAGAGGTCTTTTGGGCTCGTTTATACCACTGCTTTGCCTTATTATATATGCCATTACACTTCTCTTTTAGTCACAAGACTAAGACTAAGCTATCAAGTCGGCATCGTCGAAGTAAAACACAGGAGGAAAGGCATAGACTCATCCTATTCTTATGTGGGCTGTGTCAAAAACCAGTAGCTAAGGAAGAAGCCGTTAAGAAGAATGGACAAAGCTGTTGGAGGAATGGACCAGGGAGGTAAGATGGCTTGTACCATAGGGGAGGGCTTCTTCAAGGCTGGTATAACAGGCCTGAGCTCTTGACAAAACACAGTGATTGCCCAGAGTCTCATCAGGCAGATAACCCATTATGTTCGCAATTATTCAGAAATGCAAGGAACAATATGCAAAGCGCTCATCTGTGAGCCAGTAGCTTGTATACTGATCTACATACTGATTGGAGAGCTATTTTATGCAAATATCAAGTAGACGTTGTGATGATGAATGAAGAAAAACTTGGGTAAAAGCATTAGGCAGTAAAAGGACAATCCTAAATACAGATATTATCCAGGGTGATGAGTCATGATGGGTAATCCTTTATGCATTGTAAATACACCTTTAGTGCTTAATTGTATGTAAATATGAAAACAGGTTGAGGATCACGTTAAATGATGGAAAGGAAAACAGAGGAGAAAAAAGAAAGACTTCTCTTTCTCATTTTGGCTGTGCCAAGAATCCATCTGTGTACTGTTTTTGATTAGAAAGAACCAGATTAGGAGAGAAGGACAAAGCTGTGTAAATGAGTAGAGAACTGGAGCAGGGACATAGGATGGCCTGTATTACCATCACCATATTCTGGTCAGACGTGTTTAACAGGCTGGGACTCTTGCCAGGCAGAGTGTTTGTCTAAGGTGTCACATCAGGAAGATTACTGATCAAATTTCCAATTATTTGGAAATGTGATGGAGTAAAAAGAAGTAAGAATAATAAAAATATCATGCTGATATTATCTGTATGTTTCTACAGCCTTCGGTACTCACCCATCCCTTCATCTATTCATGTTCATTTACTCCCCTACCTGCAGGTTCTAACTGATTTGACTTGTTATTCAAATAAATATATCCCAGATGGGATCCCTCCCAGAATATGATACTTGTTTATTTGCGCCTAATATCAGCATCAAAATCCCAGAGACATTTGAGTATTATGACTATCCCTGGAGATAGCGACCTTCCTGCAGCACTACCCGAGCAGTAACACCATCAGGGGGAGCGCATCCAGAGAGATTTACCCAGATAATTCTTATTGACTTCCAGAACCCAGCCCCTCCCCAAGAAATATCATGCTCTGAACGTGATTATATTGAAGAGTACATGTATACATCTTTTGAAAGTGTGTCTTTCATGTACTCTTAGGATACTGTGGCATATGAACATTCACAGCTTCATCATTTTTGTGAAAAAAGTGAAAAATATTAGCACTGTGAATGAATCATAACCGCATAGATTATCTATTTCTACTGATTCTAAGTAAAAGGCAGTGCTTACCCTCATATATAAGACTTCTCATGATATATTTACCTAATCATTAGTGCTCAGGAGCTCAGTTACTATCAGTGGACGATAGTAGAACACAGAAATATGAGTCGATATGTAGCAATTAACTAACAAAAATATACAAATCTCAACGCCCGTTGATACCATCTCTGACCTATTTGACAAGGGCCATATCCTGCAGTTTGAGTGGGATGTGTCTCAGCCCCCACTTAATAAACACACCCACTCTGAGCCAATTGTGTTAAGGGGGGCGCTTTCTGTTCTAAAGCATAGTAATTCTCGTATTTAAAAAAAAATACAAATCTATAGTCTTTCTAAGATGAATGTGTGCTCTCAGCATATTTAAAGTTTAAAGCAAAGTGGCATTCAAGTGATTTCAGATTCTCAACTATCATTATTGAGGGACAGAACTCATCAGTACAACCTTAGAGTTATTGCAAATGATTTACTTCTTCCTTTCTGTTGTATCTTGTAGTATTAGAGGGCAAAGAGATCAAAATCCAAACAAAGGCACATGCCCTGTGGCACAGGTCATATCTGATAAATCATTTTGCATTGGTTACAGTATTTGTCAAACAAGACCACAAGGTGATAAACTAGGCTGCTCCAGAAAGGCAGCTGCAAAACACACTGCTCATTACACACTATTGTTGCCTAAAAGAGAGACAGCTTGAATAACAATTAGGAGTACACCCTTTTAGTATCAACAACTGCTTGAGTCAACGCAAAAAAAAGAGGAGATTATGTATAACAAAGGTAGTATTGGCTGATCTAGTGTGTCATATATCTGGAATAATTCCGAGAAGTGTCCAGGAAAAACATGGTAAAGAGCTGTTGGTGACCAACATGAGGAAAGCCCACCCAGAAGGGAAAGCTAAAAGTGAACAGCCAAAACCACAGACTACAGGGGTGTTGTGTATCAAACGTTGGTACTGAGTCGGCTGTGAAATGACACAGGTTAAGGGGGTATGTTTTATCTGTGGTCTGCACTGAGTGTGCTGCAGCAACCTCTCTCTCTGTCTGTAATCAGGGTCTGTCATCAGCTGGCTGTGTCTCACGACCTTGAGCCAATGTTTTTGTCTCTGACCGGGTGCCGTCTCTGACCAGGTGCCGTCTCTGACCGGGTGCTGTCTCTGACCAGATGTCACTTTGGTAGTTTAGTTATGTTGTACCAACAGCAGGAGGCTAATGATAATAACATAAGAGCTGCCATAACGCTTTTAAATATCCTTATATATATGATTATAGGTTAACATTAAAAAAACACGTTTTTCTGACACCAGGTCAGAGACGGCACCTGGTCAGAGACGGCACCTGGTCTACTGGTCAAGGTTGTGAGACACAGCCAGCTGTGTCTTATTATCTAGATGAAGCGGGAGTGGTATCTATCATGAAGCATATCCATCTGGGGAGGGAAAAGTGTGTAGGTGGAAGAGGCAAATCGTGGTGAAGACAATGATTAATGCTCATAACTGTCCTTACTACATGACAGATACCACAATCTCTATGTTAAACTCATATAAGAATTACAATACGCACCCTCCCCAGTTTGCAAAAAGGTATTCTAATTCGCAGATATTGTACATATGGTGCTAATAAGACCTTTATTTCATACCGCACCAAGTCTGGGAATAAGGATTCTAGTTCACACTCTCCCTAGTGTCTAGCTAAGTGGTCTTATTCACGCTCTGAGAGCCTGCAAATAATGGCCGATATCTGCAAGCTCCTGGCTTGCAGACAGCATCAGCCTAAAAAAACAGTCACAGACCTTTGGAGACATACACAGAACAATACATTTTTATTTACCTTCATCTCATTTTGGAACAAATATTTACCTTCAGCCATCCATGCACAATTAACCATACAAAATAGCTCATTATTTTTCGTTTTTTTAACACTTGAAATTTTAGATTCTTAACATGTATGCTTCGTCTCCAATTAGCCTTATCTTTTTTAGCTAGATCTGTATGGTGGTGGGTTTAAACAAACAGTAAGGAAAAACGGAACTTGGTGTGCAGTGCCTGCATTGGCACAAAAACACATGCAGCAATTTGACATTGATTAGAGCTTGGGGACAATGCATGGTCTAGGGGGAGGATACCCACGTATACTGATTTAGCACAAGAAGAGTATTGAGACACGAGACCTTAATCATTTCCCCTAGGAAGTGGGAAAGAGTCCCATGAGTAATTGACCCTTTATGCCTTATGTAAACAACCTAGTGGTTAAGAATGTGGGAACCCTGAGACTGATATTGATACTACCATTTCATATGCTGGAGGTTGTTGACAAGGATGATATTGGTCCCAGAGACTGTAGCCTATTACACTAGTGCAAAACCCCCACTTGTCATTTTCTCATCTGATTCCCTTAAAGCAGCTTTCTTTTCTTTTCCCTTCTTCTAGGCTGTAACCTTGAGAAATGATTGCTCAGATAATTTGGTGTTGGCTTTCATCATCCTGGCTCAAAATGTTTCTTAAACTGATAATATCCTTTCAGCACTGAATGTAAACCAATTTAACAGCTGTGACTCTGGTCCAAGTTTAAACTATGTACGGACTGCATAGTCCTGGGCTGAAAACTGCTGAATTAACATCAACTAAAAAAGGATGAACTAGAAACTTTCATCATTTTAAAATGAAAGGAAAAAGCTTGTTGGACCTATTATTGACACTATTCCTTTTCAATACTGTTTATAAGTATTAATTTCAGTCACTGGTGGCTTAGTCATCTATGAATAGTAGATAATATGAAGATTGCCTCATAATATGTATTATCTTACAGAAATACAATATGATGCAGAAGGTAACACATCTCTCATCATCTTCAAGGTTTCTATGTGATCTTATGTGTAGGTATGTGCAGTGAAAGTAAAGAGAGAATCCTTGCTTCAAATTAAATCTTCCTTTTAAATATACCTACCAATGAGGTTGTTACGGACTTTTGAAGATAGCAATAGGAAATTAGTGGAATCACCTTTCTTTGCATCATCAATCATGATGGCAATAAGGCATAATATAAGAAAACAGTGGGCTGCACCTATCAGTTAACAGTGTAACAGTTTCCTCTCATCTGCCAAAGCTCCTTCAGGTTTGTTAATCAGGGTTCTGAATCCCCACCTGAGCACAGCTTTCAGCTAATGGGAGGTTTTGATGTCAACCATCGTCACTAGGTTTCTCTTCAACTACTGTTACAGAACCTGCCTCATCTACGAGGAATTTGCTGTGATAAGTTTCCCCATACACAGTGTGTACAGAGTGTAGAAAGAAAGGTATGTAGATTTCTCAAACCCCCTCCCCTCCATCAGTGTCGAAAGAGAAAGGAAAAACTACCATTATCAATACAGCAAACAACACACAACAACAAACAAGCTACGTAGCTTCTTAAGAGGCAGCCTAAAACTAGAAACGGGAAACTGCTTTAAAACAGAGGGATTAAAGTCACTTATCACTTGTTACATTTCCTAGACGGAATATGTCATTCTGGCCATTATGACATGGTATTGCACAGAACTGTACTTATGAAAGCAAAAGTAAAGGAAGGTTGCTATAAAATCTCAGTCAGAACAATTTCCACCCAATAAAAGATGATATAATATTAGTGAATATTTTAGTTTACCTGACATAGTTGAAATAAGAAGCATGTACTAGGTTGGAATCAAGCTAAGGGCCTAGGATGTGGGATGGCGTGATCAGCCCTGGACGGGTTCCCAACGTTGCCCTAACCTCCCCCAGTACACGCATGCAACCTTAGTACCCTTAGTGAAGGACTGATGAGAGCCATGTTGGACCAGACCTCTGACGCTAAATCCTCTGGGTGCAGGTGCTGGGATGGACATGCTTAACACATTACCTGCTGTCAGTTTGCCACATGACATAGATCCTTGGCCCCTTACTTGGCAGAATGCAGAGTTGATCCTGCTAAGCACCCTAGAGAAGGGATGTTGCTGTTCTATGAAGCCCCATACTACATATAGACATCTAGAGGCAGAAACAGAGGGAGATCGAAGAAGGTAGTATTGGAGAGACTGTGATAGTAGAGGACAGAAAGAATAACAGAGAGACAGACAAAGAAAGACAGAGGGAGACAAAGAGAGAGACAGAGAATAGGTGACAGAGACAGAAACAGACAAAGACAGGAAACAGAACTATTAGAGGCAGATAAACTGATAAAATATATTTTTCAAAATAAATCAATCCAGCTTCCTTTTGAAATATAATGTCATTTCAAAATCATGATATATATATATGAATTATAAAAGCATAACTCTGAATCTATTCAAAATATGTTATAGATAACAGATACTGAGATTGAGATGCTGATGAAATCGAGTTAAGCTGGAAAAATGTCTCAAGCTATCATAACTCATTGAATTTAACCATAAATGTCTTTGCATTTTGGATAATGCAGACTAAAAGCCCCAATCAGCCATATTGAATTCAAAATTGGCTCTTCGCTTGTAGAGATCCTCAGTGCATCAAGGTTTAATGTTACAAATGCACTACCATATGGCAAAACTGATAACTATAATGTGGCTGTGATTACTGTGTGATTACAGGTGTTTCCATTTGTGTCATTTCTGTAGCTATAATGTCTACCAGTCAAAACTAATTGAGGGCCATTGTAAAATTAATTATAATTGTAGGAAAACTTGATCCATGGAAACAAGTTTCCCACAGCTGATTATTGCTTATTTATATCTTCTTGAATTGCTCTCATTGGAACTATGAAGTACCTAGAGTGACAATACAGAAACAAAGCCATAAACGGCTAAGACAGCAATAATTATTACAGCATATATTGGTTATGACATTTGGGGCAATGGTTGTGTGGCTTTCTAATAATTGCAGTTATAATAAAAGATACCTATCACATCTCATGCATTGAGGTTATATCGGACATGAGGTTTGGGACCAAGTTGTGTGGGTGTTCTATCAGGTTCATGGCAGCATTTGATATGATGCTGATTCAGTGAGGAAAGGATTACCCATATTGAAATCTATACTTATCCTAGTATGTGAAACTCAATATCCTGTTACTTACATTCAAATGTATTTGTATTTCACTTTTACTCTGACGTTTCTTTTCCTGTAAGGCTAGACTTTTTTTTTTTCTATGTTTGTAGTAGTCATCCTAGTAGCAAGCCCGCACTGGGCCAATTTGGTTTTAGCTCGGATTGGCTGTTTGAAGTTGGGCAAAACTGAGCTGGGTTTCATGTTGGGCAGATGGCTGGGCTGAAGTGTGGCCCCGATCGGGCTGCCCATTTTGGGCTCAGATCAGTTTCAAAGCGGGCTGCCCGATTTGGGCTCAGATCAGTTTCAAAGAGGGCTACCCGCTTTGGGTTCATGTTGGCCAGATGACAGAAACCCGTCCAAAACCTGTTTTGAGCCCAATTCGGGCAGCCCACTTGGGGCCACACCAAAGCCCAGTGCCCTAAACCAACGGGCACCCATCGGTTAGCCCACTCCGGGCCTATGAGGGCTGAGGTTGGGTTTGGACAGGGCAACTGGTCTAGTAGTTCTGATGATTGACACCAGATGTCACTACTATACAATATCTAGAGTTTTCCAACAAAGTCAGATGAAATTGACATTACATAATAATACAATAAAATGTTAAAGTGATGTAGAATAGGAAACAATAAATAGATGTTCTCATGGTTTGGAAATAAGATAGACTATATATTTGAATGATGAAAAAGAGGTTCTCTAAGCAGCTATCCAGTGTAAACACTATTTCTGTGGCATTACAATCTGCTTAATACAAGACTCATGTGCCCCATGTAGGTTAAACTATGGCTTTGAAGGCCAATGTGCACCATAGACACTTGTCTATGCTGCATGTGGCTCAAACCTGATGATAAGAGGCCTACTTGATACTTCCATTATTGGGTATGAAGAGAATGATTATGCCTTGGGTTGATTAGCAGGACCTAGGATATCTAGTTCAACAAATACAAGAAATCATTGGAGAATGATTGAATAGATTCTAAAAACCCATAATTATCCGATCTGAGCCCGCTTTCAACCCGTCCAAAAGCCGATCTGAGCCCGCTTTCAACCCGTCTAAAAACGGATCTGAACCCACTTTCAGCCCGTCCAAAAACCAATCTGAGCCCAAAGTGGGAAGCCCGTCCAAAAACTGATCTGAGCCCAAAGCGGGCTTCCCATCCAAAACCCGATCTGCGCCCAACATGGGAAGCCCGCACGGGGCCAGACCAAAGCCCATTACCCTAAACCGACGGGAGCCCGTCGGTTAGCCCACTCCGGGCCAGACTTGCAAACACAGTCTGGCCCCGTCCGGGGCCAGAGTGTGTTTGCTACTAGGGCACTGGCGAACCCTTTACTGAGTGTTTGGCGACAGTCAAGCCTGAACAGGAGTCCCAGATGAGTATGCTCATCTGTGACTAAGCCCATATCCTTTTTAAAGGGGTCTGTCAGTGGTTTAAATAACTTATGCCACACCAGAAGTGAGTGTTTTTCTCACCTTTTGTATAGCAGATAAATTAGACTTTGATTAACACAGCTTAGATGTAAGTGAGATGCACAGTTTCTATCATACCGTTACTAGTGTAAACACAGTCTGTAAGTGAAAAATCCATGTTTTGAGATATTGGCAAAAATAAGGAAAATATCACTGTAATCATCATGCTTTATATGGATTACGGACTTTGAAAACATGGCTCGATACCCCACAAATAGCATAAATACTTTATATGTACACTGCCGGCTTTTATCTATTCAGTTGCCTTTTAATACTATCAAAAGAGGTAAAAAACACAGAATTTAACTAAGTAGTCTCATATGGAGATCTATCATTTGCCTTTCCTCATTCATAGAACATCAAGCACATCTGACATTAGGAGGGGAGGCAAGGTACAATATATTTCAATATCAGACCTAATGGCACAGGGATATAAGGACACCTTTCTGTGAGAGACACCTTGCCTGTAGTAGGGAATAGAAGCTGGGATGGCCTCCACCTGCTGAGGTATAAAAAGTCCATCCATTAACTGACTCGAGCTCATGGTGGGGCCACTGATTGGGTATGAGATCTAACGGCTATGTTGCTTCTGTTGGAATGAAGATTGGCTAGGGAGGAAAATAGAGAAATAGAGTCACAGATAGATTGAAGATAGACAGAGAGGAAGGAAGAGAGCTAGAAAGGGAGAAGAATTGAGACAGGGATGAGAAAGAGAGGAAGGTTTTCCTGATTCTCACTTGATGCCAGAATGACATGCTGAAGGCATTCTCTTAGCACTTTTATTGAATGACCCACATGATTAGACTTCAGAAGTATCAAAAGGCTTCTGTTCACTGTTGATTTCAATATAAATAAAATGTACTATAAGGGTTATTGCTTTATTCATACTGTTACCCAAGTTATATAGAGGGAGCTTCTGAACATGAATCAAATACTGTGCCAAAAATATAAAGTCTAATATTGAGACAGGCCGAAGTGATGTACCATAAAGTGACATTGTCCGATGAGGAGGGCTCTGAAATCAAATTTAGTTCAAAATAATCAAAAATATTCCCTACGGCCATATTTTCTGTGCAAGCTACTTTATTTGATCTCATTCCAGAATTCAGCTTAGAATTCAACTTATCATCAGATTATGGCTCAATTTATTAATTTCAGAATGCACGCTATAATTCCCCCATTGAAAATACACTGTAAAATGCTATACTTTGGCTACATCTGAACCTCTAATAATTATTCAGCCCTATCCTCCAAATATAATATCGTAATAACATTATTACACATTTAAAGTGAAATGTACTGTGATCCATCATTTTTTAAGTCTGAAAATAGATTTTTCTTTTACAGAAGTATGAACGCTAATTGATTTCCCACTAAAATTGACACTTCACTTTCTAACACTCAATTTCAAAGAATTCAGAAATGTTGTAACAGCCACAAGTAGATGACATCCCCTCCCGGTCACCTGAAATGAGTCCTTCTCAGATAACCAGCTCATAATGTGACATCTGTGCCAACCAGATTATCTCAAACTGGGGTAATATGTCCTGAAGGCATCAGCCTGCAAATATAATAGGTTGATGGCACAATCTTTTTTTGAGCAGTGATTACACTTTAAAACAGCACGAGAGCCATTTCAAGCTATACTCGTTTTCGTTTTTTTCATTTAACATATTGGAAAAAATTGAAAAAATTGAAAAAAAGAAATCATCATCTATTCATCACTTTAAATCATTTATATTGAAAGATGCCTTTATGAGTGTGCCGGATGTTATTTTACGCTTGTATAATTTATGTCTATCTCTGCAGACCTTCCCTACGAGATGGAAATCTGCCACTGTTGTCCCGCTCCATAAGAAACCAAACTCTTTAGATGTAAATGACCTCAGACCCATTAGCCTACTCCCCCTTCCTGGTAAAATATTAGAAAAAATTGTATGCACAAGGCTACAGACCTACATGGCTGACTGTGATTTATTAAGCCCGAGACAGCATGGTTATCGTAAGGGTCATTCCACGCAGTCTGCCATTGGGGAACACCTTGAGACTATAATCAATAATGTTATTAGTAATAAACCTACCTATTGCCTCTACCTAGATTATAAGAAGGCTTTTGATACCGTTTCTCATTTAAAATTAATAGAAAAATTATCACTTCTCGGACTTAGTCAAAATTCGGTAAATTGGTTCAAAAGTTATTTATTCCAAAGGAAACAAAACACTATCGCTAATAATTCTCTCTCTACCTACAAACAGTTAACTTTTGGTGTTCCCCAAGGGTCTGTAATGGGCCCTGTCCTCTTCTCTTTATATATTAATTCGTTACCAAAAGTTGGTAATTTTGATATCACCTTATACGCTGATGACGCGGTAATCTCCACCACGTCTGCTGCTAAAATGCATGAATCACTTCATCTCATTTCTCAATGGTGCCTTGCAAACAGTTTGACCATCAATGAAAAAAAGACAAAGTGGATGCTTTTTAACAATATGAATGCTGTAATACCTGTTTTTTCACTGAATAATGTTATCATTGAACGTGTATATGCTTTTACATACCTTGGCCTTATCCTGGATCCTGACTTAAAGTTTATAGAGCACAGGAAAACCACTGTCAGAAATATTAGACATAAAATAATTCATTCTGCTAGAACTAGGCCTTTTATAGATGTTCCTGCTGCAGTGGATATATATAAGTCTATGGTTTTACCTTCATTTGATTATGTTGATTATGTGTGGGATAGATGCAATATGGGGGAAAATAGAGAGTTGCAATTACTAAAGAATAAGGCGCTTCGTCAAGCATACCGTGTTAAACTGGAAAAAGATCCTGCTCATAATACTGACCAATTACATGTATTAGCCAACTGTGTTAAACTAGATATTAGAAGAGATATGCATCTCTTATTTTATGCTTTTAAATATATTGACAACAGAATTTTACCCACTAGAAGACACCATGGCGTTAGACTATTGGTACCACGGTCATTAAAACCTATTGTTTTGAGAAGTTGTCTATATAGAGCCATCACCAGATGGAACATGCTAAAAACAGAATACACTGTCATAGAAGACCTCAACAAATTTAAACTAGCTATTAAGAAGGGGTATAGTAACTGCTTTATGTAGTTATTGATACTCAGAGTTTACCTTTTTACACAATCATGTTCACTCATGTGCTTTTTCTTTTCCTGTTGATAACCCCTACAATTGTTCAATCAAATTTCCCCCCTCATCACTCATCTCATCTCATCATACAACAATCCCAGAACTTATGTAACTAGTCCAGATCGGTCGCACCATTATTATTAAAATGTATGTTATATTTGTAATAACGCAGTGATAGCCATACCATTGAATTGTATACGTAACAGACTTTATTGTAATCATAGGGGTCCTAGCGGAAGGAATGCAACGCGCACATGCTAGGTTTAATGCATTTATTATCTTTTGATGTAATTGTATTATTTTCCCGAAATAAAACACTTTAAAAAAAAAAATTGGCTATTCAGTGTTAATCTTGAATGCTCCCTAGAGTACTGTGAAACTTAATTGAGTCTTTCAATGACGCAGAGAATAAAGAAGTAGAAAGCTTGTGTCAATTACCTCTTAGTTGATCGAAAAGTAATTCTGCAGTCTTTCCAAATAATGAGCCCATTGTCTCTCTTATATTGCCTCTTTCAGCTTGTTTTGCTGCACGTCAGCAGTCTTGACTACTGCATTATATCAATCTGTTTTTGTATCATATTGTAACTGTGACCCATTTACTCCAATGTCCATGGACCTGAAGCAAACAATTTGAAGTAAACGCAAGGTTATTTGAATATTGGAGCTGATATTTTTGACATAATGCATCAAAATATATGTTGAATATTGTGGATCTGCTGGGTATCATAAGCCCCAAGTCCACGGTGAAAGGATCCTGCATTAAAACTGTATCACGCCTCTGCCAACCCCATTTAGCCTCTTGTGGACATGGGCGAAATACAGGCAAAATAGTGGCAAAATCGGGACGGCACAAGTGCAATACTGTTTTAACACAGTATCTTATAGCCGTGGACTTTGAGCTATAGGCAGCTTTATACCACGATTCTGGCGTTTCCCGTGCCGAGAGTGGATATTTGCCGTGCGGTTATCTCAGGATATACGCACGCTCAGAATTAATTTTCTAGACCAAGACATTTTAGGATATGAGGATAAGGTCATGAAACATATACATAGCCAATTTAGCTACGTAACTCGTCCGGGAATCGAACCCTGGCCGCCCGCGCGGAAGACACAACCGCTAACCACTATACTAGACTGGTCTTCCTAAGGGAAGGAAGGTAGCCTACTGTATTTCTATATGTCACTAAGCTGAGTTAGGTGTCCTTTGTCAATCCTAAGAAGTGGGTTTGTCTGGGGCCCTCAGGTAGACACGGTGCAGGGCCACTTTACCTGGGCCAAGGGAGTGGGGAGGGGGTGGCAGGGGGCGGCCGGCGGCAGCCAGCAGGCAGGAAGGTGGGGGGAGGGGGGGGGAGGGAGCAGGCACCGAGTTGACAAGTCGGTAAGTGGTGTGCATGTATGGGGGGGGGGGGGGGGCACCGTGTGACAAACCCAGCAGGAGGTACATAGCTAGCTTCCACCAACCACGGCACAAGCCAGGCCCTGCTCTGTGTGTATAGGTTGGTATCGATCACAAATTGTCTAAATACGAGGCCTAACACGTTATAATATTCACATATTTGAAGAAATAGTGGTATAAATGCATTAAAGGGCTGTAGTGAAAGCATTCGTTCGTTATATTGACTTAATAACGCATTTGCCTTCGGCTCATGCGTTATCAGCCGATATAACGAACTCATGCTTTCATCACAGCCCGTTAAAGCATCAGTAGTTGCATTGCCATTCCTGTGCCATAAGGTGGGTCCCTGCGCTAACCTTATTACCTCTACCCAATTCTGTCCGCATGACAGTTCTACCCATTATCCAGAAATGTTTTCAATATATCCTCAATATGACAACCCTTTTACTACAGCCATAGGGATGGGACAGCGAAAGAGCAAAACAGTAAGAGAGGGAGCATCCACAAGATGACAAGAAAGAAGGAGAAGAAAAAAGTGCGGCAAGAGAAAAGAAGATACAGTCACATGCACAGAAACAGCTAGAGGACCACACAGAGAGAAAATGTAAGCAGATGAACTGATAACAAATATAAAAGCACTTTCAAAATTCCTGATTTTCCCTTTTAATGTTTGCCCATGGCAAAAATTAAGTATTGATTTACTTCATTTGTGACTGTCTTTACATTCTGAACGAAGAGTGACATTTGCCTCTGTGAAAAATGCAGTGTGGGAAAGTATTTGCAGAGACAGAGAAAAGAGACTCAAACACATCTGAGAGGCTTTTAACTATTCTGATGCGTTTAGAAAGGGCTGTTGAGATTGATGGCTTCATTCTTTTAAAAGGGGATGAGAGAAGAACCTTGATGTAATTTTGTTGTGTTTAGAAGTATGGTATGGCATTTCTTTGGAGCAGGATACTTTTTGTGGGGCTTTAGTACAAACGAAAAACATGACAACGATGTCTAAAACGACGATATCAGATATCTTGTAGTCATGGTATTCAATAATGATACCTTTCTTTCAACAGAAATATGAATCATTAAGACTGCAAGCATCAGATGATCAGATGCTGCTCTAAATATGTGACAAGGAATGTGCAATTTGCCGGATACTGAATTTGTCCAACTATATGACGAGAAGCAGTGAATCTGTCTTTAGTTGCTCCTCTGGTACAGTAGAATGCAACTATCTGACATTCAACTCCTTGTGCGAACATCGCTGGTAGGTCAATACTGATGGATAATTAAGTATTTGAATAATCTTGGACAAAGGTAAGAGCCAGCAATGTTCTCTGTTTCTCTCTGGATAAATTTGAATGAGATGCAGACTTTAGGGCTGTCACCAAACATCACTTGGAGAGGCGCTCAAGGTTGAAATCCCATTACCTTAGCTGCCCCATGCACGATCTACCAATATGGGCACATCAGGCTTCTTTCAATGGTGAACCCACTCGGGAGTTAACATTATGTAAATGCTGTTACACTCTTCTTGTGTACACATGTGTTGAGTAGGGTGTTGTTATATTAGTCAGAAAATCATAAAATGGGGCATTGTGTACTAGTCATTGTACTAATTGTAAAAAGTTCCAAGCAGTAAACCGATCTAATATTTGAAAGGTTGAGGTGCAAAATTAGGCCTGATGTTAACCTGCTGTTAGAATGGTTAAGGGCAGATGACAGGCAGCCTAGCTAGCACAGCAAAGTAGCATTCTTACCAAGTGAATCCCACTCACAATTTTAATACTGGTATAGTCTTCTATGTGGTTAGGAGTAAGTGGTGAGAATGCCCCTTTAACACTAGGCTTAGTAAATGGACAGTACTTTGGACCACTGCTGCTTGTCCCGGGGCTGTATGCTGCTCTTATGTCTGGTGGGAGAGGACCCTAACCTGCAGATAGACACAAAACACAGGCTGTAAGCTAACATAGTACAGAGTCAGGAGACAGAGGGCAGGAGACCCAGAGATGTTGTTTTAACATAGAACTGAGGAAGGGAGTACCAAAGGGGATGTTTTAAAGATGAGCACAGCTTTCAGCTAATGGGAGGTTTTAATGTCAACCATCGTCACTAGGTTTCTCTTCAACTACTGTTACAGAACCTGCCTCATCTACGAGGAATTTGCTGTAATAAGTTTCCCCATACACAGTGTGTACAGAGTGTAGAAAGAAAGGTATATAGGTTTCTCAAACCCCCTCCCCTCCATTAGTGTCGACAGAGAAAATAAATACTACCATTATTAATACAGCAACATCTAATACGGAGGGATTAAAGTCACCAATCACTTGTTACATTTCCTAGACGAAATGTGTCTTTTTAAAAATTCTGACATGATCTGGTCTTGATGAGTACTACACTTATGAAAGCAAAAGTGAAGGACGGTTGCTATGAAATATCGATCAGAAATATTTCCACCTATTGAAAAACACAGTGCCTCAATAGGTGTTCTTTATGTGGACAAACTGCTCTAAACTTGTCTCCCCCCATGCCTGGATGATATAATATTAATGAACATTTTAGTTTACCTGGCGTAGTTGAAATAAGAAGCATGTACTAGGTTGGAATCAAGCTAAGGGCCTAGGATGTGGGATGGCCTGATCAGCCCTGGACAGGTTCCCAACGCTGCCCTAACATCCCCCAGTACACGCATGCAACCTTAGTACCCTTAGTGAAGGACTGATGAGAGCCACGTTGGACCAGACCTCTGACGCTAAATCCTCTGGGTGCAGGTGCTGGGATGGACATGCTTAACACATTACCTGCTGTCAGTGTGCCACGTGACATAGATCCTTGGCGCCTTACTTGGCAATATGCAGAGTTGATCCTGCTCAGCACCCTAGAGAAGGGATGCTGCTGTTCTATATGAAGCCCCATACTACATATAAACACCTAGAGGCAGAAACAGAGGGAGATCGAAGAAGGTAGTATTGGAGAGACTGTGATAGAAGAGGAGAGATAGAATAACAGAGAGACAGACAAAGAAAGACAGAGGGGGACAAGCAGAGAGACAGAGAGTAGCTGACAGAGACAGACACAGTCAAAGAAAGAAAATAAAACTAATAGAAGCAGATGAACTGAGGAAACTTATTCTTTCAAAATTAATCAATCCAGCTTCCTTTTGAAATATAATGTCATTTCAAAATCATGATATACATATATGAATTATAAAAGCATAACTCTGAATCTATTCAAAATATTTTATAGATAACAGATACTGAGATTGAGATGCTGATGAAATCGAATTAAGCTGGAAAAATGTCTCAAGCTATCATAACTCATTGAATTTAACCATAAATGTCTTTGCATTTTGGATAATGCAGACTAAAAGCCCCAATTAGCCATATTGAATTCAAAATTGGCTCTTCGCTTGTAGAGATCCTCAGTGCATCAAGGTTAATGTTACAAATACACTACCTTATGGCAAAACTGATTACTATAATGTGGCTGTGATTACTGTGTGATTACAGGTGTTTCCATTTGTGTCATTTCTGTAGCTATAATGTCTACCAGTCAAAACTAATTGAGGGCGATTGTAAAATTAATTATAATTGTAGGAAAACTTGACCCATGGAAACAAGTAACATCATTTGGGATTAAAAGTTTTTAAGATTACCTAATTTGAAGCTAGAAATGATTTTGAATGCGTTTCCCACAGCTGATTATTGCTTATTTATATCTTCTTGAATTGTTCTCATTGGAACTATGAAGTACCTAGAGTGACATTACAGAAACAAAGCCATAAACGGCTAAGACAGCAATAATTATTACAGCATATATTGGTTATGACAATTGGGGCAATGGTTGTGTGGCTTTCCCCAATAATTGCAGTTATAAAAGAAAATACCTATCATATCTCATGCATTGAGGTTATATCGGACATGAGGTTTGGGACCAAGTTGTGTGGGTGTTCTATCAGGTTCATGGCGGCATTTGATATGATGCTAATTCAGTGAGGAAAGGATTACCCATATTGAAATCTATACTTATCCTAGTATGTGAAACTCAATATCCTGTTACTTACATTAAATGTATTTGTATTTCACTTTTACTCTGACGTTTCTTTTCCTGTGAGGCTAGACTATTTTTTTTTCTATGTTTGTAGTAGTCACTGGCAAACCCTTTACTGAGTGTTTGGCGACAGTCAAGGCTGAACAGGAGTCCCAGATGAGTATGCTCATCTGTGACTAAGCCCATATCCTTATCTAAGGGGTCTGTCAGTGTTTTAAATAACTTTTGCCACACCAGAAGTGAGTGTTTTTCGCACCTTTTGTATATCAGATAAATTAGACTTTGATTAATACAGCTAAGATGTAAGTATGATGCACCGTTTCTATCATACCGTTACTAGTGTAAACACAGTATGTATGTGAAAAATCCATGTTTTGAGATATTGGCAAAATAAGGAAAATATCACTGTGATCATCATGCTATATATATATGGATTATGGACTTTGAAAACATGGCTCGAAACCCCACAAATAGCATAAATACTATTGGCTTTATATGTACACTGCCGGCTTTTATCTATTCAGTTGCCTTTTAATACTATAAAAAGAGGTATAAAACACAGAATATAACTAAGTAGTCTCATATGGAGATCTATCATTTGCCTTTCCTGATTTATAGAACATCAAGCACATCTGACATTAGGAGGGGAGGCAAGGTACAATATATTTCAATATCAGACCTAATGGCATAGGGATATAAGGACACCTTTCTGTGAGAGACACCTTGCCTGTAGTAGGGAATAGAAGCTGGGATGGCCTCCACCTGCTGAGGTATAAAAAGTCCATCCATTAACTGACTCGAGCTCATGGTGGGGCCACTGATTGGGTATGAGATCTAACGGCTATGTTGCTTCTGTTGGAATGAAGATTGGCTAGGGAGGAAAATAGAGAAATAGAGTCACAGTTAGATTGATGATAGACAGAGAGGAAGGAAGGGAGCTAGAAAGGGAGAGGAATTGAGACAGGGATGAGAAAGAGAGGAAGGTTTTCCTGATTCTCACTTGATGCCAGAATGACATGCCGAAGGCATTCTCTTAGCACTTTAATTAAATGACCCACATGATTAGACTTCAGAAGTATCAAAAGGCTTCTGTTCACCGTTGATTTCAATATAAATAAAATGTACTATAAGGGTTATTGCTTTATTCATACTGTTACCCAAGTTATATAGAGGGAGCTTCTGAACATGAATCAAATACTGTGCCAAAAATATAAAGTCTAATATTGAGACAGGCCGAAGTGATGTGCCATAAAGTGACATTGTCCGATGAGGAGGGCTCTGAAATCAAATTTAGTTCAAAATAATCAAAAATATTCCCTATAGCCATATTTTCTGTGCAAGCTACTTTATTTGATCTCATTCCAGAATTCAGCTTAGAATTCAACTTATCATCAGATTATGGCTCAATTTATTGATTTCAGAACATTATTACACATTTAAAGTGAAATGTATTGTGATCCATCATTTTTTAAGTCTGAAAGTTGATTTTTCTTTTACAGCAGTATGAAAGCTGATTGATTTCCCACCGAAATTGACACTTACCTTTCCAACACTCAATTTCAAATAATTCAGAAATGTAACAGCCGCAAGTAGATGACATCCCCTCCCATTCACTTGAAATGAGTCCTTCTCCGATAAATGGCTCATAATGTGACATCTGTGCCAACCAGATTAACTCAAACTGGGGTAATCTGTCCTGAAGGCATCATCCTGCAAATGTAATAGGTTGATGGCACAATCTTTTTTTGAGCAGTGATTGCACTACAAAACAGCACGAGAGCCATTTCAAGCTATAATAGTTTTTTTTCATTTAACATATTGGCTATTCAGTGTCAATCCTGAATGCTCCCCAGAGGATTGTGAAACTTAATTGAGTCTTTCAATGACGCAGAGAATAAAGAAGTAGAAAGCTTGTGTCAATTACCTCTTAGTTGATTGAAAAGTGATTCTGCAGTCTTTCCAAATAATGAGCCCATTGTCTCTCTTATATTGCCTCTTTTAGCTTGTTCTGCTGCACGTCAGCAGTCTTGACTACTGTATTATATCAATTTCTTTTCGTAGCAGAAATCAATTCATTTAATTGGATGATGTTAAAATGAAATGTATTTTGAGCCAAGCTAAGAACCCTTTATCAGCTTAAATCTCTAAAATATTGTATCTGTGACCCATTTACTCCAACCACCATGGACCTAAAGCAAACACCTTAAAGTGAACCCAAGGTTATTTGAATGTAGGAGCTGATATTTCATTTTATTTTGACATGATACATCCAAATATATGTTGAATATTGTGGATCTGCTGGGTATCATAAGCCCCAAGTCCATTGCGAAAGGATCCTGCATTAAAACAGTATCACGCCTCTGCCAACCCTATTTTGCCTCTCTTCCCCTGTTGACACGTGCAAAATACAGGAGAAATAATGGCAAAATCAGGGTGGCACAGGTGCGATACTGTTTTAACACAGTATCCTATAGCTGTGGACTTTGAGCTATAGGCAGGTGTAGTTGCATTGCCATTCCTGTGACATAAGGAGGGTCCCTGCGCTAACCTTATTACCTCTACCCAATTCTGTCCCCTACATGAGATTGGGTTACCAAAAGATATTATCCAGAAATGTTTTCAATATATCCTCAATATGACAACCATTTTACTACAGCCAGAGGGATGGGACAGGAAAAGAGCGAAACAGTAGGAGAGGGAGCATCCACAAGATGACAAGAAAGAAGGAGAGAAAGAAGTGTGGCAAGAGACAGGAAGATACAGTCGCATGCACAGAAACAGCCAGAGGACCACACAGAGAGAAAATGTAAGCAGATGAACTGATAACAAATATGAAAAAATCAAAATTAATCAAAATTCCTGATTTTCCCTTTTCATGTTTGCCTATGGCAAAAATTGAGTATTGATTTACTTCATTTGTGACTGTCTTTACATTCTGAACAAAGAAGGCTCATAATTTGGAGTGACATTTGCCTCTGTGAAAAATGCAATGTGGGAAAGTATTTGCAGAGACAGAGAAAAGAGACTCAAACACATCTGAGAGGCTTTTAACTATTCTGATGCGTTTAGAATGGGCTGTTGTGATTGATGGCTTCATTCTTTTAAAAGGGGATGAGAGAAGAACCTTGATGTAATTTTGTTGTGTTTAGAAGTATGTTATGGCATTTTTTTGGAGCAGGATACTTTTTGTGGGGCTTTAGTACAAACAAAAAACATGACAACAATGTCTAAAATGACAATATCAGATATCTTGTAGTCATGATATTCAATAATGATACATTTCTTTCAACAGAAATATGAATCATTAAGACTGCAAGCATCAGATGATCAGATGTTGCTCTAAATATTTGACAAGAAATGTGCAATTTGCCCAATACTGAATTTGTTGAACTACATGACAAGAAGCAGTGAATGTGTCTTTGGTTGCTGCTCTGGTTCAGTAGAATGCAACTATCTGACATTTAAATAAACTCCTTGTGCGAACATTGCTGGTAGGTCAATACTGATGGATATTAAGTATTTGAATAATCTTGGACAAAGGTAAGAGCCAGAAATGTTCTCTGTTTCTCTCTGGATAAATTTGAGTGATATGCAGACTTAAGGGCTGTCACCAAATATCACTGGAGAGGCACTCATGGTTGAAATCCCATTAACTCAGCTGCCCCTTGCCCGATCTACCAATATGGGCGAATCAGGCTTCCTTCAATGGTGAACCCACTCGGGAGTTAACATTATGTAAATGCTGTAACACTCTTCTTGTGTACACATGTGTTGAGTAGGGTGTTCTAACACTAGTCAGAAAATCATAAAATGGGGCATTCTATGAGAAAGAATAAACCTGTGGTGGACTTTTGAAACCATGAGGCATCCATGTGGCCATGGTAAATTATGTGCCAGTGCTGCATTCAAGGTGGTGATGCATAAACGTCATGATGCACCAATGTATACTAGTCAGGATGCAGGTACTTGAATCAATAATTGTAAAAAGTTCCAAGCAGTAACCTGATCTAATATTTGAAAGGTTGAGGTGCAAAATTAGGCCTGATGTTAACCTGCTGTTAAAAAGTGTCTAGAATGGTGAAGGGCAGATGAAAGGCAGCATAGCTAGCACAGCAAAGTAGCATTCTTACCAAGTGAATCCCACTCAGAATTTTAATATTGTTCCAGTCTTCTATGTGGTTAAGTGTGAGTGGTTAGAATGCCTCTTTAACACTAGGCTTAGTAAATGGACAGTACTGTGAACCACTGCTGCCTGTCCCGGGACTGTATGCTGCTCTTATGTCTGGTGGGAGAGGACCCCAACCTGCAGATAGACACAAAATACAGGCTGTTAGCTGACATAGAGTCAGGAGACAGAGAGCAGGAGACCCAGAGATGTTGTTTTAACATAGAACTGAGGAAGGGAGTACCAAAGGGGATGTTTTAAAGATGGTATTTCAGCTAATTTTGGGTATTTTTCTGCTACCATGATATGTACAATATATAGGTAATATTCTATATGTATGCACACTTTTAAAGCAATGTGGTATCTATAAATCAAGTAAAATAAACTAAAATTAGACAATTTGAGTAACTGTCCGGCGGACTTAAATGCCCCTGGCCACATTATATTACATCCAGCAAGGGTACCAGCCTGGCCTCTAAAGTACCTTTGATTGATTACTGTGGTAAATGCCATACACCCATAAGTGTTATAGGGGAGATTCTCGAGTGTGATCTGTGCAGGCAAGCAAAATTCATGTGGCTGATACTTTATATGGTACATGTATATGCACAGTATATCATCCAGTTAACCCATTGAAGTCAAAAGTATCCCAGGCCTAATGTAAACTATTTACTACACTAAGAGGGCCGGATGTCAACTCTATGGGATTTAGGTAACCCCCAGCCCCAGGGAAAACTTGAATGGGTTAAATGAATAACCACATATTAATTATCACAGAGATGGACATAACCTTTTACAAAGCGATTAATTCTGTCTTTTATATATACATAATATTTATTATCATAGTGAAAACTGCAGAATATTAGAACCGAAATACAATAATGAAATATTAAATTGTGTTATCATGGTGCAGCTACCTAACCATGCGTATGACTTGTTTCCCCGCAAAAGTCGTCCCTGTTCTATAAGACCAATGGAAATTTAAATTGGCCCTTATGGATCTAATGACCTTTGACAGACTACTATGTCTAGGGTAGTGTATTTTTTTTGGTATGAGAATACATCATTCCCGTTTATTTATCCTGGCAAGATAAAGAACTTATACAGCTCGGAAATATATATCACCAGCAAATACTTGTAAATAACATAACTGATCAATTATAAATTATAACAATATTACATATGAACGTTTACGGAATAATAAACACAAATATTATACATTGATGGATGGTTGGCTTTTACAAGTTTTGTTCGATGGTCATATACAACTCTAGCCTGGGCACCTGACAGCTTTCCTTCCTTACGACAATAGATTATAACCATCTTCTCAGCATCATCTAATTCCCTTTAGATGTAGCATTTTGCAACTGTTAGGGTATGTTGATCAACAGGAAATTAGGTCATCGTAATCATGTCCAAATGCGATAGAATTGTTATTTCGGCTGTGTTTGGTGCCATGCCATCTTTAACACAACCCAAAGGTGAACATGACCCTGGGGATGTTTTACCACAGAGGGCAGGAACCTCCTGTCAACACTTTAACAAAGGGCGGAGGGGATTAGTTCAGCACCTAAGAAGGTGTTCTACCCCTATAACATTATAAGGTTACAAGACCATCTGTTGTTCTATGGATGCCTATCCTTGTAATGGGTGCAGGATGCCTAAAATATAGATCTCATACCCACCAGCTATAACTATGTTAGTTAAGGCCACCAGCATACAATAGGCTTTTATTATTTGGTTATATGTAGCCAAATGTATTTGGTTACATATAACCAAATATGAAAAGAATCATTGAAAACAAGATCTTGCCCTACCCATTGCTAATATATATATCTTATGTCTCCTTCTTCACAATGACTAAACCATTGTATTGATATGTATAACCTATTTCTGATCCAAGATATAGTAGAAAATTCTAAAATACAAAAACTGTATGAAGACCAATCTAGGTAAGTTATACATAACAAGAACATGCACCTAAAAATTAATGTGCATTTTATTGTTGTAGTGTGCCATGAGGCTTAATTGCCTTTATTAACTCCACTCATCAGAGCAGATGCTTATCTATGTATGAAATGATCTGCCAGGCCATTCATACCTGCCAGTGTCAATAAATGAAATTCAAATGAAATCGAATTGTTCTTGTGCAGTCTTTAAAACCCCACATTTATAAAACTGTCCAAGATGAGTGCATTTATGTTGCTAAAACCAAATTATCTATTCATTGAGGGACAATGGAAGAACACTTCGAGGCACCATTGGTGCACCAATGAAGGTACTTGATTACTTAATTAGCTAAAATGGATTTTTTAAGAGGAATTATCAAATTGCTTGGATATTGTGTTAAAAAGTGTGTGTCATTTGGAAATGGCTTGGTGATTAATAGTGTATTTAGCGACCCTACGGAACCTGATAGTTACAAAATAATAGTATGAGTTTAAAAAAATCAATAACTACCAACATGGACTGGTCAGCATGTGTTTGCTGTCATCTCCTAGACAGATGCATCTTAAAGGAGTTGACATCTGATTAGGGTTGTCTGAGCTGTCAGCAATAATATAAACCAAATTAAATAAGTTCCAAAAGTGTGTGGGTCAGGCTCCTGACCTGTGCAGGGATTGAGCTTAGGATTGAAAACACAGCACATATTCGAACAATGCTTTCATATAGAATGATATACATCTTTCCCAATAATAAAAAACATGTCTCTTATCCATACTTGGTCAGGTTTCAAGTCTCTGTTCACTATTTTCATTGTTATTTTAAGGCTTAACCATCATTTTCAATCAGAAGAGAGTATTTTGCTAAGTCTTGATAGTAGTTGTTTAGTGTGATAGTAGAGGTTTATGTTGGTGGTAATTTTTCTCAACTGGAACAGTTGGGAGGTAATTTACCGACATATTCATGATTTAGCTGATCGTCTCCTTATATCCAAGGTAAAAAGTTTTAGAACAGGAATCCTACATCTGTTCTAACAGAAATTGTTCTTGATTGTGCAGTTGTCAGTACATATGGGTGTGTAAATAGCACAGAAGATTAGGTATGGTTCAGGGATAATGAATTATCCCCTTCCCGTCCGATGCACAATGGAGCTTTCTCTCGCTTTACTAGACACCTACATTATTTGGGACAACAAAGGTCCTGACAGAGACAGCTTTGTGCAGCCTCAGACAAATTGAAGATGTCATCTGATGAAGGGTGTTAGCCACTGCTGCTGACAGAAGAAGATTGCGCAGGGCTTGTGTATAAAAAAGATGTGCAAAGGCAGGGGGGATTTCCTGATCTTGTTTGGATATCCAGTGTAGAGGAAAGGTGTAGAGGGAAAGATAAAGGGAAGGCATTGGCGAGCGAAAGGTCAATGTGTGAGTGTAGCTGACTAAAGGGAAGCATGCATTTCTGGCACAAACTAATCAAACATTGTCTTCACCAGGATAGACCTAGACCCGTGGATAACTATTGTGAAGGTATGATCCTTTCAATGAGTTAACATTTCATAAAGAATATATAAATGTCAAGGCAATAATGATATTTCCTATGGACATGGGCCAAATGTCAAAGTGACTCTCCATCAGCAGTAAGGGGATTAAGTTGCCTATTTGTTATCAGTGGTTGAATAAGCTGTATATACGCCAATCTTTCGGTTCTGTCCAACGTTTGTGTCTTTGGATCTCTTTACATTTCACTTGTCCTGTAACATCTGCCACTCAGTTGTATATTATAGTAATCCCAACTACAGATCTATCAGACATTAACGATAGCCAGGCCACATACTCATCATGATAGATCACACTTCTCATATCCTAAGATGATGGATCTCGAGCCTTTAGAAGGGCGGTCTGTAAGATCTTTCCTGCAGAACATAAGTAGATAGAACCAGTGATCAATGTGCTGACTCATCAATCATCCGGGATTCATTTGCGCCCTTATATACTGCAATCATCTTGATAGTTATAAAGCTGGTCTGTGCTGCAATTTGAGAACAAAGACACAGGTAAATTAAGGGGGCATCTTTAGCACAGTATAACTGATTGTATAATGAAGGCAACTTTACCAGATTGTTACTCTTCAGTTTCCCTGATAGGTATAGATTCAGTGTTTTAGGTGATCAATATCCTTTATGGCTGCATTTTTAGCCACTTATATACAAAGTCATATGAAAAGCTAAGTTGTATTGAATGAATGTGATGCTATGCCGTTTCAGATTATAGAAACTGAATCAACTCTGTGGACATCTAGAGAGTGGGAGCCAATAACAAGTTCATGGTTTTCTATCTGAATTTGATATAGGGCGGTACCATTTTATCAAAGCAGTCCAGGATGTGATGTATAGCATTCTGTCGCAATTCATAGTAAGCATTTATTGTGTGCCTACAAGAAGGATTCAGATTCAGATTATTGTAGCTAACAACAAAGGGAAGCACTAGAACCCACAGATGACACTGGCCTATATTTCACTGCAACATTCTCATATTTTATTGATCTATTCAAGTAAAAAAAAAGTGTTGCAAGATCAATGCCCTCCTTTACCAAACTAGACGAACCATAATGAGGCAACAAGAAACGCTTATCATATCTTATCCCACGATTCTGCCATTTTGCGTGCTGAAACTGGATATCTTGCATGCACATATTTTTGGATACAGCACACATATGCCTCAAGATTAAGACTTTACTGCACTACATTACTGTATAAAAAATCTTGATACCGTAGGGGAAGCAAGCCCCAGTCTTCGCAAAAACATGCAGGACAGTGGCAATGTCCTGCTCAAATGCCACCAGTCCTGCAGATTGACAAGTGTAGCAAGACCAAATGTCCAGTCACATGTCAGGCTTTTCTGAACTAAAATAATTTTGTTGGGTTTCTAAACCTGAGATGTGTTTGTCAATATACTGTGTCAAATATTCATCCTGATTTGGCCATGAATTCATCCTGATTTGGCCATAAATTATTACAAATATAATGCACAATACTATTTTATAGTTAAAAATGTATATGTCATCAAATAAGTTGCTAGCCGGTCCTTCGAAACTGTAGCCGGTCCTGCAACATTGAAAATCTGCAGGACCAAATGTCCTGTGCGATGAAAAGGTTTTCCCAAAGACTGAAGCCCCGGTCATCAGTACAATCTCAGAGTTATTTCAAATGATT
Source organism: Harmothoe impar (assembly GCA_947462335.1). Classification (NCBI taxonomy): domain Eukaryota; kingdom Metazoa; phylum Annelida; class Polychaeta; order Phyllodocida; family Polynoidae; genus Harmothoe; species Harmothoe impar. The sequence continues at coordinate 78,946,060 of OX381708.1, forward strand.
TACTTCTTCCTTTCTGTTATATCTTGTAGTATTAGAGGGTAAAGAGATCAAATCCAAACTAAGTCCCGTGGGACAGATCATATCTGATATATATCATTTTGCGTTGGTTATGGTATTTGTCAGACAAGCCCACAAAGTGATGAACAAGGATGCTCCAGAAAAGCAGCTGCAAACCATGCTGATCATTACACACTCGTGTTGCCTCATGAGAAACAGAGCTTGCATAATAATAAGAGGAGACCATGGTTAAACATTGTTGGTGAGCTAACATCTGGAAAGCCTTCCAAAAAACACCTTAAAATTGACAGCAAAATCCCTATGAACTTGAGGCCTGTTGTGTTTCAGATCTCTGCACCGAGTCAACTGGACACATGACAAAGATAAAAGGTGTCTTTCAGCTGTCTGCACTTAGAAAGGTGCAACAACCTCTATTGGCGTCTGTAATCAGGGCTTTCCATCAGCTGTGTTTTGTTATCTAGATGAAGCGGGAGTGGTATCTATCATGAAGCATATCCATCTGGAGAAGGAAGAAACTTCTGTGAAACCTTGTAAGTAAGTGTGTGTAACTAGAACCGGACAGATTGTTGTGGAGATAATGTTTAATGAACATATTATGACGGATACTACACTCTCTATGTTAAACATATGGGAGCTTTTTAATCCATGCCCCCATGGAGTATGGTGCAGCAATACTCCAGGGCTTCAAAGTTTTCTTAATATTAAGACAGTAGGGTCAGGTAATATTACCCAACTTTATTAACAAACACACATCATGAGTTAAAGCTGGCATTTATTATGCACAGCCTGAAGCTTTAAAGAGTGATGTATGGTATACATCTATGTCAATTGCATGGAGCTTTGAATAAAAGCACTATGCTGCCCTTGAAGGGTTAAGTTTGTCACACTATAGTGTTTGCAGGGTAACAAGTCTGTGTCAGGGAGATATCGAAATGTCCCCGCAACACTCTTTGTGGACATACCCTAAACAATACATTCATAATAACCTTCATCTCAAATTGGGACAGATTTTTAGTTTTTGCCATTTATCCTCAATAAACAATGCAAAATAGCTCATTACTGTTCGATTATTTGACTCGTGTAATTCTAGATTCTTAACATTTATGCTCAGTCTCCAAATATTAGCTAGGTCTGCATGGTCCTGGGGTTTAAACAAACAGTAAAGGAGAACAAAGCTTGGTGTGCAGTGCCTGCATTGGCACAAAAACACAGGCAACAATTTGACACTAATTAGACCCTGGGGACAATGCAGGGTCTAGGGGGAGGAAACCCACGTATACTGGTTCAACACAAGAAGAGTATTGAGACACAAGACCATTATCCTTTTCTCCTAAGAAGTGGGAAAGAGTCCCATGAGTAATGGACCCTTTATGCCTTATGTAAACAACTTCATGGTTAAGCATATAAACTGGATATTCCAACCTAATGCCATTTTCTCTGACCAGATACAACAGCTCACAAAACCTTATACAATAATGCAGCACCACCTTCATATAGGCACCTCTGTCCATTTCTTTACCTATTTACTCAAAAGTGAGTGTGATCTTTATTCTGCTGTAAATGTAAGAGCTATTCCCTACTTACATATCTGCCTAAACCTCATCAACACAGCTAACAGTGTTAACAAACAACTTCATGAGAGTGAAATAGGAATAACCCGCCACGTGGATATATCTAAAAAAATATTGGATCCCTGAGACTGATCCTGGTATTGATACTATCACTTTATATGTTGGAGGTTGTTGACAAGGATATCATTGGTCCCAGAGACGGTAGCCCTAATACACAAGTGCGAAAGTCTTCCCACCTGATTCCCTTAAAGCAGCTTTCTTTTCCTTTTCCATTTATCTAGGCTGCTACCTTGAACAAATGATCGCTCAGATAATCTGGTGTCGGGTTCCATCATACGGGCTCAAGAAATTTCTTGAACTGATAATATCCTCGTCGGAATTAAATGTAATCAAATGTAACATCACGGGCTCTGGTCCATGGCTATCCTTGTAGGCTGTAAGAGCTGCATGGTCTATGGCTGAAAACCGCTGAATAATTATCAACTAAAATAGAATCAACTAGACACTTTTATTATTTGAAAAAGAGAGGAAAAAGTGATTGCTTGTTGGACTTATTATTGACTCTATTCCTTCTCAATACTGAAAAGAAGATGATATGAAGATTGCCTCATAATATCTATTTTCTTGTAGAAATACATTGTCTGATCATCTTCAAGGTTTCTAGGTGATCTTATATGTAGGTATGTGCAGTCTAAATAAAGAGTAGCCTTGCTTCAAATTAAATAAATTCAAGGGCTATCAGTGTAACAGTTTCCCCTCATCTGCCAAAGCTGCTTCAGGTTTGTTAATCAGGGTTCTGGATCCCCACCTGAGCACAGCTTTCAGCTAATGGGAGGTTTTCATGTCAACCATCATCACTAGGTTTCTCTTCAGCTACTGTAAAAGAACCTGCCTCATCTACCTGGAAGTTGCTGTGATAAGTTTCCCCATACACAGTGGGGGATAGAGTGGAGAAAGAAAGGTATATAGATTTCTCAAACCCCCTCCCCTCAATCAGTGTCGACAGAGAAAGGGAATACTACCATTATCAATACAGCAAAAAACACACAACAAAAAACACCTCTTACAAGCTACGTAGCTTCTTAAGAGGCAGCCTAAAACTAGTAATGGGAAGCTGCTTTGAAACAGAGGGATTAAAGTCACTAATCACTTGTTACATTTCCTAGACGAAATGTTTTTTTTTCTTAATTCTGACATGATCCGGTCTTGATGAGTACTACACTTATGAAAGCAAAAGTGAAGGAAGGTTGCTATGAAATATCGATCGGAACGATTTCCACCTAATGAAAAACACAGTGCCTCAATAGGTGTTCTTTATGTGGACAAACTGCTCTAAACTTGTCTCCCCCCATGCCTGGATGATATCATATTAGTGAACATTTTAGTTTACCTGGCATAGTTGAAAAAAGAAGCATGTACTAGGTTGGAATCAAGCTAAGGGCCTAGGATGTGGGAGGGCGTGATCAGCCCTGGATGGGTTCCCAACGCTGCCCTAACCTCCCCCAGTACAGGCATGCAACCTTAGTACCCTTAGTGAAGGACTGATGAGAGCCATGTTGGACCAGACCTCTGACGCTAAATCCTCTGGGTGCAGGCTCTGGGATGGACATGCTTAACACATTACCTGCTGTCAGTGTGCCACATGTCATAGATCCTTGGCACCTTACTTGGCAGAATGCAGAGTTGATCCTGCTCAGCACCCTAGAGAAGGGATGCTGCTGTTCTATATGAAGCCCCATACTACCTATATACATCTAGAGGCAGAAACAGAGGGAGATCGAAGAAGGTAGTATTGGAGAGACTGTGATAGTAGAGGAGAGAAAGAATAACAGAAAGACAGCAGCACAGACAGACAGACAGCTAAAGACAGAGGGAGACAAAGAGAGAGACAGAAAGTAGGCGACAGAGACAGAAAGTAGGCGACAGAAACAGACAGAGATAAGACAGGAAACAGAACTATTATAAGCAGTTAAACTGATAAAACAAAATTTTCAAAATGAATCAATCCAGCTTCCTATTGAAATATAATGTCATTTCAAAATCATGATATATAGATATTTGAATTATAAAAGTATAACTGTGACAAAACATGGGAAAACGTCACATTAGGGAAAAATACCTTTATTTAAGTTCATGTCTTCAGCTACAATTTGATGCTTCAAGCATAAAAATGTTTTAAATAGTTGCTGAGAAATGACATCTCAAACATCGGATGGCAGGGACATGTAGGAATTCAGAATAGACTGCAATGCGATCACATATCAATCTATTTTCAAATAATCCATATAAATCATAATTATTAGAAATTAAACCAATAAATGCATATTATTGTACATGATTTGGATCTGGTAGGAATATTGGCATTCTGTTTTTCGTTCTGAAATCCTCATGAATGGAGCAATTGGATAGGGATAATTTTTATTCCAAAAGAATGAATTGATGGTTGCCATGGCAATCAAATGTCAACAAATGGCTAAAAACATTCTTTTTACATTCCAAATAAGACCAATTTAGAATGATAATAGCATTTTGATAAAAGCTTCAAAAGATTCTTTGGGAAAAGTTAGTGTAAGGTCATTTTTATTCACATTTTTAACTATATCTCCTGAAATATCATGTTTAGAGCATTTATGGCTTTTCCCCTAATGTTACGATTTCCCAGGTTTCGTCACAATTCTGAATCTATTTAAAAAATATTTCATAGATAACAGATACTAAGGTTTGGATGCTGATGAAAGAGAGTAAAACTGGAAAAATGTCTCGAGCTATTGTAACTCCTTGAATTTAACCATAAATAACTTTGCATTTTTGATAATGCAGACTGAAAGCCTTAATTGGCCCTATTGAATTCCAAAATTGGCTGTTCGCTCCTAGAGATGCTCCATGCATCAAGGTTTAATGTTACAAATGCGCTACCTTATCGCAATGCTGATAACTACAATGTGGCCGTGTTTACTGCCATGTTTTCTTTGGGATATATGTAATATGTAATACTGTAAGAAAATTTGATCTCTAAATGGGAGCAAGTCAAATCTGTCTTTCTATTTGTGTTATAGTTGTAGCTAGGTGACATTAATGTCCTCCTTATGTTTATAATATGAGAGCCAATATGTAACACTAATAATAACTGTAATAAAATCTGATCTCTAAATGGGAACAAGTAATATTATTTGGGATTAAACATTTTTGAAATTACTTGATTTGAAATTTAAAATAATTTGAAATGTGTTTCCCACAGTTGATTATTGCTGATTTATATTGATTTCCAGTATAGGCAAGCAAGCAACCTGCGTTAGACTTTTCCAAGGATAAAATTTGGGTATGCAACATGAAAGCTTCTGGAACCTGTTCATTGTCTTCTTATTGGGGCAAAATGGAATATCAATGTAATTTTTCATGGCCAAATGGACAATCAATTCTAATGATGGGATGAGGGGTGGTCACACCCCTGCTCCTCAGCCTTTCCAAATGTGCCTTTTATACGGGCTGTTCATTAATCAAGTTATATTTCGAAAATCTTCTTGAAGCTTTCTCATTGGAAATGTGTAGTACCTAGAGTGACAATACACAAACAAAGCCATAACAGGCTAAAATAGAAATAAAAAAACAGTATACATTGGTTATGAGATTTGGAACAAAGTAGTGTGGGCATCACTTAATGACTATAATAACTACAGTTACATGAGGTAGATATCATATCACATGCATTCAGGTTATATTGGACATGAGATTCGGGGCAAAGTTGTGTGGGCGTCCTATCAGGCCCATGGTGGCATATGATATGCCGCTGATTCAGTGAGGACAGGATTGCACATATTGAACTATATACTGAGCCAAGGAGGTGAACATCATGTGATGCCACATCATATCGTCACCCGTGTAAACACAGTCTGTATGCAAAAAATCCATGTTTTGAAATATTGGTAAAATAAAAAATAAATGACTGTCGTCTTTTAATAGATATTCATAATGGTCTTTAAACCTATGACTTAATACCCCACAAATAGCATGAATACTGATGGCAATATATATATATATATATATATATATATATATATATATATATATATATATATATATATATATATATATATATATATATATATATATATATATATATTTATTTATATGCTGCCTGCTTGTATCTATTCAGTTGCCTTTCGATAATATCAAAGAAGGGTAATAAACACAGAATTCAATTAAGCAGTCTTATTTATATGCAGCGTGAGAGGGCTATCCTTTGCCTATCCTCATTGATAGAATATCAGCCAAATCTGTATTTGTCCTTAGGAGGGGAGGTACGGTGCAATACATCTCAACATCAGACTTAATGGCGTAGCGATAGGTAAGGACACCTATGTGAAAAAGTCACCTTGCCTGTAGTAGGGAGTGGGAGGTGGGAGGGCCTCCACCTGCTGAGGTATAAAAAGTCTGTCCATTAACTGACTCGGGCTCATGGGGGAGGGCACTGATTGGGTATGAGAATTTACGGCTATGCTGGTTCTGTTGGAATGAGGAGAGTACCAGTGAGATAGCCGGGTTAGAGAAATAGAGCCACAGAATGATTGGAGATAGACAGAGGGGGGGGGGGGCAGAGCTAGAAAGGGAGAGGGATTGAAACAGGGATCGAGAAAGAGAGGAAGGTTTTTTTTTATTCTCACTTAATGCCAGGATGAAAAACCGAAGGCATTCTCTTACCATTTTAAGAAAATTACCTACATCATTACTTCAGAAGTATCAAAGGCTTTCATTCACTATTGGTTTCAACATGAATAAAATATACTATAAGGGTTCTTGGTTTATTCATGCTCTGACCCAGGGTATACAGAGGGAGCTTCTGACCGAATACTGTGCCAAGATATAGTCTAACATTGAGACAGGCCCAAATGATGTTCCAGTGACAGCCAACCAACAAGACCAACACCTGTCATTGGGCAGTGGTCACAAAATGGTTTTGCTGTATCCTGCTTTAGTCTCCCTTCCTGTCAGTCTACCGTGACCTCTGCTTGTCATTAACTCTTGCATGTACAGTGACAGCCCTTCTTTCCTGTAAACTGTAAGTTGCTGCACAAACTTATTACAAATGTAAAGTGAAATGACTATAGATGTACAGTGATTCATCAATTTTTAAATCTGAAAGTTGATAAATTTCAGGATAACATTTTAATAGAAGTATGAAGGCTGATTGATTTCCCACTGTAATTGACACTTCCATGCACATCTTTCTAACATGAACAAGTTCAAATAATTCAGAAATATTGTAATAGCCGCAAATAATATAATACATGCCCTCCCTGTCAACCTAAATGGGTCCCTCACTGATGAATGACTCATCATGTGAAATCTGTGCCAACCAGATTAGCTCAAACCAGGGTAATCGGTCCTGAAGGCATCAGCCTGCCAACATAATAGGTTGATGGCATTGTCTTTTTTTAGGAGCGATTACACTACAAAACTGCATGTAAGCCGTTTCAAGCTTTTAACTAATTGGCTATTCGGGGTATGCCCCCTGGAGTACTGTGAAACTTAATTGATTCTTTAAATGATGCAGAGCATAAAGAAGTAGAAAGCTTTTGTCAATGCACTCTTTGTTGATTGCAAAGTAATTCTGCAGTCTTTCCCAATAACGAGCCCATTTTCTCTCTTTTATTGTCTCTTTTAGCTTGTATTGCTGCACGTAAGCAGTCTTGACTACTGCATTATATCAATCTGTTTTCATAGCAGAAATCAATTCACTTACTTGGATGATGTTAAAATGAAATGTATTTGGAGCCAAGCTAAGGACCCTTTATCAGCTTAAATCTCTAAAATATTGTATATGTGGCCCATTTACTCCAACTACCATAGACCTAAAGCAAACACTTTAAAGTAAATGCAAGGTTGTTTGCATAAACGAGCTGATACTTGATTTTCTTTTGACATAATACATCAATATTGAATATTGTGCATCTGCTGGGTATCATTATCCCAAAATCCAAGGCGAAAGGATCCTGCATTAAAACTGTATCACGCCTCTGCCAACCCCATTTGCCTCTCTTTCGCTGTTGACACGGGCAAAATATAAGTGAAATAGTGGCAAAATTGGGGCGGCAGAGGCAAGATACTTAGGCTTAACACCTGCAAACGAGTGAAGTGCTCGTGTCTCACACAGGTGTAAAAAAAAGTTAAAAAATGGGGGGAACATGTGAAAGATTCCTGGGAAAAATCTCAAAAAGGGAGGGGCCTTATAAGGGGTGAGGGCGCTTTTACCTTCGAATAAGGTAGTTTCATTTTCAAAGAGATTTTATAATTTGTTCTTATTGTCTTGGCATATTTGTGTGAATACACTACAAAAAATGATTTTTCTTCTTAATAACTTAGGATAACTTTATGATTTATCACTAAAAGAAAGACAATCCATCATTTAAACCAGTGCGTAGTGACAAGTATAATCGATAGTTTTTTATCAGCTGGCACTAAATGAAAGCATTTTATCTTAATTGTACTGAACACAGAGTACACGATACTACATGCATTGCAATATTATGTTATGTAATGATATCATAGGATCAAACTCTGAAGGATACTCATCCGAATCTAACATTGTTTTGGTATTACAATGACTACATCACTTACCTGATATTGATACCTTGTCTACAATCACACTGTAGATATTGTCTCGCACAATAAAAACCCATTCAAACCAAGAGAAATACTGCATCAAGGTACTTTGTTGACAATTAGTTTGCTATAATCAAATTTCTCCTTTAAGCATCTTAGATGACTATGATGTATATAAATACACTGCTTTAGCATCAGCAGATCTAAGACTTTATTCATTGACGGCAGGTCACAAAACCTGCTACCTCACATAACCATCTCAACTCAATCTGCTGCTGCTGCCCAGAGGCGAATTTGATAAGCAATTCTGTCGGGAATCAATTCCTGTCAAAGCTAGAGATGGAAGTAGCATGTTGGGGAATTGCAAGCAGATTGCTGCCGCCCCTGGTAAAAACATGCATATCAAAATATTTCCTTCGGCCAAGATATGATGTAAGTACACGCAAAGCTCGATGCAATAATATGATTCCAGGAACCAACTCCTACATTTCAAGGAGCAATAAGTAACAGTGTGTTAGTTTCTCATGAGTTATTTCAGGGTCCTAAAAGTTATGGTTCTGTAGGTTGTTTACATAATACCATCTCACCAATATCTTGAGTAATTGGATACATGCCTCTGAGTTAAGATTGGGGACTGATTTGGTTTCTAGAATTTCTAGAACAATGCAAAGTTGGCCTTTCTTGGATTTGTGATCATTAATGCTAAAACCCTTACCATATAAGCTTGAGAACAATACCTTCCTTGAAGCACCCTATTGTTCAAATGACTAATCAATTATAAATTCTAAAACTGTAGCAATGTGGAGCAGAGTTCTAGTTTTTATCGGCCTGGACACATTTTATTAAGCCAAGGGGAGTGTGAATCAAAATAACATCCCATTCGAGCTGGATTTCCAGAGGTTTTAAAACAATAAATTTCGATACGCACAACAGTGGCTTTTAGTTGGGAATATGGCAGGCAATACGATAGCTGCCAGTCTTGCACTTGTGCAGCTGTGTTGATTATTCCACATCCACAGGCTGCTATTGTGTCCGGCTACAGTGCTGCATTGGCGTTCAAGTAAAAAATCACAAAACCCTGGCATTAGTTTGACGTTAATCACAGCCCGGAGACGGTGCAGGGCAGAGGGCAGGAGACCCAGGGGGAATGTTTGAACAAAGGCCCCTATGAAAGGGTTTTTGGACAGGTACGAGGAATGAAATATCCCTGCTGTATGTAGGGGAGGGGGATGTTAAATCGCTAATTTTGTCGTATGGTTTCAGGGACAGGCTCAAACTATGTATTTGGGACCCAAAACTCGGGAAGTCACAAAAATATTTTTTTCGTATCCCTGTGACCCCCCCGTACATGGGGTCCGAAGATCGGCCAAATAGTGAGAAAACAGCCCAAATTCAGGCTTTCAGATTCCTACTCAAACCTCACCATGCCTTCATGAAAATGGTCAGAAACCTTCATTTGGGACCCAAAGAGAGCATTTAAAGTCATATTGTTGTGATTATAGGGGTGTTTCCCCCTCTGGGGAGGGGGTGCGTCCATGGTAAAATACCGATAAATCAGTTTTTTTGAAGATATTTGCTCCTATACAATCAGGTACAATACCAGGATCTTTGAACATCAATAGTCATTCACAGACACCTTAGCCTATCATGGGAGTAAGACAGTGGTGTGTTTAAAAGAGGGGTGGGGTATATGGAGGGGGCCCAGACCTCCTCCCTTACCCTATACAGACATAACAGGAGGGCTACCTCAGTCCATCTAAGAACTCCAATCATCAGACCTCTTATAATCTATTTATCATACATGCGTGAATGGCTTTACCACCTCAACAGAAAACTGATAAGGGACCCAAAGAGACTATTACAGGTTATATTCTTGGGATTGCATGAACATAACCCAAATCTTGGAGGGCCTTTGTTTCAATGTATTTGAATTGTCAACATATTGAAATGAGTTTAGATCAGATAGATAATACCCTTTTCAAAGCTCTCTATATTCATTTCGAGTTACCCTACCAATGATCACAGTCCCCCCCCCCTCCATTCTATGCCTAGTACCTCACCCCATGTGTATTCATGGTCAAGATGACTGCTTCATGTTGTTACGCTTATTATACATAGTAATTCTATAATAGTTATAGCAGAGATCTAATATTAACATCACTAATAACCTGATACAACAATAAATAAAAACCCTGACTCTCCTCCTTAACCAAGTGGTTAAATGCATAGAATGATGGATGGTAGAGGGGTGAGGGGTTGGGGGAGCCTGCAAATGACTCCAAATAAGGACTGGTGCCCATATCTCTTAGTCTACACCTTGCATGGTTAGTATCCTAGACATAAGACAAGAGATAGATATTTAATTCAATTCTCCAAGGTCTTAAGTTAATACTCTGAACCCTAAATATTCTTGAAGCCAAAAATGAACCTTGCAATTATATTATGGGGAGGGGTAGGTAACCCTGATACCTCATTTGCAATGCTAAAGATCAGATTTTGATTTTGAGACGGACATACATGCAACATCTCAGGGTATTCAGATATATGAAAATATAACATAGGCATGGTTCTTGGTAGACCTATGCCCTATATGGGGTAAAGGGTAAGTTGGTAGAACCTAATATCAAACTTTGAGGACAGATGAATACATAATGATCTTGATATTAAACCAAATATTGAACCCAAATTTGACTTGAAGTACAGTATCCCTCTACCAGCTGTAGTAGATACACCTACCAGGGTGAACTCAATGACCCAGCTCACTCATTCTTTTTTTTGGGGTGGGGGGGCCCTCTTTTAACAACACCACTGCCACACTCCCAGGCATGAAACATACCATGAGAGGCAATGCTGTGCACTGTGCCACATGGAGGGAGGGTTGGACTGATGGTTATACTGTGTAATATGGAGCCGAGGGGGGGGGGGGGGTTATTTCATGGCTATTAGTTTGGGGTGAGGGTGGGGGTGGGGTGGAGGTGGGTCATTAGGGGTGGTTAACAGGAACAGGGAGCCCTCAAGAAAGGTTCAAACTATCAGACAGGTCTTATGTTAATACATTATTATAGTATAGGGTAATTATAGAGGCAAAGGGGGGGGGGGGAGAGTTATCTGATGGCTATTGGTGCATGCTGGGAGGGGGGGGGGTCATAGAGGGGAGTTGACAGAAATAGGGGACCCTCCAGAAGGGTTTAATCTGCCTGATTAGGTGTCCTGAGGATCTTTTATGGCAGTATAGGGATGTGATTGTAAGGGAGCAAATGCCTTCAAAATAGCTGATTTATCGGTATTTTACCGAGGGCGAACCACCTCCCCAAAGGGAGAAACACCTCTATAATCACAACAATATGACTTCAAATGGTCTCTCTGGGTCCCATGTGAAGGTTTCTGACCATTTTCATGAAGTCATGATTTGATTTTAGAAGGACTCTGAAAGCCTGAACTTTGGCTGTTTTCTCACTATTTGGCCGATCTTCGGACCCTATGTACGGGGGGGTCACGGGGGTCCGAAAAAAATATTTTTGTGATTTCCAGGGTTTTTGGACCCAAATGCATAGTTTGAGCCTGTCCCCGAAGAAAAGTAGATTTATCACCCCCCCCCTACTGTATGGTAGCGTAGTCAGTACACACACAGAAAAGTGAGAGTCATTGTCGCTAAAACTACCCCCACCTGAGGGTCAGGCAGTGCATTTTAGCGACAATGACTTTTCTGAGGGTGTAGTTGTTGGGTTGTGTCGACAAAGGAATATATAGAATAGGTAGAAATGGAAGAATAGGCATGATCCTGGATAAATTCTAAGATAATTTAATGTTGTGTCCCAATCATCGGATAAACTAATTTTGAACAGAATAATTGCACAAAACCCTGGTTTTAATCTGACATTGGAGGCGGTACAGGGCAGAGGGCAAGAGGCCCAGGGGAGACGGCTAAACAAAGGCCCCTAAAAAAGGCTTTTTGGAGGGGAACAGTTAAGTCCTTTCCCCTACGTGTGGGAGGAGAAGGTCCCTTTTGTATGGTGGCCTTGCCAGCACTTGTCAGGTGGTGTCAACAGCTCAGAGAATTAGGAGCAGAAAATGGCTAATCCTAATATCTGTCAGAACTAGATGGAATGTGAGCTTACTGTCACACCTTCTTTAAACCAGGCTATTTGCTCTAATTAAGACCTCCACATAATATTGGTGTTCAGAATGCTTATGGTAATGTGTTTTCCATTATATCTGTAATTTGCGCTGCAAATAATATGCTGACAACCTCATAAATCATGCAAAAGTCCTTGTCTTGCCAGCACAGACTATATTATTATACCAGGGCTCAGATGATCAGAAGTAGCATCTGAGAGTGACATTACAAATATATTTTCTAAAAGCTGGCCTTGACAGTTTAAATTAGCCAAAAAAATATATCTGATGACAAGAGTTAGAGACCCTCATATAGCTACACAATGAGAAGTATATACCCATTACAAACAACAGTCCTTCATCCAGATAATATAGAAGTATAGTAGTTAAGTGGCAGCAAGATAGGCAACTTAATGTGTACCAACCCAGGTACAACCTTCACATTGAAATGCTTCAATCCTCATCCCAGTTACTCAAGGCTTGCCGATAAAAAGTGTCCTATTGTTAGATCTCAAAAACCAGCAAATATTATTCTTATATATTCCATGATACCATGTTAATTCCAGACCTGTGGGGCCCGTATCCCTCAAACGAGCCCTTAACCCTCAAACAAGTATCCGTTTGAGGGTTAAGGGCACACCACGGGCCCTTATCCCTCAAATATGGCGTTAGAGCACAAACGGCCTTATCCCTCAAACGGCCTTATCCCTCAAACGGCCTTAACCCTCAAACGGCCTTATCCCTCAAACGGCCTTAACCCTCAAACGGCCTTATCCCTCAAACGGCCTTAACCACAACTCTTCCACCACATCATATATAGCGTTTGAGGGATAAGGGCAAGTTGATATTTTAGACCAGTTAGGTATATAGGATCACTATATAGTGTTTGAGGCATAAGGGCAAGTTAATATGTTGGACTAGTTAGGAATATTAGAGCACTATATAGTGTTTGAGGGATAAGGGCAAGTTGATATTTTAGGCCAGTTAGGTGTATAGGATCACTATAATTATAAAGTGTTTGAGGCATAAGGGCAAGTTAATATGTTGGACTAGTTAGAAATATTAGAGCACTATATAGTGTTTGAGGGATAAAGGCAGGTTGATTCACAGGTGGAACTAGGTGTAAAGCTCACTTTAATAGTGTTTGAGGGATAAGGGCAGGTTGATTCACAGGTGGAACTAGGTGTAAAGCTCACTTTAATAGTGTTTGAGGGATAAGGGCAGATTAATCCTTTAAAACAGTTAGGTATATTAGATCACTATAAAGCGTTTGAGGGATAAGGGCAAGTTGATATTTTAGACCAGTTAGGTATATAGGATCACTATATAGTGTTTGAGGCATAAGGGCAACTTAATATGTTGGACTAGTTAGGAATATTAGTGGTTCCATCAATGCACGCATTATGGTGCTATAAATACCAGAGACTGTCGCCCCCTGGTGTGGTACCGGTGTACTATGGACTCGCGCCAAATTGGAGCGCAACAAAGGATTATCAGAAGCCTTCATGCACCTGTCGAATTTGGACGTCAGGTATGGTACCGGATTGGGTAGCAAGTGTTTAGCAGTTACCGGTACATAGCAACCATGGATAAAAAGTTACAAAAATGCAGTGAGTGTAGGGAATCACACACCCCTAAAGGAGGAAAGCCTTGTCCGTATGTGATTAAGGCAAAACTGAGTGCAATTCAGTGTAAGGCTGTGGACGCAGAGGGAGAAGGCTGGAGACTGTACGTAGACGTTCAACAAATGTCGGAGGACTCCCAGGAGTATTTGGGCAAGAGTCCAGTGGAAGAGCCTCCAAAACAAGTACAGTTGACTGAAAGTGTGGTAGGATCCATGTTAGCTGAAATGCAGGCGTCACGGAGACTAATGGAGTCCCAGATGAAACTCTTGACGGGATTGGTACAAGGGCTTAGCGTGGGTGAGAGTCAAAAGGCCAAGCCAAAAGGCCATCGTAAAGGCCAACCAGACTCATCCAGATTGATACGTGACCCCTCAGGTATGTCGGCGTACATGCAATCACTAGGTGGGGACTCCCACGAGGAAGGCGAGGAAGGCGAGGCAGGCGAACCAGATGACGACAAGAGTGACGCCGGTGACGTCGAGGACGAGAAGCAAGGCTGGGATCTTCTGCAGGCGTTGCTGGGAAACAAGAAGAAAGAAAAGGTCAATCCCTTGAAAGGAAAACGATTTACACCGGCCGATTTACTTCGAGGAGTACCGACCAGATCGGTGGTACAGGGAGTCACAGGAGTACCGGGAGTCAAGGGCCAACAACTAGTCTTCATCTCTGAGAAGTCTGCAAAGCGTGAGTTGATTACTTTTGACTTGGTTCCACACATGCACAGTGATAGGTCAAAATCCCCTAATATTCAGGACATTATCGCAGCCAGTATGAGTTTGGTGGAAAGCTTTATGATTCATGGGGTGGATGATGCATATTGTTATGCCCAACATGTCAAGTATTTAACTGATAAGGTCAGGGTGTACGATGAGAAATGCCTCATGGATTATGACTTAGCCATGAGAGAACGGGGGGAGGAATTCGGTATAGAAACCTTTTGTTATGGTGACGAAAGACTCTTCACTAGATGGATAGGTCCCGAGGGGGTTCTCCCTAGAGAAATTAGAGATGCCTACAGGCAGTCAGGTAGAGGCAGGTCTAGGGGGGGCCGAGGCAGGCCGAGAGGCAGAGGTGTTGGCCCAGGCAGGTCAGGATACGCAGAAGGGTATCATGACTATGGATTCGGGGGCCACTTCAGTGGGGGTAGAAGGAATGATTACTGCTTTGATTACAACAAAGATTCAGGTTGCAGATTTCCCCACGATTGTAGACATCCCCATGTGTGTCAGGAGTGCAAAGGCAGCCATGCCATTATGGCGTGTCCACACAAGAAAAAAGAATAGGATAGGGCAGCTCCTCCAGGGTATGTGGATAGGGGGGAGTGTCAGTTAAAAGCCAGGCAGGCATTACATAGTTTAGTCCCAAGACAGGCAGGTCAGGGTATAGGTGGCATAGTGATTGAGAATCCTATGTGCATGGAAAAATTTTCTATCAATCCAACCCTTACCAAGGAGGAGGGTGTGGCAGGTCAGCATGTTTGCATTGAGGGTGGCCCCCATCGGGGGTGTGGACGCCCGAAAATCACTGTTCCTGAGGTTTGTGGGGCAGAGCATCCCCATTTTTCAATTTTTTCCGGTGGCGTCTCTGTCGAGAAACCAGACCTGGGTTTTGTCGAGGAGAATTTGGTTGTTGAAGGTGGTAATTTGGAAAAATCCAGTGAAATGTTAGACGTTTCGAAGGGGCGTGTCCATTCTGTGGGCGCGGCCATGTTGGATCTCGCGGCCCGAGAAGGGCGCGAGAGGTTGGACGAGAGTTGGCACGAGAAAGATGACGTCACTTTTCAAAATGGCGGCGGACAAGATGACGATGCGGATAGCTACGATTCCGGCATTGAAGTTTCGGTAATATCTTGTGATACACATGGTATAGACCAGTGTATTTACTGTGAGGATATGGAGGTGGACACGGTGGACGATTACTCGGGGGAATTGGTTCAGTTATGGTCAAGCAGCGGAGCAAAAGGCAAGTTCCCTAATTATCGCTCACCAGTGTCAGTCAATCTACCAAAAGTTGAATCGTTCGTTGTTCATAATGGCACTACATATGTGCGTCCATGTGGTGAAAAATGCACTGGTAGCCACAAATTGCAAGGCACACAGGTACAGTTGAATCCTTGTGTGTTTTTTGATGAATGCTTCAATCATGAAAGTGGGCCGGATCCCGAGGCGGAATTTATATTCAAAGGAGTTAGTGAGGGATTCAGAATAGTGGACTCAGAGTTTGAAGAGAAATATTTTAGGACAAACTATGATTCTATCACCAAGGGAAAAGCAAAGTTAAAAATGGACGAGTTGATAAGGCAGGAATTATTGTGTGGAAAAGTATGCAGGGTTGCTAATAGACCTTCGTGTGTCCATTCAATGGGTGCTATCTATAAGCAGGATGGCTCTATTAGACCGATCACGGACTGTAGCAGAGGCAAGTCAGGCCCGGGCAGTGAAAGCATCAATGACCATATGTCAACTACATGTGAGAAATTTCAATATGTCAAGGTGGATGATATCGTAGAGGATATTACACCAGGGTGTTTTTTCTCAGTTATAGATGTCAGTGCTGCATACAGATCAGTACCGGTATTCCCAGGTGATAGGGACAAGCAGGGTTTCTCTTGGAGTTTGGAGGGAAAAGATGAATATTTTGTAGACTGTTCACTATCATTTGGGTTAAAATGTGCCCCGTTCATATTTTCAAAGTTGACAGAGTTTGTGATCAGGTGTCTCAAGCGTAGGAAGATCCACAGGGTGTATGGTTACCTAGACGACTTTTTAGTCATAGGTGATTCTAGGGAGGAATGCAGAAATAACCAAGCGGTTTTGATTGAGATCCTGCGCAGTCTGGGGTTTCATATTGCTTGGAAGAAAGTAGTCTCGGCCAGTCAGATTGTGAAATACCTAGGTATTGAATTTGATAGCATAGCCATGGAACTAAGATTGCCAAAAGAAAAGGTCAAAAATACCCTGGCATTAGTGGAGGAATTCAAGCAAAAAAGTTGCTGCAAAAAGAAAGAATTGCAGATCCTTGCCGGGCATTTAGCACACGCTAGTCAAGTGGTCCGGGGGGGCAGGACTTTTTCGAGGAGAATTATCAATCTCATACGTTATCTTCCTGATAGTGAAAAGCTTGTGCATATTCCCTCATGGATGAAAGAAGACCTAGTCTGGTGGAAAAACTTCTGTGAGATATTCAATGGGAAGGCAAAAATCATCAAAAATGGCATTGATAGGAAGATTAGACTAGAAACAGACTCCTCCATGTCTGGGTACGGGGCCAGATGGGATGGGGACTGGTTGGCTGGGTTTTGGGTGGAGGAACATGAGGGTGACAATCAAGCATATTTGGACCACCATTGGTCAAAAGAACCCTCAGAATATGACCCAGTTGATGACATAAACCTTCTAGAGTTATGGCCTTTATTGGCAGCGGTGGAGAGATGGGGTGAGAGATGGAGAGATTCGAAAGTGACAGTCTGGACCGACAATACCCAGGTCAAGTGGATGATCCGTACTGGGAGGTCTAGAAGTGTAAAGGCCATGTGGTGGCTTAGAGAATTATTCTGGAGGTGCTGTCTTTATAATGTTCATTTGGTGTCAAGATGGATCAGTACTAAAGAAAATACGGTAGCGGATTATCTCTCCCGCTTGTCTGACTCTAGAAGCCTCGGGTCACTCCCTCCCTCATTTAATGAGTGGTTATGTTGTTGCAGGTGAGTGCCTGAGGAAGAAACTGCGCGTAATGCAGTCCAGATGGATGTCTGAAAATTCAAAATCCACGAGGGCTTCTCAATGGAAATCTTATTTTGAATTTTGTGTGGAATTTGAGTATGATGATCCACTTCCAGCATCCTTAGAGATGATACTCCTGTATATAGTTCACTTGTCGGATAGATTAAAATATAAGTCTATAACACAGTACCTGGGAGCAGTGTGGATATTACATGACATGTTTGGGGTACCACACATTGATCCAGGGAAATTTGAAGTGATAATTACGTTGAGGGGGATAAAACGTACCCTGGGGGATGTTACGGTACAAGCCAGACCAGCCACTTTGGAAGATTTGTTAGCCTTTTTTCAGGCCTTAGACATGTCAGTGGATCAGGACTTAGCATTCTGGGTGGCGATCTTGTTGGGATTCCGTGGGTTATTGAGGAAGTCCAATATTCTAGAAGTGGACATGGCAGTCACATTATGTGATCTGAGTTGGGAATCCTGGGGGGTGGGTCTGTCGGTACACAGAACCAAAACTATCAGCTTCCAGGAAAGGGTCTTATATATCCCCTTTGTACCAATTCAAGGTTCAATATTCTGTATTTATACATTCCTGATGTTATTATTGGATAGAGTAGTCTATCCTTCTAATAGTTCCCAGTTAGTGGGGTACATGGCCCAAGGGGCCTTTGTCAGAGGGTCCTATAAATGGTATAGTACCAAACTTATCAAATTGTGCAAATTGTGTAACCTTGTTAAAATGTCATCGCATTCAATGCGCAGAGGTGGAGCTAGCCTGTTGGCAGAGAATGGAGTCTCATTAATTGACATTAAAAACCTTGGAGACTGGAAGTCTATGAGTGTATTATTTTACTTGACCAGGTCCTTGGATTCTAAGATTAGACTGGACACAAGAATTGCAGAAGACATATTCAAAAACTCAAAGGCGTATGTTTGACTAACAACATCACCGTCTATCTTCGATTTGGCGTGGTTGGCTGGAGTGTGCATTGTGCATGCATGTGATGCAGACATGCAATAAACGCCAAACCTCTTATAGACTATATTGTGTTACTGTTATTGATCATGTGTCCTTCGTAGACTATCGCCGTATTTATTGGTTCCATCAATGCACGCATTATGGTGCTATAAATACCAGAGACTGTCGCCCCCTGGTGTGGTACCGGTGTACTATGGACTCGCGCCAAATTGGAGCGCAACAAAGGATTATCAGAAGCCTTCATGCACCTGTCGAATTTTTTTATATATTATGTTGTCATAGCTGGAGTGTGCATTGTGCATGCATGTGATGCAGACATGCAATAAACGCCAAACCTCTTATAGACTATATTGTGTTACTGTTATTGATCATGTGTCCTTCGTAGACTATCGCCGTATTTATAGCACTATATAGTGTTTGAGGGATAAGGGCAAGTTGATATTTTAGGCCAGTTAGGTGTATAGGATCACTATAATTATAAAGTGTTTGAGGCATAAGGGCAAGTTAATATGTTGGACTAGTTAGGAATATTAGAGCACTATATAGTGTTTGAGGGATAAGGGCAGATTAGTCTTTTAGTACAAATAGGTATATTAGATGACTATGTAGTGTTTGAGGCGTAAGGGCAAGTTGATATTTTGGACTAGTTAGCTATATAAAATCACTATGTAGCTTTTGAGGGATAAGGGCAAGTTGATATTTTAGGCCAGTTAGGTATATAGGATCATTATATATAGCGTTTGAGGGATAAGGGCAAGTTGATATTTTAGGCCACTTAGGTATATAGGATCATTATATAGCGTTTGAGGCATAAAGGCAGGTTGATTCACAGGTGGAACTAGGTGTAAAGCTCACTTTAATAGTGTTTGAGGGATAAGGGCAGATTAATCCTTTAATACAGTTAGGTATATTAGATCACTATAAAGCGTTTGAGGGATAAGGGCAAGTTGATATTTTAGACCAGTTAGGTATATAGGATCACTATATAGTGTTTGAGGCATAAGGGCAACTTAATATGTTGGACTAGTTAGGAAAATTAGAGCACTATATAGTGTTTGAGGGATAAGGGCAGATTATTCTTTAAATACATATAGGTATATTAGATGACTATGTAGTGTTTGAGGCGTAAGGGCAAGTTGATATTTTGGACTAGTTAGCTATATAAGATCACTATGTAGCGTTTGAGGGATAAGGACAAGTTGATATTTTAGGCCACTTAGGTATATAGGATCATTATATATAGCGTTTGAGGGATAAGGGCAAGTTGATATTTTAGGCCACTTAGGTATATGGGTCGGATCGAAAAAAAATGCTGATCTGGGGGTACATAAGGACAAAACACAAAATGCACAATTTCACTTAACAATTTTATTTTCCTGAAAGGGTAGCATCTTGACTCCCTGAATTCGCCGTGGAACTCTGTTTCGCCCAAGAATGCAGTTTTTATTTACCGTAGACCACATGCTACCCAAATCCCGAGGCGTCTGTGATGTTAATGAATAGTGCACTGCAAGAAACTCTTTTAAAGTGACCTAGGTATTCCAAATGTTGGCTCCTAGTTGGCTGACTAGGTACCATTAATCCTGGGAAATTTCATAGCTGTAAGTCGTAAATTAAAAAAAAACTGTGGTACTTTCAATTATGTAGAAAATAGAAAAATCCAAAGCATTCTATAACACTTTACCAACTTTAGCCTAGTTTCCAAAATCTTGCTTTGTTTACCATTAAAATTACTGTCTAATGTCTTTAGTACATCTAGTTGCCAAAGCAAAAGGTTTTAGGTGTGAGTTTCCGACCAATTGGTCACACTAGTGTGTGCAACATGGTACCAAGTACCCAGTTAACGTCACAGACGCCTCGAGTTTCACAGTAATTAACTAGATTGGTTACAAAATCATTAAAAGTGTTTAGAACATCTTAATACCTTACACACATGTACAGAACAGGTTGGTGCATTGTTTAGAACCTTAATGGAAACATTTTTACAATTTTTTGAGTATGCGCTCAGTCTTTAAACAAAAAGAATTCACTTTTTTACCGTGTGTCGGCACGCGCAGCACCACACCATCAAAATATTTACATTACAATGGAACCTCCTGGGCTCTATTTTACAAGGCAAGTTTACCTGTTTACAACCATTTAAAACAGTAATAAAGACCCTTCTAGCACTAGCAGGGCCATACTAGCTGTCTGGCTAAACCCATACATTTACTAGGTTAACGTCACAGACGCCTCGGATATCTCTACTATAACAGTACTTCACTAGAACGGTCACACAGCCATCAGAAGTGTTATAGGCCTCCTCGTCTTCTCTCTTCTTGCAGGCCCGACTTTCCTCCTTGCGCTGTGCGCCCGTCTTTACCATTCCAGGCGGCAGCTTCTGTCGTACCATACTGCAAAGTAGACAACAATTTATGATTATTTAAGGGAATTTCAGACCTTTTAAATAAATTTGCAACATGAATAATAATTGCTAATTATTGGCAAATGTTTACTTAAGTTGATTGTATAATTAGACACAGGTGTATAGCAAAAGCATGGAGGATTTTGAGCACATCAGACAAACAGAAGTGGGTCTGCCCCAGCATTTAAGCAAAAACAGCCAGGGGACACAGAAGTTGGAAAAAAAAGTTTTAACTACTGCCAATACACCTTACTGGCTCTTTAGATATATAGTAGGGGCATGCTGTCTAAAAATATGGAGAGGTTGGGTGCAGGGGAACTACTATTTCCATTGGATTAACTGCTTTCGAGGCGTCTGTGACGTTAATAAAATGACCTATAAATATATGTAAACTTTGATAAATAAAAACATTTCTTGGTCAGGGCATTAGCTTACATGCCCCTGAAGCATGGTACGAAGTTACATTGTTCCAATCGATCAAATAGTCACTGTACAGTGACAATTTCATTTTCGTCGGAGGCGTCTGTGACGTTAACCCGAAAATGCTTAAATTGGCTTGCAGTGGCCAGAAAAGGAGTACCAGCGTAAATATAGCCCACCAACATGATGAGGGGACTTAGTAGGAAGAGAATTAACCATAATATATTAAGTTCATATAGCTTTCAGCTGAGTGAGAGTACATTTTCTGACTGAAAATCCAAAAAACTTCCAAAATATTTTTTTAAAAGGCATGAAAAATAGCCGTAGATACATGGGATTGCTACAAAACTGCATAGAGGCATAGAGGAACATCTATTCTATTGAATCAAGTTGATATGTACCCTCAGGGAAAGATAGAACGATAGCCAGAATGATTTTTCGCCGAGCCCGCATTAACGTCACAGACGCCTCCGCCGAGGGTGCACCGGTTAGAAATTGCGAAAACTAACATGGGGGCGTCCATGACATTAATAAGCGAGCACTTAAACGAAAATAAACGATCAAGTCTACCTAAAATAGACCGTTCTAAACGAAAATAAATGTATCAGCGCGGGCCTTGGTGCAAAATGAATCAAAATATAACATATTTTAGTTCGATCCCTTACCTTTCTCGGTGGAAATAGCAGAAAAAGAACTCTGAATTGTTGGTTTGGGAGTCGCTCCAGCAAGATCAGACGCTTCTTTGCTCGCCGAAACGGTACCTGGATGTGCGCCACTTCCGGTGGGTAACAGGAACGCCGACCTCGTTCCCACGCCAAATTTTGGGTTAACGTCACAGACGCCTCCGCAAAGTATAAATACCCCTCCCGCGGTGCCTGTTCGGTACATATCGAAACAAATGCTGTTGAGGATCCTCAAATACAACCCAATAGAGTACACAGGGTACAAGAAATATATATAAAAACATAATTAAACGCTGGAAAGGCTATAATGCTTGGAGGCGTCTGTGACGATAACTCGAGTTCCAATACACTATATTGCCCATAAGGGAGAGTAAAAGTGGGCGTGGCTCAAATTTTTTCTTGCCATGAGCTCACTCATTGGGAGGCTCTAGATTACTGGTAGTAAGGATATTTAGTGAATACTATTAATCAAGATATAGGCCCTTTTATTAACGTCACAGACGCCTCCGAAACATGCAGTTGCTACATTTGAAGTTTACTGTTGACAAATTTGCGTAGGATATGAAAGTGTAACGAGCTGATTTGTTCAGATAACATATATAGCTACTAGGAAATGCTGTTTAGTGATAGTTTTTGATGTGTCAGTTGACATGAGGGCCTTGTTAAACATGGATAATTAGCTAAAAAACATGGATTTTAGCCATTTTTCAACTTTGGAGGCTCATAAATAAGCAAAAAATCATAGTATATGCAAAATTTAAAAAATTTCCGAAAGCCTAGAGTATGCCCTCTTATAAAAAACCAACAAAGACCATACTGGTGTATGTATTTTTATTCTGTGGCTCTTGCAAAGCAGAAAATCCCCCAAAACCCAGATCAGCATCTTATAGAGACATAACCTATATACGATCATTATATAGCGTTTGAGGGATAAGGGCAAGTTGATATTTTTAGGCCAGTTAGGTATATAGGATCACTATATAGCGTTTGAGGGATAAGGGAAAGTTGATATTTTAGGCCGGTAAGGTACAAAGGACTGTTATAAAGCGTTTGAGGGATAAGGGCAAGTTTATATTTTAGGCCAGTTAGTGTATGGGATAGCTATATAGCGTTTGAGGGATAAGGGCAAATGGATAATTTAGACTAGTAAGGTATGTTGTATCACTATATAGCGTTTGAGGGATAAGGGCAAGTTGATATTTTAGACCAGTTAGGTATATGGGATCACTATATAGTGTTTGAGGCATAAGGGCAACTTAATATGTCGGACTAGTTAGGAATATGAGAGCACTATATAGTGTTTGAGGGATAAGGGCAAGTTGATATTTTAGGCCAGTTAGGTGTATAGGATTACTATATATAGTGTTTGAGGCATAAGGGCAAGTTAATATGTTGGACTAGTTAGGAATATTAGAGCACTATATAGTGTTTGAGGGATAAGGGCAGATTAGTCTTTTAGTACAAATAGGCATATTAGATGACTATGTAGTGTTTGAGGCATAAAGGCAAGTTGATATTTTGGACTAGTTAGCTATATAAGATCATTATATAGCGTTTGAGGGATAAGGGCAAGTTGATATTTTAGGCCACTTAGGTATATAGGATCATTATATATAGCGTTTGAGGGATAAGGGCAAGTTGATATTTTAGGCCACTTAGGTATATAGGATCATTATATAGCGTTTGAGGGATAAGGGCAAGTTTATATTTTAGGCCAGTTAGGTATATAGGATCACTATAATTATAGCGTTTGAGGGATAAGGGCAAGTTGATATTTAGGCCGGTTAGGTACAAAGGACTGTTAAATAGCGTTTGAGGGATAAGGGCAAGTTTATATTTTATGCCAGTTAGTGTATGGGATCGCTATATAGAGTTTGAGGGATAAGGGCTAATGGATAATTTAGACTAGTAAGGTATATTGTATAACTATATATAGCGTTTGAGGGATAAGGGCAAGTTGATATGTTGGACTAGTTAGGAATATTAGAGCACTATATAGTGTTTGAGGGATAAGGGCAGATTAGTCTCTAAGTACCAATAGGTATATTAGATGACTTTGTAGTGTTTGAGGCGTAAGGGCAAGTTGATATTTTGGACTAGTTAGCTATATAAGATCACTAAGTAGCGTTTGAGGGATAAGGGCAAGTTGATATTTTAGGCCAGTTAGTGTATGGGATCACTTTATAGCATTTGAGGGATAAGGGCAAATGGATAATTTAGACTAGTAAGGTATATTGTATGACTATATAGCATTTGAGGGATAAGGGCAAGTTGATATTTTAGACCAGTTAGGTATATAGGATCACTATATAGTGTTTGAGGCATAAGGGCAAATGGATAATTTAGGGTAGTTAGGTATATTGTATCACTATATAGCGTTTGAGGGATAAGGGCAAGTTGATATTTTTAGGCCAGTTACGTGTATAGGATCATTATAATTATAGCGTTTGAGTGATAAGGGCAAGTTAATATTTTAGGCCACTTAGGTATATAGGATCACTATATAGCGTTTGAGGGATAAGGGCAAGTTGATATTTTAGGCCGGTTAGGTACAAAGGACTGTTAAATAGCGTTTGAGGGATAAGGGCAAGTTTATATTTTAGGCCAGTTAGTGTATGGGATCGCTTTATAGCGTTTGAGGGATAAGGGCAAATGGATAATTTATCCTAGTAAGGTATATTTTATCACTATATAGCGTTTGAGGGATAAGGGCAAGTTGATATTTTAGACCAGTTAGGTATATAGGATCACTATATAGTGTTTGAGGCATAAGGGCAAGTTAATATGTTGGACTAGTTAGGAATATTAGAGCAGTATATAGTGTTTGAGGGATAAGGGCAGATTAGTCTTTTAGTACAAATAGGTATATCAGATGACTATGTGGTGTTTGAGGCGTAAGGGCAAGTTGATATTTTGGACTAGTTAGCTATATAAGATCACTATGTAGCGTTTGAGGGATAAGGGCAAGTTGATATTTTAGGCCAGTTAGTGTATGGGATCATTGTATAGCATTTGAGGGATAAGGGCAAATGGATAATTTAGGGTAGTTAGGTATATTGTATCACTATATAGCGTTTGAGGGATAAGGGCAAGTTGATATTTTTAGGCCAGTTAGGTGTATAGGATCACTATATATAGTTTTTGAGGCATAAGGGTAAGTTAGTATGTTGGACTAGTTAGGAATATTAGGGCACTATATAGTGTTTGAGGGATAAGGGCAGATTATTCTTTTAGTACAAATAGGTATAGTAGATGACAATGTAGTGTTTGAGGTGTAAGGGCAAGTCGATATTTTGGACTTGTTAGCTATATAAGATCACTCTGTAGCGTTTGAGGGATAAGGGCAAGTTGATGTTTTAGGCCACTTAGGTATATAGGATCATTATATAGCGTTTGAGGGATAAGGGCAAGTTAATATTTTAGGCCAGTTAGGTATATAGGATCACTATATAGCGTTTGAGGGATAAGGGCAAGTTGATATTTTAGGCCAGTTAGTGTATGGGATCGCTATATAGCGTTTGAGGGATAAGGGCAAATGGATAATTTAGGGTAGTTAGGTGTATTGTATCACTATAAAGTGATCCTAAATATGTAACTTGCCTGAAACATCAACTTGCCCTTATCCCTCAAATGCTATATAGTAATCCTATTGACCTACCTTACCTGAAATATCAACCTGCCCTTATCCCTCAAACGCTATATAGTTTCTACATACCTAAATTGCCTGAAACATCAACTTGCCCTTATCCCTCAAACGCTATATAGTGATCCTACATACCTAAATTCCTTGAAACATCAACTTGCCCTTATCCCTCAAACGCTATAAAGTGATCTTATATACCTAACTGGCATATAACATCAGCTTGCCCTTTTCGCTGGTACCGCGCGGGTGCCGGGGCTAACCCGCAGGCCCTGGCTATGTAGTACTAGCTTTCTAAGAGCTAACACGTGACCTTTGACGTCATCAATCACTCTCCACCATTGGCAAGGTACCTTACATGTGCACAGGCGAGTGTACGTCGCGCATTTGCCGGCACATGCGCGACGTACACTCGCCTGTGCACATGTTTTGAACTTTGCCAATGGTGAAGAGTGTGACCCCGCTCTAGGGACCTGCGTCCTTGATAATGGACGGGGGACCAGCGAACTTGCCCTTATCCCTCAAACCCTATATAGTGATCCTACATACCTAAATTGCCTGAAACATCATCTTGCCCTTTTCCCTCAAACGCTATATAGAAATCCTATATACCTACCTTGTCTGAAATATCAACCTGCCCTTATCCCTCAAACGCTATATAGTGATCCTACATACATAAATTGCCTGTAACAACAACTTTCCCTTATCCATCAAATGCTATATAGAAATCCTATATACCTACCTTACCTGAAATATCAACCTGCCCTTATCCCTCAAACGCTATATAGTGTTCCTAAGTACCTAAATTGCCAGAAACATCAACTTGCCCTTATCCCTCAAACGCTATATAGTAATCCTATGTACCTAACTTACCTGAAATATCAACCTGCCCTTATCCCTCAAACGCTATATAGTGATCCTACATACCTAAATTGCCTGAAACATCAACTTGCCCTTATCCCTCAAACGCTATATAGTAATCCTATATACCTAACTGGCATATAACATCAGCTTGCCCTTATCCCTCAAACCCTAAAATAGTGATCCTACATACCTAAATTGCCTGAAACATCATCTTGCCCTTATCCCTCAAATGCTATATAGTAATCCTATATACCTACCTCATCTGAAATATCAACCTGCCCTTATCTCTCAAACGCTAGATAGTGATCCTTCATACCTAAATTGCCTGAAATATCATCTTGCCCTTATCCCTCAAACGCTATATAGTAATCCTATATACCTACCTTATCTGAAAAATCAACCTGCACTTATCCCTCAAACGCTATATAGTGTTCCTAAATACCTAAATTGCCTGAAACATCAACTTGCCCTTATCCCTCAAACGCTATATAGTAATCCTATATACCTACCTTACCTGAAATATCAACCTGCCCTTATCCCTCAAACGCTATATAGTGATCCTACATACCTAAATTGCCTGAAACATCCACTTGGCCTTATCCCTCAAACGCTATATAGATATCCTACATACATAAATTGCCTGTAACATCAACTTGCCCTAATCCCTCAAACGCTATATAGTGTTCCTAAGTACATAAATTGCCTGAAACATCAACTTGCCCTTATCCCTCAAACGCTATATAGTAATCCTATATACCTACCTTACCTGAAATGTCAACTTGCCCTTATCCCTCAAACGCCATATAGTGATCCTATATACCTAACTGGCATATAACATCAGCCCGCCCTTATCCCTCAAACCCTATATAGTTGTCTAATATACATAGCTTACCGGAAATACCAACCTGCCCTTATCCCTCAAATGCTATATAGTGATCCTACATACCTATCTTACCTGAAATATCAACCTGCCCTTATCCCTCAAACGCTATATAGTGATCCTATATACCTACCTTACCTGAAATATCAACCTGCCCTTATCCCTCAAACGCTATATAGTTATCCTACATATGTAACTTGCCTGAAATATCAACTTGCCCTTATCCCTCAAACGCTATATAGTAAGCTTATACATCTAGTACCACCTGTGTATCAGTGCACCCTTATCCCTCAAACCCCTATAGTCATCTAACATGCATAACTTGCTTTAAACATCAACTTGCCCTTATCCCTCAAACGCTACATAGTGATTTTATATACCTAACTGGCATATGACATCAACCTGCCCTTATCCCTCAAATGCTATATATAGTGTACCTACGAACCTAAATTGCCTGAAACATCAACTTGCCCTTATCCCTCAAACGCTATATAGTGATCCTACATAACTAAATTGCCTGTAACATCAACTTGCCCTTATCCCTCAAACGCTATATAGTAATCCTATATACCTACCTTACCTGAAATATCAACCTGCCCTTATCCCTCAAACGCTATATAGTGATCCTACATACCTAAATTCCTTGAAACATCAACTTGCCCTTATCCCTCAAACGCTATATAGTGATTTTATATACCTAACTGGCATATAACATCAGCTTGCCGCTTATCCCTCAAACCCTATATGGTTGTCCTATATACATAGCTCACCGGAAATACCAACCTGCCCTTATCCCTCAAACGCTATATAGTGATCCTATATACCTACCTTACCTGAAATATCAACCTGTCCTTATCCCTCAAACGCTATATAGTGATCCTATATACCTACCTTACCTGAAATATCAACCTGCCCTTATCCCTCAAACGCTATATAGTGATCCTACATATGTAACTTGCCTGAAATATCAACTTGCCCTTATCCCTCAAATGCTATATAGTAAGCTTATACATCTAGTACCACCTGTGTATCAGTGCGCCCTTATCCCTCAAACCCTATAGTCATCTAACATGCATAACTTGCTTTAAACATCAATTTGCCCTTATCCCTCAAACGCTATATAGTTTGTGGGTTAAGGCTGTTTGAGGGATAAGGCCGTTTGAGGGATAAAGCTGTTTGAGGGATAAGGCCGTTTGTGGGTTAAGGCCGTTTGAGGGATAAGGCCGTTTGAGGGATAAGGCCGTTTGTGCTTTAACGCCATATTTGAGGGATAAGGGCCCGTGGTGAGCCCTTATCCCTCAAACGGTTACTCGTTTGAGGGTTAAGGGCTCGTTTGAGGGATAAGGGCCCAACAAGTGTAGCCCTCTATAAATATTAGGCCTGAGAAGCATAATTGAATGCCTCATAGCAATATACAATTACAATCCGTGAGCAAAGGGTTCTCTAGGATTGTTAAAAAGAAACTCTAACAACATCTACAAACCTCTATGACTTAACACTTGGCTTAGCCTTAGCACCTGCATAATAGTGAAGTGTGTGAGTGAAGTATAATCGATACTTGTTATCAGTTAGCACATAATGAACGCATTATGTTATAGTCAAACTGACAACAGAGGACACCATATTATATAAATTGCCATATTATGTTATGTACTGATATCATAAGATCAAACTCTGAAGGATACTCATCCGAAGCTAACATTAGTTTGGTATAGAAATGACTGCATCACTTACCTGGTCTTGCACCCTGTCTACAATCACACTGTAGATATTGTCTCGCACAATAAAAACCCATTCAAACCAAAATAAATACTGCATCAAGGTACTTTGTTGACAATTAGTTTGCTATAATCAAATTTCTCCTTTATACTAAGCATCTATGATGTAAACAAATACACTGCTTTAGCATCAGCAGATCTAAGACTTTATTCATTGACGGTAGGTCACAAAATCTGATACCTCACATAACCGTCTCAACTCAATCTGCTGCTGCTGCCCAGAGGCGAATTTGATAAGCAAGTCTGTGGGGAATCAATTCTCATTCCTGGCAAAGCTAGAGATGGAAGTAGCATGTTGGGGAATTGCAAGCAGATTGCTGCGGCCGCTGGTAAAAACATGCATATTAAAATATTTCCTTCGGCCAAGATATGCTGTAAGTACACGCAAAGCTTGATGCAATAATATGATTCCAGGAACCAACTCCTACATTTCAAGGACCCATAAGTTACTGTGTGTTAGTTTCTCATGAGTTATTTCAGGGTCCTTAAAGTTATGGCTCTGTAGGTTGTTTACATAATATCATCTCACCAATATCGTGATTAATCATATACATGCCTCTGAGTTAAGATTTGGAACTGATTTGGTTTCTAGAATTTCTAAGACAATGCAAAGTTGGCCTTTCTTGGATTTGTGATCATTGACACTAAAACCCTTACCATATAAGCTTGGGAACAATACCTTCCTTGAAGCACCCTATTGTTCAAATGACTTATCAATTATGAATTCTAAAACCGTAGCAATGTGGAGTAGAGTAAAAGTCTTATCGGCCTGGACACATTTTATTAAGCCAAGGGGAGTGTGAATCAAAATAACATCCCATTCGAGCTGGATTTCCAGAGGGTTTAAGACAATAAATTTCGATACGCACAACAGTGGCTTTCAGTTGGGAATATGGCAGGCAATACTATAGCTGCCAACCTTGCACTTGTGCATTTGTGTTGATTATTCCACATCCACAGGCTGCTGTTGTGTCCGGCTACAGTGCTGCACTGGCGTACATGTAAAAAATCACAAAACCCTGGCATTAGTTTGACCTTAATCACAGCCCGGAGACGGTACAGGGCAGAGGGCAAGAGACCCAGGGGGAATGTTCAAACAAAGGCCCCTATGAAAGGGTTTTTGGACAGGTGTGAGAAATGAAATATCCCTGCTGTATGGTAGCGTAGTCAGTACACACACAGAAAAGTGAGAGTCATTGTCGCTAAAACTTTCCTGACTCTCATGTGAGCGTAGTTTTAGCGACAATGACTCTCACCTTTCTGAGGATGTAGTTGTTAGGTTGTGTCCAGCAAGGAATATATTGAATAGGTAGACATGGAAGAATAGGCACGATCCTGGATAAATTCTAAGATAATTTAATGTTGAGTCCCAATCATCGGATAAACTAATTTTGAACAGAATAATTGCACAAAACCCTGATATTAATCTGACATTGGAGACGGTACAGGGCAGGGGGCGAGAGGCCCAGGGGAGACGGCTAAACAAAGGCCCCTAAAAAACTGGACGGGAACAGTTAAGTCCTTTCCCCTACATGTGGGAAGGGAAAGTCCCTTTTGTATGGTGGCCTTGCCAGCACTTGTCAGATGGTGTCAACAGCTTAGAGGATTAGAAACTGGCTAATCCTTATATCTGTCAGAACTAGATGGGATGTGAGCTTACTCCCACACCTTCTTTAAACCAGGCTATTTGCTCTAATTAAGACCTCGGTTTGAAATAAACACCTCCACATAATCTAGGTGTTCAGAATGCTTATGGTGATGTGTTCTCCATCATATCTGTAATTTGCGCTTCAAATAATATGCTGACAATCTCATAAATCATGCAAAAGTCATTGTCAACATAATCTGCATTTGCCCAATCTGTCGCATGGCACAGACTATGTTATTATACCAGGGCTCAGATGTTCAGAAGTAGCATCTGAGAGTGACAATACAAATATATATATTCTAAAGGCTGGCCTTGACAGTTTAACTTAGCTAAAAAAAAATATATTTTTTATAGAATTTTATTAAGGTACATATAGTATGTAAATACATACAATCCAAAATCTGAGCTGCGGATTAATCCATTCTGCCGCTCAGCCCATCTGATGACAAGAGTCAGAGACCCTCAGATAGCTACACAATAAGAAGTATATACCCATACAAACAACAGTCCTTCATCCAAGTAATATAGAAGTATAGTAGTAAAGTAGCAGCAAGATAGGCAACTGAATGTGTACCAACCCAGGTACAACCTTCGCTTTGACATGCTTCAGTCCTCATCCCAGTTACTCAAGGCTTGCCGATAAAAAGTGTCCTATTGTTAGATCTCAAAAACCAGCAATTATTATTCTTAAGATGACTTCCATGAAAATGTGATCAAATAAAATAGAATGAAATAGGATACGGACACATTTTCAATATGAGTATATTGAGAACACTTAGATATCACTAGTGCTGTAATGTTGGCTGCCATTACTGCTGATTAAAAAGTCTTACTTTTCTGTTTACACCTGTAATTGAATGCACCTGACAGAGCTCTCACACTAGGTATTAGATACAAATAACTAAAATAAGATGAAATTAAATCATATCACATTACCGTTGGACATTACATACACTGTAAAAAATATCCGTAAAGATTATGGTGAATAACCGGCATAGATAAATGCCAGACTTTTTCCCTTTTTTTTTTTACGGTCACCATATTTTGCTGTCAGCCGTAAATTATGATATATATTCCATGATACCATCTTAATTCAAGCCCTCTATAAATATTAGGCCTGAGAAGCATAATTGAATGCCTCATAGCAATATACAATTACAATCCGTGAGCAAAGGGTTCTCTAGGATTGTTAAAAAGAAACTCTAACAACATCTACAAACCTCTATGACTTAACACTTGGCTTAGCCTTAGCACCTGCATAATAGTGAAGTGTGTGAGTGAAGTATAATCGATACTTGTTATCAGTTAGCACATAATGAACGCATTATGTTTTAGTCAAACTGACAACAGAGGACACCATATTATATAAATTGCCATATTATGTTATGTACTGATATCATAAGATCAAACTCTGAAGGATACTCATCCGAAGCTAACATTAGTTTGGTATAGAAATGACTGCATCACTTACCTGGTCTTGCACCCTGTCTACAATCACACTGTAGATATTGTCTCGCACAATAAAAACCCATTCAAACCAAAATAAATACTGCATCAAGGTACTTTGTTGACAATTAGTTTGCTATAATCAAATTTCTCCTTTATACTAAGCATCTATGATGTAAACAAATACACTGCTTTAGCATCAGCAGATCTAAGACTTTATTCATTGACGGTAGGTCACAAAATCTGATACCTCACATAACCGTCTCAACTCAATCTGCTGCTGCTGCCCAGAGGCGAATTTGATAAGCAAGTCTGTGGGGAATCAATTCTCATTCCTGGCAAAGCTAGAGATGGAAGTAGCATGTTGGGGAATTGCAAGCAGATTGCTGCGGCCGCTGGTAAAAACATGCATATTAAAATATTTCCTTCGGCCAAGATATGCTGTAAGTACACGCAAAGCTTGATGCAATAATATGATTCCAGGAACCAACTCCTACATTTCAAGGACCCATAAGTTACTGTGTGTTAGTTTCTCATGAGTTATTTCAGGGTCCTTAAAGTTATGGCTCTGTAGGTTGTTTACATAATATCATCTCACCAATATCGTGATTAATCATATACATGCCTCTGAGTTAAGATTTGGAACTGATTTGGTTTCTAGAATTTCTAAGACAATGCAAAGTTGGCCTTTCTTGGATTTGTGATCATTGACACTAAAACCCTTACCATATAAGCTTGGGAACAATACCTTCCTTGAAGCACCCTATTGTTCAAATGACTTATCAATTATGAATTCTAAAACCGTAGCAATGTGGAGTAGAGTAAAAGTCTTATCGGCCTGGACACATTTTATTAAGCCAAGGGGAGTGTGAATCAAAATAACATCCCATTCGAGCTGGATTTCCAGAGGGTTTAAGACAATAAATTTCGATACGCACAACAGTGGCTTTCAGTTGGGAATATGGCAGGCAATACTATAGCTGCCAACCTTGCACTTGTGCATTTGTGTTGATTATTCCACATCCACAGGCTGCTGTTGTGTCCGGCTACAGTGCTGCACTGGCGTACATGTAAAAAATCACAAAACCCTGGCATTAGTTTGACCTTAATCACAGCCCGGAGACGGTACAGGGCAGAGGGCAAGAGACCCAGGGGGAATGTTCAAACAAAGGCCCCTATGAAAGGGTTTTTGGACAGGTGTGAGAAATGAAATATCCCTGCTGTATGGTAGCGTAGTCAGTACACACACAGAAAAGTGAGAGTCATTGTCGCTAAAACTTTCCTGACTCTCATGTGAGCGTAGTTTTAGCGACAATGACTCTCACCTTTCTGAGGATGTAGTTGTTAGGTTGTGTCCAGCAAGGAATATATTGAATAGGTAGACATGGAAGAATAGGCACGATCCTGGATAAATTCTAAGATAATTTAATGTTGAGTCCCAATCATCGGATAAACTAATTTTGAACAGAATAATTGCACAAAACCCTGATATTAATCTGACATTGGAGACGGTACAGGGCAGGGGGCGAGAGGCCCAGGGGAGACGGCTAAACAAAGGCCCCTAAAAAACTGGATGGGAACAGTTAAGTCCTTTCCCCTACATGTGGGAAGGGAAAGTCCCTTTTGTATGGTGGCCTTGCCAGCACTTGTCAGATGGTGTCAACAGCTTAGAGGATTAGAAACTGGCTAATCCTTATATCTGTCAGAACTAGATGGGATGTGAGCTTACTCCCACACCTTCTTTAAACCAGGCTATTTGCTCTAATTAAGACCTCGGTTTGAAATAAACACCTCCACATAATCTAGGTGTTCAGAATGCTTATGGTGATGTGTTCTCCATCATATCTGTAATTTGCGCTTCAAATAATATGCTGACAATCTCATAAATCATGCAAAAGTCATTGTCAACATAATCTGCATTTGCCCAATCTGTCGCATGGCACA
Organism: Harmothoe impar; assembly: GCA_947462335.1. Taxonomy (NCBI): domain Eukaryota; kingdom Metazoa; phylum Annelida; class Polychaeta; order Phyllodocida; family Polynoidae; genus Harmothoe; species Harmothoe impar. The sequence continues at coordinate 78,980,404 of OX381708.1, forward strand.
GACTATGTTATTATACCAGGGCTCAGATGTTCAGAAGTAGCATCTGAGAGTGACAATACAAATATATATATTCTAAAGGCTGGCCTTGACAGTTTAACTTAGCTAAAAAAAAAAATATTTTTTATAGAATTTTATTAAGGTACATATAGTATGTAAATACATACAATCCAAAATCTGAGCTGCGGATTAATCCGTTCTGCCGCTCAGCCCATCTGATGACAAGAGTCAGAGACCCTCAGATAGCTACACAATAAGAAGTATATACCCATACAAACAACAGTCCTTCATCCAAGTAATATAGAAGTATAGTAGTAAAGTAGCAGCAAGATAGGCAACTGAATGTGTACCAACCCAGGTACAACCTTCACTTTGACATGCTTCAGTCCTCATCCCAGTTACTCAAGGCTTGCCGATAAAAAGTGTCCTATTGTTAGATCTCAAAAACCAGCAATTATTATTCTTAAGATGACTTCCATGAAAATGTGATCAAATAAAATAGAATGAAATAGGATACGGACACATTTTCAATATGAGTATATTGAGAACACTTAGATATCACTAGTGCTGTAATGTTGGCTGCCATTACTGCTGATTAAAAAGTCTTACTTTTATGTTTACACCTGTAATTGAATGCACCTGACAGAGCTCTCACACTAGGTATTAGATACAAATAACTAAAATAAGATGAAATTAAATCATATCACATTACCGTTGGACATTACATACACTGTAAAAAATATCCGTAAAGATTATGGTGAATAACCGGCATAGATAAATGCCAGACTTTTTCCCTTTTTTTTTTTACGGTCACCATATTTTGCTGTCAGCCGTAAATTATGATATATATTCCATGATACCATCTTAATTCAAGCCCTCTATAAACATTAGGCCTGAGAAGCATAATTGAATGCCTCATAGCAATATACAATTACACTCCATGAGCAAGAGGTACTCTAGGATTGTTACAAAGAAACTCTAACAACAGTCGCTGCCACCTGTCACTGGGCAAACTTTTAACGTGAGATTCACCGTAAGTGAGAAAAAACATTGTTTCACTGTACTCGTATATGGATGTTCAATGTAACAGTAATGAGTTTTACCGTGCCTCATTGTTGATCCCAATTACAGTGATACACCGTCAAATTTAACATTAATTCTCTGTAATTTTAATGGAATATATTTACAATGTAGATGTATAACAAAATTGAAGCTATACCCAGAAAAAGTTCCACGGCGGGAAGTCTGTAGCCAGAGGTCTGCATCGACTCATGTCTCATTTGTCTCACAGAGACAATTAACCAGGTTCTGTCAATATAAAGGAATGGTTATTTTTTAACAACAGGGGGGGTTGGTGGATTTGGGGTGGGACCAAACAAATTTTGACCCCTCGAAGGGGGGAATCAACAAAATCTGGACCCCTCTTGAGGGAGGGGACCAAAAACATTGCCCCCCTTTTTAGCGAAAAGCCCACCCATTACTATAGCTCAAAGGCTCAAAGGGGTTGGCGGGGCCTGAGGGGGGGACCAACAAAATGTCGACTCGTTCATGTGAAAATCCACTGACCCAGATGTGGAAAACCTGATGTTCATTCACTACAACTTACAAGATGGAGGACTACCCTGTGTTCAAGCACAGATTGATAAAAAACAACCTGCCTGTTTACACACAACACTTGTAAGCTGGTAGCTTTACCCATCCTGTTAAAAAGTGACCACTCCCTAATGGTGTCTGTTATCACTATAAGGAATCACGCCTACGCGTAAATAACCACGTTACAGGATACGAGAGGCCATAGCAGTGCTCCTCAGCTATAAACATTTAAGGAGAGTATTTCACCTATGCCGTATTCGACGTAATCAGCGCCCTACCCCCTATTAAACTTCTCCCCCTTTTTGGCTAAAATTTAAAGATTTAGGAAAAAGGTAAACGCTTCAGTACTAGAACGCCATAACATTGATTTTATAAGCACCCAGGGCCCTTATTATGTCGGATACGGTAGGGACATTTATCAGCATTTTTTTAGCGTTTTGGTAAGTGTCTCTCATAGCTGTAAGTAGATTCACCTCTAATGGTGTTTGATTGTGTCTGTGATCAAGAAAAGCAATGCCCCATACACATGGTTAACAAAGAGAGGGGAGCATACAAAAACTAAGTGAAAGTCTCAGACAGAGCATTCTACAAGCAGATCTGTGGAACTTGGTTTTAGCAAGTTCCTGTAAATGGGAGAAAGCCGAGGGAGGGGGGGGGAAATTGTGTGGAAAACCTGATGGAAGAAGGTGATGTTCATTCACCACGCAGAGAAAAGAAACAGCGTCAAAAGGGAGTCCAGGTTACCTCCAAAATGACTCCCCTGTTTAGGGGAGTCCAGGTCCTTAAATGACTCCCTTAGGTGAGCCAGTGAGCTATGTGACCCCCCAAGGTGATTCCCTTATGTCAGCAAGAGAGTCACCTAGACTCCCTTAGACAGCCTAGGCATGATGCTTGAATAGAGCACACCTGAGTCAGTGCTACCATCATGGATCAAGACAACCAAGGCCATTGAATGGTTCCCCATCATCATATATATACAGTTATAACCTTCCCTTACAGATATTGTGCTGTATGTAGAGTGTGGAACGATATTATGTTCATTGCATACAAGGTTCCAGATGTAATAAAGTATGATTTAAACAAATGAATTTTGGGATGAGCTTATTTATTGGTCATCTAGGTTCAACAGGAGATGTTTCCAGATCGGCTAGATGTCTCTGAGAATATCTGATTATGGATAATAGAAACTAATTCAGTAATGTCTCACCCTTCTAAAGTACCTAAGCCTAGACCTACAATCAGTAACCATAGCTGGAGGTGGAGATAACTAAATAAGCAATGCCGACAATGCTCAATGACAATGAGTAGTATGAATGCCGACATTCAAACAGAAATGAGACTACTTAGGCCTAATTAAAAAAGGTTTTGTTTCAGGTAACATGGGAAGAACCCCTAGGGTCCCTACTTCCCCTCTAAAAAAAGACCCAAAAAACGAAAAATGGAGAGATTTTTTTCCAAAATTTTGTAAACCTAAAAGTGATCCCAAAAAAGTCTGAAAATATATAAATTTCTTCAAAATTGCATAAAAAAACGTAGGGTCGGCCCTGTTTAGATAGGGTCGGTCGGGTGACCTGAAACAAACCTTTTTTTATTGGGCCTTAGAATGCTTTAACATGTCAAGGCAATATCCCTATTGCCTTTTCATGACATTTGCACAGCAGAAACTGTGGCTCCCCTGCAGAATAAATATATTTTAATGAATATTCAATTACATGCCAAAGATCAAGCAATGAGAATAATGTAATTGTGGATTTTCACTGATGTGCAGAAACGACGGCTAAATGTCACATGCATGAGGAATCCACAACTCGGGAGTTTCCCCACCAAGAAGGGAAGGCTACTGAAATCCTGCCCGAATGCTCTTCTAAAGCTCTGTGTTAATACTTTCCCTCTTGCTCTTCTACTAGAGGCTCTGCTCAAAGGCTCGGAATAATGTCAGACTACTACCTACGTCTTTTTTCCAATTACATGGACTCAACACAGGGCCTCTCCCTCCCCGTCTATCCCTTCACAGAAGCATGCAGTCCAGCTAAAAACTAAATACACATAGAGAATGTTGAATCACAAGAGTCGGAATATAGGGAAATGATTATTGACAAATTAATATTCAGATACAAAATACAAATCATGTTAAACATGTATTGAAGACATCATGCTATCAACATATCATGCGAAAATATTCACCTTGTCCAGTTAAAAGTGTTGGTGTCATGCATGCTGTTCTGTTATAGAAATAGATATACAGTAAAGCATACACTAATTAGACTTTATTGCCATATCATGGCTGCATAGATGTTAACAATTCACACAATGATATGGCTGCCTATAGTCATTCTTTGGGGATATTTAATTCTAGTAATAGCCACTTAAAACCCCTGAAATGTCGTCATGACATTTCCTTTGTCATTTCCGGAAGTTAAATTAGCTTGAAGAGTGATGTTAAGCAATGAAAAGTTTGCCTTAATGCAAACATTCATGTCATGACCAGCTGCGGCCTTGACTCCTTTGTGTCCATGCGTCAGTAAAGTTGTTTTCTAGAGTACCATGCTATTAGAAGCCTTTCTATTTTCATCACTCCCAGAAGTCTGAAGCCTAAGTGATGTAAAACTGCTGCTGGAAATTAAACAAAATATAGTTTGGCTGCAGTTGTCTCTCAAGGTCGACATGAACTTGATAACAACTTCAGTGAGAAGGTTGTAATAATTATAAATTTATTGCCTCAGATTTCAGACATAAGTTTCTATTACCCGGACATCTGCCAACTATGGACTCATCTTCTAATTACAGACACATCATTAGTGGATGTTTAAAATCCTTGCGTTGAAACCTTCTCTTATTTAATTTTTTTCCACAAAAGATTCCCTTCCCGCTTATCGGATATTGCCCTCCCAACTCACTTGTCAGTACTGTATTAAAGCAATGTTGGCCTCAAGTGCCCATTGTCATTCTACATAGGTATATCCTTAGGAGCGCCAGTGCTTTATGTAGAGGGGCTACCAAAACGTTCTGATGTGTGTAGTAGAAATGGGCTTTCAAATGCCAGTGCTATATGTAGGAGGGCTACCAAAACGTTCTGATGTGTGCAGTAAAAATGGGCTTCCAGATGCCAGTGCTTTATGTTGGGGGGCTACCAAAACGTAATATGTGTAATGGATTTTTGAAGTTTTTGGCTTCCATACAGTAGTGATGCGTATTCAAAGATTTATTTCCCTCTATTTTTAATATAAATTCCCCTGCCTAATACACATGAACCCACACTGGAATGTGCAGTTTCAATAGCAATACACTTTAAAACGGTTTGGGATTCCAGTCCTAAGTAATGTTACATTTAAAGCAAAACGTTCTAAAACGTTTTGGCAGTGCAGTATTCTTACAGGTCTCTTTTGCCAAAACGTACCAGAGTGTTTTGAAAAGAAATTGTGGTTCTAGAAAAACGTTTTAAAACGTTTTGGCAGATAGATGCCTGCATTAATAACATGCCAAAACGTATCAGAGTGTTTTGGACAAAAAGAGTTAGCTGACTAACATCCGAGCATAGACCATACTAATGTTTATAGTATATGCCATACTAACGTCCGAGTATATGTCCTGTATAATAATACCACAAAACAACCTTTAGGACAATTGCAGAGCGCGTTTGACAGGGGGCTTAGAACAACATTCCTGCATACAGAAAACAAGAAATGCAAAGAAGCATGCCCAAAAGGCTGACATTAATCAACTTGTATATAGGTACACTATGCATATATGAAAAGATCCCCTTTACAGAAAGAGCCTTGATTATAGGTTACCAGTGCTATGGAACTCCTTTAACTTATGGCCATTATTAACTGATTAACTGATTACAATCTTTCCGATTAGTCATATTTGCTATATAATCAAGGGACATAGAGTTTCACTAATGTGGGCTGGCTACCTTTTCCCCTCCCCTCCTGGGAAACACCACCGTAGCCAAACTTTGCTATTAAAATCCATTTCATTTGTTCTCTCTTAACCTTTATTTCAAAACAGCATATTCATATAATGCTTAATTCGGCATTAAGCCTTTTATTCAAAATTATATATGAAATATTCTCTCTAAGTTTCATAACATCAGACACATTTTAGGCAGTACCCAACCATTAGGCCCCTGTCAATCAGGCCCCTGTCCATGAGGCCCTTAACCATTAGGCCCGGAAAACCATTAGGCCTAGGTGGACACTAGGCCCTTTTACGTCATATATACGTCATACTACGTCATATTTACGTCATATTACATCATATTTACAACATATTCCATTCACAAAAGTGTACATCATTGAACGTCATTGTACATCATTGTACATCATAGTACATCATCTTTACGTCATTGTACATCAAATTTACGTCATTGTACATCATATCTATGTCATTTGTACGTCATAAATACGTCATATTGGGCAATATGATGTACAGATGACGTACACATGATGTACACTGTTGAGGGAGTGTCTAATGGGCAATATGATGTACAGATGATGTACAGATGATGTACAGATGGTGTACACTTTTGAGAGAGTGTAATGGGGAGAATATGATGTACATATGACGTACACATGATGTACTCATGATGTACACATGATGTACATAATTATGACCTACACATGATGTACAGTTGATGTACACATGATGCACATATGGCGTAAATATGATGTATTTTGACGTACATATGATGTACATGATGTACACATGATGTACACGATGTATTATGATGTACCATGGCGTACATGATGTACAATGATGTATACGCTTATATAGATAGAATATGACATATTATGATGTAAATATCATGTACACATGATGTAAAAGGGCCTAGTGTCCTCCTGGGCCTAATGGACTTCTATGCCTAATTACATAGGGCCTAACAGTCAAGGACCTAATCCCTAGGGGCCTGATTTCTAGGGGCCTAATGTCCGTGATTCATTTTAGGCCCTTTATATTAAATGTCACATGCCTCTGTCCTATGGAATAAACGATAATTATTATAATCTAAGATTTATTTGTGTGATAAACATTAGCTGTTGTTGTAAGAAATAGGTTCCTAGAGCCAGCTCAATGACAGGATAAATAAACTAAATACAAACAAACATGTAGTAAGATTACGTATAGTACTATATTTCACAATGAACTTTGGCTGGCTTAGATCTGCATGATCAAGATGACGGACACATGCATATTGACATGGCCCATGATAACTTTACATAGTAATAGATAATATCACACAGTATAAGAAAAAATTACACGGTACTAGATAATGACACATTGGCGGATCCAGGGGGGGGGGCCCACGGGCCTTGGCCCCCCCCCCAAAAAAAAAGGAAGAAAAGAAGGGGAAAAAGAAAAAAGAAGAAAAGAGGGAAAGAGATAAAGAGATTATGAAGTATGATTCATAGGGCATGACTAAGGGCACCTGATTTGGGTGGGGGGGGGGGTGTCCTAAAATGTGTGAGAATTCACCATTTCAAGGCTAGATCAACAAAATTTTAAATACAGCTGATGCGTTTCGCGCACAGGAAACATATAGTCACTCTGGGTTGGCCAGGTTTGGGCCCCCCCTCTAGACAATCCTGGATCCGCCACTGATGACACATGGTACAATATAACGTCACATGGTACAATATAACGTCACATGGTACAATATAACGTCACATGGTAAAATATAACGTCACAGGGTTTGAGATTCAAGCCACTTTTTCAATTATAATGTGACCTTGACCTATTTATCCAGTATGAGAGTATGATTATATCAAAACAGATAAATTACCTATTTACAGTAGCTCTGGTATTTAGACGGAAATGTGTGTACCTAATCATAACTCAAATTGTGACCTTTGGCCTTAGATTTGACCTTGTTCCGACCTAGATACAGCTTTATACATGGCAGACTCGGATTCAGCATACTCAAATTACCCTAATCCAACCATCATATCAAGTATTGGTCTCCATGTCAGTTCAAAGTTAAATAATGACATTCTGCCTGCTATAATTATTGCCGGTAGGTGACAAGAGGTGACAGGGGGATGGTCTCGATTTCTCGATTATATCGATTTATTTAGATATGACTAAAACAGTGAATATCTGCTTCAAATAAGGGTATCTTCACTCATTTTTTCCCATCCTCATACTGGAATATACATGGATAGAGATGTGATAGCACTTTAAGCATAATCTGAATACTATTTCACTAAAATATTTTAGGTCTACAAAGTACATCATTTTCACACTAAATAATAAGGTACTTCTACATGAAATATTTACACAAATTTTGCATTTTTAGAAAGGTAAATTCCGGCACTACCTGTGATATGAAGGGTGTATCGATATAACGGGTTTGTCGATGCGATAATCGGAATTTTAGAAATGTCGGTGTATCGATTCTGGGGGTATCGATGACATCCCTACCTGAAAATGACCCCAAAAAAAGGGACGTCATTTGTGAATGTTCCCCAAGGCACAGGATCAAGTCATAAGGTCTTGGATCTCGTTACATGGTACAAGATCATATCATATGGGGATACATATGGTACTAGATCATGTTACATGGTACTGGATCAAGTCACTGTACAGAACGTTCTAAAACGTATTGCTACCAAGAAGTTCTTTTCCACAGAACGTTCTGCTACGTTTTGGCATGAGCACCTGTATAGGAAATCAAACTGCCATAATGTTCTAAAACGTATTGCTACCAAGAAGTTTTGTCCACAGAACGTTCTGCTTCGTTTTGGTATGAGCACCTGTATAGGAAATCAAACTGCCATAATGTTCTAAAACGTATTGCTACCAAGAAGTTTTGTCCACAGAACGTTCTGCTTCGTTTTGGCATGAGCACCTGTACATAGGACTTCATAGATAACTCCCTACCAGAACGTGATAAAACGTTTTCTCACTGCTGAACTTCATTCAAAACTGAATAGCCAAAACGTTGTAAAACGTTTTTGATTAAATGATCAATTAGGTCAATAATTTGCATAAAGCAAGTTGTAATCATTAAATTCTAACTTATTTTCAGTACTTCACGTGTTTCCCTATAGTGTAAGCCCCTCAGTGATAAAGTTTATTAGATAAATCATTGTTTTAGCCATTCATAAAAATGGCATGTTTTTTCATTTGTGACAAAATTAACCAATTACCCCATTTTGCAACTAATTAACATGCATATATAATTAAGCAGTAAATTCTGCTTTCTCTTTACCCAAAGGCAATGTATGTGGCATTTTGATATGCTAAACTGTTTTATTCTGTTATTATATATTAGGAAGTTATCAAGCAATAAAGTGTAAGAAAAATGCAAAAAACCCTGGCATTTGGGGCCATCTAATCTCCAGAATCCTGGCATCTGGGGGGCCCTTTTTACTCCCCACATCAGTACGCTATAGCAGTCCCATGACAGAAAGTCCTGGCATCTGGAGGGCCCATTTTAGTCCCCACATCAGTACGCTATAGCAGTCCCATGACAGAAAGGCCTGGCATCTGGAGGGCCCATTTTACTACACGCATCAGTACGCTATGGCTGTCCTAAGGATATATGAATTACACCAAGTACGGCTGCTGCCCTTGAACTAGCCTAACAGCTAAAACGCAGCCCATCGAATATTTTGTCTCCTGTACAAGACTCATACACATATTCATGTATAACATTTTTATACTTCCTGGAACAAAATGGTTAAAACATAGGTTGTAATAGGTTACTTGTCATGATAGATAAGAACTTAAGTATACATCAAATCATGGTAACACGAACAAATATGCGGACTCTTGTCCTGATTGATAAGGACGGAACACCAAAAAAAACCATTATTTTCACAACCATGGCGTATTATACAAACACTTGTCGTGCATGATAAGTGAGACTTCAATGTTAAGATTATCTTCTCAAGTAAGTTGAGACAAAATAAATAGATGAAACCATCAAAAAAAAAAGAAGAAAAAAAAAGTGCCAGCTCTTTAGGAGTGTATAATGATGTAACAGGAAGGAACTTGTTCTCCTGACCACAATTTTAGACTGAAACCAGCAATCTTGTAAGACCTTGGTTCCCCTCTCCAGTGTAGCCCGCTCCTGCAAAGAGGTTCTGAGCTTTGAACTAAAATGGCCATGTGTACATATAGAGAAGCTAGAATTATCGCTATAGCAGCTGTATAGTTTGGCTCCCAGGGCCGCTCCTTCACTGCTTATCTATAAATGGGCCATTCCGTTTTATATATAGACAAAGTGGAGGAACTTTCCCCGCATCAGCCCTTCAGATGATTATTTTCCACCTACGTGGATACCGTATGTGACGTGATAAGCGCCCTCCCCGTAATATGTGCCCTCTCCTATTTTCGGGGCATTTTTAGACTAGAACAAAGGCTCAAATTCTCCAATTTTAGAGACAATTAAACTCTTAAGTACTTAAAATGCCATAAAAATAATTTTATAAGCGCCCAGGGCGCTTATTACGTCAAATACGATATATGTATGCATGTAGTTTAGGTGCAAAATGATACCATCCAACTCCCATAACGTTCTGAGATTTTGGCCACACAACATTAGGGGGTTCGGCCTTTAGTTTGCAAAATCCTATTTTTAAGTCATCTTCAAACTGCAATGTTTTCATAATGCAATAAGCTATACACGTATGTGCTACATATATCTTCACGTAGTTGACTTAACTTGGAATGGCCCAAATGTTATCTGTAGTGGCACAAACAATGGCAGTCAACATATAGAAATCTGCCAACTTAAAATAACTCAACCCTTTAAGGCCAAAAAGACTAATCTTTTTTTTTGCACAGACAAGACCCTTTTCCTTCGAAAAAGTTGGAGTTTGTAATAAATGCCCCGTTTCAACATTCTTATAGCTGAAAACATGTGCTCTCCAAAGTTGTTTGAAAAGAAAAGACTGCTGTCTAAACACTTGTCTCCTGTCCAAAATACATTACAGTGTGGACAGGTCGTTATTACAAGTATTTCAGAATTGTGTTAATTGACACAGCAGTTTGCCTCAGCTTTTTTAAACATAATTGTTCCTTATACATCGATCAGGGTGAATGTATCCTACCATTAATAGTGGTAGTTAATATAACCTATCGGTACATGGAGATATTACAAGTCAGTTGCCACTTTCCCACGTCCCTTGATTGATTATGACAAACGAACAAGTTTCTCATCACCATTTTTCTTGCCAATTGTGGATGAAAAACATGATATAACGGAAAAAATATAGGGGTATTTGTTATCAAATTCAAGCTGATAATGCAAGGAATGCAGTGGTATAGAAATAATTCACGTTTTTCCACGTTTAAAAATTAATCAATTCATAAGACGTAAAATGTGAGTTTTTGTAATGAAAAACATACATTATGTTATAGATTTAAACCGCACACAGAAAAAAAAGAGGAAAAATAAGCCTCCCTCGTCATACTTCCCAGTCCTTGATGATGGGAAACCACACATTTTTTAAGTAGCTTTATCACGGACCTGCAAGTCATGACGCTAATACGATAACTCTTTGAGCACGGCATGAACAGCAACATTTGTTACTGCGTAACCGATTGGCGCTGCATTGGTGCGTCAAGTTTTGAGCCAATTACTCCTATAGGGATCACATGTGATGCATGATTACTAGGTTAGCAATGTGTCTACCAGGGTTACATTCAATAACCATGACAAGACAGGGCTATGCAGACTGGGGCACTACTCCGTGCTTACGGAGCTACACAGAGGAGAAAGAAAAGTAAAAGAAAAATAAATCAAGATAGCAGGTCGCTATGTATTTGTAATCTATAGCCCTACACACAATTCAATGGTGTGCATTGAAACAGCTAAACTAGATAACAGTGAGAGCCCCTGCATGTGCACTAAAAATAAAGTAAAGAGGTTAGTCACTACTGGCTATCCCAGGTTTGTAATAAGGGTGTTCATCCTACATTAGTCAAAATGTTATATTTGAAATTAACTGAGGTAAAACAAATGCCTCCGTCCAAATGGCTAACCTAACATGCATAAAAAGGTAAAGACTAGGGTGGGTTAGTAAGTTTGACTTACCTGACAACATTGACTAACATTAATTGGTAGTATAGGGAGTCAGGAAATCACTGGGAGACCCTAAATTATATCTTGGCCCCCTTTATATGCTCAACCTAGGTAAATTAATGCTGTAAGGTTAGTCATGCGGACTAACCCACCTTATTCTATTTATTTCGAGGCGTATTACATTTAGTCATTTGGACTAGGGTGTTCATTTTGCCTTAGTCATTTTCCAACATAAGTTTGAATAATGTGCCTATGACAAACCTGGGATAGGCACTGTTGACCAGTCTCTTAAACCTATATGTAGTTGTTTTGTTCATGTAGCAGTGAACTCTCCCTTTGTCACACGGTAGCAGTAGATCGACCAATACACCACCTTAAGTTGTTTATTTGTCCTAATGATACATCAAGGAGGTACCCCGGACCCTTCAGGTGATACAGCTAAATGTCACTCACGAGTGCTCTACTACCCGTGAGATATTTCCCCACTAGGAAGGAAAGACTTACTGAAATCCTGTCCAAATGCTGTGTTGATACTTCCCCTTCCCTAAACCGTACTTCCAGGCTCGGATTAACTTCAGATTACTGCCCAGACTTATTTTTTAATGTTGGCAACGAAACCTCTCTCTCCCTGCCTACCCTTTCCATTACAGCGGCATGCAGTCCTTGTTAGAATCAACCGGCAAAAACTGAATAGAGAAAGAGAATGTGGAATCACAAAAGTAAGAAAGAAGGAGGTTAATAAAGTTGTACTGTCATTTTATATGAAGCAACAAAGGAAGGATATACTCATATTTTAATCATAATTCTTTCCGTTAACCTATTATGTATCAAAGACAGTGAACAGATGTGCTTAGCATACTGTAAATGTACATCTTTTCTTGCAGATCTCCTCATCATTTATCGGCTCTAAATAAATATATCCGGTTCAGTATCAATCTAGGATGTGATATCCATAAATTCAGAAATGTGTTCATCAGCACAGCCATTTGCTATGTTATGCATCATTATGTGTAGTATAGGGATGGTAATTAACATGGATAACCGTCAATTATTCTTGGATATACCATCACAATTCAGATATGAGTTAAACTGCACTAACCATGCACAGATTGTGGCCCATTGTATAGCTGTCCTTACCTACAATAATCCAATTTAAAAAACGATTTGATACAGGTAACATGGGAATAACGTCCAGGGTCGGTAGGTCGGTTTTCTTTTTATCTTTATATGAAAGTACTTGCCAACCTACCTACAACGGTGTAGAAATCTGAATTCATATTATTTCTTTGAACATAAAGATTCTAGCCAGCTTCTGTGTAAACTCTACAAGAGTCGTGTAAAAGTTTCAAAATTGCATTACAAATGTAGAGTTAGCCCTGTTTTGATATGCATGGTCTGGTGACCTGAAACAAACATTTTTTCAACCTTAGGCATAACCTTCTCATCCATGGACCTGCGAGTCGTGACATTAGCACGGTTAACTCTTGAAGGATGCTGTATTTAAATAACATTTGTGTGTCAGTTGTGAGTCATTTAAAGTCGACATGATGCACGATAATAACCCTAGCAAATTAGTTACCGAGACTGCATTTATGAATCAAGACCAGGCAGGTCAAAATATTTTAATGCACTATCATATCCTTAAAGTGTTAATGGAAAAAAGTAGAAGAAAAAGTTTAAGATAACTGGTCGCCACCTAGTTCTAATCAGTAGGCCTGCACGCAGTTGAATGATGTGAATTGTAACAGGTGAGCTAACTCCCCATGAGACCCCAGGAGGCTAATTCATAAAAATGAAAGGAGTAAAACTAGAAATTCATACAAAAAAAAAGAGACGAACTGAAGCAATCCATAATGTGGTCTTCAATCGTTCTCCTTTCTCATTTCCTCTTCACAAATGTTTTACGAATAATCCAGTACATTACTCCAGTTGAGGTAGAATAAGAAAATATCATTATGTAAGGAAATGCTATGAGTAAAATGGGCTGGGCGTGTCAATTGAGCATCCTTTGATCCAAGGGTGTTGATTAAACCCTGCATACTTATGTTTTGGGAAGATCCTCGAAAAATCTAAATCCTAACACCGCTTCAGAGGAGAATGTATTGCGAATTACAGTGATATTTCTACTCCAAGCAATGGCCTCAAATATCCCCTTCTATCTTCAAACCTTGTGAATAAGCCCCCTGTATCACGTACCAGTGGACTCTGTCATTTATCATTTACCAGTAGAGGGGGCCCTGAGCTGCGTGTATCAGGGGTGTCGGGTAGTTTTACAAATATCCGGTTCTTTTTCAGCCAATAAGGAGCGTCCACGACACAGTGAGTAGCGGCTGCCCACGGTCAGCACTGTATGCTTTATAAGGTAAGGGCACTGATGAGATACCAACTGCTTAACAGACACAGGTAGGTGGCACATGTTGAGAATACATTAGAAAAGCCCATAGTTGGGCCATATGGGATCCCTTTCTGACCTATTACTACTCAAATGTCACATTTGACTGACCTCCATCCTCTGAATATTATACTATTACAGTGTTTAGAAGATATTTTAGGAAGATTTAGAATTTGAGGAAAACATTGGATATCGGCACTAGAGGGTCCTAAAAATACAGTGTTGCCTTTATTTGCACAAACACCAATACTCCGATGTCTTCATTTCATCCATTCGCTAGCCCCATACGTCACTCCAATTCCTTCTGGAGTTCTCCAGCTTCTATAAACTCTATCATGATTTTCGCATGAGTTTAAAAAACGAATCATCATCACCATAGCTACAATACTGCATCACTATTATCATATTCTGGTGTATTATTTATGTTGTAGGCACAATGACGCCCTTACTCCTCCCCATGATCTTCATGGCCATCTACAGCATTGACTGCAGAGCAGCAGCAGAAAAGGTAACATTGTTTTATCTCAATATTGTAAAATTGTTGACTTTGTGAAATATCTTTGTTGTTTTTGAAATGTAAAGCTACATTTTGACTGGATAGCTATATTTTCTTTGCCTGAATCTTTCTGAGAACAGATAAATTCCATGATGATAAACATATTTTGAGGAGTAAATTTAAACTCACTGGCTCTACAATACTACACTGATCTTTCAGATTCAATCTTCACAGCAGATATCAAGAAAATTCTGCATATGCTGACTTTGTCTTTTAAATAGTGAGAAGAAATGGACCATATTCTGCAATACACTAACTATTTGTCCACTATAGGTCTCTATAGCATATGTGTAAAAATAGAACAGGCATGCGCTTCATGGTGCTTAGCCCCTGTTATATTCCCTGTTAGATGAATACAGTTGTTTTTTTCGAAAATGTGAAGGCAACAGATGGCTAATTTTGTAATTGGATATTTCTATACATGCCTCGGTGTGACCAAACCAATTTTCACTATTTCTCCACGGGAAGATTAGGGATTTTTTCATAATACAATTTCCCCTTAGTAGGCCTATATAACATCAAACCCCATCTTAAATACCACTAAAATCATGTAGTATGTATACAATCCAAGAAATAATTTGATGCCTTGTTTACATACCCACTGTTAAATTAGGACTATTAAAGTTGGACAACACCATACTGTGTTGGACTGCCGTCACCTAGCATCAATAAGTGTAACGTATCAAAAAAATGTCACTATTACCTGAACCCCTGAATCAAACACCTTGTACATATTATAACATGGGTACCAAAAAAAAATTCAAAATGGATCTTTCCTTCCAGCTTCATGGAATGGACTTCAGACCAAATAGAACATCCCAAAATGCACGTGTTCCCAAAGGTAATCAATACAAGGTCAATATGAAATGTTTTTCAATGGGGGCCTTCCATAAAGTATGTACGCATCCAGGGGGGGGGCGGGGGGGGCTATGGCAAATGCCTACAAAAGCGTAGATGAAAACAGGGGTGGAGGTGGGGGGGGGGGGGGGGGGGTCCAGAGCCATCTAAGCGGTATCAGGCCTTTAGGCCCTCTGGAAAAGGGGACCCCCGAACTGGGGCCCTCAGAACTGGGGCCCTCTGAACTTGGGCCCTCTGAACTGGGGCCCCTGTGACCTAGAGCCGCCATGAACTGAGGCCGCCATGAACTGAGGCCCCCAGGAACTAGGGCCCTCAGGAACAGGGGCCATAATTTCAATCCAGTAACCTTCAATTTACTAGATCTTATTCAGCACACGTCAGGTTGCTATGATTAAGAGCCCGCTAGAATTTATCAGGTTTCAGAGCACCCCAGATTTTTTTAGGTATCAGAGCTCGCTTGATTTTCTTAGGTCACAGAGCCCGCTAGATTTTATGGATTTCAAAGCCCGCTAGAATTATTCAGGATTCAGAGCCCGCTAGATTTTCTCAGGTAAAAGAGCTCGCTAGATTTCTTAGGTTTCAGAGCCCGCTAGATTTTATAGATTTCAGAGCCTGCTAGAAATTCTCAGTTTCAGAGCCCGCTAGATTTTTTCAGGTATCAGAGCCTGCTAGATGTCTTAGACGTCAGACACCGCTAGATTTTCTAAGTATTAGAGCCCGCTAGATTTCTTAGGTTTTAGAGGCCACTTGATTTTCTCAGGTTTCAGAGACCGCTAGATTTGTTCAGGTTTCAGAGCCCGCTAGATTTTTTAGATATCAGAGCCCGCTAGATTTAAGTTTAAGATAATTCATCTCTTTGATGTCTCCGGCTATGGTGGCCGCTGTAATATGAGCTGATAATATGGGTCTGATGAGAGGGGATGAGACTATAGAAATGTAGTCCGAGTGACTAACATTTCCAGGTCCATTATTATCAGTGTAAACTTTATGGAAGCCCCCTAATATGTAGTTTAAGAATATCCATTCACCTCTTCCTGGAATTTCTGTGAACATAGTCCCCATTTCAGGTGTTATGAAGCTTGCCTGTCAAAGACGTCACCAGGTCAAAGAATGCAATAATCTTCACAAAAATATTTATTATTCCATCTTCGATGCTAACATCCTATATGAGAGTTACAATAGAAACATGCTTTATAAAGAATAAGCACATATGACAGTTTCTGTTGTCATGGAAACCATCCCAGAAGTCGATTTTGGAGGTTATAATCCTAATTCCTTAAAGAATCCTAAGTTACCTAAAACTAAAAAGAGAACACAAAAATTCCTAATACCTACAAAAATTGAGTGAGCTCTAAAACCTGAGAAAGTCTACCAGGCTCTAGAAGCAAACGAAATCTAGTGGGCTCTGACACCTATAAAATTTAGCAGGCTTTGAAACTGAAAATAAAACTGGAGGGCTCTGAAACCTGAGAAATTATAGCGGGCTACCTTAAAAATTCTAGCGGGCTCTGAAATCCATAAAATCTAGCGGGCTCTAAAACCTGAGAAAATCTTTGCGGACTCTGAAATCTATTAAATCTAGCAGGCTCTGATACCTGAGAAAATCTAGCGGGCTCTGAAACCTGAGAAATTCTAGCGGGCTCTGAAAATCCATAAGATCTAGCGGGCTCTGAAACCTAGCAACCTGACGGGTGCTGTATAAGATCTAGCAATCTAACGGTCACTGAATTGAGATGATGGCCCCTGTTCCGAGGGCCCAAGTTCCTGAGGGCCCTAGTTCCCGGGGGCCTCAGTTCATGGGGCTCTAGTTCACTTGGGTCCCAGTTCAGAGGGCCCAAGTTCAGAGGGCCCCAGTTCAGGGGGCCCCTATTCCAGAGGGACCTAGGGCCTGGAACCATTTAAGCATTTAATATGCATTTCACATTTTTGTAGGAACAATCAGGGCAATTAAGCTATTTTTGGGGATAAACTGATTTGAATTATTCTCTGATGCAATATTTTACTTTGGAAGGAGGGGGTCACCCTAATGCGTATATAATGCAATATGAGGGTGGGGGGGATTTTCTGGAAAAAATGCGTACATACTTTATGGAAGGCCCCAAGGTAGGTGTTTCTCTTGGCCAGCTTCCATTGATAGCGTTTCTCAATGGCAGGTGTTTTTCTTGGCCAGTTGCCATTGATAACAATAGCATCAACCATCATTTAAAGATTCTGTTGCAACGAATCTGCTGGTCAGAAATCCTAAGGAGAGACATTACAAGATGAGCATACATTCTACACGTATGCCCTTATTAATAGGTTTTATATAACCTTAAGTCCTGATCTCATTTTTGTAATTGGTGCATGATGCTGGTGAATGTTTTCTCGGTGTACTATGCCAGATTTAAAATCACTGCACAAATTATCCCTGACATGTACTGCTCTTTCTCAGTTCACACAGACTGTCAGTCGGCGTATGATGACGGCTGGCGGCAGTCAGGACTCTACACCATTTCTCCTTATGGTACCAGGCAGATAGACGTGCTGTGTGAACAGACTGAGGACGGTGGTTGGATAGTAAGTCGGCTCCTTATATAAATACACAACCCTAGGAAAGTATGCTTAGATACTAGGAAGTATTTTTAAATGTAGATATTCAACTCCAAGGAACATGACTGGGAAATGACCCATTTGTTTTTCAAATTGGCAACAAATCTAACTGTTTGTCCTCGCCAGAACTAAAAAACGGCATCTCTTGTTTGCAAAAGTTCCCTATATTTGTCCTCCCAAATTATAGTTATTTACATTACTGGTTTTATCATTTGTGCTAGCACATTTGAAAGTAATACTGGTTGAATGACTCTTTAGGTCTTTCAGAAACGAGTTGATGGAAGCACTAACTATTATCGCACGTAGTCTGAGTATAGAAATGGCTTTGGTGCAATCGGGGATGAACTTTGGATCGGCAATGATGTGCTGCACTACCTGACGTCACACGGAGACAAGATGTTAAGAATCGAACTGAGGACTGGAATGGAAACAGCCTATGCTCATTATTCGTCATTCATGGTGGATTCAGAGGACAATAAGTATAAGCTAACAGTATCCGGCTTTTCTGACACCAATGAAGCAGGTCAGTGAAGGTTACGGTGCTTAGATTATCTATATTTTTAGCTCTGAATATCAATACATCTCTATATATCCATATATATACTTATATCTATATGTCAGTATAACCGCAGTTTCCATGAAAATACACGCATACGTCTTTTATTCACAAGAGAGCAAAATTAGTCACGTTTCCTGATAGAAACATTTAGTATATACATGTGGCATGTATATGTAACCTCACCTGCACTATCGTGCCCTTGTGACTGATGGCAAGACATGAGGTCCCTCACGTAGAGATAATTTCCTATCTTTCCTGTCTTTGGAATGCCGCACCTATCACAAGCCTTAAGTCTCCCATCTACTTCAGCACCACACGCTGCGCATGTGAACATAATGTCCTTGAGATTTCTCTAGAATACACTCAAGCATAAAGAAAAAATGGTGCGGCCATTCCCTGTATATATATATATATATACATATATATATATATATATATATATATATATATATATATATATATATATATATATATATATATTTATATTTATTTGTATTTATATTTATTTGTATACAAACATGTAATAGCAGTCTATCGGTTGAATGTGAATGTATTTGATGTTTCAGGAGACTCAATGCGGGGAAACAATGGCTGCTTCTTCAGCACCCACGATGCAGACCATGATAATGATAAAAATGACCTCAGCAACTGTGCTGAAGCCAGGTCCGGCGGTTGGTGGTACAATGGCTGTGGTGAATCTAACTTGAATGGGTTATATGGTGCCTCTGACAGTTCTTTTAAAGGAATATTTTGGTATTACTGGAAAAGTGATTATCGGTCTATGTCAGCTGTGAAAATGATGTTGAAGAAAAATACTTGATATAAGACAAAGGACAGCGTTACAACTATAACTACCTATTGGTGCACTCTAAATTAACATTGGGGGATACTTTTAAAATAATTCATAACTGATTGTCTGAAATTTGTATTTGGTTTTTGTTAGAGTCAGGTCATGTCGGATCTTCTGAAGATGATAACATAAATTGCAGCTTTTAAATAAATTTAGTCTTGATCCTTCCTGTTTTGATTGACTGTCCCTGATATAAACTTTCAGGTAGTACAGTGGCCATCACGGCTCACCCCCCAAAAAATATCACTTTTTTACTTTTTTTTTTCACTTTTCTGGGCCGTTCAAGCAATTTCTCTAAAAGCCTTTTTTTGTTTCATTTTTGCTGTCAACCACATTTCTTCATCGTTTATCGAACACTTGTTTTTTTTTTGTGCCCGCATAAAAAAAAGGGGAGTGAGCCTCCTCGGCCAATGTTGACAGTTGACAGCAAGAATTTTCAATGTTGACAGCAAAAAAAGAAAATCTATTTTGAGAAAGTCACATTGCTGCCGACACAGAGCATCAACCAGCTCTAGGCTACGCAGTACGACCCTATCAATTCAGTTTCCCACGTCTAGCTTAGTTTGCTGCTATATGTTATATGTTATATTGTTTCAGTCATTTCTCACAAAATATAAAAACAATAAAAGTATTACAAGAGACACTGTTTTGTCACATTTATTCACATAACATGGAAACACTAATTCTCTGATGCGCATGACATATTTTAAGCTCCGATCTGCATGATTCGAATATCCACCTTTTTTTACTTGATTTAAACATAGAACTCTTTGTATTAAGAATTAACATGGTGAGAAATCAAAGATTTCATCTTCTGCAGACATATAGCCTAGATTCAATTTTGTATCTGTAAAGCAAAAGATGTTCAAATAGATTGTATGGCGATGGCTTGACGTCCTAGTCATCTGTCTAGATGGGACAGGTTGATGCATAGGCCATAGAATCTTGATATGATAGAAGCTTTGATATCAGACTATGGCACAGATTGGATCACCCAGGTCTTGATCTAAGTTATTTTATCCCTTAAGGTGTTCAGTATTGTAAGTCATAGGCCAATCCAAAATAAACTTACTTCTAATCACCAAAGTATGAGAAACATAACGAGGGTGCTGTTCTTTTATTTATATTTTTCATTCATATTTCGGTAATTTTGGATCCTTGGCAAACGAAATTAATGTTTCAGCTATAAAATTATGGCTCAGCAAACATTATGAATATGCATATCTTTCTCAAGCTCATTGCATACGCTTTACTGTAAGCTTTAACTTCATACAAAATATGCCAACATTCTCCCATTTCTACTCGTATTTTCCTTTGGAAATTGCCGATTCCTTTGGAGAAATTGTGCAATAAAGATACATTATACCTCAAAAACAGAAGAAGTCTCCAAAATATAATTTTAGAGATGCACACACTGATGAATAACTAGTTTTTCTTCATGGAGTAGTGTTAGATTTACTTGTCCCTTAAGCTGCTTTTAATGGTTGCTGCGTCATTTCGGGGAAGGAGCTGAGAGTGAAGGGTGCGGGCTGCTCGTTGTCATCCATGGTGGCCATGAAGTGCTCGTTGTGCTTGTCGTCGGGCAGACACTTGCCGAGCAGCTCCAGCTGTAGAGTGTCCTCCAGCACAGACTCCTAAAATTTAAATTTGTGGAATAAAAAAGAAAAAAAGAAGAAATGGTCCTTTTTAAAACCCATAGCATAGTGTCAACGTGACAATGACAACTTGACTTGAATTTATTGTCATATTTGAAATCTCACTAAAGATTTATTCTGAATGTCATCACAATTTCATATTCGGAGGATGGGCACAATAGAATATCCTTCATTGCTGATTAGGAGCCAATAAGGAGGGTCCCATGAGCACAGGTATAGTCTTTTACGATGTATTTTCAATGGGTTGACATAAAAGCCTAAACTCCAAAAGTCCTTAATTGAGCATAAAAATGATAGTTAGCTGAATCCTAAGCTGAGTTCTGGGTAATAATGTTAATGAAGTCAATGGTACACAAAGCATGTCCCACTTTCTGGTTCAATTTTACCTTGAAGTCTGCGAGCGACAGGCGGCCGTCGTTATCCTTGTCTACTTTACGCATTGTGATCTCCACCAAGTCCTGTAGGGGAATAATGGAGTTACTAGAGAATTGCATTGAGGCTTCATTTATCTATAATGTATAACGTAGGCCATGGACCTGTTGCCTCGTAATGTACATTATATGGGTAAATACATACTGCATGAAAAAAGGAAAACATGTACTCAGAGGAAATCCAAGCTATATAATAAGCAATATGGTAAAATATATAGGACTAGGTTTCTATAGTTGCGTGAAAGTAGCAAAAGCAGCTATACCTAGTTATTCACCTGAGTCTAATAGTCGAGCATTAACTTGGCTGAATTAGGCTATATGGTAGAGTGACTATGAATTTAACTCTTTCATACTCTACAATAAGGAAAATGTCATTATTGGGTCAAATTTCAGCAGGTCAGAGCTAGTCAGAGGAAAGCAATGTATAGTAGAGCAGGATAGAGTAAGGCAGGATAAGACAAAGCAAAGTAATGTAAAGTTGACCAAGGCACAGTAGGACAAAATGAAGCATGAATAGTTTAGCAGGATAGATTAGGACAGAATAAGGCCCACCCAAATCACTCATTGCTTAGCGGGGCCGATGTGAGGTTTTACTTGGGCAAGCTACTTTGCCCATATATGGGTTATGGTCCACGACTATAGGTGGGAGCCCAAATGGGTCAGCCCAGATCCAAAGTGCCAAGCTTGAGCCCAGATTTAGTCCACTCCAGCACAAAAAGATTGTTCAAAAAAGGATGATTGTGGTGTCAGCATGTTTTGAGATATTAACAATATATTTTATGAAAAGAAAAGTTTGTGTACTGGCCCATATGGGCTCCCACTTATAACCCTGGACAAAAGGGACCATAACCTAGATATGGGCAAGCCCAGCTGGCCCAAGTAGAGCACATATGGGCCCCAAAGACCAATGCTCTCTGGGCAGTTGCTGACCTTGGTGCTCTCGTCGGCTTCCTCCTCTATACTGGTCCTGACGATGGAGTGTTTGAGGAGCTGGAACATCTCTTCTCGGGAGATGTAGCCGTCGTTGTTGAGGTCGTAGACGTTGAAGCAGAACTTGATGCGTTCCTCCAGAGAGCCATGCAGGTACGTAGACAGGCCCCTCACCCACTCATCCATAGAGATGAAGGAATCGTTGTCATGGTCAAACGCTCGGAACACTGCATAAGAGAAGGAATGAAGGTAAATATTATAAATTTGCTATCAACGTGACATGATGATGATATATGAAAATGTTTACATGACCAAGTTTATATGCCATTTCTCGGTAGCACCTCTAGATAAATACTCAAATTTGTCCTGATTGGCTAAAGGAGTATGCATAACAAATATCGTTTTTTAAGATAACATTGTGACGAACATACACAAAGAAACTATGTATGGTACTCAAGATAATATCATACCTAGCTGCCAAATGGATTAAAATTGTGTTAAAATTAAGGATTGTGGTAAAAAAAAAATTGTTTAAAAAAAAAGTGGAAAAAGATGATTTGTTTTAAGACCCATAGCGTAATGTCAAGGTGACATGGCCCAATTCCTTCCATAGTTCAAATCTTACTAAACATCTATTCTGAAGGTTATCACAATATCATATTTGGAAGATGTGGCAGAGTAAAATATCCTCCATGAGGTGTCCGATATACCCAGGTTTAGTTTGTGTGGTGTATTTCCAATAGGTAAACAAATATGGTTTGCACTCCAAAATACTTTAATTTAGCATAAAATTGATATTAAGCTTAAACCCAACTGAATTCTGGGTAATAATGTTGATAGACTCAATGGGACAGTTCTGGTTCAATCTTAAAGGAGCAATATCACCACTCGTGCAGCTACCACATAGTAGACTAAAACAGTACTAGAATTCTGAGTGGGACACGCTCTGTGATTATGCCGCTTTAACGAAATTGTTTTCTTAGCTCTAATAACCATATTCAATTTAGGATATATCTACAAATAAAAAGCTCCATCCATCCATCCATCCATACTCATTGCTGAGAAATCAAATTTTCTATAACATTTAAATGAAGTAAGAATGCCATTCTGATACGCAAGTTTGTTATTGCAGATGTTTGGGGAACACCGGAATAGATTAGGGCTGTATATTGCATTGTATATACATTTTTTTGCCATGAACAGCCAGCATCAGACATGTGATGGGGTTCCATTCAATGTCAATAATGAGTTGAATATAAATATTACCATTGGGATACATTTACAAAATGTTTCTCAATGGTTGCCTTCAATAACAGCAACATGTTTGACAAAGTTTATACACCATACCAAGTATGCGAGTTTAATAAGTACATCATGTGCATTCTAACTCTTGTCTGACAGTAATTGATGTACTTATAGCCAAGTATGTATACAGTCATGATTCACCAATATTGCTTCTGAGTACAAAGCAAACTTCCTACAGACCAATGCATCAAGAAAAGGTTACTTTTTCATAATACTGTTGTGTTAACTTTGATTTTAGTGTTATCCTCATAATAATTCCAATTGTTTATCTAAGAAAACGATAGAATTAGAAAAAGGGATTTTGAGGATATCATTATGTATTTTAATGCGCACACTTTAGACATGTTTGTTGACAACCTGTCTTAAAAGTTACCATTTCTTGCTGTATTGGTCTATAGCGTGGGCTTTACTAAACATGACGCCTGTAAATGGAGGCCTAACTGACCCATTTCTGTCTGTGATTGATATATTATAAGGTGAACTGTTGCTTTGGTGCACAATGCTAATCTAGAGTGTATTAGTCTAATGAGGTTGGCATAGATATTCGGCTAAATTGATGCCTGTTCATTTATTAATTACAGGGGGGGTGGTGAGATTGTGCACGGAGGGGGAACATTTTTTTACGCCCCCCCCCTCGAGAGCGCGTGGAATGTTTTGCGCCTCCCCTCGCCGAAGGCGCCGAACATAAATTTGTTCGCCCATTCCCCTTTGAACTATAGTAACGCGCGGGCTTTTTTGCTAAAAAGGGGCTAAATTTTTTACGCTCCCCCCCCCTCAAGAGGGTCAGAATTGTTTACGCCCCCCCCTCAGGAGAGGTCGGCAATTTTTACGCCCCCCCAAACCCCCCCCCCCTGTAACTAAAAAATCAACACTCCCTTAAACAGCTGAATTTATTGAATTCCTGATGACTGAAGGAAAACAGGTTACAGCTCTGTCGTCAAGGTCATGTATGCATTTATATATTAATCTATACTGCCCCTTTTATGTATGGTTCATTGTCTAACACATACCCCAACTATGATTAGTTCACACGTGTACATGTATACATAGGCTTTTTAAATGAAATGCCATCAAGAGTAGTACAATTTTGCTGGAATTCAGATCGGTCAATTTCGTAAATTGGTAGTTGCATGGCTGTACTATATAGAATAATTGCGCTGTACATATTTCCGGATTTTAAAATTCCTAAAATGTTGTACAGTGAGAAATAAAATACAGGTGACCGTGCAGCACCTGCGGGCTGTCTGACCTAAATTCAGACTGGCACTGATTCAAAAGGATCAAAGGATCAACACAGTTTGTTCTACTGAACGCAGTCTGTGAGCAATATAACAGGATCATAACTTAACCATGGGTTTAATACCTCTTAGTCTAACCGCATGTATTCCACAATACACCTGTGTATCAATATGTTTAACATTAATTTGATATATATGTCAGGCACAGAATCAGGACCTGTACAATTCCGGAATTGCCTCTGTACAATTCTGGAACTGCGCAGGGCAATTCCAGAATTGCACCATAGTTAGATTGCACAGTCTCAGAATTCCAACCTGTTTTTATTGTAGCTACAGATGTAGAACATAAATCTACATTCCAGTGATGTTTGAGGATGCTGAACTGCGTCTTGGAGGTATGAAAACAGTTAGGGAGAACCCACATGCATGTCACACCTGTATGACGCCACTCATCCCTGTATGACGTCACTCATTCCTGTATGACGTCACCTACCCATGTATGATGTCACTCACCTCTGTATGATGTCACCCTGTTCATATTATATTGTATGACGTCACCTTGTATGACGTCACTTACCCCTGTCCATGAGGATGTCGTCAGTGATGTGGAAGTGGACGTGGATGACGTCTCTAAAGGTGCTTCTGTCCAGCTTCTCCATGCCGGCAGCGTCCGCCTGGGTGCGGTAAAACCTCAGCAGCTTCTCAACATCCTCCTTACTGCGAGGTGCAAGACAGGGTTTTTGTTACACAGAGAAATCAGACAGCGTCAAAAGGGAGCTCAGGTTGCCTCCAGAAAGACTGTCCAGGTCGCCTAAGGGAGATAGCTGACTCTCTGGTCGACCTAAGGGAGTTACCTGGGGGAGTCATATTACCCAGAGAGCTATATGCCCCCCTACTGACTCCCTTAGGTCAGCCAGAGAGTCACCTAGGCTCCCTTAGACGACCTGGACTCCCTTCGAGAGAAGAGTCATTCTGTAAGTAACCTGGACTCGCTTTTGACGCTGTTTCGTGTCTCTGTGCAGGATTTCCTTTTAATCTTTTTTTTAAATAACAAAATATAAATCACAATATAAATCGAGACAGAAATCTCTTTTGTATACTTTTACCTTCATTAATCTCATTGAATATTTCCAAACCCAATGTTGTATTGACTCAGGCTATATTATATTCTTGTGTTCCTCTATGTAGGATAAGAACTAAAGCAAGGACATGTAAACTAGAGCAGTTGATTTTTATGGAAGTCAAATTTAATAGATGTGCAACTATAGTTTTTATAAGAGCCGCCAAATGTCCAAGCCTCACTGTTTATCGTGAATTTCCTTAAGTTAACTAAATGTAACATGCCGAACCTAGATACAACTGTCACATCATAGTAGAAGCTAAAAGCATTTGGGCAAATAGAAGAGATGGTGCAAGTAAACATGAACGGTAAAATACGGTTCTGCCCTTAAAGTATTTTAATAGTTTATTTTTGAGAATGAACTTACTTAAACTGAACACCAGGCTTCCTGCTGAATTTAGCAGCTAGCTGCTGGATGGACTTCGCTCTGGATGGCATCTTATAGCTGTAGATCCTGGTACTAGAGAGTCAGTGTTGTCCACCACAGTGTCTGTCCACTGGTAATACCTTACTTAGTGAGCTATAGATCCTCAGTGGTAAGTTGGTCCCCAGTAGTGGTGTATACGTCAATGTACGTCCTAATGCTAAGGCCTCCTGATCATGTACCTAGCTGGAGTCGGCACACGCAAATCAATATTAATTGCTACAAGATGCCATTCTTGCGGTAATTCCAATATATTCAGCTTATCCCAGAGTGGCTTGTCTCCCCACACTCCTATAGATCCTTTTGTATATGTGTCTCCATGTAGCTCGGTAGGAGGCTATAGAGTAGTATAGACCAAGGCAACAAGAAGGAGTGCCTTAATTGAAAAACGGAAAGTT
Source organism: Harmothoe impar (assembly GCA_947462335.1). Taxonomy (NCBI): domain Eukaryota; kingdom Metazoa; phylum Annelida; class Polychaeta; order Phyllodocida; family Polynoidae; genus Harmothoe; species Harmothoe impar. Next base: position 79,007,329 of record OX381708.1, read on the forward strand.
GCGTTTACGGTGGTTAAGCAGACACCTCAGACATTGTCTTTGATATTGTGAACATATCATATCAGGGGGTTCACAGGATGTACATGGGAATGCAGAAGTTTGACGACACATTTACTTATTTGTTGGTCACACTTTAGAAATGTTTAAAAACGTCATCACTTCTTAAAAAGTTCTCGGTGCATTGGTCTATAGACTTACTGGTTGGTGCTAAATTACAGAGTGCGCCAGATCTGCCCCTGTAGAGCAGTCCTTAGTAAGTATAGAGTGTGGCTATACACTGGCTAACCCTTTATATTGAAGACTTTAGGCGTAAGGCAGCACCTAAAGGTACCTAAAGGTATTCTCTGACACTGTTTAAGAGCACCATGCAGGCTTTTTCTGAGTTTATAAATTATCCTTGTAGAGTTAATGTAAATGCAACAAGTGTAGGTTACTCACAAGGGCTGCATGTGTAGGGATGACATTGGACATGGTGCATTAAAGCAGTAGGTTATCCTTAAAGGGTTGCTGTGTATACACACAGGTATACATGAGGCTATATACAAGCACTGGGCCCCACCTGAGACCAGCTTATAGGGCTGCTAATCTGTGTGTGTATAGCCAGGTGGGGGAGGGGGGGGGGGTCTGTGTGTTTGCCACAACCCGCTCCCCATATATAAGCTTGAGTATATACACCACTTAGCCCCTTAGAGAGGGTATCTTGAGGCCTCGCTGATATACCGACCTTTTTTAGGGAACTTTAGGCCTGATTCGGCTTATAGGTTCTTCTCAAAGTGGGGGGTCGGCCTGTGAGAGATTTCTCATCCAGTCATTGTACTTTGAAGCTGTTTAAATGGCCATGCGTTCGGCTGATAAAACCCTATGGGGGGTCCGCGTATCAGGGAGTTTGGATTATAGGAGTAGTTTTATAGTAAATGCAAATTTGCCGTCATGGTTTCATTAAGAATCCCCCCCGATCTCCAGCCGGGATCCTGGAACTTAGCCTGGAGGAAAGAAAGTGGATGCACCGCCTATGTACCATCACACCTAATGGTTTAAACCTACTAGAATCAATCTAGATTCAGGCTATAGACCCCCAATAATCTGTCAAATCACAAATTTGCCATCATTATGAACCAATCGAGCACTGGTTAGTAATCCACTGTAATGGTACATTATGACTCTGTCTAGGATGTATCCACTCCTAAAGGTCATGATGATGCATGAATGCAACATTTACATCTCATGAATGTATCATGACAAACAGTAACACATATTAGCACGATATAAGTCTAGTATAGTTAAGCATAGGTCATTAGTTGGAAAATGGGAGGGATTGTTTACTCAAACGTTCCTTTAGTTCACCCATTTAAGGTTTTGATCCAATATCAGCAAGCCGAGGAAGATGCTAGATCTGTAGACAAGTAATGAAGAGTGATAGTCTGAAATTGGCCTAAATGTGGGGTATGCGCTCTTTCTTGGACCTGCGTGTATTAGATCAGATTATGGTACTTTATTATTGTAGTTTAGTCTTGTTATTTGTGAACCACTCCCCAGAGGGCTTATCGGGGAACAGGAGTTGTGCAGGGGGCCTCTGTGTGCACTGGGAGCCCTTCAAGGAGAGGACACTATTTTAATCTTTTTTTAAAAAGAAAAAAAGAGTATTAATGCAGTACTGGTGAGTAGCTAGCATTAAAGCAGATTACACAAAAGAAATTGAAGGAACTTGGCAGCAAATAAGGATAACGTTTTGAAGCATCATACAGTCCATAGCCATTTAATGGTTGCATGTTGCATTAATGCAGATTCTTAGGCCTAGCAAGTGATTAACTGGTCCTGTATTCAAACATCATGCTGACCCTATGGCGGTAACATATATACTATCAAAGGGTGAATTATCTCGCACTTTAGCGGCATGCCGTCCTTAAAGGGTACAGTAGTGGTATACTCAAACACTGAACGTCCGTGGTAATCTTCTTTTGTACAGAGGTCAATAGGGTCTAGGACAGAAGATCAATGCCACGGCACAGTGGTCCAACTGTGGGTAAGGAGCCAGTATGGGGTGCCGTTGCTTCCTAAAATCTTCGATTCAAAATAGACCCGATTTAATTTACATGATGTGAAATTGATTTCTACATATGTAAAATGCTATTTGTCATATTATAGAAATAGAAGTGTCACATTGTGAATTCAATTGCACAAATACATGTACAATTAATTCAACTGATGTAAAATTAATACAACATAATTATGTCCTATTCAAATAAACACATTCAATTTGAACAAGAAATTCATGTCAATTAAATAAACATACGCTGAAACTGGTATTTTAGGAAGTAAAGTAACTGCACTTGGGGATTTCGGACCAGAGACTAATAATATATTTGATAAAATTAGAGTGCCAGCTGAGTTAATTACTGTTGAAGGGACACCCCAACCGGCCAACCAGCTTTAAGCATAGGCTTGTGCTTGCCAACGAATTGATTGGAAATCCGACCTAACATGTAGCTAATGTAAGGTCAAGAGGGCAGGAATAAAGTGTTCTTATATCAATACAGACTTCGGGTTTATCGTAAACCTGTTGTTAGTTTCATAAACCGCATGCATGTTTAAGTTAATTAATTTGCATACTTCGAACATATTCAATACCAGTTAATAGCACTAAAACCTGCTTAAATACAATTACAGTAAAACCTTGCCTATAAGTTGACCTCAGTTATAAGTAGAATTGGAATATTAAGGAAAGAATCGACTTATAGCACCATATTTTGAACGATTGGAGAACCTCACTTATAAGTCTAATTGGAGTTTGAATTTTTTTTGAGGAACTGTCCACACTCCAGCCCGCACCCCTAAACAACCTTTTACCTAAAGACAAAGAGAGTTTTATTTATGCCATTCTCCTCCTAAGGGCTGTGTCTCACCAACATGGGCCAATATTTTCATGACCGGGTGCAATCTGTGACCGGGTGCAATCTATGACCGGGTGCAATCTATGACCGGGTGCAATCTATGACTGGGTGTAATCTATGACCGGGTGACTCTATGACCGGCTTGAAAAAAATCTGTTTATTTAGGGCAGATGTAGATAGAAATTGAAATAAAATGAGAGATATAAAGTCTGAAAAAAGCTCTAACATTTCCACCACTTATGTCCTCATCTGCCCTAAATAAAGCGTTTTTTTCCCAAGCCAGTCATAGATTGCACCCGGTCATAGACGACAACAATGGCCCGATCTCATGAGACACAGCCTAGGACGACCTCCCATATCTTGGGGAAAGAAATATGCTTTACAGAGAAAACTGATTCCCAAAAAGGTGTATTTTGAAGTATTAGGGCTTACATCATTTTTGGATGCTACAATAGTTTAACCTTTTTCAAAAACTAATGAAATAAATTCTAAATAAAAATTGGCTTATATTCGAGGTTTTACAGTATGACCTTTCGGTGACATTTACATGGTATTTATTGAACTTTGAAAAGCTCCAAGACTGACAGAGTGATATGGCAGCTGTTTCTCCTTTTGGTGTATTTCTGACAGTATAATTGAAATATGTTTGTTGATAGAAAGACCTGAACGTCAAGTTGTGTCTTGATGTTGGAATGTAAGCCGCCAATACCAAAATAGAATCTACAAGTATGTTGCTTAGGACAGTGAAGGTGAAGTTAAACTATAGTCTGCATCCATCCAGAGCCAGATGTAGACCATCTTAAAGAGTAAAGTATGACTAGGTATGTGTCCTGACGCTTAGAAAGACCGATCCGCTCTAATGTGCCACGTGCCACTTACTTCGCTACCCATTAATGTGATATGAGTCTGAGTACTAAACAAATATCGTAATCCATAGATATACTCATCTCTAAAAGACATAATTTAGTATACAAATGTGTGCCATTGGCTATTTTCGAAAGACTTTAATAGTCAATAAATCTGGTCAATAAACTACTTTGCAAGACTCCTGAAGAGTAGTCAAGGAGATAATTGAGGCAACTAGGGAAACCACACTGTGACAGGCATATTGGCTCAACTATAATCCCATTGCATGGTGCCTCATGAAAAAGCATCAGGCCAGTTTTGGTAACTTGCTCCCCCAGGCTGTCTGATTATAGTCACTACAGGGTAGGTACAAGCAACTTAAAGATGCTCATTACGCCACTGGCAAACCTACCCCCCATCCAGGGTCCCACACTCATGACTATAGTGGAAATGGCAGGTTGCCATGCTCTGGATGCAGCGTGCAGACTGAACGACTTAAGGGAGTGATCAACAGGGTTTTTTGCGCGGAGCCATTGGCCATTGGTCGAAAATTGGCACGGCACAGGCCCTTTAAAGCATAGTAACGCGCGAGCTTTTGTCTCAAAACAGGTTAAATTTTTTTGACCCCCCCCAAACCAACCCCTCCCCAGTTGTTAAAAAATGATCACTCCCTAAAGTCGCTATATCCCTTTTCAACATATTGTTAATGTATACCAAAGGAAATGAGGGGGAGTCAAATGCTACACATGACCAGTAAAAGTTCAGAAAGAGCTAATAACTAGTTTCAGCAGGCCCTCATCTAGTCTCATCCCAAAATACTTCGAAAGAAAGGCTTTGATGACAAGTACGACCTTATAGCTCGACGATTCGGAATAAAATACACCACAGCATGATCAATCTTACATGCATGATTGGCACTAGCTAAAATAACTTGCATGGGAGAAGAAATCTCAAACACCCTAAGAAGCAAGTGCACGCCCACCTGCTTGCCCACACCCACATGCTCCGCTGAAATGGGATAAGATGCAAGTGTGACAGATGATTTGAGGGTAGTTTTGAACCAGGTCTAAATTTCTGCTCTCAGAATTAGAATAATTTGCAGCTTCAATCAATCAACTCAATTGATTACTAAATCACTATGACCCTGACTCTGAATCTTAAATAGATTAGACTTTATAGGGTACATAAATAGGAAAAAGCATTCACTCCCTACTGACCATAGAGCTGATTTTACTTTCTTTGGTAGAGTAGAATGTATAGGGCATCCCACAATTCTTATATATCTTAGTTAAAAGCATAGCTATACGTTCCACATTTAAAACCGCCGCCAGAACGAACCCAATATGTAATCTCATTAAAAACTCTAAAGCCATGCTATCCTCAACAATTTGATGACTATGTCACTTACCTACTGACAATAGGTAACTGAAAAAATCTTTTTTACTTTATCTTCACTATCCACTTCCCTCTCTACGGTACGCGATACATTATACATATGGGTCCTCACCCACTATCACTATATACAGAGCACATGTCAACTGGAGTCAATTTGGTCAAATAAAGGTTCAGCAGTCACGTAAAATCATGAAAATGATGTGACCAAGTTGGAACCAAAAAAAAAGAAAAAAAAATCTTGTGAATTCTGAATAAGGCTTTAAATTTCAAGTATTTTACCTAACCAAGATGGGACACCTATAGAATGATTCTGCCGTATACGTGATGTAACTTTAAAAATGAGATAAAAAGGAAGCTCAGTTACCAGTGATTGCCATTACGTGCGGGATTTCTTTACAGGAGGCGTATCTGGTGTCAATCAGCAGCCGGCTTCTTGCACTTCTGTGTGAACTGAGACATTAGTGAAAGATAGCTTCTCAACTGTCAGGAACGTTCCTTAAAAATGGAAGAAGAAAAGATTCTAAAAAAAGTCTTTGTTTCAAACTACCTCCATGAAAATAAAAGAAATAATTTAAACAACATCAAACAAAACTCATGGGAGAACTTCGTGTGCATCATGTGTATGCTCTGCCTATAGCTATATATTGTACAAGGCTTGGGATATCAAAAATGCGTCCATTTAAGGATGACCAGAGGCGCTTTTTGGTATCATAATGCATTAAGTAAATAACCTCCAATGGTTTATCAAATATTTGAAATTGTTGTCAGCCTCAGCATAATGCGCTTAATTCAGTATGATTAACACAGAGAGCATGCTTTTAATTCACACCTTAATATCACCCATATCTGAGATGTGATTCATCAAAATAATTGTTACCTGATCAAAAGGTTTGACTGCAGACATTCGGCTCCAGTCCATGAGCAATAAACCCATCCCCTCAGGGTTGAGTGATACATGTTCATGTTCGTTAAAAGAAACATTGCATATGTATTTGAATGGGATTCCTTGGCAATTGGAGAAGTTGGTTACCACTGTATATCTATGCCTCAAGGTTCAGAAATTGACAACAGAAGGACCTATTGATTTTGAAAATGGTGCTGCAGTATTGTGAAAGGTATTATGAGCTAGTGTATTCTTTTGTCATTTCTGCTCATGGACTATGGCATAGCGCTCGGGAAATCCCGCTCTCAAGCTTAAGCTCCAAGCTGTTTACACACATCTCAGAGGGTCCAGCACTCAGGGGACCCTTTCCCACTTGTTAGGAGTGAAGGGATTAGGTCTAGCATCTCAGCACCCTTCTAAGAGCCTGTGGTGAACCATTATACCTGGGTATCCTCCCCCTAGACCCTGCATTGTCCCCAGGCTCTAATTAGTGTCAAATTACTGCCAGTCCTTTTGTACGAAATATGTGCACTGCAAAAAATGCTTCACTGTCTGTTTGTTCACATAACAACAACACGCAGACCTAGCTGTAATAAACTTGTCTGAATAGTTATTAACTGAGCATAGATGTTAAACATCTGGAATAACAAGGGTCAGAATGTCGGAGAACAATACTCCTTTTTGTATTGTATGTTTTGAAGATTGACAACAATAACCTAATATTTTATTTCAGATGAAGTTAGCAGAGACTTTAAATTGAGGATGCTCCTCATCTTAAATGCAGACATATATACCCTTTGTGAGTGACTCACCAGTTCTACATGCATAAATCATGACCGTTTTTACCAGTTTAATACTTGCTCAATATATTGGGCCGATTCATAAGTCCTGTTAATGATGAGCATGAAAAAAACTTTCATTGCATAACTTATGGAGTATATAGACAAAGGTCCACACCATGTAGCATACTTTAGTTGAAACTCTGGCATATCAAACACAGTCAAAGTGCTCAAGGTGTGTTGCTACACCCTAATACATAGGGGTTGAAGTTAGGGATTTCATTGGTATTGAATTTTATGAGTTATCAGTTATTCACTATTTTGGTGTCGGTTTAGGTAATATATCAGTTATTCATCATATAAAAGGAAGAGGTAGATTAGGCCACATTTTCTAAATTTTAGGTTAAAGACACTGTAGAAAATTACAGTACAGAAGCTGAAATGAAAGGAAATTTAAATATCTTTTTTTTGTGATAAAAATAACGCTAAAATTTGTAATATTTAGAATAACATTTTGCCTTCCACTTTCTATTACCTAAATACCTTAAAAATTGTCCGATTTACATGCTGTAAAAACTGACATAAAGCACAAAAGAGAATCCAAGATGGTAGGGTATGGATACCCCTTGATTGTTGATTCAGTTATCCAATACATAAAAAGTACTGATGTATCGATACCTACGATATACCAATGACATCCCTAGTTGAAGTGCGGTACCCCCATCAGTTTAACTAAGAGGGAACAGTATCGGCCATGTTATATGGATAGCTTTGAGCATTTACCATTTTCTCCGACACAATTTACCACCTTTAATCTACCCACACTTACTAGCGGGATTTCACAGAAGTATTTCCCTCCCCTGAAGGATCCCTTTCATGCTAGATACCGCTCCTACCTCATCTAGATCACAGAATGCCTCACATAGCTGATGACAGACCTTAATTACAGACACAGGCAGAGGTTGCTGCACCGAGCTGAGTGCAGACCACAGCCGACATATACCTTTGACACTTTAAGGATGGATGTCGCTAAAAGATGACATTTGTCATCATGACACTCCAATGTAGCCCCGGCAAGTAACTCGCCGGGGCTACATTGGTGCATCAAGCCAACCCTTTGGGAGTTTCTCAAGCCTGTAGGGTCGGCATGATGCTTGAATGCAGCATTGGCGAGTTACTCGCCAGGGCTGCATTCATACATCATGACGACCAAGGCATGATGCATTAAGGCATTATGCTGTCCTTAAAGGGTTAATCTGTGTCGTGTGTACTGTCCACCAAGTGCAGACATCTGAAACAAGACACCCCTGAGGCGGTGTCAGTTTTCCTGTAAACCTTGCATTTGCACGGATAATCTTTGAACTCCAGAACTTAGTCAATAGGAAGAAACCTGGTTAGTCATTTTTTTGGCTCCCTATACAACCATATTTAGTTAATACTATCAGGCATAGTCAGTACTGACCGACCCACCTTAGTCACTCATTTCCTATAAGTATTAGGCCTTAGCCATATTTAGTTTTGCTTTAGTCATTTGTGAATAGCAGAATAGCAATTTGTCATTCTGACCAAAGTTCCTAGGACTACAAACCAAGGCCGGTAGCATTTAGATTATCAGTGTGGGTGAGCTTACCTGATGTTGGCTCACCAACAGTGTTTTATCATGTTGTTTTTCTGGAAGCTTCCTGGTAGTATTCCAGACATGGCACACATACCTGACAAGCCAACACTATGTTCATTATAAATTGTTCTCGTCTGTTTTGCTTTGACCTAAGCAGTCTTTGATATTAAAAGGGCCATGACCATATGTAGGCTATATTTTGACATTTAAATCATCATATCTCGAAAGATACAAGACTGTTATACAAGCCCATTCACATAAAACTAGCTAACTATATTGTCTACCTATATATAGGTTAAACATTTTCAGCAAATAATTTACCAAAGAAGGCTGAAAATACAAAAATGTTTTCATGATTAGATAAAGAAACGTAGGGTCAGCCCTGTTTAGATAGGGTCGGTCGGCTGACCTGCAACAAACCTTCCCCAGTTGCCAGTACAGTTTGCTGTCATTGCTGGCTTGCCTGAAGGTGTAAATACAAGAGCTCATCAGGGGAGTACCTTTCGGAATCTGATGCTGACAGTTGGTGGAAAAAGACAAATATCATATTTCGAGAGTGCAAATAGCTCTGAAATGTTGGCTTGATTTACAGGTCGGATAGATGCAAAGATAATTAAGACTTGCAGGTAGGGGAGCTAGATAGTGTGCACTGAGAAACATCTGAGTATCATATCACCAGGACTGCTCACTAATAACAGTCAAGCACTTTGGTAAGTACTAGGCAATACTGGATTTACAGAGTCTAATAAGAAAAGTGTTTGCTCCTTCCCGGCAAAATATATTAGCGTCCTCAAAAGGAAAAAAACATTGGATGAGGTGAATTAATTTCCACTAAGAAATATTTTCGTGTCCATTCAGGACGGTTTATGTGCAAGAGATTAATCTGTGCCAGCATTGTGAGGTTCTCAATATGTTCTAAAAGCAAAAAATGCAAACAGAATAATCGCTGCTAATGCAAGAAAGGAAGTACTCAAGGAAGACTTAATGTATAAATACATTTCAATCAACCAAAGGTGCATTGATAAAATCTTTCTATATCCTTATTCTCTACTTTATTGAACGATTCAACCAAATTGATTACTCCCCATGTGGCATTCGGGAAGGAAAACCAAATACAATACCATAAATGAAAAAGAGTGCTGCCATGCTATCAAAATAGGCAAACTGCTGTTGCAGTGAAATTACTGCTCAAAATAAAATTATGCATTCTAAAAACCTAGCAAGAAAGTTTTTGTTTCAGGTCACCCGACCGACCCTATATGAATTGGGCCGACTCTACGTTTTTTATGCAATTTTGAAGGACTTTTATTTTTACCCCTTTTTGGTCAATTTTAGGGTTCCCAGAGAGGCTGGCTATTACATTCATGTTAAAAAAAAAGATTTCAAAAAGATTCCGACCTACCGAACCTACATTTTCCTCCCATGGTACATGAAACAAACCTTTTTCTTTTGGCTTTAGGCAGGCACACAACGCCGTTTATAAGCTATGGCAACCAACTCAAAATAAAATGCATGTCTGACAGTGTGCTATCAACATGTTGTTCTGGAAAGCTGAAGGCTGTGAGACTTATTACACTCATTTAACCCTTTAAGGTATCTACCAGGTTTCGGCCAATTCTAATCTACCCACAATCTTAACACTTTGGATCATATGATTTTGATATATTATGATAACAGAAGCAAGGAAAACAAAACCTCATTCGACTAGATAAGAATATATTGACATTTGAAAATGGACACCCTTAACTATGACTGCTCATGGGTATGCCCCTTTTTTTTAAAATGTTTTTTAAAATTTTTGAATGATTGACCCATAATATCTCAACCAAACTTCTAAGATGTTTAGAGGAGATCATTTATAACATAGTCAGTCAATCGAAATGAGTGGTCACAGGTGAAACCAAAGAGCCATGGAAATCTTAGGGAAAAACACAAATTGAAGAAAATCTATTTTCTCAAAATTTTGCAACACAGAAAAAAAATTGGCCAACATTTTCTAATTAAAACCTTGGCCATCTGTGCATAGGATCGAAAGATACATTTTACAATACAAAAAGAAGTGATTCATTGATAAATAAAAACAGTTTGAAATTTTTTCCAATATTAAGCCGAGACATTTATGATAACTTAGGCCATATTTTTTTGAAGGAACAAAACAGTGACAAGAATGACAGTCATGAATGAAGCCCTGGCAGGTAAGTCCCCGGTGCTGCATTCAAGCCTCATGTCACCCACCTCATATGAAAGGGAGACGATGCCTTCTACACTACTGCCCCTGGCTGTTACAAAGATCTCTCTGAACTATATGAGCATTATCATGTCGGAAAAAAATTAGTATTTTAGTGTCAATTTAAGTTGAAACTGAATCAGCTTCTATACTTTATACTTACATTATTCTGAAATGATAACTATTACTTTCCGACTTTGACATCGATAAAACACCATACACTTATAAAACAGTTTACCTTGAATATGTAATAATGTTTTGTGGCAACGTACAGCACTAGTTAACAGCAGGGTGAGGCTTGTACTCTACATGCAGGCTTTGCAGCAGAGGTCACATTCAACTGACAGGCTAAATTAGGAAGGCTAAATCAGGTATAATGAAAACGCCTTGCAACAATTTGCTCAATGACAGGTGTTGGACAGCCTTGGCAGCTGTCACTGCAGATCCCTTCAGCAACGTTTTTAGGCATGTCTCAATTGAAGACCATACAGCTTGATACATTAATGGTTTGCTGGTCAGAGCTGTCTCTGTGAAGAGAGGAGAGTATGAATAATTTAAGTCCCCCCAAACAGTACATCTAATTTATATAGGAATGGTATGCCCAAATCACCAGTAGACCATAGCATTCATATACTGCCTAAGTCTAAATATAAGTACCGGTATATAAGTAAAATGCTTAACATACTGGTGGGAAAATGCCCTCCATACGGAGACCCTAGGATCCTCAGCACCGGGTGGTGTACATCACTCTGTGACGAGATCTGAGGTGGCTTCGGTAGTGGCTATAGTCTCTATTTGTTTACTACTTGAACTCTCCAAGCACAGTGCCAGTTAGTTCAATTAGTTCATTTCAGACCCTCCGAACCCCCAAATTTTGTATCTTATATATGCTCATATTTGCCCCTGAGCAAAACTGAGTCTACTTGCCTAATGCCTAATTTGCTTAATGCTTAAGTAACTTTGGTGAACATTAATCATGTGATTAGATTCAGCTAAACGTCAATAATTTAAATTGTACAATCACCATTATAAGTACAAATCAATGAACTTATGGTTGAGAAATATCGAGCAAAGTTTCACTATTTCTACTCAATAATTTCATTACATTGGTTCTCAAATTGAATCCAATAATCCAATGAATTGTCAAACCATGTTGTTATTAAATATACCTTCTTTTTGGAACCTTTTACTACAAAGTGTTGTTAACCCTTTAAGGATGGCATTATGTATTAATGTATCATACCCCTGGTCATCAAAATGCTAGAATGTAGCCCTGGTGAGTAACTCGCTAGTGCTGCATTTAAGCATCTTGCCGATCCAACAGGGTTAACACACTCCTATAGGGTCCGCAAGACGGAATTCAGACATCCCCAAAGGATTCACAGAAAGAAAAGTGAGAGTTCGCTGGCCTCACCTGCCATAGTCAGGCATGTGTCTCCAAAAGCACCCTCATATGACAGTCAGGCTGACTTTGACTGTAGGGAGAGTCCAGCACTGCCTGAGTTTCATGACTACCAGAGTCTGGCAGTGCGGGACTCTAGTCTATGAGAGTTCCACTTTCATGCTCAAGGGTAGTCTGGCAATGCTGGACTGTACCTAGAGTGAGAGTACAGCTATGCCAGACTTTTTTTCAACTCCGCCACATCACTGAACGTATGGTCGTCTATCCCAACACACGCCCAGTTCAGAGAGACGTACATTAACTCGGCAAATGAGAGAGATCTGGGTTCTCTGCCCCTGGTGAATCTCTTTGAATCAAATTTTTTCTTACGCCTGGACACACGTTCAGCAGAAAAGTCTCTACCTTCACTCCTGAGGTTGAAGAGTCTAGGTGTGCTGGTCCTGGGGTCCGGGGTGGGATCTCTCGACTCTGGTGGCGATTTGTCTTTGTCTTTGTCTTTGTCTTTGTCTTTCGTCGTCTCTCTGGACTTGCGGCCCACGATCCTGTTCCTGATCTTCTCCTCCAGGGCGTCAATCCTGGCTTGCTCCTCCTGTTCCGCGTCCAACGCCTCTAAGTACTCCAGGTACTCTGCCCCGCTGCCAAACTTCTCTTCACTGTGGAGTTCCGCGAGGCTTTGGTTAATGGCCTCCTCGTCCTCCTTTTCGGCCTCCTTTGCTGCTCCAGCAGCTGTCTTCAATCTGGAGGACCTCCTAGCCGGTAATGGCTTGTAGTCCGCGTCGGGTACCTCTTTGCAATTCTTCCCTCTCGGTGTAGAGTGGTCTTTGCCACAGGCGTAACACCATGCTGACGCCATCTTCACTTAAATTAATTAATGAAGAATCCTCTTATATAGTAGGGAAAACCTTGTAGGAATCCCAAATAAATTCAAAATATAAACGACAGTTGGTTCGCTGGCCTATCCATGTAGAGCCACAGAGGAAGCGTCCTCTCAGTGCAAATTTTGAAATCCAACTGTGGCGGGCTAAGACGCGTCCCTAGCGACCAGCCACACACCCCTAGTGTGTGAACAATGAACTAACACGACCCCTGCGTCAGAGTGTCCTATATAAGGGGGCGTGGCAACTTGACTCGGCAATATACACATATAACTGCCAGGGCTCTTATATAGACAATAATGTTTTACAATGAATATATGGCCTCCCCAATGCTTGTAAAGAAGTCCCATACAATATAATAGTATTGTCCTGAACAGGCAAGGGTCTACCATCACAGACCACCAGCCATATAGGTGTGTAACAGGCAACATAGAGATTCATGCATGTACCAACATATGTCTGAGGTGATCCCAGAATCTTAATGTATATTTTCCAAATCCACAAGAATGGTGTCATATATCCTACCATTAAGCTCAATACTGCATTATATCCCCACCTGGTAGCAAACAAAGAAGGCTCAGGCTAAGTGAACCTCATCCTAAAGTTAGACATTGCTGGAGTGTGGGAAGAAAGTCAGGCTGACTCTGGTATGAAGAATTGTCTTACCTGACTGTCATTCAAGGATCAGGCTGACTCTAAAAAGGGAGTAACCTTATGGGACTACCAAAGGAGGCACGGATTAATTGAAGTGAAAGTCTAGCAGACTATCTCACCCGAGTCAGGCAGTGGCTTATCCTGGGGAGAGTCCAGCTGACGCTTACTTTTTTCTCTTTGTTTGGTATGATGCACCAATTCAGCACTGCCAGTTACCGCCAGGGCTGAATTGGTGCATCATGATGACAAATGTCATCTTTTCCAGACATCCATCTATAAATGGTTAATTGGTCCCATGCCATTTTTTTATGCTCACTGGCTTGGTTTGGTGGACAATTGGGTTGATTGAAAGAGAAACAGAAAAAGGAGGGCATTATTATCTTACAGAGACTTTCATGGGAACACTTTAGCATGGAGAACATCCCAGAAAACATGCAGAGCTACATTCAAGTTATCCGAATTGCCATCATTACTGACTTTTCAAGTTGAAGCCTACTTCATGTGCTCGCACAAATTATTCTACATGCAAACAGCGGATTTCAAACTTAATACGGCTACTTCTAATTATCAATCTGTTTCGTCAAGAATGTTTCAAGTGAGAAAAGCTATCAAGTCATCATTGAATTATGTTCGGATTTGGAGGCAGTGACCATTAGATTTAATGAGTGTCCATGGCTTAACAAAGATGGGGATATTTGGATTTCTACTAAAATGACCCATATTTTAGATGTCCAGATTTTCATAATTGAAAATGTGATGATGAGTTGGCTGACAATTTAAGGATTTTGATTAAGAGGCTACGATGGAGATGATAGAATCTCAACATTATGGTTTGTCAACAAAACTCTGCGCCATTTACATAGACATACTTATTTTTAGCTTCAACGAGTGATGTAGGATATAGATGTATATAAATATGTGGAACATGGTTTTGTGTTTATTACCTGGCGTTACTGTCTTGAGACGAAGAAAATGTATAAACCTGGAGGCCATGGATTATGGCTACATTTTACTCCATAGGGGCACAGAGAATTGCGTTCCCACAGGTTTTACAATAAGGAGGGCTGTATTTGCATGAAATAAATAACTAGCAATAAAACAGACTGGATGTCATCCATCCACCTCAAATATTAACATTGGGTATTAATTAGGGGAGGGGGAGTAAAGGAGAGGGGAATTAAATATAGGATTACAAGGAAATTGATTGACAAACCATCCTCAATGCACAATGGCCTTGAAAAGGATGAGATCATGTAATATGATGTTCACATTCAATGAGTCTCCTTTTCATTGTCACTGCTGACAAAGGGTCTTTGTATTGTAATTTCTGAAGATTTAGAGTCAAAACACATAAAACATTACATCACTTTGCGTATCAGACTAAATACAACAGACATAAGGTCATTCCCTGAGTATTATTTCTGTAATATTAGGGATTTGTCATTTTTTAACAGCAGGGGGGTTGGTGGATTTGGGGCGGGGCAAAAAAATTTGGACCCCTTGAAGGGGGGCCAAAAAAAATGCACCCCTTTTTAATGAAAAAGCCTGCGCGTTACTATAGCTGAAAGGGGTCGGCCGCGCTGAGTTTCAACGAGGGGAGGACCAAAAAAATGTCAACCACTCCCTTATCCGTCGGAGATTCATATCTCTATTAAGGGTCACACAAAGGAAGAGGTCTGAGGTGGAGATTGAAATCTGTCAAAATGTTATCCTGCAGCATTGCTTTTGTCTGCAGCCTGACAGTTCTTATATCACAATAATTTGTATCAATATATCATTTACTTGCATTTCTATTCCCCTTTGTCAAAGTCCAGAAGGTCAACAAATAGCAGCTGCATAGTGTCGGGGTGTGTTGTTCCTTGGAATATGTTATGTTGTCCTTGCTAAGGAGTTAAGGAAGCGTCTTGAAATTTTAAAGTAAACTTCTCCTTTCATCAGTATAGTGCAGAGCATCTTCTAATTCTGAACACAAACTAATGTACGTTAAATACTAACACCTCAATGTGGTGTTTTTGAGGTTACTCTGAAGCAAGGTTGCTCATTCTTCAGATTATCATATTTCCTTAGGATAATGGCAGCAACTGACCTCACTGATAATCTTTAGAAATGCTTCGGGTCTTAGTCTGTAGTGCCTATTCCAGGTTAGTCAGGGATATTGGTCAGAATGACAAACTGATATTCACAAATGACTAAGGCCTAATACTAATAAAGATGGAATGACTAAGGTGGTTTGGTCACGAATGACTGGACCTGATACTATTAGGTAACAATGGTTGGTCCTATAGGGAAGCAGAAAATGACTAACCAGGTTTGTTACTTGACTAAGTTCTGAGGTTCAAAGGTTATCTGTTTTGTTAAGACCTCACAGTTGGGGGGTGGGACCAAAAAAAATTGGACCCCTTGAAGGGGGGGACCAAAAAAATTTGGACGCCTCTTGAGGCGGGGACAAAAAAAATTGCCTCCCTTTTTAGCGAAAAAGCCCGCGTGTTACCATAGCTCAAAGAGGTCGGTCGCACTCAATTTCAACTTGCCTGAGGGGGGGACCAAAACAATTTCAACCCCTTCCGTGGGGGGGGCCAAAAAAATTTCGACCCGCTCGCGTGAAAATCCACCGACCCCCCCCCTGTTGTTAAAAAATGACCACTCCCTTACCAAGAACCAGCCTTATCTTGGTTAATACAGGGTTCTGGGTATAATAAGCATGGTCCTTACACAAGATGGACGTCATCATCAAACCTGTTGAGGTTTGTTGTTATGAACATAGAACTCTATATAAATCCACTCTATTTAAATCCACGTATCTAAGGATATGGAATATGGACAATTGAAGAATGATCCCATTATCAGTAAATAATATAAGAATCTATGACATTGATCGCTCAATTTTTATGAACCCTCCTTGACTGTGATGAGAGCGCCCCACACTTGTGATTTTGAATGGTCAAATAAATTGATTAAACTACAACTATATTCTAAGCTAAGGAAAAACGATAACGACAGTTTTCCAGGTGCAGGAATAGACAGACTTTTATTCACAAGAGGATATAAGTACTCATTTTTCCATGTAAGAAACCACCAGTAAAGTAATCAAATACACATTGTCCACATAGTAGGACAAGTAAAGTATGTTCTGACTGACTTCCTGAGTAAACAACAGGTTTTATATAATCTCCTGTTTAGGTCACATGGACTGGTGAGGGTCGACTTCTCACCTGAGAGGCGGCACACAATCAAATGGAGAGGACCCGAGTCCTCTCCTGGAAACTGTGTGCACTAGCTCCTAGGTAGAGAAGCCGAGTAAAAAGTAGGTGCTACTCAGAAATACCATATATATAGAGAGAGAGATAGAGATACCATGTAATATAGTACCCCAGACATGTCTCTGATACCCTAGGGGATGTACATTTAGATACTGAACATATTTTCGTGCAGGTTTCAATAGATAACGGCTCAAATTACAGCCCCATATTGGGGCATGGTGAAAAATACATAAATGATGTAGATAAACTTAAAAACACATCATTATGTAAAGATAACCTCCAACATGTACATTTTTTTGGTTGACAAAAGACACATTCTAATGTCCATTAATCAGGGTCTTATACTTTGTTTAATCCCATCTAATGAAGGAGCTTGATTGCAGTGCAGAGAACATGTTCAGGCTGTGTCACACGACCTTGGGCCAATTTTTTTGTCTCTGACCGGGTGCTATTTTTGACTGGGTGCCGTCTCTGACCGGGTGCCATCTCTGACCTTGTGTCAGAGAAAAGTGTTTTTAATTGTTAACCTATACTCACATCTATAAGGATTTGTAAAAACGTTACGGCAGTTGTTATGTAATTATAATTAGCCTCCTGCTGTTGGTAGAAGGTAACTAAACTCCCAAAGTGATGTCTGGTCAGAGATGGCACCCAGTCAGAGACGGCACCCAGTCAGAGACGGCACCCGATCAGAGACAAAAACATTGGCCCAAGGTCGTGAGATACAGCCTTTAGTTACTTTCTGACATTTATGTGTGACTGAATGCTGCCTTCCTAGATTTAATAAGGCACAGCTTAAGGTGTTGACATAGATCTGAATTAGGACTCTGTGGAAAAGGTTTTGTAAATTATTTCTTGGAGCATCATTTAGCAAGTATCAACAAAATTGAATATTCTAGATTCTTAGGGCCATAACTCATTAGCCGATTTAGATGCATTATCATCTGATTCATCCATAGAAATATATTACAAAGTACTACTTTGGGCCTTGTTGTGTATCGGCCGATAATACATTAAAATCGGCTGATGGGTTATGACTCTAAGTAAAGTTATGATTAGGTTTTTATAATCTTCTGATATATTCTTGCGAGCGTCTCCATTAGTTGTGGCACTTTGACATTACAATCTAAGGCATTAGGTTCAATGTTCCTAGAACCATGTGTTTAAATGTGTAGCAGTCATGAAGAGAAATACAATTCTCTTTCAGGGAAACTCTGTATGCTTATAGATCCGCAGCAGTGCCTTAAGCATTAAAATAATGTCTCCTATTCTAATTAAGCACCATGCTCTCAGATTACAGAATAATCCATTCATAAAGTGTGTATTCCACCAACGTCGGTCAGCCGAGATTTTGTCATCAGATAAAGGTCTATAATATTAAACTTATGGACGAATCTCCTCCGACCGACAAAATCACGCCCAATTCAGTCAGCGGAATACTCCCTTAGCATCACTAATCTATGTTTGTCTGTCTCCATGTTTGTCCGTCTGTCTGCTGGTCTGTGCTGTCTTTATCTCTCTATCTCTCTCTCTATACATATACATGTACTATAACTATGTATTTCTGTACAAATTTACTGAATTAATATTAGAGACGCTGAACATATATATATAGAGAGTCAACAGGTGTGTTTTAGATGTAATATAATGTATATGTTGTTATGATACTAACAGAATAACAGGCTACTGGATGCAGACGGACTAGAAAAAAAAACATGATCCTGTTCTTTCCTTCTTATGTGAGTAGAAATATGATTCCCTGTTTACAGCATGCCCATATAGTAGCTCATCTGTCCATTTCCATTTGTGAGAATTGTAAGCTTGCTTAATTAGTAATGTGTATTGCGAGGCTAGATGAGGGAGTGATTCCCAAATGATGGACATGCAGCAAAACTATAAATGTAAGTTCCACAATATACAGTAAGGCATTGAGGCAGTTGTCACAATTGTACGAATAACACAGTGGCGTAGGGAAAGGAGGGGGGGCAGGCCCAGTGGGCACAAAATTTAGTTCAACGTTGAATCAATGTTGGATCAAAATTGAATCAACATTAATAATATTTTTTCAATTTTGATTCAATGTTATGTGCCCACGGGGGGGGGGGTGGCGGGCCCACTCAATCATTGAATATATGTTTGGCCCCCGAAATTTGTCAAGACCTGTAATATAGTACACACAGTTTCCAATCCTTACCACTCCCGCGTAGGGAAAAGTGTAGTCTACTTACAGGAAGATTTTTGGTCTCCTATTGCCATTTAGGATAACTCAAAAATAAAAAAGTTTGATTTCTGCCAAATGGTATCACAGGGGTAATTTCCATGGGCATTTCTGCTCCTGATCAAAAGAGTGTGTGCTGATGTACATCATTCTATAAGCAAAATCCCCATTCCAGTTAATGTCTGACCATAGCCAAGGCTATGAAAGGAAGTGCTAGCTTACTGCCAATGCTTGAGCTATGTTAGTTATATTGACACCACAGTATTTCATTGCTAGTGATACTCTAATATGCTCTGAGCTCTGATTCATGCCACCAGGTAATAAACCTTATAAGGGCCTTTAGGACTGATCCCTTCTGTCTTGTGTTAAAACAATCCTCTGACAGGATTCTCATGTCTTTTTTTGTGTTAAAACATGTCCCTCGTCATGTCTCCCTCTGAGATGTGTTACAACGTCCTATTGGTACACCTTCCCACTGCCCAATGTTAAAACAACCCCTCTGGGTCTCCTGCCCACTGCCCAGCACTGCCCCCTGACTCTTAACTATGTCAGATTACAGCCTAGGCGTCTCTCCCCCGAGACAGAAGTGCACAGTCCTGTGACAACTAGTAGTGGCAACCAAAATAGGCATGACACAGACCAACAGATGGTCATGATACCTGTCGATGTTATAGGGAATAAGAGAAAGCGCCAGTTTTCCATTAATCATGAATCATGCCTATTAGTCATGTAACTTCTATTGACACAAGAATATCCCCCTGATATGACAAGCTAACATCCGCTTAGCTCCGATTCATGCTCACAGGTAAAGAAATCCTATTAGGACTGCTCCCCTCAACCTTGTGTTAAAATGATCTTCTGACAAGAGGTTGCTGCCCTTTGGATTAAAACATCCTCCTGAGCCTCCTGCCCTCTGCCCTGCACTGTCTTTAGGCTGTAATTACCATCAGATTACAGCCTGCACTGATAATAATGGACCTGGAAATGTTAGTCACTACGGACTACATTTCTATAGTCACATGAATGTAGCAAAAACGACTATACCAAGTTAGTCACCTATGTCTATAGTAAGTTAGTCATATAGTCAACCTATAGTCAGCCATTAAATCAGCTGATTTGGGCTATATAGTCAAGTGACTATGAATTTAATGGTTTCATGGTCTAAAGTAGTCACCATGACTAATAGATATAGTCAATCATGAGGAATAAGGGAAACTTAAGTACTGAAGGCAGGTCAAGGTTCAGCAGGGTAGACATGGCTAGGATAAGGCAGGCCAGGGGACAGGCTAGTAGGACAGGGCAGGGCAGGGCAGGGACAGGCTAGGATGAGACAGGGCAGGGGACAGGCTAAATAAGGCAGGCCAGGGGACAAGCTAGGATAAGGCAAGGCAGGGGACAGGCTAGGATAACGGCAGAGCAGGTGACAGGCCAGGATAAGGCAGGCCAGGGGACAGGCTAGGATGAGGCTGGGCAGGGCAGGGCAGGGACAGGCTAGGATGAGGCAGGGCAGGGGACAGGCTAAATAAGGCAGGCCAGGGGACAGGCTAGGATTAGGCAAGAGCAGAGCAGGTGACAGGCCAGGATAAGGCAGGCCAGGGGACAAGCTAGGATAAGGCAGGGCAGGGGACAGGCTAGGATGAGGCTGGGAAGGGCAGGGCAGGGACAGGCTAGGATAAGGCAGGGTAGGGGACAGGCTAAATAAGGCAGGCCAGGGGACAGGCTAGGATAAGGCAAGGCAGGGGACAGGCTAGAATAACGGCAGAGCAGGTGACAGGCCAGGATAAGGCAGGCCAGGGGACAAGCTAGGATAAGGCAGGGCGGGGGACAGGCTAGGATGAGGCTGGGAAGGGCAGGGCAGGGACAGGCCAGGATAAGGCAGGGCAGGGGACAGGCTAAATAAGGCAGGCCAGGGGACAGGCTAGGATAAGGCAAGGCAGGGGACAGGCTAGGATAACGGCAGAGCAGGTGACAGGCCAGGATAAGGCAGGGCAGGGGACAAGCTAGGATAAGGCAGGGCAGGGGACAAGCTAGGATAAGGCAGGGCAGGGGCCAGGCTAGTAGGATAGGGCAGGGCAGGGCAGGGACAGGCTAGGATGAGGCAGGGCAGGGGACAAGCAAGGATAAGGCAGGGCAGGAGACAAGCTAGGATAAGGCAGGGCAGGTGACAGGCCAGGATAAAGCAGGGCAGGGGACAGGCTAGGATAAGGCAAGGCAGATGACAGGCTAGGATAAGGCAGAGCAGGTGACAGGCTAGGATAAGGCAGGGCAGGTGACAGGCTAGGATAAGGCAGGGCAAGTGACAGGCCAGGATAAAGCAGGGCAGGGACAGTCTAGGATAAGGCCGGGCAGGAGACATGCTAGGATAGGGCAGGGGACAGGCTAGGATGAGGCAGGACAGGGGACAGGCTAGGATAAGGCAGAGCAGGTGACAGGCTAGGATAAGGCAGGGCAGGTGACAGGCTAGGATAAGGCAGGGCAAGTGACAGGCCAGGATAAAGCAGGGCAGGGACAGTCTAGGATAAGGCCGGGCAGGAGACATGCTAGGATAGGGCAGGGGACAGGCTAGGATGAGGCAGGACAGGGGACAGGCTAGGATAAAGCAGGGCAGGTGACAGGCTAGGACAAGGCAGGCCAGGGGACAAGCTAGGATAAGGCAGGGCAGGTGACAGGCCAGGATAAAACAGGGCAGGGACAGGCTAGGATAAGGCAGGGCAGGGGACATGCTAGGATAGGGCAGGGCAGGTGGCAGGCTAGGATAAGGCAGGCCAGGGGACAGGCTAGGATAAGGCAGGCCAGGGGACAAGCTAGGATAAGACAGGCCAGGGGACAGGCTAGGATGAGCAGGTGACAGGCTCCTGTGTAGGCCTATCATGCTCTGTCAGTCTAGACATACACTGTTCATGTATGTCTATGTGATCAAAATTGGAACAAATTACCATGATAACTCTATCAAACATGAGAACTCATGCACCCTATAACATCTTAAGTTGTCATAGTCAACTGTAACATAACATATAACAAGCAGGGATATCCATAGAACAGTGGTTTAGGAGAGGATGTGCCTACCTGAAGTCCATGGACCATTCAAATTTGAATCCTAACTGTTTCCTGTGCACACATTCCTGTGACATCATCAATTTGTGTGATCCACATATAGTCACTACTGACTATCTTTATGACTAATATGTGACTAAGTTGTATAGTCTCCTGACTACGGGGGTCAAAATATGATGGTATAGTCAGTACTGACTATAGGTTTTATTATCAGTGTGGGTTCGTGTCTATCTGCATCCCAGTCTTCCCTCACCCTACACATGACAGCAGCATGTACAACGAGACTCGTCGTGATGAGCTATTCTTTATTTTTCATTACTGACTTACTTTTGACTATTTCTGTTTTGAAATTGTCGCAGACTGAGGAAAACATGAATATTCTTTTTTCAGATAATTACTACTGGTATGTGTAAGCAAAAACTCCTATCCGGAAGGTTTTAGAACTGTGATCAGATTTATGTTTAAAGATGAAACACTGCAAAGTATATATTTTTTCATAACCAACCGGTTTATTATAGTAGAGATGCCTAGGACATATTTGACACCGCCGCACTAATTGTGTTTCTAAATCATATGTCCAGCCTGCAATGATTTTTCCGAGATTCGGAATGTATTTTCCCATTGGTGTTCAATATTCATCTTGTGTCTTCTTATCAGCAGAGAAAGTCTCAATTCACCATTTACTAATGCTGAGACATAAAATGTTAAAGGAGGTGATAGAAAATGTTGGATGTTGCCTGAGGGTTTTTGATATATCAAGAGCAGACAGTAGTCTAGGTTTTCATATTTACGAAGTGAGCACCTATCCAACTTCCATTAGTACCTATTCAAAGTAATGGAGCATCTCACTCATGAGGCTAACCACAGCTTAAGGCAGAAAACTCATGTTTCTGTGTGAAAGAACTGGCGATCGAAACAGTTGCTATCAGAATGCCAGCTCCTAATGCTTTCACAATGGTTAGATTGCTCATATGTAAGATGACTATTTGTGGGAAAGGGAGACTATCCTTGCTATAGAAATGCACTTCGGGCCCCTACCATGTAAAACTTTTCACAAGCTTTTCAGTGTAATATATGTCTTGATACGATCTAGATCTTCTATCCCACCACAGGATTACATCTAAAAAGGTTCTCATAAAGATGGAGTATTTTACAAAGTGATGATGTTTACTAAATAGCTTATTGCGAAGAACCATTATTTGTGTTTATCATTAGATCAAAAATATTAGAAAAAGTTTCGGAAAAAAGTTTGAAAACAACCAGTCTTTGCTAGCTGGGATACCGGTAAAGATATTTCAAAATGAAGAGTAGCCTGATGATATGTGGGTGGGAGAGAGCTTCCTTCTATATATACTGTGGTACCGCTATGTCCTCTGTTTTCTTGTAGACGTACATAGAGAAGGAGGGTTTCTCTATCCACACCATAGTGATAGGTAATACATATTATAATCCTCTACTTTATCTTTATACATGACATGATATAAGGTCAGATCCAGTCTTGATGTGTGAGGTGCTTTATTGAGAACTCCCTATAGCTATGAAAGGGGACATTCCTGTGTAGCTGCTGTTCCTACCACCTTAATGGTGACAGTAGAAAGGAGCAGTTGGAATAAGCTGAGCTGACATATTGAATGAAGCTGAGAGAAAATGTTTGCTGTCAAATAGACTTCAGACCCCTGCTATTGCTTATGTGGATCTTTTGCGGAAAGCCACTCAACTCCACAAGGAGGGCTCGATGCATGGCTTCCCCGGTACCTGGTACCACTGAGGGGAAGTCAGACGTTAGGCCTGGGAGAGTGAGAAATTTTCATCAAAAAATGATACCCACCTCTGCTATTCCTGAGACATTCCTGCATCTAACAAGCTTTTCAGTGTGATATATATCTTGATATGATCTATATGTTATATCTCTCCTCAGAAATAAACGTAAGCAGGCTTTCACAAAGACAGAGGATTTGGCAAAAATATAGGGTTTACTAAAAAAGCTAAGTGCCATTAACGGCTATTAGTGTTTATCATAACATCAGAAGAATATTTGAAAAACGTCCGTGAAAAGTAACCTGATCTTATGTGGGTGGGGGAGTGCTTCCTTCTTCTATATTTATGTGGTGATGAACCATAATGCATCATTATGCTTTACCTCTTAGAGGTTCTACCTCGGCCGGATCAGTCCTTGATTCGGGCCGGATGGTACTACCAGGTTGTCAGCCTGCCTGGTTACAAGCCTGGCCCGGGTGAAGCTCACTCGGCCTGGACTGCTCATCTGGCATGGTGACAGCCAGAACTGCGCAGTTTGCTCTGCCCTTCCGGCCTGAATGACCAACCAGGCCCAGATGGACAGATGTCGCCATCGGTGGCGGCCTGCTATATAAGGCAGGCCCTCACCGGTCACTGGCAATTTCTAGTGGGAGCTCCACCTATGAGGGTACACGTGGATACCTCTTAGGTAGCAGCTACTGAAGATTCACTGATAGAACCCTGGATTGGACCCTGCTCCCCAGATGTCCATCAACCCATTTGGTAGAAGAAACCTGATTCAGGTTCTGTCTCTATCATCTGTTATATTATGGTAGTGTGGCCATGATAGTTTCCATTTGCCTGCAAACACCTGAATAAAGAAGGCTCTTTACAACTGTACATCCACCTGTGTTCTTCCTTAGGAGGGTAGCTGCAAGTCATAGGATCCTTACAGTTCCCTAGTAGTCAGATACTTAGATGGTTTCCTAACAGTCCCTAATCCTAGCCTACCCCCGAGTATGGGATCACTACATTTATATACAGGGATTTATATCTATTGTCTCACTCTCAGTTAATGGGAAGGTGTATTTATACCTCAGGACCTCACAGCTGCCGTTTCCTTTTATTACAGATAAATGTCAGTACGTATTACCAATAAATCTGATATTGACACAGTCAGCATCACTCCCCCCGGCTGTTTAGCATCACCTGGTGGTCTGTGATAGAAGAATATGCCATATAACTTACAGTGAGAACACCCAGGCAGAGAATAATGATGGGATATCCTACTCAGTTTTCATTAGGGTTCTGGGTATCCTGCTATATCTCATCACTTTCACACCGACCGCTCGTATCCTATGTCATGTTTCTTCAGCTACTGGCTGTATTATCTTGCAGATGTATGGATACAGACATAATAGATGCTCTATCACTGCTCCCTATAGGACGTGGTGAACTAGGCCGGTATAGAAGATGAGGAGGAGTAGTATATAATGTATCGGAACGGGACTATGCTTAAGTACTGTTTATTACTCAATCGATATGCAGCCAATCAGAGGCCTCCATTTGGTCACGTGACCGGAAGTGACCTACTTAGGGGATTAGTGGTGACGTCACGTGACCAAGTTAGCCAATCAGAGGCTGCCATTTGGTCACGTGACCGGAAGTGACGTCATATGACCTACTTATGGACCGGAAGTGACGTCATATGACCTACTTAGGGGACCGGAAGTGACGTCATATGACCTAATTTAGGATCACGTGACCGGAAGTGACCTGATGAGTCACGTGACCGGAAGTGACGTCACATGACCTAATGGACAACTGGAAGTGACGTCATGTGACCTCATTGAGGATCACGTGACCGGAAGTGACCTGATTGATCACGTGACCGGAAGGGGAGTTTGTCTCTTTTAAGAAAAAAAGAAAGAAAAGAATTTAATCAAGAGACACACTTCTTCCTCTCGAGAGGAAGAAGTGTGTCTCTTAATTTTTTTGTTTAGGAAGTGATGGTCTTTAGGATCACATGACCGGAAGTGACCTGATGAGTCACGTGACTAGAAGTGACGACGTCACATGAGTGACACTTTAAGAGGACATGCGACTTACTAATAAAAGAAGACGTATGAAAATAAAAACACAACAATAATTTTATTTTATTTTTTTATTTATTTTTTTTCAATCTTGATAAACACTCTATTTTTGAAAAGATGCGCTCAATCAATCAATAACACACTTTTTTTTTTTTTCATATCTCTAAAGGACTCGTTGTCACACCGTCAGAATGCACGCGACGCTTATAATACAAGTAGCGCACGCCATCTTTCTCTATGGTGTAAGTGACCATTTTGTTTCGTACCACTTTGAAATTTCTATTTACCGCAAGGAGAGTTTTTCGTTGGCGAAGAACATCCAAGAAGTCGTCTGGTTCTTTAGGGTTTTGTTTCTTCTGTACACCTTTTGCACTCCATTTTTTGGATTTTCTTTCACCGGTGCTGCTGACTCGATCGTAGCAAATGTAAGTCTTAGGGTTGAGACTTAGGATCCCGTCACCTTCCCACTCCGCTTTCATAAGCCCCGAAGTTCTCAGATCGTGAAGGTACCGTCTCTCACAACATCCGCCGGGCGGCGGACGCCATTCTCGCACTCTTTCCGTTTTTGTCTTCAATAAAAGCTCTAAGTGATCGTCGCACACCGCTGTCGGAATCCACTTTCGTTTCTCTCTGAAGTACGTCTCTCTCAGGTGAGGTTTGACTAGGTCATCCAACGTGTCACCACTGAGAGCCATGTAAAGACTGTCGGTGTCCATTTGACAAAGAGCATAATCGCGCCGATCGACGAATCTATCCATTTTCAACTTCCCATACTGGTATACCATGAACCCTATTTGAATAGGGAGGTTGTTCTTGACTGTTTTCGGTTGTAGTTCGACTTCAAACAGATCAGAACTCAACTCGGACGCCTTTTTGAAGCGCCACCAATTGGCCAATAGTTCGAACTTCCGACTGTCAGTGTATCTCACCGCCGTGTGTTTTTCTTAGTTGCAGATTGTTTTACCGTACGTGGCGTTTCCCATTAACTTGTAACAGTCTGACAGAATTTTCTCGTTCTCGTTCACGTCGCCACGTCTTCGTGCCGCCGTTACTTCCTCCGCGAAACCGGCAAAGGAGCGTTTAGGTAGGTATTCTACGACCAGCTGTACTTTGGTGACAATCAAACCGTGCTCTAAATACCACTTGAGAAGGGGCGTTCCCAAGAGAATATTTTTTCCGTGGTAACTCCCTATCAGACATCTCTGAGGCGTGTTCAACAGCTTTTCTTCCTGCGCAAAGTCTGACATGTGAGGTCCTATGTCCGATTTTGAAACGGACACGTTCTTGAAAACGGGGGTCATTTCTTCGAAGTAGTCTCGTAGGTGAGGCGGCGTAGTGATGTCCACTTGAACTAAACCGAACATTTTCCCGTCTTTGACAGCGGAAAGGATGTCGCTCCCGCTCATAGCGTTTCGAGACACTTTCAAAGCGTCAACCTTCCAGTGTTGTTGGGAGGTCTTAACCCGCTCATCTCGACGCTTCATCTCTCTCCATTCGCACTCCCACACGACGACCAGCTTGTGACCTAGCGCTTTCAAGTAAGCGCTTACTCTAGCCGTTCTGTCGCGTCTCTCCTCCCTCAGTGAAGCGCACTGATATCGGTGCGACGGTATGCACTCGTGAGCGTGGAACCAACACCCGTGAAACTGGAAAACCGTATTAGAGGCCGCGTGAAACCCGTCGACGCGAATTCTTCGACAGCCTAGAACCATCTCGCCGCCGTTGAAAGCGTGGCGCAGTTTCACGTCGCGGTCGTGCTCTACAAAGCGTAACCACTCCAAAGCGCTGTGAGAGTTTCTTTGCCTAATTTCGGGCTTGAACTCGGTCTCAGGTCGTCTCACCGCGTAATAGCCCGTGCAGTGCGCTTCGCTCATGCAGCCCAAGTACAGAGAGTTAGCGTCTAGGCCTAGGATGTGCTAGCACGTTCTCGCTTCTTCGCCGTACTTGTGCTCCCTTATCCGCGTGGTGCCCTTCTCTTGAAATCTATGGAAGATGATGGAAGGACCACCGACTAGATTTTCTTTGATCAGAGCATGGAGGACGGCGTCGAACTGGGGGAACGTTGTGAACGCGTCTTCTAGGTTTTGGAAGAGGAACCGTAAAGTCAAACCGGCGAGAGAAATCCCGTCTTTCAACATGTCAATGCCGCGATCTTGGAAAAATTTAGTGTGATTTTTCAGAGCTTATATGAAAGGTTTGACGTCTTTGTTGTTGTAGTTGATCAAGTAATCTCCCATAGTTTGCATCTTCTCGTCGGACCAAACTTTCTGACATGCGGCGTAGTCGGATTCGGACATTTTGACGCCCGTCAGTTCGCTGTCAAAAGCCGATCTCGGTGGCAGTGTTCTGTTTCCCAGTTTCCTGGTAGACGTCATCCATTCGTAAGGAAAGTGACCTTTCTCTTTGTTTCTGGTGAAAGCTCGCAAATAGTTCGCGTAGTTGTAACCGGGTGCCAAATTGTTGACTACGTCCAAGAAAACCGTGTGCTGTGTGTAAACCACCAAGGCACTCTAAGGGGAGTTTGTCTCTTTTAAGAAAAAAAGAAAGAAAAGAATTTAATCAAGAGACACACTTCTTCCTCTCGAGAGGAAGAAGTGTGTCTCTTATTTTTTTTGTTTAGGAAGTGATGGTCTTTAGGATCACATGACCGGAAGTGACCTGATGAGTCACGTGACTAGAAGTGACGACGTCACATGAGTGACACTTTAAGAGGACATGCGACTTACTAATAAAAGAAGACGTATGAAAATAAAAACACAACAATAATTTTATTTTATTTTTTTATTTATTTTTTTTCAATCTTGATAAACACTCTATTTTTGAAAAGATGCGCTCAATCAATCAATAACACACTTTTTTTTTTTTTTCATATCTCTAAAGGACTCGTTGTCACACCGTCAGAATGCACGCGACGCTTATAATACAAGTAGCGCACGCCATCTTTCTCTATGGTGTAAGTGACCATTTTGTTTCGTACCACTTTGAAATTTCTATTTACCGCAAGGAGAGTTTTTCGTTGGCGAAGAACATCCAAGAAGTCGTCTGGTTCTTTAGGGTTTTGTTTCTTCTGTACACCTTTTGCACTCCATTTTTTGGATTTTCTTTCACCGGTGCTGCTGACTCGATCGTAGCAAATGTAAGTCTTAGGGTTGAGACTTAGGATCCCGTCACCTTCCCACTCCGCTTTCATAAGCCCCGAAGTTCTCAGATCGTGAAGGTACCGTCTCTCACAACATCCGCCGGGCGGCGGACGCCATTCTCGCACTCTTTCCGTTTTTGTCTTCACGAAAAGCTCTAAGTGATCGTCGCACACCGCTGTCGGAATCCACTTTCGTTTCTCTCTGAAGTACGTCTCTCTCAGGTGAGGTTTGACTAGGTCATCCAACGTGTCACCACTGAGAGCCATGTAAAGACTGTCGGTGTCCATTTGACAAAGAGCATAATCGCGCCGATCGACGAATCTATCCATTTTCAACTTCCCATACTGGTATACCATGAACCCTATTTGAATAGGGAGGTTGTTCTTGACTGTTTTCGGTTGTAGTTTGACTTCAAACAGATCAGAACTCAACTCGGACGCCTTTTTGAAGCGCCACCAATTGGCCAATAGTTCGAACTTCCGACTGTCAGTGTATCTCACCGCCGTGTGTTTTTCTTAGTTGCAGATTGTTTTACCGTACGTGGCATTTCCCATTAACTTGTAACAGTCTGACAGAATTTTCTCGTTCTCGTTCACGTCGCCACGTCTTCGTGCCGCCGTTACTTCCTCCGCGAAACCGGCAAAGGAGCGTTTAGGTAGGTATTCTACGACCAGCTGTACTTTGGTGACAATCAAACCGTGCTCTAAATACCACTTGAGAAGGGGCGTTCCCAAGAGGATATTTTTTCCGTGGTAACTCCCTATCAGACATCTCTGAGGCGTGTTCAACAGCTTTTCTTCCTGCGCAAAGTCTGACATGTGAGGTCCTATGTCCGATTTTGAAACGGACACGTTCTTGAAAACGGGGGTCATTTCTTCGAAGTAGTCTCGTAGGTGAGGCGGCGTAGTGATGTCCACTTGAACTAAACCGAACATTTTCCCGTCTTTGACAGCGGAAAGGATGTCGCTCCCGCTCATAGCGTTTCGAGACACTTTCAAAGCGTCAACCTTCCAGTGTTGTTGGGAGGTCTTAACCCGCTCATCTCGACGCTTCATCTCTCTCCATTCGCACTCCCACACGACGACCAGCTTGTGACCTAGCGCTTTCAAGTAAGCGCTTACTCTAGCCGTTCTGTCGCGTCTCTCCTCCCTCAGTGAAGCGCACTGATATCGGTGCGACAGTATGCACTCGTGAGCGTGGAACCAACACCCGTGAAACTGGAAAACCGTATTAGAGGCCGCGTGAAACCCGTCGACGCGAATTCTTCGACAGCCTAGAACCATCTCGCCGCCGTTGAAAGCGTGGCGCAGTTTCACGTCGCGGTCGTGCTCTACAAAGCGTAACCACTCCAAAGCGCTGTGAGAGTTTCTTTGCCTAATTTCGGGCTTGAACTCGGTCTCAGGTCGTCTCACCGCGTAATAGCCCGTGCAGTGCGCTTCGCTCATGCAGCCCAAGTACAGAGAGTTAGCGTCTAGGCCTAGGATGTGCTAGCACGTTCTCGCTTCTTCGCCGTACTTGTGCTCCCTTATCCGCGTGGTGCCCTTCTCTTGAAATCTATGGAAGATGATGGAAGGACCACCGACTAGATTTTCTTTGATCAGAGCATGGAGGACGGCGTCGAACTGGGGGAACGTTGTGAACGCGTCTTCTAGGTTTTGGAAGAGGAACCGTAAAGTCAAACCGGCGAGAGAAATCCCGTCTTTCAACATGTCAATGCCGCGATCTTGGAAAAATTTAGTGTGATTTTTCAGAGCTTATATGAAAGGTTTGACGTCTTTGTTGTTGTAGTTGATCAAGTAATCTCCCATAGTTTGCATCTTCTCGTCGGACCAAACTTTCTGACATGCGGCGTAGTCGGATTCGGACATTTTGACGCCCGTCAGTTCGCTGTCAAAAGCCGATCTCGGTGGCAGTGTTCTGTTTCCCAGTTTCCTGGTAGACGTCATCCATTCGTAAGGAAAGTGACCTTTCTCTTTGTTTCTGGTGAAAGCTCGCAAATAGTTCGCGTAGTTGTAACCGGGTGCCAAATTGTTGACTACGTCCAAGAAAACCGTGTGCTGTGTGTAAACCACCAAGGCACTCTAAGGGGAGTTTGTCTCTTTTAAGAAAAAAAGAAAGAAAAGAATTTAATCAAGAGACACACTTCTTCCTCTCGAGAGGAAGAAGTGTGTCTCTTAATTTTTTTGTTTAGGAAGTGATGGTCTTTAGGATCACATGACCGGAAGTGACCTGATGAGTCACGTGACTAGAAGTGACGACGTCACATGAGTGACACTTTAAGAGGACATGCGACTTACTAATAAAAGAAGACGTATGAAAATAAAAACACAACAATAATTTTATTTTATTTTTTTATTTATTTTTTTTCAATCTTGATAAACACTCTATTTTTGAAAAGATGCGCTCAATCAATCAATAACACACTTTATTTTTTTTTCATATCTCTAAAGGACTCGTTGTCACACCGTCAGAATGCACGCGACGCTTATAATACAAGTAGCGCACGCCATCTTTCTCTATGGTGTAAGTGACCATTTTGTTTCGTACCACTTTGAAATTTCTATTTACCGCAAGGAGAGTTTTTCGTTGGCGAAGAACATCCAAGAAGTCGTCTGGTTCTTTAGGGTTTTGTTTCTTCTGTACACCTTTTGCACTCCATTTTTTGGATTTTCTTTCACCGGTGCTGCTGACTCGATCGTAGCAAATGTAAGTCTTAGGGTTGAGACTTAGGATCCCGTCACCTTCCCACTCCGCTTTCATAAGCCCCGAAGTTCTCAGATCGTGAAGGTACCGTCTCTCACAACATCCGCCGGGCGGCGGACGCCATTCTCGCACTCTTTCCGTTTTTGTCTTCACGAAAAGCTCTAAGTGATCGTCGCACACCGCTGTCGGAATCCACTTTCGTTTCTCTCTGAAGTACGTCTCTCTCAGGTGAGGTTTGACTAGGTCATCCAACGTGTCACCACTGAGAGCCATGTAAAGACTGTCGGTGTCCATTTGACAAAGAGCATAATCGCGCCGATCGACGAATCTATCCATTTTCAACTTCCCATACTGGTATACCATGAACCCTATTTGAATAGGGAGGTTGTTCTTGACTGTTTTCGGTTGTAGTTTGACTTCAAACAGATCAGAACTCAACTCGGACGCCTTTTTGAAGCGCCACCAATTGGCCAATAGTTCGAACTTCCGACTGTCAGTGTATCTCACCGCCGTGTGTTTTTCTTAGTTGCAGATTGTTTTACCGTACGTGGCGTTTCCCATTACCTTGTAACAGTCTGACAGAATTTTCTCGTTCTCGTTCACATCGCCACGTCTTCGTGCCGCCGTTACTTCCTCCGCGAAACCGGCAAAGGAGCGTTTAGGTAGGTATTCTACGACCAGCTGTACTTTGGTGACAATCAAACCGTGCTCTAAATACCACTTGAGAAGGGGCGTTCCCAAGAGAATATTTTTTCCGTGGTAACTCCCTATCAGACATCTCTGAGGCGTGTTCAACAGCTTTTCTTCCTGCGCAAAGTCTGACATGTGAGGTCCTATGTCCGATTTTGAAACGGACACGTTCTTGAAAACGGGGGTCATTTCTTCGAAGTAGTCTCGTAGGTGAGGCGGCGTAGTGATGTCCACTTGAACTAAACCGAACATTTTCCCGTCTTTGACAGCGGAAAGGATGTCGCTCCCGCTCATAGCGTTTCGAGACACTTTCAAAGCGTCAACCTTCCAGTGTTGTTGGGAGGTCTTAACCCGCTCATCTCGACGCTTCATCTCTCTCCATTCGCACTCCCACACGACAACCAGCTTGTGACCTAGCGCTTTCAAGTAAGCGCTTACTCTAGCCGTTCTGTCGCGTCTCTCCTCCCTCAGTGAAGCGCACTGATATCGGTGCGACGGTATGCACTCGTGAGCGTGGAACCAACACCCGTGAAACTGGAAAACCGTATTAGAGGCCGCGTGAAACCCGTCGACGCGAATTCTTCGACAGCCTAGAACCATCTCGCCGCCGTTGAAAGCGTGGCGCAGTTTCACGTCGCGGTCGTGCTCTACAAAGCGTAACCACTCCAAAGCGCTGTGAGAGTTTCTTTGCCTAATTTCGGGCTTGAACTCGGTCTCAGGTCGTCTCACCGCGTAATAGCCCGTGCAGTGCGCTTCGCTCATGCAGCCCAAGTACAGAGAGTTAGCGTCTAGGCCTAGGATGTGCTAGCACGTTCTCGCTTCTTCGCCGTACTTGTGCTCCCTTATCCGCGTGGTGCCCTTCTCTTGAAATCTATGGAAGATGATGGAAGGACCACCGACTAGATTTTCTTTGATCAGAGCATGGAGGACGGCGTCGAACTGGGGGAACGTTGTGAACGCGTCTTCTAGGTTTTGGAAGAGGAACCGTAAAGTCAAACCGGCGAGAGAAATCCCGTCTTTCAACATGTCAATGCCGCGATCTTGGAAAAATTTAGTGTGATTTTTCAGAGCTTATATGAAAGGTTTGACGTCTTTGTTGTTGTAGTTGATCAAGTAATCTCCCATAGTTTGCATCTTCTCGTCGGACCAAACTTTCTGACATGCGGCGTAGTCGGATTCGGACATTTTGACGCCCGTCAGTTCGCTGTCAAAAGCCGATCTCGGTGGCAGTGTTCTGTTTCCCAGTTTCCTGGTAGACGTCATCCATTCGTAAGGAAAGTGACCTTTCTCTTTGTTTCTGGTGAAAGCTCGCAAATAGTTCGCGTAGTTGTAACCGGGTGCCAAATTGTTGACTACGTCCAAGAAAACCGTGTGCTGTGTGTAATCCACCAAGTATTGATTGCTTCTCTTTATGACGCTGAATTCTTGGTTTCTTCGGTCTCCGGAGGCAAAGAACAAGTGAAGGCGTATTTTGATCAGGTTCAAGTCGTAACGCCCCGAGTTGAAGCCCACGACTGGAGCTTGAAGGATGTATCTCAGAAGCCGCTTCTTCAGTTAAACTAACGGGTGTCTGGTCTGAGCCGCAGCGAAGCCGCCTGGAGAAGGGGTGAATATCAAGGTCTTGATATGATCTATATGCTATTTCACTCCTCAGAATTAAACGTAAGCAGGCTTTCACAAAGACAGAAGATTTGGCAAAAATATAGGGTTTACTAAAAAAGCTAAGTGCCATTAACGGCTATTAGTGCTTATCATAACATCAGAAGAATATTTGAAAAAACGTCAGTGAAAAGTAACCTGATCTTATGTGGGTGGGGGAGTGCTTCCTTCTTCTATATTTATGTGGTGATAAACCATAATGCATCATTATGTTATACCTCTTTGAGGTTCCACCCCAGCTTGATCAGTCCTTGATCCGGCCCGGTCGGTACTACCAGGTTGTCAGCCTGCCTGGTTACAAGCCTGGCCCGGGTGAAGCTCACTCGGCCTGGACTGCTCATCTGGCATGGTGACAGCCAGAACTGCACAGTTTGCTCTGACCTTCCGGCCTGAATGACCAACCAGGCCCAGATGGACAGATGTCGCCATCGGTGACGGCCTGCTATATAAGGCAGGCCCTCACCGGTCACTGGCAATTTCTAGTGGGAGCTCCACCTATGAGGGTACACTTGGATACCTCTTAGGTAGCAGCTACTGAAGATTCACTGACAGAACCCTGGATTGGACCCTGCTCCCCAGATGTCCATCAACCCATTTGGTAGAAGAAACCTGATTCAGGTTCTGTCTCTATCATCTGTTATATTATGGTAGTGTGGCCATGATCGTTTCCATTCGCCTGCAAGCACCTGAATAAAGAAGGCTCTTTACAACTGTACATCCAACTGTGTTCTTCCTCGGGAGGGTAGCTGCAAGTCATAGGATCCTTACAGTTCCCTAGTAGTCAGATACTTGGATGGTTTCCTGACAGTCGCTAATCCTAGCCTACCCCCGAGTATTGGGATCACTACATTTATATACAGGGATACAAATCCATTGTCTCACACTCAGTTAATGGGAAGGTGTATTTATACCTCAGGACCTCACAGCTGCCGTCTCCTTATTACAGATAAATGTCAGTACGTATTACCAATAAATCTGATATTGACACAGTCAGCATCACTCCCCTCAGGCTGTTCTATATCACCTGGTGGTCTGAGAGAGGAGACTATGCCATATAACTTACAGTGAGAACACCCAGGCAGAGAATAATGATGGGATATCCTACTCAGTTTTCATTAGGGTTCTGGGTATCCTGCTATATCTCATCACTTTCACACCGACCGCTCGTATCCTATGTCATGTTTCTTCAGCTACTGGCTGTATTATCTTGCAGATGTATGGCTACGCACATAATAGATGCTCTATCACTGCTCCTTATACTAGGACATGGTGAACTAGGCATACATATATTTGATTTGCCGGTATAGAAGATGTGGGGGATAAAAATACCCATTACGTTTTTAGAATGCTTGCCTTCATACGTGACAGTGTATTGAAATAGAATGCTCACCTAAAAATCAACAAGTGTGAAGCAAATGTACGTACAACCTACATATTTGGCTTATTCTGGGTCCTATACTCCTATGTCAGTCGTATTGTGATGTCAAATAATTAGTGGGTGATATGAATCATATGTGATAGCATCTAATGAGACGCTGTGATCTCAGTGTAGCAGTATTTTAAAGTTAGATTCTGTCGTCTGAATTAGGCTGACGCCTCGGTCATGTGGGGAGCAGTAATTGTGATTGCAAGTTCATCCTGTCTTTCTACTCCCAGATTGAAAGATAACAATTTGCAACATACTTGGTCTGTTGTTTCTCTTCTCTCAAAGTTGTAGCCAACAATTCGACTTTTGTACAAATGAATCTTTTATCTTAATATTTGGTATCCTACTACTCAAGTATATGAGGCGTGTGCTGCAACACAAATTTTCGGTAATTTTCTTTTAAAATGTAAAGATTTATAGTCATATTTTCATAATGTACTGGCAACTCACTGAAATGACCTTGCTTCCCTCCATGCCACTAAAGAGAGCATTAGACATATCTTCAGTCAACATAGTCCACTCACTACCACAGGCCAATTTGATCAAGGAGCGCGCGCAGGTGTGTTTTACCTGTGCTGCCCTCCCATTTTTAATCTGAAGTGATGAATTCTCAAATTTCCACTTATACCTGTATGGACGAAGTGGAGATTTGAAGGACGGTTAATAAGTCAGGGTTTAATGTGTATGCATGCTAGCTACTATAGAGCTGTGATTGTAGTGTAAAGTGATTATCTGGTATTCTGTATAGTTGAATATTAATGTGACCTGTCCAGAGTTATTGGAGGCATCTCAATAAGGCTAAACCCATGTATGGGGGTAAAAACATCAATTGGAACAAGTTAGGAATAGTTCGATTATTTGGGCTAGGCTGAGAAATGCCTGCCTGATTGGATTGGCCCTTTTTGACAGTGTAGGATACTTTACAGTTCTAATTGGATATCCACTTCAGTTTCGATTTTCAGTTCTGCCAGATGAGATGTCTCTGGTACAGGTAAACATAGTTGTTATTGCAGAAATTAAGGGTGGCTACCCTTTAATCAAAGTCAACAGATTTTACCCAATTTACAGGTTTTTAAAATCATATAGAATCGTAAAAAAGGGGGTCCCGCACTACTTTAAAAAAAATCAAATTTGGAGAAAAAGAGTAGTTACATTTTTCTCTAAACATATAGGGAAAACTGTGAAAGGTTCATTAATTTATTTTCATATCAACAGTTAGGTAGAGGAATATAAAACATGTTATGTGAAGTGGCTATAATTGTATGTCCCCATTTACTGCAAAAATGATTTTATAGTTGTGTCACATGGCATTCAGGGAAAAAATGAAACGTTAAGTAAAAAAAAATTCTTTTTAACTTTCTCAGAAATCCTTTCAGATTATTTCCTAACATATAAAAGTAATTTTGATAGGTGGTCTCTTACATAGATTTAAAGGTTTTAGGCTTTTGGATGAAATAAATTCCCAGTATCCATACTACCCTTTTAACCACCATGGTGTTGTTGGAAGTTATGGCTGGTAGAGCCATTTTGAATA
Source organism: Harmothoe impar (assembly GCA_947462335.1). NCBI lineage: Eukaryota > Metazoa > Annelida > Polychaeta > Phyllodocida > Polynoidae > Harmothoe > Harmothoe impar. The sequence goes on from OX381708.1 coordinate 79,044,413, forward strand.
TGGTTAAGCAGTCATGATCAGTATACACCCTGTTTGGGTGTTTGTCTTGATAGGCTACGGCCATCTTGCCACCTTACATAGACATGATTTGTCTTAAAGCTAAGAAGCGAACAAATGTTACGGGCTAAGTTGAAAAAATGATAATATAAATCAATCAATGTCATGCAAATCAGTTATAGACCATTGACTAATCATATATATGGTCAATTCCCACGAAAATAGATCACAGGGTCAAAAGAGGGCTAAATTTCAATATTGCAAATATCACTTAGCCTTTTTAATATATCATGAATACCGCTCAAGTTGGATCTCTCTGGATAGCTACCGAGCAAGCAATAAACATACAGCAAGCACAGCCTCAGAGTGAGGCTGGATGCTGGGGAGTAGTGTTTCCCAGGTGACCAGATGGCACGGGTGAACATCAGATCAATACATGAAACAAGGCTCACTTGTTTCATCCAATTCATCTGGGTAAATATATTTTACCCTTTTTAGCCATTAATCCAAAGAATCAGTTTAGGAATATCATTATTTTATTTCTTCTTATTAAAAGTTACATTAAAATACACACAATCACTTCTACAAACATCAATATTAGAAGTAAATGGGTAAAAGGTGGTACCCATAGGAAGTTTTTTTCATTACCCATATGAAGAGAAAAGGAATGACAACTTTTGTGCAGTGTGTACAATGCTATCACAAACCATTTCGGGCTTGTGATCCATTTGTGAATCGACCATAAAAAGAATAGGAGATAAAAGAATACCTTCATATGTATACTAGGACACTTTGATTATTGAACACCATATATAGGGGATAATAAAAGAAAATCCAAAGCCTCAGTGCAGCCAAAACCTATGATTACTTACTTGGTTAGGAAATACCTTAGACAAGATATACCATGTGTTGAATAAAGAGTGCATAGCTCACGTAAACAGGAGGTTCAATGAATTCGAAAAACATGTATACATCTTTATCACAATATTTGCGTTATTTTCAGATTTTCAAAGTGCTTTTTAAAAATCAACCCCGATTTCAGAAAATAATTCAGGTTGCATGCAAAAAAAAAAAGAATTTGTAGGCAGGGTTTATGTGGTAGAACAAATGTATTTTGTACAGAGGATGAAGATGCTACAGTCTTTTCTCTCCCTGGAGGCAGTTTTTCCCCATTGGTTTTGGGGTCCGTATGTGTCATACGGGGGTCCCGGCATCCCATACGGGCAAAAAGTGTTTTTCCTCATCGGATACGGACATTTTTTACCAAAAAGCAGAATCCCATATCCTATACGGAATCCCGTATACGCATACGGGAAAATAGCGTTTTTCCTCATCGGATACGGGATTATTTTTCCACATCCTGTCCGTATAAGTCTCCTCAATTCCTGAGCCATCAGAGCAGCATTAATTCAAAAAAAGTGGCCCGTATGCTGCATGCGGGTACTTCAAGTCCCGCATAGGTAATACAGTACCCACATACGGTGCAGGTATGTTGCATGACCTTCACCTTGGCCCACTCTGCTTTCCCACCAAAAATTCAACATGGTGTGGGGGTGGACGCAGAAGGAGAAGAGGGAATACTTTCAGAGAGTGGACCCCTTCAGCAGGTATTCCGAAAAGAAGTTCATAGCCCGGTACAGGCTTAGTAAAGATGTCTGCCGGATTCTGGTGAAGAGCTACGTCGCCACCCACTCAAAGAAGATTCTGCGTGGTAAACATGCAGTCCCACACAGCCTTAGGGTATGTATACATGTTGTACTCCTGTACCACTTTTCTATACATATAGATCAACCTACACTGTTTTACCTGCCTACCTTATTTTTATTCTACCCTAATTGGCCTATACCTTTATTTCAGTTCCTGACAGCTTTGCGTTATTTCGCAACGGGTGCAACGTACCTCACCATAGGTGATTGCCATGGGGTGTCCAATTCGGTTGTCTGTAAATCGGTGCAACAGGTCAGCGATTTTTTCCACAACAACATACAGGACTACATCCAATGGCCGGACAGTAAAACGGAAAAGACGATCAAGGCGTTACCCTTCTACCTGAAAACCAAAAAGCCAAGGTGCTTTGGTTTGGTTGATGGCACCCACGTCCCCATCGGTTGCCCTAAAGGACTGGTGAAGGACGAAAACCAGTACTTCTGCTACAAGGGGTACTACTCCATCAACGCAATGGTAAATTCAAATTAAATATAGTCCTAACACACATATTCTATCTTGTTTTTCCCTCTTCATAAGAAATAAAATAATTGACTTCTTATTATATTATCTGACATTATAGGACATATAAGTTGTTAGCTTTTATGGTAAAGTATTCAAAGCAACAGCACATAACGTCTTAACAAATATTTTATTTTTTATATCTTTTCTCTCTACAGATCGTGGGCGACTATGACGGGATGATCATGCATGTCAACGCAGCCAATCCGGGAACATGTAATGACATCTATGTAATGAACGGCAGTCAGCTTAAATACCTCGGGGACCGTGGTGACTTCAAAGGTTTCTACCTGCTTGGAGATTCTGGGTAGGTATATTTTTCAACATCAATACTTTCTGTTCCCCACATGTCTGTCCTTACAATATAAAGTTTCAATTTTTCCACATAACATATGTCACATCGCGTTTTCCACAAAATAAACCAATGTACTTTTTCCCTTTTGCTAAGCAGGAAAAGCAGCTGAAAAAACTATATGACATACCTGAAAGTGATGGTCTACTTTATGCTACCTTTATATTTTCAGATATGTTCTGACTGACTACATTCTGACCCCGGTCAGGGTGGAGAGTACTCAGGCGGAGGCCAACTACAACAAGTGGCACCGTAAGACGAGGTCCCTGATTGAACGGATCATAGGACAGGTGAAGCAGAGATTAAGGTAACTTCAAGCTCTTTGCACAATACCTTAAATACAGTAACACAACAATGTAAACAGTAACATGCACAATTTTGTCACAGCACCAACGTTGTATGAAGTATGTTGACACAACATTTCACTTCTATACATGAGACATATGACAGTATAAATTTCCCCATATTGGTGTAGGAATGAACATATTTGGATATAGCTTTACAAAAAATATCACCTAATTTCAGATGCATGGACAGTAGTGGAGGGTATCTCATGCACGATCCTGTGCGGGCAGCCCGGATCATAGAAACCTGCTGCTGCCTCCATAACTGTGCTAAGCTCAGTAAAGTCAAGCTGTTGAAGGACAATCCCCGGGGTAAGGACCGTTACAAGAAGAAACAGGCTGCTGCTGTCCAACCCGCAAACCTGGGACGCAAACCTACTGGCTTGTTCACACACATGAGGAAGAGCTTCATTCAGACCCATTTCCAGAACGACCACCTGGAGAAGAAGGATAAATAATCCCTCCATATGAACTATTATCTACACCCATATTCTGATATGTCTGTTATATGTACATAAATATAATAAAATAACATAATACCGGTATTTTTTGGGGGGAATGTATATTATACAATACACAGCCGCTACCCTTGCTACACATTGTATCAGTTTTTAGCACCAACATGCATGCAGTGACTTATCCGTATAAGAACGCTAATGTAATACTAATGTATAAAGTAAAATATAAGTATACATTTCCATGCAATGTCTGATAAGTGTACATATAAATACATTAAAATCTAAAAGACATGCCAGGGATAAACAACACCTGCACACATATGGAATAATATATTTAAAAACAGTACCCTGATTCAAGTTTTCACGGTTTAAAGTTGAACTGTATAATACAACCGGAGATGTAATGAAACATGAACACTTTTACATTGATATATCTGTACCACATGGCCATATACATGTTTAAGTCTTGGGTTTACTTTTGAGGCGGAGAGATCGTTTCAGCTTGGGTTTGTTAGGACTACCGGGATCATCCCCCTGCTCGCTACTGTTAGACTGCTCCTCCTGCAGGTCCACTCGGTCTTGTAGTATCACACACTCCTCTCCCCCGAGCACAGAGAAATTAGGCAGGCCATCCGTTGCTGGCGGGTGCTGAAGAATAGCTGAATAAAATGAGAAACATAGCATGTTCCATCAACTATGCAAATGTTATATTTTCTACCGTGACATATATTTATGCATTACAATATGAAGTAGCAATAAATTATCTTGTTTCACAGCATTTCTCCTATAGATGGAATGTGTTACATTTTTCTGTTCTTTAGCACTGTTTAAATTTATATGTAATGGGACAACATATCTTTTAAATTACCTGCTCCATTGAGGACATATTTCAGCTGCCCATCCACCTGGATGTATGTGCCATCAGGAGAATGGACTGGGGACTTCATGCAGTAAGCTGCCTCCTCCTGACCTGGAAACATCAAACAAAATATAAATGAATTTTTTTAACCAGAAAAAAACAATTCTTTCTGACCTAAAAAAGAGAGATGTTGTGTTGTGCATAAATACTTTTTTTTAAGCAAGGGTTAAAATAATATAATATAGTAACATCCCTTAATGACACCTGAAAGACAGGGAGGAGTAATATCTACCTTTGGGTGGTTCCTGATGTGTCAGGTAGGCAGAAGTGGTAGGCTGTTCCTCTATCTTGTGACACACAGCATCATCTTGTTCTACGTCGGGCAGCTGCGACTCCTTCTGCTCTTCCCCCGGTTTTTCTTCCTGCTCCCCCGCTTTGTCCATTTCAGCTTTATCCTGCGCCATTCTGGATGCACCAGCCACCGGGACATCCTGAACTGCTGCAAGCACAGAAATAGTGGTATTTCTATTTTAAAAAATGTGACGGAAGCGCGGTGGGACAGGACATTTGTTACATGGTATCTATATGATTTGAAAAATATAATGCACATAATTTATTTTCTTGTACATTGATTTTATTTTACCATATTAAAGAACAAATTAGCTGAACACAATTCATATCCTGTATGTTATTCAGAGATATAAAAATAGAGTTACCTGGGTTGGAGGCCAGAAGGGGAATTATGTTCCGCTCGATTATACGTTGTTGAGACAAAGACAAGGTCTCCATGTTTTGGACCAATGTGGATATGACGCTGTCTGCTTTCTGCATCACTGCTTGCAGTTTTTGATGATTACGTCCTAAAACGCTAACTAACTTAGTCATGCCCGTCAAATTCTCGGCAACTTGGACTATCCCTGTAGACAAGGTAGTCTGGGCTTCTGCTACTGATCGCGTGTTGGTAGTCAGCATGTTACTGAACGAGTCCATATTTTTCATTACAGCCAAGTTCTTTTTCAGTATGTGGTCTACAACTTTTTCATCCACCAATGCGATCCCAGACATAGATTCCTCATGTTTTTCTGTGCAAGTTTTAATACATTGTTCCAGTTTCATTTCATATGATTGATAGCGGTCTCCCATTCGTTTTGTGGCTGAAGCGATGCCCATTTCCACCTCGGCCTGCTTCTCCAGTGCCTTTTTGCTGGAGTTTGCCATCACATGCATGTTTTCCTGTTTGGTACTGACCATGTGGTTAGCAAATTCTGTTATTTTGGCTGTCAGGTTATCGAAGGCAGACAAGTCTGGAACAGGTTCCCTTCTTCTTTTCTTGAAAACAGGGGATTGGAATATGTCCTCATCCGGGGGTGAAAGCGGGGGAATGTGTAATTTCTGTCTTCTCACGGGGGGGGGGGGGGGGGGGGGGGGGCATTCCCGTATAGGGGATATTTTGGTGGGTGTGCTAGTGGTAAATATGTGAGTTTCCTCCTCTTTCTCTGTTTTGTCTGGTATTTTCTTGATAGGGGTGTGAGGTTTACTTTGTTCTGCTTTGCTTTCCTTCAGCATTTCCTCCACCTGCTGCTTAGTATACCTTGTCGGTCCGGGTGGCTGAATACGGGTCGCAGCTTCCTTTACTTCAGTTCTTTTCTGCAGGAGCATTTCCTGTACCTCCTCCTCTGTGTAAGTTTTAACTGTTGGTTTCTTTATGGGGGTGGGAGGTTTATCTTGTTCTTTTTTTTGGCTTTTCAGTAATTCCTGTACCTCCTGTTCCGTATAAGTGCTAGAACGGGGTTCATTAGATGAGGGTTCAGTTTTTTTCTCTTCCGGTTTGTTATCCTTAAGGAATTCATGCACCTCCTGTTTTGTGTACATGGTCGGCCGTGGTGGCGGCATGTGGGAGGTATCCTTTTTGGGCTGACTTCTCTTTTGCAGGAGTAGTTCTTCTACCTCCTCTGCTGAGTACATTGTACGGCCCGTCTTGACTACAGGGGTGGGAGGAGGGGTTTCTTGTTCTATGCTGTCTTTCAGGAAATCCTGTACTTCTTCCTCTGTGTACAGAGAAGTGGTGGCAGGAGCAGCTTTCTTCCTCTTTTGTATCAACTGTTGTACCTCATCTTCGCTGTACAACTTGTGTTTTTTGCTGGAGTGGGATGAACTCTGAGTACTGGGTAGAACAAGGGGTTTATGTTTAGTTGAAAACAATGACACCTTTTTGAGTGGAGCGTGGGGTACTTTTATCTTGTCCACCGCCAACATGGCAGCAGATACGGCAGCGGCAGTGGGGCGTTGTGCTGGATCTACCACGTTGCGAGCAGCTTTCAGTTTTTTATGTTGTGAGGAGACACGTCGCAGAAGTTGAGCCCTAGTAAAACCTTCAAAAGGGACCGGGGCGCTGGACTCCTCGTCTGAGTCAGTGGGTGGTGCATCCTGCACCTCTTCTTCCTCTTCTTCCTCCCGAACTATCTCACCCTCCTCCGTTTCGAGGTAAGTGCCATCTTGCTCGTAGTCCCGCATGTCCTCGGGCCTTTCCTCTGTCACCGGTACTACAAAAAAAAAAAAAAAAACAACACTGTATACCATACACATGTGAAATGTATACACTACCCACACATGTGTTGGGGAAATGTGGCCTACTTCATATATATGGGACATCCCAAAGAAAGTAGATATTTTAGGAGAAACCTTTATCTCTGCAACATGTTATACTGTCCCTATATAAATCTTTTTTTGCAACAAAATGGACGCTGCTTACCTCCATCTATGCTGATCAGCAGCTCTCTTTCCTGTACAGCCGCCATGCTGGCACTGGGCATGGCGATGTTGGCGTAATCCTCCTTTTCCGGCCGGTCTGGGTCGTAGCAAGACCATTTCCTATCAGGCCGGCCCCCACCCTTCACATCGGGTGGCTGCATTCCGTCTATACCTGTTGTATGGAAGCAGGTATTACACAAGTGTGGAAATAATTTTTAAAAAAAGAAGCAAGATATCACTACTGTTCCACATGTGGGGTAATGTATACTATTTATTATCTCCTGTTTCAGTCTGGCTCATATTACGTTCACAAATCATTACTTTACTTATATTCCTTTATCAATATGTCAGAGGAAGGACAGGGATAATTTTACTTACCGAGCACTACGTCGACTCCGGAGTAGTCACACGCCGCCTGCTCCAGGTCATCAAGAAAATCTTTCGCATCCCTGCGACCCGAACCGGTGGGGTACTTTGCATCAATTTTCTGCCTCTGTTACAAAAAGGGAAGGCACATGAATTTAAAATATGGATCACAAAGTAAAATCCTGTTCTGTACTATATTACAGTGTGTACCAAATACTTTCTTTGTTCAGGAAACACGAAGCAGAATATAATTTTTCCATCTTCTTGGTAAGTTATTGGGTACAATTTATATTCCTTCATTTTTTGATATATGGTCTATACAATATATGAATCACGATGTTCATTTGGTGTTACAGCATAATAAAAACAAAAAAAAATTCTGAAACAAGCGGAGGAATATACTTACTTTCCGTTTTGCCTGCTGGCAGTAGTAGCCCAGTTTGTCCTCCACCTGCAGTACCGTCCTCGCCCTCAGTCCCACCGAGGAGACATAATCTGGCAAAAAAATGTATATGCTATACTTCATGACATACAGCAGGAGAGAGTTTTTTCATGACGTAACAACAGGAAGTAATACAGTGTTGCATACTGTGTTATGTATGGCAGAGTGGCATGTTTTGTTTCATCTGTACATGTTAATTTGCAACAGAATACACTGTGTTTGGCAGAAACATTTATAGCATATAAATATCATAAAAAATAATTCTTACCTGTCAGCTCTTTCCAGGCTAGTTCTTTCATTGTTGCCCCACTGGTGGCGTCTTTAAACTTGCCCCGCAGCACCGGCTTCAGATGGTTGGCACCAAGAATTAGTGCCTCGAGCTCGTCAGCCCGCCAAATGGGCGCCCTTTACTGTACAGGGATTTCGGGTGGAGTCCCTAGACATACTAAGGCTGAGTTCACTGGCATAACCTGGTAAGATCTATCCCACATATTGTTTTTTCGTTAGTTTTGATTTGGCCCTGGCTGATGGCTTCTTAGCACTTTTTGCGGTGGAACTGGATGCATCAGGTGTATACGTAGGATCGCGCTTCCTGTCGTCGGTATCTGCTTCTGCTTTTTATGTGGGGGGGGGGGGGGGGCACCGGTGTTGGTATGGTGCTCACTGGACGGGGCTTTTCCCTTTTGGCGCACTTCTGATCTCCTCATTTCGGCCAACATTTTTTCCATGTACCCAATCATCTGGGACCCCCCCATGCCTGGAAAACTGCTTGGGAACAACTGCTCCAACCCCTCGTGCCCTTCTTCCACCTCATCCTCCGATTCTTCGGATGCATCTGGTTGGGGTTTCTGAAAAATTGAATGTGATCCCATGATGAAACAAGGAAAAAAGGCAACGTCAGGGAGCTGGACATGCTGCCATAACACCCCCCCCCCCCGTATAGCTAAGGTACTTCTTTTGCCCATACAACAATATTGAAATAAACAACACATAGCGTGTACACCTTCTGAACAAAAATTCATGATAGCATTTGCATTGAAATAAAGCGAAACAGTACGTGAACACTGACACATCGGTCACCGCGGGAGCAGGGACCGGTGAAAAGAAGAGAAAATTGAATGAAAATAGCATCATACATGACAGAACGGATCGACATAGAATAGTATGTGTAACATTGTACCATAATGCATCATATGACATGCTGTCCTTACCTTTTTAGTGGCTTTTGGCATCGTTTTCCTATACTTGTTGTTTGGTAAAGTTTGGTAGCAGTCGGCAGATTGCAAATGGCGGATTCGGGAAGTGACGTCAGACAGGGAATTCCCTAGGGGTATCCCCGTTTTCCTCAGTCGCTTCCCGCTTTCAATGTCGCATAGTCCCGTATGGGTACGAATACGGGCAGACCAATACGGTATGCTGCATTGGTAACCCGTAAGCAGCGAAAAAAAATTCAATTCCGTGAACACATACGGTCGTCATACGGAGGGGGAAAAAATTAAGTTTTTCGCCTTCCCAATGCGGGTCTGGCATACGGTCCGCATTTTGTGTCCGTATTCGTTCCGTATTGGACCAATGGGGAAAAACACCCTCCTGGTGTTAGGGGACATAACTATTCAATTTTTGTTGGGTGCCAACCTCGCGTTATTTAATTGGTCTGTTCTGTACATTGTTGCCAAGGAAGCTTTCCTCTGTTTGTGTAATGTTTAGGGAGTGGCATTCTTTTTTAAACAACATGGGAGGTTGGTGGATTTGGGGGAGACCCAAAAAAATCTGGACCTCTTGAAGGGGGGGACCAAAACAATTTGGATCCCTCTTGAGGGGGAGACCAAAAAAGTTGCACCCCTTTTTAGCGAAAAAGCCAGCATGTTACTACAGTTCGAAGGCTCATTTTTAACTTGGCTGAGGGGGGACCAAAAAGATTTGACCCCTCCCTGTGGGGGAGCCAACATTTTTTCGAGCCACTCACATAAAAATCCACCAACCCCCCCCCCCCCTTGTTGTTAAAAAATGACTGGTCCCTTAGTGCTTGGCTTGTTGCCCGAGGAGGCGGATGCTTGTGCTTACTTTTGCTGCTTGTGCTCTTTTTTTCCTTTTCAGCATGTTTTAGAGAGGCCTGTCATGCTATGCCATTTTGTTCTGCCTAATAGAAAAACAAATGATGTTTCCATGAATATTACCTCTATGTAATGCGAGAGTTTGAGGAGCAGTCTTTGCAAAAACTTTTTTATCCCATAGGACATTTGGTCCTGCAAATTTTCAATGTTTAAGGACCAGCTACGTTTTTGGAGGAAAGTCACATATCTGATGATTTCTGCATTATAAGAATAAACAGGTTTTGTCCATTTGAAATAAATTTATTTGTAATCATTTACGGCCAAATCAGGATAGATATATAGTTTACACAGTATAAAGACATGCCTATCTCGGCCCATATTTCTGCTTTAGATGTCCGACTGAATTCTTCTAGTTCAGAAAAGCCCAACATGCTGCACGTGTAAATCTGCTGGACGGGTTGCATTTCAGAAGGACATTGCCACTGTCCTGCATGTCTTTGTAAAGACTGAAGGAGGTTTGAAGAGGGGAAGATGCGACAAAAGTAAAGATTCCATCAAGTCGAATAGCAGGATCTGATTTCACAGACTCTGGTGTTTGCTGCCAGTTGTGATTTTCTGAAGCTCACAAAGATCTCCTTACATGATGCCTCAGGACAGCTACATTCGAAGACACAGGTATTCAGGATCCCATCAGGGAGAGTCTCAAACAGGGGACATTTCCTGAACACTCCATGAAAGCCTGAAGTTGTTGCACCATTGTCCCGATAGACAAGTATGTGAGGGTTTCCATCCGTCTCACAAGCTGAGTTTTCTATCGTAACCTACCAAGAATGCATACCATAAATCAAGAAAAGATCAATGTTTAAGAAATGAGTTAATCTTTTTTATGTTAAAGTGATGTAATTTTTTGTTTTGCTTGCTTTCTCAATTTTGTTTCTTTCTGTAGAGAGATCTCTGTCTGTCTATCTGTCTGTTTTTTTCCTCTCTGTCATTTTCCCATTCTCTCTGTCTCTCCCTATCTCTGCAGATCTCTGTCTATCATTGTGTCTAATGCACACATCATATTAGTTACCATTTCAGCACCTACCAGGATTGTAATACCCGTAGTCCTACGCTGGTAGTACGCTGTTGTTGTGAATTTGATTGTGAAGTCAGCCATGCTTCCCCCATCAACAGGAGCACATGTTGTCTCTGAATCATCCAGCAGCAGGTGGACAGGGAGGGGGTCGTAAGTGTCATGGGCCACAGTGAGGGTCTGCCAGAAGTCTGTTCAAAAATTATTGATATATATAATCAATGCAACCTACCAATCACAACGGATGTACATTATTATGAGTATCTATCATTGAATATCTCCTTTTTGAAAGGTTTGGGAGGTGTGATTCAAGTTGACAATGGTGTTGAAAGGCACAGTGGACTTTAAGAATGTGACTTTATTTAGAGAGGTTTTTTTGGTTGTTGAATTTCTATGATACTAATTACCGTCTTTTCCAGTAAGATAGACACTGTTGACATTGGTTCCACCACAGTTGGTAGCACCCACAGTGACACAGGCTGCATCACAGGTAGTGGCACTACCAGCTGAACCATATGTGTCACCACACAAGCAGTCTGTACTATTCTATAAACAGAAAATGAAACATTCGTTAGTAAACAAATATATTATGAAATTATCATATTGAGCTCTAGCTCTCAGTACATGTACATGAGTCAATTGAGCTTATCATAGAGTATACAAATTTCTTTTTAATTTTAGTTATCAGCAACGTTTGATTTTAAATATACATATAACTTCATGTACACACATTAGTATCATAAGCTATACCTGTAATCCAGAAAAGACAAATCCTAGTTTACGGCATGAAGCAGCACATTGAAGGGGATCAACATTGTCTCCACCGGTAGAGATAGTGTCCGTCAAATCATTGTTAAAACACCCAAGGTGAGTAACTTAAAATGCATTTTCATATGAATTATATTCACCAAGGAATCAATACAAAGTGGGCCCATTATATGTACAATATGTGGCTCACTCTCACCAAATCAGTGCAACTAAAAAAGTGACGTACATGATCGGTGGACGTACATGATCGGCGGACGTACATGATCGGAAAACTACAATATCCCCCTAAGGCCCCCTTTACTCCGCTATTTAACTTATATAACTATACCTACTGGCTGTAATGTAGTCTTGGGAAGTTTATTAGGAAAAAATAACTCCCTAAATATTAATAGGGGCCAAAGGGGGGGGATCAATGTACAACCGATCATGTACGTCACATGACGTACATGATCGGTTTGGAATGTCATGTAAAATGTTCTTATTACCCACTGCTTTACATGTCTATGATTATACATATTTAGACCTACATAATATGTACACCTTGCTAGGATTGATTTATGTTTTAAACATGGTCAGAAATGGGTCAAAATGAGGGTGGATCAATGTACAACCGATCATGTACGTCACATGACGTACATGATCGGTATTGAAATGTCAATTAAAATTATCTTAATAGTCGCATCTAGACATTTCTAACACATTACATGTCAAGACACACATCATATGTACACCCTGGTAAGGTTTATTTATGTTTTGTCATGGTAGGAGAGGGTAAGGCAGCCAATAAATCACCGATCATGTACGTCATCGATCATGTACGTCACATGACGTACATGATCGGTATTAAAATGTCAATTAAAACTATCTTAATAGTCGCATCTAGACATTTCTAACATAGAACATGTCAAGACACACACCATATGCACACCTTGGTAAGATATATTTATGTTTTAACATGGTCAGAAAGGGTAGGGCAGTCAATAACTCCCGATCATGTACGTCACCGATCATGTACGTCACCGATCATGTACGTCACCGATCATGTACGTCAGCCGATCATGTACGTCCGCCGATCATGTACGTCCAAATAATAGTTGCATCGATCTGGTGAGAGTGAGCCATATGTGATAATAAAATATTTCATAACTCTAAGGACAAATACATCACTATTCTTTTAAGTGGTACATAATCTAATTTGATATTTAAGCCATTGCCACACAGTGTGGGAAGTGTGTCAAGCCTGTTTCCCACATGACTCAAGTAAAAATGAATAGTTTACTGCCAATGACTCAGCTTTAGTGAAAAGTCAACAGCATTTGCGTCTGTTAATATGTTTATTGGAATAGTCATCACCCATTACATGCTGAAAACTATATGGTATAGGAAAATAAAGGTTCATATGGGTTATATTAGGCCAATTAAAAAAGAAGGTTTGCTGCTGGTCACCTGACCGACCCTATCAAAAGAGGGTCTACCCTACTTTTTTTATGCAATTTTGAAGAAATCTTTAATTCTTACTCTTTTTTTGGGACAAATTTAGCGTTTTAAAAAATTTTGAATTTTGTCCCAATTTTTTCACTTTTTTTTGTATCATAGACCACCTGTAAAAAAAAAAGTAAAAGAAAAAAGAAGAAAATCCGACCTGCCAACCCCTGATTTTCATCCCACGTTACCTGAAAAAAATCTCTTTTTTTATTTGCCCTTATGTACCATAAGAAATGCAATTTTTTCAAAAATTTAGGGAAAGTTGAACATGGTGCTTAGAGTTGTCTAACATGGAATTACTGTTTACATTAGAACCTAAACATGCCCTTTCAGTTAAAGGCAAAGTGCTTGCTGCCCCTCTGCTCCATTTATATGGGGGGAACTTACTCAGCTTAATTGACCACATAATACCCGCAACAAACTTAAATTGGTTTTTTATTTGGAGATGCCTAACCCCCCCCCCCTGCTCGATTTTGAGTGATATTTTAGTCCTACAGTTACTTCTTGATACACAACAAAGTCAATTTCAGGTGAAATATGAAAATATTCCACTCTAAAATGAGCTATTTTAAAAGTTTTGAAAACTTCAAGATGGCTGTCAGGGACCAAAAATCACATTTTTCAACTTCATTGGGGCTGAGCAAGGACTGGCCCTATGGGCTTTCATAAAGGAGGTGGGAGCTTTAACAGTGAGGCACCGAGCCAAATAGGGACTTGTGACTCTCAGTCAGTGACCCTCAGCCAGCGACCTTCGGCCAGCCCCCAGTGGCCATTGTGTTGATGGTTCGATGCTAGAGTAAGCCTCCCCAAGTCTACCCCTCCCTCCTACCAGAACCACACTCTGCCCCAGTGTTTGGACCTTACCACATATTGTTACCAACTGTCCCCTCCATGCCCACAACAGATGTCTGGCAGTCAGATTGATTAGGTTACAAGAGGAAATAATTCATACACTCTTAATCTTCTAGATGCCTCTCTGTGAAGGGTTTAGTTGTTACTTACTCTGTCGCACCTTTCCTGTCATGAAAACATCATTTGTATATGCACCTCCACACCTGAGTTCTGGAAAGTCGACACAAGTCATACCACTATCACACACACCCGGCCGGTGTCCATGCTTACCGAAATCCTGACCACAAAAGCAATTTTGGCTATACTAAAAATAAGGGAAAAAATGGTTATTCAAGATTGCTTTGGAATGGCAGTGAAGAATAATATTGTAGGGGCACGAATAATACGTGTACATATAAGGTCCGTGGAGTCAGAGCGGCAAGTGCCTCCAACGGACACTAGGTGGCAACACCTAAGCCATGTCCTTTCGGTTATCCGGTAGCGGAGCCAAGCAGGGCACTCCAGACGGCGCTACGGAGGAGTGCCACGTCGACACTGCTTGGTCCGCGCTCAGGGTATATAAGAGGCCGAGGTTGGCTACCTCAGAGAGTTCGTCCCAGGACGAGCTCTGACCCACACCTTTCGTACCTTTGCTTTGACAGGGGCACCTACACCCCTCCCACATTATGGCTCCTGCACCAGCCATGCTGGCACAGGGCTTGACTGTCCGGTATTGCTAATGCTTCGAACTATCGATAGAATCCTGTGTGTCTTCGAATGGTTGAAAGACCAAGTGAACCGAGTATAAACCTTCGTGTACTTTTGAGGCTGTGATCGAATAAAAACCTGTTGCATTCAAACCGAATTTGGAACCTGTGTTCGAGTTATACGCATATGAAACCCCTACATTGGTGCCGTGACCAGTTCGGGTGAAACACAGAATAGCACAGTCGGTTAGGGTGAACATGGCTGAACAGGCAAAGGGTGGAGCGTCCCTTCATCCTATTTCGAGTCTGGATCCGGAGGTGGTGGCAGCCCTTGAGAAACACTATGGGCCAAACCGTTCGAGTTCTACACCAGAACCAAGGAGAGGCAATCCTGATACTATTCGAAAAGATCTAGGGTCAAACCTAGAGGATTCTTTGTTTGAAACTGACGGTTCGAAGAGGCACATTGCTCCTATGCCAACACAGGGCATGAGCATGCTGCATGCTGAACGACACCAGCGGCAGGAGGTGACACGTCGTCATTTCGAAGAAGAGAAGAATCGATTCGAAGGAGCAAGAATTGCAGAGATGGACAGGATGAATGAAGAGTTTGAAGCTTTGAGTCATCGGTTGGTACAGCTCCGAAACAAGAATGAAGATTTAGACGGGGAAACAAGAGAGAAACCGAATCGCTTGGACACAGCGAAAGCGGAACTGGAACATATGGAAGACCAGTTCTCTCACCAGCAGAATGTCTTGCGGCGACGTACTGAAGCTCTTGAACAACGTCAAGATAAGACCATACATGATTCGGACAAGCTCCATGATACGATCTGAGAAGCAACCAAGGCGATGATGGAAGAAAAGGATCGTCTGATTCGGGAAGTGGAAGATTTACAGAAGAGACGAGATGAGGAGTCAACTCGAAGTAGCCATTCGGGGTTCGGTCATGTCAGTGGTGGCATATACAACTCATCATCTGGTGGGGATGGTGCCTCTGCCTCAACCGGAGGAAGACCAAAACGGGTGACCATTGATACAGGTGATTCGGATGGAAGATCTTCACGGCGTGACGCCCAACGTCATATGATGACGACTATTCGAACCCTCCCAGCCGTTCTAGCTCTCGAGAGAGACCAAGCCGTCCGGGTTCGAATGATAGATCTTCGAGATCTGATCCGAACGAGCGTTCGAGTGGGCCCTCAAGGAGGTCAGGAAGATCTCCTACAAATGCAGGTAGACGAGTATCTCGCCGCGAGTCAATGTCCCCTGGGATGAAATTGATTTATGATACGAACCCCTGCATTGCTGAAATGGGAGTGGACTGTGTTAGCAGACAAGCTGATAATGCTGATATCGTTGACTGGAGCATCGAGCAGTCTTTTTTGTTGCACAGAGACAACCACAACGCTGCTAGACGCACTGCAAGCACTCCGACTCCGTTCACAGGCAGACAGCCATGGCAGGACTGGTTCGCAGACTTCATGGACGATATGAGGTATAATCTGTGGTCAGAGGAGGAATCGTTGGACGAGCTTTTACGGGCATTGAGAAATGGCCCCGGCAAGCTAGCTGTTTTGAGATGGAGAACTATGCATGGTGCCGGATCGTTTACCCAATTGGTGGAATGCGCCAGTTATCTGATAGGTAATGTGGGTAATGAGGATCCGCTTCGATTGTTTCGGAAACGGACTCAAAAACCAAACGAGTCGCACCGTGTGTTCGGTCTAGAATTGCAATCTCTCTTGCAAAGGGCTAGACCAAGATGGCAGTTAGATGACCCACAGTTCCTAGATGATTTGTTCTCGCAATTCATTGAGGGATTAAGGGATTCTGATGAACGGACCGCAGCATGTGATAGTTGGAAGGCTGGAACTTCTCTCACTGATTTGTTCATGGCCATAGAAGACTATGACAGGAAACGGCATCTGCTATCTTCGAGAGTACTTTCGAGAACTTCCAGTATGGTACAAGACCCACCAGCCTCTGATTCAGAGGAAGGTGATTCTGGAAGGGAGGAGGAGATTGGCGCGGTTGCTCAAAAGAACAGCGGCAAATCTTATTCCAATTCGAATTCGAAGCGCTATCCGAAGGCTGACAGGAAAACACCACCTGTGACCCCAGGAACTACAAGCGCACCTTCGACTACATCCTCAACTCCCAGTTCGATGGAAGAACTTCTGTTAAGGTTGACTGACTTGATGTCTGGAAACCAGCAACCAACAGGGAGGAATTCGAAGCCGAGAGTGGACAAGACCACTAGGAAGTGTTACAGGTGTCAGGCCCTGGGACACTTCGCTGCAGAATGCCCAGCTGAGAAGCCGGTACCAAAGCCTGAGGAGAAGAAAACGGAAAACTAGAGGGGGTTGCTCGGGATGGCAAAGTAGTGACCCCTAAGATGAAGGAAAGCCAGCTTATCGCCAGCGGTGCAAGCGAGGAAGTCCGAGGTGCAGTAGAGATTGGAAGCTTAGAGGAGGGGCCTGATCAGTCCCTTCTAAGTATGTCCAATGAACCCAGAAAAGTAGACGTCCGAGGAGGAAGTACTGGGGAAGCGACGAATTGGATACAGGAGCTGGAAGTAGTCAGCAGTGCCCGATTGTCCCCGGATCATCCCTGTCTGAAGCACTTGAAACGACGGGGAGTAGATCTTGGTGTCACTAAGGATTTCGAACGGTTCACCGTTAACCCATCACCACTGGATGGGAAGAGGTGGTATTTGACTGTAGCAGTGAAGGGAAGGACTGCGGAATTTCTAGTGGATACTGGAGCTAGTCACTCCATGATCTCCAAGAGATTCCATGACCTTGTAGCCGATGAGCCAGATAACTTCACAACGAGGGTAAAAGCTCATTCGGCCGACGGTAGCTGCATGCAGACGTTTGGTAAAGCATTTTTCGAAATCAATATAGGTGGACAGGATTATCTCCTGTCCCCTACTATTGCTGATCTGAGTGATGATGGCATCATCGGATTAGATTTCGCTGCGTTGTACGGAGCAATGTTGGAACCTTGTAAGGGGATGTTAAAGATAGAACATCCGTACAAGGTGGCCGTGCAATGCGTGTTGAGAAAGGTATCTTCTGTAGCCTCGGTGGTACAGACGGTTAAGATACCCCCAGGACAGACATGTGATGTGCTGTTTTCGAGTGACAGTATCTTCCGAGACCAGATGGCGGTGGTTGAACCCGATGTGGTGAGACTTGCATCAATTGGACTCGAGAGTGCAGATACTTTCGTAGGCAGTGGCAGTAGGAATTTAATTCCTATTTCGAATCCTGGTGGTGAAGTCCGTTATCTGATGAAAGGTACTCCCGTGGGGCAGGTGATCGTTGCACAGGCAAGCACCAGTATACTCTCAGAAGATACCAAACCGAACCTTGAAGGGATGTTCGATTTGCGTCCGGAACTTCAGAGGTTGGTGGACGATTCGAGCTTGGTGACGGGGGACCAGAAAGATCAGTTGAGACAGGTATTGGTGAAATATGATGCAGCCTTCGGGGAGCCCACTGGTTTGGGGCGAACTGATAAGGTGCTACATTCCATCACTACAGAGGACGCTGTACCTTTCAAAATCCCTTATAGACGCCTACCTTTGAAGAAGAAGTTGATGGCCGAGAAGGAAATCGCTGATCAGCTGAGATTAGGGGTGATTGTTCCCAGCAGTAGCCCCTGGTCCAGTCCTGTTCAGATGGTGACTAAGAAAGACGGCACAATTCGCTTCTGCATCGATTATCGAAAATTAAATGGTTGTACTAAGAAAAACTCCTATCCTCTCCCCCGTATAGACGAGACTATTGATTCCCTGGGCGGAAACCAATGGTTCTGTACGCTGGATTTGCAATCCGGATACTGGCAAGTTGGAATGAAGGAAGAGGATCAGGAAAAGACAGCTTTTTCGAGCCATGTCGGTCTTTTCCAGTACAATGTGATGCCATTCGGATTGTGTAACGCCCCTGCAACATTCGAAGCCATGATGGAATCTCTGTTGAGTGATCTGTTGTGGAAGGAGTGCTTGGTGTACCTGGACGACGTAATTGTCTTTGGGAAGACCTTCGAATCGTGCCTGGCTACGCTAGTCAAAATTTTCGAGAGATTGATAACCCATGGTTTGAAATTGAAACCAAAGAAGTGTCACCTGTTTAGGACTTCCATTAACTATCTCGGTCGGATAATATCCACTGAGGGAGTTAAAGCGGATCCTGAGAAACTAGATGTTGTGTCGGAATGGGAAAAGCCAGAGGGACCTAAAGACATACGGTCCTTTCTGGGCTTCTGTAGTTACTACAGGGACTTCCTCCCGGGGTATGCCAGAATAGCTCAGCCTATGCAGGCTCTAGCTCACTGGACTCCGGGTAGAAGGAAGGAGCCTTTCCCATGGGGTCCGGAACAAGATCTAGCATTCGAAGCCGTGAAGAACCTATTTCGAACCACGCCAGTTTTGAAATATCCAACAGCTGATGGACATTTCATACTGGACACAGACGCCAGTAACGACAGCATAGGTGCTGCTCTGTCCCAGATGCAAGAGGGGATGGAAGTGCCACTGGCTTTCGCTAGTAATACCCTCAATAAGGCTCAGAGGAATTACTGTACCACTAAGCGCGAATTGTTGGCGGTAGTGGTGTATACGAAGAAGTTTAAGCACTTCCTTTGGGGAGGTGACTTTACTTTACGGACAGATCACTCCTCCTTAAGGTGGCTGTTGAACTTTAAGGAAGCAGAAGGAATGATCGGTCGATGGCTGACCCATTTGTCCGAGTTCGGGTTGGAAAATAGCCAAATCCAACATAGAGCAGGGAACAAGCATATCAATGCTGACGCCCTTTCGAGAAGACCCATACGGAAATGTTCTAGAATGGATTGTGATGATTGTGGAGCCCATAACGCTGTAATAGCTGGAGTTCGAATGCCGTATGATGTAGGACATTCTAAAGCAATGGAATGGTCCACCGAAACCATCAGGCAATTCCAGAAGGGTGATGCTATCATATCAAGACTAATAGAACAGGTCTCCAGTGGTGCCCAACCACAAAGACCAGCCATTTCGATTGAGAACCGGGAAATGAGACAACTACTTGCTCAATGGTCTGAGCTAACTGTTGTTGACGGTATCTTATGTAGGTGGAAGATAACACCGTACAAGACCAAAATTCGGCAAATCGTGATACCCACAGCTATGCGAAGGGATATCATGTATTTCGTACATGGACACCAGACCAGTGGACATTTTGGAAAGAAGCGCTCCATTGCGCGACTCTCCAGAAGGTATTACTGGCCTGGCATGAGTAAAGACCTGCTTAGGTGGATCTCTACTTGTCCAGATTGTTGTCTGAGCAAACCAGGTGAAGGCCTGGGTAAGTTGCCACTAACTCAAGAGCTTTGGGGAGTTAGATTTGCACGCATAGCGGTTGATATCATTAGTGGCCTAAAAACCACTCCTGATGGAAACACGTGCATGATGGTGATCTCCGACTACTATTCGAAGTACACTAGAGTGTTTCCTCTGAAAGATCATAAGGCTCATACATGTGCTCGTGCATTTGTAAAGGGTTGGGTGCTTCATCTAGGCGTACCCTTGATGTTGCATAGTGATCAAGGCAGAGAATTCGAATCCGAGTTATGGGCAGCAATGTGCCATAACCTTGCTATATGCAAAACCAGAACGAATCCGTACAGGCCTCAGTCTGATGGTCAGGTAGAAAGGTTTAACAGAACCTTGATACAAGTCCTGAAGCCTCTGGTCAACAGTCAGATGGATGATTGGGACGAACAATGCGAGTTTGTGGTACATGCTTATAATAGTACGGTGCATGCTTCCACCGGTTGTTCCCCCAATCTGTTAGTATTCGGAGAGGACTTGATTATGCCTGCTGACTTGGTGTTTGGCGTAGCTGGGATAAACGCTGAAACACCCTGTCAGGTGATGTTCGTGGAGGCATTGAGGGATCAATTCAAGTCCGCATACGAGATGGTTCGATGTGAGCTTAGCAAATCTGCTTCATGGCAGAAAGTGGGCTATGACGTAGGTTTGAAACTTAGGTCCTTTCGAGTAGGGGACGAGGTAGTTAGGCTACACGACCCCCTGCAGCAGTTGAAGTTGTCACCCAACTGGGACGGTCAATTTACTGTGGTTCGGATTGTTTCAGAATCCACAGTGGTGATCAAATCCTTGTTGGGACGCCTGTATAAATCCAATGTAGCTCGCCTACGTCAGTGGCAGGGTGACGCTTCAGCGCATTCGAAGTCAGGAGAGCATTCGGAGCCAGATAACACTGAGCGGAGAGCGACCACCCCGGAACGACGTGGTCCTGGTAGACCTAGGAAACTAGTGATACCCTCAGATGAGAAGAAACCTATGCCTCCTGGTATTGGTAAATTAAAGCGGGGCCGGGGTAGGCCTAAAAAAAATTTACCAATTCGAGCTTCTAGCAAGAAGGATAAAAAGTGCAAATGAAGGTCTGAAGGGGAGGAGGGCTGTCCAATTGACTACTGGACATCCTGTCGAATCTTCCCGGACGACCAGGTCTAAAGAACCCAAGGTCGGGTTAAGGCGCAGTCCACAGCATAACCGGGGGACTGCTGTGACCTAATTTGTATACACAACAAGAAGTTTCGATTCCATGATGGTAGTACAGACCTAATTGCTGTCGAGCGAGCAGAACTAGGGCGGGTGTTGATCATGAACGTCCCCGAGGGTGGCAGACGGATTTATCCGGCGGGTATTCTTATGTTACCCGTAATGACATTTGCCTACACTCCTGAAGAATTCATGATTAGCGGTACCCCTGGTTCTGTGGAACTGACTCAATAAGGATTACACTCCGGTGAGCTACCCGTTCGATTAGTGGCGGGAAACGCGAGCGTCTCCCGCCGTGTTATCCGTCAGAAAAGGGCTATCCGGTGAAGCGTGAACGCTGATTGGTTGACCTTCGCTCCCGCGGCGGGCGTGGCATCACGAGACAAGAAGGGCGGTCGCCATATTGGATCAGTGCCAAGAAGACGGGCGGACGCTGCAGGGCAAAGGAGGAGGAAGAAGGGTCTTGTAGTCGACCAAAAGTCTCCAAAACCACATCATAATACGCGCCAACCTGGTTAGTTCCCGCTCATAGTGTCATTAGGACACGCGGAGCTTCGTACTCCGCAAATCTTCGATTTTTAAACTTCGTTTTCGGTGAGAACATTCGACTTCGATGGAGGAGCAGTACACCCCCGGTGAGGGCCTCCAGTCCGACAAGCTAGATCTGTTCGGAATGGACGATGGCCAATTCGACAACGTTCAGGAATCGGATTATGAATCCGCCTCTGAAACCACCGGGAGTACAGTTACCGTCCGTGTGGCGGGGATTGGCTCCTATTCGACGGCTGAGCGGGACAGCATGGCCATGCCACCCCCGGCTACAGTCAACCTGGGGCCGTTGCCGTGGCGCAATGCCCCAAAACGAGTTGCTTCGAAAGATATAGACAATTCGACACCAACCCGGCTCAACGCAGCAGGTGATGAGGAGGAAGATGAGATGCCGGAGTTGGAGGAGGTAAGTCAGAAATTGCCTATCCACGCAGTGTCTGACGAAGAGATGGAAGACGTTGTACGAACATCGCTGGCCCAGCAACAACTTATGGAAGTGCTGTCGTGCGATTCGCCATTCGATTCCTCGCTGAAACTACATCCCACACTGATGTCGATGATGTTGGACAGGCTGGGAGAGGAGGGCTTCTATCGTTACGATCCCACCTGGTTAGACAGTTACGGAGGGGCGATTCGAGGAGCTTTTAAGAATGGAGTCTTCAGTGACATTCTGTTAGAATGTGGTACGAACTTTCGGAATCTCCAACAAGCTAAATCAATGGAGGAATCAGTGCCCTCAAGTGATGGGAGCACAACCAGTACGAAGGGGAAGAAAAAGAAACTCACCAAAACCAGAGGTAGTCGTAAAACTTCCAAAACTAGTACTCCTCCAGCTGCTCCGGCTATGTCCGAAGTATCCGAACCTGCCTCAGCTCAGTCCGAGTGCTCTTCGAGTACTCCCCATTCGGCTTCAACGTCATTCGAAGAACCGACCACTACCACCGGGACTACTGAGTCTCAATCCGAATCTCTTCCAAAAGCCCCGGGACCTTCACCAGTCCCATTCGAAAAAGAACCAGCTATCGTGGAGATGACTCCGATGGAGATCAATTCGGATACCTCAGGATCAGTTGAGCAGGAAGCTCGTTATGCTCAGGTGGTCAGAGAATCCGATGAAACTCAGGGCAGCCAATGAACAGTTAAGGATAACTCTGGAAGCTATGCAAGCTACCCCCAGAACTCCAATGACTCGAGGCCAGTCCCGTAAGAACCCCAATCCACAGCAAAAGGGACGGTCCTTGTCCGACGCTTCGGATGTGGAGAAGGTCCCATTCGAACTGACTAAAAGCCAGAAACGGAAGGCAAAGAAGAGTGAGGCACGACAGCCCCGTCTCCCTCACCCTTCGCCTCCCCAAACTACTGCGATTAATATGTCCCCAACTGTAAGGTTGGTGGACGTAGTATCCGGTACTGCCTCTACTCCTTCGACGCCTCCTAGGGCACCCCCCAGGACGCCTTCGACCCCTCCAGCAACTCCGACCAAGACTCCAGTGCAGGTTGCCATGCCTGTATCTCCGTCTACGTCTACGTCCTCCGAGTCGGGACATTCGAACACGCCACCTGTGGTTTCGTCGCCCCCTCCAGCTACACGGGCAAACGCCTCAGCAGACGTTCCGAGTTCTCGGGTGGAAGAAATGATCTGGCGCAATGCCAGCGGGGGCTTCAAGAAATTTAGGCCCGAGTGCATGGAACACTGCAAACGATCGAGGGAGATGTATTCGTGTCCCAAAGAAACGGACTATGAAGGGTTGTCGGATGACGAAGAATGGATGAGGTCCAATATGACTTCACCCAGTTCCTGGACATGGACGGAAAACTGGTTCAATCGGCTGCTGGATCGAAAACAGTTCCCCGAAACCTACTACAACCATGAGGGACGCCCCAAAATTCGATGGGCGATGGCCCGGTACAAGAAAGGGGTAAGGGAGGATTGTCCACCCGATTCCTGTCGCAGCTACCCCAAACACGAGAACCGCCCCATGCCTACTCGTCTTCGATTTATGCGGCTTCTGGTTGAATGCCACATGCACCACCGTGCGATGTACGTCTGCGCTGATACTGGCAAAGCAAACAAAAGGTGTTCGGGAGAGTGGACCACCCGAAGAGGCAGAATGATCGAACACCTGATACAATGTCATGGCCAAGCCATGATGTTAGCCAGAAAGAACGTGGGAGACCTCCATGCATTGCTGGTGGCAGGCTTAGACAAAGTAAAGTTCGACACCATCACGATTGAGAACTTCCAATTCGGAAAGGTCCAGTTGACCAGGAATTCGAAGCAGTCAGCTGTCTTCCAGCGTACAGATCGATGTGGTCGACTGGACTTGAACAGCACCTTGTACAAGGAGTTGTACGACTGGAGAGCGGCCAACCCCCTTCCGGGGAAACGAAGTGAAACCAGGAGTCCAGCCACTTCCGAACCTGACTGTAAAAAGGTCAAATCGGAGGTTCCGGCTCCGAGAGCTCCAACTGCAGCTCGAGGTCGTGCGACAACGATTGAGCACCGGTCCCCACTGCAGGACTTGCGTCCTGACTATGGTCCGGACTTCTCAGCCCCCAAGGGTCGTTCCCAACCACAAACCCTTCGTCCACTGACCCCTGGTAACCTGGCTAGCAGGGCTGAGTACCCTTCAATGGCCTTTCCTGGTCCGGAAGTACAGACTGAGAAGGATCCGTACAAAAATCTCCCCACGGGTGTCTCTGTAGGGGATGCCCTTCGCCAACCGGACTCCCAGAACGTGGAGATGGGGGATTCGGATCACTTTGTGCTGCCTGGAAAGAAGGACTTGGTGGTGACGACCACCATCCTCACTCCTCGGGCAGTAGATGAGGTGAAACCGAAGGCTGACAGTTCTACAAAGTCGGTGGGGCATAAAACCCCTGCCACTAGTGCGAATTCAACAGCCATGAAGACTGAGCCTGTGGTGGACCCGGTTCCAGTGACCACTTCGAACCCAGTTACCACCACACCAACGACAACCACTGGAGGAGGGAAAGCAGCAACTGTTGCTGCCACCATGTTCACCACCACTACCACCGCAGCCACCGTGCCCTATAAGCCGAACGTTCGTGAAGAATCGGCAGTTGATCCTGATAGGTGGTATGACCTGATGATAAGTGGTGAGAACATTCGGCCGAGGGTGAAGTTTCCAAAAGACTACTTCGAGCCTGTGAAGGCTCCGGATGCAGTGTTGCATAAGGAGCTATACGAACGATGGTTGCAGGAGCACTTAGCTGGCATGCAGCGATATGCCGCCGGTGTGGCAAGGGCATCAGCCGACTACGCCATCACCATGCAGGGCAAGGAGGTCGAAAGGCTGAGGAAGATCTTCGAACGACAACGGATTGACAACGAATCGGAGCCAGATAGGGTGACCGAACTCACCAAGCAGCTTGCACAATCAAAGAAGGAACTCTCAACAGCTCGTGCCTTCCAAAAAGCTGCGGAAGACACTTTGAACGATCAGGCCAATACTATGAAGGCGCTGAACGTTAAGTTCATTCGAGTATTCGGGATAGGACTCACCCAATGGAGTGGGTCCCTCGAAGAGCTCTTGAGCTTGGTGAAGGACTCATAAGATAACTTGGGTGTTCGGTTGTTCAGTTGTGTGTTTGATGACTTGTGCATATGATGTTTCGATGAGATTGTAATAATTGTGTTGTTATTATAAAAAAAACAAAAAAAAAAAAAAAAAACGTCCATGATTATGGTCATGATACCTACCTTTATCTCCAAAAATTTTCTTTTTGGACATAACAACTGGTATTCGGATTTCAAGAGTATATCTATAGAGTCATATACCGGTTGCCTCATGTAGAGGCTAATATTACTACATTCCTTGATTATAAGAGTTAATGTCACACCTATGTTGGTTCCAAGTATTTCATAATTCTAATAGTTCACGTAATTACCTCTCCAGGGACGGTTCGCCCACATAAATATTTTCGAGCCATTACTTCTGTGTCATTCCGTCCTAGAAAGTCACATATCGTGCACTCTTAACCTACCTTAATATGATTAATGTAGTAATCAATATTGTATCTCAACAAAAACCATACAGATCTGTGATCACTGTAGCTAGAAATAGTATAGGACATATATATTCGTATATATTCATATCTTTATTAGAGATGGATACTCACGTATCTATCTTGTCGTTATAGTGTTGGATCTGTAGGATTCCTGTTATGTACATAGAAATGTAAGTGTTGTTTGGTGTAGCAGGTCAGTCTAAATCTAAAATTGTACTTTCTACATGTATGTATAAAACGTATATCGTACCTTTAAATGTACCCCGGTATTGTCATCATGTACACTGATATTATTCTCCTATATTCGAGTATATTATATTATATCAGATGTATTTCGACCCTTGTTATAATCTGGTGGGGGTGATGTAGGGGCACGAATAATACGTGTACATATAAGGTCCGTGGAGTCAGAGCGGCAAGTGCCTCCAACGGACACTAGGTGGCAACACCTAAGCCATGTCCTTTCGGTTATCCGGTAGCGGAGCCAAGCAGGGCACTCCAGACGGCGCTACGGAGGAGTGCCACGTCGACACTGCTTGGTCCGCGCTCAGGGTATATAAGAGGCCGAGGTTGGCTACCTCAGAGAGTTCGTCCCAGGACGAGCTCTGACCCACACCTTTCGTACCTTCGCTTTGACAGGGGCACCTACACCCCTCCCACATTATGGCTCCTGCACCAGCCATGCTGGCACAGGGCTTGACTGTCCGGTATTGCTAATGCTTCGAACTATCGATAGAATCCTGTGTGTCTTCGAATGGTTGAAAGACCAAGTGAACCGAGTATAAACCTTCGTGTACTTTTGAGGCTGTGATCGAATAAAAACCTGTTGCATTCAAACCGAATTTGGAACCTGTGTTCGAGTTATACGCATATGAAACCCCTACAATATCATACCAGGTGTTTTCTCAGCTCCTTAATCAAAGTTGACAAAAAAAAAAGATAATACACAACACCTTATATTGACCATCACTTCTAAATGGTGTGGAAGGCTTTGGCCCATGCTGGCCAAGAATTAGAAATCATACACCTTTTCATTTTCTTTTTCATTATTTCTTTATTGATATGAAAATAAG
Source organism: Harmothoe impar (assembly GCA_947462335.1). Lineage (NCBI taxonomy): Eukaryota > Metazoa > Annelida > Polychaeta > Phyllodocida > Polynoidae > Harmothoe > Harmothoe impar. Next base: position 79,071,359 of record OX381708.1, read on the forward strand.
GTCCACAGAGCAATGTATACTCCCCTCACTTGACACAAACACTGTCTTAATGAAGCAGATTCAACGGTAGATACTTACCTGAGTCCCTGCAAAGAGGTATTGACTCTTACAACTTGTCCTACAGGTCACTGGTGATGTAGGACCATATGAATGAGCTTGAAATTCCAGGTCACGGTCAACAGCATCAGTAAAACATCCAACACGCTGAACTGATAAATCACACAATAATAATCATATTGAGCTACATTTATACATTTTTAACCCTTTAAGTGCTGCATAGTTTGTGAATGTGACATGAATGCTGTCATGGGAGTCTACTCCGCTGGGGGGGGAGGGCACTCCTCCAGATTTGAATACTATGTGTGACCACAATTACAAGGGAAAGGATCCACTTTAGTTGTGAACATTTTGCCATTTTTTGCTGAAATACCATACAGTGTACGGCACCATACATTGTAACTTGAGGTGGCTGCCGGCCACCTCGGCGCCATGGTGTAATTGGTTCCACTTGATGTGTTCAGATAAACTTCTGGACTCCAGAGGAGGGTCAACTTCAAAGAGACAATATGATAACTGCCTGTACATATTATGGACTGGACTATTGTATTGATTTATTGATATTTCCTAAAACCTGATATTGTATTGAAAGAAAATGGGTATCGGTATCTCCTTGACTTCAGCTTTCCAACGGTGAAAGACTTTTTCAAATATTCGTATTAGAAGCTGAGTTAGATCAATCCAACTATCATAACCACATAAATAATATGTCAATTTTACTCTACTTTATTTTACATATACTTGTACATATTGAGATCCTATATGTGAAGTTTCTCTCATGACATTCAAAAATTGTAACGAAATGATGACAAGCGAACCACTCCATACAGAGTGATAACACAAGTTATATGACCACCAGATGTCTATGCAGCCTCCTGGCCGACCCTGGCCACCACAGGAAGTCAGGTGCCGGTCCCCCCCCCCTCCCATGCCAGACTGGGATGCTCTGGACCTGTGTCGCGGGGCACTGCATAATTTAGTGAATTTGCTTCTGCCTAGGTTTTGGAATTATGCGTGTTATATTTCATGATTGTTTTGTTGCGCTAACATGGAAAAGAAAATGAATCGAGAATTATGCTTTGATGTGGGGTTTAGTGGTAGTGATTTTTCTTATTAATCTAAACACTTTTCCTTTAATAAACTCTACCCTTTGTTAGCTTGTAGCATGAATGTAGAACTAGCAAGTAATTTGACTTTTAGAATGATGCCATCGTTCTTGATTGAATACTTTACCATCAAAGTGACAAGCTGTTCTGGTTATTTCCTAGTAATCCCAAATAGTCTAGTAGGAGACGGGAGTTCCCATGCACCCGAACGGTATATTTTTTTAACCAACTTTTTTCAATCCTGAATATGTCTATTTTAATTTTTTTGATGTTCCCAGCGTGAAATATTGTCCCATCACATTTTTCTGGCGGCCATCTTGGATTTCTGATGAAATTTTTGAGAACAAGAGAAAAATCACATTTTCCTCCATAATTTCCAAACAATTGGAGCTACATTCATGATTTTCGCACAGAAGACTAAAAAATAAGGATTCTTTCTACCAAATAAAGGAAAATGACCTTGACCAAGGTCAAGGTCACTAAATTTGACCTTGAATATGAAAAAATCACCAAATTACAGGATATGACTATGTTTCAACTCCTATTAAGAAGCCAAAAAAGGTAATTTTGTGCATATTAGGAGTTATCATCTTAGAACACATTAGTATCATACAACTTAGTTGATAGGAGGTGAAATTGAAATATCCGTTGCCATGGTAACCAGGTATTTCCAAATTTGACCTGGAAATTTTGAGATCAAGAAAAAATCACATTTTCGTAAATAATTGCCAACTAATTGGAGCTACATTCATGATTTTTGCACAGATAACTAATAAATGAGGCTTCTCTCAACCTAATAAAGGATAATGACCTTGGCCAAGGTCAAGGTCACTAAATTTGACCTTGAATATGAAAGAATCACCAAAATTACAGGATATGACTATGTTTCAACTCCTATTAAGAAGCCAAAAGAGGTAATTTTTGTGCATATTAGGCGTTGTCATCTTAGAACACATCAGTATCATACAACTTAGTTGATAGGAGGTGAAATTAAAATATCTGTTGCCATGGTAACCAGGTATTTCCAAATTTGACCTGGAATTTTTGAGATGAAGAGAAAAATCACATTTTCGTAAACAATTGCCAAACAATTGGAGCTACATTCATGATTTTTGCACAGATAACTAATAGATGAGGCTTCTCTCTACCTAATAAAGGATAATGACCTTGGCCAAGGTCAAGGTCACTAAATTTGACCTTGAATATGAAAGAATCACCAAAATTACAGGATATGACTATGTTTCAACTCCTATTAAGAAGCCAAAAGAGGTAATTTTTGTGCATATTAGGAGTTGTCATCTTAGAACACATCAGTATCATACAACTAAGTTGATAGGAGGTGAAATTAAAAATTATCCGTTGCCATGGTAACTAGGCATTTATAAGTGAGTAAAACCTCCAGTGCAGGTTATCAGCACTGGAACAAGTTTGGTTCCATGATTTAGGGGGCATCAGTTACTTTCACCTGATTTAAACTATGCTTTGATTTTTGTATATTTAACTATTGCTAAGAGAATTATGAAAAATACAAATCGTTGGAAAATACCATTTTTACCATTTTCCGTCCCCCGATTTTCACCAGAAGGAGACATAGGACCAATACCATATTGCTATCAGACTTAAGGCACATAATGGCCTTTTGATTGGTGAAGAGCATTAGCTGGTACTATTTATCCCTCCTACCAAAATTGGGCATTGAAAAGTGGCAAAAATCAATTTTTGCCCTTTTTGAGGCAGCCATATTGGATTTGCATATCATGGCAGACACTGCATCTTTGATTTTCATGTTGAGACCTTCATTGACATTTGGAATCCAAATTTCTAGGGCATTTAAAGTAACGGTTTTGATGCTATGAATTTTCAAACCTTTTCAAATTTCAGTTCAAACAAGAAAATTTACCACCTTTTATGCTCACTGTTCAAGTATAAGCCTTTATCAAAACCTCCCAATATTGGCATTTCCCAAGAATGTATGAATGTGTGAGACAGCTCAAGCAATACCAGACCTCTAACTCATTGCATCTTGAAGATATTGCACTTTGAAGATGACACCAAATTGGGATATTGCAAACTGAGGGCCAAACCCCCTCATGTTCAGCGGCCAAAATCTCGGAAAGTTACGGGAGTAAGATGCTACAATTTTGCATGTGCTCATTAACTACATACATCTTCATGTAGGTGGAAAATTATTAGGATCTGAGGGGGTCATGTGGGGACCACTCGTTGAAATACTGTGGAATGGCCCAATAACCTGTTTATCTCTGTATATACAGTAAGGTGATGGGGGTTGGGAGGATGCAGGACAGGTTGCACAGTGGTCGGACGTGGGTGGCAGAAGTGCCCTCACTCACCTACTGTCATAGACCCCTTAATACGACATGGCCATTTCTGAAGCCAACATGGTGACATGGCCTTTAGGGGCATGACAAATATTATTGGTTATTGTATTAGTATGCACTATTTTAAGTCTAGACATTCAACATTTTCTTGCAGTGTGCTCCCTAAGCCCCCTTGTGTTCTTTGCAGGCAGTGCCTAGAGCTCAGGCTTTAAAAATGCATTGGAATGCACCATTTCAGTTCTAAATATTTCAAAGTTTTGTTGCTGGGGGGCCTAATCATCAACATCCTTTAGTAAAACTATTGACATTGTGGACATCCCCCATCAAGGGCCCCTTCCCTGCCCAGTGGTCAGAGTTCAAAGAACAGAGACCCCTCACTCACCTGTCTAGTGGTCAGGGTGGGAGGGAAAGAGGTCCCCTCACACACCTGCCAAGTGGCCGGGGTGGGGAGGGACAGAGGTCCCCTCACTCACTTGTCCAGTGGTTGGAGTTCAAAGAACAGAGACCCCCTCACACACCTGTCCAGTGGTCGGAGTGGGGAGGGACAGAGGTCCCCTCACGCACCTGTCTAGTGGTTGGGAGTGCCAAAGGCCCCCTCACACCCCTATCCAGTGATCGGGGTGGGGAGGGACAGAGGTCCCCTCACTCATCTGTCCAGTGGTTGGAGGTGAGAGTGGCAGAGGCGCCTTCACACACCTGTCCAGTGGTCAGAGGTGAGAGTACGGTAGTCAGACTTCAAAGGGCAGAAGTCCCCTCAGTAACCTGAATTATACTTCATTATAAACAAATTTATAACAGCAGTTCTTTGTTCTAAAGAAGTTTTCTTACTATAGAGATGTACAGGAGGAAATCAGATCCTTGCAAATATGTTCGTTATAAACAAAATTTGCTATAACAGAGTTTGTAATGATGAAGTTTTACTGTATATGGGTTTTTATAAACATCTAAAGAGTTTAGATGTAAAACGACATAAGCGCCAAAATAAAAAACAGGGAAAAACTACTTCGAGCCATAAATGATAATGGCATTTTAGACATTATACATGCAGGAACTAAGAGCCATACACAAACACATTGTCTGGTGAGGTGGGTTTATGTCGTTTTGCAAAAAAAACTATTTTAGGCAGGCCCTATGTACTAGATGAAGACAGTTTGAATAATATTTTTGAACTTTTTTAGTTTGCCCTAGCCTATGGCTATAAATAATTTGTTCCTGTTTATGCATTTTGGAACTTGTGTCGTTTTGCATCCAAAAAGTTTTTGCAAAGAGCATACACCCACAAGCCTGCAATACATCCACCAGCCTGTCAGTTTTTGCCTGTCATACGTCATATGTCACTACCTGTTATACGTCCAAACCTACATCCAGCATCTTAGGACTTAGGTGGGGCAGACTCTAAATTGCATTTCTTTAATGTAAGAATTTTTGTGAACAGGCACTTTCTCCCCTGCTGTACATTTGAAGGTATGATAGATGGTGGACCTGAGGATATAGTAGTGCACTTGAAGAGATGGTAGTGGATGTGAGGAGGTGGTAATGGATGTGAGGAGGTGGTGGTGGTGGACATGACAAGGTGACATGTAATGGACATGGGGAGACTATGGTAGGATTTGCTGTAATTCAATGACTTTTTGAATCTGTTTACATTGACCTTGACCTGGTCTCAAGGTCATATGCTTATGGCATTTTCATAGATACTGATTGGATTAATATCTCTGCTGAAGAAGGTCCATATAACATGAAGTGCCAGCATGCAGATCCCATAAACTTTGTCACTTAGGCTGATTGGTAAAATAGATCAAAAAATGAAATGGATGGTTGAGGAGGTCGTTGACAATTAGTAAAAAATGGTTGTGGAAGGGAGGAGGTTACCTGTATTGGACATAAGAACAGATAATAGAATTATATCCACATAAATTTTTAGCTTGCCCTGATTTCTTTCACAAAAAAAAGTGAAAATGCGTACATAAAGAGTATGCTAAAATGGCTCAGGAAGCCCCCCCACCCCTGTTTTCATGTACGCTTTTGTATTTACTTACCATGACCCCCGCCCACCTCCCCTGGGTGCGTACATGCTTTATGGAAACAAGAAAAGGCCATTCATTTATGTGTCTGCCCACGTCTGGTCGATATTAACCATGAACCGCCTTGACCTTGACCTTTGCTGACCTCAATCTTGACCTGATCATGTGACAACAACAAACTCTCAGACTTGGTGATTTAAGGTGTCACCACCCTAAATCGGGTCACTTCCAGGTTTACTGGCCAAAGAGTCCCTTATGAACTTTGTTATTTTGCGGAACTTAGCCTATAGGGGAGGGAAAGAAGGGTTAAATACATGGTTATTTGTTATTAGGGTGATCAGAAAGTGTTTATTTATAGTCCTAAAAGAAGGATTTGTCTACTCCCTATAAACAGTGTAGGTTTATGGGGGTGAAACGGCCCTAAAGTGTATCTATATGCTGGGTGGGCCTCACTGTACAAAACCACTACCCGCTTACCATGGCGATTCATGCAAAATCTAGCCTGACTTTTGGGGGGTCACACCCGTTATTTATATTTTTCTGCATGTCAAAAGCTAAAATTTGGTATAGGTGGCTAAACACTGAGAGTTTTAAGTGTCTCAAAGGGCAGGTCGACGGTGGTCAATATTGAAATTTCCGAACGCGGCCTAGTGCTTTAGGGTGGTGACACCTTAACAACAGAACTTGCCGATTTGATAACAAAACTTGCCAATACAACAAAATAGAAAGTTGAACCGCCAACTTTTATCTTGAATTGTCAATATTTGATCTTGAATTGCCAATTTTTTATCTTGAATCACCATTTGCCATGGTGATCAATACAAAAAGTAGGCGGGGTCTATTTGTAATCATTGCTTCCCATTGGCTAAAAACCCCCAGAGAAATACCAATATAATACCACTCTCTATGCCGGAGCCATGGTATTTTTTTCCATACCATTCAGGGGGTCTGGTATGCCCTATCATTGTGTCCTAGCCTACAAACATACCAACACACGATGCTGTAAGTTGTTATAATAAGTGTACTATAGGACTAGTTGGATATTTGAAAGAGTCTTTCAGTTTTGGAAATCCTGGACTGTGGAACATCTGGTCTGGCATTAGTCATTTTACTCTGGATGACCTTGTGGAATGCTGGTCTTCACCTTTATACGGTCTCTGAGGGCACGTTGGTTAGAGCCACCTCAATTCACAAGGGCCTCTCCTTGGTGGTGTCGCTTACCGTAAGGTGATGGGGGTTGGGAGGATGCAGGACAGGTTGCACAGTGGTCGGACGTGGGTGGCAGAAGTGCCCTCACTCACCTACTGTCATAGACCCCTTAATACGACATGGCCATTTCTGAAGCCAACATGGTGACATGGCCTTTAGGGGCATGACAAATATTATTGGTTATTGTATTAGTATGCACTATTTTAAGTCTAGACATTCAACATTTTCTTGCAGTGTGCTCCCTAAGCCCCCTTGTGTTCTTTGCAGGCAGTGCCTAGAGCTCAGGCTTTAAAAATGCATTGGAATGCACCATTTCAGTTCTAAATATTTCAAAGTTTTGTTGCTGGGGGGCCTAATCATCAACATCCTTTAGTAAAACTATTGACATTGTGGACATCCCCCATCAAGGGCCCCTTCCCTGCCCAGTGGTCAGAGTTCAAAGAACAGAGACCCCTCACTCACCTGTCTAGTGGTCAGGGTGGGAGGGAAAGAGGTCCCCTCACACACCTGCCAAGTGGCCGGGGTGGGGAGGGACAGAGGTCCCCTCACTCACTTGTCCAGTGGTTGGAGTTCAAAGAACAGAGACCCCCTCACACACCTGTCCAGTGGTCGGAGTGGGGAGGGACAGAGGTCCCCTCACGCACCTGTCTAGTGGTTGGGAGTGCCAAAGGCCCCCTCACACCCCTATCCAGTGATCGGGGTGGGGAGGGACAGAGGTCCCCTCACTCATCTGTCCAGTGGTTGGAGGTGAGAGTGGCAGAGGCGCCCTCACACACCTGTCCAGTGGTCAGAGGTGAGAGTACGGTAGTCAGACTTCAAAGGGCAGAAGTCCCCTCAGTAACCTGAATTATACTTCATTATAAACAAATTTATAACAGCAGTTCTTTGTTCTAAAGAAGTTTTCTTACTATAGAGATGTACAGGAGGAAATCAGATCCTTGCAAATATGTTCGTTATAAACAAAATTTGCTATAACAGAGTTTGTAATGATGAAGTTTTACTGTATATGGGTTTTTATAAACATCTAAAGAGTTTAGATGTAAAACGACATAAGCGCCAAAATAAAAAACAGGGAAAAACTACTTCGAGCCATAAATGATAATGGCATTTTAGACATTATACATGCAGGAACTAAGAGCCATACACAAACACATTGTCTGGTGAGGTGGGTTTATGTCGTTTTGCAAAAAAAACTATTTTAGGCAGGCCCTATGTACTAGATGAAGACAGTTTGAATAATATTTTTGAACTTTTTTAGTTTGCCCTAGCCTATGGCTATAAATAATTTGTTCCTGTTTATGCATTTTGGAACTTGTGTCGTTTTGCATCCAAAAAGTTTTTGCAAAGACTGCATACACCCACAAGCCTGCAATACATCCACCAGCCTGTCAGTTTTTGCCTGTCATACGTCATATGTCACTACCTGTTATACGTCCAAACCTACATCCAGCATCTTAGGACTTAGGTGGGGCAGACTCTAAATTGCATTTCTTTAATGTAAGAATTTTTGTGAACAGGCACTTTCTCCCCTGCTGTACATTTGAAGGTATGATAGATGGTGGACCTGAGGATATAGTAGTGCACTTGAAGAGATGGTAGTGGATGTGAGGAGGTGGTAATGGATGTGAGGAGGTGGTGGTGGTGGACATGACAAGGTGACATGTAATGGACATGGGGAGACTATGGTAGGATTTGCTGTAATTCAATGACTTTTTGAATCTGTTTACATTGACCTTGACCTGGTCTCAAGGTCATATGCTTATGGCATTTTCATAGATACTGATTGGATTAATATCTCTGCTGAAGAAGGTCCATATAACATGAAGTGCCAGCATGCAGATCCCATAAACTTTGTCACTTAGGCTGATTGGTAAAATAGATCAAAAAATGAAATGGATGGTTGAGGAGGTCGTTGACAATTAGTAAAAAATGGTTGTGGAAGGGAGGAGGTTACCTGTATTGGACATAAGAACAGATAATAGAATTATATCCACATACATTTTTAGCTTGCCCTGATTTCTTTCACAAAAAAAAGTGAAAATGCGTACATAAAGAGTATGCTAAAATGGCTCAGGAAGCCCCCCCACCCCTGTTTTCATGTACGCTTTTGTATTTACTTACCATGACCCCCGCCCACCTCCCCTGGGTGCGTACACGCTTTATGGAAACAAGAAAAGGCCATTCATTTATGTGTCTGCCCCAGTCTGGTCGATATTAACCATGAACCGCCTTGACCTTGACCTTTGCTGACCTCAATCTTGACCTGATCATGTGACAACAACAAACTCTCAGACTTGGTGATTTAAGGTGTCACCACCCTAAATCGGGTCACTTCCAGGTTTACTGGCCAAAGAGTCCCTTATGAACTTTGTTATTTTGCGGAACTTAGCCTATAGGGGAGGGAAAGAAGGGTTAAATACATGGTTATTTGTTATTAGGGTGATCAGAAAGTGTTTATTTATAGTCCTAAAAGAAGGATTTGTCTACTCCCTATAAACAGTGTAGGTTTATGGGGGTGAAACGGCCCTAAAGTGTATCTATATGCTGGGTGGGCCTCACTGTACAAAACCACTACCCGCTTACCATGGCGATTCATGCAAAATCTAGCCTGACTTTTGGGGGGTCACACCCGTTATTTATATTTTTCTGCATGTCAAAAGCTAAAATTTGGTATAGGTGGCTAAACACTGAGAGTTTTAAGTGTCTCAAAGAGCAGGTCGACGGTGGTCAATATTGACATTTCCGAACGCGGCCTAGTGCTTTAGGGTGGTGACACCTTAACAACAGAACTTGCCGATTTGATAACAAAACTTGCCAATACAACAAAATAGAAAGTTGAACCGCCAACTTTTATCTTGAATTGTCAATATTTGATCTTGAATTGCCAATTTTTTATCTTGAATCACCATTTGCCATGGTGATCAATACAAAAAGTAGGCGGGGTCTATTTGTAATCATTGCTTCCCATTGGCTAAAAACCCCCAGAGAAATACCAATATAATACCACTCTCTATGCCGGAGCCATGGTATTTTTTTCCATACCATTCAGGGGGTCTGGTATGCCCTATCATTGTGTCCTAGCCTACAAACATACCAACACACGATGCTGTAAGTTGTTATAATAAGTGTACTATAGGACTAGTTGGATATTTGAAAGAGTCTTTCAGTTTTGGAAATCCTGGACTGTGGAACATCTGGTCTGGCATTAGTTATTTTACTCTGGATGACCTTGTGGAATGCTGGTCTTCACCTTTATACGGTCTCTGAGGGCACGTTGGTTAGAGCCACCTCAATTCACAAGGGCCTCTCCTTGGTGGTGTCGCTTACCTCAGCCAGTCACGCAGTTTTGGATGAGATAGTTATATATCTCTTCTTTTACATGATAAACCATGAGAATAAGGAGTCCAAATAGGGTCATATGCTGAAATTTGGTGTCATTTGAGTTCTCAAGGTCAAATCAGTGAGCTTGACCTTGATCTCAGGGTCATATGCAGATGACATTTTTATGGATACTAATTAGATGAGCGTCTATGATCAAAACGTTTCATAATTATAACACGAAGTGCTGGCATGTCAGAACCTAAAATCCATCTCACTTAGGCTAATTTGTACCATAAATGAAAATAGGAACTGGATGGTTACCATGGCAGCAGGCCCTTACCTCCTATGGACTAAGTTGTATGGTACTGATGTGATTTAAGTATTAAGCCCTTAAAATGCACATGATTACCTTTTTTTGCTTGTTGAGAGGCATAAAAATATGGTAAAATGCTTTAATTTGGTGACTTTTTGAAATTTCAAGGTCAAATCAGTGACCTTGACCTTGACCTCAAGGTCATATGCATTTGGCATTTTCATGGATACAAATGATCTGAACAGCTATGCCTAAAAAGTTCCATATAACATGAAGGGCTAGCATGCCAGGGCCCAAAAGCTTTATCACTAAGGCTAATCTGTAAAATCAGGTCAAATTTGGAAATACTTGGTTACCATGGCAACGGGAATTCTAATTTCACTTCCTATCAACTTAGTTGTATAATACTGATGTGTTCTAAGATCACAACTCCTAATATGCACAAAATTACCTTTTTTGGCTTCTTAGGACGAGTTGAAACATAGTCATATCCTGTAATTTGGTGATTTTTTCATATTCAAGGTCAAATTTAGTGACCTTGACCTTGGCCAAGGTCATTTTCCTTTATTTGGTAGAAAGAAGCCTCATTTATTAGTTATCTGTGCAAAAATCATGAATGTAGCTCCAATGGTTTGGAAATTATGGAGGAAAATGTGATTTTTCTCTTGATCTCAAAAATTCCAGGTCAAATTTGGAAATACCTGGTTACCATGGCAACGGATATTTTAATTTCACCTCCTATCAACTAAGTTGTATGATACTGATGTGTTCTAGGATGACAACTCCTAATATGCACAAAATTACCTTTTTTGGCTTCTTAATAGGAGTTGAAACATAGTCATATCCTGTAATTTGGTGATTTTTTCATATACAAGGTCAAATTTAGTGACCTTGACCTTGGTAAAGGTCATTTTCCTTTATTTGGTAGAAAGAATCCTCATTTTTTAGTCTCCTGTGCAAATATCATGAATGTAGCTCCAATTGTTTGGAAATTATGGAGGAAAATGTGATTTTTCTCTTGATCTCAAAAATTTCATCAGAAATCCAAGATGGCCACCAGAAAAATGTGATGGGACAATATTTCACGCTGGGAACATCAAAAAAATTAAAATAGACATATTCAGGATTGAAAAAAAGTTGGTAAAAAAAATATACCGTTCGGGTGCATGGGAACCCCTGTTTCCTACTCAACTAAAAGTAATATCAAGAGGTATTTAAATAATTCAATCGAATTTAAAAGAAAACTAAAGCCTTTCTATTACCCCATGCGTGACATCAATCATTGTGTGGGTATACGATCAATATTTGTAATGACTTAAATGAAAAACATCAAGAAGATAATCGCATATTTGGTAACAAATTAAAACTTATATGAAGTGAGTAATACTGTGGGCTCCTGACATTTACCGAGCTCTTGCAGATTGATAAACTTCTCACTATACAATAGATAGACACAGGTCAACAAGTTTAAGTCACGGAACTGGGTTATTTTACCATTGGCCATGGGGCCGTATTCAATGAGGCAGTAGGCCTAGTGCTATACGGCCCCATGGTCAACAAGTGAAATAACCCCTTCCCTTGCTTTAACATGTCAACCTTCAGAAGTACTTTTAATATTGAGGCCCTAATTAATGGTTCAAATTATGATGGGGGGCATAAAATAGATTTTTCCATTGCAGGGCCATGAAATATGGATGTCGGTCCCTTGTTTAAACTAATGGCCCTGCTGTATTCCCAAAAGAAATGCAAGATAAATTCTGGACAGGAAGAGTCATATCTTACCTGCATATGCATGTATCATTCCACAAGTAAAAGCAAACGGATAAACACTCATATTTTTAAGTGCTTGGTGATCATAAACCTTTTCAAGTACACAGAGAGAAGAAACAGCCTGAAAAGGGAGTTCAGGTTGCCTCCAGAATGACTCCCCTGAACAGGTTGCTAGGTTGCTTGAGGGAGCCTAGGTGACTCTCTGGCTGACCTAAGAGAGTCACCTAAAAGAGTCATATGACCCAGAGAGCTATATGACTCCCCCAGTCGACTCCCTTAGATCAGATCAGGCAGAGAGTAACCTAGGCTCCCTTAGGCGGCCTGAACTCCCCTAGAGAAGGGAGTCATTATAAAAGCAGCCTGGAATCCATTTTGCCGCTGTTTCTTTTCTCCGTGTAGCCTTATAATTAGATATCGTAGTAAGAATTGTAGAAGTGGGGGATATAAAGGTACTAACCACAGTAATCTGGAACAAGAGCCTGGCCTCTGGGCGGTACCAGCAGTATCACCAGCAAGACCAGCACAACGGTACCAGGATAAGGCATCATGACGGCAACTATCTAATGATAACCGACACACTGGGGTCCAAGTACTTCTTTCTATAGAGTACAACCGAGCGCTGTAAACATCCTGAGCATTCAAATATTTATGGTGCACCCTTTATCACGCATATGCATACTAGAAGGTGTCAGACAATGTGAGTGATAATAAATAATTTAAACACTTTAAGGATAACACAACGCTTTAAGATGACATTTGTTTTTTTGCTGCACCAATGCAGCCCTGGCAAGTTAATCGCTGGTGCTGCACTTGTGCATCATGGTGACCCTGTGGAAGTGTCTAAACCCCTTAGGGTCGGCATGAGGCTTGAATGCAGCACTGGTGAGTTACTTGCTTGGGCTACATGCCGGGGCTACATTTACGCATCATGACAACCAAAAGCACGATGCATTTCGCTATCCTTAAAGGGTTATCTCATAGCGTGTGATGTTTGCAATAACGATACATCAATAAAAGTGCACTTACACCTAGTGGGCACACAGCATTGAATCAACATTGATAAATGGTTGTCAACGTTGATTCAATGTAGATTTAATGCTGATTTAACATTGAACTGAAATTTGTGCCAACTGGGCAGGAGAGGTTCCCAGGTAACATAAGTATGATGGGCCATGATTGGGCCAATATAGACTGCATTGTTTCAGGAAAGGTGCTTAAAGTAGGGCCTGCGTCTTGCCTGCAGCTCCCAGCAGCTTTCTTCTACTTTAAGCGCCCAGTCCCTACCTACTTCCCTGCAACTTTAAAATTCACTTAAAGGTGATGAAAACATGCTTAGACTTTCCTGCAACATTATCAACTTGTACCATACCATAACTTGTAGCATGTAGGGATAGGGGAGGGCTTTCAGCCGGGAGGGGGAGGGGCATGAGGCCGGCATGGGGAGGGGCACGAGGCTGGCATGTGATGGACATGAGGCCAGCGTTGGAAGCGGCATGAGAATTGAGTGAACATGTGGAGGTGCATGTATTTGTGGCACTATAGTATAGAGCCGCCAGGAGGTAGCATATGACACCTTTTCTGCGCCCTGGAGGTGCAGGTAGCTTGGAAAGAGGTTTGGCAGTCTGTGTTGTACTACAGAGCAGAGCCACCACGATCTACATCTTATGACTGCCAATTCTACACTGATCCGCTTCAATGCACATGAGGGGTCACGTGACCCTCTCTAGCTAATCACAGGGAAGTTTTGTGGTGGTCACGTGACCATGACAGGGGGTGCTGAGTGGGGGGCTCTATACAAAAGATTTAGCCATATATATATACATATATATGCATATATATATATATATATATATATATATATATATATATATATATTTATATGGATCCATGAAGTTCTAAAATAATTTAAAGGCATCATGCCATCCTTAAAAGGTTAGGCCTAGTGTATGTTTTTCTAAATCTATAATACACTTGGAAATTTGTCAGAATTGTTTTTTGCGTCTTTGACAGGGAATCTTTTTTAGTAGAGGCAGGAGGTTTTCAGGAAAACGAAATGTATTATCAACTAGTTATCAATGATGATTTAACGTGGAAGTAGCTTTTATGCCTTTGAAAAGCTTAATAGCTGGAAGATCTTCTTCACACAGCTTGATAAAATTCACGAATAACATCTATAGAGAATCGAACAATGACAAGGGAACAACTACCTTTCTCGACTTCAGGAAAACTTTTGATACAAAAAAAACCTTTAATCAATAAATAAATTGGCAAAAATTGGATTTAGGCATATTCCAGAAATCTCAAAGATAACTACTTGACAAATAGAGTGCAAGAAATGAAGGCAAATGGTTGTCAGACACACTCCCAATGAGGACCCGATTTTTGCTCTACACTAGATGGGATTCGAGTAGTCTAGGTAAACAAGATCCCGGTTTTCATTCATGTTTTTTACAGGTGGAAAAACATGTGTGAAAACTGGGATCTACCTGAAGCCCCATCTAGTGTAGAACAAATCTCGGGTCCTCATTGCCCCAAGGCTCAGGCTTGGGTCTCCTGCTATTTATCACTTGTATTAAAACATGCTTTGCCAACACTATGCAGATGATACTGTCTTATATTTTGCAAGCAATAATTTGGTGAGACCAAACAAACTTGGACCCCTTGAGGGGGGGGGCCAACAAATTGCACGCCTTTTTGGCGAAATGCCCCCATGTTGCTCAAAGGGGCCAGCCGCATTCAACCTGCCCGGGGGGAAACCAAAAAATGTACACACCTTTTGCGGGGGACCAAAAGAAATTCCTCCGACCCACCCTGTTGTTAAAAAATTACCACTCGCTTAATAGATACCAATTTGAGTTGAATGGTCTGGTCAAGTATAAATGACCACAGGATCAGTAGCCCCGGCCAGCATTAGAATAGTTATTAACCGACGGTTGTGGCATCGGTAAGCCAAGGTAGTATCATTGGTTGCTTTCAGTAGGTGTCGGTAGCGACTTCAGGTATCCATAGGAGTACCACCAGCCGGCTCTTCCACCTTGTAAGGGCTTTCCTCAGGTGGGACAGGTGCAGTGCTAACTACACAAGGAGAGGTCACCACCTGCCACCTCTGAGGAAGTACTTGGGGTAGCAGGGGTCGCAGGTACCCCTCCACCAGCCTCTAGGCTTGATACAACCCAAAAGGCAAAGGGAGCATTGTACCAAGGAGGCTGTGCCAACAGTATTGGGGTGGTCAACAATGGTGGCGGCCTAAGTGGCAGCCCCAAAGTGGACCTGAGGTCTGGTAAACTAGCCCTCTCCCAATCGGTCAACTTCAGCCCAAATTCCCCAAAGAACCTGGCGTCACAGGTGTTCAGTCGGGACTCGAGCTGGGCGATCGTTGCTTTCCAGAAAGCGGGATCTTGATTCAGATTCTGCTCACGCTCTGCGAGCAATCTGGTGCGGTCAGCCACCCAAGCTTCACCCTGGCAAATGGCCTCTGCCTTCAGCAAGTGGAGGTTGCTGTAGAAGAACCGTTGCACCTCGGAGACTTGATACTGGAGCAGTCTACTGGAGTTGACTGCTAGTTTTCCTCTGGACTGCTCAAGGCCAGGGGCCAAGAGATCAGTGAAACCAGCATCAAAGTTAGGGCTGACTCCAGGCAACAAGGGTAAACCCTCGAGCCCGTCACGGTCCCCATGCTCGGACTCGGTAGCCACATCCTCAGCCACCTGGTCAGGTGGAAAGGAAGCTACCCGCTGCAGAGGACCGGTAGGGTGAGCTGACGCCCCAACCAACTGTTGGTAATCACCCTGGTTGTCGTCAACAACCGGTGAATCCGCCTCCTGTGTGGTTTTGGCCTTGTTCTGTTGGGCCTCCCACATGAACTGCTTTACATAGATAGCAGCTACCTGGTCCGCGTACTCGTCATCCAACGAGTTCTGGACAATGGTCAACGCATCTCCTAGTCGCTCGCTATGCTGCAGAGGCAGCTGGTCTGCAACCAACAGTAATGCAGACGATACCGTGACAGTACCTACGCTTTAACCATTACCTCCCTCGGATGTAACCGCAGCCAACACGGACAGCTTCTTCACAGGTATACTGTGTGAGCGATCCCGAGCAGACTTGTTATCATCCTTGGATGACTGGCGGCCCCTTTTCAGAGTTGTTTTCTTACTCAGGGGTGGAGTGGGCATTGGCAACTCAACCTCGGGCCCTAGGTCTGTCTGGTCACGCGGATGGTTCCCAGTCAGCCTTGCCATGTCAGGTTTGCAGATATAGTTCCAAAGGCGAAGATGGTTCTTCTTCCACTTTAACTGTAGTTTACCTACGAATTTGTGGTCGCCCCAAACCTGCTGGACCTTCTCAACAGCAGCAGTTATTGTGCGTCTGTGCACACTCTTATTGTCGCAGAGATGCCTTAGCAAACCACCCCTCCGCTGGCAGCAGAAAAGGTCCCCATCACTCCATTTGTCACAGGTTTGCCGGGAGGTTCCCGGCAAACAGTTAGGGAAGGGAAGCACATTCATGTGCTTCTCAACAAAGTGACAGGCAAACCTGGCCACCGTTTTGCTGCCCTAGCGCTTTCAATGCTCAGTTGGCAGCAAACATACGGACAGGGATCACCCGGAACATAGTTCCTCCAAGCATATTTCAGCTTGGTATGAGTCGACTTGGTTATATTTGGTTTAGAGCCTTCAACCACTGCCCTGATGTACACAAGGTACCAGTCAATGGGATGCCCGTCCTCAGTCAACCAGTCTTCGTCATCAGAGCCACCCTCTGTATGAGGATTAGGAAGTGATAACCGAGTGCTGTTCTCACCTTGCAGGTCAGACAAGGTCCAGTTCTTCCTAGTCTCAAGAGAGAGCTCGAATCAAGTGTGGGCCGCTTTGGCTTGTAAATGACGGTTTGCTTGGGTTTCAACGCGACTCCAACCGGCAGCCTCAGCCGCAGCGGTTTCCTCATCTACTGACCTAGCATTGTCGTTCCCCTTCGGTGAGCCTTCCACGTTTAGAGTAGGCTCAGCGTCAGGTGTCTCTACCTTTCGCTTATGCTTCCTCTTGCGTTTCTTTGGCTTATGCGACTTCAGCTTCACTGTCCATCAGTCAGATGGCGAACCATCCTCCGAACTTTTCAGTTCAGCATCACCGGCACCATCGGTGTGCTTTGGAGGGCTAGAACCGTTGGTTCTACCCAGTGGGTCTGAACCATTGGTTCTGCCGGGCGGGCTAGAACCTTCGGTTTTGCCCGGACCTGGCTCCTTCGATGAACCTTCCTTTCCCTCCCCCTCAAGGTTTGGATCGGTCGGTACCGTGGGTGAGTCAGACTGAATGGGAGGAGCAACTCTAGGTGTCCATCTTGTGGTCTGACTCGAGAACTAGGTCCTCCTCGGCCGACACCTCAGTGTCCCGCCGAGTTAAGTCGAGCCCATCGGCTCACTCTAGATGTAAGATAAACCTTTCGGTTTCCTTCACCCAAGCATCAGTGTGACGGCACGGTAACGGATAGTGTAGGTACTACTGGGTAGACCTAGGCACAACTGATCAACACCCTACCCTGCAGGCGATGGTGCTGATCTGAAGATGCCAGACAACCGAGGGGCTTATATACCCCTCCATCCCTGCGCCCGCCCAACCACCGACGACTTTTCAGCCAATCAGAGGCCCCCTTTGCGGAGGCTCCTCGGGCTGACCTAATTTCCCATGCGCGATTTGGCTGAGAAATCAATCAGGTGACACGGGTAGCGCCCTTCCCATGTCGCAGATATTCGACGGTGGGAACCTATCCGTGAACCCTTTCGTTGCAGCGCCACAGGAAAATCCGGTGGTAGTGTACGGGCGTTGGAGGATATATTACAGCAGCATGTTACCCAGCGATATTTGAACAAAATGAATCCCTTATTAAGAATTACAAGGCAAAACCAATCACTGGCCCTGAACATGCGCTTTTCTACCTCCAACTGATTACCACACCAATAGCCCTTTCTTCTCGTTGTGTTTTGGTGATTGTGTACCAGGAACAGAGACTGTCTGCCCCAGTACTCAACTGGCCATGGAAATATAATGAAGCCAGCAGCTATTTGTCATCGACAAGGTAAGAAAAAAATGTTTACACATTCTTTTCCCCTGTGCTCCGCCGTAGACCTTCCTTCGGTATGTCTAGCGGGTTCGGTACCGTCGGTACGTTATCGCTTTGTTTACCGGCGTCCCCGGTAACCCCTTTGCACGTAGCCAGCTTTTTTTTACGAGGCCTACCCAGCTTGTGCTTGGTAACACACGGCTGCGGTTTAATCTGTATTTTCCTCGGCCATACGCCTGTGTTCATACTCATTAAATGTATTAGAACTAAAGTTAGAAAGAAGGTCATAAAGGCCAGGTCGTATAAGAATTATGATGTATTGCGCTTTAAGAATATGCTTTTGGATACAAAGTGGGATGATATTCTATTAACCACAAACTTAGATGAATTATGGAACAAAATTATAAATGTTATTAGAGCATGTTTGGATAGTAAGTGTCCCATAAGGACCATGGTATACACGCCTGAGTGGTTGACACCTGATATAATAGATGCAATGCAGTATAGGGATGCCTTGTTTGCTGATGCACGTATATCAGGTGATGAAGATGACTGGAGTATTGCCGATTTTTTATAGAAATAGAGTAGAATCCCAATTTTTAAAAGTCGGAAAAATGAAATAAATCTATTATCACAACACAGAAGGGATGACCCTATCAAATTTTGGGCTGGTATACAGAAGCTTCTACCAAGGCAACTTTTCTTAAGCTGAGACATAGTATAACTAATGAATTAATTCCACCCAGCGAATGCTCCAGTTATGTGAACACTTTTTTCGCTGACGTAGGTTTTAACCCTGCTGCTGTGCTGCCACCTATCGACCCTAATATGAATTATGAGGCTCCCAGAGGTGTTCCAGCGCAGCGAGCATGTCTGCTGATCCCGATCAGCTATTTGGAGATGGTCAAGTCAATTAAAAAGGTTAAGGATCACAAGGCTACCAGTGTCAAACATATTAAGGCCTATGTACTGAAAGACGCCTTTATAGCAATACCTGATATTATAATGTGTTACTTTAATAAGTGTCTAGCGGATGCATACTTTCCTATGAGCTGGAAAATAGCTACTGTTGTACCTATACCTAAGAAGCCTAACTCTTTAGATGTTAGTGACTTAAGACCCATCAGTTTATTACCTTTGCCAGGAAGAATGATGGAAAAAATAATATGTACGAGACTCCAAACATACATGGAGAACCACGCGCTGCTGAGGCCTTACCAACATAGGTATAGATCTGGTCACTCAACAGTCTCTGCAATCACCTCTCACCTTAATTATATTATAGATAATATCATTAATAATAAACCCACAATATATTTATACCTCAATTATAAGAAGGCATTTGACACGGTCTCACATTCAATTATGATAAAAAAATTATTCAGATTTAGACTTAGCATTAAACATGCAACTGGTTTAACAGCTACCTGACAGATAGAAAGCAATGTACCATAGCTAACTATTGTGTATCAGAGCTTAAATCCGTCTCATATGGAGTGCCACAGGGGTCAGTTTATGGTCCTGTTTTATTCTCAATTTATGAAAATCTTTACCTGAGATTGATAATTTTAATATATGTTTACATGCAGATGACGCTGTTATATCTGTACATGATCCTGTAAAAATGCAATCGTCTTTAGACAAATTATCTGTATGGTGCAAACAAAATAGTCTCACTGTTAACGAGAAACAAACAAAATGGATGTTGTATAACAATGTAAATAATTATGATCCTATTTTTAAGTTGAATAATGTAGTATTGGACGGAGTCTGTACGTTTCCCTATCTAGGGGTAACCTTAGATGCAGAGTTAAAATTTGTTGACCATCGTATAAATGTAATGGCGAACATAAGACATAAGATCAGACAGCTTCGTAAAGTGAGGGATCACACCTATGAGGAAACGGCTTTAACCATATATAAGGCGATGGTTTTATCAACAATAGATTATGCTGATTTTATTTGGGACAGGGATAATAAGGGGGAAACAGAGGATTTACAGAGGGATTACGTGTTGCATATAAGTTTAAATTAGAGAAAAGCCCATTAATGGATACACAAATATTAGGTTGTGTCTCACGACCTTGGGACAATGTTTTTGTCTCTGATCGGATGCCGTCTCTGACCGGCTGCCGTCTCTGACCGGCTGCCGTCTCTGACCAGGTATCAGAAAAAGGTGTTTTAAAAAGAATTATACTAATATATATAAGGATTTGGAAAAACGTTATGGCGATTGTTATTCACTATATAAAGGCCCAGAATTTATATGGGTATATACGAGGGTTACACCTCCTTCCCGCGCGTCTGTATGTTACCCGGTGGTTAGTTCTGCTTTCACCCACATGGTGTGCATAGGTAGCGTCCAGCGGCCGCTCTGGATTCAAACCACAGTCAGATTTAAAATTTGCAGCAGGAGGACGCTTCCTCAGGTGCTCTACATGTGTAGGCAGGCTGTAACGGCTGTACATATATAATTCAAATTCAAATTTATTTTGAATTATCTTCATTCATTGGATTATGGCGGACGCTTGGTGCTACCGCTGTGGGACTGACCATGTTCCGCCTAGAGGCCGAGCGTGTAAAAAGGAGCCTTCAGAAGGGCACGAACCGATAAAACCCAGGAGGAGTAAACGGTTAGACGCAGGTAAAATGACTGCTGAAGAGGTAGCCGCCGCTACTGAAGAAGAGTTGAACGCCAGTTTGGCTACGATGCTGCCAGAGGCTAAGTTCCCTACGCGTGTAGAATACCTAGAGTACCTGGAGGAGATGGATGCCGCCCAGGAGGAACAAGAAAAGGTGGAGCTACTGGAGGAGAAGATTTGTGGCCGCATAACTACTCGTGTGAAGAAGGGCTGCGGACATGACACAAAGACCCCGGACACAAAGACTCCCCACAGGACTCCCCCGGACTCCCGAGAGTCAAGCCCTGGAGCAGGTCCGAGGACATCCACCCCACGATTTGGGATACCTGAAGGTAGAGACGGTTCTAGTGAACGTTTGGCAAAAATCAAGAAACAATTTGATCTCAAACGCTATACGAGGGGCAGAGAGCCTAGGTCATTACTGTTTGAAGAACTTATGTATGTCTCATTGAATTGGGCCTGTGTAGGCATAGACGATGGTACATTTGTGTCTCTTGGGGATATGAAAAAATTCCTCCGCCATTTAGGCTTCATCTCCTTTAAAGCGTCAGGAGGGTTATATGATAAGCATCAATTTGCCGGCTATGATGCAGATGTAAGGGAGGAGTGTGTCCATGGTAAAGGGATTGATGAGTTTGGGTTTGGTAACGACATTTTGACCAAACAGTATTTTGATACGGATAGCTTGAAAAAGGTGAAAGAATTGCACCGTGAAAATTCCAACCCCCCCAGGGGCCGGGGTAGGGGTGGTGCGGGCCCAGGTAGGGGCAGGGGCTACCAGAACCAGGGCTATAATCCGAATCAGGGCTACCCAGGTAACCAGGGTCAGTATCAGAACCAACAATACGCCCCTAGAAATAGTGAAGGGGTAAGGGTAGACGAGCAGGGACGCATCATGTCATGCAACAGGTACAATGGATCCGGCTGCGATTCTAAAACATGTATCTTCGCCCACATATGCCAAAAGTGTGGTGATCCTACCCACAAATCCACTGCCTGTAACAATGTCAGAATGTATTCGGGATAGGGTTTACACTCACCTAGGGAAAGCTCCCCTGACTCTGTTATTAACCCTGTGTGTAAAACTGAACCGATTGGTGAGGCTGTACCTCTTAATTGTTTGTCACAGGTGCGCTGTAATACTAATAACACTGTGGCCGCCGCTAAGGGTTGTGAGTATGTAGGTGAGGTGGGGATTAATGTATCACCGCCTGTGTATACAGTTCCCTTACCCAATATAGAATGTGACTCACTGTCGGTAGTATCGAATATAAATAATATATGTATACTAGATGTGCATAAGGCGGGTTGGCCTCAGTCTAAAGATGATTGTATTATTTATGTATGCTTAAAGGAGTCAATAGGCCCAAGGAGCATTGACTTTGAAGTCAAGAAAGCATGCTTTAATGGAGTTTGTGCCTGTACTTATATGTTAGACGGTTCTAGGATTTCCATGAAACCTTGTAGGGTCTTCTCTGCCTGCTTCATGTGGGGGGAGGTGGATCGCAATTGGTTATATATGCTAGAAGGCTCAGCATTTGGCTTTCGTGTGGTCAACCCCGACTGTGGTTGCGAATATGATAATGTGAATTATTCTTCCATTTTAAGGGAAGGTAACAAGGAGTTTATGTCAAAAAGACTCTTGAAAGAGATTGAAGATGGTAAAATATTACAATGTTCTGACAAACCGAAATGTATCCATGCTATAGGAGCAGTGGAGCAGAAAAAGGTTAGTGGTGATAAAGGGGTCAGTATTAGACCTATCACCGATTGCTCTAGAGGTGGTGCAGGTAATGCTCGTTCAGTTAATGAATTTTGTGACCAAGTCTCTGAAAAATTTGTGTACAAATCCATTGATGATGTATGTGACATGCTAGTACAGGATAGTTGGCTTTGTTGTACAGATATAGCTGACGCGTATCGTGGAGTCCATATATATTATGGGGACAGGAGGTACCAGGGTTTACGCTGGGATTTTGGTGATGGGCGTGGCGAGGTGCTATTTGAAGATGGTCGCTTATGTTTTGGCATGGCGTCAGGCCCATTCATATTTAATTCAATTTCTGACTTTATTGTCCGCTGTATGATTAGACGTGGGTTTAATTCTATTGTTAATTACCTTGACGATTATCTAATTATGGATGTGGATAAGGACAATTGTACGCTGACTCAGCACATTTTGATGCGGGTTATACGACATCTGGGTTTCAGTATATCTTTTAAAAAGATTACCCCGGTGTCTCAAAAGGTAGTATTCCTTGGTATAGAGGTGGACAGTGTTAATATGTCTCTAACCCTACCAGATGATAAAATGTGTGAATTGTTGAAAAAACTAAAGGATGCAGAGGGAAAACTCAAAATGTCCAAGCGTGAGATCCAATCTTTGGCGGGTAGCTTAGCCCACGCTAGTAAGGTTGTGAGGGGGGGCCGCTGCTTCACTCGTCGCATTTATGACCTTTGTAATGTGGTTAAGAGTTTACACCATAAAGTTAGATTGTCGGGAGCAGCTCGTGAAGATATTGTGTGGTGGTTGGAGTTTGCTAAGACATTTAATGGTTCTGCAAAAATAATTAAACCTGTTGGTACACATTTGTCTGTATATAGTGACGCTTCATTTACAGGTTATGCTGCGTTACATGGTGGGGATTGGTTAATGGGTATTTGGAATGGCAAGGGCCGCTGCCCGCTGCCTGATGCGGCAATGCATCACTGGATCCCACCCCCCATTGAGCATAATGAAAATATAAATGAGCTGGAGTTTTGGCCTGTGTTATTAGCAGCAAAAAGATGGGGTCATTTGTGGAGAGATTGCGAGTTGGTATTCGTAACTGATAATACTCAGGTGATGAATATGTTGAATAAGGGTCGCAGTACTAATAAATTGTGTATGTCTTGGATTAGAGAAATGTTCTGGCTTGCGGTTAAGCAGAATTTTTTCTTTAAGTCAGTGTATATTAGGTCAAAAGATAATGTTGTTTGTGATGCCTTAAGCAGATGGGGTGAGTCTGATGCACGTGATAGACTACTGTATGTCACGTCAGAGGATTCCCTGTGTTGTTATAATTTATTATAATTGCAGGTCCCTGCTCCAGACTGGTGTCTAGGCTCCAACTACTACTGGAAAATGATTTGGCAGACAACACTGACAAAACTCGTTCGTCCCAGATAAAAATTTATCTGGAATTTTGTGCTATTTATGGCATTAAGCCGTTAGCCCCTGGTCATGAGGGCATTGCTTTTTATATTGCTCATCTCTCGAATACACATAAATATGTGTCTATAAAGGGTTATCTAAGTGGCCTTAACTACTACCTAAAGTCCCACAGAGTTCCTGAGATACCGTATCAGGACCCGCTGGTTCATAGAGCTCTAAGAGGTGCTCGTCGTGTTTTGGGTGACTGTTCTGTGCAGTCTCTAGCAATATTACCTGAGCATTTATTGCTGATGTTTGCCTTTCTACCAACATCTCTAGGTCACACCTGCTTCTGGGCCGCTGCCCTGTTAGCATTTAGGTCGTTACTTAGAAAATGTCACTATACCGCAGGTGAAAGCATGTTATGTAGAAATGCATTTGAATTCTTTGACTGGGGCATGATGTTAACGCTCACTCGTACAAAGACCATTCAGTTTAATGAGAGAAAGTTATTGATTCCTATTGCCCGCATATCGAATAAGTTGTTATGTGCTGTGTACTGGGTGGAGAAACACTTCAGTGAGGTTAAGGGTCGGCCAGACCATCCAGCCTTCTTGATTGCTGAGAGAGAGAGTGTGTCTCCACTCACGTATAGGTTATTTTCAGATATTTTGAAGATGTTAGCTTCTGACGCGAACATTCAGGCTGATCGTATATCTAGCCATGGTCTCAGGGCGGGCGGAGCCACTTTTCTAGCTCGCCTTGGTGTAGATATTGACGTTATAAAGCAACGAGGAGACTGGAAATCAGATCAGGTTTATGTATACCTGCGCCGTCCTATTGAAGATAGGGTGGTGATAGATCAGAGTGTAGGAAGAATGTTGTCTTCCATTGTGGATCGTTGCTAATTATTGTTTATATGTGATGCTGTATGATTCTGTGATACTTATGATGCTTGATACTTAATACTTGTTGTGCGTTATATATAATATTTCTCTATTCTGGCTGGTGTCGGTTACTGTGTATCTCGCCTTTGGCAGGTTAAGCCAGCCAGCTATATGCGCCAAGTATTTCTGTGTCGTCTCACTTCCTTTTATTATGTAACTGATATGTATATTCACTATATAAAGGCCCAGAATTTATATGGGTATATACGAGGGTTACACCTCCTTCCCGCGCGTCTGTATGTTACCCGGTGGTTAGTTCTGCTTTCACCCACATGGTGTGCATAGGTAGCGTCCAGCGGCCGCTCTGGATTCAAACCACAGTCAGATTTAAAATTTACTGTGTTATGGTAATAAATAGGGCAGGTTAAGCCAGCCAGCTATATGCGCCAAGTATTTCTGTGTCGTCTCACTTCCTTTTATTATGTAACTGATATGTATATATAATCATAGTTATAATTATAATTAGCCAACTGCTGCTAGTATTCTGACCTTATCAAGCCAAGCTGGTCAGAGACGGCACTCGGTCAGAGAAGGCACCTGGTCAGAGACGGCGACCGGTAAGAGACAAAAATATTGTCCCAAGGTCGTGAGACACAGTCAGTACACGGTATATAGTGGATATATAATAGTCATATAGTGACCAGTCTTTATGCCACAAAGCCTAAATAATGGTTATAGGCCCATACAATGACCAGTCTTTATCCCCCAAAGCCTATATAGTGGCTATATATGACCATTTAAAGACCAGTCTTTATCCCCCAAAGCTATATATAGCCGCTATATAGGCTTTAGGGGATAAAGACTGGTCACTGTATGGCCATATGTAGCCAGTATATAGCCTTTGGGGGATAAAGACTGGTCACTAAATGGTCATATATAGCCACTATATAGCCCTTGGGGGATAAAGACTGGTCACTGTATTGGCATATAATGGTTATATGGGCTTTGTGGGATAAAGACTGGTCATTGTATGGCCATATATAGCCACTATATAGGCTTTGGGGGATAAAGACTGGTCATTGTATGGCCATATATAGCCACTATATAGGCTTTGTGGGATAAAGACTGGTCACTGTATGGCCATATATAGCCACTATATAGGCTTTGTGGGATAAAGACTGGTCATTGTATGGTCATATATAGCCACTATATAGCCTTTGGGGGATAAAGACTGGTCATTGTATGGCCATATATAGCCACTATATAGGCTTTGTGGGATAAAGACTGGTCACTGTATGGCCATATAGACACTACATAGGTTTCGGGGGATAAAGACTAGTCACTGTATGGGCCTATAACCATTATCTAGGCTTTGTGGGATAAAGACTGGTCACTGTATGGCCATATATGGCCACTACATAGGCTTTGGGGGATAAAGACTTGTCATTGTATGGCCAAATATAGCCACTATTTAGCCTTTGTGGGATAAAGACTGGTCACTGAATGGTCATATATAGCCACTATATAGCCTTTGGGGGACAAAGACTGGTCACTGTATGGGAATATAACGGTTATATGGGCTTTGTGGGATAAAGACTGGTCATTGTACGGCCATATATAGCCACTATATAGGCTTTGGGGGATAAAGCCTATTATATTGGCTTTGAGGGATAAAGACATTTGTGGGATAAAGACACTTGGGCTTTAACGCCATAATTGAGGGATAAAGACCCGTGGGTGTCTTTATCCCTCGTAGTAGTACTAATTTGAGGGATAAAGACTGTTTGTGGGATAAAGACCCCACAAGGTCACTATAGCAGGATGGCCATTGGAGGGAATTGACTGTGTGGGTTAAGCAAATGCTGGAATTTATCTAAATCTGAAACTTAGTTTAACAACCTCCATAACAAAGAGTGAGTTTCAATGACAACTCCTTTCAGAAGCCCACCCTTTGGTACCAAAGGAGGGGTTTTACTCTTGACACAAGCTTAGGCAGCATAAACTGGGTAAAAGCAAGTGTGAAAATAACATGATTGAGAGAGTAGGGCAATGGGGGAGTAGGGCAGTGGGGGAGTGGAGAAGTGTGATAACTGAAGGGGTATTTGGGAGTGAGGAAGTAGGAGAGTGAGGCGGTAGCGGAAGGGGTAGTGTGATAACTGTGGGACATAAGGGAGTTTAAGAATGAAGAAGTAAGAGAGTAGGGGACCATGACGGTATGAGGGAGTAAGGGAGTAAAGCAGTAGGGGAGTGATGGTTTAAGGGTATAGGAGAGTGACAGGCTAGGACATTGACAGATTAAGCCCAAAAAGGGAGTAGGGGATATCCTACACCCAAGGACGGCTGGTTCCCAGAGATGCTCCCCACTGCTTCCAAAACTCAGTGCCTGCTGCTTCCTATATCCAGTCCCTGAAGAGTCATTTCTAATTTTTGGAATTGAATTTGGCTTGAGATAGTAAATTGAATTCACATATTAAAGAGTCATTACACACATAGGAGAGGCATTCTGACAGTTTTTGATGTTTAGAGGTAAAACTTGATCTCTCAAAAGAGGCACTTTCCAGCCAGTTGTTTGACCTGATCATTTTCACCAAGCTGTGGTGAACAAACATACAGTCTGTCCATCTCATGCTAAGCCTATGTTGTTCTAGATGTTTAGAAATAATTGCCTTCGTAAAAAATATCTGTAGGGACATGCTTTCCACCTTCACTCATTTCAAAGATTCAAATACCATCACTGCCCTTCAAAAGACCTTGTTTGTCTTCAAGGGCATGAAGCAACTTGGACAACCAACCAACAAAGCTGTTCGGGTCACTTTAGAAATACATTTTCCTGTAACGTTGACATGTTCTACGTTTGTCATTGCTAGGCAACCACTGACATTAGCAACAAGTTGGTGGTGTCAAATCAGGGCGTGACAATATGCTCATTATAACCAAGTGCTTGTTGTATCCCTGTTTTTTGTAGCCAGGTTTTACTATATGGTGATATTTGTTCACATTATAACTGGTTGCTAAGCAAATATGTCATAATACTGTTGTTGCGACCACCTACCCAACAATTGATATGATGGTGTTGACAGAATTCCTTAGGTCACTTTAGTGGGGGGTAGTTAAGTTTATTACCATCCTATAGCTGATATTTACAATAGTATATTGAAATTATATAGTAAAACTGTTGTTGCTAGGCATGGTTGATATTTATACAGGTTGCTAAGGAATTTCATTATAAAACTGCCCTTGCTAGGCAACCACTCACCCTAGCAACACGATGATGATATCAGCAGAATGCCGGGTGTCAATATAGTGGGGGTAGGTAAGGTTAGAACCTTTCCATGGTTGATATTTATATAGGTTGCTAAGGAATTTCATTATAAAACTGCTGTTGCTAGGCAACCACTCACCCTAGCAACACAATGATAATATCATCAGAATGCCTGGTGTCAATATAGGGGGGGTAGGTAAGGTTAGAACCTTTCCATGGTTGATATTTATATAGGTTGCTAAGGAATTTCATTATAAAACTGCTGTTGCTAGGCAACCACTCACCCTAGCAACACAATGATAATATCATCAGAATGCCTGGTGTCAATATAGGGGGGGTAGGTAAGGTTAGAACCTTTCCATTGTTGATGCTTATATAGGTTGCTAAGGAATTTCATTAAAAAACTGCTGTTGCTATGCAACCACTTACCATAGCAACAGAATGATTACATATTGGTTTCCCTGAGGCCTATTTAGGGGGGGTAGGGACAGCTAAAAATACTCTATGGAGAACATAAATGGATGTAACTAAGCAATTAATGTTGCATTTCACTGGTTGCTAAGCAACCATGAATATTTAAAATTGCTCAACAGTGGGAACACCCCACTGAGCTGATACAAGTTGCCTGATACCATATCTATAGAATCAAGAGCAAAAAAACTATATCGGGCACTTTGATTTTTGGGGGGTTCTCTGCCTGACTATAAACATAAGATAAACGCAAAACATGAGTAAGACAAGCATGACATCCAATCTATTCCTGCACATCCTTACACAATCATAATATCAGATAGCAACCTTGAAGATGACATCAAGAGTCTTCTGCAGACTTGCCTGGCTTTAGGTACGCAATCATTCATAGTAATAAGCGCACACACCCAATAAGCGCACACACCCCATTTTTGGCCTTTTTTATACTACAAATAACCAGAAATATCTCAATTTTTGATCCCAATTAAACTACTGAAAGGTGTCCATAATATTTTTTTAAGCGCACTGTCCGCTTATTCCATGGAATACGGTATTCCCACAACATGTACATAGAGAAACTGTGAGTCAATCCCCAAAGATGCACCTGATCCTGATTGGATGCACCATTTGATGGAGCTTGCATTACTCATATGGCTTACAGCAATCTTCCCATCAGAAGATATTAGTAGTGTCATTCCTGCATTGAGACAATACTGGCAAAGGTCAAGGTTAAGGTTTTGTATATTACTAGCTCGCAGAGGACTAATACAGTGCAGATTGAAACAATGGGAAAGAATGGTGACAATTATAAGTACAGTAGGCAGTCGTTTTCTAAATGTTTTTTTCCAGTAATAAAAGTATTCAAGTCAACCTATATTGGTGAATAGTCAGTTTGCACTCTCAGCTCAGGAGGCAACATGCAGTAATCATAGAGTTAAGGACTCTCAGCACCAAAATTGCACTAAAACAGTTTGGAGAGTTTAATTTCAAGTAAATGTGTTAAATCTTCTCTTTTCAACAGCATCATGGGATTAGATTTGGATATAATACTTAGGTTTAAAAGTTTGAAACTGATATTGATGTCAATACCTGGGTTCCTCTTTTTTTTTCTTGAAGTTCCATTATCAAGGTCTACAAAACCCTCCACAGTTGCATAGTTCATAAAAAGTGGTAAAAATGTCTATTTACCCTTATTATCGCCCCTTTCTTTTCTGCTAACAATGCAACTTTGTTTTAGTGCAATTTGGGTGCTGAGCGTCCTTAACATGGACAAGAGCCCCAGATGTTTCATTTGATTATGAAATTGAGCAATATCACATGTGATAGCAGTATGCGGATATATGCAGCTGAGATAGTCCTACTTCATTAACAATCTATCCTTTGTATACATTGATAGGGCTGTCAGCACCTCTATCCTGTATATTGATATGATACCTATATTCTTATATAGACATAAATCCACACGACAAGTTTTTTCTATTTCACTGTCATGATTTCCGAGTAGTTTGTTACCAATGTTAGCTGTATTAATTAGTTTTAGGCACATATGTAAGGAGTAGCTCTTACATTTCTCTAGGAGAAGTAAAGTAAATATCCCACTCATTTTTGATATGTGATTATTACCATTAGGTGAGGCCGATGTAGCATCTATACTTCATCATCTTTAATGACAGGTGCAAACTTTGGCACTCCACTGTCAAAATATGGGTGAAAACATTGTTTGCCTGCTACACATTGTTTAAATTAGTAGTTGATGAAATACGATTTTAACTATATGGATCTCTTAATGCGTTCCTCATAGAATACTTGCCTGCCCATATGAACAATATTGTTTGTGTTGTATGTTCTACATTTGAACCACCATCTAAAGAAAGTCAACGACATTCCCCTGGATGGGGTTAAATGCCCTCCCTGCCAAAACATCCCTCTGAGACTATTCCCCTCTTACCTATATCTAAACATATGGATGGTTCTATCTCCCTTGGTACCTTGCTATATAGTCAGCACTGCCTCCAATGTCATAATCTCATCTGGTTACTGCCTTGGTTCTGTGTCTATCTTCAGCCTAGACCTTTCTCTCCCCTGACATAATGCGATCACACACCAGCCGGGACAGCAACGGCTTGAAGAGTATAGTAAGGTTCACCCTTAGCCTCCTGTACTTTGATCCGCACCATCTTTAGGCTCGGATTGACCACAGTCGTTCTGCAGTGGCTAAACCCCAGACAGCATTACACACAAATGGTTGTAACCAAATGGGAGAGAAGGAGTTTAACATTGACCTTGTCATAATTCTATTTTGGATTATCACAACATTGATGATTCTCTTAATTTACTATATGAAAATGAATGTTTTCATACCATAGAGGCAAACGCTGGTATTCGTCTTTTGCATAGAAACCACATGCGTCCCCAAGCTGAATATAATTACTGGATGCATATACATAATCTCTTCCCTCTTGATGTCACCTATCAAACTGATGGCCACCTCTAGATGTTCTGGACAACTCATGGCATGATATATGCATCCTGTAGTTGTAACTGTCTGATAAGATTACACAGGGAGACACCTAAGATCTTTTGGGGAGCTTGGACCCCCCTAAAGAGGGGAGTCACCCCCCTTTGATGCTGTTCTTCCTTCCCTGTGTAACAACCCTTGGGTGAGAAGTATCAGTGAAATTTACCAGGCTTACCTTGATACTTTAGCTGAAGCACCTGATTTAAAGATAAATGATATTAATTGGATTTCTGTCAACCCAATGCTGTGCCATTTCAGATTTTTGTTTTTTATTTCTTTTGGAACCTTTAATTACAGAACAATTAATCACAAAATATTCCCTTCTTATTTTAATTAGCGTACATTTTGTAATTTGGTTAATTGGGGTCACGAAAGGGGACATGGCTTTTCATTGGGCTACAAGAGTGATTCTTATAACAACATGCAGGTAAGAAAATACTATCTCAGAAAATGTAAAGCAGTAACATTGTTGTTGTCAGAATAAACCAAATATCTGCACAAGGCTTTATGGATCGAGCATGTCCTAATATACTTCAAGCTACCAGTATACTACGTCAAGAAAGCCAGGGACGATGACCACCATCAGCCTTTTGTGTGGAATCTGGGAGGCAGTTATACTTTTATTTAAGTCAATGGATAACCAGGATATCTGCATTCGGGTCTCAGCATGTGAAGGAAATACAGACTCCAAATTTGAGTTTCAAAGTTGTGTTTGGTAATTCAGTGATTGTAAAATGACATGTCATGCAAGGAAAATATAATTGAAGATATTTAAGATAATTTCTTATAGTTCATCTGCTTCTATCTGTCATTGTCTCTGTGTTGTCAGCCTTTCCACCATATCCGATACCACCTTTCACTCTTGTTCACTCTTTTTGTTATGACTGTACGGGAGATCAGGAAGAAGCTGGTGAGTGGCAGACTCCACAGGCTATTTCTAATGAAGGTTTTCTTTCCAACAACAAGATGCATCTGAGTACTTCCTCTCTTGCACACACAAATTCATAGATGATGCCTGATGTAACCTGCGTGTTAGAATACAGTTTTGAGAATAATTGATAATGTCATACATCTATTTGAGATGACCTCAGAGATGATGATTTCTCTAACCAATGGCAGGTACAGGCAGATTCAAGGAGGCTGAAGCATAACTGACTATTTCGTCTTAAATTCATGATAGAATGTTGCATTTGATTATTAAGACCATGTCCATTTAGACCCAAACCAGAAAAATAATATGCCCATTCGGAGAGCACAGTTACATATACATACAGACACCACCATATTGTTGGATTGTGCAAGGGACCGCACACTGGGATGCCAGTTCACCTGCTTACCTCGGTTAGCAATAAACTGTCAATAGCAATGACATGCCACATGTCTAGTGTCCGCATTTAGTCTAGATTTATTCATCAAATACCTTCGAGACAGAATTGACTGTTTCGGCTAACCCTTTGAGAGCTGCCAATTGCTTTATGACCTTAATGCCAACCCTAAGGGAAAGTATCAACCACTTAGAGCATCAGATGCTTGGATAAAGTAATTATGTTTTAAATGCATTACTTTCATTTATACTATCCTCATGCCATTCCCTCAGTTTTAGATCCAAATCGTTGTACAGCCATGCCATTAAGTCTGATATGGATCAATATTACACGGTCAGTATAATATATATCAGGTGCCGATCGATACATCATGGCAAGAAATGTCATATTAGAGTGACATGCTCTCCTTAAAGGGTTAAGGACTTCACCCAAAGATAATTGTTTTCACCTTGGCAGTGAGAGCCAATTGCCATAAGCACATGGAAAACATACCCAATACTACTCTATATGACTTCCCTCATTAATAATATGTGCACCTTAGTTTTTGCCATCTATATTTAGGGCACATAATTACAACTGGATGATTACATTGTAAATAATGTATAATATCAGGAATAGAATTGTGTGTTGTGTGAAAAATCTCTCTTCTGATCTTCCCCACTGAATTACTACTGAATAAAGTAGCCTCATATTATTTCTGACGAGAGAAAAGTTGATATAAGGAAAAAGAGCATCACATGCAGTGAGGGCTTTTACCAAGGTGAGTTATATTCCTTCAATCAGCATCGGTTCTAAGCAGAAAGCTTTTTACCTCACCACTTTTGTTCCACTTCACTAAATAAGTACTAGCAGGAAAGAAAAAGTACCATTAAACAAATGGTTTCTCCTAAAATCACCAACATGCTCATATCTATGGTTTTTCATTTCCTGCCCTGCACAATCAGCAAAATATTGAACACACTCGTATGGTCGGTTTATTAGGAAGAGATTTATTTCTGTCACACATACAACTAAACTGTAAACCTCCCGTTAGCCCTTAATAAAGTGCAGATTGCCTAACTCTTCTTTCTTTGTTTGGTATGATGTGATAATAAGGCTTCACATAGCCTACAATCCCCTCTCTAGCAATGGTATGTGCAGGAACAATCATTAATCCATCTGGGTAAAGGATGACGACAGGTAAGGTGGGTGGCATGTCCATAATAGTCCTCAGTGAGTGAGTGATGATTGTTCAAGTTCAAGTTCAAGTTTCAAAAATTTATTCTCCAGTATTCATTCATTCATTCATTTACAGTTTTCACAAGACTTCTCAACATTCATGGGAAGTCTCATATAATAATATACATCCAATATATAAAAGTATGCAATTAAAATTACATATTTAACAGTGGATATTTCCCTTGACACGTGATGCCATAATATGTTAGATTTATACAGAGAAAAGGCTGCTGCTAGAAGTATACTTTCTGTTTTCGTTAGCCACCTGATAATAATTAAGCGTTCAGTATTTACAGTGCATGTCGCAATAGATTACAATACAATGATAATTACACTAAATTAACTAGCTGAGCTAGTTATATATTTACAATGATTCATTAAATTAAGTCAGTATATACAATCATTTAATTACAATATTTACATCATTCATTTTCTATCGATGTTGGAGGACTAGCTTGAAACAAAGTGTGAGTTTATATTATGGAGAGCCTATGTATAATTCAATTGCATAATATTTGTTTTAACTTACACCCCAAGCATATGCAAGAAGTCAGTTGCAATTATAAGCACAGTGGTAGCAGAGTATAATGATTACAATCAGCGCAAAGAAGTCATATGACACGTGTCCGACTGCTAAGGTCATATCCATTGCGACAAAGCTGTATAAGAATCAAAATGATATGTGATTTCATGTGTCTGTATCCCCTCATATGGGCACCAGATAAACAAAAAAGGAGACAGAAAAGAAGGGTATGAGGAGATCAGGGTCACAATCTTACATCTGGTTCTGATGAGTCACAACTGCGTCATTCATGTACTATGGCAACTCTGTACCAGAAATGATATGCATTTCTTACCCATTACCAGTTCACTCTTTAAAGTGGCATTCTCACCGAGCGTTTCCCACTCACAATTCTAGTACTGTTCTTGTCTGTTATGTGGTAAGTGTGAGTGGTGAGAATGCTACCCCTTTAAGGACGAAGGCATTTTTCAGTCTCTTTTTATCACAATCTGACAAGCCTTCTATGATTGTTTAAAATGTCTTGAAATATTCCATCGAGCTATAGCTCTATAAAAAACAGCTCCTTAAAACAATGGGTTTGAGGGCCCAGATGACTAGTGACTGTCATCTCTGTGTCTTAAAGGAGTTTCCAATTACCATTTTCAGGTTGCCTCTAAACAAGCTACTAGGTGTATATAGGAAGATTTATTACAGCAACAGGTTCTATCACAGTAGCTGAGGAAGGAACCTGGTTACAGTGGTTGACATGAACACATTCTGTCAATTGATAGCTAAGCCCAGGTTGGGATCCAGAACCTTGATTAGCAAACCCGAAGCCACTTTGGCATTTGATGGGAAACTGTCACACTGAGAACCCTCAAGTGCAGGATACTAATTTATTTTGCAACGCCTTATCATCATAAAAGTGCACAAATGCAGGCTTCCTGAGTAATTCAGCAGTGCTGCAGCAAGGGATAAGCCAACAATGCAATGTGAAGCACTGCCTTAATATCCACAATGGTGGATGAACATGGAACCTTGGGTTACATACTGCCTTTAATGTCATTGTTATCAGGTTATTAGCCCACCATGGGGTATTGCATCTTTTTAGCTGATTGTTACAAATAACATCTTGATGACAAAATAGCTATTCCATGAGTTGATTACAACCTTTCTTGTTCATAAAGTACCATTAACAGGTTTGGTCCACGGCAATATTAAGACAAACACTGTCTCAACATATTACGTAGCTGTATAGCATGACGCCCTGAATGCCCAACCCCCACCTATGTACACTGCTGCTGAGTGTGAAAGCTGAGTGGCTGGGGGGAGGGGGGGGGGCAGGTCCCCACACATGCACCTTATGTATAGTACAATGGAGAGGAGGACCCTCCTGGTACTTAACTCTTTTTTCTTCTAAATGCAACACAGAAGCAACTGGGTGCATCTACAACACTTATACAGGGATGTATATCTATTAGTTTGCAGCATTAGTTTATTCCACTAATTTGCACGAAACTTCACAAATTAGTTATAATTTAAGTAACAGATACATTGGCTCATGCATATCATTTTAACACTACGCTGCAACAACATGTATGTGGGTGTATACAAAATAGCAATACGGTGCAGTGTCCAGCCTCAACAAGGGAATCATGGTTTGCTGTCACCTGATTAAGTCTCATTGTTTCGCATCTGCCTTAACCATTCCCGGATTGCATTTTTCACAGAAGTAAAGTGCTCATTCATTCACTACAAAATATCAGTCTGCCTTAATCAGCATCCAGAGACAGTCATAAACAGAGTCAGGAAATGTTTTACCATAGCAAAGCAGATAAATTTCATACTTTAGATCTATTGTCATCCTCATCTCTCTCATTGTCTCTTGTGGCATGTCTGCTGGGATATTATTGTGCAGGGTTCACTGGGACAGTTCTAGATATGTGTTTGTCAATTCAGTGATACATATGCTGATTATAAAGTGGCATGCAAAATATCAAAGGGGAAAATTGAAAGATGATTTTTTGATAGAATATAATATATTCATGAATACTTTCTATGACTTAATTTGCTCCCTTTGCCTTATATGTCTGTCCCTGTGTATTTGACTGTCTATTTCTCAGTCCTTCTTTTCTCTTAGCATGTTCTCCATTTCCATCTCTCTCCCTCATTCACTCTATGTTTGTATCCTCGTGTCCAAATGGAGTATCAAGCTTCATATAAACCATGTGAAGCAACCAATCTGCAGTCCTGAGCAGGGTCTACATTTTATCCTTAGGTGCCAAGTGTATGCCACATGGGAGATAATAACTTTTAGTAATGTGCCTAGCAGGTCCATCGTAGCCCCTTAAGATGTGTATACTTTATAATAAGGCTTCACACATTTAGAAATGATCCTTCTCAACAGGAAACTGCCTGCAGGGAGAGTTCGAGGACATTGACATTTCAGAAGGACAAGAACTATCCATTTTCTGTCTGTATCTTAAAGGATTATATCATATACGATGTTGTGCCCCAGGACACATATCCTGATGTGTTTTAGTTTTGTTATTTCATACAGGTAATATAAGAACTGACAGATACTTATTACCTGTGCAATTTTAGTTTAAAGTAACTTGGAGAATGTCTTGGGGGGGGGGGGCAGTGGATACACTGTACTGCAGTACATCGACATCTCGGAGCTAAACACCATAATCCTGTTGTACTTTATAACATGTCAGTATCAAGGATCTCATCATATAATGTTCCTGACATTTCCCACAGGAACACCAACAAAAAATTGAAATAAGTTAAGAAATGAAGCTGGCAAGACATACTATGTGCACAGTATGTGCACAGTGCACAACACAACTACATCCAGTGAGCAGCTATACTGGTACAAACTCTCCACATTCCATGGAGACAAGGAGACAGCGAGAGAGATCAAGAGTGCCAGGGTGGCTATGAAGCAAAATAACTCTCTCATGAAATCAAGAAAACCAAGGACGATTCTGTGAAAAAGTATGAAATAATGGAGGGATCACCTTTCAATCTATGGTGCTTCTTGAGACGTTTGTATTTTTTATAACTTGGGTATGAAATGTCCCTTGTTGTTGTAACCATTGTTGCCTGATGTGTAAGGAAGAAACCTTGGGGAGGAGTGTCAGTGAGATCTGTCCTGTGCTTGCCTCAGCACATCAACTAAACAATGAGCTTGAGTACATGTACTTTCTTTTCACTTTCAAATTGAGAGGAATTGATATTGATAAGATGTATGGCAACCCAAT
This sequence comes from Harmothoe impar, assembly GCA_947462335.1. Lineage (NCBI taxonomy): Eukaryota > Metazoa > Annelida > Polychaeta > Phyllodocida > Polynoidae > Harmothoe > Harmothoe impar. The sequence goes on from OX381708.1 coordinate 79,108,782, forward strand.
TCCCAATTGGCCTTCTCATGTGGGACTTTCAATCACAGAACCCTGATTAGAAAATATTGTTCACCTTTCCCATGCGATTTAAATGTTCTTACAATTATGAGTCTGTTTAATTTTGTGATTGGGATGGTTGGAGGGTAGAAAGGGGTACACCAATGGTCATTGGCTCATTGTAGTTGTCAGAATTGCCAAAATCACAAAAATCAAACAAACAAGTGTCTATGAGCCCAAGTCAGGTCTCAAAAAGATATCCGAGACTGGTGCACCAAGGTAATTAAAAAGAAAAGAAATAAACTGTTGCTTTGAAAACCAGAAACCTAATTAACATTTCTGAAGCCACCGAAGTGCAATCAGAAGATAAGGGGATATAATCACACCTTTCAATGGCAACATGTACTCCTTGCAAGTAGCATGCTGATTTGGTTTACAATGAATATCCTTTTTTGACAGTGTAATGTCAGAATGTGGCCCTGGCCTACATTGGTGCCTCTTTCATGGTTAATACAGTGTCAAGATTACGCACCAACAAAAATTAGAAGAAGCACTCACCACTACTGCTTTCTGAACTTAGGATGGTGAAATACTTTCCTTAAAGGGTTATATTTGGGTTAAGCACTTTCAGACAAGTCTATGGCTTCTCACACAGTACAACCTGCCTGTCGAGATACAGTCAGGTTGCAGTAGACCTATTGGTGAAGACTTATGTTGTCACATTGCGGAAACCTGGCACCTGATATGCCTAATATGAATGCCTCATATGAATCATTGCTGCAGGCAAAGAAAATAAGAGCTGAATGCGGAAATCTGGGTAAAGATTTATCCAATGTTAGAATATATACATTTAGTGTTAAGCTTTGATACCCCACATCATGCTGACCGACTGAGAGTAATATTATGCCATAGTAAAATAATCCACCCTATACAATTAAATATGAAGTTATCTTTTTGACCAGCATCATTTGTTTCCTACCTCCCAATGGAAATTGATGGACTAAGTCTAATTGCTGATTGAAGTTAATTGTCGGCTTGCAGTAGAATAACCCACAAACGTGGTAATCATGATGAGTAATCCATCATTATTTAAAGCTGACGTCTAGCTGTCCTTATTCTGTTTTAACAGGTAACTCTTACTTGCCCTCAAGCAACAGTCAGAATGGGTACATCATTACTGCCAGATTGTGCGAGGGGCAACTGGAGTAATGGGATTTCAAATCCTTTGAATGCCCTTGCCAGTGCCAGGTAATACACGTTACTGTGAATAGGTAGTGCCATCCTAGAGCTTCGATTAAAACTCCCTCCTTTTTGAGAAACTTCAAAGTGACTGCACATCTCCCTCATTAGGCCATCAATCCCCAAAAGCATAAAAGTCATATTTCTATGTAAAAGCACTGGTTATTAAAATAGTTGCTATCATAATCCCTGCTCTCACGACTCACATGTCTTTAGGGCTTCCAATATTGACCATTTGAAAATGAAAAGTAAAATAATCATGTGTGAGTCATGGAGAGCCATCTTAATTCATCCAAATACAGGGATATATTTATCTCTCTCTCAATCTCCCTGTTTCAATGTTCTCCTACAATATGTTGTTTATACCTCAGCAGGGTAGTGTCGTCCCAGCTGCAAATTCCTTTCTACATAGGTGTGCCTGTATGTACACACATGCCATTAAGTCTGATATGGATAAATATAACACAGTCATATATCTGGGGCCACCATTGGTACATCATGACAAGAAATGTCGTCTTTAAGTGTAATGTGTGAAGGGTTATGGACCTCAACTAAAGCAACAATACTTTCCCTTTGGCATTGAGAGCGATTTGCCATAAGCACATTGACAACATCCCCAATACTACTTTATATGAATTCCATGATTATTAATATGTGCACCTTAGGACAGATATATCAACTAGACAATCACATTGTGAATGATGCATAATATCAGGAATAGAGTTGTGTGTTGTGTGAAGAATCTCTCCGATCTTCCCCACTGAATTACTACAGGCATAACTGAATGAATTGGCATCATATTGTTGCTGACAAGAGAAATGTGGATATAAGGAAAAGGAGCATCACAAGCAGGGAGGGCTTTTACAGGGGGAAGTCATGTTTCTTCAATCAGCATGGGTCCTTTGACACAATCCTTCTACTTTTTAGTTGGTTTAAAAGCTCTTCTAAGCAGAAGGTTTTCAACCTCACCACTTTTGTTCTGCTTCACTGAAAAAATACTAACAGGAAAGAAAAAGTACAATCAATGTCTACATGAAAGGCTGAGCAGTATGGATACACTATTTAATCAGACTAATGTTTTGCAGACTTAAAACTTCAAAGGTAGGGTTTCTCCTAAAAGCATCAACACGCTCACAAGGCTCTTTCAGAACAACTTACGTGGTCGTAGGCAAATGGTGAATCTTGTTTGACAACCACTAGTAAAAAGTGTTTCAAAAGAATTCCTGTTGTAAAACGGAGTAAGCATCACATATTGCTAGATACAAACACCCTCGTCAATTGCAAATAATCTCATTATGACGACTGACAAATCTGTTCTGAAACACCCTCCACATAGTTTTCATTTCCTGCCCTGCACAATCTGTAGGATGTTGAACACACTTGTATGGTAGTTTTATTAGGAAGAAACTAATTTCTGTCACACATCGAACGAAGCTTATAAATAGCTGCCATAAGCCCTTGATTCAGTGAAGAATGCCTCACTCTTCAGATGTGCTAATAAGGCTTCACAGAGACTAGAATCTTCACTGCAGTGGCAGTATGTGCCGGATCAATCATAAATCCATCTGGATTAAGTGTTACCCCAACTGTTCTGATACTGCTACATCACAGTCGACCCTCACTTTCTCGAATTTATAAAGTACAAGGAAAAATATCTAAGGAAGCAAAATATTTGAGGAATCAAGTTTAAATATAAATACTGGAACACATGACAACAGTTCCCATAGCTGTCTGAGGAAGTGAGGTATCTTAGGTAGTAAATGTGAGGAAGTGAGGGTTGACTTTATTACTGTCATTCTGATTATATAAATATGTTTTGCATTGTAAACCACTGTATTACCTTGTATCATACTTTTTGAAAAAAAATTCAACTTAAACTGCTATGCCATGAACTTGAAAATTGCCAATTCACATTACTAAGCACAGATCTATGGGCCCACAACTGGAGCCAGGCAAAAAGGGGACCGCCGAACCGACCCTGTGCATTTGTCAGTACAAATAAAATGGTTTAAGAAAAGTAACATCAGGATGACAACAGAAAAGGTGGGTAGCATGTCCATAATAGTCCTCAGGTGAGTGAGTGATGAGTGTTTGATACCAGTTTGACAGCTAAGGTCATGTTCATTGTAATAAAGCTGTGTTAGAATCAATATGGTATGTAAATCATGCGTCTGTGTCCCCTCATATAGGAACCAGATAAACAAAAGAGGAGACAGAAAAGAGGGGTGAAAGACCCTGGTGATTTTTAAGATGAGCTGAGGACAAGGACCTTTTTAGGATAGGCTTGAGAAGCCCCAGTCCCTCACTACTGATGCCACCATTATAATGTCAAAGAGCTCACTGTCTTTGTCTGTGAGGTGATGGGTAGTTATGGCCTAGGTACAACCTTGCATAATGAACATTTCATTACTATATATAGAGAGACAATTGAGCCAAAAATGTTTACACATATAAAGTACTTAAATGACTTGCAGGGTATACTATTGATGCAGAATTTGTAAGGGATCACAATGCTTTTTAATCTCAATTGGTGTATGTATATCAACCCTTTATTTTATTCTTTTTCATATTGTGAAAACATTAAAGTCATTGGTCAAATATGTTCATACCCACCGTGTATACTAAATTTTGTTGGATTTGGATCATGTGCTACAGCATATTTTTTCTACCTTTATCTGTAATAATCTGTAATTACCTATCATCAAAATATTACCAACCTTGTTCACTATAACCTCCCAGAGGGATAATTTTTAGACTACTGTGCCTTTACTCAGTCAAAGAAACGGCACATGATATCAACCCACATCAAAACTGAATAAACATCCTGGTGTCTTACTCCATTTGGAAAAGGGTGCAAGTGAAACAAAACCGGTCATCTCCGTTTTGACACAAAAGAGACCTGAGGCTTTTTTATGGTAGTTTTTTTATGTGAACACTCAACTGACACTGCAGGAGGTATTATGTTCCCTTGTCATAATGATGCAGCAACGCAACTCCTGTGGGTAATTTCATATTCACACTTCAACCAGTATTTAACTTTGGGTCTACAGGATTTAATTGTTTTTGCATGCTAGTGACAGAGTAATTAAACAAAACTGTTTTCTTAATCTGTAATCTGCTTGTGACAGACACATCCTACGTTTAAACTATTTAAAATGAATTAATGTGTCATCAATCATATAAAAAATCATATGAATTAGTGCCACTTAATGTGAATTTGCATGTTAAGAGATTGGAATCCCCAGCATTTTGGGTTAAAAGGTGCTCTATATAGAAACATGAGTTGTGAGCAAATTGTGTTGTATTCTGTATTTTTTTTTTAGGATATGAGTCTGTGCGATCTCCTAAAGATGATGTAATAGGATATTCTCATCAGTGCTAGTCCTAGTAAACAATTGTTGCAGGGAAATTTACACTGCATTTTGTAAAGGGATACAAGGCAAATTTGAAATGGCTTTTTTTCAAGTTCAGTTTCAATCGAATTGAAAAAGATGTGACCAGGACTTTACTTCATGTCCGGTACAACATCAACATGTTGGCCTGTTATGTTAGTGTGGCTGTTAGAAATGATAGGAATCGCTTATACATGATCCCATGCCAAATTATCTATTTAATACATACCCAATGATTTCTTAGTAGGGGTTAAAACACATTCATCGCGTGTAGCCAGTAAATCCTACAATATCTGAGACATGGTGTACTATGTGAAAGGTGACAATATTTAATATTGCTCTCACTTGTGTAGATAACACCTATCCATATGAGGTTATGAACACAGCTAACATTTCAAGACCATACTCAAAACTAATGATCATAACACTCAATTAAAACTGTCTGCATTTACACCATGGGTAGGACGACATTCAAACTTAGGATTTATCTGATGTCAAGCCCAATACAGGCACTTGGAGAATCAGATACTAGTGAGAAATGAAGATGCATATATAACAAGCAATTACAGTAACTACATGTGCAATAGAAGGTTCAGCATAGGATTGTTTTGAAGTTACTGTGGCCTTGAAATAATGAAAAAAATGCAACAAGCCGAACAAAAATGATATCATGCAATTAGCCTACTTTGTATGACCTCCGTAAGAAGAGCCCTTTGCATTGCGATGGGTTTTTAGTGAATTGCAAATTGAAAGTCAGGAATGTGAACCTCTGACAAAGAATCTTCCTATAACAATTTCATTTCCTTTGACATGTAGAGCAAAAACATAAAATATTCAGCAGGACATTATTTTGTGAATCTCAGATATTCTGACCAACTAATTGAATTTACTTGTTGCAATTTACTTTATTCCCGAATGGGAAAGTTTATTTTGTCTGATTTCATCTGTTTTGGAATGCTACCTGCTAGTGCAGATGATGATGTTTCATGTTTCCTGAGAGTCACCTTTCTGTTCTGGGCAAACATTATAGGGAAGAATGTGGAGAAAGGACTGGCGTCTGTTAAGATGTTACTGTACAGTAGTTTACTCCTTTCCATCAGCAACCTGACAGGTTTATGTCACACTTACTTAGAGCCAATATATAGTCTAGCATATAACACTTCTAGACACATACTCAGTTGTTCGGATTTACCTTTATCTCTTTGTCCCTTATTTAATGTTAAGAACATTTTAGAAAGTGCACTTCCGTGCAAAAAATCAACTCTTGCATTTTATCTTGAAAGCCATGTTTGTTATACATCCTGAGAAGAAATATAACAACCACATTGTAGTACTGTTAGAAAATGAGGAAAAAATTAAATAGCCTGTCATTTTCCTTAGATAAGCGAGAGTGCAAGCAACTGCCTTATAGGTGGATGCTCTTACTCAGAGCTTGCCTTTATAATATGGATCAATGAAGGGTTCTGGATGAAATATTCATACATAGCTGTGAGTCCTCACCTTAATCAGGGACACCTAGAACATGATTACTCAGAGACAGACTGAACTATCATACCTGCTTCTGGATAGAGGCAGAGGTTTAATTTACACCTGTCTATCTGCACCAAACAATAATCGGAGAGACACACTGTTGATAATTGCCCTATGGTTGCACATGGAAGGCTGCATTCATGCATTACAATTTAAGGCATATAGCAGAAAAGCACTGTGTTGCCCTTAAACGGTTCATTGTGTATCCATGCATAGGCTACAAGGAATATTTACGCTTATCTTGGATGACAGCAGTAATATTTTGATGTCTGTTGATGAGTGTTTGCTATGCATAGTGTGTTGTTCTGTCTAGTGAAGAACCCTCATTAGAATATTGGAAGTTTCAAATTACTGTCTAGCAATAATATGCACCTGAATACAAATGTTGCCTTACAAGAGTTTCAAGAGGCATCTTAATGAGGCAGAAGCCGCCTCAATCACATAGGGAGCAGCTAGTCTAATCATGTGAATAACCGCAGCTTCATAATCTAAGTGAGTGAAAATGCATATTGCTTCTTGCAGGCTATGCAGAGGAATTTTACTTACATTTTAACATACTCTTTAGTCCCATGATGAAGATTGAAAAAACAAAATAATATTAAACTGCCCCAATTTCGAGAACAGAATTCTTTTGTGTGACTAAACCTACATATATCATTATAACATTGTATTATTGATTATCAAACAGGCATATAATATCCTTAAGAACTCATACAGTGATGAAGACTATCTAAGTTTCACTATTTCAAAAACATTCTGAAGAGGTATTGTAATTCCAGATGGTATACTAGTACCCCTTTTTATTGTGTATATAATTACCCCATAATTATAAAAGTATAATGCTACCGGTATGATTAGTCACAGTTGGTTTATATGTATTACTTAGGTTTATACTAAGCCTACCTGGCCTGCTGGCTCTGTATGCCCCAGGTCAGGGTCAAGGTCTCCTTGTTCACTGGACCAGTACCAACTAACAGGGTTCCACACCTGTGTATTTTTTCTTTCTTTTTACGTTAATAAATAAGGGGTGGTTAAATCTACCCAAATTGGTCAATCAATTATCTATTGTTGTTGTTTATCATCATCGTTTGAGTTAGTTCAGTTTTATGCATCATTATATCCAACATGTCTATATTTCCCAAAGCGAAAAAGAAATATCCGACCCCCACATGTACATATAAACTATGATTACTTGAATGCAGGTAACTAGCGGCAGAGGGACTAAGATTACCAATAATCCCAGTCTGTATTTTCATTCATCATTCGCTAAGGCATTAGATAGTCTTATGTCTATTCTTAATATACTTCCAGGTTGTGTCCATGGCCCAGTAACAAAAGAAGAGATGGAAAAAGTGGAAATGAACACCATATACAGACAAAAGTAGCCAACCATCTTATGAGACAAAGGGAAACCGGAGGCTATCATCTGACTGGAGTCTTAAATATGGGAACACTCAATATGTTACACCAGACACTTGTTGCCTCCAAGAGATACTTTTCATTGTCATTTTGATACAGGAGCACACCTCATATTAGTAATGTGATGTTCAATCATAATCTGACCATGACCTATGGGTCTGTACTACAATCTAGCTATGTCCTTTTCTGGGAGTGGTCTTCCTGTCTTTTTTTCCTATATGTTTAAAGTGACTATTTGGGATGGTGACATGTTCTAAAAGACAACCCAGACCTGCCAACTGAAGCACGTTCATAATGAAGTAAAACAGCAACATCATTTGAAAGCAAGATTTCTATTGCGATAGATGTATAAACCTTCATTACTCAAAGTGCTTTTGGAGTGTCAGGTTATCATGTTGTTGAAATGAGGATTGAAATCGAGTACACCATTTGTAAAATCTTAAATTAAATTAGTATAGTCAGCTTCTTCATCAAAGAATCCTTGGTATGAAGCTCTCTAAGCAAAGCCAGATTTAACACCATTCAATGCATTACCCTCTTTTATGATTGTGCTTATGGACTTCCACTCGCAAATTACAAAATGTACAATGAACTTCCATGACAGAAAGTGTAACAAGGCTTTATAACAATGATACAATTTTAATATGAAACAAATAATTGTTATGTCTTAATATGATTGAATTACAATAGAACTTCTGAAATGAGTAAATTAGTTGAAACTGAAGAGATACACCTACAGACGATATTATAAGCCTTGGCCTATGTAAACACAGGTTGAATCAGATGAATAATATGTTGAAATGTATCTTAACATGGACAACAGTAAAGTTGGTACAACACCAGGGTCGGCATATAGTTACACATGTCCTCCCATGAGGGAACACATGGAACTCTCAAACTGTCTGTTTGATAAATCATGAACTCAAGGCACACATGTGTTGTGCGATGATAGCCCTACTATTAAACTATCCTATAAAACAGTTACATTAGGTTATTATATTGACTGCCATACTCAATGACATATTCAAAAACTTTAGGAAATGAGTCATAAAATGCCTGTGGGCTGATTAGCTTCTCAGAAAATAGGTTTCTGTCGATACGATATAAAGTTGATATTGATATGCTGCAGTACTTCACTGCTACATTATGTATTTTAAAATTAGTAGCCCACCTAACCTGACTCTTCCATAACCACATTCGGTATCACAGGGGCTGTACAACAACAGTATTAGGGTTAGCCTGTGCAGTATAATGTTGAATGCTACCACTGCTCGTGTTAACACATAGATACAGCTGTCACAAGAATGGCACTGTCACTTTTACAAGACTTTTACAAGCCTTATTTACAGTAACTGGCAAGGTTGATAGAATAGGTCAAAGTTTATGTTGGCTAGATACAATGCCAACGTACTTTTTACACTAGTATAGACTTCAATTGGCACGAGCACAAACACAGACTTGTTCCAATACGAATGTGCACAGTGTGGGGCCTTTATCCCACAAAATGTCCTTTATCCCACAAAAGACTATAGTTTTGTTAGATAAAGGCAGACCACGGGCCTTTATCCCACAAAATTGGCGTTAAAGCACAAAACCCTTTATCCCACATAAAAAATGCCTTTATCCCACAAAAGCCTTTATATCACAAAACCTATGTAATAAACATCTCAACTGGCCTCTATATCACAAAACCTATGTAATGATAATATCAACCGGCCTTTATCTCACAAAACCTATGTAATGTTCATATCAACTGGCCTTTATATCACAAAACCTATATATATATACCCAATTTCCCTCAAATAACAACTACTCTCCTCACATACCAACATGCCTTTATATCACAAAACCCATATATATTGGTCTCAAATACTGAATTTCCCTGGAATCTAAACTATTCACCTCATATATCAACTTGCCTTTATATCACAAAAGCTATATATATACTACTCTAACACGTCAAATTGCCCTAATAACTCCTCTGGCCTCTATATAACAAAACCTACAGAACGAGCCTTTATCTCACAAAAGCTATATAATAATCATTTCAATTGGCCTTTATATCACAAAACCTATATATAATGGTTGGATATACTGAATTAACCTATATATACTACTCCAATGTATCAAATTGCTCTTGAACTTTCTTCTGGGCGCTATATCACAAAGCCTCTGTGATAATCATACCAACTGGCCTTTATATCACAAAACCTATGTTATTATCATGTCAACTTGCCTTTATGTCACAAAACCTATATACTGGCCTCATATACTGAACTACCCCCAAATATAAGCTTTTTTTTCTCATATATCAACTTGCCTTTATATCACAAAAGCTATATATACTACTCTAACATGTCAAATTGCCCTAATATCCCCTCTTGCCTCTATATAACAAAACCTACATAACCAGCCTTTATCTCACAAAAGCTATATAAAAATCATTTCAACTGGCCTTTATATCACAAAACCTATGTTATTATCATGTCAACTTGCCTTTATGTCACAAAACCTATATACTGGCCTCATATACTGAACTACCCCAAAATATAAGCTATTTTTCTTACATTTCAACTAGTCTTTATATCACAAAACCTATATATACTACTACAATGTATAAAATTGCTCTTGAATTTCTTCTGGGCTCTATATCACAAAGCCTCTGTAATAATCATACCAACTGGCCTTTATATCACAAAACTTATGTACTAATCATATCATCTTGCCTTTTGTTATATTTGGGGGTAGTTCAGTATATGAGGCCAGTACATAGGTTTTGTGACATAAAGGCAAGTTGACATGATAATAACATAGGTTTTGTGATATAAAGGCCAGTTAAAATGATCATTATATAGCTTTTGTGAGATAAAGGCTGGTTATATAGCTTTTGTGATATAAAGGCAAGTTGACATGATTATTACATAGGTTTTGTGATATAAAGGCCAGATGGTATGATTATCACAGAGGTTTTGTGATATAGCGCCCAGAGGAAAATTCAAGAGCAATTTGATACATTGGTGCAGTATATCCAACCATTATATATAGGTTTTGTGATATAAAGGCCAGTTGAAATGATTATTATATAGCTTTTGTGAGATAAAGGCTCGTTCTGTAGGTTTTGTTATATAGAGGCCAGAGGAGTTATTAAGGCAATTTGACGTGTTAGAGTAGTATATATATAGCTTTTGTGATATAAAGGCAAGTTGATATATGAGGTGAATAGTTGAGATTCCAGGGAAATTCAGTATTTGAGACCAATATATATGGGTTTTGTGATAATTATAAAGGCATGTTGGTATGTGAGGAGAGTAGTTATTTGAGGGAAATTAGGTATATATAGGTTTTGTGATATAAAGGCCAGTTGATATGAACATAACATAGGTTTTGTGAGATAAAGGCGGGTTGATATCATCATTACATAGGTTTTGTGATATAGATGCCAGTTCAGATGATTATTACATAGGTTTTGTGATATAAAGGCTTTTGTGGGATAAAGGCATTTTTTATGTGGGATAAAGGGTTTTGTGCTTTATCGCCAATTTTGTGGGATAAAGGCCCGTGGTCAGCCTTCATCTAACAAAACTATAGTCTTTTGTGGGATAAAGGACATTTTGTGGGATAAAGGCCCCACACACCCTGTGCATGATTTTCCAATACAAATGTGCACCTTGTGCATTGTTGATTTGTTGCAAATGTGCAATGTCTGCATCTGTTCGAATACGGATTTGGATTTGGAATAGTGGAAGTTGAGCAGAATGTGGTCAAATTTGTGATGGAACTATGTTCCATTATGAATTTAAGCATTTGTAATTACAAAATTAAACCTGGTCTGCACGTGCTTGTGCCAACGTTTAGGCAAATTGAACTCCATTTATTGGGCAATATAGCCTTTGAGATTTTTGCTCTTTCCAATAGAGAAATTGGGTTCAGACAATTATGTGATTCAATAGCAAGTCAGTCTTCCCTAAATGTATATGAGACTTGGTACCCCACTTTACTAGAGGGGGCATAGTAGGATGATTTCATGACAATATTAAGTATCACCTCGTGAAGAGGCTGTACAACAGCAGTATAAGGGTTAGTCTGTGACATTATGACATTGACTGCTATCACTGTTAATGTAATATTATAGGTATAGCTGTCACAAGTATTGACGGCTGTGAATGTGACACTGTCACTGTCACCATACTGCCTTATTGAGAGTATAAGGCAGGGGTGGTGAAGGTGGATTAGTTTAGGTTTGACACCAAACTGAGTTTGCGGTAGATGCTGCAGAAGAGAATGGGGAGATTCAGTATGTGGGTGTGCACCGGGCACACATAAACACAGATCTGGGTCTACTCCACTCCCCACACTGCATCCCCTCCTCCCTCCTACGTTAGATGTCCTCACATATCCCAGCATCCTCATCTCGATCACTTCCTCTCCGCTAAAATCCGATCCCAGTGTGACCTGAAAGGATTCTGTGAGTGGTGTGGCTCCCCGGGCATGGCCATCTAGAGCTTTCTGTGTCACAATGAGGGACATTGTGGTAACTAGCATTGTTCCCTCTCTACGGACATTTACATCAAAGAAGGAGATTCCTATTAGTTTAAGGCAGGTGGAATAAGGAGAAGATGAGGCTTTTCTGTGTGTAGCACCGTTCTCTGCCTGCTGCCTGATTATCCTATTCAGGGAGGCCACAGCCAGCTCTGCCAGCCCCACATACAGTGTGTCATTGTCTGCAGGGGTCCATTCACCTTTACAAATACAAACATTGGGTGTCTGGACACCTAGAGATTCACAGGAGCGGTTCAGAGCAATCCCTTTAAGTGTGAGTAAATTTGGTGCATTCCTGTCACTTAGGTCCTCCATTGTGGGCAGATTACTAATGGTTACATCTGCCAGTGAAAGTAAAGTGAGGGCTATATCAGCAGTAGTGACAAGTTGCTGTGAGTTTATAACAAGATTATCAAAATAATGCTTTGGCATTAACAGCCTTGCAGCCTGTGGGATGATGAAAAACAACACAGGATTGCTCTCCTCGATCTTGGTATAACTAGTGTATCTGGAATTGGGGTGGCTAATAGTGCCTCCCTCACTAAGTATAACATGTATTGTGTTTGACATAGAACCTCCGAGTTGCTGAATATGATGAGCCAGTAAAATGTCGTTGTCTGTGTTATTCCCCCTGAATGGTGCCAACTGCTCATGTTCTTGCCAAACAACAGATACTGAAACAGAGAACTGGTTAATCTTTGCAATGTGCTTCGATACTGCCATTTGGAGGGAGTTCACATACATATTGACCTTCTGTATGTTGCTTGGTTCTGATAAATTCCTCCAAGAGTGTTCTATGTGAACAGGAGAGCACAGGAACAAGTCAAGGGATGTGGCTTGATTAATAATGTCAGCAGAGGTAGAATTGTCATTGTATGACTGCTGATTAGGATCCTGCTTAGAGTCACTATTTGTGCTGTTATTACAATATGCTATCCCACTGACAAATATATGGATTTTTCTACCTGAATATTTTCCAACATGATCTAAGAATTCACTGATAAATGGTTTAGTGCCTTTGGGTGGCCCTGAAGCCTGATGCAGGGGGAAGTCCAAGATGGCTGTCCTGTGGGATTCCTCCATTTCCTGCAGTGTACATACCGAGAGGGGGTAGTGCCTGTAGAAAGCTGCACGTGATACACCAGGGAGAACTGTCACTTTGATGTGACTGGTCATAGAAGATGTCTTGCCTGCCCCCTGGGGTTCTGATGTTGACGGTCCAGGTAAATTAACTACCATCAGGCTGTTGGCTGGGATATACGCCTGGTAATTGCAGCTTAAATTACAGGTCAAATAGATGTAAGAACTGTTAGAACCTGAAGATAAGGGAGTCAGACGGGGTAATATGCCTGCCAGGGCAGCCACACCAGCAGAGTAAATGAAGGGGTGAGTGATTATCTGGGGTTGATTAGAGCCTGGAGATATCAAGGGGAATGGAGTAGGAGGGGAGTAGGGCAAAGTAGGGGTTGGGAGATGAGCAGAGGTGTCTCTAGTGGGAGAGGCAGAAGAGGCAGAGGGGAGACTGGGGTAGATCATTATGCAGTTATCCATGGGTCTAGGTTTATCTTGCAGAAACCAGTGCTTTGTAAGTTTGTGCCAGCAATGTGAACTCCCTCTTGACAAGTGACACTCAGTGACTCGTGACCTTTCTCTCCTTAATGGATTCCTCTTACCGCTCCCCTTACACCCACTTTCATAATGAGAACAGGAAGTCCCTCCGGCCTTCCTTGTCTCTTTAACTCGTAAAATAGCTCCACATTCTCTTTCTGTTGGCAGCTGTGGACGACACTCAACATCCGGTGACATCTTTTGTATGGAGTTGTAGAACCTATCCCCGTAAACCTCCCTACATGCACTCCTCCTGGTGGTGGTACTGCGCTGATGGCGCTGCAGGAAGACATCTGCCCCCTGCGGTGTGTCAGGGCTTCTAGTGTCGCGTAGAATGGAGGTCGCTAGTAAAGCCAGGGAGAGGCCAGAGGTTATGATAGCTGTCGTCTTATGGGGGTCCATTATGGATGAAACTGAAAGTAAGAATACCTCATATTTAGTATCACACATGAGGCTTAAACAGAAATACTTGCAATCTTTACTTCATTAAAACAATAGAATTTTCCAGGTGGATATTTGTGTTGAAACTAGTAAAGCAAATTATTAACTAGTTTAAAAAGTGATGCTGTTCCCAAAAAAGAAATGTTACATTCATGGGTTTCCTTGTTCAAAAAAACACTACAGAGTAATTTAAGCCAATAAAAATACCAAAATGCCTCTTTTATCAAGCTGTTCTATGTAAGATTGTATCCAAAAAGCATTGCTTTACAACACTTAGTATAGTAAATTTGAGATTACGTGAAAGGTCACTTAAAGTGGGCTTAAGTTTAAAAATACCATGTAACATCTAAAACAGCCTAAAGAAAGAACTTACCTGCTGCATGCATCAATGTGATGGCTTAGCAGTTTAATTGAGCAGAATTCTGAAGTAAATACTACAAGTTAGTTGCATGGGGTAAATAGAACAAGTTTCCATGGTCAAAATACAACTAGCAGCTCCCACTTTGTTTCTCATAAGCACTATACTTCGTCTCCATTCCTACATTGGTACTCCACAGATCTATGCGTTCCTGTGAGTGCAATTGTAGACTGTGTGTCCCGAGAACTACTACTGCTGCTGCTGTTGTTGTGACCGCTGCTGGAGTAAACACTACTTAGCACTGCACCTTCACAATGCTCGGTCCTGTCTGCGCTCCCTCCAACCAGCCCAGCTTTGTATACCTGTGGCATGCGGCAAGGTATGAGGAAATTAGGGTCACAATCTTACACCAGGTTATTATAATTCCAACTCACCACTACCTCATTCATATCATGGCAACTCTGTACCGGAAATAATATACTCATGAATGTATGGAAAAAGCACTAATGCAGTATGACTTTCCCAGCATTGTATCGCTGCAATGAAGTCCTAAACTGGTTGCTATGTTGTTATACTATCTGCCATTTCCTACCCATTACCAGTTAACCCTTTAAGGAAGGAAGTTGCAAAAAGATACCATTTGTCATCACGATGCTCTATGCAGCCCCAGCAAATAACTCGCTCTAGCTGCACTAGTGCATAATGCAGACCCTTTGGGGTGTCTGAACTCCGTATGGTTGACACACTGCTTGATGAAGCACCTTTAGGTCACACGCTAGGGCTGCATTCATGCATTATGAAAACCAAGGGTATAATGAACTAGGGTATCATGCTGACCTCCGAGGGCTAAACAAAGCTGTATTTGATACTGTCAGGATCCTACTCAGATGGTACAATAACTGCGACACTGATTATGTTCAGTACAATCCGATTGCACATTTTATATGTATAATGGTGCAGTTATTAAAGGTGAGAGCATTTTGAGCATTGGAGTTATGAAATCCATGACTCCAGCAGGGACAGGAAGGCTGTGAGTAGTATAGTATGTATCGGAACGGGACTATAGTTAAGTACTGTTTATTACTCAATCGACATGCAGCCAATCAGAGGCCTCCATTTGGTCACGTGACCGGAAGTGACCTACTTAGGGGATTAGTGGTGCATTCTGGGTAACCCTGCAGCCAATCAGAGGCCACCATTTGGTCACGTGACCGGAAGTGACCTACTTAGGGGGATTAGTGGTGCATTCTGGGTAACCTACTGACCTACTTAGGGGACCGGAAGTGACGTCATATGACCTAATTTAGGATCACGTGACCGGAAGTGACCTGGTGAGTCACGTGAGCGGAAGTGACGTCACATGACCTAATGGCCGACCGGAAGTGAGTGACCTCATTGAAGATCACGTGACCGGAAGTGACTTGATTGATCACGTGAGCGGAAGAAGAAGTTTTTTTGTTTAGGAAGTGAGGGTCTTTAGGATCACGTGACTGGAAGCGACGTCGTCACATGAGTGACGCTTTAAGAGACTGCGCGACTTACTAGTAAAAGAAGACGTATGAAAATAAAAACACAACAATATTTTATTTTATTTTTTTTATTTATTTTTTTTTCAATCTTGATAAACACTCTATTTTTTTGAAAAGATGCACACGCTTATTTTTTTTTTTTTCATATCTCTAAAGGACTCGTTGTCACACCGTCAGAATGCACGCGACGCTTATAATACAAGTAGCGCACGCCGTCTTTCTCTATGGTGTAGGTGACCATTTTGTTTCGCACCACTTTGAAGTTTCTATTTACAGCAATGAGAGTTTTTCGTTGGCGAAGAACATCCAAGAAGTCGTCTGGTTCCTGAGGGTTTTGTTTCTTCTGTACGCCTTTTGCACTCCATTTTTTGGATTTTCTTTCACCGGTGTCGCTGACTCGATCGTAGCAAATGTAAGTCTTAGGGTTGAGACTTAGGATCCCGTCACCTTCCCACTCCGCTTTCATAAGCCCCGAAGTTCTCAGATCGTGAAGGTACCGTCTCTCACAACATCCGCCGGGCGGGGGACACCATTCTCGCACTCTTTCCGTTTTTGTCTTCACGAAAAGCTCTAAGTGATCGTCGCACACCGCTGTCGGAAGCCACTTTCGTTTCTCTCTGAAGTACGTCTCTCTCAGGCGAGGTTTGACTAGGTCATCCAACGTGTCACCGCTGAGAGCCATGTAAAGACTGTCGGTGTCCATTTGACAAAGGGCATAATCGCGCCGATCGACGAATCTATCCAAGAAGTCGTATGTGAACTCTAACATTTTCAACTTCGCGTACTGGTATACCATGAACCCTATTTGAATAGGGAGGTTGTTCTTGACTGTTTTCGGTTGTAGTTCGACTTCAAACAGATCGGAACTCAACTCGGACGCCTTTTTGAAGCGCCACGAATTGGCCAATAGTTCGAACTTCCGACTGTCAGTGTATCTCACCGCCGTGTGTTTTTCTTTGTTGCAGATTGTTTTACCGTACGTAGCGTTTCCCATTAACTTGTAACAGTCTGACAGAATTTTCTCGTTCTCGTTCACGTCGCCACGTCTTCGCGCCGCCGTTACTTCGTCCGCGAAACCGGCAAAGGAGCGTTTAGGTAGGTATTCTACCACCAGCTGCACTTTGGTGACTATCAAACCGTGCTCTAAATACCACTTGAGAAGCGGCGTTCCCAAGAGAATATTTTTTCCGTGGTAACTCCCTATCAGACATCTCTGAGGCGTGTTCAACAGCTTTTCTTCCTGCGCAAAGTCTGACATGTGAGGGCCTATGTCCGATTTTGAAACGGTCGCGTTCTTGAAAACGGGGGTCATTTCTTCGAAGTAGTCTCGTAGGTGAGGCGGCGTAGTGATGTCCACTTGAACTAAACCGAACATTTTCTCCTCTTTCACAGCGGAAAGGATGTCGCTCTCGCTCATCGCGTTTCGAGACACTTTCAAAGCGTCAACCTTCCAGCGTTGTTGGGAGGCCTTGACCCGCTCATCTCGACGCTTCATCTCTCGCCATTCGCACTCCAACACGACGACCAGCTTGTGACCTAGCGCTTTCAAGTAAGCGCTTACTCTGGTCGTTCTGTCGCGTCTCTCCTCTCTCAGTGAAGCGCACTGATATCGGTGCGACGGTATGCACTCGTGAGCGTGGAACCAACACCCGTGAAACTGGAAAACCGTATTAGAGGCCGCGTGAAACCCGTCCACGCGAATTCTCCGACAGCCTACAACCATCTCGCCGCCGTTCAAAGCATGGCGCAGTTTCACGTCGCGGTCGTGCTCTACGAAGCGTAACCACTCCAAAGCGCTGTGAGAGTTTCTTTGCCTAATTTCGGGCTTGAACTCGGTCTCGGGCCGTCTCACCGTGTAATAGCCCGTGCAGTGCGCTTCGCTCATGCAGCGCAAGTACAGAGAGTTAGCGTCTAGTCCTAGGATGTGTTGGCACGGTCTCGCTTCTTCGCCGTACTTGTGCTCCCTTATCCGCGTGGTGCCCTTCTCGTGAAATCTATGGAAGATGATGGAAGGACCGCCGACTAGATTTTCTTTGATCAGAGCGTGGAGGACGGCGTCGAACTGGGGGAACGTTGTGAACGCGTCTTCTAGGTTTTGGAAGAGGAACCGTAAAGTCAAACCAGCGAGAGAAACTCCGTCTTTCAACATGTCAATGCCGCGATCTTGGAAAAATTTAGCGTGATTTTTCAGAGCTTCTATGAAAGGTTTGACGTCTTTGTTGTTGTAGTGGATCAAGTAGTCTTCCATAGTTTGCATCTTCTCGTCGGACCAAACTTTCTGACATGCGGCGTAGTCGGATTCGGACATTTTGACGCCCGTCAGCTCGCTGTCGAAAGCCGATCTCGGTGGCAGCGTTCTGTTTGCCAGTTTCCTGGTAGACGTCATCCATTCGTAAGGAAAGTGACCTTTCTCTTCGTTCCTGGTGAGAGCTCGCAAATAGGTCGCGTAGTTGTAACCGGGTGCCAAATAGTTGACTACGTCCAAGAAAACCGTGTGCTGTGTGTAAACCGCCAAGTATTGATTGCTTCTCTTTATGACGCTGAATTCTTGGTTTCTTCGGTCTCTGGAGGCGAAGAACGAGTGAAGGCGTATTTTGATCAGGTTCAAGTCGTAACGCCCCGAGTTGAAGCCCACGACTGGAGCTTGACGGATGTATCTCAGAAGACGCTTCTTCAGTTGAACTAACGGGTGTCTGGTCTGAGCCGCAGCGAAGCCGCCTGGAGAAGGGGTGAACGTCGCCTCCTCCAGCAGGAGAGCTTCACCTATCGCCGCATCTAACTTCGCTAAGGTCGGTCGGTAAAGTTCTAGCACAGCTTCTCCGATGACTTTGGCGTTCTCGTTTATGTGATTTAAAACTCGGTCCAACAAGGGGTCGGAATCTGCGTCGGATTCTCTGACGAAGCAGACGGGCCCCTCCCACCCCGGAAAGTCGGATGCGACGCTAGCCGACAAAGGGACGTGATCCCACAGCAGGGACACGTGTTCCGTCGACGGTTCTTTGCACGGTCTGAAGAAAGCCTCGAAATCGAAGGCGATCTTGTAAGGGTAGATTCCGGAATGTCCGTCGGGGGGAAAAATGGAGAAGTCTGCTAGCGCTTCGAAAATCGTTCTCGAATTTTGGTAGATGCCGCCTACGTAGCGCAACTTGACTTGTCGGCAAGAGGAAAGCTGGTTCCTGTGTCTCTTCAGCAAGAACTCGGTGGTGAACGCCGCCTTACACTTGCAACATTCGTATATGCCCGCGTACGCGTTGAAGTCCGTGACGAGAGAGACGTGCAAACCGCCTTTCGCCGTCAGGTGTAGGTTGACTTTACCTCGGGCGGCCAGAGTTCTGGAAGGCGGTCTGATCAGAGTAACGCGTCTTCTCAACTTCCGCCCCGGCACTTGACGCGACGCGGTGTAAACCGCTATCTGTACGTCAAACAAGTTCTCTAACGCGGGTAAGTCGCGGATGTTCAGACCCGGAAAGGATTCAGGTGTGGCAGCGGGACAGAACTGACGTAACAAATCTGAAGCGCGCTTGCTGGTGTTGTATAAGTGAAAGGAAATGCAGCGGAAGATGCAGAGGTTGTCCTTGTTGGGAAAATCTAACACGCCGCTTCTCTTTCCAACTCGACCGGCCTGAGTGATCCTACCGCCTATGGGGAATTCCCCCGGTCCCATGTAAACGCAAATGTTCAAATTGGTAGCAAGCGACGGTGTTTTCCATCTTTGAGAGGAGCTCTTCCAAAGTTTCTGAATTAGTTATAGTAGGGAGCGATTGTATGAGAGTTGCGTTGTTCTGGGAGGCGTGAAAGTAGCGCAGTTTGCTCTTGTCTTCTCTGTGTTGTAAGAGTAAGCCTACCGAGAAACCCACTTTGTATCTGAATCTTTGTGTCAAGTGAATGCGACGCATAGTATCTACAGCGTCACTCAACTCGCCGGTTGGTAGCCTGAAGTTTGTTACACTCACGCGAGTCCCGTGCATCCTGACGCCCGTTTGTATCGCAGGCCAATTTGCCGTGAACGTTTCCTCCCCGTTCGGTACAGCACATATGCGCGGAGGGACGGTCACCCCGTCCAGAGATTCGCGTCGACAGGCGATCTTTCGGCAATCGCCTTCGCCGCATAGAGGGCAAAACTTAGGTACTACTCTACAATTTTCTACGTGTCTCTCGTGGTTGTACGGTCTTTTAAACATTTTGAAACACTTTTCGCATACGTACTGTGTCATGTTTTTTTTTTTCACTCAGTTACCAACTACTTAGCCGTCTAACTATCTATCTATCTATCAATCTATCTGTCTATCTATCTATCTATTTATCTTTCTGTCTGCTGTCTGTGTATCCGTCTGTCTGTCTCATACAGCGTACGTCAAACGCTGTGTGTGTGTGTGTGTGCGCGCGTGAGCGTTGAGCGTCTCTCATTCCGAATCTATGCCGAGATATTTCAGAATGATCTCTGTTTTGTCATCCAACTCTTTGAGCGCTCTGGC
Source organism: Harmothoe impar (assembly GCA_947462335.1). Lineage (NCBI taxonomy): Eukaryota > Metazoa > Annelida > Polychaeta > Phyllodocida > Polynoidae > Harmothoe > Harmothoe impar. The sequence goes on from OX381708.1 coordinate 79,129,300, forward strand.
GGACAGCGTCACTCCCTGCTGTGTGGGTTTTTTGTCAGGACCTTCGTACTTGCGCACGTGGACGAGGTTCTTACCGCTGTAGTAGCTCACAGCTGCGTACACTTCGCTCTCCTCATCCAGCACTGCGAACCAGGGGGTGTGATTAGGTTTTCCTTGCGCGGCCGCTGTGTCGCGTATGCGCACCACTGCGCGGATATCGGCGATGCGTGCTATGAGCTCGCGCAGCGCGTCGGCCGTGAAGTGCACTCGCTTGCTTCTGGTCAGAGACGCCTCTTTCACCTGGCCGTCTTTTGTGTAGCGCGGCCTCCTAGACAGTCTAGCCACGTCCTCCCAGATCTCCAGCGTCAAAGCTCCGTCTAAGCAGAACTCTAACCCGAGAGGACGGGAGAAGGTTTTCTCTGCTTCTTCTCGTCCATCTCGTTCTTTTTCTTGTATTTTTCTCTTCTTACTAGGCCTTGTTGTTCTGGAACTCACCTTAGAACGTTTCACACCCGCAGGATGAGTAACATCATCAGCGTGAGCTGAATCAGCAGCAGAACCGATAGCAGGAGCAGCGTCAGCGCTGGTGGTATCCGAGGCCTCGTTGTTGGAACAGCGCAGCCACACGCCGTCGGTGCTGAATGTAGCGGTAGAAGATGAAGCGCCGCCGCCCTCGTAAGGTGGCGGTGAGGGCAGTCGCCACGGACCGGACGGGACGCTACTAGTGGAGGAAGTGAGGTCGAAAGGTCGAAGAGGGAAGCCGAAAAACGTACCGCCCACCCCTTTCCCTTCGGGTTGTTCGTACGCCTCGTCGTCAGCGTCGTTCTCTGTCTCACCCTGTTGCTGCTCCTCCTCCTCTTCTTCTCGGTTTAGGGGCTGAGTGTCCGAATAGCTGTCACTCTCAGCGCGAGCGGCGTCGAGGGCGTCAGTCGATGTAGTGGTGGAGGAGAGGGGCTGTGCAACGTGCGGCAGGTCATCAAAGTCATCAACAGTAGTGGGGAGGTAAAAACCCGGTTGCCAGTACTGCGCTGTGCCAGGAGCGTTGTCGTCAGTAGTAGTAGCGGTAGCAGCAAGTGCAGCAGAAGCAGCAGCAGCAGCAGCAGCAGGCGCAGCAGCAGACGCAACAGTAGCAGGCGCAGCAGTAGCAGGCGCAGCGGTAGCAGGTGCAGCAGCAGCAGCAGCAGCAGCCGCAGCAGGCCGGGCGGCAGTAGCAGCGGCAGCGCGCTTAGCAGCAACGTGTACCGTCGCGAGTGTAACAACGTCGCTAGCACGACGACTACTACCAGTAGTACTACTACTACTACTACTACTACTACTACTAGTACTACTACTGCTACTTCTACTGCTACTACTACTACTACTGCCGCGAGCGCTCGCTACAGCGGGAGGGTGATAAGACCAAGCGGCTGCGGCGGTAGTCTCATGTTCAGTAGCAAGAGGAGGCACTGACGCTAAACGAGCGCTGTTCCGCGTAGTCTTCTTGTTCTTGAACGACGCTAGAAGTTGTCTTTTGCTCATGGTGGTGACTGTAGAGAGCAGCAAAAGAATGAGTGAGTGAATGGAGGTTTCCAGACCCCTTATATACGCCTTCTCGCTTCTAGAGCTAAGCTACTTACTGACCCTGTTCAGCTGCCGCCGGCTGGCCGGCGGCCATTCACAAAGAGAAACAAAAGACATAAGGCATGACGTTTTCAGCTGGATCCCTTTCCCCCCTTTTGAGAGATCGACTGTCATGAGCTAAGCCGCTTAACACCCTGTTCAGCAATTCAACGCGCATTAGCTGTATAAAGGATTAAGCGGTTGCTGCCGTCGACTGACCGGCGGCCATTCACAAAGACATAAGGTATGACGTTTTCAGCTGGATCCCTTTTTTGAGGGATCCACTGTCATGAGCTAAGCCACTTACCACCCTGTTCAGCCATTCAGCGCGCGTTAGCTGTATAAAGGATTAACGGTGATGAGCTTAGAGTGTGTATACAAAAAAAAACTACAGGAGGCGTGTGGCGTGAAGCAGGACCCCCCTAAGACGAACGTGTCTGTCTGTGAGTAGAGGCGTGTGCATGTGGTGAGCGACTTAAGTGTAAGACAAAAATCACCACCTCCTGCCGTGGTGAGTAGACCGGGCCGGCCAGGCGGCGGCGGCCGGCTAGTTCAATAGGGAGGGGTGACAGCTGACTAAGGCTGTGCATGAAAAAAATCCGATTTTCACCTGACCTCTGACGTTTGTTACAATGAATGTCAGAGGGAGGGAGACGTCCTCAGGTAGGGGGTAGGAGGTAAGGCTAATGGATGAGGAAGAAACACCGTTTTCAGCTGGTCTCCACGGATAGCGATGACACACCCCTCGTCATCTAAGCTCTTAAGGAGCGGAGCGGCTGAAAAAGCGTCATGCGGACAGGTCGCTACACAGCTGGAGTGCTGTTGGAAATGGGATTAAACTCCCTCTGTATAAAAAGCTCTGATTTCTGTTGGAAAAAAAACATATCGCCTCTGACCACAGTAACGTCTACTACCACCGCCGCCGCCGCCACCACCGCCGCCGCCGCCGCCGCCGCCGCCGCTACCGCCGCTGCCGCCGCTGCCGCCGCTAAGACGAGACGAGATGGCTCAAGCTATTCCACTTTCAAGCTCGCCTTCACCGCCTTGTCCACCTGAAAAAAAGTTAATGCGGCTTGACGACGTGAGACGCGCGAGGCAGACCGATGGGGAGAACAGAGAGGTAGGACAGCGGCGGTTAGCCTATAGCGACGCCTTGCTTCGTCAACTAGGTAAAGAGTTGAGCGGCTGTTGGAGAGAGTTGGGCAGTAGCTTAAAAGTTACTGCCGCCCGTATGGATGCTCTAGTAGAGCGCAGTGTCAAGACACCGGAGGAGCTGTGTACGGCGATGTTCCGAGTCTGGTGGGGTGAAACCCCGCATCGTCATAGATGGGGAGAGCTCGGTCGCGTCTTCACCCGCATTAGACGCGTGGAACTGTTGGCTCAGTGGATGTCCCTTCTCCACAGACAGGGGTTGGATTTCGAAAACCCCGACTCGCGCGCGATGCATAAGCACTTGGGCACCCTCGGCAGACGTCTAGGTAGCAGGTGGAAAGAGGTGGGGGACCATTTAAAATTGTCGCCTGAGAGGTTAGATAAGATCGCTGAAGAATGCGAATACGGAGGAAGTCCCGCTGAGTGGGCCTTCCGAGTGTTGAAAATGTGGCAAGATGAAGCTGACGGTGCCGGCGGTACACCTTTTGAACTCCTTCGAGTGTTGACTGAGGACATGGGAAAGTTTGACCTCGGCATCACGATATTACTTGACTTTATCAAGCAAGAAACAACGAGAACGACGGACATGTGAATTGTTGTGTTTTATTTTCATACGTCTTCTTTATTAGTAAGTAAAAAAAAAAAAATATCATAACAATTAAGAAGCGCGCCCTCTTAAAGTGTCACTTCCTCCAGTCGCAGCTGATCGCCTCATCGAAGCACGTGATAAACAAAAAAAAAAAAAAAGAGACACGCTTCTTCCTCTCGAGAGGAAGAAGCGTGTCTCTCGATTGAAATCTTTTTCTTTTCTTTTTTTCTTAAAAGAGACAAACGCCCCTTAGAGTGCCCCCCCACCCCCCTAGAGTGCCCCCCTCCCCCCTCCCCCCCCTCCCCCCCACCACCCGCCCCATGCATCCTAAAAGCGCCCCCCTCCCCATGCATCTTAAAGGGGCCCCCCTCCCCCCCCTCCCCTCCCCTCCCCCCCTTATACACTCTAAAGAACGCTTCTACCTAGTTCAATAAGTCACTTCCAGTCGCTCGTAAAACAATAAAAAATGAAAAAAAAAACAAAAAAACTTATATCGTAGTGTTTTTTATTAGTTTACCGAAAAAAATAAGAGACTCGCCTCCTCCTCTCCTTCTCCTCCTCCTCCTCCTCCTCCTCCTCCTCCTCCAAAAAAAAAAGATATCACATTTTAAAGCCCGTGACCCCTTAAAGACGCTCATCTCTTCATTAAGTCGCGTGACGTCACTTCTTCTTCTGGTCACGTGATCAATCAGGTCACTTCCGGTCACGTGATCCTCAATCAGGTCACTCACTTCCGGTTGGCCATTAGGTCATGTGACGTCACTTCCGGTCACGTGACTCATCAGGTCACTTCCGGTCACGTGATCCTAAAGTAGGTCACTTCCGGTCCCCTAAGTAGGTCATATGACGTCACTTCCGGTCCATAAGTAGGTCATACGACCTCACTTCCGGTCACGTGACCAAATGGCGGCCTCTGATTGGCTAACTAGGTCACGTGACCTCACCACTAATCCCCTAAGTAGGTCACTTCCGGTCATGTGACCAAATGGAGGCCTCTGATTGGCTGCAGGTCGATTGAGTAATAAACAGTACTTAACTATAGTCCCGTTCCGATACATACTATACTACTGCTGTGGTGGTTTACACTATGTTCATTATGCCGAGGTTGCAGGTTCCTTAGTAGGGGGCACCATTGCTTCATCTGGTAACTAACGAGATAAGCACTGATACAGCAATCACAATGGGTACAAGCTGTTAGATAATGCCCACTAAGAATTCTGCAGTGAATGCAGGGTGTTATCTTATTGGTTGATAATGCAACCAGCTACACGCCTATATGTTTGCGATTAAAGCATATATATGACTGATTTAACTCTTCCTTTACCACGCTTGACATCAAGACACCCCTCCCAAAAACCAGATTTTTTCAGATGATATTCAACTGGGATATTGGGATTTAGGGGATGGCCTTACCTCTCTGCACAGTTGGTGCTATGGTTAGTCACATCGCACGCATGTAAATATTCATGTCATGTCCTTGTTCTGCATCGACCATACTACTGTGCTAGAGGAGCGATGCCTCTGCTGTTGGCCTTAACAAAACAGAGATGTATATCGGTGCACTAGGTCTCTAATAGTTTGCTCCTTCCCTTATAACATGCTGCCACCTGGTGAAGATGCATCACAACACTTCATCTCAGTTCTCAGTGGCCAACATACAAGCTGAAAAGAGCGTGTAAGGTAGAGGGCTCCCTGTTAAAATTAAAGTCCCAAGAAATCTAGATTAATACATTTACAGCAATTAGCTGCTGACACACCTGCCAATCATATAGTACAAGTAACACTCTTCAGGTCCAGAACTGGGATGGTTCATAACCATAAAGTGCCGAAAATGTCTCTTTTCTCGCATCATACATAAATTTTGTGTTTTCCCATATATATATTAACATAATAAAATATCGATATTTATGGATAGATATGAAATATATAGTTACCAATGTTACCCATAAGGCACATGCTAGTCTGGATTTCAGATGCATTGTAAATCGAAGGCAGGGAAATGCTATCTATGTGATCTTAAGTCGGTATTTTCAAGCTTAATATGTCGATTTCCAATTGAAGTTGAAGTTCAGTCATTTTCATTGAACACATCACATATCTATACATGTTATGCCGTTTCAATACTGGGCAGATCAACCCATGGTTATAAAACTTGCATAAATTATTAAAGCTAGAATGATATATGTTTTAATAATCAGTACATGACATTAGACTTTGCTTTACAATAGATTGTACCGTATTAGATATCGGGTTCCTACCTGCTTCATTCATTGAGAAGACTTGTTCATTCATTCGGAACCATGAACACAGTCTTGACTTTCTACAAGTAATACAACTACAAAATATTGCATGTATCAAAAATAGCATAGCAAGCATATTCTCATTACAGAATAATAGTAAACATATCACTAGAGTCTTATTCCGTTAAATGCACAAAATTCCAGTTCCAGTAGAATAACATAATAACATGCATACAATTCGTAAGACATCCCTTTGTCAAAACGTTATCAAATGAAATATGGGGGTTTGAAAATATCTCAACTGCTTCTTGATGTTTCATTATAGCAATTTGTAACAGAAGGTGGCAGCAGGCAGAAAAAGCTCTTGAGACTGCAGGCTGAAGAGGTTTGTTGCCATGTTTAGGCATTGATCACTAAATGTGTACATAAAGTTTAGCTGCTTGTCCACCAGTAAACTTTACTGGAGTGATAGCTTTGCTTAAGGCTTGAACCAAGAAGAGAGGTACTTTGGTACCACAGGATCTCCAGCAGTTTGTCTCCCCCATTAAGTGCTGCCTCCTGGTAAGGAGGTTTTGAAATGGTGCATCTCTGGCAACAAGCCGTGATGAAAAATAATCTAGGAGAAGGCACTTTTGTCTACCCATTTCAGAGGCGTTTGCACCAAAAGGACAGTTTGCTTGTAGAGCCTTGGGAAGTAAACCAAAAGCAACCAGCTGACTCCACTACATCTAAATACAAACTTGAAACACTTTTTTAGGGCCTTATATCTAGGATATTCTATATTAAATCAGGTGTTTTATTGGCATAGAAACCAAGTTTTGAGAAACCAGGAACATTTTTTCATTCTTAAGCAAATGTCATGACAGGTTATGAAGCACTTCAAAGCTGCTGGTACTGAGAGAATCCCAATCACAGAGGTAAAAGGGAGACGCTAAACTCTCATGGAGACACACTTCACGGTACCACTGCAAAGTGTGTATAGGGGGGATCAAATTGCCCAACCATCTAGTGAGTAGTAGAGGCATAAGACTCATCTCTCAAACTCAACAGCGCTCAGAATTGCTCATTGGTGCCGGCTGGCCGTAGAAAATCACATCACCCTACATCTGAACACACCCCATCTATATCTACAAGGACATAAACCACATAGAACATAAAACAGGATGAACGCAGAACGGGATAGAACAGAGAACAGGGTATTAACCACAAACGGAGTAAAAACAGAACAGGATAAAACGGAGAACGCGATAAAATGGAGAGGGCGGTTAATCAGATAAAATGGAGTGTGGGATAAAAAGGAGAACGGGATAAAACAGAGTATGGGATAAGAAGGAGTGTGGGATAAAACCATAGTGCCATAAAACCGAGAACAGGATAAAACAGTGTGCGGGTTAAAGCGGAGTGCGGGATAAAATGGAGGGCAAAATAAAACAGAGTGCGGGATAAAATAGAGAATGAGAACAGGAGCAAACCAGAACAAAATATAACGTAGAACAGGATAAATGGGGGTGTTGGATAAAACAGAGAACTGGAGAAAACAGAGAACATAATTGGCCCAGAATGGGTTAAAACCAGAACCAGGATGAAACCAGAATGGGATAAAACAGAGAACGGGATGAACCCAGAATGGGATAAAACGGAGAATGGGGTGAAACTGTGTGCAGGATGAACCCAGAATGGGATAAAACCACAGCAACATGAACCCAGCATGGGATAAAAGGAGAATGGTATGTAAACCCAGAACGGGATAAAACCAGATAGGGAAAAAACTGAGAACTGGATATACCCCGAACAGGATAACAGAACGGGAACAGGATATAACAGAGAACGGGATAAAACAGGGTTCAGGATAAAATGTGGTAAGGGATAAAATGGAGCACTGGATGAAGCGGAGTGAGGGATAAAAAGGAATGGGGGAAAAAAAGCAGAACAGGATACAACGGAAAATGGGATAAACCCAGAACGGAATAAAATCAGCAGGGGATAAAAGAGATAACCGAGTGCAGGATAAATCAGAGATCAGGATAAAACTGAGAATGTGACAAAACAAAGTGCAGGATATAAAGGACAACGGGATAAAAAAGAGAGAGGGATACAAAAGAATGCCGGATAAAACCTTTTAAGGTGATCCTGGATTTGCCGCAACAGAATACAGTTACTACCCCACAGTTTGTGGTTCAAGCCGAGTTAATACATCACTTGCCCTTCAACTGGGTAGGCAGCAGCTGGGAAGTAATGAAAGGAGGAGGTCTTAAGGCCATAAGGCGCTGGGTGCTGTGTGGTGGGAGACAGGGAGTGATCTGTTAAAGGCAATTGGCACTCACCCACTACGACCCATTGAGCCAGTCGTGCCTAATGGCCTCAGTTGCTCAGCCCTAGCTCCCCAAGATTAGAGTGGTGGTGTATATGGGTACATTATTTCACCCTGTTCTAGCTTTTTTGATTTTTTATATGTTTATATTATGTTAAATACTACATTCATACATCATGACGACCAAGGGCATGGTCCATTGAGGCATAATGTAAAAGTTTCATAGATAGAATGTTAGCAAAACAATGCCAGAACCCTAACAGTTACTATCACGGAATGTATTCCATCAAGTTCCCACTACCACTACCAATGATGAAATTTCTTTGCGATGTACGATAATCTAGGTCTCATCTGCTAAAAGCATTGCATCGAATCAGTCTTTGTGGAACTATTCAGGACAGTGGCAATGTCCTTCTAAAATGCCACTGGTCCAGCAGATTAACAGGTGTAGCAGGACCGAATGTCCCATGACATTTTGGACTTTTCTGAACTAGAAGAATTCAGTTGGGCTTCTAAAGCTAAAATATGTATGCCAATATACTGTGTAAAACTATATCTAACCTGATTTGACCATAAGTGATTACAATTAGAATATGTTTTTAACTGACAAAACTCTTGTATACTTAAATGCAGAAATCATCAGATATGTGGCTATCCGGTCCTCCAAAAATGTTACCGGTCCTTCAACATTGGAAATTTGCAGGATGTGGGATGAAAAAGTTTTCGCAAAGACTGTAGAATCCTGCCTGGGGCAGATAAAGGAATGACAAAAGGACTGCTGTCAACCTTGTGTCCAGTACACACTACTACACTGGGACCTCTATCAATGCCAGCCGCATTGTGAAGGCCTTTTTTCTGCAATGAGGTTGAGGACATACCCACTATTCTAGTACGGCCTAACTGCGCTATACATGTACTAACAATCTAGGGCAGAGTGTACTGATGTGGGGCGTAAAAATGAGCCTCAAAACGCCTGTGCTTTCTGTCAGGGGACCCCCAGAACTTACTAATGTGGGGTGTAAAAATGGCCCTCCAAATGCCAGTGCTTTCTGTCAGGGGACTCCCAGAAAGTAATATGTGTAATGGATTTTTCAAGTTTTTGGCTCCGAAAGTGTAATGATGTGTATTTTAGGACTGATTTTCCTCTTTGAGTTGAAATTTCTTTATTATTTATCCTGGAGTATTGCAGTAGCCTAGGGCATGTCTTACTATTGTCCAGCTAATTGCGTCCATGATTAACATACATTACCAGGTTGAGGACTGGACCAGAGATACAGCCTGACACATATTTTTAGGCAGCCTTTTTTTGCAGGCTGCCCAGCCTGGTTTAGCAGGCCGGGAGTCTTTACAGGCAGGGTGTTAGGTCAGGTTGTTCACACTCTCCCAGCACATTAGCCTGATAAAGTGGGCTGGGGCTCAGGCTTTCACACCTTCTCCCAGGATATATGCAGCTGCTTTACCATGCTCTATGTGCCCCAAACCAGACAAAGTACAGATTCAAACTTGTAATTACTCTTGAATGCAATGGACCATGCACTAATTGCATCTATAAGTTGGTAGGTAATTCATTTTATTGCAAATATCACATAAAAATTGCAAATATGATTATATAAGGGCTATGGTAAAGAACACAGTGCTCTAGCTATACAACCCTGTACGCCAGGCTGAGTGACCTGTAATAATGGGCTGGGTGCGTTATACAGGCTGTACTGTAACTCAAGGCAGTCTTCCACCTGATTACATGAAGTACAATTATACATGCTTAGTCCTCATGGGCAAGATATGTTACATTCTGTCTGATATCATGGCACATAGAGAAAGTATTGATTTGGAATTTTGAATCGAAAAGTTATGGCCATTATGGCTTACATAAGCAATTAGTTATGTTTTTGGAGAGATGGAGATCAGTGGTGTTACATAATACTACAGTCTTAATGATCGGCACAGAGAGAGGGAGATAATGCTGGCTCTCCCTATGATAAGGGAGACGTTCTATGTCTATAATTGATATTGCCCCTACTTCATGTTATTTACTACAGGTGTCTACTGCCACGGGTGTTCTCAGAATTAAATTCTAAGAAGTTACTGGTACTTGTTAACCATGAATGTAGCTTTAGTGCGGGGAAAAAAACTCAACTAAACAGTGGACTGATGATTGGTTATATTTTTCTGAAGCTTCTTTAGAAATATTTCAAACTAAATAAAATACCCCTGGTGGGTACAAAGGATTGCAAAATCCACAACTTAAAATTTCAATTTTGAAAAGTAAAAGTTGTTATTTTGGAAAAAGTTTGAAAAATAAAATACCAGGATGTGACCTGAATTCCTGTGAACCAATCAGAGCAAGGCCCTGTGACAGATTGAGGTCATGAGCCCCAGTTATCCATTTAAAAGGGCTGGAGGGACTTACTTGATTTAGTACTGAAGGAGTAGTGGTAGGGAAAACCCATTCCTCGTCAACCCGATTCTAGACGTTCTATGTCTATGTCATAAGCTTTAGCGTGAGCATGGGCTTCTGACGTAGGGTCATGTAGCAATTTGTTAGCATAAAACTCCTTTTTTTTGCAGTAAATAACGATAGGTCATTAATGTTTCTTATGTCTTTATGGAAGGAGTTCCATGTAATGGCTTGTCTAAATCTCAGACATTTTCTGTAATGGGAATCTTTAGGCCAAGGAGGGTTAAGCAATGTCCCATCATGGAGCATAGTGAAAATTTGGTTTTTAAATTGCTAGTCAGGAAAAAAGGAAAATCTCCATGGGTTAGGCTCATTCGCAAAATTGAGTACAGTTTGAAAAAACAGTAAAGAAATAATAGGTGAGGCTTACCCTTTATCATCGGAATGCCTGTCACATAAGCACCACCGGGTTTTATACAGTGGTATTCTATGCTTCAATACAATGACTAATGTCCCTGGAGCGGACACCGCAAAGCCCCTGCTGTCGCCGAAGCCTATTTTGTGGGGACTGGCAATTTGTTTGGGTAGCTTGCAATGTAAATGAACCAATTTACATTGAACCTTCGGACTTAGATTGCTGTGTGCCTGACAGAGTGGTAGATATTTGTCATTGGGGATTTGTAGAACTTAGCATGACAAGTAGCTGATTATAATGTTTGGATCAGGTCTATTGTTGCAGGTTTATAAGGAGCTACTATGAGCAATTTGGTAGAAATGATGATAAATGAAAGTAATATGGGGATTTGACCATACGTATGGCACTGACCCAGTTTTATCCCCAGTATTGTTGTTGCCATGTTTGTCTCTTTATGGCTTGTTTTCCTCCTATACATGGTGGCAGGAATGTTCAAATGACAGCCCTAAAACTCTACACCGGGTAAAAAAAACTGGTAATTTAATGTCTGTGGCACAGGGAGACAGTGATGGGCCTGAGTTAGGATGGACAGAGCACAAGATGCTGGCTTCTCCATACAATTTTATTTTCATCCACAGGATATTTGGTTTTTCTTCGCTGATCAATATACAATAACACTGATATATTGTTAATATTGCTGATTGTATAGGACAATGTTGATAATGTACACATGCCGAGAATAGTGAATCCATCTTCAACCACTCTCTAACTGTGATGCAATCATAGTAAATTTGTTGGGTAATGTGCTAGAATAATTACTAAGTTGAATGGTGTTAAAACTAATACCACCCATCGCCAACATTTAATATACTCTCAGAATGGGTGAGAGGAGCCAACACACATAATCTTTGCATATCAGTGGCTTCCCAGCACCACCAATTGATTGTACAATTAAACATAGTTCTGAAAAGCAGTTAAATGTAGACCCCTGGAATATAGTTTGCATTATTGTTTGATTGACATTGACTACACTTTTGTTTACAAGTATATCTATTCCTCGGGCATTCAATGAAACACCTAAAGAAAAGCTTTCTAATGCTATGTGATACTTTGCCAAGCAGAGACATGACCAATACCAATAGCCACAGGGCCCCTGTCTGACTACAGCTACATGATACTGTAATAAAGCAGCTGTGTTATTTCAATCAAAACAAGTTGCTATGAAATGATAACTGTGGCCTTATAGCCCTGGGGAAGTAAACTGAGTGGCCAACATATATTTACAATAGGGTCTCCCACATACCATTTGAATTTAGAAAACGTAGAAAGGCTCAACTGCTGCTGTTAGTATAGGGAGAGTTGATTCTTCATTCAGGTAGAGCAACTGGTGGTTTGAATTCCTTTTTTATACCAGAGCAGATGCACAGCAAAATATCATTTCAAGACATTTCAAGACATTTCAAGACAAATAGCGCCAACTGCTAGCCATCTGAATGTACTGCACTCCAGTCTCCCTCCTACTGAAACCCAGCCTCTGTGGCTATATATATATATATATATATATATATATATATATATATATATATATATATATATATATATACATATATATATATATATATATTTATATATATATATATATATATAGAGAGAGAGAGAGAGAGAGAGAGAGAGAGAGAGAGAGAGAGAGAGAGAGAGAGAGAGAGAGAGAGAGAGAGAGAGAACCTGTAACCTGTACTAATAGAGGCAGATGAGGGTACGGCTGGGAGGACTTGAATACCAATCACACCCAACCCCCCCTCCCCCTGTGCATGGGGCCAGACACATGGAGGTAGGGTGCAGGAGGATATTCTGAGAGATTGATAGATATTTCCTGTGTGATCTTCTGACTTCTTTGCTGCTATGTGTTGTAAGGAATCTAATGCTGTCCGGGCAGTACACCAGAATAGGCTGTAACCACATAAGGTTGCCACATAAGTTGAGGTCAAAGCTGCATATTGATAGTTATGTATAGGAAAATATTTTCCAAGAATCAATCCTGGCAGCTTCATTATACCAAAAAAAGAAAGGGTTTGTTTCAGGTCACCTGACCGACCCTATCTAAACAGGGCCGACCTTACATTGTTTTATGCAATTTTGAAGAATTCTATATATTTCCATACTTTTTTTAGGTCAATTTTAGGTTTACAAAATTGTGGGTCAATTTTAGAGGGGAAGTAAAAAAAAAGTTTTAAAAAAAGAAAGGTTCCAACCTACCGACCCTAGCGTTTCTTCCCATGTTACCTGAAACCAAACTTTTTTTTGTTTGGCCTTGGGGGAGGGCTGGGTGTAGTCCTATCTATCTTTGGGTCTTCATGGTCAGTCTGCAGCTGTCTGCTGCAAAGGGATGGAAACAGGAAAAAGAGGATATCAGGCTAGGAGCTATTTAGGTCTAACCAGCTGGTGTACTGTCCCCTTTACTGTATTCCTAGCTATGGGCATCATAAAGTGGCACAATCACCGAGCGTATCCCATTCACAATTCTAGTGCTGTTCTAGACTACTAAGTGGTTATATACCAGTGGTGAGATTTCCCCTTTAAGGTTCACATGTCTTCATGACTTGATGCAGACAGCATAATATGATGTATTATAGCGGTAAGGGAGGGTAACATTGAAGGGGAGGGGGTAAACAGGAAGGTAAGGTCCGAGGTGAGGGACGAAGGGAGTGTTTTATTCTCTGCACCAATATATTATACATAAAGGTTGTTATAAATCACACTGTAACTGTATGGCTAGGTGCCATGGGACAGAGAATGGGGCCCTGTCACACCCTCAGTCATGAACCTGTCAATACCAGCAGCGGAAGGTGCTTATGCCCCTCAGTGAACCAGCTTCAGTTACACTATCACATGCACTTATTACCACAGCTCTGTGTTCACCATTAAAGCTTCCTACCACCTCTCTCTTATATTTCCTGACTGTCTCTTTCCTGCTTGTATTGTTTCTCCCTCGCCCCTTTTTTTTAATTGTTCGAGCAACCTCAGATATAGGGATTTAGGATCCTCACATTATCACATCAGCAATAAATAAATCATACATTCCACTTTTGAACAAACCGCTTTCAGGCCATTGACCATGTTGCTCTCAACATTCCTACAGTATCAATGCTTTACTCTGCTTTGTACTACAGTTAGGAAATAAGGCTGACAACCCTTGTTATCCATTGTATTTATATTCATAATGTTATTCTATTTGCCATATTTAAAAGTTGTCATATTTCCCTTTTCTGCAATAAAGTAAGTGTATTACACAATGAGTGGAATGATGGATGAGGTTGTCACACAAAACGAGTTATACTTGGCATTAGGAACCAGAAGGGGATAATGGGATACCAGCCATTATAAAAGCCACCTTTGATAAATGTCTACATGCCAGCCATGACATGATAAATCTACCTTCATCTACATTACCAATTACTCTACGGTTGCCTTATCATTATAGCAGGCGGGATGGTCAGAACATAGATATAAGGATGTCTAGATTGGCCCAGTGAGATAATCATGATGACAGATGATGTACATGTATAGCAGGTGTTTTCCTATGGGTGATAGCGTATGTCATTTCCCATGGCTCTTGAAGCTGCAGTATATAAACGGGCAGACTACCTTCCCGGTCACCACTTACAGCAGGTTCTCACCACACAACATCATGGTAAGACGACTACTATCTTGTCACATACTATAATCTGTATTATAAACATCACTACTGTACCAAACCATGCGCCTAAACTACTAATACCATATAATAGAGGTGTAGATGTACATGTAGGTTACTTCTAAGTGTAAAATAATATTCCTTGTTTTGAACAGCTTCGTCTGGCAGTCTTTATCACCCTTGTGGCCATGTCCCTGGCCAGCACCACCAAGGTAGGGATATATTTTAAAGTTTGTATTCCAAATAGGCTGATTCTATCCAGGATGGCTAAATTGCTAAATCATGGCTAAATCAGCAATATAGATACCTTTGTGAATAGTGTAAGCTGCTGCTAGTAACATTAGGAGCTGTTACATTGAGATGGGCGGGGGGGGTTACTGGAACCATGCATATCATACCACTGCATCGACCTATGCTGACATTTACACAGTTCATGCCCCCGATCCCAACCAGTAGAAGTAATTGGCTCTCCATAGTTAATTATCCACAGCTAAAACTAGGCCTGTTAGTAGCCTCTATAGGACATGCATGCCCTGCTAACCATACCTGTATGCATGATAACTGGGATATGTAACACAAGCTGTGAACAGTACTCAGAAGGACTAATGTTATCTTAAAAACCTGTTCAATAGAAAATAGATCTCACGATTCTTTTTTCTTTTGGAAGGAAGTACCCTAAGACTTTGATATTTTAATGTTCATAAACATGCCTTACCATGATATGACAAAAAGATGAATTGGCCATCTCACCACTTGAGATACTAACTTTAGGTATCATATAATGATATGTAATAGGAAAGACTTGTATAGAGGTATCCCTGTGTACAACCTGATATTCTGATAAGAAAGAGTACGTGATAGAAGGCAATGAATTTTACATGTCATTGGAATAAATCATAGCACCTAAGTGTTTATTAGAAAGCTTTATTCGGGGATTAGAATAAAACCCTAATTAAGAGTGTATGTGGTGTAGTCAATGATGTATGGAAACTTACAATGAACTTATATATTACAGCTGATGTACCAGTTCAACACTGGCGAGTTCACCAAGGTCGACCATTGTAAGTTCACTATACATTTACATTTACCTTCTATCTTTTATCACTCTCAGTACCATTAACCAGATTGGTGACAATGAACCATTTTATTTTCAGTGCAGAAGGAGTGTAACTCTGTAGGTCAGCTGGGATCTACCTGCCCCCTGGACCAGTTCCCCAAGGCTAAGGAGCTTGAGCACTGCGAGAAGGAGGAGAACCCACCTGGCTTTGTGTTCTGCAGCAAGACCTGCTGCTTTGAAGAAGGAACCAACTTGCCCGTCTGTGATTTTGAGGGTGGACTCAAATTCATCTGCACATAATTCAATACTCCCTTTTGATATCACAATTCAATAAAAGAAACTATCAATTTTGACAAGTTTGTTAGTAGTTGTTTATATTATAGAAGACAATATCATTTGGCCAATATGATAAATTAAAAGGTAAAGGATTTTGATGGGCATACTTTGCAATCGATATAATTATGTGTTTGTTCTTACTACCAGAGATGTTAATTTGGACCCCACTTGAAATACCTCGAAGTCCTTATTATAATAAGTACTTTTTGGGCTAAAGATTGTAAAATACTTTTAGAATACCTCATCTTGTGAATATATAATAATTGTCTAGTTTATTTCTAACTAAGTTTCAACTTGGTTTATTCAAATTATTTATAGTTTAACACACATCTGTAGACGGTTTCACTTAAATTGTGAGTTTAGTCTGGTCTCACTTAGGTTGTGGGTCCACGAAATGGAATCAATCTAGATGCAAAATACACACTTTGTCAAGTTGGGCCCGGGACCATGTTATTAGAACGTACTTAATACATAGTACACCCTTTCCATTGGGTCTGTACCAAGATTATGGTACTGTGCACCATCTTTGGCTGTACCATAATCTTGGTACACCTGGTGTGTTCACTGGACAATGACCCCTGCTCATGTA
Organism: Harmothoe impar; assembly: GCA_947462335.1. NCBI lineage: Eukaryota > Metazoa > Annelida > Polychaeta > Phyllodocida > Polynoidae > Harmothoe > Harmothoe impar. Next base: position 79,145,659 of record OX381708.1, read on the forward strand.
GGTAAATGGGCCAATCACAGCCCAGTACTCATGTACCTTACCTGTGGTCACTGGACTGTGACTCTCATCTGTGCATGTAATTAGTGGGGTCACTGGGGTCATAGGTAGGACTAGGGAAACCACTCTATTATTTCATACTTATAAATATTTATATTATATGGCTTATTTACTACATTATCAAACATCACTAAGCGAAAACAAAAACACCATTCAGTGGGCCCTTATCAATGATTTCATCCTATTGGTTCATTTTTATTAGCAGATTTACCAAAAAGTTAGCAAACTGATTTTTCTAAACATTTACTGAAGGAAAATATATAGATAAAGCCATTTCTTAGATAATATTCTGATTTTAGTCATGAAAAAGGGTGCATACATGAATCATAGACCTCTGCTTCCTAAAGTTGAATCAGAATTTTGCATTTTGGCATGGAAATATGAGAAAAGTGACAATAAATCAGTGTACCAAGTTTTTGGTACACTCCAACCTGTTTGTACATGAGATTAAAAATGTCATCAACTTTGACTCGTTACCTGTGGAATGTAACATGCATGTCATGTGAAAAAAAATCTGAAATCTTTGTATTTACTCTTACTTCTCAGATAAATGTCAGACATAAGGCTTGGAGAAATTCCCTTCAACACAATTATACCAAGCAAATTCACAGAAACAAGCATTATATAATCTGTGTTGGGATCAAGTTAACTACATATCATGCACCATGCCTAGCTGCATTTTGTGAGGCCATCGGATGAATATGTGCCTCATTAGATGAATATGCGCCTCTTTGATAGTTCTTGGTGGGATGGGATTAGTGCCTAGAGTAGAGACTGGTCAATATACCCCTGAAGACCTCTACCCCCCCCCCCCATGTTTTATGATGCAGTGTAAGATTGAGGAGACCCAACTCTATATCAGGCTTTCACAACCAGGTGTGGGTCCCTTCAGTCCAACAAGTCAGTGTTGGTGGCACAAATTGGATTGATTGTTAGGTAGTTTAACATCTGGTAGGTTAGTTTTGATCATTGACTGCATTAAGAGAAAAAAGCTTCACGTGGGTTCTCACATAGACAGCACATAGACTTCTCTTTCACCCAACCTCTGCCTTGATGGCTTTATATATGTATACATACAGCCCACACTGATGAAGATGGAAAAGCATAGATTAGGCAGGAATACTGTCCGTTGCCTTCTCTCTATACAAAACATGTTTGTATGAGTAGACGCAATGTTAAATATAATTTTGGAAATGACACTTCTGACAATAACAGAGTTTTAATCCCCTTTGGGAAGTCAATACACTTTAATTGGTCTCTCAGGGGTGTTTTAATGCCCACTCTTTGATACAACTTCTTCATAACTTCTCTCCAATCCAACATAAAGTATTTGTCAAATACATGAGCATCATTTGGGAACTGATTTTTGAACAAAAGTGAATTCAGAAAACGGCTGGAAACTTTGGTTATGAAGAAAGGTGCTGTGTGTACATCTATCAAATTTTGGTTTTAACTAGGTATTAAAACATCCTTTGTCTGCCATCCTGTGATGAAATAAATGCGATTAAATTAAAAGGTGTAGATGAAGTTATTCTTCATGACTGGGGCTATAGATTTAATGGCAGATCCTGATCTAATTTGCCACCTTTTCCTATGTTTTCTACTTAAAGGTGGTTATAAATCACACAGTAGTAGAAAGGCTAGGTGGCAGGGTGTAAGGGGCAGGAATAAGGGATTGGGCTCTGAGGTGTCCTCAGTCATGGACCTGTAGGTACCATTAGTAGAAGGTGCTGACTGTTCTCCAGGAACCAGCTCCAGTCAAACTGACACATGCACTTACTATCACTCAGTTATATGTTTACCATGAATATTTCCTCTTGTCTATCCTAGACTGTGTCTGTTCTATTGTCTCTCTCTCTATTCCACTTTTTTGTTATTCCAGCTTGCTGCCTCTATCCCTCTTTCCCTAGCCTCAATGTTCTTCTCAGTGTCTCCATGCCCACCAATCTAACCTTAAGAACGCACCGAAGAAAATATATTAATGAACAAAAGATAAACATGGAAATGGGTTAATTTCCAGGTGAGTGCAGTTAACAGTATGTCTGAGCCCCTGATGCAGAGCTTTAGGTATCCAGCTGTTGTGGTAGTTTCAAGTTATGAAATTTCTGAACACTAACAGTGTCCTCAATTGTGTGAGTGTGACACCCCATACCCCATTACTTGCACCAGAGCATGATTGTAGATGGGAGGTAGGCTACTGACTACTTATATTTGTATCGGGATCAGGTGTTATCTGCCCCAACTCTCCAAAACAGCATTTTCTCCCAGAGCTCCACTCAGACACCCATAGGCTCATGTACCCATCATCGAGCTGTAATCATAGTTCTCTGTTTCAATAGCCATGATAGGCACTGAGACTGAGGTCTACTTTGGTTTGGCTCATCAATCCAACTTGATTCCCCATCCTCTTTAGAGATGAGTTTGAACTTGTTTATATGGCACTTATTGAATGACATTAGACTGGGTGTCACAATCTATATAATTATGGTCAACTGCTGTAATGTCATAGGCTGAGTCAATGTCAGATCTAGTGTAGTTCAGGCTTCAGCTATATTTGTCCCATTCTTGTCTCACTCCCAGGATTCAGTATTGATATAAGGACCTTCTCCCACTCTAACATGGCTTGATATCCACAAAGTGCCTGTTGATGAGACTTGCTATCCACAGGGGCCTAACTTAGTGACTAAAACCCCATCGGGGTGTTCTTAGCTTTCTAGTGAAGGTTTTTAGGGTTACATCCTGCTTTTACTTATTTACTTAAGGCAACTCAGATAGGGATTCAATCTGAAGTGGTCTCTTGGGAGACAAGAGCTGCTGAGTTGAAAAAAAGAGTCTGGGTGAGCTGGTTAATCTACTTACTGATATAGTAGCTGAGGTACCTGGTACTACAAATAAGGGGATACACGTTGAGAAGGCCATGCAGTTGGCCCATCCTTGCGAAACAAAAAGAATCATGTAAGAGAAAATGTGCTAGAGTCCTCCTGGAAGTAATCTACTTTTAAGATGATATCCTCTAACCAAGGTTTGCTGGAAGCATATAAACTAATCAATCTTCACTAACAAGCAAAATTGTTAAAATTTAATGGTTAAATAGTTTTTGCTATCCAAATTGTTAATGACAAACCTGATTGCTATTGGTTGCTCATCTAAGGCCAATCTGAGATTGTCTTGATGCTGGTCACTGATATGGATCCAATCTAAGACCATTCATGGTCGGTAGGTTTGTCATTAGCAGCTAATCTTGAAGACTAAATGACCCAACATTGACTAGAGCCTGGCATGGGAAAGCACCATACAAAACAACCTCTGGAGAAATTTGAATCCCTATAAGCCTAGTTGCTTGCCATTACAGGCAAACAAGGTGCTGTGACGTGCAATTTATTCTCCATGATTGACTTTGGGACCAATAGAGGGTGATGTGAGATGGACAGAGCACATGACCCTGGGCTCTTCAGTTTATGGTTTATCAGATATCTTGCAACGATCTAGATTAACTTTTTATGTTCATACACAACAGCCTACAGCTGACACAATGAAGTATGGTTCTGTCCTGCACATGTTGTAAAGAAAGGTTGGTTGGTGCAAAAATGTACTGCAGATGGCATCAGCACTGCATTGCACTGGAAAAAGTTGTTAAATTGGTTCTGCTAGTTAGCCTAACCTGCCAGACCAGGTAAGGGAGACCTTGTTCAAAGGGCTAGATAATTGACAGCAAATCAGCTGCCTGGGGCTGAATATAGGACAGCCAGCACCTAAACACATCTGCAGGGGTAGACACTAACGCTGGCCCGGGAGCCAATGGCCTGTAGTTTTGCGTCCTGGCCCGTAGATATCTTTGGAATTAGCTTCCTATGGGCCCTGGTGGCCTACAAGAAATTTTGCAAATTTTTGAGGGGGAATATTCCTGACAAGTATGTTCATGTGATATGTCGGTGGAAAGAGGAAAATGCGAGCGATTGAAGTAATTTAGTTTCATTTTAACATAGCTATGACCGGAAATTCTGGTATTATAAATATGATTTCTCTCTGAAAAAAGTAAAATTTGTTCCACGGCCCACACCTGAAGGCCCGGGCCCATAGATTTCCAGGGCTACAGGCCCGGGTGGCTCATGGCTGAGAAAGTTAGTGTCTACCCCTGCATCTGTAGTTGCTGCTAGTGCTGCAGATATGAACTGGTGCTGCACCACAATATAGACTCCATAGTCACTCTGAGCAGACTCTTGAATGGTATGTAGTAGAGCCTTACAGAAGCTGTAGTCACTGTGAATGGTCAGGGGCGTGGCAACTGGGGGGACAGGGGGGACATGTCCCCCCCCCCCCCCCACTTTTGACCAACCCCAAAAAAGGTCAAACCAAAAAGGTCAAGTAAAAAGGGGTCAAAAAGGGTCAAAGTACCCCTCAGTCCCCCCTACTTTGAGACTGCTTGCCACACCTCTGAATGGTGCTGACATTATAGACAAACCATGGCTTTGACAGACAGGTGTGGGATGGATGTGTTTCAGACATGACTAACTGCAGGCAGTCTTGGTTATGGTCGATCAGGAGCCTGGGGTAGGAGCTCAATTTAACCAAGCTGTACACACAGCAGAGTCAATAAGTTCACTGCTCCATTACAACCCAGTCTGAGATGCTATGTTCTTGATATAGACTCCAACTAATCATCTGCTGCATAGCTTTGTAAGCTCTGGTTAAGGGCTGTTGACCCTCTTCCTTCACTTTCTGTTAAATCTTACTGAAATCATCGTCCAGAAATCATCCTATAATGCCATGTAAAACGAAACTACTGATTTGATGATTTGTTCATGGATGCCAAAGTGGATGTAATTCCTGCTAGTTGTGGCCTACTAAAGTCTGAAAAAGCGCCCATATGGCCTTTTTTACCCTTTGTTTTGTTTCCCCTCCTGGTCCTCTTGCTTCTACTGACAGATTTGTGGTGGGGGCATAGTTCAATCAATAGAGACGAAGTAAGTCTTAATCATATCATTTTACTCTTTTTTTCCATCAAATTTCTCCATTTAAAGACCGGAGGGAGCTGTACACTACCACCGTGCAGCTTAATGGCATTCATTAAGCACTGCCCCTTTAAGCAAGTTTCAGGTAAACATGTTGCCAATGTACTCTGATCTGCAAAAACTTATTGGTGAACCCTCCTGTAACTAGCTCAATGTGAGCGGCTTCTGCTTTTCTGCCATTAAAGTACATTGGCAACCTATTTAACTGAAACTCTGCACTAGGCATGTCCCACTGATTAGTACAAATGTTTATGAGAAGTATTTGTGTAACACAAGTATGTACATTGATATGAATACACTGCCCTTTTCACACGAAGAGGGTTGAATGCAATTATCAGTCAAATCTTTTATAGAAACACTTCTCATAATCACATTCTACTAATTAGTGCAACACAGAACAACAGGATGCTAGATACATATCAATCTGAGTTGTAAGATGAAATGGGTCGTTCTTTGAACGAGAACATGGGATCATATGTTTTGAATTATATTCTTTGGGGTTCTAAGCCAATTCAGATCAAAATTGTTCTGACAATCATGGTTCAGTTTAGCAGTGCTGGATCAGCCAATTGTGCTTCATGTGATTGTGTCGTGCATCAAAATCAGGTCCAATAGAACTATTTCACATCTATGACCTTTTGCCTACTGTCTCCCTGTCAGCCTCATACCCTTGGGGTGTAACATTGTCGAGGCTGGCATCCTGTGTTTTTTGGTGCAGGGCCCTTGGGTCAGTGTTCTGGTGTCCTTAACCTTTAATGAAGGCTATCTGTCCCTGCAGGCCCCACTCCTTACACCCACTGTAGCCCTACCCATACACACAGTCTGATAGCCACATCTCCCTAGACATGGTACCCATTTTTATCAGCAAAATGGCTCCTACCAAGTCTGTTCTTCAATCTAAGTGAAGTGCTTCAAATGCAGACTCTATGTAGTGTAAAAAGTAAAAGACAGACTGAAACATTTTGTTTGACAGGAAGCTCAAATCTAAAACATTCACCACTCACTTATGATGTTAATTATTGACGATAAAATACTGTGTAGTGAATGTGCCACTGTGATGGCAGCACACTGAGACAGACAGCTGCAAGACTTTATCTACCACAACTACCTGTGTTAATCAGTGTCTATGACAATGGATCATATTCTTTAATGTGTCAGGGTAAGACCTCCTTTTTATTACCTATTACATTGTACATTACCAATGATATTCAAATGTCTCTGGTGGCCATAGGGTACTGTCTTTTACTTTCCTCCCTCTATTGTACCCTCTACCCACAATGGCAGTGAGTGATGGAGTGATCAGTAATACACACTGTATCAACCAAATTAAAATGTGAAAGCATTTTTAAGCAAGTAGTTTTAAAAGAAATTGAGAAATAGTTATGAATTCAAAAGCATAAACAACAATTTTTTTTAAATCATCAATACATTGATGTATGAATGATGTTCGAATGAATCATAGCCTTAGGTGACCAGGGATTAAGTTTTGACATTTTCCTGTAAATATTTTCCTGCTAAGGATGTGATTTCGCAAAACAAACCAGAACCCATATCTTTTATAACCTACTGTCACATGCATCTGCCTCTGTGTAAATCTATATATGCTTGGATAAATGCATGACAAATATATATTCTATAGTGTTTTCCAGTCAGGGAGGTAGATTTGAAAAAGTCTAAAACAACCACAGACAGTTGCACAACTGTGAGTATCTGTAACAATTCTTGTTTGCCACGTGTCACCACTAGGTGTACGGTGGTAGGTGCAAACTGCTCATGAGTAAAATAATGAATGGCATTTGAAAAAAAACTTCCTGACACTAAAACTGTATTGAATCAGAATCTCTGAGAGCATCAGAACCAGTCCCCAGTAAAAGTTACACAATAAATTGATGTGTGAGTGGACGTTTACAATCCTGACGTTTATCATGAGATAAATCCCCCCAGACATGGAGGTGTGACTTGCAAGTTAACAGGGCACCATTCCCTTTTCTGTATAAATAATACAACAAAGACCTTTCACACAAACGAAGCCTAGCACGTACACAGATCCTGTGAGAGCTGTATTGGCAGTCCTCTGCCTCACATCACTCTTTGTAGCATCAACACATTACACTGTTCTGAGATCAAGCTGTTTATCTTCTAAGGAAAGCTGTGACATTAAAGCCTACTTTTTATTCAATTCTAGGACACCCTTTATTAGCCACAATTCTGTCAGTTGGGTACCTGATTCACAAATGAATGGTAGCATTATGTAAAATATGTTCGGATGCTTTCAACATAGTCAATACCGTTATGCAGGATTACTCTACATGGAGAGGGAGGCGTGGGGGAGGGTTTTGCGAGAATTATACTCCGCTCAGGTGTTGGCCCTATTGTTCTCACTGTAGGTTTATAATCATATTCCTTTTCTGCCAGCCTGAGCGGAGGTTTTGTGGGTGCTGTCCGGAGGTTTTGTGGGTGCTGTCCGGAGGTTTTGTAGCTGCTGTCCGGAGATTATGTAATTAATTTCGTTTTGAAAAACCAGGGACTGCCAAGTGATTCGAACCCACATTGATAGGACTTATGTACCAGCGCCTAGACCTCTTGGCCACAGCGCCTGCACATACCTTTTGAGGTGTAGAATATCTATATATGTGACATATAAAGGACCTTAGTGCACCCTGCACTAAGGGCCCTTTCCGCAGATTGTGTCACATATGTATATTATGTCTATCATATATATTATCATTGTTAAGATGAATGTAACAAACCATTGAACATGATACATGTTAGGGTGCTTACCCAGTGAACACAACAACGTTGGTCAGACATAAATCTACGTTGAATTTTGGTCGGAACTACGTAATTTTAGAAGGTTTATCAACGTCAAAACGTTAAGGTTTATTTACCAATCTCAAACCTGCAGGTCTGATTTACGTAGCTCCTGAAGACGTAAATCTATGTTTAACACATTACATATAATTCTACATAGTGGGACTCAGACAAAGACTTGTAATATATTGCAGACAAATTTACATTTACAAACAATATTCATACAAACTACTATAATTTTCAATCTCATCTCATTCTACATAGTATATTCTTGTAGTTCAATTGAACAGCTTGACAGTATAGATCTGTTGAATAGTTTTGGCTGCAGAGAGGCTTTGTATTTCTTCCATTACCACTAATGTGGTGTCCTCACAGTAAAGTGCCTCAAAGCACCTATTCATGCACAATACTTTAATCACCTGTCCTTTATATATGAATATTCTATTGAATGCACTTTATTTGCATGATATTGAATTCACAATAAATGAGAATTTACTGCTTGAATGTGGTAGATTTGTTAAGGAGCTGTAATATACTCTCCATAATTGATAGTGCTGCCACCTAGTGTGACATGGAAAAGTCATCTACCCAATTGAAGTTGAAAAGTTATGTCTTTTAACGTAGATCTACGTAGAATTTTTACTTCTGAATGAGGTAGATCAACGTAAATCAGACGTCTACATCTGTTGAACGTAAATAAACCTTAACGTTTTGACGTCTACAAACCTTCCAAAATTACCAATCTCAAACCTTTTGGTTGGACATCTACCTAGAGAAACCTCTGAGCTACGTTGGAACTACGTAGGGTGTTTACTGGGTATAGGCTATGTCAGGTTTAACATGGACACTTCCTCTATGGCGTAGTGGTAGTGTTCTGGCCTCGTAGTCAACAGTTTGGGGGTTCGAAACCCTGAATGTACTTTCATTTTTTTTCATCAGAACGTTAAGTGCATAATAAAATTAGATTTTTTTTCAATATATTATTGGTGAGCTAATCTCATTTGTCTAAACCTTATCTCAAGAAAAATATCATGAAATAATAAATCCCATCTAGTGGGTTCGATTTTCAATCAGAACTAGTTACGTTTATACGAAATCATTTTTCAAAAAGCAAGCAATTTACCGTTTTTATTTTAGCAAATTAGCACAGGTTGTATAGGGGAGGGAGTATAAGCTAGAAAACCTCCTTGGACCTGTAGTATTTGCTGTAAAACCTCCTCGGCTACGCCTCGGAGGTTTTACAGCAAATACTACAGGTCCGCGGAGGTTTTCCATCACGTAACACTGCATGCATTGATATTCCACTCCACTGTTGTAAGGGAGGACGGAGGTAGTGAGGTAGCCTCCATATCTAAGTTTACTGATATACCCATATAGGGTATATCATGATCTCTGACATAGTAATGGCCATTCATAGATAATCCATAGTTGATTGACATTTACCAGGTCCAAAAGAGGCAGTGCCATGAAGGTGTGGGTTCACTCTCACAGAATCCAAGGGTCAGATAATGAGTTGATCCCACATAGTTCTACTTAGCAGTACAGCCTTGGGTTTGCCTTGATGCTCGAGGCTACAAATAGGGATGTGCTGACAAGACCATGCAGCTGCCTTCTGGCATTATCCTGGTATGGCACAATGGAATAAAGAGCCAGCAGCAAGATTAGAGGGGTGCCACCCTATGTGTAACCATTAAACTGTAATTGTAGTAAGATCAGAATAGGGGGTATAGCACACTGACACACTATGTGGCCCATAAGGGGCTAAGTGCCATAGGGTTGGAGGGGGAAGTAATACTCCCTAGATTATCCACGGATATCTCATCAACCATTCTTCCAATTACATGTTCCACACATTGCTGAGGAATCAGAGATCGACAGAAAACGTGTCAGGATGGTGAAAAGGACGGGGGTTGTGTCTCTTCGCTACTACATCCAGATCTGACCAGGAAAGCGGATTTTGCCGCTTCCTCAGGTGACCGACATGTCACATGCCACACTTGTTCTATTTTGCTGTACATTCATTGGCTGGATCAGTGTATTTAGGTCAATATCACTGAGCCTTCACTCACTGTGGAGCCTCAAAACATAGTTCAATCAATTCAATTCCATATAAAATTTATGGAACGTGAAAAGGTTGGCTTGCTCAAACTTGAGTATTTATTTCCACTAATGTGGAATATGAATAAATTGAGGTTTGAAAAAATAATATTTTTTTTTTAGGGCCATGATGTTTCAGCACAGAATCTGTGGGTGGGTGAGATCAGGATGTTTCATCTATTTTTGCATTTCAGTGATTTTGTCTTAAACAGTGTTTAGACTGATATTTCTTAGAAATATCTTAGTCACTGCTTTGACCTAGTTCTGTGTTGGGTTTGAAAGGCACTGTATTGAGGGAGCTTGCACTGTCTGAGTGCACCTACTGGTAGGTAATTCTTTCCCCACGCTGAAACATGCATTTCTGTGGATTAAAAATTGGGAGAGATTTCCTAGCGAAATCCTAAACTGATTATAAAATGTCTGCATGTCTACCAAAAGTAAAGGGAAAAATCAATCTAAGAAAACGTGTAAGGGCTTTGGTGCAGGATAAAAAGGAAGCAGTGTGGGAGGGTGTAGTACTGCCATTAATTACCACAGGGTTAAGGTCAGTGAAGTGTTAAAATTAAAGTAAAAAAGGGCATACCAGCAGCAGTGCCAGGTGGATGAAATATTAATGACACTCATCTAAATATTAAACAGTGTTAACTGACAGATAGAAAGGGAGCATCAGGTTTGGTGCCCCTTAGTGTGGCATCTATCTGGCAGCAGCAGGAAGGTGACAGCTGCATAATAGGGTCTCCTGACATGCCTGTCACCATTAAGGTTGGAGCCAGTGTAGTGGAGCCGTCATAAGCAGTTTTTGTCAGGCTTTAGGGCTTGACTCTGTGATAAGGCTCAGTGTGACTAAATCGTGGCAGGTAGGCCTGGTTGGTGGTAGAGATTAGCATACACACCAGTCACAATCCCCTAGTGCTTATGAGCTGGGTGACAGCTAGTGACAAAAGTAAGTGTGAATAATGAAATAGCCTGTGGGATTCAGATGCCCTATCCTGATTACAGTAGCACACACATTGTCCAACTGAGTTTTCAGTTTGAAGCACAAGGCACAATATAGCAGTAGGGCTCGTGGTTGTGACGTAAGTCTGAGGTCGGTTGGTTCAAAACCTGTCTGGTTAGTTCTTCCAGATGGTCATCATGATTTGCAATGGTTCATAATAGTACCACTCTCCTATAGCTGAGCCTAAAGAAGAGCCAGCTTGTAGAGCCTTTTGAAGGCAAATACATTCATCTTAATTGACAACTGATTCTATTTGTATCAACAGGCACCCAAGTCATTCCACATGAGATGGGAATGAGACAAAATAATGAGCTACTGAATACAACATATCAATGTATATCATACAACTTGAGAGACATGGGACTCTTGATATTCTCTAAGATCCCCCCAGTAAAACCCATACAAAATAAGTTGTTAACACAGATGATTCAAGAATTGTGAATGAGTAATAACTTCCATGAAGCAAACAGGAAGCATAAGGATTGACTCGACAGGGTCAGACACCTCTTACATCTGCTGCCCTGCCTGCCTCAGCCTTTACAATAAAGCGGTATACGTTAGTGCTTCAATTGGTGGCTGCATTACTGACTGAATTGTCCTTACAGTGTCAGTAGTTCTACCAATTTAACACATACTCAAACTACCTACAGATAGACATTGAGGTGTTGGACACATTTTGTACAGCTCTTATGGTCCTGATGTCCCCATGGCCACCAGCTCAACAGGCATCGTTAAAATGCTGATGGACACACGGTGAGCTGTTAGGCCCTGGACAAACACTCTGTGCAGCACTTGTCCACCTTTTAGCAAGGACCAGTGCTATTGGCCCTATCCAGCGAACTGAGTGTTAAATTGGTTCAGACTGTTTTCATCGAGTGTTGTACAATTGTTTCCAGCCAGTGCCTCTAGAGTTATGCTAGAGTGGAGGCTACAGAGAAGGTTGGGTACAGAAGGGGAAAGGTGAGCATTAGGAAAATCGAGCAGCAGGATATTCCCATGTAATGAGGCTTATGCTGGCCTGTACTCCTGTTCTAAAATCTTAGGAAGCATCATTTAGGGAAATTAACATTAAAACGGAAGCTGAAGCAACTGAAGCAACTGAAATGTGTCATACTAATGGCTAATCACTAATGTAATAGATAAAACCACAATTATAACTTCAATGGTCTTCAGTATGCATGTAACATCCAGTGGGTTAGTAATGTTCAGAAAAGATTAACATCCAAATGTAAGAGAAGTGGTTACCACCCCCTTCCGTGCACCGAACTGACCCAGTAATGTACGGCACGGTCACATTGTCAGACGGGGAAGTAGCTCAGTTGGTAGAGCAGCAGGTTACGTGATCTGAGGGTCGTGGGTATGAGTCCTGTTTACTCCAGATGATTTTTCCGCTACCGTTACACAACTATGGAATGGAATTAACATTATTTTGTGTATGTTTTTGGATGATGGACCAATCCAATGTGTCATATACAGCTGGCCCAGTTTTGGAAACACAGTTCCTAAAAATATAAAAACAAGGCCTAGCTGTGTTTACACCCTCTCTGTAACCTATTTAACAAGTACACCATAATATTATTTAGATTCAGACAGTACTTGAAATGTTTACCTTTCATATGCTATGAAATTTTTTTAATGTCTTTTGTACATAATTACAGGTCTAATAAGTCCTGGGATGTTTCTTGGGCTGGTTATTTGACAGTAATTATCCGTCATTATTTAATTATACTATCAGCCTATGTGATCATTTTCGCACTTGTACTTGGAAAAACACCTCGCTGAGGTGAACTTTCAATAAACCTTTCAATACTTTAATACTTCAGGTCTGATAAGTCTACTCACAAGGGCTTTATTCATGCATCATTCTGATCATATAGAATTGCATCAAGAATTTTGATTCTGCATGATGCAAGAATATGTTACTGGTTAGTCAATCACATGGGCTGCATTCAGGCACCAGGATGATAAATAAGAATGAGGCATTAAAGCACTATTGAAACCTTAAATGGTTACCTTTGACCAAGACGGATCTCTTCCGCTGTGACACAGTCAATAAGCAGTGTCCAGTTTACTGACAGTCACTGCCATGATCCATCAAGCTACAGACCATTTACACATCCGCTCATCTCCACTCTTCTCCGGCACCTCCATACCAGGAGGTGAATCCAGACAAGCAGGGGATGATGTGTGGGCGTGTTAACCCTTAGGAACAGCATGCTGCTTCAATCCCCTATTATTTGGTTGATGCATTAATTCAGCATCTGTGCTGTTTTCAGGCATCAAACATATCCATGCATTACACTTCCAAAGAGTTTGCAGAATTAACCTATGAAGCAATAGCAAGAATAATGCGAGCACTGAATAGGTGCAGAGTGATGACAAATAAACATGCAGCCTCAAATTGTTGTTAAATGGTTAGCTGGGAGTAGAGACATAAGGTATCTCTTAGGCTTAGCTGCAAAGAAATAAAGTTGTGTCTATATACATTTACCCAAAGTCCCTTCTTGCAAGGTGTTTTAAGGTTCCTTTTCCCAGTCACTTATGATTAACGCTGGGTGTTTGGGTAAAATGGTGGCTAATGACTGATAGACCTAACCCAAATAACCATCACTCTACCTCATCTCTACTCCATTTAGTGGTATTTGTTACATTCCGTGACACAAGCCATTTGGCAAATGAGATTATAAGTGTGTAAATGTGACAGGGGAAAAGGCAGATACAATTTCCACAAGGTTTCAGTTCTTGATTGCTGATAGAATAGACAGGATAGGATGTCTAGGTTAATGACCCTAAATTCCCAAAAGCAGAGAATATACAATTATTCTCATACATTTGTGCTGCTAACTCTGTGCCTGTTTGCACAGCTTTAGACCCAGACCTTGTTCAAGCTGTTGGTTGTTGTCGGGATGGACATGCTAACACACACCAGGGTGGGAGCCGCTAAGTGGGATTAGTTGTAGTGTTAGGGAGGCGTAATGCATTTGTCATCAGGGATGATGAATCGGCTGTAAGGGAATCGGTAATGATGTTATTATAAAGGGTACTGTTGGTGCTGCTGCGTGTATTAGTGACAATGACTTGTACTGGTCTAAAGGAATATAATGGTTGCATACCTTCGATTATATTGAAAAGACTGATCAGTAAAAGTAATGAAAGAAGAGATGTTTTATATTAAATTCTATGTGTCTTCCTCAGTTACCATCATTCATAGAAAAAAAGAGACATTTGGAAACAGGGATATATATGAAACTCTATTCAGGGGTGATCCTTATTTGTTCCACCTCCCAAAGACACCACAAGACAAAATGAGAAAGGGTAGCTGCAATTTGCCTTTGAATTATATCCCTGCTTCTTCATAATGCTGATGTCCAGCACATCACATACTGCAAGCTATAGTATAGATTTGTGAGGTCGATGGTGCTTCAAAATGGGTATATTGATTAGCACTGACACTACCTTTTTTTGTAGATCGGTTACAGCTGACATGGAAAGTAGCACCAAACCTTGTTTACATTGGCAAGAATTGAACAATTCCTTGGAACTACATCACAGAGTAATGTTGAAAAATAACAGTCCTTTGTACAGACCTCCACTTGTGATATGTGTCTTGAGTGGTATACAATAACATGTGTAAGCATCATCAAACATGTGTGCGCTAATAGGAATCGACCCAACATCATAGGGAACAACGCAAAGTTTTACTGGACCAAGCAAAGACACAATTACCTGAATCATTAAGACATTCATTATAGGTGTGTGTATATAGTCACAATATTTGGGGTGCTTGATAAAACACTATTGATGTTGAGTATGTACGCATTAACAACTAATGAAAAGACATCAGAAGGAAATCTAAGTACTCCATCAAAGTGGACGAATGACTTTTCTTGAATGAAACTTTTAGTCTGTGGTAAAGCTCATACCTGTACATTTGTACTCGCTGTAGACCTTTATTCTTGTTAACATGAAGTTAGGAATCAGCAAATTCTGTAATCCATTACTTAGACCACGTCTTTGATCTGCAATGGATGAACCGATACCAGTTCTAATTATCGGCTGTGTTAAGGTTTTCTAAGTTCCACAGAATTCATCCATGTCAAAAAGTTACATATGGCAAAAAACATTTCAACATCTAGCAACATGAATGTACTTTCTGTAGTCACTAAAACATCAACGTAAAATACATGCAGAGGTTGGAGACAAAATGGAACCCCTTTACTATTGATTGAAAAAGCATGCAGGGAAGTGGAAGCATGGACTAGACAGGGTCAGACACATCTTACATACCCTTAGGATTGGCAGTAGTTTTCCGTCATAATCGGCTAAAGGAATATGATTATCATATGCTAGGTATAATGATAGTGCATACACCCCAAAGAACCTCTGCTGCCAAACTCCCACTTTAAGGAGACAGATTAAGCCAGCTACATCTGAGTATATATGATTATGCTACTTATCACGATATCGCTGTTTCCTTCAATGTTTAGATCACAGTTACAGCTTAGCATATCTAGTTAGTCTGGTTATAGGATAATGGTTGTTATAGGGCCTCATATGTCCATAATGGTAGCTAAACCTAGAAATAGGGATTCCGGGAATGATTATAGAATTTGTTGAATAAGTTATCTCTTTGGTTCTCATGTTATATGATATGGTCATCTAGTCATCTGTTACCATCCAACGACAGCCTTCACTAGGCCTGATATCCAATCATTACTTTGGCATCATATTTGTGTGAGACTAGTCGGGGCCTCATATTCAGCAGCCATTCTGACTGATATATGGTGTTTGCAAAGAGATATCTCAACCCATCTATTATAATTATGGTTCCCATCACACATTGAGGATAAGTAGCATTAGTATTCAGGATTTTTTAAAAGCTTTTCATTTTCTGCTTCAGGCTCCTCTTATACCAGCTGACTGAATGCGGTATGTGCTCGAGACTACGATGGGCTGAAACTGCTGATGGCCTTTCGAGATGTGTAATTTAGTTGCCTCCTTTAACTTAACTGAGCTGTATCAGCTGAGACTTCAGTTGATGCCAGTGGTCTCATGATTCTCATGGTTATACTTGGGTAATACTTTGCTTTCTTACTGAAACAAAAGAATGACACTGAGTCTTTTAGTGACATGATGTAACCATGGAAAATCTGAGGGCAGCAGTCAGGGAGGAGTGTGAGTTATTGAAACAATGATTGCCTTTTCATGGTAGCAGGTGGACACAAATTGAGACATTACTCCTTAAGGTAAAAAGTAAGTGGAAAGATTACAAAAAAAGAAACATCATAGGTCTCAGCACATCTCTCCTTTGTTTTCATGGGCAGTATTTGTGTGCTTTTTACTATGATTTGACCTTCTCATCCACATCACTAAATCTCCCTTGAAGCCATTAAAGATATACAAATTATAAAGAACAGTGTCACAAGAAGTTTCATACTCCCTGAATTCCCATTACTGAGATATTGCAGACCTAACAGCTCAGGCTCTAATTCATCAAGCCACAATTACTTTTTCCCCAAAGAGATGTACTGCCTCTATACTTGAGGGACTCCTGTTTTCGTCTCATTTCATACTGATCTAGCACTAATCAATAAATCTCTGGGCTGATGGATCTAAATTTGGAAGCATTTAGAGAATTCATTAAATTGCCACTTTTGTGACTACTGCATTGCAAGTAGTTTTCTATCAAGATTAAATTCCTACTTCACATTTTTGTTCTGATTCCTATGCATCTTGATCATTGCATCCATTATGGAGCTTCTCAAAATATGACATTTAATCATTATTCCATATTGATGGAAGTTTAGAACATTTGTGGACATCATTTTAAACTATGTGAGCTATGGTGTTCAGAGTAATTTATTATTGAGGTATACATGTATTGTACTGTAGGGGGCAACAATATGGGTGTATCATGGGTCAGTTGTTTGATGCGGGAAAGGCGGGGTTCCACACAAGGTGGCAACGCCTGTAGCTCTGTGTCACATACCATTATCCAGACATCGTCAAGTTCAAGCAGTCCTCTCCAGATGGCACACCTGACAGGTGTAATGTTGACACTGCTCAGTCCGCGACACCAGTATAAAAGGGGCTGCAACCAGCCACCTAGAAAAATTTCAACACAGGACAAGCTCTGACCCACACCTCTCATTCCCTCGCAAGCCTATGGGGCCCCTACACCCCTCCTTCTATAGGCTCTGCACCAGCCCGCCGCTGGGGCAAACCTTTTGATAAGCCATCGCTGAAATTTGAGTCAGCCATCGTTGAGTATCAAATTCGAACCATTGTTTTGTGACTAGAACCTGGGTCCGGTTCATACTTTCACGTTCCTAACAGTAACCTAGGCATGGCATGCCAGACAGCAGCAGTGACTGCCTCTACGGTTTACTCCCATGAAAGTGATCTGATTCTGTCCCTATGACCTGAAATTACCCAGATGGATGAGTGATAGATACCCCAGACTGGCGTTTTGCCAAGGAAGTGTGTGAGTTGTTGAAAAGACTTTCCACTTCTGCCACCAACATGTCTCCACAACTGGTTGAAGGTCCTTACAGGACATTTGCTATATTGATTTTAAGAGTGTTGCACCTCCATGTGAAGAAATACCCATTCCCTGTAGCACTAGGACCCATAGCACATAATAGTAGTGTTTCAATGGCCATATCACATTTAGATTGTCAGACCCTCTTACCCGATGACTTGCCCCCGTGGCATGACCAAGGGGGGAAGCCTGGATCTCAAGTGACATGCCGGACATCCAAACCAACATCCAATATGTGTAGTAGAACCCAGTGTTATCTGCCCCCTCTCCCTGAGAGCCAAAATAGCCCTTCCTCTAAGAGCTTAACTTACATTACTATCACACCAATAACATCATGCTCCTATCATCAAGCTGTTACCATAGTTCTTTGTAACAATAACCAGAGGTGCTAAGGCCTGCTTTGGTTTAGCTTATCCATCCAAATTAATTTACATTTACTATTATATTTTGCTTGGGCATGCCAGTATCCTGAAATCAAGAAGAGGTGGATAGGTATTGTAATGGTATCCTCTGTTCAAATTCCTGGGTCCATCAAGGTCAGACCAAGGCATTTCCTATGATACATGGCTTGAAGGTATTTTGCTCATGGTGCTAGGTCCCCAGATTAGAAATGCCTGGAGGTTCTGTGGACCCTATGTATGCCATTAATCAGCCATTGAGTAATGACTGAGTAATTGCAATGGAGCCATTCGGAGCTGTTACCATAGGGAATATATATTATATATATATATATTTATATATAAATATTGGTATTCTCAGAAAGGAAAACACCTTGGTGCGGTTGACCCTACATTCTTAGACCATATTTAACTCAGAGATGAGGAGAAGTTCCTGGTCAGCTAATGCATCGTGCATGGTAGGTCTTGTTGGAGTTTCATGGAGATTATGTTGGCACTGAATCCTCAACGAGTGAAAGAGTATGAGACTTCCAGGCCCTCTAAATGTGTTTTAAAAGACAATTTAGGCCCCGTCACCATGTATATGAATAGATTGTTATAGTTGTAGCAAAAATATCAATTATTTTCTGGCATTTTAATAGTTCCAG
The DNA here is from genome assembly GCA_947462335.1 of Harmothoe impar. Lineage (NCBI taxonomy): Eukaryota > Metazoa > Annelida > Polychaeta > Phyllodocida > Polynoidae > Harmothoe > Harmothoe impar. Next base: position 79,164,219 of record OX381708.1, read on the forward strand.
GTATTTCACTATACACAACATATTGAAGTGTGGGCATGTGATATCAATAACCCTGAATTGGGGTTGTACTCTTGTATGCTGTACCCAGATGTAATGTTGGGAATGATATGGGACTGAATTAATTGTGCTCTTGAGTTAGACATGAGGGGGGCATTCATTGTCCAGAGATTTAAATATATATATCTATATATATAGGGATGGGCTATCAAGGCAATGAGGGTTTCATATAAAAGACACATCTGGAAGGCGTTTCACCGTATGTTGATATAAAAAACAAGATACGGCCTTAAGATGCGGACAAGATGCGGACAAAATACATCTAAACTACTTTTTTTGTGTCAGTTGGTCCTCCGTATACCCTCCGTATCTTTTAGTAGAAAATAACAACATGCGGCATCCAACATACGGCCCTCTCAACATACGGACATTGTCACCTGTCTCTTTTGGAAAAATGTGCAAAAACAAGTCTACATTCCGGGGAACCCCTAGGGAATTCCCTCTGTGACGTCATAATATCAATGGACATACGGAGGTAGGGCAGGGAGGGTATACATAGGGTCCGTATGTGAGGGGAAAGTGAGAGAAGAGACAGGAGAGGTTGGGGAAGAGACAGGAGAGGTCGGGGAAGAGACAGGAGAGGTCGGGGAAGAGACAGGATAGGTCAGGGAAGAGACAGGATAGGTTGGGGAAGAGACAGGATAGGTCTGGGAAGAGACAGGATAGGTCGGGGAAGAGATAGAAAAGGTCGGGAAAGGCTCTGTACTCTGATAGCTATTGTCTACCACTGTTTAAACACAAGGACTCTATAGGCAGATTTTCAGCTCTGTAGGGCCATTATTTACCAAGTTATGGAAGAAAAGACTCTTTTTCATGTAATTTCTCCCAAAATCCATATAATTATTTATTTATTTTTTTATCATGAAGGTAGAAGTTGGACTTAACTTATTTACTCGTTAAAATAATTCTTGTTTCTATTTTAACATTATATAAACACATATTAAAAAAGTGACACAAGAGTGGTTTCTCCCCTGTGTGGATCCATGTTTTACTGACCAAACAGGCCATCGTACACCGGTGTGTGCAGCATTAGTATCGCCACTGACTGCAAATTCAGGGCTGTGTTGGTGCTGCCACCTAGAGGCTAAGTCAAGCTGGCCTCAACTCCTCTCATATATATATATAAGGAAATGGAGATCGCAAGCCATGTGTTGGAGGTCATGTGGACCTAAACCATTTTTCCGTAAGCTAGTACAGTCCCCCACCACCCTTCTCCCTTTTTAAAGTGCACATATATATGTAAAAAAATGGCTCTAGGATTGCTTTAATGAATAGATAAGTAAAGTCCAACTTCTACCTTTATAATTAAAAAAAGATAAATTAAAAAAATTGACTTTCAACGAAATTATACCCAAAAATGTCTTTTCTTCTGTAACTCGGTAAATAATAGCCCTACAGAGCTGAAACTTTGCCCACAGACTCCGTGTGTATAAACGGTTTTAGACAACAGAGTACAGAGCTGCCTATAGTGGTGACGAAATGGTAGTAGTGGCTCCTACCATCTCCTCACGGCCCCTACCATTTTCTCACGGCCCCTACCATCTCCTCACGGCCCCTACCATCTCCTCAAGGCCCCTACCATTTTCTCACGGCCCCTACCATCTCCTCACGGCCCCTACCATCCCCATCTCTTTATCACCATTACAATCTGAAGTGATATGACACATACGGAGCAAAAATACCACATACGGCACACAAAAGACACATACGGCCCTAAAAAACAGGGTATATGTGCATTATTTGACATAGCACCCCCCCCCCCCCTACCCCTCCGTATATCTTGTACTAAATACGCCAAAGATGCGGAATTTTTGTGCTCCGCATGTTGAGCTGAAACGCAATTTTTGCTGTATGTACATACGGCCAGCCAGCCGTATGTACATAGGGAGGCCGTATCTTTTTCCGTAAGATGCGGACATGTTGAGCTGAAACGCAAAAATGAACTGAAATGCAAAAAAACGTCATACGGACCCTCCGTATGATACGTTGAAACGGCTTCCAGGGCCTATTTTTTAATTAGATGAACATTCATATATTAGTAGCCGGACAGGGAATACTGGGTCTTCGGTTGTGTGTTGATAGCCAGATGTGGACAAAGAGGGTCATGATCAGTAGGCAGGTCACGTGGTGTGTCCCGCGGGGACTAGCTGTGATTAGTCAAGTATGAAATCTGACCCCTGCTCACAGAGCCTCCTGCAGAGGGCAGTGTTATTGGGTGCCAGAGTTAAACAGAAAAGCTTCACCAGATCTAAGCACAAAACATCCCGTCCTGTTTGTTAGATTCCATGGGATACAATAGACTTCATTGGGAAGGTCTCAATACAATACACTTGGGATGGTTATTGGGTCTAAATTGCTGATTTTAAAACAATACAAAGCCCATATCCTCTCATTAAGGTGCGTTGATTACCAATCAATCTTCACTAACAGCCAATACAGCTAGACTCTTATGGAAAATGGTTTATACTATCTAAAGTGTTACTGCCAAACTTAATGCTATTGGTTGTTTATCTCAGGCCATTCTAAGTTATCCTGATGCTGGTAACTGATGTGGGGAGAATCAATGTTGCTAGGCTGGTCACTAGCAGCTACTCCGGGTCACTAAACAGTGCTTTGTTAAGTAGAGCCTGGTACAGGACAGCACCCTTGTATACAACCTCTGGGAAATCCTGGAGTCTGGTTGTGTGCCATTACAGGCAAACAAGGTGCCTTGAGAGGCCATTCATTGTCCATGCCTGTCTGTGGGACAGAGAGGGTGATGGGTCGGTGTGAGTTGGCCACAGCACAGGGCTCTGGCCTCCTCAGTTCATTGGCTATCAGGTAGCTGACAACTATCTAGATCTATTCTGTCAACCCTATGCCCTGGGACATAAGCTGGTAGAAGTCTGTTCCAGTGCCCAGGTGTATCTACCTTTAACAAAGGTTATTTGTCCCTTCAGGCTGCTAGTCCAATCCCTCTTACAGACAGTAGCCACCTCTTACAGACTATCTGATAGAGCCTACTCCCTAGACATGGTGCCCCATCTCTGTCCTTAAAAGGCTCCCTAACAGGCGTACTATTGCCTATCCCTTACTACATTTTTAAATATCCATAATCATAACTGGCCACCAATTAATGTGTGTCTTTGTGTTGAGAGGAAGGTGCACAGAGACTTTTGCATCTGGCTTCAAACTAAATGATCAGTAATAATCACAAATGTCGGACTGGGTGAACATAACTGAAGGCTCCTCATTCGATCTGACCAAAGGCAGTAAAAAGCTCCTCCCATCCCCAGGTTTAAACAGGCTGTGGGTGTTGGGCTTCCGTCTTTTGAGAAAGACAACAGACAAGGCTATTGTGTCTCTGTTTCATCAAAATATTATTTCAGCATGTATCTGTAGACAGGATTGATAAACAAAATAAAGTACAATGTCCCAGTTGCTATGTGCTGTTCTGTGAGATGTTGTGATGTTCAACAAGTTAACCTGCATACAATCATATCTCGAAAGCATTTAGGATCATACTCAATCACATCCTCATTCTTTTTGAAGGCTCATTCAGAGTCTGGTAATACAAATAAAAGATAGCTAGTGATGCCTCAGGTGTAAAGGCTAGAGGATAATCCCTGCTTAATTTGGTCCTAATCCAACCTCTCCTCCATTCTAATCGCAGCTTACCTCCTCTCAATCCTGCACCTGCCCTCACAGCTGGCATATCCCTGTAACAGCAGCAGATGTGGATGTCATAGTGCAAGATTTATTTGGATACTGAATGAAAATTGGATTATCAGTTTCTGTGAGTGAAGCTGATATGGGACAACTAAACATGGCTACCTGGAAGTATGTCTCATAGCTCACATTGTCCTATTGGTTTAAGTGATCCCTCTAAATAGATTTGCCTTGTCTGTGAGACTTGTTTCAATTATCAGCAGGAATAGATTCTGTGACACATTTTTGAGGATTTTAGGGATTCTAAACTGTCATTTCAATAATAAACATTATTATAAAGAACTGTTTGCATAGACTTAATCATCACGATTAGGTCAATCAGAACGTGGCAGTGTGGGTATTCTATCTTAGGTTGTTGCTCAGAGGCTTGTGGATTCGAGGGAATTAGGAATGTGATTTGAAATGATTACTCCACAGCTCTAAAAACATAATTACAACAATTTAATAAAAAGTGGCGATTGTAATTAGTGAAAACAATTCTGACAAAGGCAGGGAGGTTACCTCTAACAATGATGGATCTCTCCCGCTGTGACTCAATACCAAGTGTCCAGTTTACTGATGGGACAGGGCCACGCTCCATCATTTACATGTCTGCCCATCTCCGCTCATCTCAGCACATTTCTTGTACCATGAAGTGAATAGAGATGAGCAGGGGATGATGTGTGGACATGTTAACCTTAGCACTAGCCTACAGCTTTGTACCCTATTATTGGTTTGACAGCAACTCACCAGTGCTGCATCTATGCATTAAACTCTTAAATGCATTACCCTTACAGAGGTTATCAAGATCCTCCAACTAAGGACTAGTAATTTGTAACCTGTGTTGGTACCTTATGCCGGCACACAAATGTGAAGCCTAATGGTAAGGAATCGTTGTTAAAGGGTTAGCCAGGGATAGAGACAATTGACATGTGTGAGGCTGCACAGAAATGTACTCAAATATTTGATTATTTCCTCTTTAGTATTTGCTGCCAATGACTATCTTTTTCTTGATAACTGTCATAATTTCTGCCTGCATGATAGGTACCCTGAAATCTTCTCCCTAATGATAAAGCAATCACTGACTATTAATCGGTTAAGGGTTGTAGGTCCTAACACAGTCTCCCGGTAGATGCAGGTTGACAGTTGCGTGGCACTTAAGTAATCACAGAGTTGGTCAATGCAGCGGACAGCTTGGCATCTGCAGATTTGCGAGAACAGTCCTTTTTCCTTGGCACTGCCATAGCTGGCCAATGCATATAGTAAAAAGGGCCCCCTAAAAGCCAAGATCTTGCATTTGCATTGGAAACAAATATGCTATGGCAGTGCACCTCCAGAAAGTACCGGCAGTCCTAAGGATATAATAGGTGTATATTTGTATTGCTGTGGTGCATTTGTTTTAGTATTCCTCAATATAAAACAGTACGCTCTCGCTATGAAGCTCTTTTTAGGTCTACGTCTGACCTAGCATTGTTAATATCCACAAAGTGACCATTAACAGCCACAGCCGTGACTGCTGATGAGGCAAACATCCGGCTTCAACCTTCTTACTTAAGGCTCAGAGCGAGATTAAATTAAATGTAGTCTCTCAGGAGAGAACTGATGCTCAGTGTCCGAAATAGTATCTGTGTGAGATGGTTTATGTGTTTGATAGGCTGGCGGAGACACATGGTTAGCCACATAAGCGAATACACTAGGGAGGAGACATTAACTGTGCTGATCTGTATGCAAGGAAAATAAGGCAACTTAAAAATGTACCTACTTGGTAAGAGTCCTGATTTTACCTATTCCTTCTTACACGTGTTTGCTGTCCAAGCTACAAAAAGTGGACAGTCCTGCACTGTTAAGGAAACCCACCCCAGTTTTGTCTAAACATTGCAACCAAGTGGCAGAGTCAGTTGGATGAATGGCACTAGCTGACAGAGAGCTAAAGAACAGATAATTAAGATTCCAGTCAGACAGTGAAGACAGATGACCTCAATCAGGAGACAGCCGGGTATTTACAGGCCAAGGGACAGATCTGAAAGTGCCCAATATAAGGTCAGTGAGCTAGTCCCCTGGGTATGACCTCCTAAAGCTCCCCATGTCACAACCATGTCACACCCTCAGTTAACACCCAACCCCTTCCCCTTTTTCTTTCCCTGAGATTTGTCCCTACTTTACCGAGATCAACATTCCTTTTTGTAGCCTACCTCGAGATGACCCATTAAATTATATGGTATCCAAGATAGACAAGCTGTTTCACTTCCTTCATCAGCATGCATTATAATGTGTTTTTTTCGTGTCCAGAGTATGATCCTACCTGACCCTGGTGCTGTCAGCCTGCAGACTGAGCAGCTCCTACATCTTGTACTGCCTGCTGAGAGCAGAAACTTGAAATAACACAGCCTTTCAAAGCCTGGACACTAAGCTTACTTGAGCTCAGCAGCCTATTTATATTAAAAATAGTTATACATCATAGGCCTTAGACATTTGGAGGATAACTGTGGGTAATGTGTGCTCTACCAACCATTAATATCAATTAAGATTCATCCAAGGGATAGCAAGTATTCACATGAAAAATTATTATTTTGATTGCGTCTCAACATGTCATTCGGCCCTAAAATATTGGGAGCTGCCTCCAAAACTGCATTCCAAAACATTCTGCTAAGATCATTGTAGAAGAAGAATATTCCATGTTGTACAACGGTGACTCCATGGCAGGCTTGGCTGGTGCATCATAGTTCTGAATAAAAGTGACCAATGTCAAAATAAGTATCTGTTTTCTCTTGGACAAAGTTAACAGACCTTCATCTTAAAATGTGGGAGGGCACTCATTTGACATTTGGGGCGTTTGATTAAGAGGGTGAGAAACACAAGTAAAAAAACAAATCAACCTGAAGGATCAATCGTTTTAATCTGCCAAATGACCATTCTCTCAGTGCCTCAATTTCATTTCATGACTTTTGTTGTGCTGATTGATCAGCCGTCAACTTTGATGGGCTGCAGCAGATATGGACCTTTAGGTGTCAACAAGGCGCCTATCTTACTCCTGTTTGGAGGGCGAGTCAAATGCCTCATCAAGTAATACCAAAGTTATAGTGTCATCTGAATAATAAGAATTAGATGGCATTAAACGTGGTGTGTTTTGTTCTAAAACAAAGATGTGGAAATAATAAAAGGGATTTTGTTTTCCTTTATCTTTACCGAGAAGTAGAAATATTTTAGGGCTTTTTAATATGTTTCACTAAATGTCCCTTAAAGCTTTTACAGATATCATAATTACTGACTATATATGATTATACTGATAATCTAAATGCAACACCTTAACCACAAGTATTTGATTCATACTCCCTGAAGCATCACTCTTGATGTATTACCCACTTAAAGGCTAAGACTCCAATACATTAAGCCATATTTGCTTGTACCCCCTGTGGGATATTCCCTACTGCCTGAGGGACAACAGCAAACCTCCTGAGTTTTTCCTACCCTATAGTTGAAGATTGCATTAACACCTATCAATATATCAACTTTAGTTTGATGGATTAAAACTTAGAAGCACTTAGACAAGTCATGGAAAAGCGTCTGGGCATGAAATAATTGCACTACAATAAGCTTTCTAGCCATATTCATTTCCTATCTAAGATTCGTGGCCATATGCTTCCATTCATGTGGGGTTTGACTAGTCGATAAATACCACGTCCCCATCATGTCCCAGACCAAGTAACTTCTGCTGTTGATTCATTGTTTCTTGACTCTTATGAGCAGTTTCCTGGGTTTTCTTTCCTCCTCAAGTCTTAGAGTATCTTTGTGGGCGTGGTGTATTCAGTAGTGTCGTTTACAAGCCATCCAAACTACAAACATCAACTTCAAAATCACAGGGGAAGACCACAACTCGTCGTGCCTCTAAAAGCAATAACAGCATTCACATTGACAACTTAATGGCTGCAACCTGAGATGTCTTTAAATTATGAGTGGTTCACTTCACCCAACATTCAAATCAAATTAGGTCTATGTAATTCAATGGAGCATCAGTCTGATATTGGAATACAGATGTTTGTGTCTGTCCAATGTGGCCTGACATTCCACAGTATTCAGTTACAAGCCAAGCTACAAAATGTTGACTTTACTGCACACAGAGACACAAAGGAAAGAGTCCCAGTGACATCGATCATATATTAATGTCCTCAAAGACACCTCAAAGGCAGCTGAAAGGCTCAGCAGACAAGACAGATTGAACAAAGGGTGCACCATAGAATGTCATTTTCTCGGACGAAAAACTATTGTTTGAGAAGGAATGTCATGAGTAACTATTAATTTGATACTAATTTCTGTAACAGATGTTTTACCCTCAAGTTGAAAACCACTAGTTTGACTTTGATAAATCAGGAGTGAAGAGTCCAAAGAGTCTTCTAGGTATGTTATAAAGCCTGCTGTTTTTTTTTTGAACAAATTTAAACTTTATTTGAGTATTTATATCGGGATGCCAGTACAGATTGAGAGTGGTGTCCATCGTTGCTCGTCAATGACGAGTTACATTTCAATGAAAACTCGTCATCATGAAAATATTCATTACGATGAAGTTATTATGAAGATCATACAAGTGAGGGCGCAAACAGATTACATCTGTTTGCTAGCCCTCACTTGTTTGAGAAGATACTGGATTTAATATTTATGCAGGGTTGTGGTTGGAAACATTTATTTGTTGCAGGACTGATATTTGAGCACCCCCCAAACACACTGCCTAATGATACCTGGATTTGATATTGGTGCGGGCATTTATTTCTTGAAGATCTATAATTAAGAACAGGGGTTTTGTTGACTTGAAAACATAACAAATTTATTGACTTGAGTAAGGATTGTTATCTGAGAGTGATTTTAATTTTTCTGGTCGGCCTAAACTCAATAGTCTAGGCCTTAAAAAAAATTAGCTGTCTGCCCTCTCAGGTATCAATTACCTTGAAGGGGAAGCAACTATGGAAATTGGATGGCTTTACAAAGCCATCCTGGTAAGTAGTAAGTCAATGCATGGTATGCAAGAGACTATAAAGTCGAGGACGGCTATGTATGTGGGCGGTGAGGCACCAGGTAAGTAACCAAACTGACACTGCTTGCCTTTCTTATTGATAACAAAAACCCACAGGAGAGGTGTAAAAAGCAGTGCGTCAACTGAATGACTGATTTTCAGTTAACTCTGACACTAACCAACTGTTCTTGTCTATCGTAGCAGTGCAGTAGAGAAAATGGTGGATTTTGATACTAAATGTAGGGCCAACATGTGAATTGTTAGGTATTGTGATGCTGTTTTAGCAGAAGACGTGTACACGCAAACACAAAGTAAACAAAACACACCAGAAGTGCCACCTGGTGTGGAAACTGGTGTTGATACCAATATTTGCCACATGGTGGCGAGACTTGTATATTTTGAGCTCTTGTGTCCCGGGTTGAACCATACTGACGCGCAGACCTTTTTGCTAGAAAGGGGATTCAATTTTAACCCCCCCCCCCTCCCAGGGAAGGGTGAATAATCTTTGCCCCCCCCCCCCCCCAACACACACTGTTATAGGAGAGTGATTTTTTTTTTTTTTGGTCGGCCTAAACTCAATAGTCTAGGCCTTAAAAAAAAATAAAAGTTACCTATCTGCTACAAAGCCATCCTGATAAGTGGTTAAATGAATGACCACAAATATGAGGATGGGTATGTATAATCTTTGCCCCCCCCCCCCAACACACACTCCCCTGTAACTAATGAATAAACAAATTTATTGACTTGAGTAAGGATTGTAATAGGAGAGTTATTTTTATTTTTCTGGTCGGCCTAAACTCAACAGTCTAGGCCTTAAAAAAAATTAGCTCTCTGTCCCGCAAGACATCAACTATCTTGATGGGGAAGCAGCAATAGGTGGATGGCTTGACAAAGCCATCCTGGTAAGACGACAAGAAATCACCACAAATGTGATGAAGGCGGTGGGCGGTGAGGCCCACCAAGTAAGTAACTAAACTGACACTGCTTCCCTTTCTTATTGATAACAAAAACCCACAGGAGAGGTGTAAAAAGCAGTGCGTCAACTGAATGACTGATTTTCAGTTAACTCTGACACTAACCAAGTGTTCTTGTCTATCATAGCAGTGCAGTAGAGAAAATGATGTATTTTGATACTAAATGTACGGCCAACATGTGAATTGTTAGGTATTGTGATGCTGTTTTAGCAGAAGACGTGCAGACGCAAACACAAAGTAAACCAAAACGCACCAGATGCGCCACCTGGTGTGGAAACTCGGGTTGATACCAATTTTTGCCACATGGTGGCGACAGGTATATTTTGAGCTCCACGCGGGAAATATGACTGGCAAGTTGCTTCTACGTCAGAAAACATCTGGTATTTGAGGAAATAAAGTTCACAAGACCTGATGTATTTCATCAAAAAGGACACCATGTACTGCTCTTTTATTCTGTTGGACTGTTGTTGAAACAGGAACTAAAAATACACTGTAAATCCTAGCTTTAGGGCGTGCCTGATGTAAAACACCCCATGTCTGGATGTTGCCAGAAGATATAGGACCGGACACCACCAACACTCGGCAAGCTCAAACTCACATTGCATGTTGTGTGTTGGGCTCCACCTCACATTGCATGTTGTGTAGGTGGAGCATGCTGATTCTGCGCCTGTTCCTCGCACTCTTGGCGATATTGGTCCACCGATGGTGAGCCAAGTCGACTTGATGCGGAGACAATTTTTGCAAGCTGAATTCTGCTGGTCAGATTTCAGCCACAAATTTCAATAAAAGAAAACAGGCTGGGTACTTGAGCGGAGACAAAACAAATAAGTGCCGTGTGTAACTCACACAGCCTATGAAATTATATTATGAGTTTTTAAATAGGCAATAGTACTGGCTGATAGGTGTTGTTGGGGTGGCGCCCCCTGTACCATACAAATACGCCCTGTGTGTGACTGAAATAGCCTGTAAAATTATATCTTGAGATTTTACATAGGCAATGCTACTGCCTGATATGTATTCTTGACGTGGCGCCCCCTATACTATACAGGGCACACTACGCTACTATGTGACAGAACCCACATAAAAGGTGTGTAAAGCAGGGTTTTGGTCGGATGAGGTCCAGTTTGGTCTAGTTACGAACCCTCAGATAGACCTAGATGTAAGAAAAATAATGTTCTCTTATACTAATACTAACCCGGATAATAACCTACGCTGATGACGTCACAATGTCATTGAAATTTAAAATTGTGTGACGTCAGCTGATCTCAACTGGGGAGTCAGACAACTTGTAAAAATGGCGGGGATAGGATACGTTGCCGTTCCGCGAGCAGTCATAGATGAGATGGTTGAGAAGCTGTTTTCAGCAGATCACCAGCGAGAGCAGGAGGTGGCAAAGGTGCAGGAGGAGGTGGTGGATGAGCTGATCCGTGAGCTGACGGATCAACTCATCAGAGAGACCGTCGAGAGGACCAAGCTCGACGTCTGTATGGAGCAAGAGATACCCGCTGAAGTGATTCAGATGCTTGAGGAGTACTCGACGTGAGCTCTCCCACCTCACCCACTCTACTAACGGCCCTTTTCAGGGCCAACCATTTTTCCCAAAAGTTTAAGTTATCTCAATCTAACATATGCAATTTTTTATTTTATGTATTTAAAAATCCACATGAGAAAACCCCTTATAGTCTCCACACTGAAAAAAAACCTCTCGTCTTGCTACACCACCCTCCTCCTCCCATATTGTCCCCCAGTGCAGACCCACCACCCTCCACAAAAGGGTTAACCCATAACAAAATTATATCTTGAGATTTTACATAGGCAATGCTACTGGCTGATATGTATTGTTGATGTGGCGCCCCCTATACTATACAGAGCACACTACACCCACTTTGTATATAGACTATAGTACTGGCCAGAATTGCACGATGGTCCTATGTGGCTACCTAGCTAATATACATTGGATTTTGATAAAAAATAAATAAAAGTACTTTCTATATAGGCAATGCTAGTAAGCGAAAAACATTGTTGGTTGGAACGGCATATATAAGTACACCTTGCTCCCAGTGGCTCCTGCTTATGAATAACCTGCCGATGCTTTACTTTTTTGAAATGTAATCTATGAGCAAAAGAACAATTGAACAATGAACTGTATCAAACAACTTTTCTCTTGAAAGTTAAAATATTTATTAATGATTCTTATTTGAATACAAATATGACAAATTTCTTGATTAGTTTAATTTGAATATATTAAATACAATATTAGAAGGTGAATGTGTCACTTGGTCCCAGACTTGGGGGTGATATAGACTAGAGAGACATGGGTCTGTCCAGTCTACTGTACCCCTACGTCTGTGACCAAGTGACACATTCACCTTCTAATATTGGTTATGTATTCGCTAAGAATGATTATGGTATTTAAATATTAACAATATTAAATATTAACAATATGATAAAAAAATAGTAATCTGTTAAATAATAGAATAGAATAGAGTATTAGGCGTAATAAGCGCACAGGGCATTTAAAAAAAAGATTATTGACAAATTTCACTACTTAAAAGTTCAAAGGGGGTCCAAAATTGATATTTTTTTAGCGTTATTTATATTTTTAGAATGTGCCAAAAAAAGGGGGGGGGTGTGCGCTTGGTAGGCCCTGTGCACCTATTACGTGGAATGTATGATTATGATTACACATAATTTAATGAAATACAATTGTAACCATATTGAAGACAGGTTAACTAGCTGACTGAATCCTTTACCACAGTCTAAACACACATGAGGTTTCTCTCCTGTGTGGGTCATCATGTGTGTCTTTAGGTTACCTTTCTGACTGAATCCTTTACCGCAGTCTGAACACACAGGTCATTTTTCTCCCGTGTGAGCCATTATGCATTTTTAGTGTACCTTAAAAATAATAAACCCTTAAATCTGATACATGACTTGAGTAATATATATAAGTTAAAATTTGCCCCAACCGTGGTGAAAGCCACATGGATAAATCAGTTTAAACCTCAGATTCAATGTGGGGGTTTACGTTTTGTCACCAATGGACTTCATCCTAAGTGTTCAAGCGACTAAGTAACCAGTTCTCACAAAGTTTCCTATACTTGACATGTCTTTTATCTTTCTTTTCAACCTTCTTCATCCTTTCTTCCAACATGATGCCACCAATTCCTTGATTAAAAGTCAATGATTATCCAAATGCATTGTCACATCAAGGAAGCAAACCATTAACAAGGCGTGGGATGAGGTGGGGGTGTTTACACATGTAATAATGTGTGATTAAAGTGTCAATAAGAATAAGATCAAAGGTCAGAGACGCAGTCAACTGTATCCTGTAGATTTTGTGCCAAGTGTTTGATAGATGCCCAGCTCGTATAGTATAAGGTGGGAGGCGGGGACGGAGGGTCGTCCGTGTAGATATTCAACTCCTTCTCCTTACGTGGGCAGTATGTCCTTACGTGGGCAGTATGTGCTGGTATGGGAAAAGCTGAAATAGGTAAAATGAAATAGTTTATTACATTGTAACCATGGCATAACCAGAAAAAGATGAGACAGAATTGCTTGATTTTTGACTCGGGGGCTGGGGGGAGAGAAATTTGGTATTTTCGTCTGACCGTAAACTCCACAGTACTGCCTGAGCGTCCAATGTGATCAAAAGTAATCTTTTTTTCTTAGGAGGTTAGCCCAAATTCTAAAAACTGCCACTCACACACATGTAAATATAGACCCTAAATTTAGGTTTAAAAGTATTCCTAGCTCATTTGGTTAATTTTTTGACTCAGGGGATATGGGTAGAGAAATGTGGTATCTCTGTGCAGAATTGAACTCCTAAGTACTGCCTTAGACTGCAATTTGACCAAAAGTAATCTTACTTTTTGAGGGAGTTAGCCCAAATTCTAAAAACTGCCACTTACACAGACGTAAATATAGACCCTCAATTAATGTTTAAAAATATTCCTGGCTCATTTGCTTAATTTTCTAACTCAGGGAGTGGGGGGGGGGAGAGAAATTTGGTATTTCTGTCCAGCATTGAATTCCACATTACAGTTACAGGGGGGGAAGGGTGGTGATATTTCATGCGGAAGGGGGAAAAAAATAATCACGCCCCCCCCCTTCTAGAGAACGTGTAATGTTTCGCGCCTCCCTAGCCGAACCCCCCCCCCATTTGAACTATAGTAACGGGCGGGCTTCTTGGGTAAAAAGGGAATTAAATTTTTACGCCCCCCCCCCCTCAAGAGGATTAAGAATTGTTTACCCACCCCCCTGAGAAGGGGTGGGAAATGTTTACGCCCCCCCCCCCACATACCCACCACCCCCCCCCCCCCTGTAAATAATAAATGAACACTCCCTTACAGGATAAAGCAGTAGTGTGGAGTTCATAATGAATTATTCTATTCAAAAAAACCTACCTCAATTTCCATTTAGTAGTTGGGGGGTTGGCCCCCACACAAACGGTGCCAACCCAAAAGGGCCCATGGGGCCCAAGGCCTGTGCCTGCGGAGGGTTAGACGGCAGGTGCCATCCGGGCGGGGCCCAGGGACACGCCGGCGTCACTAGCACCTCGTACGAGTAGAAAACTCTGTGGAAAGTGGAGAGAAAAATAGGTGATTTAGTACATGCATTACAATTGAATAAAAGAAAAAGAATAAAGAGACGTATTTTTCTTTTTCCAAACAGCACCCCCCCCCTAAATGGGGTTGGCTTTCCGTTTTTTTACACCCCTTTAGGTGGGGGGCGATTTGAACCCCTTTACCGGGGGGGGGGGGAATCCCGCGGAAGAACACCGCCCCCCCCCCTTGTTGTTAAAAAATGATCACTCCCTTAAAGGTATATAATAGGGCTCCAGACAGGTAAAATCGACAAATCGACATGGGTCTAGTGACAAGGGACAAGACCTATTTCTTATAATCGACAAGGGACATTGGCATTTCTTGAATTCAACAATTGACACAGCCACCCCCCCCCCCCCCCGTCTGGGGGCCTTATAATGGAAGGACCCATTGAAGCATAGTGACACATGCACATTTCCAAAGAAAAAAGGTGAATACCACAATTCAAGCGTTCCTCAAAAACTGGAAACGTACGTAAGGGTTATTTTTTACCCCTCTGCAGGCACCTTTCTAACACTGTTAGAAATATAGCAGGGATTACTGGGTGGGTGCCGGTATTTAAAAATGGCCGACTTTTTATCAGATAGCCATAGCGCAAATTTGTCGACGGCGCCCATAAAATACTGATTGTCTAGTTGTTATATGATACTTACGTCCCAGTGCTTATGTCTTGATACCGATGCAGAATCCTGAAAATCCCTCCCGGAGATCCAGGCCAGGGCTCGACCACGGGGCGATAAATCGCCAGATTCCCCATCAGGAAAACTTGGCAAGTGTGTGCCGACATGTTGCCTTTTGGATGTTGGATCCTGACTTGACATGCCTTTCATGACGTCACAAAGCTGACCGGATAACAGCGTTTTTCCATAGCAGACAGAAAGCCGTCAAATACAATACATGTGTTTCTTCTAGGTAGCGACTAGCGTGGGCCAGCACGTTATTAGATTTCTACGTTATTCATACTGTTTTGTTGCATTATTTTAGTTTATTTGGTTAAGTATTCATGCTAGATGACTACTCCAAAACATGAAAAAAAGGAGGCGGGAAAAGTTGAGTTGGGACGCTGGGCCCACTGTTATTTCAACCCGGGTACCAGCGCGACTGTCACTTCCGGTTTCTAACGGCTTCAAGTAAACAACACGATTAGGCTATATCCATGTTGAACAGTTATTTACTAAGTATATTTGAATTAGTATGAGTGCAAGATTGGCGTTACAGCATGATTGAACAACAGAGACAGGACTTACTTAGTTCAACTAACCGTAAGTGCAGTTTATTACTCTATATGATGAACCAATTTGGCGCTCCAATATGCCCGCCCACAGCATTGAGCCACTGTCAGTCGGCGCCCATAGACTCCCTATGTTAAAGCACTACCGGGTAGCCACGCTGTCATTTTCAAACTTCTATCATTTTCCAGTGAGCCCCCCGGGGGGGGGGGGCACTCCCTATGTCATCTATAGTAACTATATGCGTACACAAAATACCGGGAAAGGGGTGCTTTTTTAGCCCCACAGGCGGGTACGGGCCGACCCGCCATTGTGCGTCCTTTTTCAGCCAATTTTGAGCGAAAAGGGATATGTTTTTAGGCCTGGAATATCCACCCAAAATGTCCTACAGTTTCTGTTAAATAAGGGGTTGATTTTGGCAAATTTGGGGTGATGTCCCATGAAAAAGGTCCTGATTTTTGCACATTTCTGGGAGTTATGCCGCCAAAACAGTAGTGTTGCTCGTGGATTTTGTCCCGGTAAAAGGGGTCTAAATTAAGGGTGATGTACACACATGGTATACATAAATGTGAGAGTGCCCCCCCCCCCCCGGGAGTTAGCCCGAATGAGCCATGTGTTTTACCTTTGACCTTTTTTCTTTTAAAATTTTTCTAAACCTAGGATTTTTTTTGGAATTTATCAAGGTAAGTCCGCAATTTTTATTTATTTTCCTTTTTCTGATCTATATTCAATGTGTGGCAAAGAAGGCAACAAAGTCGTTGAGTTCAATATAATTTAAGAATTAATTTTATTTCCATTATTCTGATAATTTTTCTGGCTGACATTAGCTGATATATATACATAGATTAAATACAATATATAAATAGATGAAAAAATATAAGATGTATGGTAGTGATATATATACATAGGTGTGGAGAAGATAACTTATAATATATTATATACATGACGGTTTTGATTGCAGCTCAATGGCTCATGGTGACTTATTCACATCTCTGTACCCCAGTAGAACGTGGCCTACAATAAAGAGAAAGTGAACCACAGGTAAGTTTAACATTGTGATGTTTCACATTAAACAATGGCAGGATATACCACATAGCGGTGCATAGTGAGAATGTATTAAATGATTTAATGTATTAAATGATTAATATTGAATGGACGATTCTATTTGTCACATTAAACACCCTTACATACCATAATACTTTAAAATGAATTTAAAAAAAGAAATACACCACTTGCGCTTACTCAATAAGTTTGTAAAAGCACTTACATTTTCGATCACAATTGTTGGTTTGGCTGAACGCGGCAGCGGCGCAGGAACTGGAACTGCCACTGGACGCGCAACGGAGTGAACTGGCCCTGGATGCGCAACGGAGTGAACTGGCCCTGCACCACGACTTCCCAGGACCCGCTTGTGGTTGGCGCCACCATATCCAGCATGACCACCACGAGTTGGCGGGACCCGACCACCACGAACACCACGAGCATGTCGCCTCTTGTGGTTCTGGCGTTTATGTACGCCACCCCTCTGTAAAGAAAACCAAAGTAAGTCCAAAAGCACTGTACGTGTAAACTGACCCTGTATGACAAAGAGCAACTACATACAGAAGTAAAGAACTGTAATGCATGTTATACACGTTAACAAATAACAGACAAAGTAAACCAAAGAAGTTCTATATGTGAGATACTTACTGATTTGTGGCCGAGTCGGCTCCTGATGATACCCCGTCCCCCCCCTCTTAGCATCTGACCAACCCGTGCTGCTCCGTCTCCACCTGTCTGACTGATCTGAATTGATAA
The DNA here is from genome assembly GCA_947462335.1 of Harmothoe impar. NCBI lineage: Eukaryota > Metazoa > Annelida > Polychaeta > Phyllodocida > Polynoidae > Harmothoe > Harmothoe impar. The sequence continues at coordinate 79,181,575 of OX381708.1, forward strand.
CAAATAGCAACAAATATACAAACAACTGTCTGAAAAGAACAGCACAGGAAAAAATAGATGACCTTTTTACCGGTGAAAAATGAGCACGCAGCATTTCAACTATGATGAGATAAGAAACATGTGCCTTGTAGTGCTGTTTGACCATTTAGTTAATTCAGTGTTACTGTATGAAGCATTAAAAACATAGATTTATAGTTACCTCTTGAACCTGGTCGAACGACCCATCGTCTACCCCTACTGCCACCCCATTGTCGGCTTCCATGGGCACCTCAGCCTCCTCTTTGGCTGCCTCCGGCTTGTCAGCCATGCTAAGAGGCTGGTGGCAGAAAATGTGTAGACTTAATAATACATGGCAGAAATAGATGGCAGAATGAAATTTATACTATTCATATAGATCAATGCTACTTTTATTATTATGTCTGCTTATTTTTTATTATTTTTATAAAATGAAAATAACAGTTTTCACTATGGTGCAAAATTTGGCATTTGTTCTTTAAATGATTCAATGTTATAGTGCTTAAGACTTACCTTAACCACATCACTAACTGCTTTCTCGATTCTGACTAGACCCGCCCGCAATGGATGGATGCGGTCGTTGCGGAACAGCCGAAACTCGGGCAGGGCACGATCCAAGTCAATCACCCTGCCCTCGAAGTGGGAACGGATGCGTCTGAAAATTCAGATATTGTTAAGGTGAGTCACTTATTAAAACTTAGCGTTTCATTTACTACACCAAATTTCGAGGCAATGAAATGTTGATGGGTTGAAAGTGAACACCAACTTTCTTAAAGATAATTTAATTTCTTGACCAATTGCATTTTTCTTTAAAAAAAAAAAATTAAACTACTGGCAACACAGACATGTACGCATTCCTAAAGTAAACTGTATTCCATGTTTTATATTTGACCGACTTGAAAAACATTGCACTCACTTGTTCAGAGTCTTCCGCACGAAGGGTTTGAGCTGTCGGCGCCGTGGCACAGTACATATTAAAACTTCATCGAAAAGCCTGCTGGCCTAAAAATATTGACAATAATATTATTCACACACTGATTATGGTAAAGATTGCATTTCCCCCCCCCCCCAAACATTTCTCACCCAATAAAGTTTTTTGTAAATTATGATATTTGGTACACGATTGTCGTAGTCCGCATAGCCACGACACAAAATATTCAAAGTGAAAATTTTCCCGCTTAGGCTTGCCCCTGCCCTACACCAAAATTTCACGGTCACAAACAGAGATATGTGGAAGATAACAAACCGTGTCTGCTGAATATTCCATATTTTTTTACCCTTTCTCATAAAAAATGTAGTTTTTCGTAAATTATCAGGCCGCTACTACTTTGTACAATACATTACCTATGACTTATATTATTATATTATAGGATAGTAGTATTATTATTAGATTATAGTACTTTAACGTATAATACTGTGAAGACTAGATAGTTACCTCATTTTTGAACTCGATTAAATGTGATACCACATCCTGGTAACTTGATCCGTTCGCCAGGTCGTTGGACCCGCAACATACCACGAGGCAGTTTCCAATCTCCTTACGAACTTTCTGCAGATTGCATCTTAACTGTGCGCTCGTTGCCACTGGTATGTATACAAAGCCCGGGAGCTCGGCCCACCTCAGCAGGGAGTCGCCCACCACCACCCCTCGCACATGTCCAAGGTCTGCAGCCGTACAGACGTCACTCATCTGCCATTCAACACAAGCAGACTTTAAGAATATGGTAAGACAATTACAGCTACCGATAACTTATTAGTAGCTGTAGTAGTAGTATTAGTACAATGACTATCAAGATAAAACATTCTTACACAATTGACAGATAAATACAGCTAAGATATCAGCAAATGAAATATTTCTTTTCTTTAATAACATTTGTGCGTATTTCAAATGAGCGTTTATTATGAATAGTAAATAAATAAATAAACGGTAACACTTATTTGATTTTTTACCCACCTAGATGAAAGATGTCTGTAGCGATGCTTTGATTTTTGTTATGGTTTATACTGTATGCACAATCTGGTTGACATTAGCCGTATGCCACACCAGGACTGCAGATGCACAAACTGGCCACACAAATTGAACTGTGTTTTCGGCCAGGACTGCATTGATGATGCACAAACACACCGTTTGACATAGGTGAGGACTGCAGTTTTTAATTGGTTTAAAAATATTTTTGAGTGGCTGACTACATATACACAATGACTTTTAGAAGGGCTACTCTACATCAGGCAGCGGTGCCATTTTGTAACAAGAGTGAAATGTGTGCCCTGACCTTCAACCTGTTCATTATAGATAACAGGAGTGTAATGCTGTGGCGGGGCGGGGACAATCCTGTCGTCCAGTGCCACCAACGGAGAGACCACTTGCCAAACCGAGTCACCTTTTGGATTGAGTTTAAGTACTCGGATGTCACAACCCAGCATGCCCGCCACAGCATAGCAGTTTGCGCTATACGCCCATGTCCTGTCTTCGTAATGCCTATCTACATAGTCAGCAGCATCCTGTCGACTTATCAACACATCAGGATTACGCAGAAGACGTTGGATGGCCATGTCATCAGTAATAACAGGCATATGGACGTCCAGATGGAGCTGCAGAAAGTGAATGGCATGCAACCTTATAACGTGGTAGTATTCCTGTGTGCCAAACAACTCCTTTGATATCGCTCTGTAGAAGCAGTTTCCATCACCTTTTATGACGTCAAGTCCCATGCCAGCATCATTGAGAGATGTGACATGACTTTGGGGCACCATAGAAGGAAACCGGTCGACTGGTATGAGGGGAGTACGATGACAGTCCTCGTTCAGCATGAGGTTAGCCAGAGACTTCTTCCACATGAACACTTCTGGGGCGTCAGAAAGGGGACCGGCCCTGGCTTGGTAACGCACTATGCCTCCTTGTCGCACCTTGGGAATAGTTTGACAAACACCTTTGGAAACAGGCGGAGAGTGGCAGGATTCCCCAGCTTGACCAGATCCAGGTATTGGCTGCTCTGCGGCATTATCATGACCAGCCTCGTCGGCAACCTTAGTAGGAGGAGGATCCGACGCCCTCTTTCGCTTATTTGGCTTGCTTGGACTTGAACTTGGAGCTGGCCTTTTCGACGTCTTTGATTTCTTGCTAGGACTTGAACTTGGAGCTGGCCTTTTCGACGTTTTGGATTTATTCCTAGGATTTGAAACTGGAATTCCATTGGCCCTCTTGACAGAGTCATTGATAAACTTTTTGAATTTCTTACTTCGGGCCTGCCTTTTCAGCTCTTTTTCTGGGTCATACGGTGTACTTTTTATGAGATTCACCAGAGCCCTCATCTCTTTACTCTTGATGTCTTTGGCGTCAGGAGAAAGGACATTAGTAGACTCCATATATTGCAGCACTAAGGCATGTCTCGGGCTGAGACGTACTGCCACTGGTTCGAAGGCAAACAGAGTGAGATCAGAACACCGTCGCACTCTGCTCAGTGCGGTGTACGCCTGACCACTGGCAAAGAATTTACCGTCCATTTTAACATACGCCCGATCCAGTGTCATACCTTGGACCTTGCGAGTTGTAAGACACCATCCCAGTGTAATAGGCAGCTGGTTCCTCATTAGCGAGCCAGTTGCATGCTCGTATGCGACATCTTGTTCAACACGTCCCAACAACAACTCCGTACCGTCGACCAGATGACGTATGATAATACAGTTCTGGCTAACGATTCGCACAACCTCAGCCCTAGTGCCATTGACCCATCCGGCCTCTATTTCCATGTTTCTCAGGAGAATGACCCGAGCTCCAACCTTGAGACGTATCTCTCGCGGGAAAGAACTTTTCTGGAAAATGTCAATGTTTTTTGACTCCTCAGCCGTGGCAGGATTGCCTTGCTTGTTGAGGTCGATGGCCGTAAAAACTGTTTCCTCTCCCTCCATGTTCTCAAGTATGGCGTTGTTTATTGAATCCCTGTCGACACGATGAGACACGATGACCGCATCGTTTACGCCATAATCTGCTGCATGTTTCGGGTAGGAAGAAGGAGGGACTACACGTTTTCGCAGTGTGGCCAAAGATGTTTGATTGAGGTTACCACGCCTGACGTCCTGTAACATGGCCAGGAACTCTGGGTCGTCTTGACGCATGACCTCATTCAGTATAATAGATTTGAAGAAACCGTTCCACGTCCAAATGCCATAAATATCCAAATCAATGGCTGGCAGCTGAGCCGGATCCCCCAACAATACCACATGTCTGTGACCGAATGGTGTATGGTTATACTTGCCACAGGACATGGCCTTCATGACGTTATCTATTTCCATCATGACTTTCGCCTCCAACAGCGAGAACTCGTCAATGATAAAGACATCAGTTTCCCTCATCATTTTGGCAATAACTCTGCCCTTGTACAGAAAGGATTGGGCTTTTATATCCATTTTAAAAGCACTGTGAGCAGTACAGCCTCCTATCAGATGAGCTGCTATCCCTGTACTGGCCATAACCTTGACAGTGAGATGGTGTTGTTGTCGGCAGCATGCAATAAATGTTTTCAGCAAGAAGGACTTCCCAGTGCCGGCAGCACCAACTCCGTTGACGAGTAACTGTCTTTCTGCAGCTATTTCACCATTCATGTAGTCCAGAGCTCACCTTTGGTCTGCATTCAACTGAGCTTTCAAAGCATCTATGTCCTCCATAGGTGGCGCTCTCACTCCCATGTCTCCCATATCAAATTCATCCTCGTCGTCCACCTCAACCTGCTTACGTCTTTCGACCACTGGAGGACGGTTTTCCTCAATTTCCCCAAGCAACGCGTCAGTCTCCTCAGTGGTCATCCACTCCTTGTCCACCATATGCTGAGCTATGGTCTTAATGAATCGCATATCAAATCCACGGACGGCAGCCTCACGCAACATAGTCTCAGCGTCTGACTGCTTGTCAATGAGGTCACGGATGGCACACTCCTCCTGATAAGTCTTTGACACATTATCGGGTGAAATGATGCTGCCGATTGTGTCTGTAGTCCAAGGGAACCTTTGGACGAGAATTTGCTCATAATACGCCTCCTGAGATTCACCATAAGGCAGACAGAACCGCCAGCGCGGGACGGCTTCTTTGCCTTGCTTGCGTCTCTTGAGTAAACGTCCCTTGGCATCTTTCAGTGGAGGAGCGTCATCTTCAAACTCTGGATGATACTCTTCCTGTTCCTCATGTAGATCGGACGTTACACTCGCTACTAATCTGTAACACTTGACATATTCGGCATACAGCATGTCCTTCAACTGGGAAGGACGATCCAGATACTTCATCAATCCATTGTCGTAGTAGATGTCGGTTGAGTCGGGATCTCCTTTAAGGTGAATATTTCTCTTCATGCACCGCATGCTCGGATTGATGGAGGTCGGACAGAAGACAACCTCACGGGTGCAGCGACACATGTTGTACCCCAGAAGTATGCAGTCAGCTTCCAATCTGCCGATGAGACGTGTGCGCAGGAACCTCTCCACCTCGCTTGTCTCCTCGGGCAAGAGCATGTCAAAGGACGGCTCGGCTTTACTGATGTACTTGGCTAAGTACATCTCCCAACCAGAATGGGTCACTCGCTGAAAGTTCATATGTGCCTGCCAAGTCAAAAGAATAGACAGGTTGTACGACGATACCCTGACGTCTTCCTCATGACGTCTCTTGTAGTTGTAGCGGATGCCACCCTCGGCAGGCCCATCCTCGTCTGTCAGTTCAAATGGGAATCCGTACTTACACTTTCTGATGATTTTGCCTGCCACTCGAGGGAAACATCTGGCTGGACGACACTCGTGGATTTGGAACTGGCCCACCACATTCCGCATTTCCTTTACAGAGTCCTTGTGCTGTTCACGGCTCTCCGGCCGGGGAAATTTAGCTCTCACCGCATCCGCTGGAATAGTGCCGGGCTCACACCACACCACCATGTGAATATGAATAGCTCCGCGCCCTTGAAATTCTACTCTGTACCACGAATCACGGACCTTACCAATGGGGCCGTTTTCGTTCTGCAGCACATAAGACTTGAACTGTGCGAAACGTTTGAAGAATGCGACAGTTGTCTCCACCGAGAAGAGAACCGTCGACGACGTGTTTGAATCTGTACAGATTCGACCATCAGGTACTGTTGGATAGGCCCCATAGCCATGCTTCACCACCGTTTGCAGTTCGGGCCATCCGTCGTTCTGTGTGAGTGTGATGAAGAAGTCTGGCTGTCCCAATTCCGTACTGACGGCCACCAGCTCAAGCAGCCTCGCCTTCCAATATGACTTACTGCCGACCACAGTGTTTGGCAGTGTACTTCCAAACTGCGAGAACTTTCCTTCGGTGCTGGAATTACTCTCTCGTAGCTGACCCACATTGGGAACCTCGGTACCCGGCTCTGTAGTAATGACTCTGGTTTTCGCCACATAGAATAAGCGATCTTTAATCAAGCGGTCCACCCAAAAGAACGAATAGTTGATGTCGGATCTCCACCGGGAATCATAGCAGAGAACCCGGAGCTTGATGTACTGCATTGGTTTGAGATCGGAACGCTCAAACCAACTCCCATGACCATATGGAAATAGCCATGTCCATGCCTTTGCCTCCAAGTGCTTATCCCTGTATGAGATGCCCTTATTGAGGTCCACAGCAAATTCGCGTGAATGTTGGACACCGATGATGTCCTCATGTGGATTAAGACGTGGCAAACCCCTTTCAGGGTCCAGAGGGACAGCCCATGCTACTGATTCATCGTTGAGGTGTTCACATATAGGGTGGCCTCGAGCATCTGGACAGTCTGTCTCAGTGGGAAGTAGATCTATGTCGGCATGCCGGTACAGTGTCTCATAGTTTGATTTGAAATCTTTGAACAGAAAATTGTTTCGACCAAAGAATTTCACAGCTGCAACTATTCTCTCATCAGAGACATTCTGCGCCTCCTCGTCCGGACGTCTGACCATGTAACCGTACAGGCCTGCGTAGTTATGTGCAACTCTCGGCAAAACATTGACTTCTCCAACTTTGTGAACCCAAATACGTCGTGCCTTGATGTTAGCCTTCTGGGTAGTAGAAAATATGTTGGCAAGAGAAGCATTGCCCTTCTCGTGATCGTTGCGCAGTGCACTGACAACCTCAGGCAACCGAAAGATGGCAGGATGAGATGGATCCGGATTGATGTTGGCAGTGCATGGGTAGTAATTCATAGGACGACGTCTACACTGATAACAGGCATAGAACTTATGTACCACCGTGTTTCCATCCAAATCGGTGAACTCGTAGGGAAGCTCAAACTCGTAGTCACTCATCGAATATGTTATACGCGCAGGGGGTTCATTCGGTCCTTTCTTGCGGTGGAACAAATGACCATACTTTACATTGCCATAAAGCAACATGCCACAATTAAAGCAAACTGCCTGAAACAGCCGATCTCGGCTACGCTCTACCTGCGTCTTGATTAGACGGTTATACACAATAGTACTAAGAATGCTTAAATTGAAACACATGTCATTAGGCATGTCAGCCTGGCCGGCGTTATCTCCCGTCTCAGCCTCTTTTCCTTCACCTGGTAAATCAGACCATTTGGCTTTCTTTCTTTCCTTCTTAAGCTTACTGGCCTTACTGACTATTTTTGATTGGTGTACATTACACTCTGGCACAAGATTATTGAAATGTGCAGCAAGTAGATGTGACCTCATTCCATGGAAGCTATTGATGTTGGGCATGCAAATTTCACTGCACTAAAATTCCAATTTAAGTATATTTAATTGTACCAAAATAACCAGGAAATTTCCTGGAAAGGTCGTTTGGAGCTTGCCATGAAATATTTAAGGTAACCTAAATTTACCGGAAATGTCATTTGACATTTCCGGTAAATTTTGGTGTACACTCAATTCATGGGAAATCTCATATGACATTTCCAGGAAATTTAAGGTAAATTAAAATTTCCCTGAAATCACATTTGGCATATTCTGTAAATTCTACTAATTGGTAACGCCATATGGCATTTAAATAACTGCAAATTGCATTAAAGGCATCTAGAGGGGTCCAACCTATTCATGTGAGTTGGGTGACATTTACCCCGTTATTCTAAAATATTTTGAAGACACCTAGAGGGGTCCAACCCGTGATATTAACCAGGGGGGTTAGGGCACCCCCATCCCCTTATTATGTATCATTTTGAAGGCATCTACAGGGGTATAACTCGTGATACTAATTAGGTGAGTTAGGGCACCCCCATCCCGTTATTATGGAGGCAGTATAGCGCCCCTTGTCCGCGCCCTGGAGGGGCAGGTAGCTGTGGGGGAGGTGTGGCGGTGTGTGTGGCACTGTAGGTCCGCCTGGAGGGAGTATAGCGCCCCTTGTCCGCGCCCTGGAGGAGCAGGTAGCTGTGGGGGAGGTGTGGCGGTGTGTGTGGCACTGTAGGTCCGCCTGGAGGGAGTATAGCGCCCCTTGTCCGTGCCCTGGAGGGGCAGGTAGCTATGGGGGAGGTGTGGCGGTCTCTGTGGCACTGTAGGTCCGCCTGGAGGCAGTATAGCGCCCCTAGTCCGCGCCCTGGAGGGGCAGGTAGCTATGGGGGAAGTGTGGCGGTCTCTGTACAGTTTTTTTTTGCTTTATTATATTTATTTATTCCCCTGAAGCTACAATACACATTTGGGGCTGTAAAGTCAGAACTACTTGGAGCATGGCGAGATTTACAATCAGGCATCTTGGGAGTCCCGTGGGCTTCACAATAACTCCTCCTGGGACTCTCTAACCCCTCTAGAAGCGCTACAATGCGCACCCAATGGCGGCCAAAGCTACACTGATCCGCTTCAGTGCACATCAGAGGTCACGTGACCTCCTTAGCCAATCAGAGGGAGGTCTCGCGGCGGTCACGTGGACATGGCAGCACCCCCTTTATAATGGGGGGGTGCTGCTAAGGGGGGTCCTCACTTCACTCCTGCCTGGGCTATTGGATACACCTCCTGCTGCTACAACCTACCTGCTGCCTGTCGAAGCTCTGCCAGACTGACTGCCCAGCTGCCCACCTGACTGCCCACCCTCGAGAACACGACCCCAGCCTCCACAACCCAGCCTCTACAGCCCGGCCCCAGCCTCCACAACCCAGCCCCAGCCTCCACAACCCGGCCCCAGTCTCCACAACCCAGTCCTAGCCTCCACAACCCGGCCCCGGCCTCCCTGGAGGCTCCCCCGGCCTCCCTGGAGTTTCCCCGAGCCTCCCTGGGGGCTTGCCCCGGCCTCCCTGGGGGCTTGCCCTGGCCTCCCTGGGGGCTGCCCCGGCCTCCCTGGGGGCATTAAATGATGAAATTGATGAATGAATGCCTGTCTTTGCATAAATGTATCCCCAGTTTCTCAGTCCCAAAACCTGATGAAACATCCTGGTTCTCAATTTATGAAAATACTGCATTCCAAAATAAAATGAATCTTTAATGACATTTAGGTAAATATTTCAGAGCATTTGACCACATTTAAGTAACTTTCTCATGGCCTTGTCATTTGGTTTAATCATCTTTAATGACATTTAGGTAAATATTTCAGAGCATTTGATCACATTTAAGTAACTTTCTCATGGCCTTGTCATTTGGTTTAATCACCTTTAATGACATTTAGGTGATTATTCAAGACCATTTAGGTCAACTTAAATGTTGCTTAAACATACCGAAATAGTCACTTTTGGTATACCAAAATATGCTTAAATCTCAAAATTTTGACATTTAAGTTTTCCCGGCAAGGTCGATTAAATGTCATTATATGTGCTTATCAAAGACATTTAAGCATATATAATAACCTTTAGAGAAAACTTAAATCTACTTATATCGAGTTTTTCATGCAGTGTTTGCTCTTCTGTACGCTGCATAGCAAGCTTCAGCATTTCCACCAAATGAGGAGTCCACTTGACTCGCGCCTTCACTACCTTAACTATGGCCGTTCCATCAGCCACCGGAGCGTTGACGTCTTCCTGCTCATGGTCGTCTTCAACATCTTCGTCCTCATCAAAAACAAGTGGACCTTTTGTCTTTCGCTTGTATTTGACCGGGGGATCGACCTCCTCTTCTGCAGAAACGTCTACACCAACCACATGTGAATTTTGTTGCAGAAAGGGCTCGTCCAAAACAAAGTCAACATCCATGTCACATGCTCTACGCTTAGCCTGTTCCTGAGATTGGTCCTCAGATTGGGAAGATTCATAATAACATACTGTAGGTTTTCCCCTTCTATTGCGCTTCTTGTCTTTGTTGAAATAATCCACGCCATCTGTACACCCGTCTCCACCTGGTCCTTTGGGCAACAGAGGAACGTCTGACTGCTCTTCTGACCCCGCATCTCCACCTGGACCATGAGACCGAATGGCTGCGTCTCTTTTTGCGAACCACTCAGCGTCGCGTGGGAACTGTACCGATCCCCTGAGCTCTGCATTCTCCCTGAGCTTTTGGTAACGCTTTACGAGTGCCTGGGACGACTGCTTGGCGTCTGGGTAAATTTTCTTCCATTGAACCAATATCAATTTACCAAATTTTAGACTACATTCCTCCGTAAACCTAAACTCTGCTTCGATTTTCAACGCTGCCGCACCACACATTTCCAGGTTTTCAGTCATGGCCTCGGTCCACTTTGTGTAGACTGTCTTTTTCTTCTCTGGCGGCTCTTTCTTGACACATTCTGAATAGGCAGGTGGTCTGATATTAAAGTAAGCAGGGGTTTTCTCCTCTAACAGGTGGTAAATACGAATTAAGGAGAGGCCACTCACGGGACTATCAGGATACATTACGTTCCATTGATTTTCCATCATGGCTGATAACTCGGCTGGACTGAGCGCTAAATTTCTGCGTTCTACCACGTCCGCATAGACATTACGGAGGACTCCACACATATCGGCAGTCCACTTTTTACCATTTTCCTGAGAAGATTGCTCATGGAACACTCCAGACTCCATAGCAACTGTAGTACTGGTATTGTATGGCTAATTATGTTGCCTTGCACAACGCAGAGAAGGCTGCAAGAAAGAGGGAGCAGAGAAATTATTCTAATTTATATTGTCGCTGTTGTACACACCATACAACAGTTCACAACACTGTTGAGATAACCCTCTAGAAGACGGGGAAAATAATACTTCCCCCGTGGAAAGAAAGGTCATTTTGTGGAGTATAGTAGTCCGTGTGGAGACTTCCAACTGCTCTTCTAGGTTTTCCTCTACTTCACCCCATCCTTCGCTTTCAGGGTACATAGCTGAGTTGCCAATTTGAAATGCCTCCGCAGGTAATGAACCCCAATCACAGGCCTGCCAGACAGACTCATCCATGTCGACAATTTGGTTCAGATACTGCTCCAATTCTCTGTCCTCAAACTCCACTACCATATTCGGTGGCAGACTACCTGGAGATTCGGGAGTGGGGAACATGTCCACGCAATAGTCCGCCGACTGAATTGAACTCAGATCACCCTCTGAACACTCCCCCTCGGTCTGCCTTGTGTCATCATTGGTGAAGTAGCCATATTGAACAGAGATGTACTCTGACACAGCATACTGGGGGATGGACGTGTTAAATCCAAGGGTGAACATTTCAGCAACAATTTCTCGCGGTCGCAAAAGGCTGGAATCATAGTACACCTCCACCATGTATCCACAGGCCTCAGCCTGTACAGACTTGTCCGTGTGGCCGTAAGATATTATATTGTCTTCCTTGTTGTACTCAGCCAGTTGACAGACAACATCAATGCCAGGAGACAAACAAAAATATACCCCCAATTCAAATGCTGTAGACTTGACCTGAACGTGTCGAGGTAGGGCAATTTTTACAGGTGCAAAGATGGGCTGCTTGACCACTGCCAAAATTGTTTTGGTATGAAAGGGATTGGAAGCCACAAGCAGAGGAGACATTTCCAATCCGTTATCCACCACAGCATTTAATGCCAACAGTTTCAGTGTGGGGAAAACAGGCATGACTTTTATCTGAAAAATGGAAGAGGGAAGAATAGACATATGTTCATTCTTCGTCCGCACTCTTTGAAAACCACAGGTCTTCGGATATGGATGTTTCGACACAGGTAACAGAGATATCGTTCAGGGGTATTATTCGTATGGTGCGTTTGACCACAGAACTATACTCTGCACACCTCAGCACTGTAGCTTGCTGAAGACGAAGGGTGACAGCTTCAGTCATGGGGAATAAGTGAAGGTCAGTGGACTTGAGAAAGTCATCTCCCGAAACAACACGCGACCGTATGTACACCTAAATGAACATTGTAACGTCGTCCTGGCACATGTTTGAAATTGTTTTAGAATGAAAATGATATTCACAATGCGGGAAAAGATAGGTCACATCCTCGTTCAGAGAGACAAAACACCCGACCCCATAGGCAAGAGGACTAATAGTAAGTGGACCATTGACATGAAGCTCTGTAGACGGTCGCTCAATCTCCACAACCTGCAATTCATCGGCGAAAACATCGGCGTACAGACGCTTAGTAAGCCAGTGATCCTGCTGACATACAGGAAGAGCTGCAGCAGCGAGGTCTCTCAATTTGGGAAACATGTCGTGACTGTGACTGTGGGTTTTGAGAAAAGAAGACAGTAGACCATGTTAGGTGTTACCCACCAGAACAGACGAACAACAATACAACGTACCTACCCAGTTGACTTAAAAGTTCCCCATCGCGACTGTGCTGCCTGTCTCCATGACATAAAATTCTCCGTTGTCTTGCATGGGCTCAAACATGTAAGCAGTCTCCCTTGACAGCGAGCTGAGATAACTCAGACCGCAGTTGTCCATTAGTGTCCACTTATGGAACAATGGACAGAAACGATCTTGAAATATTATGTGGATACAACCCCAACCTTTCTCCATGTCGGACAGGAGGCAAGTGCTGTCTTTGTGGATAGCTACTTGGTAAAACACTCCCTCCTTCTGCAGAGTATTTATAATGTTGTTGATAGCACAATACCAATAATGACACTCACTATTGTAACTCTGGAAAGGTTCCCCTTCTTTTTGTCCCTTTGAGATAAACTCCCATATCTCTTGCGCATATGTAATTTCAAGATGTGCTCTCACAGTAAACAGGTATAAATCGTCGCAGCTCATATTGACACCTGTAAAGGGAATTATTTTTATTAAAGAATGTCTTTACTTTTATACTTTTCGATGAATTGTATACAGCCATAGAATAAAATATATAATTATTATTATTTTTAGTATTGGTATTAACGCCATGTTTAATTGAATTTCTCTTGTTATTATAGATGGAACTACCACCCACAGAAGACTAAAATGACCTGCCGACCTTCAGATATGCAGTATACGACACAACCCTAACCATACTGGCCTGCGACGTCATCAAAAGCATGTCAAGTCATGAGTTTATTCAAGAAGGTCTTGCTCAGTATCCCATCAAGGAGATGTTGACCGAGCAGATGTGTGTATGCAATTCAGCCAGGTCAAAAGACCACGTCCATTACTACCCACCTTGAAAGCCATTAATTAACACATCAAGGAGATGTTACATTAAGATGAAAATTTTTGGCAGTGGGATATGAGTGTGTTCTGCATGATAGTGTTTTAGACCCACCTTGAAAGCCAGCTATAATCACATGAAATGATTGTGAAAGTGAACACTTCTGTGTTTGGCAGTGGGTAATACATGTGGTGATATGTGATAAAAAGGCCCACCTGCAAGCCATAACTCACATTAAAGGTAAATAAACACACTTGCAAAGTGCTAAAGGAAATATACCTGTGAGTTACTGGCAGTGGAAGTGGCATGTGAAATATGTGACATGACATGGATTTACCGGAGAGTGGCAGGGACATTAACTGTGAGTACACCCAGTTTACCATGCACCTACTCACATAACCTTGGTTTAAGACCAACTCGGGATTTACTTTCTTACTAACATAAAACTAAGGAAGATATTTCAAACAACTCAGGAACACTACGCTTGATTCAATACACAACCCAAGAACACTGCATTTAAATTGATACAGCACAGTTATCACTTTAGGGACTTGAATGAACTAAAGGACATGTCAACCAAGCAGACAACTGTTATTAGTTTAGTTGTTAGTTATTATTTCTGAAAGATGGATACAACCTTGATATTTTCAGAGTAACTGGACTGTTACACTTGTGACGATGGCAGACCAAAATATTGTTGAATAGAACCATGCATAGTTACATGACTTATATATTGAATTTCTACATATGCAAGGCTACTGGCTGACATGTGTACTTATAGTTTCAGCGTGCTAGAAATACGTCCCGTGTGTGACTGAAATACACTGTAAAATTATATTTTCAGTTCTTAAATAGGCAATAGTACTGGCTGATAGGTGTTGTTGGGGTGGCGCCCCCTGTACCATACAAATACGCCCTGTGTATGACTGAAATAGCCTGTAAAATTATATCTTGAGATTTTACATAGGCAATGCTACTGCCTGATATGTATTCTTGACGTGGCGCCCCCTATACTATACAGGGCACACTACGCCCACTTTTTTTTTTTTTACATATAGACTATGGCACTGGCCTGAATGAGATTGTTGCTTCACATGCCAGTTACACATACACATTTCTAGAAATGCATTTATGCATAAATTGATGTATAATGAGGGCAAAAGGGATGATACATAAATAGATGATGCCACCCCTGAACAGTTAAGTAGTGTACTAAGGTATGTGCAAGTTGCATGAATAGGTCTTCTGAAATATAAATACCCATTTTATATAGGCAATGCTACTAACAGAAACACGTTCTTGGTGGGAACGGCATTTATAAGTGGACCTTGCTACCATTTCTCCTGTATTACGCTTGACCTGTACACGCATAATTTTAAATAGGCATAAATACAGATATGTGAAATGTGACACACCAATGTTGGTAAAGAGGCTAGCATTTTTGATGAGTTCTCTAGCGTCCCAGTTTTTATAATGGAAATTATGATACCGGTACTTATGTGTAGAGTGAAAAAATTTGAGTGGAGAATTTGTTAATTTAGGATTGACCTATAAACATATCATATAAAGGGTTAGGCCTATATCTCCAATATCACACCTGCACACAATCTAATATAGACCTTGAAATTTGTTACTTGCGGGGGGGGGGGGGGGGGTTGGGGAATTTTGAAATTTGAGCACAACTTAAACTATACAGTACCGGTATGAACTCACAGACCAATGTGACCAAAACTAAAGTGCCCATTTCGGGGAGTTAGGCCTATTTCTCAAATATGACACTTGTACACAATCTAATATAGACCTTGAAATTACAGAAAAAAATATTTCCAGGAAAATTGGTCAATTTTTTACTTCAGTGGGGGGGGTTGGGGAATTTTGAAATCTGAGCACAACTTAAACTACACAGTACCGGTATGGACTGACAGACCAATGTGACCAAAACTAAAGTGCCCATTTCGGGGAGTTAGGCCTATTTCTCAAATATGACACTTGTACACAATCTAATATAGACCTTGAAATTACAGAAAAAAATATTTCCAGGAAAATGGGTCAATTTTTTACTTCAGTGGGGGGGGTTGGGGAATTTTGAAATCTGAGCACAACTTAAACTACACAGTACCGGTATGGACTGACAGACCAATGTGACCAAAACTAAAGTGCCCATTTCGGGGAGTTAGGCCTATTTCTCAAATATGACACATGTACACAATCTAATATAGACCTTGAAATTACAGAAAAAAATATTTCCAGGAAAATGGGTCAATTTTTTACTTCAGTGGAGGGGGGTTGGGGAATTTTGAAATCTGAGCACAACTTAAACTACACAGTACCGGTATGGACTGACAGACCAATGTGACCAAAACTAAAGTGGCCATTTCGGGGAGTTAGGCCTATTTCTCAAATATGACACTTGTACACAATCTAATATAGACCTTGAAATTACAGAAAAAAATATTTCCAGGAAAATGGGTCAATTTTTTACTTCAGTGGGGGGGGTTGGGGAATTTTGAAATCTGAGAATTTTGAAATTATAGAGATCATATCATAATAATAATACCGCTAGAACATGCTTGCCATAAATTCTTTATAGATTATTTCAAGTAACAAATTAAACATAATAATACACTTCTTAACCCTTTAAGACAGCAGAGTGCTTTAACCCTTTAAGGATGGCATGTCACTGAAAGCTAACATTTGATGGAATGATGCACCAATGCAGCCCCAACCCCAGCGAGTGTTATGATGCAGACCCGGAGTGTCTCAACCATGTAGGGTTGGCATAGTGCTTGAATGCACGCCTCACGAGTTACTTGCTGCATTCATGCATAATGACGACAAAAGAGGATGATACATTGGGCCATGATGCTGTCATTCAAGGGTTGATGGAGTATGCCCTTTCTTTGCAGAGTGACATGAACTTGTGAGGACTGCATTTATGCATGATACCAATGCTATGGGATTGATACACTCTCAAAAGGTTCGTCATGATATGTGCATAAACACCACCGTCCAAAGATCATAAACTGTGGTCTGGTAAGACCTAGTCTTGACCTTGTGAGTCAGTGCATTTTGGCGACTTCATACTTGAATACATCTTACATGACACCAGAAAATGATATGCACATGAAAACATAAAACAAACAACTTGAGATGGTGTAAAAGCAAACACACTGCACTGAATTTACGGTAGTTTTTTTTAAAAGACTAATTTGCAAAAAGGTGGCTCCATTTTACAACGGAATATGAATTTATTCTTATTCATAAGTTAGCCATATTATACTTCTCAACTTTAAGCCCAGAAGAAGGATATACAGACTAAATGATTCAGAAAATGCGGACAATTTTTTTGAAAAGTGTTTGCTTTAAACCAACAACTCAATAACCCTAAAATAGGACAGGAACTGTGAGATGTGACGTGTTAGCATCTGACCCCTCCCCCCCCCCCACTCACACACACACAGTTACTCTCCTATTTCTTTGTATATTGAAGAAAACAACTTACGGTGATTGACGTGGAGTGTCTTGATCTTGATATACACTTGAAGTTGACACAGTGATTGACGTGGAGTGTCTTGATCTCAGAACTTGAACTTGAAATTGACTTGATGATGATGATGATGATGATGTTGAACTGTGAATTGACTTGGAGAATGCCGAGGCTGTATTCTGGGAACTGGGTGTCCAAGAAAAAAGAAAGAATGTGTGAATGAATGAATGAATGAACCACATATGTGTTTAATTAACATTATTTACCGAAGTTATTCACATTAAAATAACCGTAGGTAGCATAAATTTGTTGTCAATTGAATTTTACCTGAATTTCACAAAATTTACTTGAGATTTACATGACATTTCCACAGCAAAAATAATAACCAACAGTGCGCACGTCTTGACACTCACCTTGAAAGAACTCAGAATGCCTTCAAACTTGTCTGAAGCGCTCTCTTATAGTCCGATGTCAACAAACCCGAAGTGGCGGTGACGGTCTATAAATTGCTCGTTTCATCAACTCTCCATCAAAAATAACCATTGAAAAGCGAAAATAAGAGTTATTTTAGGATGTAATATGCATTGACACCTATATTTTGATGAAAAATAGTTTTATTTCTTCAAAAGTACACTTTGATGACCCTCAGGCGGTGAAACTTTGTCGCTACTTCTCTGACGTCACTGACACATCAACCAATGAGCGTGCGGCAGTGTCCTGTGATTGATGGGCGTCCACTGGATGGCGTGCCATATTTGGAAATGTGGGCGGGGCTTAATGATACCGCACGCCTTTGGTTGGTGTGCCATATTTGGAGATGGGGGCGGGGCTTAATGATACCGCACGACTCTTGATGTTTTCTTTCCTACTCAATGGCCGGTTTACGCCCAGTTTTACTATTACCATTGTATTTGGATGAACAACAAAGCAATGAATATGTTGGAGAAATAAAGCATAATGTAAATAGGAATTCAAATATTGAGACATGAATACAAATAAGATTATTTTAAACGTGTATGGCATACAGCACAAGATGGATTAGTTGAACGTTGTCAACTGAAGTCGACTGGGTCTTGCAAGCTGTGCTTGTTTATAAATGAAATACCTAATATTATCAATAATATTTAATGTTATGTGTTCTAATTTGAGTTTGCTATTTACTGTTAGAATAAAATATACCACATTCATGTTATTATAAGTTTATGTTAGTACTTTATGTGTACCTTATGGCCAACATTATATGAACATGACCACAACCATCAAAACTCCATGGAAATAATATCTAAATAACTTTAACAAAGACGATAATTTTAAAAAAAATTTTTTTGCATACATACATGTAACTTATGATGTATTTTATGCACTTCAAATGGTATTTTATTGAGGACACAACACAGTGCAACATATAAAAGTGTGCTCCGCAAGAAACACAACTTTAGGTTATGTCAGGTTCAGTAAAAAAAAAAATTTGGAGGAGAGGGGGGAGTACACAGACGTCCGCGCTCATAGACGCTAGGCCTATAAAAGCACACTCCACACAGACACAAGTGTCATTTGGTGACTTGCGTCAGTATGGACGATTTCCTGAAAAAAGTATTAGACGACGGTGTAGTAGGAGAGCTAGGATATTTACCACCATGGCTAGATACTAGCTATGAGTATGGGTGGCATGAGCCAGACATGGATAGAGAAATGGAGGAGCGGAGACAAGTGAGGTTGGAAAGGCAGGCAGCCATGATAAGAGAGAGGGAGGAGGTGAGGAAGTTCAAGGAAGAGAAGAGAAAGGACAGGGAAAAGATCAAGGAAGAAGAAAGGAAGGAGAAGGAAAGGAAGGAAAGAATTCTGCAGTTTGCAAAGAAAATAAAGAAGCATATGGATGATGAGTCAGAAAGGAGGGAGACTGCCTTGAAAGACTTTCAAAACAGAGGTAGAGCAGCATACTGTCCGGACTGTCCTGACTGTGTGTCCAAAAAAAAATCAATTGAAGAGTAACCCCCCCCCCCAACAAAGGTCCTTTTAAGGACCCCCAATCTATACTAAAGGTTCAGATTCAATATCTCTATTCACCCCCAGTTTAACCCCCCCCCCCTACTTGCAAATAAGCTATATTGATGTATGTGTAAATAGGCCTAGTCCCCTAAAAAAAATATGTTGTGGTGACATTCCACAATATGAGACTAGCTGACGGAATGACTGAAAAATTCAATTCGTAGGCCTAGACCGGCTCCCTAGACCGAGAGACAACTTTTTCATGCCAGGGGTTGCCAAGCCAATAAAAACAACTGGATTTGACGTATGCTTTATAAAACTATATTCCCCATGACTTGGCAACAGTTGAATGTAGTCTTGTGGTCCAGTATATAAATTATAGTTAATTCCCTGGAAGGAAACGATCGGGTTTTGGCTTTTGAAAATTGCCGGGCTGAGATTGACAGCATTGTTTACGTTTTAGCGCAGACACCGGGTTCGCAGAATGATAGATAACAGACGTTTCTTTATTGTTTTTAGTCTAAAAAGCACACACCACTTGCAGAACAGAGGTAAATAGATATACTGGGTGTATTTATACATTGCCATTAGACTGAAATACATGGATAATATATTTAGAAAGTGAGACGCCGCCGACTTTCAGAACTGACAGCGACGGTAGTTGATGCGCATCCAGTCTGCGCAGGATTTGACCTACTTAAGGCGGCCAGGAGCGACCGCGGGGAGCATACGTTGCGTATGTCTTCCCCGACTGGCAAATTAATAATAGTTTTCGTCCACTTGAATCATTTTAACCTATTTTGAAACAATAATATAGAAAGAATACCACTTTCATTTTATTTTGGATACCTTATTGATGATAACAACACGTTGTTGACACAGAAGAACGCTAAGACATTTTGTAAACAATGATTCTCCCTCGGCCGCGTTGACCTTCACCTTGACAACATGACGATTTACGTTAATTTATGCAAGTCACCTTGACAACATGACGATTTACGTACAACACTGTCGTGAATATGGTGATAACTAATAAAAACATAATATTACAGCGTTTCACTGTTACATCCATCATTTCAGATGTCATTTGTAACAATAAAGCGGCAAAAATGAAAAAAAAAAAAAACTCGATTGTGACCCCTTTGGTTGTCGTCAAAAAATGGACAAATTTCAAGAATACGACGAGTCAAGTTTCGGCGACTAAACTTTGTCGAAAATCAATCAATCCTCTTCTATTTGGACATTTGAGTTGAATTTTATTTCGGATTATCAAAGAATAATATGTTTTCTTTACGTTGTCAGCTTTTAAGGCAGGAGATACAA
The DNA here is from genome assembly GCA_947462335.1 of Harmothoe impar. Lineage (NCBI taxonomy): Eukaryota > Metazoa > Annelida > Polychaeta > Phyllodocida > Polynoidae > Harmothoe > Harmothoe impar. Next base: position 79,201,815 of record OX381708.1, read on the forward strand.
TGATAAGTCGTGGAAAATGGACTTCAAGCGAGACGAGTCAGTGAACTCGCTGACTCGCCTGTAAATTAGTCAACTTCGAGGACGGTTAATATTGTAATCTGTTAAACAAAAATATTACAATCATAAATTTCACATATAAAGGACACAATTTATAATAGATACTGCAAATATAAGTTTGTGCCGCACCATCAGCAAGCTGTTGTTACGGTGGCGACACATTAATTACCAGTCATATAACCTTCTTACACAATAAACAGATTCTTACAGAAACATGGGCGGTATTTCTTACACATATATTCTTGAATATTCCCTCTCCCTTTAAAGAAAAAAATTCTTGAAAAAATATATATACCCCAACAAATTTAAAAAAATAAAACTTAGATTGATCGACAGTACTTTACAGTCCCTCAGGTTTTTTTAGGAACAGTTTTCAACATTAATTCCTTCATTTTTTCTTTGAAAACCTCTATGTTTAGTATATTTCTTGTGCTAACATCTAGGGCATTCCATTGTTGTGCACACAATACCTCAGTACAATTTTCATACGCTGTACAATTAATTTTAGAATAGGCTAAAGTGGGTGCTTGAGACAACCGAGTTACTCTTACCTTTTTTTCTCTAAAACAATCAAATTGAGCCCTTTTGAAGGCTTGAACTCTAGCATGGTACACTCTTCTATGTTCCAAAGTAGGTAGACTCGCTAATGCATGTATTAATTCCGTGGGTGTCAAAATATGCTTAGATATACACGTTTTTAAACACTTATTTTGAAGTCTTTGGAGTTCGCCTAGAGAGTTTACAGTAGCACCATATACAAAATATCACAGTAGTCTATTGCTGACAAAACATGAGAAATATATATACGAAGCAATCCACTATTACCTATGCAGTCCTTTAGTTTATACAATAAAAGTGACTTGAATCTGGTATTTCTGATAAGGACCCTTACGTGGCTCTCCAAGGACAACTCCTCATCTAACAATACACCAAGGTACTTGTAAGACGGCACAACCTTTAAAGGCTTACCATTTAATAAAGTTTTTGGTTTCTGAAGATTTTTCTTTTTTTTATTAGAACTGAAGACCATAATTTTAGTCTTATTTTCATTTATGGTTAATTTATTTTTCGAGGACCATGAGGAAAACCTGTTTAGAGCCAAGGAGAGTCTATCAGATAATACATTTACACTTTTTCTAGATACATATAGTACTGAGTCATCAGCATACAAGATTGTGGAATGGTCGTCATCTTCAGAAATGCAATCATTTATATATAATAAGAAAAAAAGCGGACCTAGTATGGATCCTTGTGGGACTCCATAAGTAAGAGGAAGCATAGTAGACTTAATAGAGTTTGCAACCGAACACTGTTGTCGTCTGGATAAATAATTTTCAATCAAGGTCAGATTTCGGTTCCGTATACCATATTCTTCCAATTTTTTTATTAAAATAATATAATTTACGGAATCAAAGGCCTTTTTAATGTCTATAAAGGCAGCAAGACTTATATTACCTTTGTTTCTATTACTAAGAATGTCATTAATCAAAAGAGAAATCGAATCGAGAGTCGACTTATTTTTCTGATACCCGCCCTGATTTTTACTAAGTACAGAATTTAGTTCCAGATGTTCCGAAATTTTAGTGTGCATTAATCTTTCTAATATTTTGCCTGGTACTGGCAAGACACTTATAGGCCTAAAATTTGATACATTAGTGAGGTCCCCCCCCCCTTGGGTAGAGGGGTGACGGTGGCAATTTTCCAAGAATTTGGTATTTCAGAATTTTCAATAACTAGTTTGATAATTTTAATAAATCTTAAAGGTCTATGTAGTACAGCTTTCTTGAAAATGTTGGTAGGTAAATACTCTATTGCAGACGACTTTGATACCTCTATATTTTTAACACATTCTATAATGTCCTCATCTGAGAAATTAAAATCCGGCATGGATTCTTCACAGCGAACCCCATTGAACTCATACCCTGCACCATGTGCTTCAGCCAGTTTAGGGCCTATTTCAGCGAAAAAGGAATTTATAAAAGAGGATGTATCATCAAGTGCAACCTGATCTCCAGTATCATTTACTAAATTTATTGCCTTGGACTTGCCCTTACCTGGTAGTATGTCTTTAACTACAGACCAAAAAGATTTGGAATCCTTATAATTTGCGGTACTTAAATCTTTATAGTAATTATTTCTTGCCTCGTCAATTTCTGCATTTACAGTATTTTTAAGCAATCTAGCTCGTCTCCAAGCTAAAATGCAAGTTGACTGTCTGGCATCTTTTAATAAATTATTTTTATCAGCAATTCGCTCTATTAGATAATTTGTAAACCAGGGATCAGGCTTGTCCAAGACTCTAAACTCTTTAACTGGGCAAATTACATCAAGCATACGCTTTAGTATATTGACATACGTCTCCCAACACTCTTCAGCACTCTCACAATTGTTAAAATACTCCCAGCTACAATTTTCAACACTCTCGAGGTAGTTTTCCAACTTGAAATTCTTGTATGATCTACCTTTAAATAACCTGTAGCCATGCTTGCCATGCTCGTGAGGTTTAATGATATGTACCGGTAAGTGGTCACTCAGGTGTACATTCAGCGGACCAGAGGAAATTATGTTTTCACAATTTTGCCAACAACAACCCGATCTACGACGACAAAACCAAGTATGATGAACATCCTAGGAAAGGTAGCAACATGACTGGGAAGTTCTTGATGGAAATCCGTGAGGAACTGCTGAAAAACTATAGGGTAACATCGAACACGGCCATAGTCACTGAGGGAAACGCAGCAGCCGGGGCTGTCCCTTTGTGGCCGGACGCGGACGACAACGAACAACCCAACGAAAGTGCATAAATGACGCCAGCTGACGTCCTAATGCACCTTAATGGTCTCAGGATGGACGGAATCTTGAGTAAACATTACGACATATGGTGTCTGCATCATATTGGAGCCGAGTCCAAGCTAATACTAGCACGAGCGCCGCTGGGCGATAAAGGGAGTAATTGACAATGCATTAGAGCATACAGCGTGATGTAAACAATAACACAGACACTCATCCACAGTGGTTATTATTGAAGTCACCCATCAGTCGCTACCTGCTACAAGATGCCAGCTGACAGGGCGCCAGCTGACCCAACTATACAAGACAACAGCTGACAGGTCGTCAGCTGACCCAACTATAGCCTATAATTAAATTCTGCTGATACATGTACTGTCACTGGATCTACTAACAATGGTCTATTGTAATATTATCATATTAACTATGATCTTGATTTATCTAATTTAGGACAGGGTAGGTAGCTTGGGAGGGGGATATTGGAAGGGGAGGGCTATACCTAGAATCTTTGTTTAATTTGCCTGTATCCTGGTTATTCATTATGTACTCAGTATGTAAATCCACACAATGCCACATCCGTAAAGTGGTCACCATGAATATATATTTGTTGTTGGAAAGGGTACTGACAGTAATTGATAGGGTAATTCCAAAGCAACCAAATGGGTGAGTCAATCCCAAGAGGAATGAAAATTGTTTTCATGAATACTAGAAGCATGGTGGGTAAACTAACAGACATAATGGAATGTTTTAGAGGCGATGTTGATATATTTTGTATAAATGAATCATGGTTAAATGAGAATATCGATGATGACAACATACGCTGGATAGGTAATCAAATATTTAGGATTGACAGAACTGCCAACAGAAGTGGGGGCCTAGCAACCTTTATCGGTAATGATTTAGCTGATTATACCAGGGTCGTCACTGAATATACATACATTGCTGAAAACATTGAGGTCCAAACACTTTTAATAGATAAGCCCATGAGGCGCAAGAAACTGATTGTGAACATCTATAGACCCCCCAATACTGACCATACTGTATTCTTCACAGCTTTGAACAGCATAATTGATAACATCGATCTGGTGGAGGTAGATGTATGGATTGGAGGCGACTTCAATATTGATTTTAGTGATAAAAATGAAACCAAATGTAAAGCTATGGTCAGCTTCGCCGATGACTACAATCTTAATATTCTGATTGATAGGTGTACTAGACCTAACCCTAACGGGGGCACTGTCATTGACAACATTATTACAAATGCCGAAAATGTTATGTGCAACAAACCGCTACCTATTTTTATAAGTGACCATTTACCGGTACTCGCAGTTCAAAAGAAACAGCCCACTGTTATGCATAAAGCCGCATTCAGTGGCCGCAGCTATAGGAATTATGACAGAATTGATATGGAAGAAGCACTGTTGTATCATGACTGGACCAGCTTCTATAAAGAAGTGGATCCTAATAAGCAGTGGGAGGAAATATTACATGTAGCAAAATTGTATCTTGATACAGCATGTCCTGTTAAACTATTTAATATCAAATCCAGAGATGTTGAATGGATAACACCAGAAATTCGTGAAGCTATCAGAGATAGACAATTACATATGGAGGAGTTTCTAAAACATGGTAACCCTGTTGAGTTGGATGAAGCAAAATCCTGTCGTAGAAGAGTCAGCGTGCTAATTGATGAATCCAAAAAAAGTAATATTAATGATGCATATAATATCGAAGGTGATGGCCACCGGACCTTTTGGCAGAGAGTATCTACACTTATAAAGCCTCCTGAGCAAGGCTCTACCGCGAGTTTTGTACACCACGAGACGGGTGAGGTTGTTGATAGTAGTCTGGCAGCTGAGTACTTTAACGAATTTTTTGCCAATGTTGGATGTAAAATGGCCACTGACATGAACTTTGATATCACTTCTACTACTGTTGTTGATCATGTAGTCGATACACCTTGTGTGAACCCCTCTATTGATTATGAGATTGTTGATTCCATGATTGATAAGATCAACATACATAAATCCAGTGGTGTTGAAGGGATTAATGCTCGCGTATTGAAAGACATACTGACCACTGTTGTTCCACAACTTATTAGTATTTTTAAGAATTCGCTGAAATACGGTATTTACCCCGATGAATGGTCTGTTAGCTCGGTTGTCCCCATTCCCAAAACTGGAGATCTAACTAAAATTGGCAATTGGAGACCCATAAATCTATTACCCTTACCGGGTAGATTTTTAGAAAAAATAATGCATACACATATGTTGGAACACCTCCAAAAAAATAACCTCCTTACCCCGACACAGTACGGCTTCAGGCCGGGTCTAGGGACAGCCGACGCCCTTTTTGATTTTACAAGTTATATTTATAAGGAGCTCGACGACAATAATATTATGAGTGTTTGTTATGTCGATGGCTCCAAGGCCTTTGATTCAGTCCACCATTTATTACTGTTAAAAAAATGTAAAGCACTAAAATTTGATGATTTTACGTTAGCCTGGTTAGAATCCTATCTACATAATAGACGACAAGCTCTTTATTAAATGGTATTAAATCTAGCGAATGTAAAGTTAAATATGGAGTGCCACAGGGTAGTTCCCTCGGTCCACTATTGTTCTTGATATTTGTCAATGATTTTCCTGATGTTATACAAAATAGTAAAGTGTACATGTATGCCGATGACATTGTTTTAATCTCAAAGCACAGTTACATATATGAATCAGAGCAACTTCTTAAAGCTGATGTACTGAGAACTGTTAAGTGGTGCAACGAAAACTGTATTACCATAAACAGTAAGAAAACTCAAGTCATGAGAATCTCTAGAACAAAACTACCGGTAAACACCCAGCCGCTTGAAATATACATTGGTGACACAAGACTTGAAGAGGTGTCAGAGTACAAGTACCTCGGAGCCATTATTGACAGTAATTTCACATTTAAAGCCAATGCCAATAAATTGATACGAACTGTTAGTCATAAGGTAATCCTTCTTGCCAGGATACGTAAATTTTTGGATGAGGTTAAAGCACTGTTAATTTATAAACAGACAATACTGCCATTTATGGATTATGCAAGTTTCTTGTTAGACTGTACCACCAGTGCGTTAAATGGTAAGATACAGAAAATCCAAAATAGGGGATTAAGAATTGTCAAGTTTGGTAACATGTTTGAGAGAAGCTCTGCCACAGACCTACACACCTATTTCTCCATGGACAAATTAGACATTAGAAGGCTTCACCAATTACTGTCCCATATGTTTAAGCTCTCTAAGACTAAAGGAATACACATACCGGTAGAGGCCAGGAGAACTCGTGCTGATGCCAAGGTTAAATTCAGAATCGGTAACTTTATTTATAAAACGATGCAAAAGAGCCCCTACTACCGAGGAGTATGGGAATGGGATGATATCTCATCTGACACCCAAAGATTGGACCTGCGTGTCACATTCAAAAATAAGATCTTGAAAAAACAGCACAGAGTTGCCCTTGTCTGAGGCCTATACTTCGATGGAATGTTGGTCCCCACCATGTAAAGGTGTCCATGATACAAGTATAAAGCATAAATCGTGTTAGTCCTCAACCAAGGCTGAGGTCTATTTACATGATCCGCAGCGTTCATACACATTTAGGTGATTTACTGGAAATTTAGCACTGTCAGGGGATATATGGATATAGATAGGCTAAGGCCTTATTTGTCAGAGGTGACATGGTGACCACGTCGAGACTAAGTCTCAAGAGTAGTATTTATTTTTATATCTTATTTCTTATACATTAAATTGTTTTTCGTTTTGTATTACGGTAATTCTATGTGATAATTATGTGTACACTGTACAAGAAAGCCAAGAGTGGTAGTAGCTCAGACCGTTATTGTATAACGACATGTACAACTGGATACCTATCCGAATGCTATGCTATTGAATAAGAATGCAAGCAACCAATATCTATATATGCTATGTTATAGACAACAAGAGAAGGCTTATTAAGAAGCTGTTTAATTGTCATAAGTTAATCATGTCAAACAAACCCCGGCAGGGTCATACATATTTAAACCTATGAAAACATTATTATATCAATGAAGGAGTGGTCGGCCAATTATTGCCGCTGAAGAAAATGTATTTTAATGTTGGCAATAAAAACCCTTGAAATTGAATTGAATTGAATTTGTACAAATCAGATCTATACAAGTGTTGCTCCCTGAGGTCGTGGTTATTTCTTTTATAATTTGAGTCAAATTAAATTGATCCAAGCATTCTACAAATAATCTCTTATCGTTGGAATTTTGCAAAAAGTTTCCATTAAAATCTCCAATCACAAACACATCATATCCATTTAAATTATCAACCTGAAGCAATAAAGCCTTCATTGTATTACAGAAATTTAATACTGAGCCGCTGGGTGGAAGATAAACATTACATATTAAAGAGCGTTTGGATATGCCTTTAATTGAGAGTAGCCATTGACATTCTATATCCGCGTTGCATCGATTTAAAGTACTAAACTTGTCAGTCGAGCAAGATACATTCTCATCAACATATGCACAGAGACCACCTCCTCTATAAATGCTTATTCTATCATATCTAAATAAATTATACTTTGGAAAGGAGTACAATGTGTCATCATCTTCATCATTTAACCATGTTTCAGAAAATAAAACAATATCTATATCACAGTTCATTAATTCAGTTTTTATACCGGTAGTTTTGTTTCTAATACTCCTAGCGTTTAAATGCACAAGCGAGGTGCCCTTCTTAAAGTCAGGCAAAGAAGCTTTCTTTCAGACTTTCAATCAAACAGTAAAGGTTAGTAAAAGTCCACAAGGACAAGTAATTTCCTATCAACTCAATCACAAAAAGTACCAAAAAAAGAAAAAAATGTATCCCCCCTAACATGAGTTTGCTGCTCTTCTGGCTACTCATGCGTCTTACATTGGTTAGCTTTGTGGCTTTAGTTTCACAAGACGATTCGACATAACATATATTTCAAAATCAAACTAGAACAAAAATTAGATTCAGTCTACCCATACTTATATAGTGACATTGTCAATACAGAGTATGATATACACGTGAGACCAGATCTGTACCGTATATATTTTAAATCCAAGTTTTTCAGCCAATACGGAGTATATATACACGATAAACCATATATTACCGTATACATTTTAAATCAAAGCTTTCTCACTGACATTAGCAATGCAGAGTAGGATGTACCCGAGATAATAAATTTATACCGTAAACATTTTAAATAAGTGTTTTTTAGGCAGCTGACCTGTACGTAATGCTTACAATCGATTCAAATCAAATCAGATCAAATCAAGATTTCCATCACCTTAAACCTTTACCTTTAACTAGTTCACAATATACATATTTCAACAAATTAATAACACCTTTTTACATAGAAGACTCTATAGGTCTAGCCTTACAATGTTGTTTAGTGTCCCAAAAGCCAGCACGAGCTCTCTACCGGTAAGTCTAAGACACCATACAGCAGTGTTTGAAGACTAGGGAAAAATAAAATCTATTATAATATTTAAGAATTTTAAGAATAAGGGCTAATATTTTACTAGAAATTAAATAATTCATTATCTTTGGATAGGACTTTAAAAAATTAAATTGAATTTACATTTTGAAGCTTACAATGAAATTATTTAAGGTTATGTAGTGTAAACAAGTTTAAGGATTGTCATGAATTTTTACACACACAAGAGAGTTTTAGGTTTCCGCTGCGGGCTGCTCTGGAGTGTCGTCAGGGGGCGTTTCAGGTATTTCTGGATCAGGCTGGTCGAGTTGTTCTTGTTCTTGCTCTGGCTGCTGGCCCGCTGGCTTGAACGCTGCTCGTATCCTCTCCAGCACTATACCGTGTAGATTTTCAGCTTTCAGAGTTTCTTGTTTACAGTCCTTAAACTGTCCCAAATGGTACCCTGAGCCCCAGATGGGGTGAAAACTAGCCTCATATAGCTGTTTATCCCCTGTACGCAGTAGGTAGTCTTTCATGGAGGGCTCTGAGAATTTGATTTTGTTCAGTTTTTCATGATACCTTCAGCCTTTTGAGCCCATTCCACAGTCTGTCTTACTCCTTTTGCCTCTGTCATAATTTTGTAGGGACAAGACATGTCCATCATCCTTTTCGCTGCTAGCGGGTTGTGACACTCCATGGCACGAGTCACTTGGTAAGCCTGTTCTACACTGGAGAAGGTGGTTCCATTGAAGTCAACCTTGCACGGGAATAAATTCGACAGCCTGTTATGCTGAGATCTGAAAAGGATTCCATCTGGGGTATTGTTGGTTGTGGCCTGCTCGAGATCAAGTCCTGCTATAGGCAATTGTGACAGTTGGTGGTGTTTATACGTCTTGTTATCGATGATGACAGAGCGCTGACGCAACTGAGCCGAGACATTTTGTTTTTTCGCCAGAAAATAAATCGATCTCAGATCCATAAACTGTCTCCTCTCATCCTCGTCCAACTCGTCGCCAATAGAGACGTTCAGCCATTGTTTCTTGCCTTTCAAATTCTTGAGGTTTTTCATCATGGTTGCTTTAATATTCTCCCGTATAAATTCAAACCTGATCGGCCGCGCTCGTCTCTTGTTGTTGTTGTTTCCGCCATCTTGGTTTCTGGGCGGGGTTGATAAGGGACCTACCCGCGTCACGTTTTCGACAGCTTCTGTACCGACACTCAATCCAGTTTCCCTCAAGAGGCTTCCTACAACCTCAGTCAGATTTTCACCTTGTTTGTCTGGATATCCTTCAATAACCACAACCTTTTTCTTGTATGCAGTGTCCGCCTTGTCAAAGCGTAGCGTGTGGTCTGTCAACACTCTAGTTTGAGCCATTGACACCTCGCTGATTGACTTTAGGGAGTTGTTCAAATTTCCGAGGGTTGTTGTCAAACCACTCAACCCACCTTCTACGGTCGTCAATCTATTTGTAATAGTGTCCAGACTGGTCTTGGTTGTTTCTGCATTTTCTTGAATGGTGGTTAATGTCTTATTAATCCCGTCCAAGGTCCCCAAAAAGTCGGTTGACAGACGTTCCTGTTCCACCATGCGTTCTCCTAGCAGGTTGACGGCTACCACAATGTCAAATGTACTCGCTCTGTGCGCGAGCAAATCCTTCTTCGTCTTTTTGGACATGGTAGCGATTCAAAATGGCTATTCTTGTAGGTCTAGTTGTTCCATGTACCTTAATACGTGTTTGGGCAGGTCTTTAAAGTCAAGCGCTGAAATTTACCCCGGTCTTGCGTCGAATTTCGCCAGGGAGCCGTTTCACCGCTGCTAGCCGGATGCTGCCATGTTTCCTATCTCGAGCCGCAGGCTCTACACATTCCAGAGTCATCTTACACCAACATATTGATAAAGGAATTTGGAATAAATGATACTCACAAATGATAGGTAATTAGAAAAGTTCTGATTGCTTGGCAATTCGGAAGCACATTTTATGATGTTCTATTCCAATATACAGAGGATTTTGATTAGTACTCCTGTCATAATCAAAATCTTGTCAAAGTGAAAAAAAACATGCGCAAAGGACATGAAGGAGGAGTGTAGCATTTCTCATGTATAGATTGTCTGTCGCAATTGATCAACTTTTTATAAGAATGACAGAGACAATTTGACAATGATTTACAATCAAGAAAAGACACGGTTTGTTTCAGGTAATATGGTCAGAAAATGTACGGTTGGTAGGCCGTTTTTGTTTTTTTTAAACTTTTTTTTATAACATGAAACATGGAAATATGATAAAACATGTAGGGTCGGCCTTGTTTTGATAGGTTCGGTCATCACAAAAAGGTGAGCCCACTTCTTAATCCAAGTTGTCAGCACTTTTTATTTTCTTGAAAGCTTTCTCTTTGTGTCAAGCTCAAAACCGCATGGTTTTAATTTATATATTACATGAGAAAACCAGCTAGGTAGAAACCTATAGTAGGTGTGAGCTCTACAGGCAAGATTGCTATCCATAATGCATTATTCCACTTAGCCTCTCAGTTATCAAAGTAAGGTTATAACAACATTTTCAATATGTTCATAACCAAACTCTTAAGGTAAAGGCTCTTGTATTCAAATGTACAGTACACATTCTGCAATCATTACTGAAGGGAAAAGCGCAGTCTTTGAGCCACAGCTTGTGGGTTTGTATCATATTGGCTGTTACATATGTAGGGGTTGGTAGCGGTCCATTGATGTAGGTTGAGGGGTGAAGGTCATTAGTTATAACTGCCACAAGGATTGTGTGGGTGAGAGGCCTGATGGGCAGATCCCTTAACTTCAACAACACCTACAATAGCTACCTCTCAAGCCTGCCACTTATCGGTTCATGACTTCAATGTATCATAATCTGTTAGCATCTTTCTCTCCCCCTTTCCTCCTTCTAGTTACAGCCATATTCAAGTCTCCCTCTGGTTGCTAATGACAGGAACTGTGTAACCTCGGTACCATTCATTACCTCCTTCCCCCAAAGGGTGTGTGGGCAGGGGATTCCGTGACTGGAAGCTGTTAGGCTGTACTTGGGCCATCATAAAATATCAGCAAATAATCCCAACCAAGCTGCACCTGGAATGCTTGTACAGGAAATATATACATTGTATGCTCATAGGCTGTAATAGGCTCTAAGTGCAGTCTATTATAATATAGTATGAGAGGACTACACAATAGTACATGCAGTCCACACAAAGGTGGGACTAGTATAAAAATGGGGTGCTGGGACCTGGAGATTGGTCCTAATGAATGATCAATGCTGACCTCCATTGTGTATATTGACTACAACTTCAGAGCACAGTTGCATGTGTAATGAGTACAAGCGGGGCAGGTGAGTGCACATTCCCATAAATGTAGGTGATTAAGGGCTATGATCAAGGATAACCTGGTCCATCTGTGGCTTTGTGCCACAGGTTCGCAAGGTACTATTCACCTGTTAAACAGTCTTTGTGGAAAACTTTTTTATCCCAAAGGACATTCGGTCCTGCAACTTTTTGATATTGCAGGATCAGCTATATTTTTGAAGGACCAGATAGCCACACATTTAGCATTTGTATTTTAAGTAAAAAACATTTTTGTCCATCAAAAATACATTTTCATTTGTAAGCATCTATTGTTTAATCAGGATATATACATAGATTTACACAGTATATTTGCAAACATATTTCAGATATAGAGACTAAAATATTTTAGTTTGGAAAAGCCCAACATGTGACTAGAAATTCAGTCTACTCTTGTCAATCTGCTGAACTGGTGGCATTTGTTGTCGTGTCAAACGATAGTAAATGCTTGATTATGGCATAATACGATCAAATATGGAAGTGATCGCTATGCTAAATTGTAAGCACTGATTTTCGAAATGTTTCTATGGTCATAAAATGGCAAAATAAAAATAAAACACCCATCTCCACTTTTTGTGGTTGCCGTAGAAAATGGCATCATGTTAGAAATAGTTTCTGGGATGATTTGTATAGGAATCTGTTAAATTACTCCCTCCTTTTTCTCCTCATTCTCCTTCTTTTCACGATCACAATCTTACCTTTCACATAATCTTGACAGCCACACAGACTAATAAGCACATACTGCTGAGGATCCGTTGGATATAATCATCTCAGAAAAAAACGGATATATAGGGCTTCATCATCTTAATGTTATGAAAGCCATAATCATGTCAATTCTTATATCTCAATTAATCGCATCTTTGTAAACTGCTTATTTAAATTTGCCAACATTCCAATCTCAACACCCTATACTGTAGGGTTCTTTTTGATAGTCCTAGGAGACTTTAGATTAGTGCCTAAAGATATGCAGCGGCCACTTACTATCCCGGCTGGATAGAATAAGTACCTCCAGTCCTTAACATAATCATGAAGCAAGTCATCTTGCCGGACCGCTGAGAGGTCCCTCACAGAAACTGTGCTATGGTAAGAAAGTTTTTCCAGGCGGTGCACAGAAATAGGCTGTTAGCACATCAGGCCTTATATACCTCATATACCTTATGTAAGGTATAAGTTAATGTTTGTACTATCACCATAAGAATTGTTTTTCCTTGAAACGGTCCTGGTAGGCAAAGCCTTATCTTCATTCATCTTTTCCTTTAGAGCACATATCCCCAAGCAGTTGAACCTGCAGATTGCTGCTGCCAGACTTTTCCTAGACACAACAAACAGAAGAAGGGAAGTGTGTAGAGACTGTGAGCCGCCATTAGTCTCACTTGTAAGATATCAATGCTATCATCCAATCAAGATTGGAGCCATATTTAAGGGTCAGCGAGCATAGGATATTGTCAGCGTATAGCTAGAGGAGAAAATAATTAGCCGGAACCTTCTCACCTCCCTCCTCAGGAGGAACACAGGAGGGTAAGAAGATATGTTAGGGTGGGGAGCAACAGTACACCAAGCAAGGAAAGAGAAAAGAAGGAGAAAACAGGAATAGAGCGAGCATGGGGGGTAGAGGACATTACAGTGGGCTCATGGTGTGGTCTGTATTTGAGCAAAGTGGGTAAGCTTATAGCAATAAAAGCAATGTTCTAGCAGTAGCAGTATTCATCTTAATGTTCAGCAGCTTTTTTCATTTCAATTATAGAAATAAATTACTATTTTTTTCAATTTAATCATAAGGGAGCTTTTTTCCAAATAGTGCAATTGATACTAGATCAATGTTTGTTCAGGTTTCATGTAGTCATTCATCAATGTGTAAAAGCAATTCTAATCACCAGTTTTTTATACACATCAAATACTGTTAATCTAAGTGTCAACATACTTTTTAGGAAACTGAGAAACCAATGGGTCTGGCTTTAGATTAAATTGACCATTATTAACCATATTACCTTACTGGAGGAAACCTATTGTGGTCCGTTGTACTTGAGCAGAGCAAAGCAGGAGGGAAAAACATTAAGTTTAAACAGGCCTGTTCTGAGAAGCAAATCCAACATTGCTTGGGTAGCTGAAATTCGCTGTCAATAAAATGCTGTCCTTAGACTTTTTATAAACAGGGTATATTACTGCATTTGTAAGGAGGCATACGGTCTTGTTGTTCTGACGTTGTAATGGACTGCAGCATTCTGCTTTACCTTGCTTTGACACATGAGAGTTGAGCATATTTGGTAGAATCCTATTCCTGTTGCAGTGTGTATTCTCTGTATTGGTTTAACTTTTTATTCACTATGCTACAGTACCTTCCATCATTATCAATATTCCATCTAGAACAGATATTTCTTTGAAGCTGTTGACTGGAGCTCAAATTAAGCATCACAGATGGAAACACTTTCATTACATAATCTAGGTGTCACACCTGGCCAACAAATATCATTGACTTGCAAAAGGTTCTTTCTGAGATTGATGGCCGTTGATGTGGTAAAATGCTGTGGCAGCAAGGTTGAATGCTAATCCCTCCTTATCCAATCACCCTCTAAATCCAGCTTGTGTAATCCCTGCTGATCTCCTCCCAATGACGTCTACCCTTGCAGCTGCAGCTTCGGGTGTCATAGAGTCAGGTGTTATAGTTGACATTCAGAAACAGAAGTCAGGTGCTGTCTTATTGAAAACTTTGTAGGATGTTAAATTATTGTAATTTAATTTTAAGAGCTTCAGCAAGAAGTGCTAGTTACAATATATCATATATTCCTGTCAAGATGGTAATCCACAAAAACACAATTATTATCTAAGAACAGAGAGAGGTTGTTGATTAGGGGAGTAAAAGATTTGACAGTTGAGAATCGCTATGAGTTCACTTCTTGTCATGTAAAAAGCCAGCCCATTGTGATAATTAAGAGGAAGCCATCAAGGCAACAATGTACTCATGAGAAGTCCTTCCAAAAAGTTATCACACATCAACTGCTCATTAAAACTGATGACAATTCTGTGGGATGAAGTTGGTTAAGCTTAAAAAGCCAATTTCCTCAAATCATGTATGTAGTCATTTGGCTCTTGTACAATTAGCAGTTGTTTCTTACGGTGCCTTTTTGCCTCATAAGGTCCAACAGTTGTTTCTCCAACCAATAACTAAGTTAACAAACATTTAACTCAGAAAAGTGGACATTTGGAAAAAGGGAAGGATTCTAATTTAAAAACTAGGAGTTCACCTCAAGGTATCATTAAAATAAAATGATGACACAGACTATTTAAAGTAAACATTTACAAACTGCTAAAGGCTGCTTATCTTATGGTCAATGACATCCCAATCAGCATCATGTACCTTCAGGCATCAACAGAAACCAAGTGAATGGATCTGTAGGGCCAGTGTCAGGTTAGTTTAAAAGCCATGTGAATAAGTGTAATGTCATGGCACGAAATATGTCACATTCTGTGGTTAGGGCAATTGTTGTGACAGGGCACTCACAGTAAATACCAATTATCAGGACTACTATTGCAGCTGACATGGTGGGACTGAGTGCTATTACTATGCATTTTTTGGGCCATTGTGCAGTTTGTAGCGTCAGCTATTTATCTCTATCACATCATGACCTCTGCTCTGCTCGTGGGATCTGCTCCTACTTTTGATTTAAAGTAGTGTATGGTAGCATTCCCCACCATGGCGGTCAGCCTGCAGTGGTGTGTCCTTGTGGTAGTCAGTGATCCTCTTCTGTACAGATCCAGTAACTAAGGCAGCATTACATTGGCAGGCACAGGACTGTGGTGTAGTAGTTAGCAATAAGATGCTTTTAACCTGAACATCAACTTCTGCAGCATGTTTTTAAGTAGGGGGGAGTTATTTCATTCAAATTGGAGTTACAATTGCTAGACCCATCCTAAAATACTGTACTCATCATCATGAATAAGAACATTATCTGTTTCAATTGAAGGCAGCTATTTAATTGACATGTACATAATAAGGTTTTATGCAACAAACAGAACCAGTACACATAACATATAGCTTGCCATAGCTTGAGAACATGTGGTAATGAATTCACAAACATAAATTTGGACATAGATCGACACCTAACTTTTTGATGAGGAGAAGATTCATAACATTAATTCATGCAATCTTTTCTGTACTAGAGTCTTTTACTGCCTGGGATTTACTTCCCCCTGGCTGTTTTATACTGCTGGTATTTCCAAATGCCCCTCTCGCTGTCCACCCTAGCATAGCATGTGCCAGTGAATGAGACTCACAGGGAGCAAACCTACCCTCCTAGTGACTTAACACCCATGCTGGGTGTACTCAACCTCTTTGTGCCGGCTCTTTAATACCACATCAAGCTTTTATCTCCTCACTTAAGATGGCGTAGAGTTTGATGCAATTTAAAGTGGTCTCTTTGGATACATGAGCTGCTTGGTTTCTAAGAAAGGGTCTGGGTGAGCTAGCTAAAGTGTTTATCACTCGAGCACTTGAGGCAAATAGTCCCACTGATACACTGTTCCATCTGACCTTATACAGATCTAGCGTTAATTAATAATTCTCTAGGCTGATGGATCTAAATTTGGAAGCATTTAGAGAAATTACTACATTTTTATCATAACTAATTTCCTACTCCACATGTTAACTCTTACACCAATAGATCTTGATCACTGCATCCCTGTGGAGCTTTCAATATAAGACATCTAATTATTAGTTCAGACTGGTGAATGACATGTTGAGGACACGATTATTCCACTATCTGAGCCATGGTGTTCAGAGTAATTGATTATTGAAATATACATGTAATGTTTTCTAGGCATGCTATGCCAGACGGCAGCAGTAACCCCTCTACGGTTAGCTGTCATGAAAGTGATCTGATGCTGTCCCCATGACCCGGAGTTATCCAGATGGATGAGTGATAGATTGGGTTTTGCCTAACAAGTGTGTGTTGGTGTGTTGTTTACAAGGCTTTCCACTATCCCCACCCACATAATTCCAACGCTGGGTGAAGGACCTTTGGGAGAGAGGCTTTCCAATTGGCAATATGAATAGTATGATTTTTGCACCTCAATGTGTAAAAAAACATATCCAATAGCACTAGGGCTCATGTCACATTATAATCATCATTAAATATGTATCATTATGTGCTGCAATCACATTGCTTTGACAAATACTTAATTATGATCCTTTTGGGAAAATTGCTGAAGTAGAGTGTAGATCATCCAGCCAGTAGCATACCCTTAGGCCAAGATGTTCAGAGTTATTGATTATTGAGGTATGTATGTGTAATGTGTTCTAGGCATGCCATGCCATGCCAGACAGTAGCAGTAACCACCTCATTGTTAACTGTCATGAAAATGATATAACGCTGTCCCCATGACCTGAAATTACCCGGATGGATGAGTGATAGATACCCAAGATAGGGGTTTTACCAAGGAAGTGTGTGTGGGTGTGTTGTTGACAAGACTTCCACTCTCCCTGTTGAAAAATGTCACATGATAATTATCTTTAACTGACCATCTTTCATTTCAAATTTAAACCCAAATGTGTAGTATTGTGTGCTGAATTCATCCTGTTGCATTGGCAAATACTTCATTATGATCCCCTTGATGTTAGACATCCAAACAGACACACCACCTTTGTATTGAGACCATGTGTTTTCTGCCCCCTCTGCCTGACAGCTAAAACAGCCTTTTCTACCAGAGCTAAAGTTACATTACTCCCACACCCATAGCATCATTTGTCCACCATCGAGCTGTTAACATAGTACTGTGTGACAGTAACCAGACGCACTAAGACTGAGGTATAGTTTGGTTTAGCTTATCCATCCAAAATTCAAAAACCAGTTCCTATTTACATATGCACTATCAGATTTTATTTGGGTATACAAGCATTTCATGGATCATGGAGATGTTTTATAATGGTATCCTCTGTTTAAATTCCTGGGTCCATCAATGTCAGACCAAAGCATTCTTCACCATCAACGTCTGTGAAGGTATTTTGCTGTTGCTGTTAGGTCCCCAGATTACTAAAGAGATGGGGTATCAGAGCAATGGAGGTTCATATAAAAGATACATAAGTCCCTATTTTCTAATTACATGAACAGTTAGATAATGGTATGCTAGGGTAGCCAAACAGTAAACGTTTATATATTTCTGTGAATAAAAACATAGAGAATATGATGTCTATGGTTGGGTGTTGATACCAATGTGTGGGCTAAGAGGGTCAAAATCAGCAGGCATGTCACATTGTGTGTCCACTGGGGACAAGCTGTGATCTGCCAGGTATGAAACCCGACCACTGCTCACAGAGCCTTCTGCAGAGGGCAGTTGTTATTGAGTGCCAGAGCTAAAGGGGAAAGCTTCACCATATTCATGTACAAAGCAACAAACATCCCTTCCTGTTTGTTAGATTCAATGGGATACCATAGACTTCATTGGGAAGGTCTTAATTCAATACATTGGCTAATGGATCCAGATTGCTAATTTTGAAACAATACAGCATTATACGCCTGTTATTAGCAGCAATGTGGGTCAAGGTTAAATCTCTATACAAGAAAAAACAGGTGGATGGCATTTCCTCATCACAACTTGGCTACACACGATTTTATGCAGACAGCCCTGTAACCAATGGCACAGAGGAACGTGAGGGTTCTAATGCACCAACCTGGTTACATTGGGCGAAGCACAAACAGTACTTAGTGGTTTAAATTCATCTCAATGTCTCCAATGTCTGTAATAGGAAATTGTCCTGATGCTGGTCACTGACATGGGTCCAATCTAGGACCAATCATGATGGCTAGACCGTTCACTAGCTACCAATCCTGCTCACTAAACACTCAGAGAGTTGAGTAGGGCCTGACAGGGGACAGCATCATGAATTATTATAGCCCCTGGGAAATATGTGTAAGCCCCGTAGCGTGCCAATGCTGGCTAACAAGGGGCAGAGAGAGGTCATTTATTGTCTGTGCTGGATACTACCGGAGGACGATAGGAGGGGAAGGGGTCTGGGAAGGTTGAACTAGATAGCATCAGTTATATTCAGATCAGATTAAGGACTTTCAATTGCTCTTTGTGTATTTGGCAGTGTAGGTTCAACAGGAGCAGAGTGTACCACCTCAGTCAATGTCATTTCCGGGGGAGTCTATACATTTTACAATGACGCATTTACCCCACGGTTATTCTAATGATATTGGGGAATATCCCAACATTTATACATTTTAAATATTCTCTTTAGTTTAATATCTATGCCAAAAAATATATTTCCAATGAACTCAGGACCTAGAAAAATTGATTATTTCAAAAATGTGCATTTCACTCTCGATAGCTCTGATTTTGAATAATGGAACGCACCTGTAATATTTTCCATATCTATTTATATCTCTTTGCGAAATTAAGCTTAGTGATGGTCATGTTAAAACATTGATCCCCTCGTAGGAAGATAGCAAAAATGTATCCTATGAGAATCCTATATTACATTGGTAAGATAACTAAATGTTTTTTCTGTATACACTATTATATCCTATAACCTGTAAACCGTGTATTTCTCTACCTGGGCTATCGCTGCATGCAGGGTAACTACTCAGGGCGCTGCATGCCCCTGTGTACTCACTGTATAGGTGCCACTGCGCTACATGTTATATATAAACCAGGAGGGGTAAGGATATAAGGATGTCTCAAACTTTCAAAGGCTCATTAACGCTCCCTAGTAGATAGATCATTATTCTGTTTTTTACATTGGATTTGTACATATCTCAACTCCGAAGTCCACTATTTATATATTTCCTGGGACAATAAATACATTTTCGATGGAACGCCCTATCAGAGGTGTAAGAAACAAATATTTATTGGGCAGGACCACTTCAACCAGTTCTAGGTGTCGGCTTGTATGAATGATAGTGCAAATATATGCTTATTTTGGAGAAAAGTTGTGTTGATTTTTACAAAAGGTAGTCATAAGCAGTAGGTTTATATCTACCCAAATCGGTCAAAATCAATTACTGTATTCGACGTAATAAGCGCCCTGGGCGTTTATAAAATTATTTTTATGGCATTTTAAGTACTTTAGAGTTTAATTGTCTCCAAAACCGGGAAATTTGAGCCTTTGTTCTAGTGTAAAATGGCCCAAAAGGGGGGGGGGGCGCTTATTAGGGGGAGGGCGCTTATTATGTCGAATACGGTATATATGTTGTTGTTCTTTATCGTGTTCAATTAGGTCAGCTTAATGCAGTCATGGTCAAGTGCTGTAATTTGATCTGTCTACGGTAATGTAGTGTAGGCCTCAGCTACCTGTGTCACATTCTTGGCTTACTCCCAGGATTCAGTATTGACATGGGGACCCTCTCTTGCCCACTCTAGCATGGCTCGATATCCACAAAGTGGCTGTTAATGTTAACTTCCTTACTTGAGGCAGCTCAGAGTGTGAATCAATTTGAAGTGAGACAGTTCCAAAAGTGGGTCTGGGTGAGCTAGTTAATCTGATCACCAGTATGGTAGCTGAGGTGAGACCCAGCCAGCATTGCTTAGTGGGACCCATATGTGTTTTTACGTGGGCAAGCTGATTTGCCCATATCTGGGTTATGGTCCGTTTTGTCCAGGGCTACCAGTGGGATTCCCAATAGGCCAGCCCAGATTCAAAGTGCCCAGTTTAAGCCCTGATTAGATATAAACTATAAAAATGTACAATAAATGGTGATTTCTGGAGGAAAATCAGATGACAGCATGTTTTGAAATATTTACAATGTATTTATGGGAAAAAAAGTTGTCCTGGGCTGGCCCATCTGGGCTCCCACTGGTAGCCCTGGACAAAAAGGGCCATAACCCAGATATGGGCAAGCCCAGTTGGCCCAAGCAAAACACATATGGGCCCCAGGGACCAATGCTTGCTGGGGAGGTACTACTAATAAGCTGATACACCTAGGAAAGGACATAAACTCTGCTAAACTTTTGGGAACAAAAAAATAATAACAAAATGTGCCAGATTCACCCTGCAAGTGATGTATTTATGAGCTTACATATCCTCTTATTAAGGTTGGTCGGAAGCATGATTACCCACCATTAAATGATTTGTTAGCATAAAAAACATAATGATAGGAGAATAAGTACTATGTGTCAACTGGATGTGACACACAAACAGACATATTAGCCTTTACACCTTCAGTCTAAATAAAATAAATTCAATCAGTCAATGTGTAGTACATACAAGTTGCATTATTTTTCTTCTCTAGACATGCTGCAAAGCCAACAAAACTTCCTCCCTGGTACTTGCCTGGTGACAACATCCCCCATATCAGTTACCCTCATTTATTGCACTCCTGTATTCCCCTGTGTACACAAGGCTTTATCCATGTCCTGTATACATCAGTGGTGTGGCATGCAGGGTCAGGCAGACAGGGTCCCGGTGTGGATAACCCCCATCCCCACACTGTCCTCAGTCCCTCACACCACACAGGCATCTGTTCTTGTCACCTGAGTCAACAGGTCACCCCTACATGGCTACACACACAGTGAAGGGCGGGGTTATGGACATTTCATGGGCCATTTCAGCATGTCAGTGCTCTAAAACATAGACAGAAACTGGATTCCTTAATTTCAGTTCTTGCTTTGGGAAGATCTGATAATGTCCATCACACCCCCAGATCATCTTAATAATTAATTGTGTAGAGTCCTAACCATCATCAGACTGATAATAAATACCATAAGGTGATGGAGCTAGGGGATGAGGTAAGTTGAACGAGGTAGTTGTTATCCCGAGGGAGCTAGGGGATGAACACATGCTGATGTCTACCTGTGTCTAGTCGCTGCCAGACTGCCAGCGACAGGAGCAGCTCACACTAAGGGGGCAGATAGAATTAAGTCAATATAAGGCTGGGAATAGTTAATGATTGACACATAGCAACCATATTGTCCTCAGCCTTCAATATTCAAAGAATTCATATCAGAACCCATGCACAGCATATACATTTGTAATGAAAAAACTGGCATGGCGTGCATGTTTGTGACGGAATAATGACCCGTGATAAACCTTTCATGTAACAGTTCAGAATATATGGACAGAACTATAAGAAGGTATTGCCATCATGTTGGTAGACATTAGAGTGATACAACACCCCAAGCTGTACAAAGTGGGACAACCAATGCCTCGGTCTGGCTGATTAATTAGCAACTTTTAAGCTGATCCTACCATGTATGGTAGCTAGCTGCAGGACCCTTTGTGTAAGGCTGCAGGGTCAGGCAGGGCTACTATTACTGCAGCATTCTGGAAATGAACAACCTGAACTTTTTGTGCTGTCCAATACAGGCTTCGTGTAACGATAAGGATGCAAGAAGGAAATAACATCCCTGATGATGGCAGAACACAAGCGTACACATCCTTTTTCTTTAATCTAAACTTTCAATGTGGAAGTTGATCCCCTTGCTAGATACTTTGCTTGGTCAGATGTAGTTCTGTTACCACAGGATCGTATAGAATATACTGACCCAATCATGCAATTTAGATAATACTTAATTTCAGAACAAAAAGAACACCTCTGAAGTAATATAGCTTAACTATTGAGCGAGAGGGACATACAAACGAGTTTGACATAATTTTGTTGATGTAATCTTTGCTCATTATGCCCTCGTCAAGATTGATTCATGTCCAATAAGCTTTGCATTACAACAAGAAAAATGTGGCTTTGACCACAGTCGGGGTTGCTGGCAACCCCTCCCGTGGTCAAAGCCACATTTTTCTTGCATACGCCATGTGGCAACACAATGTCATGACGTGATTTGTAATAATGGTAATGAGTGAATGATTAATATGCAGACACACAGATTCATTTAAATTCCATGTTTCTTCCTATTAGCAATTTAATGTGTGTCCATTGATTTATATAATATAGCCTAGGGGGCCTAGGCCCCAGTAATAGATCTACCACCTAACACCATGTAGGCCTACATTATGTAAGCCTATATTTTCGCTATGGGGTATAGGAGTCCTAGGCCTATGCATAATTCGCTTTTAAAGCATACCTAGCCTACATTGTAGAAATACCTAGATCTAGGCTTATGCTCTAGGCCTACATATGCCTATACTACCATAAATGGAGTGTTCATTTATCAATTACAGGGGAGGATGGTGGGTTGGGGAGGGGGGGGCGTAGAAAATTCTGACCCCACTTGAGGGGGGGGGGCATAAAAATTATGCCCCCCTTTTAGCAAAATAGGCCTATAGCTCAACATTTTTGAGCCTCTCCCCTTCCCAAAAAGAAACACAAAACACGCCTGTAGGTGGTTCCAGAGGGGTAAAAAGCGACCTGGCGACCTGGTACAATAATTTAAGCAACATGGCGACTTTTGTAAAAATATGTTAATAGCAAAAATGGTCTTAAAATCGACTTTGTGACCTGGGCCCTTAATCTTGGTGACTTTCCGACCTGAGGGGCGGACCCCTCTGCACCCCGCCCCTCCCCTGTAGGCTATAGCATAGATGTGACAAACTTTATGCCCCTAGAATTGGCGCGGGAAAATGGTGGGTAGGCCTACAGCGTCTTTCTCACGTCACAATGTTCCCATGGTGACGGGGCCTCATCTACCACGCTCCCACGCCACCGTGACGTTTCCTCTGTACAGCCTACAGGTAATTTAATATTCTCTGGGTTTGATAGCAATATTTGCCATAGATAATTGGATATAGGCCTTCATTTCTCGCACGGCAAACTGTGTATCTTCTGGGGTGGGGCAAGTACTATCTATTGTCATTTACACACGCGGCCGTTGTAGACGTGATAAGGTCACAGTTCTCTAAGTTGGCAATGATTTCGCAAGCCTACGAGTGTCCCACACAGTGAACAGTAAACTACGATATCTCCTACAAACCTGGCCTACAAAGCTCCACAGATTTCATGCAGACAATTTCCGATATTATTTTCATGATCACAATCTGTCTTGTGACGTCATAGGCGCCCCATGAGCCCCATGGTAGCGCCCATGCAAACCGAAAACATTAATAGGGTTGCCATGACGTTGCTGCGCAACGTCAGGTCGCTACGCTCCGGGCAACCCCAAATAATGATGGTGGGAGGAAATGACAAAACCTTGTGTACAAAAGGTTGTAGAAAGCTAGTTTCCTCAAGATATAATACAGTACTCATATTCCCACATATACATATTGATGAAGACACCTTATACTTCCTTGTCCTACAATGAGGAAGGTGTCCCCCCTTGCTGACTCCTGTGCTCAGCCATATGTAGCCCCTTTACTATGGGCTTATATAGAATAAACATATATTATATTGTTCCCAGTGTAGCTACGACTCCCACTCCTGTCTTTGCTGCTAATGTTTATCATAGTAATGGAAAAGTTTGAAAGTCACCTGACATTACTTATTACCAATTGTATTTACATTTGTAATAACATATCATTGCTGATATCTGAGACATGATTGTTTTTTCCTATTTGCTGTCCCTTATCTCCATACTGTCATAGGATTCCTAGAATATTAGAATCGAACATGCCAAGAAATCCATTAGAGATAGCAACCCCAGTGAGAGACAAATATGGTCATGGACTGCTACAACCAAGCAATTACACAATTATACCAGCTGTGTCATCATGAGACCAATGTTGTCTGTCCTACTAGTTGACTGAGACCTACAAATACACATTGACTTCACATGTACATCCTGATACAGATGTACTCACTTATTTGATACATGGTTGCCATGTAAAGATAAAGCTGGGATTCTATACCTTGTATACTCTGAAACTTGTAGCATTTATATATCTTACCATATTTCTCTTAACAGTGAGTCTATTTTTGAGCTGTTTATGCTTAACTTAAATTGGTCACATGCATCTATACCTGCCACAATAACATCTCAAGTGTCTTTTAATATCTGCAACCTGTTGTGACTTGTCTTTCTGGTGTTGCCTTTCTGCTCATATTAAAAAAAAAGACAGAAATGACAGAAATGTTATTCTCCTGGATGTTGACCTCCACATAATGTGTTCCCCAGTGAATAAAATTAGTATTGATATCATAGTATGATATCTGTATAACTCGTGCTTAATATATGATTATAACCCTCCAAAATAACATATACCCCATAAAAGCACTTAAAACCGTAATTTCCTAAAAATATTAAACAACAATTTCTTTACAGGATTTCCTTAACTGCCTCCATACCTGAGGGAATACAACTGACATCATTGATGCTGCTTGCACCATCCTAATAGAGAAAGAATGATCCATTCTCTAACTGATGAATCAGCTCTACACCGATAGAAATACAACTTTGACAGACTTGGACAAGCTAATTAGTTCCAGCTTTAGTGCTGTTATCACCTTTTTATTAGTTTTTAGTTTGCTAATTATTTAACCATCTACCTTTTCTCCTCCTACAGTATACAAAGATGCTGTCTAATTTGGACAAACCGTGAGGATCTATTAAATCTTATTAGCTCAGAAAGAAATGGATGCAAGGGTCTAATCATCTCACAGAAATATCAATGCCATGAAAACCATGATATCATTGTTAATTTAATAAACTCAATTTATTGCAGAAGAGCCTCTGACTATAAATCTCTCACCATATAGTCTGCTCAATCTCTCCATTTTGACACAATGTACCACTGCTGTAATATCTGTAGGCTATACATTTTACCCATGCTATTGTTAGTAAATGTCTCTGCTGTAGGTTAGACGTAGGTGTGTTGTTATATAAGAGCAATCTCAAAGAACCACCACTATCATATTTATCAGCTTTGATGTATTTATATATAAATATCAATGCAAATATGCCATGAGACATCAGCCATAGGACATTCTTAGAAATGGATACTTTTTTCCTGACTACTTCCTTGCTCGCCATGCTAGGGCATGGTGTGGTTCGGACTTCCAGCCAAGATACCAGAAGAGGCCTTAACCAAAAAAGCCTGCAACATGGGGTGAGCTTTATATGGGTGGTCACCTGTAGGAATGATTGCACATATATACCCATCCAAGCAGTCACATACACTTATCCAAGTAGTCATCATTTCCTGGAGAGGAGGTTACCCAGGGAAGCAGTCTTAGATAATGGAACGAGGAGGGATGCTAAAAGGAAGCAGATATATCCAAGCTAAGGCTGATGCATTTCCTACTAACAGGTCTCCTGTGGCTCTGAATCTGTACCATGCTGTGTCCTTGAAAAGGGTCCCCTCCATTAAGGTCTGCAAGCTTTTCTGTACACAGTATGTTCCCCATTTGTCTTGATATGAGAAAGATCCCCTTTTAGTGCAGGCTTCATTTAGATGTTTAGTTGGTCTCATTACCACAGAGTGCCCCGACCCTTACATTAAGCTAAGTCAGCAGTACTCAAGTCCTTAAGTTGTCTTTTCCACTTCCTGGACTCTAGCTGAAGAGTATTTTTAGCAGTCTTTCCCCTGTTAAGATTTTAGATACAAATGTCTTAAGACATAGTATGCCATATCAGATAAGAGACATATTGCTGCATGAGGCAGATGTCTCTCATCCGCTGCCATGTTGTCTCAGGATGCTGAATCTTGATGCAATTATCCGATGATGATGTTTACAGCAAATGTAGCTGACAGAGACAAGACATGTGGGAGGATAGGAGTAGACATGAAGAGAAAGGAGGCTTTGACGGACAGAGAGAGTACTAAACAACGGTCAGGGGTAGGAAAGTGAGACGTAGGGTCAGGAAAATAAGTTTGTTGTTGGATCTGGCATAAGATTGGTAGCCACAGGTGGGTTTGACAGGGTAAATATTTTTTTTGATAACCACATTTTCTTTTTTCAAAGAGAAAAAAAGATAAGTCAATGGAAATAGTGAGTGATAGCTTGTGAATGGCTCAAAACCGGATTTCAAATCAAATAATTAGAAATTGACACAGATGTCCAACTTGCTAAAAAAAAGTATGGTCTGCATGAAATATGAAATATGAAATATATATTTCTTATTGTGATAAAAACTCTTAATCAAGTTATTTAGTGACCATTTGTAGAGGGAGGGAGGGCCAGAAGCTAGTATGTCTGGCTTCAGATTAAATTATCAGTATTTATCATAAATATTTAGATGCAAATGAAATCAAATCTGAAGCAGTATACCCATCCCCCATCCCACACAGCTCTGAGTTTAAACAAGCGTGCTAGTCATTGTGCTGTTAACATTACATGGGACATTCACAAGGCTGAGAAACTGTTTGGAGAACTGTTTGCTCAAATCATTAAGTATCTATAAAACCTCCTCTGCTACGCCTTTAAAGTTTTACCTAAAATGCTACAGCTCCAGGGAGGTTTTCTGTCACAAAATCCACTGAATTTTTAGTATTAGCCATTAGTGACATTCAAACAGCTGCCAGAATGCTTATAGCAGTTTTAGAAATTCTGGAATTCATTATATTCTGTTCTCGATTGAAATACAAACACAGCCAAAATTTGCACACTGATTTGCTTTAAATTAAATTAAACAGAGAGGTTTGATGAGTGTTAATGTTCTTTCATTTAAAATAGGTCTTTCATACAAATTCAGAAAAGCATCAGCTACTATCTGCTCTGTCCATATGTATTGTTAACTCAGTTCTCATTAGAAAAACTAGCCCATTTACTCTAATTAGCGATTGATTTATCCTTCAAGACAATTTTATATTCTCTTGCTATGAAAGAGGTATATGATCCATGCCTAAACATGATGATCAAAACAGTTTAAGACTGATTCTTGTACATATTCAAAAGTAATGTTTATTGAGAGAATTCACTCTGGAAAAATGTTTCAACCATACTAAATGAGGCCTTACAACATAAATATTATAATATTTGGCCAATATGACTCATTAGGCTATACTAAGATAATTAAAATCTAATCATTAAGATACATGAAAGAGTAGTTCAACAACAGATACATTCTAAGAAGAATTGCCTTACGCATTTTGTCCAATCATCAAATATATTCAGCAGAACTACCTAATAACTTCACCTTGAATACACCTTACCCTGCACCCCCTCCACGTCGAAATATCCCAACATCCACAAACATAGCAGGTCAATCATATCAATGTGGTGTATTGTGAAATCCATGTGTGATAACTGAATTGGCAGTTGCACTGCCTGAGATTGGCAGCTAAGTAGGCTTAGTTAATTTCCTATAGAGGAGGGAACCCAGGGAAGCATTTCCTCTATAGACAGGGTTGCAGACAGGGACATATTGATGCTGTAACTAATGCGACAAAGCACTATAAGGGTCCTGGAGCACCAGTCTAGTAGCAATGGATGGGCATAAAGGTACCAAATCGGCTGGTGTTAATCAGTGGAGAAACTGATGCTCATTCTCCATGGGCTGTTTGTCCACAATTATGTCACCAAAATAGCTATGAAACCAATCTTAAATTGTATATTTTGATGAAATTAATTAAGAATTACATGAAATGAATACAGAGATCCATTCTAATCTGTCTGAACTCTTGGTTTCTCCACAAGTGGTGCATTTGACTGCATTACACTCGGCTCTGTCTCGTAAGATGCCTGTAGGTTGGACTAATTATCGCTGACCTCTGTCTATGTAATGGCCAAAGATGCTTTCTATAACAACCACTATAACAATCTTTTACCTGCTTCCAGGTAGCTAACAGATAATCCTAGATGCTATACTCATAGCTAAGGACATATATGTGGTTGGCAGACCAGTCAGTAATGGCAAACTCTGGTAAGTACACACATAGTGAAACAGACCCTTGTTCAGTAAGGCCTTGTAGGAGACAGAACCATACACTTCAGCCCCTGGGAAATCTGTGTTAGCCCTGAAGCCTGCCAATGGTGGCCAACAAGGGCCAGAGAGAGTCCATCAATTGTCTTTGCTGGATACGGCTCTGTGGTGGTCTGGTGGTGGCTGGTATGGGGATTGGTCTCAGGACATTTGGAGCTGTAATCTCTTATTCAAAATTCCGATACTTGATCTAAAATGGTCGTTCTCCATGCTTCTTACTCATAAATGCTGATCTGATGTGAGTAGGTGAAAGACCTTTCAGAAGAAAGACACCTTTTTTAATGACATGACATGGCACTGAATGTAGAAATTGTTGATTAATCATTCCTCGGCTGATTTAGCATTATATGCTCACTGCTTGTCCCCCTCTCCAATCTATAATTCACTGAATGTCTTCAAATAAGCAATACCAGAGAACAAACTTAAGGAGTATACAGAGTGTTAAGGTATAATGACTGACAGCCAGGAAAAGCTGACATAGCACAAGATTTAGCACTCTTTTAGCTAAAATATATCATCTGAATGTGAAATTATTTTAATTGCTTTGTCTTGCACAGACAATATCTGATGTGTAGAGTAAAACACCTTCAGGCTAATGAATATGGTAAGCAGTTGTATATGCATTGTTAAAATATAATCGAACATTACTGAGCTGAAAAACTACAATTCCTTGCTCACCACTATGTATCAAAAGGGTTCATGATAATAGCCCTGGTAACCCTTAGGGATACATCATTAATTGTGGAGAGCGGAGGTCTTCATGTTATTACCCAACCTACCAGCTCTCTGGAATCCTCAGGACCATCAGGCAGCATGTTCTCCAACAGAGTAACCTGCCTCTTAGGTAAAATGAAGCTAAACAGATTCAGCAGGGAAGGCTCATGCCACTGGTTAATCCCACAGGAGCTATAAGTTGGTGGTTAAGACAGCACTGTGCCTTTAGGGGCAGCTAACAGTGGGTACTGATGTTGGTGAGGCTTAGTGTTATTCAGTGTGATGCATACAATTGTCATCTGTTATATTAGAGTGCTACTGTCAGCTTCACAAATATGCAATTATTCTCCACTAAGGGCTGAATTAGTATTTGTTTCTACTAAATAACATGTAAAAGCACACCTAGGAAAAAACTAAATAAATTGTGTAATATAGTGAAGAGTATGTCATATAAGATGTGGATAGGGCACATGTAATCTTAAACTCTTAAAGTCAAAAGCAAGACATCATTTTTGATGGGCAAGTTGTTAAAGACAGATAAAACTAAGGGGGCACCATAGAATGTCATTTTCTGAGATGAAACACTTTTGTTTGAGAAGCAATGTCATGAGTAACTATTAATTTGATACTACTTCCTGTAATGTTTTACCCCCATGTCGAAAACAACTAGTTTTACTTTGATAAATCAGGAGTCAATAGTCCAAAGAGTCTTTTAGGCATGTTCTAAAGCCTGCTGTATGCTGTATGCCACAGACTACACATAGTCTTACAAAACTAATGCAGTAGTTCTCACACCAATCCAACAGTGTGTACCTGTCAATTATATACCTCAATTATTACAGAGATGATCCTTACCTAAGATTGTCTGTTGCAATTCATCAGCTTCTCATTAGAATGACAGAGACAATCTGATAACGATATACAATGAGGAAAACAGTCATTTAGTTTTGGACTTATTTGGATATCAAGTCACATCAACATCTGCAAATCACTGCTGTAATCAACATATTATTACTGTACAGTCTTGAATCTTTTCTATGGGGAAAGCTGTTAGTTTAGGGCCACTTTTTCCTTTACTGAAGCAGAGTCACTGATAGTTTTAACCCCCATTTCTCGCCGGAGTCAAATGCTAGCCCCTTACTTGACAAATAGCACCAAGTGCTAGCCATCAGAATGCACTCCATACAAGTCTCCCTTCTAAAGAAACCCAGTCTCTGTGGTTATATACATGTCTATAACCATTACTGCTATAAGGCTAAGAACGCCACAGCCCGCTGGGATTGAATACTAACTGCACTCAACTCCCAACTGTGCATAATGGCAGGGTGCAGGATGAGATTCTGAGAAATTGATATTATTTGTTAGCCACTGGCACTATAGCTGTGGTAAGAAAGTTGATGTTTTCCAGCTAGTGCACCAGAGGAGGCTGTAACCACATTAGGCTGCCCAGTGAGATGAGGGTCATATTGGAAGTCACCTATGGGAAGATCTCCTCCCCAAACTGATTCTGGCAGCTTCAAAGCTTCATTGGATAGGACTGGATGTGGTCCTATTTATATCCAGCTCCTGGTCAGCGTGCAGCTGAGTGTTACAGAGGGAGTTGGAGACGGGAAGGGGAGGATTCCTGGGACGATCTATGTCCTACCACCTGGTGTCCAGGGTCCACTTTACTGTATACCAAGCTGTGGGCACTATAGGGGTCCTGTCACCAAAATTATATCTGCCTGGGGGTGAGTTCTGTATTGGGTCCTGGCTCCATCACTGCATTCCCAGCTGTGTATGCTCCAGGGTTTCTGCTACCAAATAATTCACCTGTAGCATTCTATCAGTATACTTGGTGCTGACATAGAACGGAATCTCATTTTAAGATAATAAGCTATTGATTTATCCTTCAGGAACAATATATTTTCTGTTTTGATCTATATTTGATACTGGGAATTGGTGTCATTATTTTTCTGTATTCTCTCAGAAAGCCAGTATGAAGTATATTCAAAAGATGACAAATCTTCAAGGATTACATTGCCTCAGAGACACTATCAGAACAGCATAATTGAATATAAAAATTGTTTTATTTTAAAAACAATTTCAGGACAAATTGAGATTTCATCTTTCTGAAATAAGGGGACCTGGCTGGGCTCTTTCTGACCTACATTGGAAACCTGACACCTGCTTGGGTGGGGGTCCTGAGTCGCATAGCTGATCAATAAGGTAAGGGGTTATATATTGCTTCTTTTGATGGACAACTAATCATGTAAATGCAATTTTACGCCTCACCACCCCTTTGAAGTAGCACCTCCCCTAGAAACCACATCCTCCAAAGTCAACCCTACATTATACATATTGCTAGTTGTAAGGTCCTGTGTGTAGAGTCTGCAGGGTCAGGCAGGGCTACTGTTACTGCAGTACTCATAAAATGAACAACCTATACCCTTCGTGTCCAATACAAGTTTTGTATTACAATAATGATAGTGGGAGGAAATGAGAAAACATTGTGTACAAAAGGTTATAGAAAGCTTGTTTTCTCAAGATAAAGACAGAACTCATATTCCTAGACATACATATTTATGAAGACACTTTATTTTTGCTTGTCCTACAATGAGGAAGGTGTCCCCCTTGCGGACTCCTATGCTCAGCCATATGTAGCCCTTTACTATGGGCTTATATAGGATATACTCACTGCAATTCAGTAGATACTTTAATTTATAACAAAATTTATCTCAAAGTTATGAGCTGAATTAACATTGTTTTAATCTTGAGACCTTTAACCATATGGAAAATACAAATGAGAAATGAAGAAAACACAATGACTGTGGAATGAACTGAAAATAATTATCGATGAACTTCGTCTAGTGCCAATATCTCTGCTAAGGATTCAAAAACACAGAATGGCTGTTTCATCTTGATGGAGTACCACAAATAGAGTTTTGGGCCAGGATAATTGCTAATGTAGGTAGGCATGAATACAGAAAATGCCCTTTTGTTAATTTGTGACTACACACCCTGACTACAACCAGCCCTCTCCCTCATCCATCATACGCACACTGCACAGATACACAAAGGGTACTGCTATACAACCTTGGTCCTTGAAATAAGGTTGAGGCTGCAAATAATCACATTATGAATTATTCAATAAGGGATCTTTCCTCTAGTGATGCAGGTAAGAATTAAGACGCTCTGTGTGAAAAATAAATGGAGAAATATGTCAACAGAATCTTTTGTATAAAGTAAACTAAGTCCATACTGCAGCATCCTACAATGTAATATTGAGAATAGTACAGGGTGTGATAATTACCATCGTCCATTACACTACCTCCATTAAATACTGCAATCTTATGGTGTTCTGTGAAAATGTCAAGGACGCTTTCATTTTCTTATTATCTTCCATGAGATACATCAACACAACATCTGCCATTCATCAGTCTCACAATGAGAGATTTAATTCTGGGACAAAAGACTTGGGTTAAAATTGAATTTTCCTGTTGGCCTAATTCTGTTGGAATGTGAAGAGAAACAGAAGATGTTTGGGAAAAGTAGGCAGAACATCTACAGGGTTCTCCTTTGTCATGTTTATTGAGTTCTTAGTCAAAAAGTACAACGGATCTGGATCTGAACAAATACCATTCCCTACTGTGTACCATTGCTGTAACAGAACTGGTAGTATGAATTGCATCCACTGCAGTTTGCCACTAGTGTGTATGGACCAGACTCTGCCATGGCCATTTATGTGAAAATGTGGCTAAAACAATGTGCAATTCTGCCAGTTTGTAGTAGGAGCATTTCCCTTTTCAGGTGTGTTCTCAGTATTAGAAGGCAACTCATGTTTAGAAATTGGGGCATTACCATTCAGCATAAGATACAATCTTTTCATTATTGAATTAACAAAGCAATTCTGAATAGGATTAAAGATTCATAGCAATTAATTACTGAAGGGACTCTGTGTCACCTTCAAAGAATAAGGCTCCATTGCTGTATAAATTTAAGCTGCTTTTCTAAATATGAACACTAAAGACATTCAGGACAACTAGAGAAAGTTTAGTTCTTAATTATTGTAGTATTTTATCATTCAGAGAAGATTAGGAGTTGCACAATGTTCAAATGGGCTGTCATTGTGAACAGCCGCCCTGGCATTATGTTTGATTTTGACGCATGGAGATGAATTCAGTGAGAACCAAAGTGTGGGCTATTGAGACTGGAAAAGTCACATGATTTGCCAACATTCAATTTTTTCCCTCTAATTCAACAGGTTGTCTTCATGATGACGGGTTTACGTCCAGCAGCTGTCTCCTACTGAGTCATAATAAGCTGTAAAGTCTGATAAAAATGGAGCTGTCAGCAAACACAGCCTACAGCCTACAGTGAGCATTGCATTTCAGTATTTAATATCAAGATATTTATAGACAAAGGTCCAGAGGTCCTCACTGAGAGTTATTTCACGAGTGCTCCTTTGTGTTTATTTCAGGTCCTTATTATACAAATTTGTTTAAACTATATTAATCAAAATTCCACTTATTTGCTCTGAAAAAGCTCATTTACAGTGGTTAAATCAACAATTTTAATGATTTGACAGGCTGTTAAATACGGACAAGGGTTATTTGACTGGGGGTGTTAAATACGGCCTTCCTTGGTTAAGTCAATGGGAGTTCTGTATTCACCTTGAAATAAAGATGAAAACTAAATCCAAGCCAAAGTATATCCCTCCCTCTCCCATCCCAGCATTGTGTTTGAATAAGCTTGCTAGTTGTACGGATTTCCCTGTTGTAAGAAGGACCACACAATACAGATAGGCTAAAGCTTATCCTGTCCTCCCTTATTCAACGGCCCTCTTCTTATCTGCATGAATAGCACATCATTGTGCTGTTAACACTTTTTTTGCTTTCAATTGCATTAAACAGGGAGGTTTGATGTTAAGTGTCAATACTCTCTCTCTCCCAGTGGGCACAAAACATTGAAACAACATTGACAAATGGTTGACAATGTTGATTCAATGTTAATTCAATGTTGAATCAACGTTGAACTGAATTTTGTGCCCACTGGGCTTTTAAAGGAGGTCTTTTATACAAAGCATCACCTTCCGTCTGCTATGTCCATAGGTAGTGTTGACTTGGTACTCATTAGAAAAACAAGCCCATTGAACCTAATCAGCTATTTATTCCTCCTCCACAATATCATTGTATTCATTTTTTATGGAAGAAATATATATAATCCCTGCTTAAACATGACAAAAGTTACCTTTGTTCAGGGAATTCACTCTAAATATCATTTTTAACCATTGCATACACTCAAAAAGTAAACTTGTCTGCAGACTCTTCTAAGTGACAAGAGAGTGGGTCCTCTAGCTGTAGTTGTCAGATAAAAGATACACTTGGTATGTGCCAGCCCAAAACCTGACTCATGCCAGCCCTAGACTCTTCAATCAGGGTCTGATTCAGGATTTTCCCTGTAGGTGGCATCAGTATAACATGCATTCTGTATGAAGTTGGGGAATGAATTGCATAATTTCTATGTTGATTTTAATTATATTTATGGGAATACACATTCATGTAATGGAGAATCCTGAGATCTATCTATTGGGGATGCTAGAAAAGGTAAAGGAATCAATGTTTTGATACAATTGAGACAAAACAAATATGTGTAGGGCATCGTACACACACTGCACAGATACACAAAGGGTACTGGTATACAACCTTTGTCCTTAAAATATGGTTGAGGCTGCAAGTAATCACATTATGAATTATTCAGAATCTTTTGTATATGGCACTAAGACCATACTGCAGCATCCTACAATGTAATATTGAGAATAGTACAGGGTGTGGTAATTACGATCATCCATTACACTACCTCCATTAAATACTGCAATCTAATGGTGTTCTGTGAAAATGTCAAGGACGCTTTCATTTTCTAATTATCTTCCACAAGATACATCAACGCAACATCTGCCATTCACCAGTCTCACAATGAGAGATTTAATTCTGGGACAAAAGATTTGGGTTAAAATTGGATTTCCTTTTGGCCTAATTCTGTTTCAATGTGAAGAGAAACAGATGATGTTGGGGAAAAGAAGGCAGAACATCTACAGGGTTCTCCTTTGTTATGTTCATTGAGTTCTTAGTCAAAAAGTACAACGGATCTGGATCTGAACAAATATCATTCCCTACTGTGTACCATTGCTGTAACAGAACTGGTAGTATGAATTGCATCCACTGCAGTTTGCCACTAGTGTGTATGGTCCAGACTCTGCCATGGCCATTTATGTGAAAATGTGGCCAAAACAATGTGCCATTCTGCCAGTTTGTAGTAGGATCATTTCCCTTCTCAGGTGTGTTCTCAGTATTAAAATGCAACTCATGTTTGGAAATTGTGGCATTACCATTCAGCATGAGATAAAAGCTTTTTATTATTGGATTAACAAAGCAATTCTGCATACGATTAAAGATTCATAGCAACTATTTACCGAAGGGACTCTGTGTCACCTTCAAAGAATTAGGCTCCATTGCTGTATGAATTTAAGCTGCTTCTCTGAATATGAACCATGAAGACATTCAGGACAAGTAGAGAAAGTTTAGTTCCTAATTATTGTAGCATGTTATCATTCAGAGAAGATTGGGAGATGTACAATGTTCAAATGGGCTGTCATTGTGAACAGCTGCCCTGGAGATGAATTCAGTGAGAACCAGAGTGTGGCAAATTCTTTTTTAACCGTAGAGAATTCAATATAGTGTGGGAAGCTCTGATTGCACCCTCTGTCGCTGCTACTGTCAAGCTTAAGGACATTAAAAAGACATAAACATACAGTAAAACTGTGAGTGAGAAGAACCTAACATCTAAAAGCAGTTATTAAACTACACTATTGATGTATTTATGATGCAAGACAAGGTGCCACTTTAAAAACAACCAGCCAACAGTAATAACGGAAGAAGTTAAGTACTGCCTGTCTGAATGGTGCTAATGGATCTTGTTTGATAACATGCCCCGGCAATGGTTTCTGAAACAGTGTAATGTAGTTTACTAGACAATTAAAATTTGCTGATAATATCTTTGATAAATGTGTTGCAAACTTGACATTATAGTATCAAATTTAGAAGAAGAGGTGACAATTGCTTTCTAATTCTACCATTTCACCCTACTCACTATATCTCTCCCTTCTTAGCTATAATGTTCATAGCTATTTCCCCATGTTTCAACTCTGAATAATGCTTTGTGCCAAAACCTTTTTCTAGCTAGTCCATAATCCTTCACAGGTTGATAAAAAGGTAATATGGAATAGACGTAGTGGAAATTATACAAATGAGAAATCAGTCTTGATTGTGAATGGAGTTTACTGTGTGTACCAGCTGCTGAAGGAGAGTCTTAGGTTTTCAGGCCTAGCTGTTCATTGGCTAAGCCCTCACAGGGCCTAAGAAATAAGGTTAATGCTAGCTACATCAACCCACTTTATGTATTTTTCCAAGAACATTAATCTTATTGTTCCTAGTGTAGCTCTGACTCCCACTCATTTCTTTGCTGTATAAGTTTATTACAGAAATGGATTAGTTTGACAGTCACCTGACATCACTCATCACCCATTGTATTACGATTCATAACAACATATCATTGCCTAGACATGGTTGTATTTACTATTTGCTGCTTAGAGGTCCCTTAATGTAAATGATTTGAGAATGGTGGCCATATTACCTGCTGAGTCGAATGATGGGTGAGGCTGTCGGGCTGACTGAGTTGACAAACCTGACATGAACAAGAAGTAGCTGTGGCTGATTTAATCAGGTATTTAAGTTCCAGCTGCCTCCATGCCACCATTCCCCTGCAAGGTGATGAGGAATGAGGACTGCAGGATGGACCAATTTATTTATATCAAACACAACTATTGTCATCATTCACTTTATTTGAAATGTACTATTGCTGAACCTTCTCATACATACTGCTACTAAGTACTGTAAAGAAATATCTGTTCATCTGAATCTGTAAAACTTGTTCTGCATTAAACATGATGGGTTCCTGTTTCTCTTTGTCAATGGTATCAAGTCAAGTTCATACCAAACGTTGTTGGTCAAGTTAGAGGGAATACTGAAACTGGTTCTGACAATGCTGAACGAAAAAAACAAAGGTGGAAGGTCTTCGGTATGAGACTTTGTCTTGCTAACCTTTCATCTACTCTCCTGTATAACCCCTACCCAGTGAGCACAAAAATCAGTCCAACGTTGAATCAACATTGTATCAACATTGAATCAACATCGACAACCATTTATCAATGTTGATTCAATGTTCTGTGCCCACTGGGTACCCAAGAAAGAACACAACAAGCAACACCAGGTTAAAAAAATTGCCAAAAAGCATCTTCTCCCTCTCTCTCATCCCCCCTGTGTGTGTGAACAGGCTGTTGTAGTTGTGCGGATTTCCCTGTTTTGAGACACAGGGTTTGTGCAGCTTTGTTTAAGTTGGGGCTGCCCTTGAGTAAAACATGTGTGTGGGCAGGACATGAATCTGATACAATTAGATTACATTTTTTACCATCAGTGGTCTACTTTGTGGCTGATGTCTCACTCTAGATTTGCGGTAAAGAGATCATCCAGCCTAACATGGCTAAATACCCACAGAGTGCCTATCAATGAGATTGACACCCACAGCAAACTCACTAATCGGCCTTGTGACGTAGGGTCCCATCTAGCTTCAACCTCCTTACTTTAAGCAGCTTAGAACAAGATTGCATTTAAAGTGGTCTCTCAGGAAGAGCAGCTTGCTTTACAAAAATGTCTGGTTGAGCTGGTTCACGTGTTCACTCTGATATGCCAGATAGCGTATCAGAGTGAACTGAGTAACTTAAGCTGCTGCTAATCTATACAGGGAGGCTGTCTAATCAGGATGTACGGGTGAGGATCTATTAAATCTCACTAGCTCAGAAAGAAATGGATGGAAGGGCCTGAGCACCTCACAGTAAAACCAATGCCGCGAAAACCATGATAAGATTGGTTCTTACATAAACTCAATTTACTGTACCTCTTTGATCCACTAATTTACTAGTAATGACTTTATCAATCTGAAGAAGTCTCAGTGAGATAGCACTCCCAGTTAATTTAAATAACATAACATAGCATCAAAGTCATCTGGAAGCACTCTGTGGCAGACTCAACCGTCCTTCACAGAAACCCTGCCTCAGTGCTGTGTATTAGCCCCACTGATGGTGCCTGATAAGGCCACCGTAGGCTGGAATTGAATACACCGACACCACATACACCCCAAGGTAAATGAGAAAGGAAGGAGGTAGGTGTGGGAAGGCCTTCTCAGGAATGGTTAGATATTTCTGAGCAAGCAATGATAAGCCTTTTTCCCTTGCTGTGCAAGCCAAACACACTCAAAACATTAGAAATGATACATTGCAGTGATTACCTTCATGACAAATTGTGTCCCTGTGGTGGCCTTTGATTCAATCAGGACTGACTATCCATCACATATAAAGGCCGGATTGCTAATGGAAGAAGGCGATACCAGTTGCATGAGGTATTCAACTGAGAAGCACACAAATTATTCATAGGACCTCAGGTTCACCTACCCCCAGATTATAGGCTATTAACATTGACCAGCTAATAACGGTAAAGATTGTATAACTGCTTTGGTATAAAGAGTGTGTGGAGGTTCTATTACTAGATCACCACCTTAGATTAAATAATTTTGGTTCTTGCTTTATGTATATCATGTGTTGTATCTGCAGCCCATCACATTTCCAGGTCATCTTATTGATTGAATTTGTAAATACTACCCATCATCGACAGGATGGATAATTAATTCAATTAAATGATGGGGCTTGGGGATGAGCTGCATGCTGATTTGTACATCTGTTTCAGCTGCTGCCAGACTGTCAGCTTCATGAGCAGCTCACACCAAGGGCAGATTCAGGCTGGGAAGAGATAAAGATTGACATATAGCAACCTGAGTGTAGCCCATGCCAGTGGGAAGTACTATACCGAGTAAAATGTAGTTGAATAGATTATACTGATGTAATGATGGACTCCAAACAATTGAATACCGACCACACCTAACCGCCAGTTGTACATGTGCAAGGACCCTTAGCAGCAGGATCCAAAATGATATTCTCAGATAACACTAATCTTCTCACTTTTCCCCTGCTGTGCATACTGGGGCTTGCTGTGGTAAGGAATTTAACACCGTCCAGTTGGTACACTGAAATGGAATGAAATGGTGATTTGTTGGGCTCAGTTAGAGCTTTATAGAAGCTGTCACTTATAGAAACGGTTCTTCCAAGTACCTATCCAGGCTGTCAAGGCTTTACAGAAACAGGCACAGTATGGTCATATTCCCTCAGCTGACTAGTCTTCTCACCAAGCAGGTAGTGTACATAGACTGTGAACCCTTCATCTCCCGCTATATTGTCCACTTCCTTACTTCACCTTGAAACTTTCTATACAGGTTGCATATCGAGGCTATTCTGCTATAGCATGCTTCCAATGAGAGACATGTCACTGCATGAGGCAGATGTTTCATAACAACCGCCAATTTGGGTCTCCATGGGCACAAATATCCGATATGGGACTGGACCTCCATGTTAGGAGAAAAAATGTTTGAGGATAGGGGTAGACATCAAGATAAGAGAAGTGTATTCAAGTGGGAGTCGAGCGGGACAGGGTAACCAAAAATAAGACTAAGGATGGAAAGTAGGACAGACTGATTGTTACTTGCCGGGTCAGGAATGTCTGGTTGTTATGGTCTTATTTAAGGCAGAAGAATGTTTAAAGCTTTTAACATTAATTGAAGACCTATTTACTTTAGATTTTTAAAACATTTACATTGTGGGACCCAAGGTATCGGATGGAGCAGGGAGACAATTTAAATGATTTTTTTTGACTTTCCTAAAAGTAACCAGACCCATGCTTGGTGCTCTTCATGGTCAAGTAGAAACATATTTTTAACACTTCTTTTAGTATTTACAATAAAAACTGTTAACTTATTATTGTGTGACTTCCTTGTGGACAGGAAGAGGCTCAGAGA
This sequence comes from Harmothoe impar, assembly GCA_947462335.1. Taxonomy (NCBI): domain Eukaryota; kingdom Metazoa; phylum Annelida; class Polychaeta; order Phyllodocida; family Polynoidae; genus Harmothoe; species Harmothoe impar. The sequence continues at coordinate 79,241,930 of OX381708.1, forward strand.
CTTTACTGTCTGGCTACAAATCAAATTACCTGTAATTATTGCAGAACTACGATATCAGGTCAATTTAGTTATCTAATTAATTGGATTACGTCCATAATTGATTACTATATTTTTGTTGTTTATAATAGCTAAGCTAAGTGTGATACTTAAACAATGCTGGTGTCGAATATTTCCAAGCTGAAAAAGTTCTTTTTGTACACCAGGATAAAATAAACGGGTTTAACGTGTCTACGTTAACTCATACTCAAAAAAAAGACCTAATAGTAACATCCTGCCTCTGAGAACAATAAAAGTAATGCCTAATGTTAGAACAGTCAGTGTAGGTTATGTGGATGTCCTTGTTCTTAAAATGACAACAATGAAGGCTTGCATGCCTCTGTCTAAATTAGGTCTTTCTGTGAAGTACAATTTTTGCATATATAAAATATGCTTATCGCTATTGCCAGACCAACAGAAGAGACTGGTTTGATGATTGCATCTTGAGAAGTCATTTGGCCCAAGGCTATATTCACTATACTTTCAAAACCACTTTATTTTCAATTTGAGACAGAAATCATTTCTGTGCAATATAACTGTGACATCCTAGTTCACATCTTTACTGAAACACAGCTAACACAAATTACCAACTAGTGTATTTCATCTCCAGATGAAGTCAATGAACTTGGAAAACAATGACCCATGTCAAAACAAATAAGAAAGTGTTTGTTTTCCAATGTCAATGTCAATGAACTTTCTATTTGAGACATGCTGCAATGCCAACAGAACTTCCTCCCTTGTACCCTAAGGACCCTCAGCTAGCTGTGGGACTACAGGAGTTAGGGTGCAGGACAAATGCTCACTGCAGTAGTAAAGTGGTAAGTTTACAGTGGAGTATTTGACCTGTGAGGCAGACCAAGTACTAACTGTGGGTAGTGAGGCCTGTTAAAACCATGTTGGTCCCCCTGTCCCTGATCCTTAATTTTACCAATTGCGTGATAAAAAGGCAGATTTAGTTTTATGAAACCCTATTGCTGTAATGCTAGAGTCTAGCTCAATGGCAATAGGTAAAAAGTCATGTTCGACTGAAATTAACCCATGCAAGTTCAAAGTGAAATTGTAGGCAGAAGATATAGACCTGACATGAACAAACCAAGGTGTCATGCAACTAACAGAACCAGCTGCTTGATTACCTCAAAAAGGTCTGGGTGAGCTAAAAAGATTTTATCACAGGAGTAGTTAAGGCAAATAGTCATCACACCGCCTGACCAGGGAGTGGATATTTAGTCCTGTTAATAACAGGATCAAACTTTTGTCAATACAATAGGGGTTCTTAAACTATTAAATTCGTTTTCAAATATGCAAAATGCTGTAGGGATTATTTCATATATATCTCTTAATTTCAACCCTTCAAAGTATCAAGGACAAACACCAGGTCAACTTCAACTCCCAGTTAAAGAGGCAGGAGCTGATCGCCCTGGTTATCCTTGTTGCCTCTGGTCTGGTTTCTGTCCTATAACTGAGTGCGTTATCATTGGTTTCATTTTGATCTTTGTGCGCAAACTGCGATGAGTCCATTATACTAACCAGGGAACAATGCTGAGGGGCCGATGCTCAATGTTGTGTGGATTTTATCAGATCAAAATATTGAGTTGGTGACTGATTTTTATCTATATAGTTTAAGTATACATATTTAAGTATTTAGGCATTTTGAGGTGCAGTACGATCTCATCATTTACTTGGTGTATAATGCATCTAGATGACCACAATCCTTTCATAGCTTCAGACATAGATTATGATTATTATCTTTGGTAATACCCTATCTGGCTGAGCAAATAAACTGTACAGTATAAATAATGAATAGTGAAAAATAGGAAAAGGGACCGCCAGAAAAAAATCTTGCCTTACATCTGTCTGTTTGTACAGATTGGAATCAAAGGTATAAAAATGGGTGCAGAATACCAATAATCAGTGTTGCTTGATAATAATTGTATGTTGAATATTATTCATTTTGAACTTTTGAACACCTCAAAAACCTTTGAAAGTCAGCCCACTAAGGACCATATAGTGCTTCGATGTATAGCTACTCAATGGACAATGTATTATTTCAGAAACAGTACATTGACATTGGAACTTTGTTCATGTTTTTTGTGGCTAATGTTTTGGCTATAATCCTTTTTTCAAGTATGCCCAGTTCTTGACACACAGTTCCAGATAATATGAAAAGATAGCCCTGCTGTTTTTACACACCTTTGGTAACCTGTTTAACTAAATGTGGACACAGACAGCAAGTTTCACCCTTTAAGTGTTTTAAATATGACTTCAATGTCCTTTGCACGATGATGCATGATGACAGACCTGATGAGTACACTCCCTAGGGTTACCATCATGCATCATTTCGACCATATAGGACTGCATCAACCCTAAGTTATTTCATGATGCATACATAATTATATCAATTGCTAGTCAGTTAAATGGGCTACATCCATGCATCATGGTGCTAGACAAGTGTGAGGCAGTAGAGCGCTATGGCTCCCTTAACGACCATGATGACCGTGATGGATCTCTCCTGCTGTGACACAGTCAATAACCAGTGTCCAGTTTACTGACAGTCAGCTGGGGCAGTGCCATGATCCATCACAAGACAGACCATTTACACATCCGCTAATCTCCATTAATCTCAGCACATCTCTGGTACCAGGAAGTGAATATAGACAAGCAGGGGATGACGGGTGTTTATGTTAATCTGTGCAGTAACATACTGCTTCATACCCTATCATTGGTAGGATGCATTAATTCAGCACCTGAGAGTAACTCTTTCATGGATTACACTTGTAGACGGTTGGCAGGATGCCCAAATAAAGCACTGGTAATTTGAAGCCAGTACTGTGTTTGTGCCTCATGCTGGCAAATAAACATGACGCCTCCTGGTGATAAAAATAATGTACTTATACTGTTCTGTATGCAGCAATCTTCACACATACACATCATTATACCCTATAATCCTTTTATAAGGGGAAGCAAGCATGGTTCTCCCACATTGTAGTGGCATTGTAGTTAATATATGAATAATGCTGCATGTTTAGGTAAATTGGTGGCTGTTGACTGATGGGCCAGACCAAAATAACCAGCACTCTGCCTCATTTCTACTCAATTAGTTGGTATTTGTAATATTGCATGAGATAAGTCATTTGTCAAATGAGATTAAAAATGTGTAAATGTGACACATGAGAATGCATATACAATTTGTACCAGGAGTCTTTTCTTGTCCTCCCTGGAACTATTTTTAAAAGCTTTCAGTAAAGATGTCAAGAAGTGTTTTTATATTGACTAGATCAAGGGCACAGTGAGTTAAAATTCCAGTAGTAAAATCATGGTTGATTATACCCATTTACACTGCCAACTATGTGCCTGTTTGAAGAGCTATAACCCAGTTGCTTGGGAAGACTGTTGGTTGTGCTCAAAATGGACATGTTGACACACCAGTATGGGAGTCGCTAAGTAGGATTCATTGTTGTGATATCAGGGAGGCGTAATGCATTCGTCAGATATGATGAATCAGCCGTAACATGTGGACTAACATCATAATGAAGAGTGCTGCTGGTGCTGTTGGGTTAGTGGGGCGGTAGTACTACCAATGACTTGCATTAGCCAGAAAGAGAAGATCCTTATTAGACTTAAATTTACAGTTCTAATGAAAAATTCATTAGAAGAAAAGAAAGAAAATTCTGATCACTCTTTTTCTTTTAAATGTAATAAGAAAACTTAATGCCGCTCATTTTTTATTATTATTGTTGTGAAGGGTATTTAATCAAAAGATGAAATGGGATGCGTCCTCCTAATCACAGTTACCAACATCTATGAAACAAAAAGAAGTAGGGATATGTGAAACCCAATTCAGAGAATGCAATTATTTGTTCCACCTCCAAAACACAAAACAAAACAAACCTTGAAAAGGTAGATTAAATGAAGGTGTGTTTTTCTGTTTAATTCAATCTCTGCGCCTGCAGTATGCTGATGTGCCAAGTACCTCACATACTGCAAGGTATAGAATGGCCGAAAAAAAACATTTAAACCTTGTCAGTGTTCAATGTCTGAGTAGAAGGGTGTGTAATGTAGGGCCTTAGCCTCAAAAGGTAGGCTAAAAAACTAGTTGAGCAACTGAAATCTTTAATTAGATGTATAATATATCATCAATTAAAAATAGTTCTTGTGCATTGACACATATCCAGAACCAATATCAATAAGTCCTGATCGGAGGCCTCCATTGCTACAGCCATCATTTATTCTTGGTATTGTAGGGGTCAGGATTACTTGTGCCTTGGTATTAAACCCACAAGGGGATATCCCTCCGGTAATCCTGCTCCCCTCTGTACCATGCCGATCCAGTAACGTGAGAAATCTGATGTGAAAGGGGATGGGGATGTAGCCCAGTGGTAGAGCACCCGCTTTGGAGTGAAGAGCCCCAGGTTTGAGTCTCTGAAATACATCATTTTCGGAGAAAGCATGCCCCTCACAGTACCTTCTCGGTTCAGAGAATTTCCCTCACCATTTTGACCACCCAGAACCCATCCAGTGCAGAAGGCTTGTCTTTCAGTTAGGTCATACAGAGTGACACATATGATTGCATAGCTGAGACCAACAACTGTTCAGAGACATTGGCTTTTAGTTTTAGTATATAAATTCTCACATCTGAAGCTCTCCCCTTTCTTTAGGAAAGGGTCATAGCTTTCATGCTGGGATTAAGTATACTATACTTTGTTTTAGATTCACCACTTTAGACTGGCCATCTTGTTGTCCTGCAGGATTAAGTGAAGTGACAGCCAAATATATATCAGTCATTTTAAAATTATAACAATGAGTGAACAGAGCAAGATTTTTACTTTCATGCAAAGCAAAGCCATTTTATACATGGTTGCCACTGTTTATGATTTGATTGTTTGGACACGATGATTAAGAATAAGATGTCTCCTCATGGGAGCATCCTTTCTTTTGTTTCCCATTCAAATGGTACCCCTGTCCCCTTCTCAGCCTTTCCCTGTACCATTGGGAGGTATATTCCTGTGATGTATTGTGCGATGTTGGCCATACCGTCCCTGCTCCCATTACTGTACAACAGTAATAGTTCTTAGTGGTTCCAATGTAATACAAGCCCCCAGGCCCACTGTCTCTCTCTCACATCACATAGATCAGAGACCCAGCTACAGGAGCAACACTTCAGGTAAGTGCAGGTCCATAATATTACAGTGTGTAGCACCCCAGGCCACAACGTCTATATGACTGCCATTTCATACACAGTTAACATTTTCCATCCATAACTTGCCAAAATAAGGGAGAAATGATGCCATAGATGGTTTCTGTATGGGAGTTCTGTATAGAAAGACATTTGCATCTTACGATCACAGCAAGTCATATTAAGTTACCTGAAGGTTTTTGTTCTAGTTGTGAAGTGTTCGATGATTGATACATGAGATCCAGCTATAGTCCAAGAATAGTAATCCAAGGACAATGTCTGCTTGTGTAGCAGACATCTGATTGAATCAGACCTAGATTAGGACAGCAACAGCACCATTCACAGAATGGGTTTTGTGGTTTGGCTGAATCAAGGCCATTGTGTGCTTATTCCTGGACAGCACCTTGTCTGGAGGTAAATGGTCAGGTGGATAAGGTGTCTCATCTTGTCAGTATTACCTGATAACCAGCTATGGGGGAAACAAGAGACTGTGTCAGGTGAACCCACCACTGAGCACAGCAAAACAAAACAAACAAGACAGTTGACCTGTTACCGTCTACATCCCACGTAAATGCTGAAGACAACATCTGTCAAGACATGTGATGCCCACCAACGACCTTTAACCAGAACACGCATCTCTGTACATAAACACCCTGACAAACAGGATTATATGAAAAGATCATGAAAACTTTTTAAAGTTGGTTATTCCTCACTCTGACTTGTAATAAGGTAGTGCTCATGGCTCATATAACTTATAATGTCATTAGCAAGGTCCCTAGTTTCAAGGTCTTTTTTTTTTAATTCGAGTCCCCAGGGTGAAATATATAACAGCTGAATATAAAGTATTGTGACATATGAATGTGAGTTGATAAAACAAACCATTTCATTGCCTACTGTCACTTATGTCTGCTTCTTTGCACCTTTAAGCTGTGGGAAATGCGTGACAAATATCTTTGTTAACCTCAGTTTGTACAGACCAAGTTGTTGATTGCAATAAACACATGATAAAGGATTCAAGAAGGTATGGTGTTTTACAGCCCTAATCTTACACCTATGTATATGTAATAAGGTAGAGTTGACAAAGCTGAGAACAACTGTGAACAATTGCATTACCTAGAGGGTGCATGCAACACTTCTCCTTTACCTACCTGTCACCACTAGGTATATGGTTTTCAGGTAACCTGCTCATTTATAATCAAGAATGGTATTTTGGGAAAACCCCTCCTGACGCTAAAATGGTACTAAAACTGAATATGTGAGAGCCTTGGTGCATAGAAAACACTAGATAATGAATTGGGGTGTGGGTAGAGGTCCACAGCCCTGCACTTTACTCTGCAGGTAAATTTCACCTGACATCAAGCTGTGGCCTGGAGGATAACTGGGGTGGCAACGTTTCCTTTTCTGTATGAATAATACAACAAAGACCTTTAACACAAACCATGCCTATCATGTAGGGCCTACATAAAACCTGTGAGAGGTGAAGAGGGCAGTGCTCTGTATCTCACACTCTCTAGCATCAACACATTACAATATTCTAAGATTGTGCCCTCATCGTTTTTAAAGGAGAGATTTGACATTTCAGCCCGTATGGGCCTTTAAATTCCAACTGTCCCTCTGACGTATCACATACCTTCTACATCTACAGAGGTTTCCTCGGTAATGCGGCACTTTAGTGCGTAATAAAGTAAGATTTTTCTTTAGTTCAACTGCAATATAGAAGAAGGATGAAGGATGCTTTTGTTTCTTACTCCTTTAGGGGGAGCAGTGTGTGGGTTAGTACTGGGTGCCTTTTAGTGTAGGGACAGTGTGTGGGTTAGTACTGGGTGCCCATTAGAAACGGAGCAGTGTTTGGGTTAGCACTAGGTGCCCTTTAGGGTGGCATCTACCAGAGAGCCAAGTGGGTGTTGATGTGGGCAGTAGCAGAAAGGTGACAGTTGCAGAATAATGGTTTCCTGACACATCTGTCACCATAAGGCTGGGTCAGGGTCAGGCAGTCATGGAGCTGTCGGAACTCTCCTGAGAGGGGAAAACAGTAACAGACATCACCTGAAAACCAGAGGGGTGGGGGGAAGAGAGCAAATCTGTCCTGTATCACAAAACCATGACTGACTTTGAAGTTACATCCTAATCTGACAGCTTTTATGTATTTCTCGTTTTAAAGTATTAGATACCTGATTACTCACATTGTCTTTTTAGCTAAGACTATCTTTCTTACACCATCTTTACAAGTAGATCAGACTCTGGACTGACTTGCTTCAGTTTTCAGTGGAAAAAGTTTCTACCTCCCAGCTTGCCTTTCTGTTGAACACTACCAATGAAGTTTTCAGTTAAAAAGTGTTTCCTCCAGGATTGGATTAATACACTTGGATAAAAGTGACCCATGTGAAAACAAATAGCTGCAAAGTGTTTTTCTGTTGGACAAGGTCAATGAACTTTAAACTCAGAGGAAGGTGGAAGGAGGACATTTGTAATAAGAGGCAGATTAATGACATGGTGATCGGTCTCAGCACATTTCCCCTTTTATTTTTTTAACCAAAAATTATAAAGTATTTGTGGGATTTCTAATGTTTCTCATCCCCATCACTAAATGCCTCTTAAATGTATTACAAATATTATTCATTGACTCACAACCACATATTGGGAATCTAGTAACATTAATATAAGAGCAGTATTAGATTTAAACTCCCTGAAGTCCTACCATTAATATGAAACAGACCTTTTTGAGTTTGTAAACGCGTGTTTATATCATAAGATTACAAAATACGACAGTCATCAAAATACATGTATGGCTGTTCACAGGGTTTACAGGATTATAACAATCTTTAGTATAGTAAACAAAATATTCATAGAATAAAGTGTGTGCCTGAGTTCATAGCTCAGATCTATTCAGCTGCATTTGCTTTAAGCCCTGAATTATATCATTAAACTGTGTGCCTGAGGGATTTACAGCAGACTTCCTGGTTCTGTCTTTCTCTCTAGATGCAGATTGCATTAGTACCTGTCAATATATCAAAGTTAGCTTGATGGATTAAAACTCAGAAGCTTTTAGACATTTTATAGAATGGCTCTTTTTTGGTGACTTCATTTTTTTCTATCCATACTAATATCCTACTTACTACTCACAACATTTATTTTTTTCCAGGGCTTGGCCTTGACACTAAGATACCATACGCCCTGCATGTTTTGCTAAACCACTAAATGGACACATAAGTCCTGACCTTCAGTAGTCCTTTTAGGATAAACAGTGTTTATATGTTTATAAGTGCTTTGACCTTTTCCCAGCCACAATTACCTGGGCATTGCTCCAACCTATGTCAGGCTTGTCACTGAAGTACATTGTAGGCCTTAGTTTGAGACACAGCTCCAGGACATTTTAAAAGTGTACCTATTGGTGTCAGATATGGTTTCTATAAACAATATGAAAAATCCAAAGTGCAGATTTCAAACTTTACAAAAACCCAGATTCTTTTTGATAATATAACTCCAGTTTGTATTATGTGGACTGTATTTTTTTGCATCATAATGGGTAGACCTATTGGTGTGTGTCAGTACTCAGAGGTTACAGCCAAGCACACCCTACCTACACACACTTGTTCAGGGTTGGTGAGAAGCAGAGCACGACAGAGGCAAATGTGAGAAAGGTCAACAGTGGTCTGTAGGTGCATCCAAAGTAGCTATCTAAAGGATCTTGAATCAGCTAACTGAATTGCGTAACACACATTATACAACCCTTAGGTTTGTGAATTCCCACCAGGAACTATGGCTGCCAGCTGATCTCTTTTACACCTGGTGCTGACATGTATACAGAAGTCTAACAGAATGTAACAAAAACACCACAACATGTCCTTCAACACACAATACAAGAAGCAGGGTCATCCTGCTGGCTCTCTTTGATGCCTCAGGTCTGGTTTCCAACCTCTAGCTGAGGATCTTGACTTCAGGGCCTCTTTGATTCTTTTGTGCACCAATCATAGTGTGCAGCAAAGAGGGTCCATTATGATAACCATTGAACACTGTCTGGTTATGACAGGGACCTGTACACCATGTTATACACTGAAAACCTCAGGGTTGTCATTTTAAAAATATCAATACATGTTATGCCCCTTGAGGGCTTTTACTTCATTTAAACTTTGAACATCCTGCCTTTCTCCTGTTTTGTCTTCAAGGATTAGGGGTTCACTAAATGGTGAAATACATTTTTGGAGAACTAGGTATCTTACAACTGTTGTTGTATACTGTTCTGTGAGATGAAGTGATGTTAAACGAGTTAACCTTCATGCAATCATATCTCAAAAGGCTTTAGGATCAGACTCGATCTCATCCAAATTCTTTTTGAAAGCCCATTCAGAGTCTGGTAATATTTAACAAGATAGCTTGTGATGCCTCAGGTGTGAAGGTTAAAGGATGATCCCTGCTTTATTTGGTCCTAATCCTGTCCTCTCTTTTAATGCTGCTTACCTCTTCCCAATCATGCACCTAACCTCACAGCTGGCACACACCTTTAAAAGCAGCAGATGTGAATGCCATAGAATACGGTCCCTGAGTAGGATTTATGTGGATCCTGAATGAAATTTGGATAAGTTGTTTATGTGTATAAGGCTGATCAGGGACAACTAAAGATGGCTAGCTGGAAGCACTCATTATAGGAGGTCACATTGTGCATGAAAGGATGTTAACGACTACTTTAAGACTGCTTTTATGTTTTGCTGTTGTATAGCTCACACTGTCTTGTTAGTTCAGGTGATCCAACTTACATAGTGTTGCTTTGTATATCCAACTTGTATCAATTTTCAGAAGGAATAGATCCTGTGACATGTTTTTGAGGGTTTTGTGGCTTTTCTATTGTCATTTTAATAATAAGTATATGAAGAACTGTTTGCATAGCCTTGAAAATAGAGAGAGAGGTTAGGTCCATCAGAATGTGGAATTGCAGGTATCCACGCAGGTAGTTGGTCAGAGTGTAAGCTGTTCTAACTGAGGTTGTTGGGGAAGAGAGTGGGCTGGTATCACAGAGGTGGGCATGCCTCCCTCAGGTGGTGGGGCAGCAATTTCCGCTCTGAAAGCGACTAGAGCAAGTAGTTACCAGCCAATCAGTGAATGGCCAGATCCTGTGATGTTGACATGTAAGGCAGACCCAGTATGAGCTGTGGGTAGTGAGGCCTATGAAACCACATTGGTCCCAATGTCCATGATGAATAGGTAATGATGAATAGTAAGTCTCGATCAATGGCAATAGGAGAAAAGTAATGTACGACTGAAAGTGCAATTAATCAATGCCAGTATCAAGTGAAATTGTAACCAAAATATATTTACGTGAAATGTACATGAAGTTGTACAAAGGTTAAATGCAACTAACAGAACTGGTACACATAAACTGTATCTTGCCAGACCTATATCAGTGACAAGAGAAAATGTGGTAATTAAATGTAAATGTTATGAACAATAAGAGCTATCTGGTTCATAAACATCCATTTGGACATTGCTGGATGTCACATGATACCTGACCACCTTTTTGTTGAGAAGAAAAAGATAATTCATGAAATGAATTAATGCCATCTTTAAATACTTTTCTGTACTGTGGTCTTGGCTTTTACAACGTGGGATCTACGTGGGGTGTACTTAAGCTCCTTGCCTCTGATCTGTAGGGCTCTATACAGCTTCAACCACCTTACATAAGGTGGCTCAGAGTGTCATTCAATTTAAAGTGGTCTCTTGGGATACAACAGATGCTTGGTTTCGAAGAAACGATCTGGGTTAGCAGGCATATACTTACTAGATCTGATTGCTCATCACAATACAATACAATGATATAGTTTGAATCCATATGAATCATCAGGCAAACAGTCATGGCCTTTAGCTGTGTGTTTTTATTATACATAACAGAGGGACACACAAGGATACCTTTACTTAATCCTGCTATCCTCTGAGCTCTTTCTTCATATCTGATGGATCAAGTCCTTTCTACTTGTACATACATCATACAAGGACAAGAAGAGCTACTTGAGCTGCTTCCTCTGTACCCATTTATCATTTCACCATTGCCTCTGTGTTTTAATGAGGGTCTGCTGGCATACCCTCACAGGGATCAGGTCTGAGCATTCCGTCTGGATTAATTCTAATTTATCCCACCACCCTAAATAGAAATAATTGCCTGATGTTTTGTTTCTGTTCATTTTAGTGGTTGTTAAATGATTGAGTTTAGTTTTACTTATATGAAATGCTGTAGGGGCCTTTCTCACATTTGGAGTCTTTAAATTTCAACCTTAAAACTATAATTAAGTTGATAATATTGTTCTTCTTTGGTTGACTTGTAAAAAAGCCATTTAGTTAAAGTCTTGTTTACCATCACTTTGCTCAAGATTGTTTTATCTTGATTCTTTGTGAAACCGTCTCTTGATTGAACAACAGTGTGTTGTGTATATATGACTCAATAAACTATTGGATACATGTAGACATAGACTCCTGTTGATTGATTAGTGCTGCTAATGGCCATGGGTCCATAATAGTAATAACAGCCATCAGTATCTGTTAATGAGCAGACAATGTTCATGATATACGAGTAGATGAGTCCGGGACCAGATGAGGATATGATGCATCACATGAGGAGTAATGAGACATGACAAATGAGAACCTTATGAAGTGGTCTCTCATCATTATAATACATCATAGACACTGTTCATTAAGGGTCTAGACTAAAGCAGCAATATACCAGCATCCATCCAACTTTTTAATCATTGCGCTGCAAAAATGTGTGGCTATTCTTGATGCTGGCAGCACTGATTGGAATATATCATCAGAATCCGAACCTGCCCTTGGCTGTGAAGTCACCAAACTCACAACAGCATCAGATAATTCATTACATATAAGTGATGAAGACAAACTGTGATGATAGTGTCCTTAATGAGAGACGTCTTCTGGGCTGCAGTGGGCAGCAGGTTTGCAGATCCTCTCCCATCCGTCCTTAGCCAACTGATCCTCTCTCATCAGTAGGGTACTGGAATATCCTGATCAAAAGTCTGGGTTTTACCAGAGAGATTTCTGTAGATTGATGTATGAAACATATTTAGATAGATACATGTCTTACTTGCTTCAATATAATAAAAGTTCTTTTAAAATTGTATCAGTCCATTCTCACATTCCACATATAGTCTCACATATTTCTGACATATGGCGTCATCATAGTCATGCTCAAGAAACATTTTATTTAACCTGTATCTACACCCCTTCCCTGACCTGTTCAACAGATCCACACAATATGCAGACATAGAGAGCATGTTTCAGTATGTAGACACGGACAGGAAGGTTACCTCTGACCATGATGGATCTCTCCTACTGTGACACAGTCAATAACCAGTCACTAATCTCCCATTCATCATAGACAGGTGCTTGGATGACACACATGCCAGGACAGCATAATTCATCATTCTACAGACCATTTCCATGTCCACTCATCTCCATCCATTGATCATGGGGTCCTGGACACCTTCAGTATCATAAAGTGAATACAAATGAGCCTGCGGTTGTGTCAGCATGTTAACCCTTTAGAGGCAGCATAGTGCTTTGATGACATAATGTTGCCATGATGCATCAATGCCACATTACTAAGAGACCAGTGCTGCATTCATGTAATATATATACTGAATCTACTTGGTTAATGCAGTCTGATGAAGCACTGAAAACTTCAACAAGCTTGTGCTAGATCTGCTGAGTTGGACACATTGTTTTAATATAAGGGGACATTTGTAATGCATTGGCAATCAGGTATGAGTATCTGTTAAAAATCAGTTCATGTGTGTGTCACAGTTATTGTGGTCTAAAAGATCCTAATGTTGTACTTGATTTCTATTTCTATGGAAAGAACTAATATTAGATTCTGTTCAGCAATTTTCAGCAACCCAGTCGACAAGACCTGGTACACCATCTTCGAACATGCCTGCCTTTTCTATACCTTCTAAAGATGTCAGGTTATGACCCATATTGCCTTTAGGGAAAAGAAAGGTGTCACATATTTACAGCAGCATCTAGTCAGAATGGTTGGTGCTGTTTGTAATTAGCCCAGTCCGATCGGAGACAACAGCACAACTCCAAGACAAAACATGACACATGAGGGAATTTAAATTATCAGTTTTTGTGCATTGTCATTTGAGGAGCATGTACTACTTGCACTGAGAACCTGTCTGTTGGTGATGCTCTTGGTTATCATGAGGCATTACTACGACCCTGGGAAGTAACCAGTACTGCATTCATACTGATTTTTAATAAGAACATAAAATAGCTGTTTTTCATGCAATTGCACTTACACTATCTTCATCCACGTTTCTAACTAAATCCTCTTCAGATATTGAAGTCCAAAGAACATTTGGCTATATTATGTAACTTGCTGATATTTATTATAAAAACTGTTGCGTATACACTCTTTGAGTCAGATGAATATCACCATTATATATTCATGATATTCCTATACATGTGTCCATTTCAAGAATTTGGTATCACCACAAAATCATACCCCACTCCATCAAACCCAAGTAATATCACTGTAACTGACTTTTTGTTAGTTCTTATGCTGTATTAACGAAATGGAGATGCTGTAGTCAAAAATACAAAAGTAATCAATTATTCATTGTAAGTGTCAACCTTCTCTGTGATTTGATTTAAAGAAATATAATTGCACGTAATTTATATTATTTGTGATCGCTGAATATATTGAAAGGACCTATCAGAGCAGGGTCAGAAGCTGGTTTGTCTGTCTTTGGATTGAATTATCGGTAGTTTGCATTAATTCATTGTACAGATTTCCCTGTTCTGAGGCCGCATGATACAAAAAAGGGATGGTGATTGATGCCTGGGTCATAAAGGCTAAAGCTTATCCTGTCTTAACAGTCACAGAACCGCCATCATGGCCAGCTTGGTCAAAGATGGCACCCAATCCGAGACGTTCACATCGGCTCAATCTGGTGAGACAGAGCCTCATATAGTGAGTACCTGATACTAATTACAGGCCAAGGATGACAGAGAAAATATATAAAGAAATCTAGCATAACACCCACTATCCTAGTGCACAGGTTCTGAATGTACAAAAAGCCATGGCTGCTAATGTCTTCAACAGCTACTTTGTTCAAGCTCTCAGATCACAATGACAAGGGAACCTGCTGGAGGGAGTGTTAACAAGAGCATAACGCGGAATGTACTGTATATTTAGCAGCCTTCACACTGCAAGAGCACAAAAACAAGGACACCTCTTATATCCTTGTGTGTACTTATTAACGAGAGCCTTTAGTGGGATGCAACGTCAGTTTACGCGTCATCAACAATCTCAAGATCATAGTTAAAAGAAAAGGGATCATTCTAAAACATTGTTGTAAAAACAAGAATAGTTGTGTTACCTATGACCACAACTTTAAAAAAGTGCCCTTCTTTTGTAAACTTGATAGAATACCTAAATAAGCCTCCTCTAAAACTGTTACATCCTATTAACACGTGTACAGTCAAAAATGGGTTAAAGGACAGATGAGCCTCTGCAGCTGGCCATCCAATCAGAAGAGGAAGTAAGTGCCCTGACGGCTGGAGGAAAAATGATGCGTAACTGGTTCTCTGTGCTGCTCAAATGAAGCCTTCAGCAGCTCACTACTGACCCCTTCTGCTAGTCAGAGGAGCATGATAACCTAATTTACTCATCGTCAAGCTGTAATCATAGTCCTCTGTTACGATAGCCAGGGGCTTGATTCATAAGTTTGTACGATATAGAGGGCTATTTTACTGCTAAGACCAGTGCTGATCGTCCTGGGGCCAATCTATGCTATGCCTACGACACCTGGTGAGCAGTTGTTAGGTGGAGAAAAATAAGCACACATACGACCAGCTTATCTAATACGACCAGCTTATCTCAACAAAATCGTAGAATGCTGTGGTACAAAAAAAGGGGTGCATTTCACAAGAAATTTGTAGCAAATTTCTCATCTACCTAATTGTACAGAATACCTGTATCAGGTCGTTTTAAGGGCAAAAATGCCCATTGCACAATAGATGGCTGAGACAGCCTCTGAAGTCATCTCAGCCATCTAAGAATTCTTTAATAATGGTTTGTTTTGTACCAAACCAAGATGTTATGTCTGATATTGACATGTATATCACCTTGTGAGAATGTGTGCCTCACAGATTCACAATATTACCCATTTTTTGAAAATCATTATTTAACTATTTTACCCCTAAATCGTAGTATGTGTAATATTCTTATGTCCTTCTACAATACAGTAATTTATTTTTAGATTACTTATTGTTACAACCACCCTTTGCTGGGTAGTGGTATGATTATGTTATGGGCATGTCTCCTACAATCTCATTGTGAAATGATATCAAATTATTTGTACTTCAGCCTTGGATGATGCCTTGACTACTACCTGAAAAAAAACAGGATTTGCCCTGTTTTCCCTACAGACATGATTTTTTGTGGTCGTAGCCTTTCTGAGCTGTCGTACATTGTTATGAATCGAGCCCCAGAGGTACTGAGACTTAGACATTTCTATTTAGCACATGTACAATGTATATTAAATCACATTAGACTATGTGTTTTTCAACCAATGCCATTTAAAAAACAAGAGTCATGATGAGCTGGTTAATCTGCTCACTGGTAAAGTAGCTGAGACATGTGGTACTACTAATAAGCTGATACACGTTGTGGAGAACACTTGGCCGATTCTCATGAAACAAACGAAAAAGTATTAAAATAAATGTGCTACAGTCGACCTAGAAGTTATCTACTAATAGGATTATATCCTCTAACCAACATGGATTGATAGCACCATTACCAATCAATCTTCACTAACAAGCAAAACCGCTAGAATCTAATGGAAAATACTTTTACTATCCAAATTGTTAATGTCAAACTTAATTTCTGTTGGTTGCTTATCTATGGCCAATCTAATATGTCCTAATGCTAGAAGCTGATATGGGTCCAATATAAGACCAATCATGGTTGCTAGGTTTGTCATCAGCTCCCAATGTTGATCACTAAATGACTCAGCATTGATTAGAGCCTGGGATGGGAGAGTACCATACAAGACAACCTCTGGGGAATCCATTTAAGCCTGGTTGCATGCCATTGCAGGCAAACAAGGTGCCATGAGAGGTAATTCATTGTCCATGCTTGACTGAGGGTGATGTGAGTTGGATAGAGCACATATCTGGCCTCTTTAGTAAATGGTTTATCAGATATCTTGCAACTATTTAAATGACCCATTCATGTTCATACACAACAGGCTACAGCTGACACAATAAAGCCTGGTTCTGTCTTGCAGCTTATTTGTTATGTCATAATTATTGAAAACAATTTCAGAAGAAAGAAAATCAGGCTGAATATGTCTGAAAGCAACATGACTGTCCACAAACCTGGTCAGGCTCTCCCTGACCGATATAGTAAACCTGAAGCCTGTTTGGGTGAGAGCTCCTGCTTCACACAACACATCCATCAGGTAGGGGTTAATCTTTTCATAGAATTTGCTAAGCAAGCGATCTTAACACTTCACCACCCTTTCAGATGTTGCAGCTCCCACCAGAAACCACATACCAAACACAAAGCTGCTAAGCCATTTGGTACAAATGAAGAATGAGTGCTCCACTGTAAAACGCAGTTGTTCCCAAACAGCAAAATGTGATGTAACTATTTTTTTGCTGCAAAGCATAATACAGTAATTTGTTTTGTACATGTACATTTCTGTTGCTGTAGATGCAGCTTACAGTAGTGAGTTGTAGACCTACAGCACTTTTCACTCTAGTCTTTTCTATGTGCTTTGTACACAGGGGGTCCTTGGATCGATCTATTTAACATCATTGTCTATGGGTCTCATCTATAGTTTTTATTGTATACTAAACAATTTAGGTGTTATACGATAATGTCTGCATGTTGCTAAAGGAGTGAAATATGAGAACCATGCTGCAGGCCATACTCCAGCTACCTCAATAGCTCAATCAGATACAGCTTCGGACGGTGATAGGAAGGTCCCTACTTCAATCTCCAGTCACACTAGTCATGAAACTATGTACAGTTTCTTCAAGTTTGGATTGTTGTACACAGGCCAAAAGAAACTGCACTTGATTTGCGAGAGATCCTAAATCTGATCCTAAATCCGATCATCTATATGAGAGCTGTGCTAGAGACCTTCCTCCAGCTGTCTCGATAGCTCACTCGGACACAGCATCAACCAATGCCTGGGGTCTGGATCCTCAATCAGCACCTCCTGAGCCCACCCAGCCCTGTGTGGGAGCTAGCTGCAGTACCCTGTGTGTAAGGGCTGCAGGGTGAGACAGGGCTACTGTTACTGCAGTGAACAACCTGAACCCTATTTGTGTTGTCCAATACATGCATAAAGTTACTATAAGGATGAAAGAAGGAAATAACATCCCTGCTGATGGCAGAATATTTGTGTACAAAGGATCTAGCAACCCAGTTTCCTTAATGCAGATATGGTTCTCATATTACTGCATACAAATGGATGAAGAAACTTTAAACTTGCACATCTTACAATATAGATTCTTTGCCATCTGTACTCTCTTTACTATTGGCGCGTATAGAACATACTTACCCCATAATGCTTCTGAATAAATGAAGTAAAAGAGGGCAATACAAACAAGTTAGATATTATCACTTTTTTCATGGAAGCCAAAGTGGATGTAATTCCTTCTAATTATGCCCTAGTCAAGTCTGAAAAAGCGTGATTTCCTGTCGGGTTTGTGGCGTGGTGCACACTTAAGCAATAAGGATGGCAGAATTAAAATGTCATCTTTTTTTTTCACTCATATTCTCCACTCCATTTCTCCATGTAAGATATGAGGGGCCTGTTCTCACAGATACTTCTCATGATCACATCCTACTAATCAGTGCAACAATAGAACAACAAAATCCCAACTGCAGAGTTTCAGATAAATAGGTTGCCAGTGGACTCTAATGGTGGATAAGAGGAGGCCACCAACATTGAGCTAGTTACTGGAGGATTCACCAATTTGTTATTGCAGACACCTTCTATCATCATTGATATGATGTATATAATTGTGTTACACCAATACTTTTCTTAATCAAAAAAGCAAAAAAAAATTTGATTGATAGAAATATGTAGCCCTTTTCACATGAAGGGGGGTTGAATGTAAATATCATTCAATTTAACATTTCTAATAATCCCATTATTCTTGTCAGTGCAACTTAGAGTGAGATGCTAAGTATAGAGTAGCCATATTTATCCATGCCAATCCAGGTTGAAAGGGGAATAGTATTTTATTCTATTTCGGGAATACTAAGCCAATTCCGATCTGAATTGTGGTTTGGTTTGTATGAACTAATGACATTCTTTGTGATCATGCTCAGGGTTCAAATCAGCTGCAATCTATCATATATATATATGACCTTTCATACTGTTAAGACCAAGAAATGATTCGACGAGGACTAGGTGTTTACTCCGCCACTACTCTTTCAAAACTAAATCAGGTACGTCCTTCCCGCTCCCTTGGAGCTTTGGGTCAGCTGACCCCCACTGTGACCTAAATTGGCTCATTCTCATTGGTTGTGACACTAAGGAGGTCAGTCCCTTGTGTTTTAGTCCCAATGTTTGGGCTTCATAACAAACCTTTTATTTATCTGGCAACTAAAAAACTTCAAAAATGAAAATTTATCAGTTACACCTCTAAAAAGAGGGAACCAGTCCAGAGACTGGTTTGATTTGTTATTTTAGAAAAATGTCAATACATTTTTAGTACCAATGTTTGAGTCACACTGTCCAGTGGGTGAGTTCTGAATAGAGTTTCAGCTGTTCAAGCTTCATCAGGTGATTGCAGAGTTTTATGCATTTTATTTTTATCAGTTCCTTTAGGATTGATTAATCACATTTGATTTAATGACCTGTGTGATGATTTTTAGTCAGTCTGTGGTTTTTATGGAAGGGGCTACCTTTTTTTCCCTACACTGAACGCTACATTTATGGTACGCCCGGGAAATATGCATTTAAATTAATTAAAATTAATTAAAATCATTCCCATGGCCCTGTAGTGCAACCAACAGCACGGGAGAACTTTCAATGTAAGACCTTTCATACTGTTCTTGTTAGCCCCCGGGGTCATTGTTGCAGAGTTCCAGTGTATTTTCTCTATTTACTACGCTAGCAATAAATTGAGGCACTCTTGATTCATCTGCCCAACTGAACTAGTGAGATTGAAGCTTCATTTTCTCATAGTTATGCCTAAGGGAGTGGTCATTTTTTAAAAACAGGGGGGGTTGGTTGATTTTCCCGCGAGCGGGGCATAATTCTTCTGGTCCCCACCCCCCGTGGGAGGGGTCAAAATCTTTTTAGTCCCCCCCTCAGGCAAGTTGAAATTGAGGTGCGTCCACCCCTTTGAGCTATAGTAACGCTAGGCCTTTTACACCAAAAAGGGTCCAAATCTTTTTGGTCCCCCCCGTCAAGGGGTCCAAATTATTTTTGGCCCCTCCAAATTCATCGATCCCTCTGTGGTTAAACAATGACCATTCCCTAAAGCTTGTTGCATCTTTAGAAAACCACGATAAAAGATAAACAAAAACAAAGCTTTTTACTGATAATACACTGTAATTTTCAGTGTTTCATTTAAACTTGTTTCAATGAAATTGGAACTCTATGTTGTGCCCTACTGCAGGTATTTTTATCACCAGCTTCATCAATGTCACCTAATGACCATTTGTGTTTATAATTCACATGTTCATCAAAACCAAATAATCAAAAGTGACGAGGTGCATGAATAAAGGATTTTAGCAGGGTTGTTGTTCTACAGCTCTGATCGTATATCTGTGTATTCATAATGAGGTAGAGTTGACTAAGCCTAAAACAACCAGAGGCAGTTGACTTACTTAGAGGGTGCCTGCAACACTTCTCCTTTACCACATGTCACAACCAGGTGTAGGGTTAAAGGTGTAACCTGCTCATGTATAATTAATGAATGGCCTTTCAGAGAAACCCTTCCTGACACTAAAACAGAATATGTGAGAGCCTTGGGGATAGCAGCACACAGTAAACATTACACAAAAGTGTGGGGTCCACAACCCTAAGCTTAACTATCCTGCTCCAGTCTTAATACTTCTCAGTAGTCCCTCACACACACTGTGTCCCAGTAGCTGTTTATAGATGTATATAAGCCACACTGATGGCGGCTAATACACCACCACTACTAACCCCTGTGTTATATCACCAGAAACAATCTCAGCTGAATGGCAGAAGTACCACCAAGTCCTACACGTATCATCAAGCAGCATCAAAGTAATCTTGAGGCACTCTGCCCCAGTGTTAATACTTCGTACTAGTCCCTCAGAGAAACCCTGCCTTAGTAGCTGTATATAGATGTACATATAAGCAACACTGATGGCAGCCGATGAAGCCATGGTAGGCTGAAATTGAAAACCTCACCCCCCCCCCCCCAGTACCAATCCCCAAAGGTGGATGACAAATGAAGGAGGTAGGGGAAGGCCTTCTTAGAAATAACTATATATTTGGTAGCAAGCTATGAGAGGCCATATTCCTTTGCTATGCATACTTTATCTCCTGAAGTAACCTAATACTTTTCAGGCATTACACAGGAATAAGCTGTGACCAGATTAGGCTGTACCCACATAAGGTCAGATGTCAAGGCCTTGTATCAGTAGTCACCTACAAGAAAGTTTCCACCTTGAATCAGTCTATCACCTTAAGTTAGTGTGCTGTCCCTTCCTGCAGGCTGACACACACTATCCGGCTGTTGTGGCTGCATGTCCTAAGCTGTATAACAAGTTCGATAGGAGACATGTTCCTGCATGATGTAGATGTCTCACAGCAACCACCATTTTTCTAAATAGTATAAAAACAATTACTCAATCAGGATTGAGGCATATTAAAGGTCTGGAAAGCTTTTTATATTGAGGAAGGGAAAGAGAGAAGAGAGAAGGACATGCAAGCAATAGAATGAGCAATTGGGGTTTGTATTTGAGAAAGGAGGATTAAACTATAGAAACGAGAATGATTTTCTGCCAGTACCAATATTATTACAGAAATTTGGACATCACCAGGTTGATTTCAACTGATTTCAGATTGTTTCAATTCTGGTTGGAGCTGATTTGAACAACATTTTTAAAATGTCCCGAATGAAACTTAACCCATGTTTTTGGAGGTTTTATTTAGTCCCCATGGTTAGAAACACAATTCTAATAACCAGGTTTTTTTATCATTAACCTCAGGAACTGTTATTATCAGAGTTTTCCAGGAGGCTGAAAAAAGGTGTGTTTGGCTTTAAATCAAATTATCAGCCAATATAAAAGAGAAAGGGAAACCATGGATAAGGAAAAGCAGGATTCAAAAAAAGCCTCCCCACTACCATGTCTTTGTTTAAACAGGCAGTGTTTTGGTTGTTTGGATTTCCCTGTTTTTAGGAAAATAACACACTTTGCTTGTGTGGCTAGGTTTTAAAAGTTGGGGCTGTCCAAACTTAAGGTTAAAAAACCACAATATGTAAATATATATACACAACCTTTCTTGGATATATACTGATGTTAGATAAGTTTAACTTCACCTAAATCTATTTCAATAAGAGACCTTTTAAATGCATTAGAACCATACTAAGCCTGAATCAGATTATTCTGAAAGGCCCATTCAGAGTCTGACAATATGGAAAAGTTAGTCAGTGATGCCTCAGGTGTGAAGGTTAAAGGATAATCCCTGCTTAATCTGGTCCTAATCCAGCCTCTCTTCTAATCTGTCAGCTTACCCTCTCCCACTCATTGCATCTAACCTGACAGCTGGTACACCCCTGTAACAGCAGCCAATGTTAGTGTTGAAGAATCCAGGTCATGAGTAGGATTTGTTAGGATACCCAACAATAGATGAATAAGTTGGTTCGGTATCTTAGGGACATCTAAAGATGAGTACCTGGAAGCACACATTGTGCAAGGTCTCATGATACATGAAAGGATTTGCAAATACATGTTTTTGACTGCTTTGTATATTCAGGTTTTCGAATGTCAGATACCTGATATCTCACATTGTCTTATTGGTTAAGGTGATCAGCCTTCTTACATATTTGCCCCGTAAATCAGAGTTTAAATTGTCAGCACAGATAGTTTCTGTGACTACCTAGATGGCATGTTTTTCTGTTTGACAAGGTCAATGAACTTTCAAGTCAGAGGAGGGAGGATAGGGGACAAGAAAGAGAAAGATGAATGACATGTTGATGGGTCAACACAATTCAATGGCAATGTCAAAACCTTTTATTATTCAAGAAACATTCTCTGAATGCCTAGGAGGCAGTTTTCAGAATTTTTAGCTCCGGCAATAAGACATCTATGTGCAGCAGACATGAAACAAGAGGCTGACCTCTGCATGGACATGTTACGGGAATGCTAAAACAATTTACAATCATGTGAATCAGGAAATTTACTAAACAGTGTGTGTCCAATGTTTAGGTTTAGGTGATGGTTTTAAGGTGTCACTCATACTAAATGATTAACATCATATATCTAATTGAAGTAGGGGGCATGTGGTAGGGTGCTGTCACAAAATGTTGTTTGATCAGCCAACCAGCAAGCAACAGGGCGGAAATAAATAACACAAGACACAGAAGAAGGCACTGTTTTCTGATCTTATTCTGGCCTGATCTGAACCATTGACCTGGAGTCTTGGCCTCAAGTGACATTCAAACTTTTGTCGAAATTGAATTACATCTAGCTGTTGTGAAATGATTTTGGTTGAAAACCCCCAACTATTCTACAAACCAAACTATCCAGAAACTATACTTTGCCTACATGCTGTACCACCATCTGACTGGCTGGCACTAAATCACCACAGACTGTATTCAGTTCTGCTTTATGCCTCAATGGAATGGCTAATGTGCCTGGAGCAGACATGTGAAATGTTTAAAATCTAAGAGTATAAGAAGCTACATACAATTTGACACACAGCTTATTCCAGCAGTTTCTGTAGCTTAAGGGTTTTGTTTCTAGGTAATGTCTTAGCTTACATATAAACATTTGCTTAATAAAATCAGGCAATTTATGACTTTGTGTTACTTCTGGGTCTTTAAGGAACATTTGGCAAAATTGACATGAAGTTACAAATATGAAATAACGAGACAGATACAGCCCTTGTGTTATCCATGATATTGTTATTAACATATCTGACACCCTATGGTTTATTGTCCCCATATTGCGCCAGGAATTCCCCAGCAGCCATTCAATAATCCTACACCAGGTCATGAAGCTGGCTGTTCTGTGTCCGGAATGTTGGCTGTTATAGGATCTCATCTTCCCACAATGGTATTTAGACCTGGAGATGGATATTCTGAGAATGATTACAGATATTTGTCAAATAACTGACAGAGTAAGCTTTTTCATCTCCTTGGTTCTCTGGAAGTGTTATATGAGCGTTTCTCTATACTAGTGAATCGGCAGGGTATTTGCTATGAGCATAACACATTTTTCTACGAAACATTATTGCTTTTCTCTCATTCAGTGTGCGGCTGATGAAGGCAGCTATATCAGGATGGCTATGATTTGTTGAAGTAACATATAATGTAGGAGTCATACATTTATGTTATTGTTATGCACTGTTTTACCACACCATGAAAGTGGTCACATATTGAGGACAGGTGAGATCATGGCATTAATATTCAGGGTGTTATACTTGCTGACTGAATGTGCTGGAGACTACAATGAGCAGAAACTGCTGCTGGTCTTTGGTGGCAATCAAGATGTGTGATTTGGTAACCCCCATTAACTTAACTGAGCTGTTTCAGCTGAGACTTCAGTCTGTGTTAGCCTCATTCAGACCCTGCTTTCCCCTCTGCTTATCCTGTGGGGAGCAGTTCAATTGAGTTCAGCCTGCAGGAATTCAAACTATGTAACTGCCTTGTATCAATCTGCTAGAGGTTATATTACTATACCAGCATCATTCCCATGTCCAGCAGTATTTTGATAATTAATGTGCTGATCCATGAATACTACAAAGGAAGTGCAAAATTGAAAATATATGACTTGAAGTAACTGAGAAGCTTGATGTTATGTGGCTAATTGATGATCTGGCTAGAGGTCCACCAGGCGTATAATAGATTGTAAACCATAGATGTATAACATATAAAACCATAAAAGTACTAGTATGTCTCAAGGTGTATTATTACTGGAAGTATCTTTGCATGGCCTAAGTGCTTGTGGAATAAGAACAGACATCTTGGAGGAGTCTTACTCCATGTGGATTCTCAAACAATGCAATAATATAATTTAAATCCATAAGGTACATGATGCAGACAGCCCTGACCTTCAGCTGTTTTTATTGTACATAATAGAGGAGCACACAGAGATTACTTCACTAAATCCCGCTATGCATGGAGCTCTTTCTTCACATCTAATGTATCAATTCAGTATCATTGTCCTTTCTACTCGCACATACATCACACAAGGACAAACTCAGCTACCTGAGCTGTTTTCTCTGTACCCATTTATCATTTCATCATTGCCTCTGTGTTTTAATGAGCGTCTGCTGGCAGACCCTCACAAGGTCTGAGCATTCCATTTTAATCAATTCTAATTTATCCCACCACCCGCGATAGAAATAATTGGCTGAGGTTTTGTTTCTGTTCATTTTAGTGGTTGTTAAATGATTGAGATTAGTTTTACTCATGTGAAATGCTGTAGAGGGCCTTTTTTATATTCAGAGTCCTTAAATTTCAAACATAAAACTATTATAGAGTTGATAATATGGTTCTTCTTTGGTTGAATTGAAAAAAAGCCTTGTTTAACATCACTTTGCTCTTGTTTCATCTTGATTCTTCGTGAAACTGTCTGTTGATTGAACAACAGTGTGTTGCGTATAGTAAACTAAGTACACTTTTGGATAAATGTAGACATAGACTCCTGCTGATTAATTAGTGCTGCTAATGGCCATGAGTCCATGATAGTAATAACAGCCATCAGTCTCTGTTAATGAGCAGACAATGTTTATGATATACGAGTAGATGAGTCCGGGACCAGATGAGGATATGATGCATCACATGAGGAGTAATGAGACATGACAAATGAGAACCTTATTAAGTGGTCTCTCATCATCATAATACATCATAGACACTGTTCATGTATCAAGGGTCTAGACTAAAGCAGCAATATGCCTGCATCCATCCAACTTTTTAATCGTTGCGCTTCAAAGATGTGTAGCTATTCTTGATGCTGGCAGCACTGATTGGAATATATCATCAGGATCCCAACCCACCCTTGACTGTGAAGTCTAGTGGTTTCTGTCACCAACCTCACAACAGCACCAGATAATTCATTACATATAAGTGATGAAGACAAACTGTGATGATAGTGTCCTTAACGAGAGACGTCTTCTGGGCTGTAGTGGCCAGCAGGTATACAGATTGCTTTTGCTCCAGTGTCTTTAGCTACAATGATAATCCTTCTTAGCCAACTGATTCTCTCCCATCAGTAGGGGTACTGGGATATCCCATTCTATATTCATATATCATACTGCATTTACTTGGTTGATACAGTCTGATGTAGCACTTCAACAAGCTAGTGCTGGAGCTGCTAACTTATCATTTCAATGAAGGGAGGTATATGTAATGCATTGGTAATCAGGTTTGATTAGATGTTAAAACTTAAGGCTATGTCTCACGACCTTGGGCCAATGTTTTTGTCTCTGACCGGGTGCCATCTCTGACCAGGTGCTATCTCTGACAGGGTGCCATCTCTGACCGGGTGCCATCTCTGACCAGGTGCTATCTCTGACCGGGTGCCATCTCTGACTGGGTGCCATCTCTGACACGCACTATTAAAAATGGTTTATTTAGGGTAGATGATGATAAAAATGGGCAACTTATTACTACTTAAAAGAGTTTTAACATTGATTAAACTTTTCAGCCAAATTCTACCTATATCTGCCCTGAATAAACTGTTTCCATTCATGCCGGTCAGAGATGCCATCCAGTCAGAGATAGCACGCAGTCAGAGATGGCACCTGGTCAGAGACGCAAACATTGGCCCAAGGTCGTGAGACATAGCTTTCACCAAAAATGAGTTGAGATGTTTGTCACCATTGTTGTGGTCTAAAAGAGTATATCTCAATGTTTTAGTTGATTTGTATTTTTCATGGGATTCTCATCAGCAATCTATGAAATGTCTTCAAAGTGAAATTTGGGCTTCTAGGTTTAAGATTTTGGGGAACAAGTGCCGCCCTATTTCACTGTGTAATTCATTGACCTCAACTCCTGAATAATATTGGTTCCTTGTACATCATACATCTAATATAGATTTGTGCAGTCAAAGGTGATATAGCCCTGTTATATCAATGACCATAAACATGACCCTTTTTTTGTAGATGGGGATCAGCTGACTCATTAATCATCACACAACCTTGTGTACACTAGCAAGAATCGAACAGTCAGCATGTTTTATCACCACCACACCAAGCTCTATATCAAGTATAAAACCTAGTATAAAGCCTCCCAATTGAGGAAATGACCCACTCTTACAGGGGGGAGAGTTATGTCTACTATTTATACTGAGTAAAACCCATGTTACTTTGATTACATCATTGTAAAATATGAAGAAGCCTTGACTGTAAGCAGAATACTACTACGTAACAGTATAGTTCACATCACCTAATAGCCTCAATCTACTGTCACATTACAGGGAAGTTGCTTAGGATCCTTATAGGACATTGAGTGTCATGATTTTAAGAATGTACCATATAAATTGTAATAGTTGCCCATGTTATTTTTTTACTAGGGCATATGTCAAATGTAAGTTTTGTGTTCATTTCATAGTGATACTGAACATATAGAAGTGGCACTACGGACAACCACCTTTGAGTATGGACACAACCATGAAGTTTAGCATCAGAGCACTTAAATTAGATGCCACTGTCTCTATCATGTGGGCGTGAGTCTCATTTACCCGATTATCTGTCCAGCGACTTGACCCTAATTGAAGCCAGGATCCCAGAGAATGCCGGTTGACACCCACAAATCCAATTTTGGATCCTGTATCTTAGATTCTTACAAAGGAAGA
Source organism: Harmothoe impar (assembly GCA_947462335.1). Taxonomy (NCBI): domain Eukaryota; kingdom Metazoa; phylum Annelida; class Polychaeta; order Phyllodocida; family Polynoidae; genus Harmothoe; species Harmothoe impar. The sequence continues at coordinate 79,269,172 of OX381708.1, forward strand.
ATCTGCCGGTAGCTGCAGCCCCTGTAATTGGCGTCAAAGTAAGTTATGGTTAAATCACCATACAAGGGAGAACCATTGTAGGAAGCACCCACTTCACAGAAGTATGCTACATATGGGGTAACTACACAGTAGGCATGCCCTTACTGTATTGATGGGATAGGGCACTGTGAGGGTGCCTGTGCACAATTCTACTTGCACTACAGATGGTCCTTTATGATAGGCACCAACTTTTTTGTCTTCTGTCTTTCATACAGGGATATAGAGAAGCAAAATGTCTATTAACAATACCAGTGTTATTAAAAGGATTTTGGTTGATAGCCCACCAGCCAAACCTGGTCACTTAACACATTGTGAAACAGCTCTTTGTTGAGTAAGGCCTGACAGCAGACTATCCATTATAATTGTGGGAAATCAGGATAAGCCCGGTAGTGTGTCAAAAGTGGCCAACAAGGGGCCAGGAGACCATTAATTATCTGTGCTGAACACTGACGGAGCATAAGAATTGGCACTCTTTAAGCTTAAATGTCTCCTCTGAATCTGAAATAATTTTCATTGCTTCGTCCTGCACAGACAATATCTGATGTGTAGAGCAAAAACACCTTCGGGCTTGTAAATAGGGTATGTAGAGTGGAGTTAGAGGTCTTCCAGTTTAGTTTCAGAGAGTGGAGTTAGAGGTTTACAAGTCATTACCCAACGTACCAGCTCTCTGGAATCCTCAGGACCATCAGGCAGCATGTTCTCCATCTGAGTAACCTGCCTCTTAGGTAAGATGAGCCTAACAGATTCAGCAGGGAAGGCTCATGACCCGGGTTAATCCCACAGGAGCTATAAGTTGGTGGTAAGGACAGCATGGTGCCTTTGGGTGTAGCTCACAGTGGGTACTGATCTTGGTGCGGCTTAGTGCTATTACGTGTGACACATATATTAGAGTGTTACTGTCAGCTTCACAACGATGTAATTATTCTCCCTTGAGGGCTGCATTATTGTTGGTTTCTACACCTTGGAAAAGACTAAATAAAATGTGTTAGTGTAGAGTATGATATATTAGATGTGGATAGGCTACACATACTCTTAAATTCTCAAAGTCATCTGTTTTCATAGGAAAGTTGCTAAACATTGAGCAGCGTTCATGATTTCATACAGGCCTTGCCCAATCGAGTTTTTATACATAACCGTCCAAAGGAGTATTTTCTAGCAAAACTAAATCTGAATATAATCACATTGTGCTTAATGACGGAGGAGTTCTCTTGTAGGAATAAATGTCTTTACATGTGTAATCTGCATACAGGATTTCAGAAACAAATTGAAGCACTGCATTCATTAGTGTTATTTACAAGCAATCCAAACTACAAACTCCAACTTCAAAATGACAGGGGAAGAAGGCAACTCTGCCTCCCTCTAAAAACAACAACAGCATTCACATTGACAACTTAGTGGCTGCAACCTTAGATGCCTTAACATTATGAGTGGTTCACTACACCAATCATTTAAATCAAATTAAGTCTTTGTGATCAAATAGAACATCAGTCTGATATTGGAATACAGATGGTTTTCCCTGTCCAATGTTGCCTGACATTCCACAGTATTGAGTTAAAAGCCAAGCTAGAAGAATTTGATGCTACAGCACACAGAGACACAAAGTGAAGAGTCCCAGTGACATCAATCAGACATTAATGTCATTAGAAACACCCTAGAGGCAGCTAAAAGGCTCAGCGGACAAGACTGATAAATCAAAGGTGCCACTATAGAATGTCATTTTGTTGGAAGAAACACTATTGTTTGAGAAGGAATATCATGAGTAACTATTAATTTAATGATACTTCCTGTAACAGATGTTTTACCCCCATGTTGAAATTAACTAGTTTCACTTTGATAAATTAGGAGTAATGAGGCCAAAGAGTCTTCTAGGTATATAAGCCTGATGTATGTCACAGGCTCCTCACATAGTCTTACAAAGCTACTGCATTAGTTTTACTCCAATCTAACAGTAAGTAACTGTCAGTTATTTCTGTCAGATATGACTGAGATGATCCTTACCTCAAATGTTAATGATTTATAAGAAATTAGCTTGAAACCATGGTATAATATGAAAGACATTGTGTGTACCAATGTTGGCCATTGGATGTCTAATTAATCACAGGTGATGATGCCTTAGGATGCCTCAGCTTGAAGCCAGCTTATAACATCATGTGATGAACTGTGACTACGACAGAAATTGTGTAGTATGATTCAGTTCATTTACTTTGCACAGATAAATGGGAGTCTGGAGCCTGAAGCAAGGTTAGTCTAGTGGATTTAAGCCATTGGATGTGATGCTGCAACGGTGATGCATCCACCTTTGTTACTTCACGTCAAGCTCTAGTCTACCAGCCTGTGACCTTTGGGAACTCTTGAGGAAACTAAGAATATTCATATCAAAACTGTTCCATCGGAATGAAACGGCTGGAAGAAGGGGCCATGAATTGAAGTGATGTGACAAAGGTTTGTCCTGATTGTTGTCTATGTCCCCGCTGTGTCCCATGAAATGGTCCGTCAAATGGTCGAGGGTTTGTTCAATATATTGTACACCACAATATTTGCAAGTTATAGCGTAGGCTTTGTTGGAACTCTGCAGGTCAGTGTTCTAAATTTTCTATTTTCCTTGCTTTGTTGTTGCCACTGCGGTTTTTGGTTTCATTAGTATTAGTGTTTATAAGCATTAGTGGTAGCGAAAAATAGGAGCAAGTAGTGATACTCGACTACTCCTCATATGATGGCAGTTCAAAATGTGTTAAGGCTTATAGGACATGTTAAAAAGCAACTATATTCAAATTCAAATTCCAGAGTCCTTTTACACCAACGAATTATTGAAGAAATTTGGTAATGATAAATGTTACTCACAAATAAGAAGTAATTAGAAAGGTTCTGATTGCTTGGCATATGAAGTACATTTTAAGATGTTATTTTCCAGTGTAAAGAGGATTTTGATTGACACTCCTGTCATATTAACCTGTAATTGATTCTTTTCAGAGTGAAAAACACCATGCAGAAAGTAAATGAAGGAATCTAGAAATTCTAATATACAGGTTGTCTGTCGCAATTCATTAACTGTACAACGGAAGGATAGGGACAATATGACATCAATAAACAATGAAGAAATCAGTAACTGATATTTGGATTTGGTGAAACTCCTTAGAAAATTAATTTTAAATCTTGATAATACAGGCAAGCATGTTAGGAGTTATTTATAATAAGGCACTAGACAATTTTGTCTTCAAAGCGCATCGTAATACATTTGCAACAATGTTTTAATCTTCTGAAAAAATTATTGTAGGAAATTTTTGTATTTTTTCATCTTTAAAGTGAGACCCACCTGGGCCTCACACTGGGCAAAGCCCAGTCTCACTTTATACAGTGGTCGAAATCTGTCGAGGATTTTTAGAATTCAATTGACAAGTTGAGTGGCTGAAATCCAAGAAGTTCATCAATATCAATATTTGAAATATTGGCAGATCATCTGGGATTACGTTGAGAGGGGACAAAATGGCCGACTTTGTGTTTATTTTAACATTCTTCTAACACATTCAAACACTGTAGTACATTGTCAATGCAACTCGAATAAACCTCTGCATGGGGAGTGACGTCACAGCTCCAGTGACGTCACAGCCTTAGCTACGTTACTACATCACCTAGCAATGTTTCTACGTCACCCAATAGAACTGTGCTGTTCACCCCATCTACCCCCTCAGTCATTATTCTGGTATGACATACATAGATGCCTACAGTTATTGTCTACCACCTACAATTATTCAGTGGTGATTATGGAGATAAAGGAGGAGTAGGAGGCAGAGTCGTAGGACAATTGTGGTCAGGATAAGTCACAGACTACAGAAAGACATATCAAATGGATGGCCAAGTGTACTTTAACCCTCAATCTGTGCTGCATTGGGAGTTTATTAAGAATAATGAGGGCAACATACTTTCATTGCTGCATTACATTTCTTACATCATATAGTCTCTCAAAAGTGCATGAAAACACTGCAGCATCACAACACTGGTAAGTTTTGAAGTATTAAGGTGTTTTCTTGGAATGGGAAGTAATTCTCATCAGAAAACCCACAGGATCATCTATCATTGTGCAACATATACCACACACTACTAGTGGAGCCTATATCAGAACCTGAGTAATTCTGGAGCAGCAAAGGGTCTGAAAATTATACTTTGCAGAATGCCGCTAAGAGGATATGCAAGTCAATCTTTGATATTAAACATCTTTTCAGTAACTTGTTCGAAGTGGAAAAGTAGGAAATTACACAGATATAAACATTTGTAATAACATCTGCCAAGGACAGTGCTAAACCTAATTTTTTGCCAGAAAACCGATATTCTAATCTCTTTAAAAGCATAGTACAGGGAAGCCGCCCCCATTAATCACTTCTGCACATCAACATACTTATGCAAGAATCTGGCGCTTTATATTGGAAAGTTATTGTTACATTTATAGGTTGTATCAGGCACGATACAGTAAACCTCAGGGGGTTCGAGTTACATCTTATTGGCTGTTCATATCATGGTACAGGAAACCCACTCACATACTGGCATGACTCAGCTGTAACAGACTACAAAATGTTCTCTGTGCACAAATTCATGTTCAACACAACATGGATTAAAATACAATATTCCGCTGGAAAACCAGGAGATATCAGGCAGTCATATTTATAATTATACATGTGCAGTACACTTTAGTTTTTGTCATCAGGATTGACTTTTATTGAACATGTAGCAAGGAATGAAAATGCCTAGAGTGGTCTCGACCAATTTCTCATTTTACAGAATAAAAAGGGTGTCAGCACTTTTTCTTTTTTTATTGGGTTATCCTTTCACTTTCTCTTGGTGTCAAGCTCAACACTGCTAGGTAGAAACCTATAGTAGGTGTGAGCTCTACAGGCAAGATTGCTATCCATAATGCATTATTCTGCTAAGTCTTTCAGTCCTCAAAGTGAGGTTATAGCTACATTTTCAATATGTTCATAACCAATTCTTAAGGTATAGGCTCAGAGTAACCTGGTATTCAGATCTACGGTCCACATTCTGCAATCATTACGGAAGGAAAAAGTGCAGGCTTTAAGCCATAACTTGTGGGTTTGTATCATACAGGCTGTTATATCTGTAAGGTATAGGTCCTTTGATGTAGGTTAAGGGGTGAAGGTCATTAGTTGTAACTGGCTCATGGAACGTGTGGGTGAGAAGCCTGATTGGCAGATCCCTCAAATTCAACCACACCTACAATAGCTTCCTATTAAGCCTCCACTTATTTGTCCATGACTTCAAGGTATCATAATCTGTTTCCTACCCCCCCCCCCCCTTTTTTTACTGACATATTCAGGTTTCCATCTGGTCCCTAGTGACAGGCACTTGATAACCTCTGTACCATTCATTTCCTCCTACCCCCAAGATGGTGTGTGGGGAGGGGGTTTCATTACTTGAATCTGTTACATTGTACTTTTAAGAGATATCAGCACATAATCCGCAACCAAGCTGTACCTGGAATACTTTTACATATCTATAGGGTTTGACATAGTATGGTTAGAGGTTGTGACAGGCTTCATCTGTTTAAGTGCCCTCTATTATGGTAAAGTATGCAACTATGGAGAGGTGCCTGCAGTGACCGTCCACACAAAGGTCAGACTAGCATGAAAAGAAATGCTTGGGACTGCACCTGCATCCTAATACTGATCTCCCTTGTGTATATTGACTACAACCTCAGACCACAGTTACATTTGTCTTGAGTACAAGCAGGGTAGGTGAGTGCACATTCCCATGATGGTAGGTGATTGAGGGGTAGGATGTAGTATAACCTGGTCCATGTGTAGCTTTGTGCCATACGTTCATGAGGTATAATTCGGCTGTTGCATGTTCCAAGTGTTGTCCTGTTTATAAATTTATTCTAAAAAATACTTGTGTTTATAGCATGTGCACAGACTTGAAATGAGCTATGTATATATAAATATATGTATATATATATAAATATATATATATATATTTATATATATATATATATATTTATATATATATATATATATATATATATATATATATATAAATATAATATATATGAATGTGGAACTTCTGTGCTCCATGAACTGAAACTTGGAAGTATGCCAAGTAACCTCCTTCAATATATATTACAAATTATTTTCATAGATTAATGCCTGTTGGAACTGCTTTTCCAGTTTGTCTTTCTGAGATGTGAAGTTGCTTATAGATGAGGCATCTAGGAACACACCTTCTTCCGAGCTCAATTTTAGTGTACATTACACATAACATACTATGATTCAAGGTGAATCATATTTTACCAGTGTAGTAATGTCTTCTTTAGGGCATTATTCTGTGATAACGGTTAGTGTGTCTAATACTGTCAGATTAGCCTGGGGTGGTGGTATAGATTATTATGCACACCAGCCATAATACACTAGTACTTATAAGCTGGGTGACCAGGCCTGGACAATCCAGGACATTTTCCATTAGAGGTGTATTAGCCTACAGGGGAGTCTCTTCCAGCAAGGGGAAATCTCCCCTTACTTAGTGCAGCCCCTCGGTCGGCCTCCTGCCCTTATCTCTGTAGAGATAAGGGCCGCTGGGAGAGATAAGGGCTGCCGCCGGTCCGCCCCACCAAGGGGGAATCTCCCAGTGCAGTATCTTATACAGGTGTGATAGTAAGGGAGGGGTAAGGGGGGAAGGGAGTCTACATATAAATGTACCTTATTTAGGCTTTATTTTGACATTTAAATCATTATATCTCGAGAAATACAAGAATGTTATACAAGCCCATTCACATACAACTAGCTAACTATACTGTGTACCTATAGATAGGTTAATCATTTTCAGCAAAGTATGGTAAGATATCAGCAAATTGGATTTTCTAATTGTACAGAAAATCAATGTATAACAACCGAAAGTCAAGGGAAGAAACCCCCTCACCTTATTTTCTCCCTTCAAGGTATGAAAGGTAGGATTTTCCCAACCCGGTGACAGATGTCGGGTGGAGTAGGTGTGAACACCCACTATCCGTCTGACTGGGAACTTAAGTGCTTTATTCTGTGATTAGACTTAGTGGGTCTAAAACTGTCAGGTTAGCCTGGGTTGGTGGTAGGGATGCACACCAGATACAATATATTAATGTTTATGAGGTGGGTGACAGATAGTGGGCTAGGTAGGTGTGAATAATGAAATAGCCCATGGGATTGAGATGCCCCATTCATGCCACAATACCACACGCATCATCGTCATGAATTCATTCATCTGAACGCCTCACCTTGTAAGATTGTAAGATTGTAAGATTGTAAGATTGTAAGATTTTAATTCAAGCAGTAATCACAGCTTTCACTGCGATTTTCAAAGGTTGAAGACCAAATATGTACATATATATATATACAACATATAAATACATAAGATCATAGGTCAGCTTCCCTAAGGTCAGCTGACTATAGCGGTATTATATCATTGTGAAAGTATTTCTGATCAGTACACGTATGATAAAGAAGCATTATATAATGCAAAAGATGGCAGTGATAATGATAGCAGGAGTGGGAGTGTTGGTTAAACTCTAATTTTATCATAATATCATTTTACAAATTACTCTTTTGAAGTTTTTGGATTTGCTGTCCATATAGTGTATACCTCAATACAGTCATGCAGTCAAGCGCATGGATTGACTTGACAGGCTCAGACACCTTTACACACCCCAGCTATCCAGTGCTACCTCTCACTATAACTTAGTATATATCATCCTGTCAGTGTTCCAGAAAGTGTCTTATGATTGATACATAGTGTACTATGACAAATTAGTGACTAGTGCTTATTGTTAGCAAGCATCTGAATTCAATTCTAAATGAATTCAAAGCAATAAGGATATCATATTTGGTATTTTATCTGTCATTATTGTCATTGAATGTCAAACATATTAGTTTACCACAGTGTTATTTTTGAAAACGGGAAAAATGTCACTCTAAAGCTGGAGCTATCAGACATTGACTAGTTTACATTAGGACTCAATAGTTATTCAGTCAGAAGGTGACATCTTACAACAGGGTTTAATTCAAATCATAATGTGTATAGCGCCTGAAAGGTGATGTTATAAAGGTTTCGCATCAGCCTCCTTCTGCCTTTACACTTGCATTTTGTCAACAGGTGATTTTATATGGGGCATAATGAAGGCATAGATTAAGGCATAAAGAGACTCATTATGTTGGTGCCGTAGAGTTTGCACATTGTGTCACAATATAATCAGTGCTAACCTGTTCGAATCAATACAGTTTAGCATGGTTTTTACTCCCCTGTCATTAGCATATAATGCTATTAGGAAGTCAATTGTGGCACAGCTCCTAAATGTCTGAAAGCTGGAGCCCAGCTAGGATTTCAATGCAGTTTATGCACAAAGGAGAGTTGGAGTAATCTGAAGATCTCAGCCTAGTCCTACAACCTCATCTGCTATACTGTGGTCATCACAATGGGCACCAACTAGTCTTAATACCTCTAAGCCATCTTTCAGAGAACCTTTGCCTTGGTGTCTATATGTACATATAGCCCCCCCTGATGGGGGCAGATAAGGGTAAAGGAGGCCAGAGTCAATACAACACCCAAGCCAGATGTGGCTTAGGAATAGAGGAGGGACGGGCAGGGGTGGGAGCATCTTCTAAGACATAGCTGTACATATGGCATCCACACATCCTCTGCCACCAAGTCTCCCTCATGTGTTCTTGAAGAATAGGCTTTGGAAGGGGGTTAGTGCTGTAATCACTTATTGATATTAAGATGAAGTGCTAGGATGGGTCATGGAAGTATTCACATTTTCTTTGAAGTTTGAACATGTTATTGTCCATAGATTATGACAGCTATGCTCTCCATAAAACAGTCAAAAGATACAATATATTTATTGACATGGTAGATGTAATCTAAGATGGCACAGTGTGTGTCAGAATGAGTGACAAAGCTGTAACTTGTGTTTGAAGAAACAGCCATCTCCATTACTTAATGATTATGTAATAACTCTAAAAACCTATGAAAAAATGTGAGATGCTAAACTCAATTTCCAAAATTCTGCTATCAATCAAGTGAAATGATAAATACTATATTTCAACTGAACAATTGCAAGAAAAGAAGCATGCCTTATGGGAGGGAACATGAGACATGAAGGAATTCAATAAAGTGATTGAATTGCCAATGGTTTTGTATCATCATGATGCACTGATGCAGCAAAACATGATGTGCTATATTTTTGCATGAAAAGTAACTCATCATGACTGCATATTACCAACCAAACCATGTAGTGTGTTCAAAGTATGGAGCTGCTTTCTGTGAGTATGATAATGGTTTGGGACATGGCAATTGTTTACTAAGGACAGTATTCCTTTAGCTTGTACCAAAAGGCACAGTTCCTGATCAGAGAATATTATGTCTTTATGTCTTCTTATAAAACTATTTTTTTAGAAATCAAAGTTTCAAAACATTGGAACTTAAATGTATACTGCTGATTGCAATGTGATACTGAAGATTCTGCGAAAAAATTTACTTCAGAGATATATAGTATGACGGGACATATAATGTAATGACTTAAAGGTATCTAGAAAAGCTGCTGAGAGTTGCTACTCCATTGGTACAACTCTTCTGTAATAGATAATGTGTCATTCCTTTGGAAAGTTATCAATCCTGCATTTTGTCAGCTTTAGAATTCTGAGTAATGCCACTCTAAGAAAGACAAGCCATGTCTCTATGACTGTAGCTCACATTATTTTTGTATTTCTGATATGAGTTGTGTCTAACACTATGAGCAGGAGGACAAGGCTGTATGTGTAATTAAAGACCTGGCCGGGTTCCATATATATCAGATGTATTCTTTCTCTACAAGAGTCTTTCATAACAGGATAGTCAATTCAGCCAAAATTGAAGCAGGATACACTTCTATGTGAGGTCTGGCAGAGTAGGGAACAATGGTTATTGAATAGATGAGAGATGTAAGAAGTGTCCACATATATATAGCACTAGAGGTGAATAAAGCAAATAGGACATTGAAGAAACATAGTAGTATGCTGAGGTAAAAGGATGCATTCAGAAAAGAGGAGCATAGCAGTATAGAGTTCTGTATGATCTAGTGTAGGTGGATAACGAGATAAATTGGTTGTATTGTGTGTATAAGAGTAACAGTAAGTCTATAACCCTGGTAGGCATGGTGTTATCTCTTAATTGTGGATATGTCTCGGCAGGCTTAGTAGAGGCCAACAATGACATCTGGCTTGTCATTGCTCAGCTGTTAGAATAAAGGAAAGCGATTTCCTAAAACAAGATGTGCCTCATTGGAGTATCCATTCCCCCTCTTCTGATCTATAATGAGTTATGTTTCCCTAGAAGGCGACTACATCAGGCAGAACAGTATCATCTTATTAACACATATAGTTCATCAAGCTTTCGGACATTTGTGAGGCTTGTACAGGATGGTCAGTACGTGTAGTATGTCCAAGATGTACCAAACCAACTTATTTAGGATGGAACTCACTACAGGGCTGGCATTATAATAAATATAAAAGTGGCCAAATTTCTAATATAGGGAATCTTGGGAGAAAAAAGATGGCACCAGTAGTACCGAAGCTCTGCTATTAGCTAGTTGGGTAATATAACAGCACACCATCAGTTGGCTGGTGTACAGGTCCTTCAGCCTACATTCCTGTATACAGTCCCCCATGGGACCTGGCCATCCAATACTCTCTGCCCTGCCTGAGTGTCATTATTCAGGACATGCCACTTCCCCCTGTCACACAGCCAGGTTTGGCATCCTCTCCACTTGACTCTGTCCACACAATGTCTTCTAGTCTATTGCGCTCTCTCTATGTGTGCTTCTGTCTCTCCCCTTCCATCCTGACAAGTCTATCTTCCCTCACTATCTCTGCTTTTTTCTCTGACACTTTCACAGTTTAATGCCTCCCTGAGGGCCATTGCAAAGTCTGTGACAGTCCAGGCTAAACACCTTTGCCTTTCATGTAACCATAGTCCCCAATGGCTTTACCACCATCAGAACATGCTCTGAGATGTCCCCGGCCTCAAGTCCCTAGGTACTCCACAGAGAGGTCTGTCAATATCTCCAAATCCCAGCCTAGTCCAGATTTAGCAGCTTGTAACTCAGTTCTGAATTTCTTTGTGGATACAGGGCTACCTAAGGGAGGCAAGTTGAGGTACGGTAATGTGTGTCTTTACTCTGCGTCCCACTGAGACCGGTGTATTTCAAGTCTGCTTCTTTTGTCTGCCCTGAGACCAGTGTAAGTAAAATCTTCTGATTTTATTTTATTTTGTTGAAGATACCTCTAATGTTTATGGGAATCATTGGCAATAAATCTGTGACATAATTCTGATTTCTTGGTGTGCAGCAGCATATTGAATGCAAGAAGAAGTATGACTCAGCACCATGATGAGGATTACATTATCTATGTATATATGTTTCAGAAGGATAAAGGCCAATGGTACACAGCAAGGGGGAAATATCAAGAAAATTAGACCGCATAAGTAGTCTACTGACTTGATGACATTGATTATGAGAATACAAACTAATTCCTACAGGAACTGATGAGGCCTTTGGAAACTTTCATTTGTTAGTCCATTATAATCAACCCTTTTTTTCTGAATACTTCTGTTGCTGTCATTTATACTGTTTTTTCCTGGTGTGTTAGTGGCCCAGGGGTCATTTTCCTCAGATAAACTAGCACAGTTTCAAAAATTATTGACATCCACTGAGTGCCATATGGTATTACATATTTCATGTACATACAAGCACAACCTTTATTTGTTAGAGAGATGCAGCCTAATGACGTTATGAAGATTAACTATTGAGCACTTTAGTGATAAGTTAAAGCATATTACTGTCAGATTCCGGACATAAAGGATGAATAAAAGATTAAGCAAAGTCATTGTCTCATATTGTGTAGGTAGACTTTACAGTGCATAGTAAATGCTGTATTCTCTAATTTGAAGCTTGAGTGATCTTCTGTAGTGCTTTTATCATAAACATTTTAGTCATTTCACTCCCTTCCCCTTTAAGCGAACTTCTTGTATAGCCTGTGGTAACAAATACATTGACATAGAGCAAAACTAATTATAATGTTATTTCAATATTTGACATCTCTTTTTCCTTGAATGAGTAGAAGTGCACTTCAAAGCAAAACAGTTAGTGTTAATTGGAAATCAATTTTTCTTCCATTTTTCCTTTTTTGACCTGTATGGTTTTGTAGGTAGTTCATCTAGTCGGAACTGCCTATGAATATGAACTTGTTTGTAAAGATATATGCTTATTTGCTAACAAGACGCTTTTTTACCTTAAACCTAAGTTATGACTGCTTTACAGCCACTAGACTTGACTATAACATAGGAATAGATGCCTCTTGATATAAGGTGCTGGCTTTAATAATGGATTCTGTAGCCATAAGGTACAGCTTAGTGGAAATATGTCAGCCTGACTTGCAGTTGCAGTCTGTTCTTTAAGTGTCTGACGCATACTCTGCTATCTGAGGACAATCTGGCAGGGGTACAGTAATCTTAGGCATAAACACACATTTTAAGATATTTGTTCTGTTTCTGTACTTTCCCTAGATTCTTATTTGATTTACTCCTAGTGGACAGCATAACCATGTAATCTTTATAAATAACTTATAAACCACATTTAGTCATTCAGGTATATTCATACCAAAAATATGTACACGGTACATTGCAAGCTATACCTGTATCAATACCAATATCCATGCTCTTAAAGCTAACAAATTCAATTTCATAGCGTGGAAATATATATACAACTGAAAAATAAAACATTAACAATATGTTTGTAGCATCTTTCTTTTTAAATATACCATCCGTATATAAATAGTTTGAAGTGAGGTCGTGCACATACACTTTATGAATTACACATTTCAGCATCACAGGAGTTTTGACAGTTAAAGCGTAGTCAATACACTGCATATGTAAATAGGAATCTATTAGTTGAGTAGTGTAACCTAGTCCAAATTAACTAAGACATCATTTCTAGCCCTTACACGTCGCTGTCTATTTAAATATTCTCTACTATTTATATACTCTAATCGTTTACCTCCCATGTTGGTCTTGAACTTGATTTTCATTTGACGCTTAAAAGGCTCTTTGTTTATCAAAAATTGAATTTCTCTGTCTAAAGTATCCCAAAGTTTCACACCTCTATAGTAAGGAGACTTTATATAAAAGTCAGTTCTGGGTCTTTTAAGAATAAAATTAAAATTCTCAGCCTGTCTAGTATGTCTTACCATTTCTAGCCTAACAATCTTTTTTGATTTTCTAAACATTAGAGATGCCAATAATTCTTTCCTCCTATCCGCTAACAAGGGAATTTCACATCTTTTGTGTAACCCTACAACAGTTTCATCACGCATTTTAGTTCTCAAACATATTCGCAGGGCCTGATTTTGCAATATTTGGATCTTCTCAACTAATTTTTTCTTGGCTGAAGAATCAATTAAGAAACAGCAATAGTCAGCAAAGGGTAAAATTGTCTGCTTGTAAATAGTAATGGCTGTATATTCATCAACCATATATCTTAAGTTAGCATGTTTGAAAATCTTATTTGTAATCTTACGACTTATGTCCTTAACAAAAGTTGATAGCGTCAATTCTGAATCAATATTTGCCCCTAAATATTTATAACAAGTTACTGACTCTAGTTTTTGATTGCTAATGGATAGGTTGAGCTTTGGGGCAAGGGCCAATTTCTGAGGAGAAGCAAACCACATGCATTGTGTCTTTTTTACATTAATAGTCATACTATTTTGATCACACCAATTAGATACAGAGTGCAAATCCATTTGTACAGCCCTCTCAGCTAACCGGTAGTTGGGGTTATTATTATACAATACAATATCATCCGCATACATCAACATTTTACAGTTTGAAATACAGTCAGCAACATCATTAATGAACATTATGAATAATAAAGGTCCCAGTAGAGAGCCTTGTGGAACTCCAAAGTTAATTGACTTAGGTTTTGAGATTATGCCATCAACCTTAGTTTTTTGTATTCTATCACTCAAGTAAGATTCTAACCACTTCAAAAATTTGTAATTCATACCAATATTAGACATTTTCTTCATAAGCAAGCCATGATGTATACTATCAAATGCCTTACGCATATCAATGTAGGTGGCAGCTGTATAATGCCCCAAGTCTCGGTATCTGAATAAATCGCTAATGTAATTAAAGACTGCTTCACCAGTACTACAATTTTTTCTATAACCAAATTGACTTTTGTTAATAATATTTTTACCTTCCAAATAACCACTGAGATACTCGTGAGCCAATGACTCTTGTAATTTACCAACAATTGGGAGGATACTTATAGGCCTAAGATTAGAGACAGAAGAGGAATCCCCTCCTTTAGGAAGAGGTGTAATGACTGCTTGCGCCCACACATTTGGGAAATCTCCATTATCAAAAGAACATTGAAACATATGCATGACTTGAGGTATGATACATTGGAAGACATCTTTTATGATTTTTGAGTTGACATTTTCAATACCCGAGGGTTTACCAATATTGATATTACCTATTACTTTCCGTACATCATCAAACTTTAGTTTTATATTGCCTTGTTCTTGAACATAAGAAAGTTCATCAGGAGTGTTATAAATAGTTGTATTAGCATCCAAACCATTATCTAGCTTACTTGTAAAAAGTTTCTCACCCACCGTAGAGAAAAATTCATTGATGAATTCAGGCGTATCCTCATAGGCAATGTAATCACACCCATCCTCATCTTTAAGTCTTGGCATCTGAACACCATTTCTATGTTTCAACAAACCATTTACAGACTTCCAAAATTGCTTCGGCTTCCCCTTAAACTCTTCAAGTTTTTCTTTGAAAATTTCTGACTTTGATTGTTTTATGGCAACCGTTATTGGCTGACGCAATCTATTAGCTTCTTCTAAATATTTTTCATTTTCAGTGTTTCTAAAGTGAATTAAATTATCCCTTCTTAAGTGAACCAATTCCAAAATCTCATTATTAAACCACTCATTACCATAGTCCTTAAAAGAGATAGTTCTAAGTGGACAGTGCTCATTCAAATAGTCAGAAATTATATTAATTATAAATTCCCATTTCTCTCCCACCTGCTCAATATTATAGAAGTAATCCCAGTCACTGAACAAAAGTCTCTCAGCTAGATCATTAAAATTGTAGTTTTTGTATGATCTACCCAAAGTTTCCCTAACTACAAACTCCATTTTCTCTTTCTTTTTGACTGCATAAACCGGTAGATGATCCGATATAAGTACGTCGAGAACACCACTCTCACTAATAAATCTGCAATTGGTTATAATATTATCAATGCATGAACCAGCACCCCTTTTGCCATTCTTTTTCTTTTTATATCTAGTTATTGCATTGACTAAAGGCAGGGCTCCAAACGATTTACATTTTTCAATAATACTTCTAAAACAATCAGTATCCGTTTTCCTAAAATCAATGTTGAAATCACCACATATCCAAATTTCCTTGTCTAAATTTTCCCCTATTAATTGAATATGATCACATAGAACATTAATATCTTTGCCCGGTGGCATGTAAATAGTGGATACAATCATTCTTTTACATTTTGGAATATCTATATTTAAAGTTAAACATTCAAGATTTGGATTGGATATTGTTAGTTCTTATTAACAACACAGTATGGGGCAATATCAGTAGGAACAAGACACATGACACCCCCTGCACCTTTGTGAACTTTGTCTAGCCTAAAATATGTTTTCCCAGGCCATGTTACCATTGACTCGTCATGGTTTTCCTTCAGCCAAGTCTCAGACAAAGTTATAATGTCCCAATTATTTAACAGTTTATGCATTTCATCCTTCTTGCCATAGTAACTCCTGCAATTCATGTGTAGGACACCAAGGCCCTTAAAATCTTTCACATTAGAACCTTAAAAGTTTAAGGGTACGGATCCATATTTCCATTATCAGATCCTTACTCATTCCGGATGCTACAATTCCACAAATAAAAAATTTGATTTGATAACTCTTAAATTTTATGAACTCTAAACACAACGTAGCATAGCTATCAATATTCATGATAGCATATACCAAGCACATACAATGATGAATAGTATTACCAGCAGAAACCAGTATAGTTTGTTCTAACCTGATGTACCGTAATAACTTTGTACAATTTGTTACATATTATCTTTAAGAAGATAAGCAGAAAAATATATACTACAAGTATATATTATCAAGGTGTTAATAATATTTGGTAGAAAAATGTCAGAGGACTACTTGAGTAAATTACAATAACGTGTGTTCATGGGATAATTTACTGTCTTACATATTAAAAAATCTTTTTTTTTTTTTAAATTAATTTGAATTAAAGCATTCTGCGTATTTAGTGATTAAAAACTAATAATGCGCTGCCTACTGAGCCTGCACAAGCAATGTCAAACTTACATACAATTGTTTTTGTTTGTTTATGAATAAATACCAAGCATATTCTGTTCAATACATAACCAGGGCAAGCTGTCCACTGAACCTGCTTGTGAAGGTTAAAAGAAAGAGCACCCTGTATTGGCAACATTAACTATACAATTAGACTTATTGTAGCTGGATCTTCATTCATCAATCAGCATTCAACCAATGCCAGCTGTCCACTGAACCTGCTTTGCAAGGGCTAAACAATGATCACAATGTGTCCGTCTAGTTGATTATACCGGTAGTCTAGTCTGCTGCTAATCATGCCGGTAGTCTGTTGCTGCTGAATTCTTCACTCCTAAGTGCACTTGGCTATATTTAACCATGGCTAGCTGTCCACTGAACCTGCTAGGTAATGGTTAATAGCTGATCACAATGTCTCTATCAAGTTGGTTACCGGTAGTATGTTGTCATCACATCATCACACCATTGTCACTGTATTATCATAATTGTAATTACCCGTAGATTGATACAGCTGCATCTTTATCTGTACAAGTACCGGTCACTCTAGACCCCATCCTGCATGTTGACCAGTAAAAATGAATCAGTTTGGTCTTGAGTCAATGCACTGTCCACTGAACCTGTGCACAACCAAATGTAAATCATTGAAGTTGATGAAGGTAGCGACCCACTAAAGTCATAGAATATTTTCAGTAGATTC
Organism: Harmothoe impar; assembly: GCA_947462335.1. Taxonomy (NCBI): domain Eukaryota; kingdom Metazoa; phylum Annelida; class Polychaeta; order Phyllodocida; family Polynoidae; genus Harmothoe; species Harmothoe impar. The sequence continues at coordinate 79,286,329 of OX381708.1, forward strand.
ACAGAAGTTAGGCATGCAATCCACTGAACCGGCATGCTTAAAATCTGATTACTGCATTTAACAGAGCACTACTAATCACCCCTCTAAGTAGTGCTTTTCCAGATCTCTAATGGTGTTAGACATGTAATCCGTGATTCTGTCTACCAGTGTTGCATTCGGGTGGCACCCGTCGTAGAGCTTTTCATAGCAGTCCTTGCCATGCGACCTATGCACTAGCCCATCTATCCGCAGCTTGACCAGAATTTCCTTCTTGTTCTCTATATGAATTAAAGAGTTAAGTGATCTCATTCCTGCATCCAGGTGCGACTGGTTGACATCTTCCTGATATGAAGCATTTCCTGGCAGGTATTTCACATTAAATCTGCCAATCTCCATACCATACACCCCAGCTATCAGGATTTTCACTTCTGGTTGATAAGGCCTCACCTCTCTTCTGAATTTCAGATATTTATCTAATACATATGCCGCAGCTACTTCTGTTGGATCTGGGAATGATATCAAGTGTGGATAACCCGAATCTCTCATTGTGAGGTCACACAGACCCATCATCACTATAACATAGTCAAAGTGCTCTCTGTACTACTGTTACAAACCTAGCCTGGTCTGTACAAAGGCCCATGGAGTAGTTAATTACACAATGAGCTGTGATTTTTGTCGCCAGAGTATTATATACATTCATCAACCTCGAATCTCCAATCATGAAGATGGAACATTCATTCACTCTCCTACTTCCGGTTATTCTCTGATAGAATTTCTTTTCCACTCCAGGATAGAATAAATTATCTGTACGGACCAAGTTTAAATTAGCAGCCATTGTGATTTTCAGAGTAAATCTCAAAACTAATCTGGAGAGATAATCTGAATTGATCAATGTTCACAGATCTACACAATCTGTTTTGGTACTGTTTGAGACAGTGGCAAGGAGTCAGCAGGCAGAGTGAAACTTCCCCCTGCTTGATTGTTAATTATTTCACGATGATGATGTTGTTGTTGCCCAGCCTGATATTGTTGGTGCTGATTGATCGACTGTGGGAAATGTTGTTGCTGCTGTTGGAAGTGCTGAAGTTGTTGTTGATGTAGGTGATGCTGAAAAAGCATAGGCCTAGGTGTGCTTGGGAGGTTGTGATGATTTTGGAATACTGGTATTTGATTTGTGTGTTGACCTGTAGCAAATGTTGCTGACCCTTGTACCGGAGTTCTCAGGGCTGGTACAAGAGATGTGTGACCTGGAGATGTAGGCCTATTTTGCTGTTGGTGAGGTAACTGGCGCTGCTGGTATTGTGGTGGCTGTGGTAGCTGTAGATGCTGCTGTTGTTGCTGACCTATATGGGTCAGGGGCCGTTTTTGCTGCCGTTGTTGTGACTCTAGCTCTTGTCCTGGTGAGCGAACTAGATTTGTAGAGTGATGTGACACACTAGGCCGCAACAACTGCTGTGGGTGAGGTGGCTGTTGTGGCGACTGTTGCAGCTGTTGAGGTTGAGGTTGAGGCTGTGTCTGCTGTTGTTGTTGTTGTTGTTGTTGCAGGGTCTGTAAATTGAGAGCATCAATTTGAATCAAATAGTCTCTAACTTTGACAGTTATTTTACCCTGCTTGTTTTCACCAACATAAGTTCCGTCATCATACTGAACACTATTGAAGTCTGCAAAACCACCCCATACTTTGCAGAATGTGCTCTCAATGCACGGGAAAGGGGCCGTATCTATCAGTTTGGCTTTTAGCAATGGGTTTTGTACATATTTTGCAATCATCAGCTTCTCCATCAGAGATTCCCGGTAGCCTAACCACTCTTCGCTGGACGGGAACTCACCTGCCAATGTTTTTATTTTCAGCGGCGACTTTTCGTTGAAAATCCTACCTGCCCGCTCTACTTCTTTATGCAGGACACATTTAATATGGGCGTACGCTTGCTCAACACTCAAGAACTCCCTTTCAACTCCCTCAACCATGTATGTGAACTTACAGGGGTAGAAATTGCTTAAAAAGGTGCCTTCACCATTGTAAACAAAGCCATTTTTCGTTTGACGCAGCCTTTCTGATAGGCGCGGCGCAGTGACGTCACGGTTGCAAAGCGCCGGGCCTGTTGCCATGGGCGCTATCTCAGCGGGCGCCTTCGAGAGATCTTGTATGGTGACTTGCGATGGGAGATACAATGCCGGGATGTTGATTAATTCATCAAACAAATAATACTGTCCATCAATATAAATCCTGTTTTCTTCTATTCTAGCCTTAACGTCATTTTCTTGGCAATATTTCACGATTTTCCTGAGCTTGTTTTTTAGAATACGAATTTGCTTTGGCTCATCTTCACACAATGAAACTCCTTCAATTCCTTGCGCTCTCAAGTTTCTCTGAAGCCGATACATTTTAGATTTGAGAGACAGTGTACTACAGCAAACCAGAATAGGAACCTTGGCACTTGTATCCAACTTCTTATGTGGATTCCTCATTCTGCGTACACTTTTGATATCCGCTAGGGTGATGTACAAACCCATGTCTTGGGCAATATTCTTCACATGGATGTAAAGGTTTTCATTCTCCACCTCTGGAATTCCATGTAGTACAAGATTCCGTGTTGGGTGTTCATCAGGACGATGCACTGCATTTCTTGATTTCACAGCCCCCGCCATGCTGTTTGGTTCCGCACCATGAGTGTCCTTGATCTGCTGAGATAGATCAAATTTTAATTTCTTCAAATATTGATCAGTCTGCCGCTGATACTCATCTAGCCGCTGTTTATCCATATCAGCTTCTGCAAGCTTCAGATCTAACTTTTGTTCTAGTTTCCCCATATCTTGGCTGAGGTTGGTGAATGCTGTTTTTGCAAAAATGTCCACTTTGTCAGCATCAAGTTTGATATTTCTGACGTTGCTCATCATTACTTGCTCCATTTTAGATTCCACCGAGGTAATTCTGTCATGAATTATTTTGATCTGTCGATCAAAATTCCCTGCACTACTAATCCCCTTTGATTCAATAGCTGTAAACCTTTTTTCAAGGTTTATTGTGAGATCTTTTAGTTGATTTGAAATTGTGCACATAGTTGCCGGTGCCTCAATATCTCCTCCACTCTGCGTTAAAAGGGAACCCGCGTAACCGCCATTGTTTTGAATTGACGATGTCGTTGCCGCAACGTCATCTCCATCATTCCTTGAAATACACACAGACCCAACGTCAATCAAACAATCTTTTTGCATGTTACCAACCGTATCATTCATGGTTACAACTTTGTCGCTGGATGTAGACTTGATTTGCAACATAGGTGCCTTTTTTTCTTGATTGTTGTCCAAATTTGTTGTGACGGTGTGACTTCGCGTTATCGCCATGACGTCACTCCACCGATGAGTCGCAACGTTAGATCACTAAAACTAGAATAACTAATTAAATACTTAACATCAATATCTAAAAAAGATAGAATATTGATCACAATGTGTTTATACACAATTGTTCCACTTTCCACACGTAGTCCTCCTCATTTTTCTACAATCTTAGCCTAATTCCCACGGAGCGTCATTTTTTGAAGTCCGGTGAAGATGGTGCGTTCGATCTCGTTCTCTCAGAAGATTATTGATAAACATCAAAATCCAAGATAGTTGCACCAATGTTTTGTAAATTATCTGACCTGATTTGGTCTATATGACTAGCTCACCATTCTCAGCAAGTACCAGACAATAAGCACCTGCAGGACCTGTCTTATAAGACTGTGTGGTCCTGAATGCATAATATGGGTTCCTTTGCTGCTGACCAGTGAGGTGGGTTTGTGTCCAGAGCAAGAACTGGTCAATAAGCCCACATACATCTCTACCCTCTCCTCCTTGTGTTTGTGGGGAAAAGGAAAATGAGAAATTGCATCTACATATGTACAGATATTTAAAAAAAAACTCTCCAGTGTAGGATGTTCATTAAAATGAAGCCTCCAGTCCCACTACCTGTTAGCCATTTTTCAGGGAACCTCTGCAGTGGTGGCTATTTGCACACACATCCCCCCTGCTGGAGTCTGATTAAGGTAAATGAGGCTGGGAGTGAATGTGACACCCCAATAACCAACTGCCAAATGTGGCTCAGGCAAGAAGGAGAGCTGCGTATTTCTTCCTCAGCACAACACTGCCTCCTGTGTGTATGCAGAGAAATTAATTGGGGGAAAAAAATGATCTGTAACCACAGAGTATTTTAGGTGAAATCTTAAAGAGGGTACTAAGGTAAAATGTTTGGGAAGGTCAAGGATGGACTAATTGTTTGGCACAGTTATGCTCTTCATAATATTATTAAAACCTATAATACGGGTTAGAGTAAGACTGTCAGCAGGAAATATTTTAGAACAGATGTCATTCCGACTTGTATATAAAGTGCTTTGACCTTTACCCAAAACAAGTCAGCAAGACTATAAGTATGACTAGAACTGTAAAATATGGAAAACATATTTCACTTGATTGATGGCAGGATTATTGACATTAAATTACCATCTCTCTTTTTTCAGACCAAATGCTACAATTATGTGATTGCACTAACAACCATTCACCGTTGGCCTTTCTTGTGCCACATGGAGATGGCTCTCATCTGACGCTCAGGTTCCAGGAGTCTGCCTCGTTCTGCGAGATATGGCTTTTGTCAGGGATAACAGAGTCCCATCAGAGTTGGATGCTTTTCAGTCTTTATCAATTGGACTTGGGCAAATGTTCTCATGGGTCTTTATTTGATTGAAAAGAACAACCTTGATTACCTCAAATTTCTTTATTATAATATTAACAACTTGGTCCAATCTGTTTGTTGGGTAAGATTTGGCTTTTTGTTATCTGTAATTATCAGGCTTTTTCAACTAAGAGAAAAAGGTAATTGCATCTCTGATTGAAGAAAGTCAGGTTTTACTTGCAAGGTTTAAAAGTATGAGGGGTTCAGTTGAGTTTCACTGCTATAAGAATTCTTTTTTCTTTGAAGATTCTACAAAAGAAATATAGTATAAGTTAGCAGGATTAAATTTAAGCAATGTTTTTATGTTTTCATGTCTAACTCATTGTAATTCATGATGGTGTTAAAAGTATGCCTGGGAGGACACACATCGTATATATTTATGTTTCATCTCCTACTATTACTTTTATTCTAACTACTATAAAATTGGCAAGACATGCTACAGTTCCTTAACATGCTTTCCCAATTTACACTTGGTGTCCAAGATGTAGACCTATATCTGGTCAGAAATGTCAGAAACTGTTTGTAATTGGCGTAGTTCCTATCCAGAACAACAAGAAACAAGACACTGGAACGAATCCAAGAAAGTAATTAAATTGCCACTTTTAGTACATTGTCATTCGAGGATCATACAGTACTCCCACGCCTGGGACCTGACAGGTTCTGAGAAACCATCTAGTGCTGGGAAAGTAACTTTTTACTGTACAGCTTTAAAGGTTCATACTATATTTGTTAAGCTGTTTATTCCCATGGTTGTCATGATTTATATATTAGCCCATTATGCCACTTGTAATATGAAAGGATAGTCAAACAAGTAGTTTGTGTACAATCTGGCGCATTTACACACCTCTTATTTATTAAACATGAAAATTCAGTAGTAATGCGAAGTTTTTTCTCCTGTGGCGGTTGGTGTGGTTGGGGGACTGAGCAATGGCCCACCAGCCACACCTGAGCTGGCAGCACCACATGGCTGCCGTGTCTGGCAGGTTTAACCCTTTATCAACAATGGACTTTTATCAACAATGGACCTTCTTGGTTATTAATCATTCTCAGGCAGAGTGGGCAGATTACAAAATGGTTCATGATGAATATTAGCCTGGATATAGATAAGGTTCTCTCTTATACAGCTTGTACTGTCCACGATAAGTGGGCGGTTTAAATCGAGCAGTAATGTTGATGTAAAATACAAACAGAAGATACGCCCACAGGGCAGCTATAACATTACCTGATAGGGTCTAAATGTGGTTATCAGCACAACCAGCAGGACTGTTCACTTCATATCTAATGGAGGAAAGTGATTTGAGAGGAGTATAGAGTTCTGCTCCTCTGATCTCTCAGTCAGTATTATCAAAGTGCTTCAAATTTCCTACTGATATTACATATAACTCGCATCTAATTATGAACAGTTTTTTAATAAGAGGCTTTAACAATATTGATGCTGAAAAGGATGCAAAGCAGAGAGTTATATAATTTCTTTGGCCCATCAGGATCAATCTATGTAAAAAAACAGCTGTACATTGGGCATTTCTAAATAGCAAATACTCTTTTTTTCGTTTTGGTAAGGTTGCCTCAGACTGACTCAGGGTAACCTTTCCTTCTCCTGTAGAAACATTGTTCAGGTGCTCCCATCATGCTTCTCACCTACCTCAACTAGAAAATGGGAAAGGTCAAGGATATGGTCAAGGATACCTGAGATGGCATCAAAGGTGTTCATTCATGGCAAGGGGAGTACACACAGGAGTTCTCATCACTGCCTTACCATATAAGCAGGTCTCAGGTTTCACTTTCCCTGCCCATGCTTATTACATGTAGTTACCGAGGCGTGAAGGTTGATATTTCAGTGTCATCATTAGTCATTACTTACAATCAAGCCCCAGCCCCAAGCACCCTTGTTTCAAGCTAGTCCTAACACATTTTTTTCTTTGTATGTTTGTTTGTGTTGTACCATACAACCATATCCCTGTAGCTAGAGTATGTTACAATCTTCACTATCTAACCTCTATATGTCATGTATAAACTACCTGCAGGCAGTTTGTGGTTCAAGGTGAGGGAAAGCATCACTTGCCCTTCAATTGGGTAGGCAGCAGCTGGGAAGTAATGAACGGAGGAGGTCTTAAGGTCATAAGGCGTTGGGTGCTGTGTGGTGGCAGACAGGGAGTGATCTGTTAAAGGCAATCAGGCTTCACCCACTACGACTCACTGAGCCAGTCATGCCTAATGACCTCAATCTCTCAACCCTAGCTCCCAGGATTAAGGGTGGTGGTGTCCATGAGTACATTATTCCACCCTGCTCTATATCTAGATTTGATTCTCTGAAAGACCTCACCCTTAGCTTATCTTTCCTGATAAAAATTGGGTTTTCAATATAACATCATACTCGGAAGCTTTGATCATTTCAAACAGGTAAAGAAATTCTGATACCATATAATCTGTAAAAATCTGAAGTGGCCCTGGTGATATGGCATCATAGTACTTCTGTACTCCCAAATACTTATGTAAAGGGATATAATCTACCCGGGCAAAATTATATTTTATTTGGAGAGTTGCCAATAGCATGCAATCAAGAACACAGGAAGAGGAAGAGGTAGTCAATGTTAGCCCTTTAGGAATGGTATGTCACTAAAATGCTGACATTTGTTGTCATGATGCAGGAATGCAGCCCAGCGAAACAATGCCAGAACCCTAACAGTTACTATCACTGAATGCATCCCATCAAGTATCTACTACCACTAACAATAATTAAATTTCTTTGTGATGTGCGACAATCTAGGTCTCATCTGCTGAAAGCATTGTATAGAATCCTGCCTGGGGACAGATAAAAGAATGATTAAAGGACTGCAGTCAACCTTGTGTCAAGTACACAATGCTACACTGGGACCTCTATCAGTAACAACTATATTGTGAAAGCCCTTTTTGTCTAGCATTGTTTTGCTGACCTTCTTTCTATGAAGCTGTTACATTCTTTAGTAATTGAGGAGAGGGAGGAGACAAAGGAACTAACAAATTCACACCACAGCTTCATACTCATGATGCCTTCACGTATGGTTCTTAAACTGTCCAGATTGACAAATCTGTCAGGCTTTCATTTTACCAAATTAACATTCGCAGACTGACTTTTGAGGTCCCTAGAATCTTCCTGTATGTCATATCTCAATGAAAAAAAAGGAGGATGTTAGTCAGAAGAAAAGGATAATCTCAATGGGTTAGGCTTACTCGCTAAATTGAGTATAGTTTGAAAAGAAGTAAAGGAATAATAGGTGCGGCTCACCCTTTATCATGCACTGCCATCAGAATGCCTGTCCAATAAGCACCACTGGGGCTTTATACAGTGGTATTCTATGCTTCAATACAATGACTAATGTCCCTGGAGCGTACACCCTAAAGCCCCTGGTGTCTGCCAAGCCTATTGTGTGGGGACTGGCTCTTTGGTAGGGTTGTTTGCAATTTAAATGAACCAATTTACATTAAACCTTCAGATAGCTGTGTGCCTGACAGGGTGGTAGATATTTGTCATTGGGGATTTGTAGAACTTAGCATAACAAGTAGTTGATTATAATATGTGGATCAGGTCTATTGTTGCAGGTTTATATGGAGCTTCTATAAGCAATTTGGTTGAAATGATGATACATACAAGCAATATGGAGATTTGACCATATATGTATGATACTGGCCAAGTGTTATTCCCAGTATTGTTATTGCCATGTGCGTCTCTTTATGGCTTGTTTTCCTCCTATATATGGTGGCAGGAATGTCCAAATGACAGCCCTATAACCCTACACTGGGTTATAAAACTGGCCCTTGTGGTTATGGAATGATGGCCATTATGATATCTCATCTGCCTACAATGGCATGTGGGGATAGGCACTGTAAGAATGACTGAACGTATTTCATGCCTGTCCAATAACTTGGAGTGTAAACTCTTGTATTTCCCTATTTATATGTATGTTGTTAAGGAAATAATATGATTAATCTTCCATAAACACATGTCCTAAGTCAGCACATAATAGATCTGGCTATCTGCTTCTCTTATAACTTCTGAGAAAGCAGAAAGAATTTTCCCTGAAACAATTATGCTGTGCAGTTTATTGTTCATTGACTTGTATTTTCTCTGATGCAATTACGCCTTATAGTACAGGCAACGCAGCTCATTCATGGGCACAACCTCAAACTATTTGCAACATAAAATTTTATACCACAATGCATTTCTTTGAAGTCTCTAGAATGACATACTGAAAGATCTTTTCTTAATAATGAGGGGAAATATGCCTAATTAGCATAAGTTCATTAGTGCCTTATTCAGACAGTCACTATATATGGAGTGTGTGGTAACCTTAGTTTGGCTGAATATTTTTGCCCGATTTCAAACGCTAACATACTCCTCTATTCAATTGTTATAACCTTGTCTTGAGAATTCATGAATTTAATATGTTTCTAATTAGCATAATGACAATTAAAGTCAGAAAATAAATACTTTCTTAAATGGATGTAATGACCATTCAAATTTGCTCATTCCAAATTTAGTTCATATATCAAATGTGAGCAGGTAAGCAGAGAGGATAGTCCCAGTTGGATAAGTTCCAATTTTAGCCACCAGGGGTACCCACCATGGCCAAACATGGAAGAAAAATGGCTAAAAAATGTCCTATAGCAACTTTCTCCGTATAATATAATAGGATGAACATTCCATCATTGGTGAAAAGCTTCTATATTTAGAATCTATGAAGACATTTTAAAAGCCTAAATGAGTGTCCTTGTTGATTTGTGTTGCCATTGAAACACAATTTTCATTCCAAATAGAAAGAATTAAGATGTGAATCAATAGAATGACTCGTATTATCATGGTCAAAATAGAATAAAATTACCATTCCTACATTACTACAGTTGCTACATTATGGTCAACATAATGGTCAACATACTGAAGTCTCTGAATGGAGGAACAATCAGAAATGTCTGTACCTTCAGCAACTGCTACATTATTTTGGTACTTCATCACTTCAGAATATGTACAAGTGAATCCATGCATCTGTTGAGAGTGTCCATCAAGACACCTTGATCCCAAATGATGGTGCATCTGCACACCAAGCCCAAGTTGCAAAGGAGCAACTAGCACTTTCAGCCTTGTAGCTTGCATCATTGCTGCCAACAAACATAGTCTTAAGAGAGATTTGTAACAGTTCTCGGAGGTACTCAAGTAGGGCAATCAGCAGACATGTCTTCTGCAGTAGGATAAGCATAGGTGGCCTGAATAGCAACATATTCCTGCACCTTTGAAACAAGCTCACACACCTAGATCACATCAGTACCTACGTAGTCAATCAATTACAACATCAACATTGTGCCTCCCTTATGATGAATGAACACTCTCTCACAGGTAGCTCAATCATCCATATCACCACCCCTTCACAGTAATTGTTGTACGCTATGTGATTGTAGGTCCAGTATTTGATTCTAAATATAGAAGCTTTTCACCAATGATGGAATGTTCTGGGTCATCCTATTTTATTATACAGAGAAAATTGCTGTATGACATTTCTTAGCCATTTTTCTTCCATTTTTGGCCATGGTGGGTACCCCTGGTGGCTAAAATTGGAACTTATCCAACTGGGACTATCCTCTCTGCTTACCTGCTCACATTTGATATATGAACTAAATTTGGAATGAGCAAATTTGAATGGTCATTACATCCATTTAAGAAAGTATTTATTTTCTGACTTTAATTGTCATTATGCTAATTAGAAAAATATTAAATTCATGAATTCTCAAGACAAGGTTATAACAATTGAATAGAGGAGTATGTTAGCCTTTGAAATCGGGCAAAAATATTCAGCCAAACTAAGGTAACCACACACTTCATATATATGGACTGTCTGAATAAGGCGCTAATGAACTTATGCTAATTAAGCATATTTCCCCTCATTATTAAGAAAAGATCTTTCAGTAGTTCATTCTAGAGACTTCAAAGAAATGCATTGTGGTATAAAATTTTATGTTGCAATTAGTTTGAGGTCAAACTGTACATTGCCTGTACTATTACTGCAGTTCATAGTACATTGGCCCCAGTTGAAGGAGCGTCCAAGCTGGTTCATGACTTGGCATGTGGGGCAGTTGTACTGACAATGAATTGTACTGGTCTGAAAGAATATATATCCTCATACAGTTGCAGACCTTTGATTATATTAAAAAGACAAGAAAATAAATAATAGTAGACCGATCAATTCTTTTTTCATCAATGTGAAAGGAAACATGAGAGTTGTCAGTATTATTGTTAAAGTATAATATGTATATATATCTATATTGTCGGGCATAACTTCCATTGGGGAAGTTATTCCCATATTAGTGTACATACCAGTGCCACCTAGTGCCTCCCTCCGGCACCAGCCGCGGAACTCTTCTCCAGGGGAGGGGAGGTACCAGCAGCAAGCAAGCAGGCAGCAAGGCCAGTTTTTGATTTTACATTAAAAAACGAAAAGAAATGTATAAATTCCTATGATTTTATTTCCTATCAACCAATATCCTCAGAATTATGAAACATCACACAATGAACACAAGGATATGTACCTTTATTCTAAAAATGGTTTTGAAGTTTTATCACTTTGCATTCTGGGTAAAAAAATTCATCTTTCGTAGAAGAAAAGGAATAAATTTGCATTATCTCTTTACATAATCAAAGAAAAATAGTAGTAAAAATGTTCAGATTTTTCTTAAACTTTCACAAAAGATTGCCCAGATCATTTGCCTTTAAATAAGAGGAATTTTGATATGGGGTCCCGTGCATATGTTTAGGGTTTTGGCCCTTTGAAATAAAAAAGGACTTCAAAAACGGACTTAATTAAATCTTTGAAGCATTGCATTATGGGTAAATTCCTATCAATCTACATAAAGAATGCCCTCATCATGTAGCTTTGCATATATTCAAGCAAGTTATTCACTTTTACAGTCTTTCTCATGCCATTTACTAGTTCATAAATGAAAAACCCTGCAGATTGATAGAAAATGCCTAAAAATACGTTTGTTTATTATATTAAAATATAAAGTGCTCTAAAATGCTCAATTTTGGTCTAAATTGTCCAAAAATTGATTTGGCCGTAGAAAATTGTCCCGAGCATATAGCATCCAAATATGGCGTTATTATGACTAGTTTAAGCCATATGCGCAGAAAGATGCGCAATGGTACATTCTTCAATGGCCGCGACCCACCTTAAATCAGTGTAAATTCTTTTGTTTAAAGGTATTCAACACAATCTAACTGATTGTAGATCGACCAACAATTTTTCTTAATGACTCTTAGGGATGTTAGCCTGATGCATATGGAACACAAAGAAAAGAAAAAAAAGCTATGTCACGGGATTTGTTTTTGTTTTATGAGGGTATACTAATTTGGGTGAATCACATAAGCCCTCATGAGAAAATCATATTTTTCTACGTTATTTGACATAGAAAAAAATCTCCCAACAATATCTCAATAAAAATACAGGCATGCATTTAGATGATCATTAGGAATATGTTGAAAAGCAGAAAATAGGGGGTCACGGACAATATGAAATCATGCTGAATTATTCAAAATAATTTCTTATCTATTCAATGTATAAGCCTATGGGTATGGCAGATAGGAAATATAGTGATCAGGATGCATAGAATACCAAGGTGTGACACTTGGGTGGCAGATAAAGGAAGATCATGACCTATAAGTTGGAGAAATCTGTAAATATCACCGTTTTAGGTAGTTCCAGTCTTTGCCACCAGGTGCCGTATGCATAGATTGTGTTGAGTACCTTTAACAAACCTCTCAAATTTACAAATATACATGTTATCCCTACAAAATCTCTAGCAGAACTCATGCCATTCTTCTGTCTTATTTCTGAAATTTCAGAACATTTCTCTTTTGTTAATAGATATTTTCTAGTGTCGTATTCCTTCTTGTATTGAAACTTGAGGAATGGACTTCTTTATTCTACCTCTACATTCCTGCCAGCCATCACAAATACACCCTAAGAAGGCATCTTACACTACATTGTCAACCCCTTTACACATTCTATACTGGCGGCATTTATCCAGGCTATCCTGCTGTAGGACACATTCAATTAGAGACATATTGCATTGATCACTGAAGCATAAAATAACCAGATGTTATAGCAAAGAGTAGCTACAATTATCCATATCAATCCCGTTGAAAGTGTAATGTGCAAAAGACGGTGTAGATACTCTGCTACTACATCCAGAACTGACCAGGTAAAAGAAAGAGGAAATTGGCTGTTCCTTGTGAATAGGGGATGCTGTGATTTGTGATTTGTTCTTGTAATGATGCTTTGGTTTAGCAATTGTGGGTTGGGCACTGTGCCCTGCGTTAAAAATAGGTTCAATAGCAGTTCTTTGAATGTATGACCTTTAGCTCACTCTCTCCCTGTCAAGTCCATGCTTGTACGAGCATCCTGTGTTGTATGGTGCAAGTCCCGGGGGTCAGTGTTCCCGTGTATTTGACCTTTAATGAAGCCTATTTGTCCCTGCCAGATACCAGCCCTTTGTTAGACACACACAGTAACCCCTACCCTTACACACAGTCCGATAGAACTAACTGTTCGGACACCCTATCTTTGTTGCTGAAAGGCTTCCTACCAGGGATGTTGTTGCTTGTTTCTTACTCAAACATATGTCAGAGGTAGAGTCACACTACAACATAGTCCTAGCATAATTGCTTACTTTGACAGGGTGTCTGTGTAAGATGAGGAACAGAACAGGACACTCACCTAGTTGTGGCAGGAATCTGTAACATGGTGCACATTCGTATTGGAACCTACTGTGCTAGGCTTGTGCTAACCGTTAGGCAAACTAAACTCCATATAAGATGTTGAGCTGGCTCCTGGCTGCAAGGACAGTTTGGCAAACAGAGAACAGCTTGTTCCTGCAGACTAACTTCCTCCATCTTCCCATGTCCACTTCTACATAAACTTTTACGTCTCACCCTCCTGACTAACCTTACACAGCTAGGTAAATGACCAGGGTGTATATGATATCCCAGATATGTCCAACCTATCTATTTGCTGTGCAAAGCAATAGCAAGGAATGCAAAAATACTTTATGAGAAATAGAAATGTGGCTCAGTTACTTACATTGGGAATATAATGACAATCATCATCAAACATGTATGCACAAATAGGAATTGACCCAATTGCATAGAAAACAATGCAAAGTCTACCACATGAACTAAATTAACTTCCACTGACCATGCAGACAAATCTATAGGTGATTGTATATATTCACAACCTTTGCAATTGACTAAATGTTTACCACAGTTCAAGGAAACAGGTCACTCATTGTGGACAGACATTGCTTTAGCAACAACACCTGGTACAGACTGGACAGATGGAAAGGGCAGGGATAGGGGGAGGCAGGGACAGGGGAGCAAACAGACAGCCAACATTAAGGTATAAAGTAAAATATTAATGTAAAAAAGGTGAACAGATACTAGACCATTATGATATCATGAAGTCATTGTCACGTGGATGAATACAACTACAACTATCCTTATATATCACCAGAGGATAGGAGTATTCAAAGCTGTGCAGTAAGTTGAACCAAAACGGGTCTGATGGGTTGTTATCTAAATAGGTGGGATCAATGGCCATCGGATGGTTGATGGTTATATATACTATATAGGTATAGAACCAGAGGTGAACAAAAGCAAGGTGCCTGTGAATAGCTGCAAGTGCTCACTCTATGCTTTAACATCAAGACCCCATATGATGACAATAGTAGATGGCATTAAGTTATAGGTCTGTATGATTGATGAAGGCAGTGACAGGGGTAAAGTAATTGTATTGTGCTGTGTGCAAAAGGGTAGTGGCTAAGTCTCTAACAATAGTGACCAGTGTAATGTCTTTGAATGAAAGTCTATTCCTGCAGGCATAGGTAAAGTGAAAGGGACAGACAATGTCATCAGTTTTGTCATTATCAGGCTGTTATAATGTGTAAACTGTAAGGTTTCTGTCCTCTCTTAGACAAAAAAGAAAGTAAGCCATTATACACAAAAGAACTGCCTCTAAACCAATGCCTTACTTCAAAGAACAGATGTCCTAGAACCAGATGTCCCTAGAAGGGAGCATCTGAATCTTCCGTTTCTTATTCTCCTTGGAGAGAATTAGAATCATGTATTGGAATTCTACAAACACAAAAAGAAATAAGCTCTGACCTTTCAGCAGATCATACATCAGTAAAGCCATACTTGTTGATTTGTGTGTCACCAATGTGGGCTATTTTACTGTCTCCCACTATGTACAGGCTGACAGTTGGGTTGTACCAAAGTAATTACAGAGTTGATTAATGCAGCGGATAGCATGGCATCTGCAGATATGAGAAAACAGACCTTTCTGATAGGTGTTTATTTGGATCGCTTTTGTGCATTTGTATCTCTATGTCACCTTGTCCCCATTTTACTATTCAACCTCCCAACACCCACAATTCCTTTCAGCCCCCCCTCCTAATGAATAGCCCCTTAACATGGGTTGCGTATGCACTTGGCAGGGTTCAATGTAAATAAACAATAAAAAATGAGTCAATTGGGTTGTTTGACAGTTGAGGAAAAGAGTAACAAGTCAAGTTCATAGAAGCATGTGAGTGGAGCTAATGGGGTTTGGAAGGCTTCACACATGCATTTAGTATGAGTACTTAGGTATAATCCAAGACAGCAATATAAACCTTGAAAGGACAACATGTTTGTAATAGAAATTTCTGCGGTGTAATCTTACAGTAATCGATGGCAAGATGGCTTTGAGGACAGCCAATCTTGTATACAAACAGAGAATATTACTGGTTATGGAGTATCATGGTCGTTTATAAAATAATGTAACAGAAAAACAACATAAGCGATTGCAACTGACCCAGAATAAATTGTGGAGGGGGAGCCCACGTGACCGTAAATACATGTAACAGTGGTTTTCATTGGATAATATTAGATTGACATTTAATTGGTTAATTATATATTCATGGCTTTAATAAGGTAGTGCACCGGATGGCAGGTCGGGAGGCCTGTCCATCGATGCAGTGTGGGTAATGGATTACATAAAAGGAGGTACAAGGTGTATACACCGGGGGAGCTTTGTAACCTGCCTGGTGGTAGCGCCTTAGTCGTTTCAGGTGGACCTGGGTGCTATACCGGCTTGGGGTGTATAGATAATACTATTGTTTGTATGTTGACCTTTAATCCTAAGGTCAACATATAGTTCATTGTCCTTGGCCTGGAGTGCCCGGTAGTTGAGTAAGCACACTGTATGCTTATTATGTTGAATACGGTATAGTAACTGTAAAATAATTCGGGAAATGTGAAGGAGGGTGTGCGGTTATTAGAAATATATGTTTTTTTTTGTTTTTCTTTAGTGTTAAATCTTTTAAGCACACTGTGCGCTGATTATGGCGAACATGGTATATATGTCTCAACATGAAGCACAGCATCTGTCTTGTTTCTACAATGATAATCTTCAAAAACAATTCCTACTGACTCAGTTACATCACGTAACTGTGTTGCAGCAGCCTCAGCTAATTCATCTTATTAAATAACTGTAATGACTTCTCACTACCAGAACGATGGGTAATTAATTGAATAACATGACACAGGTGATGGGCTGCATATTGATGATGTACAGATATGGGACTGCCTCAGTTCCTGTCCAAATGCTTGTGTTATCCCCTGGCAAATATAATTAAGTCATTCTCAGACCTATTATATATGATAATGGTTGTTTAGTGTCCAGGGTGTAGACCATGCCTTGGAGCTGTTACTATAAACGGTAATATGTAACTGAATAAATGATGTTGATAATGACAGAAAATGAGCCCATAGTAAATACCTTGGGGCATATTACTATCATAGGAAACTTCATTATACATATAAAGAAGGTCTACTCCAGAACTTAAGCTGCACAACATGCAGCTTAGAACTTAAGTAATATACTTCAGGGGATAATAGCCCCCTACAGCATCTCATCCCATGGATAGCAGCTCAAATTGAGTTAAGCCAGTCTCAGTGTGGGAGGATGGTGAATAGTAGTTCGACACTTCTACCCCTGTAACAGGGGTAGAAACCATGTGCCTTTGGGCTAACCAAGTTACTCTGCCAATCTGGCAGAGTAGCTATTTTGATGGAAGTATTCACCCTTCAGTCTAATGCTTCCAGCCACATGTCCCTCAATGTATTCCCACCTGTTCACCATCCACAAGGTATTCCTAATACATAAATAGATCTGTAATCCTGGCTTCGTTTGATGTCAACTCCACTCCTCTGGGTCACCCCTCCCACCACATCTCCCTGCTGTTGATATCAAAATTTGTGACATACACTAACATTGACATGTTTGCAGCAGTATGAGAATGCTGGACATGTGGAGTATCTTTTTGGGAACAGGATCGACTATTTTGAGGGACTGACAGTGAGTACATTTATGAGAACAACACCCTTTTTACTCCCACTATAGGATCTCTATGCAGCTGCATTCTGGCGCCAGATGTGTCGGACTAGGTGAATAGGTGTGATAATGATTATGGGCTACAGTAGCCCATCCAACCCCAGCGGCTTATGCTGGTAAGTAGAGAGTCTGGGCAACTATTATATAACTTCACTCTGTGTCCCTTATAATATGGACTCAAATGTGCTGTGTAATGTTGCTCCAAATGCAGTGGAGAAGCTTTTGGAGTTGCTTTCCAAACAAGTAACCAAAGATATCCAATACTTTTCATGGTTATGGCTATTTGCCTTAGTCCATCATTCATAGCTTTCTGCTGATTTGTATACACATGTGCAATGATAATGCCAGACAACATAGACACATTATATTATTGATATAAATACTTCCCAGATGTGATATTTGGCATTCTTTCTGCAATTGAATCCATCCCTATGTCAGTCATGTGAGATTAAACATTTCATATGATTGCCTGGCTTCATTGAATGTTGATGAAAGGGATACAATGTCCAAATGGACCTTTTGAGAGCACTTGGCTGCTTTCCATTTTTGTGATGATATTCTAGATATAATATCGTAGTAAGTGACCTCTGCAAAACCTAAGTGAAATTGTTCCCAAGGTCAAACTTCTATACTAAGGCAGTCTTGTAAAGGATGAAGTATTGCCATCCTAACTTCATGTAGGAATGCATCTGTGTATACAACCCAATATGGACACTGAAACACACATCATAAGATAAAATGTTTACATACACTCCTGGGAGGAATGAGTGCTTCAATATGATATCTCCACATCTCTGTATGGGCATCCAGGGGACTGCAGCTATAGCAAAAGCATTCATTGTTACATCTGGATGTAGTGTGAGGCAGGCTGTCCAGGGATATCTCCTCTGTCAGATTCAGACTACTTCTATGATTAACTGGCCTCTGAACTGATATCTATGTAAACATCTCCATTAACACAGGCACAAATTCACTATGTTTCTACTGTCATGGGATTCTTTAATTTTCCAGTCATTTTCACTAGTCCAGACATTGTGCAGTTGGTCTCAGAATAAATCCCCACATTGTACTTTTCACTCCTGGAATTAGATGATCGCCCTGGACTTCATATTTTGTGGTCTTCTAGTGCCAGATAATATAGTATGTTCCTGTTCAAACTTTCAGTACTCACGTCTTGTAGTACAGAAGTGTAGGATTGCTTAGGCAGGTCAAGTACTGAATGTAAACTGACCATGTGTCTTTTTATGCTGAAAGAAATAATCCTCCAGCTTTGGGATTGATGCATGACCATAGCAGGGGTCAAATACCAGCCTGGTTGAGGCTGAGGAATTTGAAATAAAACAACAATATATAATATTAGCGAATGTCATAAGGGCCTGCATGTTGATTTATTGCACTATGCCCTTTTGTACATGAATATAAACATGTACAGTATGTCAAGGTTTTATTCATATAATTTATATCTGTATTATGCATGTATTGAGACCGTAGAGTGGAGGGCAGCAAAACGCTTTTGTTTCTGATTTAAGGGCAGGGAGGGGAGGAGACAGCAGAATAAGTGTTGCTGCACTCAAACCAAATGTAACACCTGGTCAGTGCCCGGACTTATAATAACTATGCATTCAGCCATTTGATTTTTGATGACACAAAAGCACATTGTAATGATTAAAGCAGGTTCATCATGACATTATTTGTGTCCTTGAGAACAAAGCGTGACATGGAGTGCAGTCTCTTAATGAAATGAGGTGAAAGTGAAAGATCCAACAGCAGCAGTCAGAGACAAGGTTTTGCAAATGAACCCCAAAACATTGATTGTTCTTCACTCGGATATGATCAGTGAGATCACTCAGGAGAACTTCTAAGTACAGTACAGTTTTCTTTCAAGGTGAAGACAAAAATATGGAATTAAATCCTGAATGATCATTTCTAGGGCAGCCAATCAGTCAGTTTACATCCTCACCCTTTAAGCAAATGCCTGCATAGCCATGATGTGTTACCCAAATGAAGAGTTAAACAATCAAATGAAAAGACTGCTAAAAAAAACTCTCTTTCTTTTTCTGAGAAATCACTTGGCACCTCATTACTAAACAATTTGCTGTGTTGGCACATTCCAATATGGTAGTGATCTGAGAGCAGCATTTAAAACAGTCTCAAAAAGAGTATCTACTTGATACTCCCTAAAGCCGCATTACTGAGATGTTGCTGACTTAACAGCTCAGTTTCTAATCCATTGAACCAAAATTGTTTTTACCCCGGAGAGATAGCATTTACTGCCCCTGTGACTGAGGGACTCCTGGATGTATTTCATTCTATACCGATCTAGCACCATCAATAAATCATCTTAAGGATGATGGATCCAAACTTTGAAGCATTCAGACAAGTCATTAAGTTGTCTTTTTTGTGGCTTTATTAGAATGCAAGTAGTATCATGTCAAGATCAATTTCTTACTCAACATTTTTACTTAGATGCCCACGCATCCTGATCACTGCATCCCCTGTGACACTCCTCAATAAAAGACATTAGACCTTAAAAAACAAAACAAACTTTAAATCATATGAGCCACAGTGTTCAGAGTAACTGGTTGATTGAGGCATTTGAGTAATGAACCCTAGGCATGCCATGCCAGAAAGGCAGCAACAGCCACTGTCTCTGTAGTTAATATATACAAATTATACATGCCCACCTTTCAAAGGAGGCTCTCAGTAATGTACTCTAATGATAGTGAGGTGATGTGGGGTAAATCTAAACTATGTTAAATGAGGTTCTAAGAAGCACTAAGGGATGGAGTCATCTCATATCTATCACTGTAATACATCCTACATATGGGCATTTAATCTAGTAAGTTGTAATGTCTGAACATTATCTTAGAAAGGACACTCTTTGAAAGCCATCATATGTTGATCTTAACACATTTCAGCATAGAACACTTCCGAATATCCAAATTTAAATGCTTGGATAACTGGAGAAACCTTGACTGGCTCATATATATGGACCTGGAATTTGACCCCCCTTGACCACACCACTGACCTCAGGCAGGAAGGTCAGAAAGACTGCTGGAGAACCAGAGTACATTTTTGGCAAACATCATTATTGGTGTCTGGTGCTGATATCTACTCACCTTTGCAGGGGAACAAAGTCAATGTTAACCCCTTAGCCCTTAGTATGTGCCTCTGCTGCCAACTATATAAATCTCTACTTTCTGCTGTGGGTCCTGACTGGAGCCATTTATGAGGCAATCTCCCCTCATTTCAACATAGATAAAGACCCAAAGTAGCTTCTGTTTCCTGCAATCAAATGCAGCCTTAAAAAGGAGTGACCAGACCACAATCCTAAGGCAGGTTTACCAGAAAGTCTATCCAAGAACCAATAGCTATTTCTGGAATTGAAAGCATTATTGATGTCTCATACAGACACCTACTGGTTGCAGGAAACAAAGACCAGGTTGAGCCCCTAGCCCTCATTCTGTTCTGGTACTGCCAACCAGACACAGTTAATTGTATTGATGTACTCCTGAAGTACCCTATTAGATAGAGTTCTGTTGTATAGAGTCTACAATAGTATAACCTGGGGGTTCCCATACAGGGTCTTCACGTGGTGCAACCAGCTTGGGTTGAGGAGTCCAGATGGTACTTAGTAGACCATAACAGGCTGGTACTATACAAATGCATGTTGCAACTACTTCTCCCTTGTTATAGTGGTTAAGTAGCCTTTCAGACTGCACTACTGAACCATGCATAACAGCCTCCTTATGGAAGCTGCTCTCTGTGATAAAGGATTACCAGCCCGGAAGACACAGCTGCAACGGAGTCACTCTTGCTTGAAGGCAGTTTTTCATAAATGGGACTGCCCAGTTCTAGGTAGACAATGTGGTAGCTCTACTAGCATGGCTTGTGTGGTCCATACCTATCCCTGTTACTGCTTTAGTAATATTTCTGGAGATAACATTGGTTTTATAGATACACCTATCAACAGTATCAGCTACTACCAGACTACTTGTACCTGCAGGACCTGTCCTGTGAACCTGTGTCTGGTCCCAGAAGAATCCTACAGGTCACCCAGGATAATGGTGGGTGAAGTGGAATTGATGCCTACAGCAGAGGCTGGTCAATACACCCATGTGGACCTCTGTCATGGTGTTGCAGGCGGTAGGGCAATACTTTCCTCTAGGGAGAGCGGGGGGGGGGGGCTGCCTTCCTTGTGCCTTTATAATCTATTCTTATATAGGCATGCCATTAGAATAGGCACCCTCAAGTCTTGATCTCTCTGAGCCGTTTTTCACAGAGCCCCTACGAGGGTGGCTCTCTATAGGTCCATTGAAGTAGGCTGATGAGGCTGGGATTGAATACTGACTCCCTAATAATATGGTTCAGGAAAGACAAATTATATAGGCTAATAAAAATAAATCCCTTGTATAGAACCATGGTGAAACTGTATTTACTATACTTGTGGAAATGCCCTGTGTTTTTTTTTGACTTTGTCATCAATCATAACAGAATATCATATGTAATAGCACCTACTATATGGAGTGTCAGAAATTGTACATATGACAACTCCCAGTATCTATCAGAGTAGTATATATTGTATCGGAACAGGACTATGCTTAAGTACTGTTCATTACTCAATCGAGATGCAGCCAATCAGAGGCCTCCATTTGGTCACGTGACCGGAAGTGACCTACTTAGGGGATTAGTGGTGACGTCACGTGACCTACTTAGCCAATCAGAGGCCGCCATTTGGTCACGTGACCGGAAGTGACGTCATATGACCTACTTATGGACCGGAAGTGACGTCATATGACCTACTTAGGGGACTGGAAATGACGTCATATGACCTAATTTAGGATCACGTGACCGGAAGTGACCTGATGAGTCACTTGACCGGAAGTGACGTCACATGACCTAATGGACAACCGGAAGTGACCTCATGTGACCTCATTGAGGATCACGTGACCGGAAGTGACCTGATTGATCACGTGACCGGAAGTGACGTCACGCGACTTAATGAAGAGATTAGCGTCTTTAAGGGGTCACGCGCTTTAAAATGTTATATATATTTTTTTTGGAGGAGGCGAGTCTCTTATTTTTTTTGTAAACCAATAAAAAACACAACAATATAAGTTTGTTTTTTCATTTTATTTTTTATTAGCGACTGGAAGTGACTTTTTGAACTACGTAGAAGTGTTCTTTAGAGTGTATAAGGGGGGAGGGGGGGGAGGGGGGCCCTTTAAGATGCATGGGGAGGGGGGCACTTTTAGGATGCATGGGGTGGGTGGGGGGGGAGGGGGGAGGGGGGCACTCTAGGGGGGGCACTCTAAGGGGAGTTTGTCTCTTTTAAGAAAAAAAGAAAGAAAAGATTTTTTTAAATTTTAATCAAGAGACACACTTCTTCCTCTTGAGAGGAAGAAGTGTGTCTCCTAATTTTTTTGTTTAGGAAGTGATGGTCTTTAGGATCACGTGACCGGAAGTGACCTGATTAGTCACGTGACTAGAAGTGACGTCACAGGCCCTAATTAGGAGATCAGCAGCTACCGGAGGAAGTGACATTTTAAGAGGACACGCGACTTAATTGTTATAATTTTTTTTTTTTTACTTACTAATAAAAGAAGACATATGAAAATAAAACACAACAATTCACACGTCCGTTGTTCTCGTCGTTGTTTCTTGCTTGATAAAGTCAAGTAATATCGTGATGCCGAGGTCAAACTTTCCCATGTCCTCAGTCAACACTCGAAGGAGTTCAAAAGGTGTACTGCTGGCACTATCAGCTTCAGCTTGCCACATTTTCAACACTTGGAAGGCCCACTCAGCGGGACTTCCTCCGCATTCGCATTCTTCAGCGATCTTATCTAACTTCTCAGGCGACATTTTTAAATGACCCCCCACCTCTTTCCACCTGCTACCTAAGCGTCTGCCAAGGGCGCCCAAGTGCTTATGCATCGCGTGCGAGTCGGGGTTCTCGAAATCCAACCCCTGCCTGTGGAGAAGGGTCATCCACTGAGCCAACAGTTCCACTCGTCTAATGCGGGTGAAGACGCGGCCGAGCTCTCCCCATCTATGACGATGCTGGGTTTCACCCCACCAAGCTCGGAACATCGCCGTACACAGCTCCTCCGGTGTCTTGACACTGCTCTATACTAGAGCATCCATACGGGCGGCGGTAACTTTTAAGCTACTGCCCAACACTCTCCAAGAGCCGCTCAACTCTTTACCTAGTTGACGAAGCAAGGCGTCGCTATATGCTAAGCGCTGCTGTCCTACCTCTCTACTCTCCCCATCGGCCTGCACCGCGCGTCTCACGTCGTGAAGCAGCATTAATTTTTCAGGTGGACAAGGGGGTGAAGGCGAGATTGAAAGTGATATAGCTTGAGCCATCTCGTCTCGTCTTGGCGGCTGTGGCGGCGGCGGCGGCGGTGGTGGTGGTGGTGGTGGTGGTAGTGGTGGTGGTGGTAGTAGACGTTACTGTGGTCAGAGGTGATATGGTTTTTTTCCAACAGAAATCATAGCTTTTATACAGAGGGAGTTTAATCCTGTTTCCAACAGCACCCCAGCTGTCTAGCGACCTGTCCGCATGACGCTTTTCAGCCGCTCCGCTCCTTAAGAGCTTCTTAAGAGCTTAGATGACGAGGAGTATGTCATCGCCATCTGTGGAGGCCAGCTGAAAATGTCGTTTTTTTCCTTATCCATAGCCTTACCTCCTACCCCCTACCTGAGGACGACTTTCTCTCCCTTTGGCATTCATTGTAACAAACGTCAGGTGAAAATCGGATATTCATGCACAGCCTTAGTCAGCTGTCACCCCTATTGAACTAGCCGGCCGCCGCCGGCCGGTCTACTCACCACGGCAGGAGGCGGTGATTTTTTTTTGTTTTACACTTAAGTCGCTCACCACATGCACACGTCATGCATTATGTCTTTTGTTTCTCTTTGTGAATGGCCGCCGGTCGGCCGGCGGCAGCAACCGCTTAATCCTTTATACAGTTAATGCGCGTTGAATTGCTGAACAGGGCAGTAAGTAGCTTAGCTCATGTCAGTCGATCTCTCAAAAGGGGGGAAAGGGATCCAGCTGAAAACGTCATGCATTATGTCTTTTGTTTCTCTTTGTGAATGGCCGCCGGTCAGCCGGCGGCAGCTGAACAGGGCAGTAAGTAGCTTAGCTCTAGAAGCGAGAAGGCGTATATAAGGGGGCTGGAAACACCCATTCACTCACTCAGTCTTTTGCTGCTCTCTACAGTCACCACCATGAGCAAAAGACAACAACTAGTGCCGTCCAAGGATCTAAGCAAGTTCAAGAACAAGAAGAGTACGCGGAACAGCCCTCGTTTAGCGTCAGCTTCTCCTCTTGCTACTGAGGATGAGACTACCGCCGCAACCGCTTGGTCTTATCACCCTCCCGCTGTAGCGAGCGCTCGCAGCAGTAGTAGTAGTGGTAGTAGTAGTAGCCGTAGTAGTGGTAGTAGTAGTTGTAGTAGTAGTAGTAGTGGTAGTAGTAGTGGTACTACTGGTAGTAGTCGTCGTGGTAGCGACGTTGTTACACTTGCGACGGTTGTTGCTGCTAAGCGCGCTGCCGCTGCTACTGCTGCGCCTGCTGCTGCTGCTGCTGCTCGTGCTGCTGCTGCTGGTGCTGGTGCTCCTCGTGCTGCTGGTGCTGCTGCTGCTGCTGCTGCTGCTGCGCCTGCTACTGCTGCGCCTGCTACTGCTGCTGCTGCTGAGGCTGCTGCGCCTGCTACTGCTGCGCCTGCTGCTGCTGCTGCTGCTGCTGCTCCTCTTGCTGGGACTGCCGCTACTACTACTCACGACAACTCTCCTGGCACAGCGCAGTACTGGCAACCGGGTTTTTACCTCCCCACTACTGTTTGCTGATTTTGATGAACCGCAGCACGTTGCACAGCACCTCTACACCACTACATCAACCGACGCCATCGACGCCGCTCGCGCTGAGACTCACAGCTATCCGAACACTCAGCCCCAGCAGCGCGTAGTAGACATATATGCCCTAAAGCAAGAAGAAGAGGAGGAGGAGGAGGAGCAGCAACAGGGTGAGACAGAGAACGACGCTGACGACGAGGCGTACGACGAACCCGAAGGGCTACGGTTGGACGGTACGTTTTTTCGGCTCCCCTCTTCCACTACTTTCGCCCTCACTTCCACTGGTAGCGCGTCCGGTCCGTGGCGACTGCCCTCACCACCACCTTACGAGGGCGGCGGCACTTCATCTTCTACCACTACACTCAGCACCGACGGCGTGTGGTTACCCTGTTCCAACGAGTCGTCGGATACCAGCGCAGACGCTGCTCCTGTTATTGGTTCTGCTGCTGATTCAGCTCACGCTGATGGTGTTTCTCTTCTTGCGGGTCTGAAACGTTCTAAGGCGGGTTCCAGAACAACAAGGCCTACTAAGAAGAGAGAAATACAAGAAAAAGAAGAAGATGGACAAGAAGAAGCAGAGAAAACCCGTCCTCTCGGGTTAGAGTTCTGCTTAGACGGGACTTTGACGCTGGAGATCTGGGAGGACGAGGCTAGACTGTCTAGGAGGCCGCGCTACACAAAAGACGGCCAGGTGAAAGAGGCGTCTCTGACCAGAGGCAAGCGAGTGCACTTCACCACCGACGCGCTGCGCGAGCTAATAGCGCGCATCGCCGAGATCCGCGCAGTGGTGCGCATACGCGACACAGCGTCCGCGCAAGGAAGACCTAATCACACCCCCTGGTTCACAGTGCTGGATGAGGAGGGCTGTGAGCTACTACAGCGGTAAGAACCTCATCCACGTGCGCAAGTACGAAGGTCCTGACAAAAATCCCACACAGCAGGGGGTGACGCTGTCCGCCAGAGCGCTCAAAGAGTTGGATGACAAAACAGAGATTATTCTCAAATTTCTCGGTATAGATTTGGAATGAGAGACGCTCAACGCTCACGCGCGCACACACACAGTGTTTGACGTACGCTGTATGGGCAGACAGACGGATACACAGACAGACAGAAAGTTAGATAGATAGATAGATAGATAGATAGATAGATAGATAGATAGATAGATAGATAGATTGATAGATAGATAGACGGCTAAGTAGTTGGAAAAAAAAACTCAAAAAAAACATTTTTTTTTTTTTTTTTTTTTTTTTTTTTTTTTTTAAATAATTGGTAACTAAGTGAAAAAACAAAAAACAAAAAAACATGACGCAGTCGTCTGCGAAAAGTGTTTCAAAATTTTTAAAAGACCGTACAATCACGACAGACACGTAGAAAAATGTCGAGTAATACCTAAGTTTTGCCCTCTATGCGACGAAGGAGATTGCCGAAAGATCACCTGTCGACGCGAATCTCTGGACGGGATGACTATCCCTCGACGCATATGTGCTGTACCAAACGGTGAGGAAACGTTCACGGCGAATTGGCCTGCAATACGAATGGGTGTCAGGATGCACGGGACTCGCATGAGTGTAACAAAAACTTCAGACTACCAACCGGCGAGTTGAGTGAAGCTGTAGATACTATGCGTCGCATTCACTTCACGCAAAGATTCAGATACAAAGTGGGTTTCTCGGTAGGCTTACTCTTACAACACAGAGAAGACAAGAGCAAACTGCGCTACTTTCACGCCTCCCAGAACAAAGCAACTCTCATACAACCGCTCCCTACTATAACTAATTCAGAAACTTTGGAAGAGCTCCTCTCAAAGATGGAAAACACCGTTGCTTGCGAGGAAGTACGGAAACTTTGCGACTCTGACACCTTTTTCCTACCAATTTGAACATTTGCGTTCACATGGGACCGGGGGAATTTCCCATAGGCGGTAGGATCACTCAGGCCGGTCGAGTTGGAAAGAGAAGCGGTGTGTTAGATTTTTCCAACAAGGACAACCTCTGCGTCTTCCGCTGCATTTCCTTTCACTTATACAACACCAGCAAGCGCGCTTCAGATTTGTTACGTCAGTTCTGTCCCGCTGCCACACCTGAAACCTTTCCGGGTTTGAACATCCGCGACTTACCCGCATTAGAGAACTTGTTTGACATACAAATAGCGGTTTACACCGCTTCGCGTCAGGTGCCGGGGCGGAAGTTGAGAAGACACGTTACTCTGATCAGACCGCCTTCCAGAACTCTGGCCGCCCGAGGTAAAGTCAACCTACACCTGACGGCGAAAGGCGGTTTGCACGTCTCTCTGGTCACGGACTTCAACGCGTACGCGGGCATATACGAATGTTGCAAGTGTAAGGCGGCGTTCACCACCGAGTTCTTGCTGAAGAGACACAGGAACCAGCTTTCCTCTTGCCGACAAGTCAAGTTGCGCTACGTAGGTGGCATCTACCAAAATTGGAGAACGAGTATATGAAATATACACGTGAAAGAAACACCACACTCACACCAGTGGGAGACCACCTGGTTCCTACACACTACATGCCGAGACCACACCGAAATCCCCCTAAAATATTAGTATACACCATACTAAAGGTATCTATATAGATATACCGCCAATACCAAAATGTGTTAATGACCGCTCCCCCAGAGGGGAGGGCAACTCACACAAAATAAATTGCCAACTTAGGCTCTCCAAATAACTCATATTATTTCACCTGATGAGGTTTTTTATAACCGAAACTGCTTGATAGAAGATCATAATCTTGTCTCTCCCACAATTTATCCACCAACCCCCTCCCAGGGCTGGTGTATAAAATGGACAAGCCCCTTGTATAACACCATGCCATTCACGGTTGACTGAACATCCATTCAACGACGACTGCAGTAAGGGGCATATGAAGGGTTTTTAGTGGGCCTAGGCCCTCCCTAGTACAGGGCAGCTCATTGGTCAAGTTAAAGCACTGACCAATACAGGGGGATGTCCACAGGACCAATCAGAATTTGACCAACAGATTCCTACCTCTGTAATGCGCCCATCCAATCACAGGAGAGTCAACAAGAGCGGTGCCTAGCAACCTACCCTCCTACAGGAGGGTTCTAGCCTCACCATGGGCCAGGGTTATGGCATATAAGGAGCGGGATTTCAGATCTCAGGCATCTTCTACCCAGCAGTAGTGAAGTGAGTATCAATGCAACGTCATACACCATACAAAATTCGAGAACGATTTTCGAAGCGCTAGCAGACTTCTCCATTTTTCCTCCCGACGGACATTCCGGAATCTACCCTTACAAGATCACCTTCGATTTTGAGGCTTTCTTCAGACCGTGCAGAGAACCGTCGACCGAACACGTGTCCCTGCTGTGGGATCACGTCCCTTTGTCGGCTAGCGTCGCATCCGACTTTCCGGGATGGGAGGGGCCGGTCTGCTTCGTCAGAGAATCCGACTCATCCGACCCCTTGTTGGACCGAGTTTTAAATCACATAAACAAGAACGCCAAAGTCATCGGGGAAGCTGTGCTAGAACTTTACCGACCGACGTTAGCGAAGTTAGATGCGGCGATAGGTGAAGCTCTCCTGCTGGAGGAGGCGGCATTCACCCCTTCTCCAGGCGGCGGTGGCGGCGGCCGTGGCGGCTTCGCTGCCGCTCAGACCAGACACCCGTTAGTTCAACTGAAGAAGCGGCTTCTGAGATACATCCGTCAAGCTCCAGTCGTGGGCTTCAACTCGGGGCATTACGACTTGAACCTGATCAAAATACGCCTTCACTCGTTCTTTGCCTCCGGAGACAGAAGAAACCAAGAATTCAGCGTCATAAAGAGAAGCAATCAATACTTGGCGGTTTACACACAGCACACGGTTTTCTTGGACGTAGTCAACTATTTGGCACCCGGTTACAACTACGCGAATTATTTGCGAGCTTTCACCAGAAACTAAGAGAAAGGTCACTTTCCTTACGAATGGATGACGTCTACCAGGAAACTGGGAAACAGAACACTGCCACCGAGATCGGCTTTTGACAGCGAACTGACGGGCGTCAAAATGTCAGAATCCGACGTTCTAAGGCGGGTTCCAGAACAACAAGGCCTACTAAGAAGAGAGAAATACAAGAAAAAGAAGAAGATGGACAAGAAGAAGCAGAGAAAACCCGTCCTCTCGGGTTAGAGTTCTGCTTAGACGGGACTTTGACGCTGGAGATCTGGGAGGACGAGGCTAGACTGTCTAGGAGGCCGCGCTACACAAAAGACGGCCAGGTGAAAGAGGCGTCTCTGACCAGAGGCAAGCGAGTGCACTTCACCACCGACGCGCTGCGCGAGCTAATAGCGCGCATCGCCGAGATCCGCGCAGTGGTGCGCATACGCGACACAGCGTCCGCGCAAGGAAGACCTAATCACACCCCCTGGTTCACAGTGCTGGATGAGGAGGGCTGTGAGCTACTACAGCGGTAAGAACCTCATCCACGTGCGCAAGTACGAAGGTCCTGACAAAAATCCCACACAGCAGGGGGTGACGCTGTCCGCCAGAGCGCTCAAAGAGTTGGATGACAAAACAGAGATTATTCTCAAATTTCTCGGTATAGATTTGGAATGAGAGACGCTCAACGCTCACGCGCGCACACACACAGTGTTTGACGTACGCTGTATGGGCAGACAGACGGATACACAGACAGACAGAAAGTTAGATAGATAGATAGATAGATAGATAGATAGATAGATAGATAGATAGATAGATAGATAGATAGATAGATTGATAGATAGATAGACGGCTAAGTAGTTGGAAAAAAAACCTCAAAAAAAACATTTTTTTTTTTTTTTTTTTTTTTTTTTTTTTTTAATAATTGGTAACTAAGTGAAAAAACAAAAAACAAAAAAACATGACGCAGTCGTCTGCGAAAAGTGTTTCAAAATTTTTAAAAGACCGTACAATCACGACAGACACGTAGAAAAATGTCGAGTAATACCTAAGTTTTGCCCTCTATGCGACGAAGGAGATTGCCGAAAGATCACCTCGACGCGAATCTCTGGACGGGATGACTATCCCTCAACGCATATGTGCTGTACCAAACGGTGAGGAAACGTTCACGGCGAATTGGCCTGCAATACGAATGGGTGTCAGGATGCACGGGACTCGCATGAGTGTAACAAAAACTTCAGACTACCAACCGGCGAGTTGAGTGAAGCTGTAGATACTATGCGTCGCATTCACTTCACGCAAAGATTCAGATACAAAGTGGGTTTCTCGGTAGGCTTACTCTTACAACACAGAGAAGACAAGAGCAAACTGCGCTACTTTCACGCCTCCCAGAACAACGCAACTCTCATACAACCGCTCCCTACTATAACTAATTCAGAAACTTTGGAAGAGCTCCTCTCAAAGATGGAAAACACCGTTGCTTGCGAGGAAGTACGGAAACTTTGCGACTCTGACACCTTTTTCCTACCAATTTGAACATTTGCGTTCACATGGGACCGGGGGAATTTCCCATAGGCGGTAGGATCACTCAGGCCGGTCGAGTTGGAAAGAGAAGCGGTGTGTTAGATTTTTCCAACAAGGACAACCTCTGCGTCTTCCGCTGCATTTCCTTTCACTTATACAACACCAGCAAGCGCGCTTCAGATTTGTTACGTCAGTTCTGTCCCGCTGCCACACCTGAAACCTTTCCGGGTTTGAACATCCGCGACTTACCCGCATTAGAGAACTTGTTTGACATACAAATAGCGGTTTACACCGCTTCGCGTCAGGTGCCGGGGCGGAAGTTGAGAAGACACGTTACTCTGATCAGACCGCCTTCCAGAACTCTGGCCGCCCGAGGTAAAGTCAACCTACACCTGACGGCGAAAGGCGGTTTGCACGTCTCTCTGGTCACGGACTTCAACGCGTACGCGGGCATATACGAATGTTGCAAGTGTAAGGCGGCGTTCACCACCGAGTTCTTGCTGAAGAGACACAGGAACCAGCTTTCCTCTTGCCGACAAGTCAAGTTGCGCTACGTAGGTGGCATCTACCAAAATTGGAGAACGAGTATATGAAATATACACGTGAAAGAAACACCACACTCACACCAGTGGGAGACCACCTGGTTCCTACACACTACATGCCGAGACCACACCGAAATCCCCCTAAAATATTAGTATACACCATACTAAAGGTATCTATATAGATATACCGCCAAAACCAAAATGTGTTAATGACCGCTCCCCCAGAGGGGAGGGCAACTCACACAAAATAAATTGCCAACTTAGGCTCTCCAAATAACTCATATTATTTCACCTGATGAGGTTTTTTATAACCGAAACTGCTTGATAGAAGATCATAATCTTGTCTCTCCCACAATTTATCCACCAACCCCCTCCCAGGGCTGGTGTATAAAATGGACAAGCCCCTTGTATAACACCATGCCATTCACGGTTGACTGAACATCCATTCAACGACGACTGCAGTAAGGGGCATATGAAGGGTTTTTAGTGGGCCTAGGCCCTCCCTAGTACAGGGCAGCTCATTGGTCAAGTTAAAGCACTGACCAATACAGGGGGATGTCCACAGGACCAATCAGAATTTGACCAACAGATTCCTACCTCTGTAATGCGCCCATCCAATCACAGGAGAGTCAACAAGAGCGGTGCCTAGCAACCTACCCTCCTACAGGAGGGTTCTAGCCTCACCATGGGCCAGGGTTATGGCATATAAGGAGCGGGATTTCAGATCTCAGGCATCTTCTACCCAGCAGTAGTGAAGTGAGTATCAATGCAACGTCATACACCATACAAAATTCGAGAACGATTTTCGAAGCGCTAGCAGACTTCTCCATTTTTCCTCCCGACGGACATTCCGGAATCTACCCTTACAAGATCACCTTCGATTTTGAGGCTTTCTTCAGACCGTGCAGAGAACCGTCGACCGAACACGTGTCCCTGCTGTGGGATCACGTCCCTTTGTCGGCTAGCGTCGCATCCGACTTTCCGGGATGGGAGGGGCCGGTCTGCTTCGTCAGAGAATCCGACGCAGATTCCGACCCCTTGTTGGACCGAGTTTTAAATCACATAAACAAGAACGCCAAAGTCATCGGGGAAGCTGTGCTAGAACTTTACCGACCGACGTTAGCGAAGTTAGATGCGGCGATAGGTGAAGCTCTCCTGCTGGAGGAGGCGGCATTCACCCCTTCTCCAGGCGGCGGTGGCGGCGGCCGTGGCGGCTTCGCTGCCGCTCAGACCAGACACCCGTTAGTTCAACTGAAGAAGCGGCTTCTGAGATACATCCGTCAAGCTCCAGTCGTGGGCTTCAACTCGGGGCATTACGACTTGAACCTGATCAAAATACGCCTTCACTCGTTCTTTGCCTCCGGAGACAGAAGAAACCAAGAATTCAGCGTCATAAAGAGAAGCAATCAATACTTGGCGGTTTACACACAGCACACGGTTTTCTTGGACGTAGTCAACTATTTGGCACCCGGTTACAACTACGCGAATTATTTGCGAGCTTTCACCAGAAACTAAGAGAAAGGTCACTTTCCTTACGAATGGATGACGTCTACCAGGAAACTGGGAAACAGAACACTGCCACCGAGATCGGCTTTTGACAGCGAACTGACGGGCGTCAAAATGTCAGAATCCGACTACGCCGCATGTCAGAAAGTTTGGTCCGACGAGAAGATGCAAACTATGAGAGATTTCTTGATCCACTACAACAACAAAGACGTCAAACCTTTCATAGAGGCTCTGAAAAATCACGCTAAATTTTTCCAAGATCCCGGCATTGACATGTTGAAAGACGGGATCTCTCTCGCCAGTTTGACTTCACGGTTCCTCTTCCAAAACCTAGAAGCCGCGTTCACAACGTTCTCCCAGTTCGACGCCGTCCTCCACGCTCTGATCAAAGAAAATCTAGTCGGTGGTCCTTCCATCATCTTCCATAGATTTCATGAGAAGGGCACCATGCGGATAAGGGAACACAAGTACGGCGAAGAAGCGAGAACGTGCCAGCACATCCTAGGCCTAGACGCTAACTCTCTGTACTTGCGCTGCATGAGCAAAGCGCACTGCAAGGGCTATTACGCGGTGAGACGACCTGAGGCCGAGTTCAAGCCCGAAATTAGGCAAAGAAACTCTCACAGCGCTTTGGAGTGGTTACGCTTCGTAGAGCACAACCGCGACGTGAAACTGCGCCACGCTTTCAACGGCGGCGAGATGGTTCTAGGCTGTCGAAGAATTCGCGTCGACGGGTTACACGCAGCCTCTAATACGGTTTTCCAGTTTCACGGGTGTTGGTTCCACGCTCACGAGTGCATACCGTCGCACCGATATCAGTGCGCTTCACTGAGGGAGGAGAGATGCGACAGAACGGCAAGAGTAAGCGCTTACTTGAAAGCGCTAGGTTACGAGCTGGTCGTCGTGTGGGAGTGCGAATGGAGAGAGATGAAGCGTCGAGATGTACGGGTTAAGGCCTCCCAACAACACTGGAAGGTTGACGCTTTGAAAGTGTCTCGAAACGCTATGAGCGAGAGCGACATCCTTTCCGCTGTCAAAGACGGGAAAATGTTCGGTTTAGTTCAAGTGGACATCACTACGCCGCCTCACCTACGAGACTACTTCGAAGAAATGACCCCCGTTTTCAAGAACGTATCCGTTTCAAAATCAGACATAGGACCTCACATGTCAGACTTTGCGCAGGAAGAAAAGCTCAGAGATGTCTGATAGGGAGTTACCACGAAAAAAAATATTCTCTTGGGAACGCCACTTCTCAAGTGGTATTTAGAGCACGGTTTGATAGTCACCAAAGTACAGCTTGTCGTAGAATACCTACCTAAAGGCTCCTTTGCCGGTTTCGCGGACGAAGTAACGGCGGCGCGAAGACGTGGCGACGTGAACGAGAACGAGAAAATTCTGTCAGACTGTTACAAGTTAATGGGAAACGCCACGTACGGTAAAACAATCTGCAACAAAGAAAAACACACGGCAATGAGATACACTGACAGTCGGAAGTTCGAACTATTGGCCAATTCGTGGCGCTTCAAAAAGGCGTCAGAGTTGAGTTCTGATCTGTTTGAAGTCGAACTACAACCGAAAACAGTCAAGAACAACCTCCCTATTCAAATAGGGTTCATGGTATACCAATACGCGAAGTTGAAAATGTTAGAGTTCACATACGACTTTTTGGATAGATTCGTCGATCGGCGCGATTATGCTCTATGTCAAATGGACACCGACAGTCTTTACATGGCTCTCAGAGGTGACACATTGGATGACCTAGTCAAACCTCACCTGAGAGAGACATACTTCAGAGAGAAACGAAAGTGGATTCCGACAGCGGTGTGCGACGATCACTTCGAGCTTTTCGTGAAGATAAAAACGGAAAGAGTGCGAGAATGGTGTCCTCCGCCCGGCGGATGTTGTGAGAGACGTTACCTTCATGATCTGAGAACTTCGGGGCTTATGAAAGCGGAGTGGGAAGGTGAGGGGATCCTAAGTCTCAACCCTAAGACTTACATTTGCTACGATTGAGTCAGCGGCACCAGTGAAAGAATATCCAAAAAATGGAGTGCAAAAGGTGTACAGAAGAAACAAAACCCTAAAGAACCAAACGAAAAACTCTCCTTGCGGTAAATAGAAATTTCAAAGTGGTACGAAACAAAATGGTCACTTACACCATAGAGAAAGATGGCGTGCGCTACTTGTATTATAAGCGTTGCGTGCATTCTGACGGTGTGACAACGAGTCCTTTAGAGATATGAAAAAAAATAATAAGTGTGTTATTGATTGATTGAGCGCATCTTTTCAAAAATAGAGTGTTTATTAGAATTGAAAAAAAATAAAATAAAAAAAAATAAAAATATTATTGTAGTGTTTTATTTTCATACGTCTTCTTTTATTAGTAAGTAAAAAAAAAAAAAATTATAACAATTAAGTCGCGTGTCCTCTTAAAGTGTCACCTCCTCCGGTCGCTGCTGATCTCCTTATTAGGGCATGTGACGTCACTTCTAGTCACGTGACTAATCAGGTCACTTCCGGTCACGTGATCCTAAAGACCATCACTTCCTAAACAAAAAAATTAAGAGACACACTTCTTCCTCTCAAGAGGAAGAAGTGTGTCTCTTGATTAAAATAAAAAAAAATCTTTTCTTTCTTTTTTTCTTAAAAGAGACAAACTCCCCTTAGAGTGCCCCCCCTAGAGTGCCACCCTCCCCCCTCCCCCCCAACCCACCCCATGCATCCTAAAGGTGCCCCCCTCCCCATGCATCTTAAAGGGCCCCCTCCCCCCCCCCCTCCCCCCTTATACACTCTAAAGAACACTTCTACCTAGTTCAATAAGTCACTTCCAGTCGCTAATAAAAAATAAAATGAAAAAAAAAACTTATATTGTTGTGTTTTTTATTGGTTTACAAAAAAAATAAGGGACTCGCCTCCTCCAAAAAAAAAAAATATAACATTTTAAAGCGTGTGACCCCTTAAAGACGCTAATCTCTTCATTAAGTCGCGTGACGTCACTTCTGGTCACGTGATCAATCAGGTCACTTCCGGTTACGTGATCCTCAATGAGGTCACATGACGTTACTTCCGGTTGTCCATTAGGTCATGTGACGTCACTTCCGGTCAGGTGACTCATCAGGTCACTTCCGGTCACCTGATCCTAAATTAGGTCATATGATGTTACTTCCGGTCCCCTAAGTAGGTCATATGACGTCACTTCCGGTCCATAAGTAGGTCATATGACGTCACTTCCGGTCACGTGACCAAATGGCGGCCTCTGATTGGCTAAGTAGGTCACGTGACGTCACCACTAATCCCCTAAGTAGGTCACTTCCGGTCACGTGACCAAATGGAGGCCTCTGATTGGCTGCATCTCGAATCAGTAATAAACAGTACTTAAGCATAGTCCCGTTCAGATACAATATATACTACTTATCAGCACTGAGTACCTTAACTCTATATCCCCTGTGGTTATTGGAGTATAGCACACCTGTCCCTTCACACTGCTTCCTTTTAGTACTCGATCCTCCAAAATTAACATAAGGACACAGACTACTGGTCATCCATTATAATAGATCACCATATTCCATCATTCAGCACCATAATTCGGCTGAGTGATGTATAGATCCCTCATGGTCGGCTGCTGATGAACAGAGTACCAACTTCATCCAACATCAGTTACACTTTACCCGTAAAGGCAGCTGTTTTAGTCAACGTATTACACTGCAATCATCAGCAAGTCTCTCATCTGATGTCAGAGGACACATCCCAATCACCAAATGTATATTGTAGCTCCATAGCACATTCCAAGAACAGAGAATCCATTGACTCTCTCTAACTGTGTTTCCCTAATGGTATGTGTACCTTAATGTTTAACCCTACTGTTGAGGGAGGATGCTAGGGAAGAGGATTAGTTATTGTGGGGTAATGTGGTGGAATTATCATTTTCATTATAGTTGATTGATGTCCTCTATTGCTCACATCTATTTTGAGATTTACTCTTAGAGGGGGTAAGTGGAGCATGCATAGTTCCCATGCTTAGTGGCTCAGCGGCAACGCTAATTGAGTGTAAGATTAAATATAGAGTGCATTTTTACAAGTGCTAATCATCCTCAGAGTCTAATATTGTCAGACCACCTTTATATCATGTAACAGGCTAGAGGCTGCAATAACATAATATATCAAAATGCTCAACTGTGTTTAAATAGATACATCACGATGATATATCTAAAGGTACACTACTGACAGGCCACTGGCTGTATGGTCTGTGTTGACAATAGCCTACAGCACTCACAGTCACTGTTTTGAATAAGGTTCTAGGAATAATGTTGGTAATTTATCAAGAAACCTTACATTGACAAGAGTAGTATAGTGTGTATCGGGATGGGACTATAGCTCAGCTACTAGAATGGTCCAAACGACAATAAACCAATCACAGGCCTCAATTTGGTTTGTTAACCAAATGCTGGCCTCTGATTGGTTAAGAGCTCTCGCTAATCCCCTAAGTAGGTCACGTTGCCATGGTAACTGAGTCACGTGACTAAATGGAAACCTGTGATTGGTCTCTTGTAGTTTGGACCATTCTAGTAGCTGAGTCATAGTCCCATCCCGATGCACACTATACTACTGACAAGTATATTATTTACCCTAGCCATTCTATCAAACAGCAAACCTTCTACCACAGCCGCCTGTCAGACTACCGCTATGTGATACTATTTGGAGCACAGACATGAACAATACCAGTAGCCACAGGCCCTTGTCTGACTACGGACACATGGTAATGAAAAAAAACCATTCATGTTGTTTCAATTGAGACAACATTCCAGGAAATTGTGCCTGTGGCCTTAGGCACTAGAGAAGCAAGCCCAGTAATCAACACATAATTCTTGTACAATCTCTCCCGAATCTTTTATATTGAGAAAGTTTTGTTAGTTCAATGCCATTTGATCCTTTACTGAAGCAGTCACTGGTAGTTTAAATCCCGTTTTGTTCCAGAGCTAAATGGTAAAAGCATCACATAGCCCCTTAAATAAGAGAAATCACCAGCTGCTAGCCATCTGAATGCACTGCACTCCATACCAGCTTCCCGTCTAAAAAGAAAGTCTCTGTGGTCACATATATATGTATCTATGACCTTTACGGATAAAGACTGATAAGGCCTCAACCCGCAAGCATTGAATACTAACTGTACTTAACTGTGCATCGTGAAAGCATTTATGGAGGCAGGGTGCAGGATGATTTTCTGAGAAATTGATTTTGTTTCTTAGCCAACATCTCCTGACCTTTCCCAGCTGTGTGCACTAGCACTATAGCTGTGGTTAGGAAGTTGATGCTGTCCAGTCGGAACACCAGAAGAGGCTGTAACCACATCAGGCGGCCTAGTGAGATGAGGGTCATATGGGGCAGTCACCTATGGGAAGGTTTCCTCCCCGAACCAATCCTTAACCCCTTCACCACTGGGTTTCTGGTAACTCAATGCAATTTTGTGCAATATATTGGCTTACCGCGTGGAAGGGGTTAAAAGCGTTAAAGCTTCATTGGGGTGGGCTGGGTGTGGTCCTATTTATATCCAGGTTCTGTTGGTCAGTGTGCAGCGGTGTGTTGCAGAGGGAGGGTTGAAGACAGGGCCGGAAGGAATCCCAGGATGATCTATGTCCTACCACCTGGTGTCCAGAGTCCCCTTTACTGTATACATACCGAGCTGTGGGAACGATAGGGTTCTGCCACCTGGTGGTCTCTGTCACTGCATTACCAGCTGTGCTTTAGGGGTTCTGCTACCAAAGAAGACACTTGTAACATTTTCTGTAAATATTGTATAAATCAACTCAGCTCCTCAACTCAAGCTATATCTTTTTCATAAGTCTTGGAATTGAAGAGAATTCTGTGAGTGCAGACTGCATTAATATGGTCATTCTGCCTCATTCCAACAAAGTTCTCAGACCTTTACTGTAACCTTAGTCAGCATTACTCTGATTTAAGCTGTAACTTATATTTAGAGTATTCACTACAAGACATGCAAACATCAGGTTTATTCTGCTCTGTGAATACGTTTTGTTTACTGGGTGCCAACATGAAATGAAATCATATTTTAGACTATTTAGCTATTGATTTATTCTCAGAGGCAATATTATATTCCCTGCATAAAACTGGGAATTACTGTCATTATTGGTCTGTATTGTGTCAGGGAAGTAGTATATAATGTATCGGAACGGGACTATGCTTAAGTTCTGTTTATTACTCAATCGACATGCAGCCAATCAGAGGCCTCCATTTGGTCACGTGACCGGAAGTGACCTACTTAGGGGATTAGTGGTGACGTCACGTGACCTAGTTAGCCAATCAGAGGCCGCCATTTGGTCACGTGACCGGAAGTGACGTCATATGACCTACTTATGGACCGGAAGTGACGTCATATGACCTACTTAGGGGACCGGAAGTGACTTCATATGACCTAATTTAGGATCACGTGACTGGAAGTGACCTGATGAGTCACGTGACCGGAAGTGACGTCACATGACCTAATGGACAACCGGAAGTAAGTGACCTCATTGAGGATCACGTGAATGGAAGTGACCTGATTGATCACGTGACCGGAAGAAGTGACGTCACGCGACTTAATGAAGAGATGAGCGTCTTTAAGGGGTCACGCGCTTTAAAATGTGATATATATTTTTTTTGGAGGAGGAGGAGGAGGCGAGTCTCTTATTTTTTTTGGTAAACCAATAAAAAACACAACAATATAAGTTTGTTTTTTCATTTTATTTTTTATGAGCGACTGGAAGTGACTTATTGAACTAGGTATAAGTGTTCTTTAGAGTGTATAAGGGGGGAGGGGAGGGGAGGGGGGGAGGGGGGGAGGGGGGCCCCTTTAAGATGCATGGGGAGGGGGGCGCTTTTAGGATGCATGCGGTGGGTGGGGGGGAGGGGAGGGGAGGGGAGGGGAGGGGAGGGGGGAGGGAAGCACTCAAGGGGGGTGGGGGGGCACTCTAAGGGGCGTTTGTCTCTTTTAAGAAAAAAAGAAAGAAAAGAATTTTAATCGAGAGACACACTTCTTCCTCTCGAGAGGAAGAAGTGTGTCTCTTAATTTTTTTGTTTAGGAAGTGACCTGATGAGGCACGTGACTAGAAGTGACAACGTCACATGAGTGACACTTTAAGAGGTCACGCAACTTACTAATAAAAGAAGACGTATGAAAATAAAAACACAACAAAAATTTTATTTTATTTTTTTATTTATTTTTTTTCAATCTTGATAAACACTCTATTTTTGAAAAGATGCGCTCAATCAATCAATAACACACTTTTTTTTTTTTTTTCATATCTCTAAAGGACTCGTTGTCACACCGTCAGAATGCACGCGACGCTTATAATACAAGTAGCGCACGCCATCTTTCTCTATGGTGTAGGTGACCATTTTGTTTCGCACCACTTTGAAATTTCTATTTACCGCAAGGAGAGTTTTTCGGTGGCGAAGAACATCCAAGAAGTCGTCTGGTTCTTTAGGGTTTTGTTTCTTCTGTACACCTTTTGCACTCCATTTTTTGGATTTTCTTTCACCGGTGCCGCTGACTCGATCGTAGCAAATGCAAGTCTTAGGGTTGAGACTTAGGATCCCGTCACCTTCCCACTCCGCTTTCATAAGCCCCGAAGTTCTCAGATCGTGAAGGTAACGTCTCTCACAACATCCGCCGGGCGGCGGACACCATTCTCGCACTCTTTCCGTTTTTGTCTTCACGAAAAGCTCTAAGTGATCGTCGCACACCGCTGTCGGAATCCACTTTCGTTTCTCTCTGAAGTACGTCTCTCTCAGGCGAGGTTTGACTAGGTCATCCAACGTGTCACCACTGAGAGCCATGTAAAGACTGTCGGTGTCCATTTGACAAAGAGCATAATCGCGCCGATCGACGAATCTATCCAAGAAGTCGTATGTGAACTCTAACATTTTCAACTTCGCGTACTGGTATACCATGAACCCTATTTAAATAGGGAGGTTGTTCTTGACTGTTTTCGGTTGTAGTTCGACTTCAAACAGATCAGAACTCAACTCGGACGCCTTTTTGAAGCGCCACGAATTGGCCAATAGTTCGAGCTTCCGACTGTCAGTGTATCTCACAGCCGTGTGTTTTTCTTTGTTGCAGATTGTTTTACCGTACGTGGCGTTTCCCATTAACTTATAACAGCCTGACAGAATTTTCTCGTTCTCGTTCACGTCGCCACGTCTTCGCGCCGCCGTTCCTTCGTCTGCGAAACCGGCAAAGGAGCGTTTAGGTAGGTATTCTACGACCAGCTGCACTTTGGTGACTATCAAACCGTGCTCTTAATACCACTTGAGAAGAATATTTTTTCCGTGGTAACTCCCTATCAGACATCTCTGAGGCGCTCAACCTTCCAGTGTTGTTGTCGACGCTTCATCTCTCTCCATTCGCACTCCCACACGACGACAAGCTTGTGACCTAGCGCTTTCAAGTAAGCGCTTGCTCTAGCCGTTCTGTCGCGTCTCTCCTCCCTCAGTGAAGCGCACTGATATCGGTGCGACGGTATGCACTCGTGAGCGTGGAACCAACACCCGTGAAACTGGAAAACCGTATTAGAGGCCGCGTGAAACCCGTCGACGCGAATTCTTCGACAGCCTAGAACCATCTCGCCGCCGTTGAAAGCGTGGCGCAGTTCCACGTCGCGGTCGTGCTCTACGAAGCGTAACCACTCCAAAGCGCTGTGAGAGTTTCTTTGCCTAATTTCGGGCTTGAACTCGGTCTCAGGTCGTCTCACCGCGTAATAGCCCGTGCAGTGCGCTTCGCTCATGCAGCGCAAGTAGAGAGAGTTAGCGTCTAGGCCTAGGATGTGCTGGCACGGTCTCGCTTCTTCGCCGTACTTGTGCTCCCTTATCCGCGTGGTGCCCTTCTCGTGAAATCTATGGAAGATGATGGAAGGACCGCCGACTAGATTTTCTTTGATCAGAGCGTGGAGGACGGCGTCGAACTGGGGGAACGTTGTGAACACGGCCTCTAGGTTTTGGAAGAGGAACCGTAAAGTCAAACTGGCGAGAGAGATCCCCTCTTTCAACATGTCAATGCCGCGATCTTGGAAAAATTTAGCGTGATTTTTCAGAGCTGCTATGAAAGGTTTGACGTCTTTGTTGTTGTAGTGGATCAAGTAATCTCCCATAGTTTGCATCTTCTCGTCGGACCAAACTTTCTGACATGCGGCGTAGTCGGATTCTGACATTTTGACGCCAGTCAGTTCGCTGTCAAAAGCCGATCTCGGTGGCAGTGTTCTGTTTCCCAGTTTCCTGGTAGACGTCATCCCTTCGTAAGGAAAGTGACCTTTCTCTTCGTTTCTGGTGAAAGCTCGCAAATAGTTCGCGTAGTTGTAACCGGGTGCCAAATAGTTGATTACGTCCAAGAAAACCGTGTGCTGTGTGTAAACCGCCAAGTATTGATTGCTTCTCTTTATGACGCTCAATTCTTGGTTTCTTCGGTCTCCGGAGGCAAAGAACGAGTGAAGGCGTATTTTGATCAGGTTCAAGTCGTAAAGCCCCGAGTTGAAGCCCATGACTGGAGCTTGACGGATGTTTCTCAGAAGCCGCTTCTTCAGTTGAACTAACGGGTGTCTGGTCTGAGCCGCAGCGAAGCCGCCTGGAGAAGGGGTGAATGTCGCCTCCTCCAGCAGGAGAGCTTCACCTATCGCCGCATCTAACTTCGCTAACGTCGGTCGGTAAAGTTCTAGCACAGCTTCCCCGATGGCTTTGGCGTTCTCGTTTATGTGATTTAAAACTCGGTCCAACAAGGGGTCGGAATCTGCGTCGGATTCTCTGACGAAGCAGACTGGCCCCTCCCACCCCGGAAAGTCGGATGCGACGCTAGCCGACAAAGGGACGTGATCCCACAGCAGGGACAGGTGTTCCGTCGACGGTTCTCTGCACGGTCTGAAGAAAGCCTCGAAATCGAAGGTGATCTTGTAAGGGTAAATTCCGGAATGTCCGTCGGGAGGAAAAATGGAGAAGTCTGCTAGCGCTTCGAAAATCGTTCTCGAATTTTGGTAGATGCCACCTACGTAGCGCAACTTGACTTGTCGGCAAGAGGAAAGCTGGTTCCTGTGTCTCTTCAGCAAGAACTCGGTGGTGAACGCCGCCTTACACTTGCAACATTCGTATATGCCCGCGTACGTGTTGAAGTCCGTGACCAGAGAGACATGCAAACCGCCTTTCGCCATCAGGTGTAGGTTGACTTTACCTCGGGCAGCCAGAGTTCTGGAAGGCGGTCTGATCAGAGTAACGCGTCTTCTCAAGTTCCGCCCCGGCACCTGACGCGACGCGGTGTAAACCGCTATTTGTACGTCAAACAAGTTCTCTAACGCGGGTAAGTCGCGGCTGTTCAAACCCGGAAAGGTTTCAGGTGTGGCAGTGGGACAGAACTGACGTAACAAATCTGAAGCGCGCTTGCTGGTGTTGTATAAGTGAAAGGAAATGCAGCGGAAGAAGCAGAGGTTGTCCTTGTTGGGAAAATCTAACACGCCGCTTCTCTTTCCAACTCGACCGGCCTGAGTGATCCTACCGCCTATCGGAAATTCCCCCGGTCCCATGTAAACGCAAATGTTCAAATTGGTAGGAAAAAGAACGTGCCACTTGGTGTCAGCGTCGCAAAGTTTCCGTACTTCCTCGCAAGCGACGGTGTTTTCCATCTTTGAGAGGAGCTCTTCCAAAGTTTCTGAATTAGTTATAGAAGGGAGCGGTTGTATGAGAGTTGCGTTGTTCTGGGAGGCGTGAAAGTAGCGCAGTTTGCTCTTGTCTTCTCTGTGTTGTAAGAGTAAGCCTACCGAGAAACCCACTTTGTATCTGAATCTTTGCGTGAAGTGAATGCGACGCATAGTATCTACAGCGTCACTCAACTCGCCGGTTGGTAGCCTGAAGTTTGTTACACTCACGCGAGTCCCGTGCATCCTGACGCCCATTTGTATTGCAGGCCAATTTGCCGTGAACGTTTCCTCACCGTTCGGTACAGCACATATGCGCGGAGGGATAGTCACCCCGTCCAGAGATTCGCGTCGACAGGTGATCTTTCGGCAATCGCCTTCGCCGCATAGAGGGCAAAACTTAGGTATAACTCTACATTTTTCTACGTGTCTCTCCTGATTGTACGGTCTTTTAAAAATGTTGAAACACTTTTCGCAGACGTACTGCGTCATGTTTTTTTTTG
This sequence comes from Harmothoe impar, assembly GCA_947462335.1. Classification (NCBI taxonomy): domain Eukaryota; kingdom Metazoa; phylum Annelida; class Polychaeta; order Phyllodocida; family Polynoidae; genus Harmothoe; species Harmothoe impar. The sequence goes on from OX381708.1 coordinate 79,329,976, forward strand.
TTTTTTCACTTAGTTACCAATTAAAAAAAGTTTTTTCCCAACTACTTAGCCGTCTATCTATCTATCTATCAATCTATCTATCTGTCTATCTATCTATCTATCTATCCATCTATCTATCTATCTGTCTGCTGTCTGTGTATCCGTCTGTCTGTCTCATACAGCGTACGTCAAACACTGTGTGTGTGCGCGCGTGAGCGTTGAGTGTCTCTCATTCCAAATCTATACCGAGAAATTTGAGAATAATCTCTGTTTTGTCATCCAACTCTTTGAGCGCTCTGGCGGACAGCGTCACCCCCTGCTGTGTGGGTTTTTTGTCAGGACCTTCGTACTTGCGCACGTGGATGAGGTTCTTACCGCTGTAGTAGCTCACAGCTGCGTACACTTCGCCCTCCTCATCCAGCACTGTGAACCAGGGGGTGTGATTAGGTCTTCCTTGCGCGGATGCTGTGTCACGTATGCGCATCACTGCGCGGATCTCGGCGATGCGCGCTATTAGCTCGCGCAGCGCGTCGGCGGTGAAGTGCACTCTCTTGCTTCTGGTCAGAGACGCCTCTTTCACCTGGCCGTCTTTTGTGTAGCGCAGCCTCCTAGACAGTCTAGCCTCGTCCTCCCAGATCTCCAGCGTCAAAGTCCCGTCTAAGCAGAACTCTAACCCGAGAGGACGGGGGGTTTTCTCTGCTTCTTCTCGTCCATCTTCTTCTTTTTCTTGTATTTTTCTCTTCTTAGTAGGCCTTGTTGTTCTGGAACCCGCCTTAGAACGTTTCAGACCAGCAAGAAGAGTAACACCATCAGCGTGAGCTGAATCAGCAGCAGAACCAATAACAGGAGCAGCGTCAGCGCTGGTATCCGACGACTCGTTGTTGGAACAGAGCAGCCACACGCCGTCGGTGCTGAGTGTAGCGGTAGAAGATGAAGCGCCGCCGCCCTCGTAAGGTGGCGGTGAGGGCAGTTGCCACGGACGAAAGTAGTGGAAGAGGGGAGCCGAAAAAACGTACCGTCCACCTGTTGCCCTTCGGGTTCGTCGTACGCCTCGTCATCAGCGTCGTTCTCTGTCTCACCCTGTTGCTGCTGCTCCTCCTCCTCCTCTTCTTCTTGGTTTAGGGGCTGAGTGTCCGAATAGCTGTAAGTCTCAGCGCGAGCGGCGTCGATGGCGTCGGTTGATGTAGTGGTGGAGAGGGGCTGTGCAACGTGCGGCAGGTCATCAAAATCAGCAACAGTAGTGGGGAGGTAAAAACCCGGTTGCCAGTACTGCGCTGTGCCAGGAGTGTTGTCGTCAGTAGTAGTAGCGGTAGCAGCAGGTGCAGCAGCAGCAGCAGCAGCAGGCGCAACAGTAGCAGGCGCAGCAGCATCAGCAGGCGCAGCAGTAGGAGGCGCAGCAGTAGCAGGCGCAGCAGCAGCAGCAGCACGAAGAGCACCAGCAGCACGAGGATCACCAGCACCAGCAGCAGCAGCACGAGGAGCAGCAGCAGCAGCAGGCGGGGCAGCAGTAGCAGCGGCAGCGCGATTAGCAGCAACAACCGTCGCGAGTGTAACAACGTCGCTAGCACGACGACTACTACCAGTAGTACTGCTACTTCTACCACTACTACTACTACTACTACTACTACTACTACCGCTACTACTACTACTACTACTGCTGCGAGCGCTCGCTACAGCGGGAGGGTGATAAGACCAAGCGGTTGCGGCAGTAGTCTCATCTTCAGTAGCAAGAGGAGGCGCTGCGCTAAACGAGCGCTGTTCCGCGTAGTCTTCTTGTTCTTGAACTTGCTTAGATCCTTGGACGGCACTAGGTGTTGTCTTTTGCTCATGGTGGTGACTGTAGAGAGCGGCAAAAGACTGAGTGAGTGAATGGGGGTTTCCAGACCCCTTATATACGCCTTCTCGCTTCTAGAGCTAAGCTACTTACTGCCCTGTTCAGCTGCCGCCAGCTGACCGGCGGCCATTTCCTTTCCCTTTCCCTTTCCTCCTTTTGAGAGATCGACTGACATGAGCTAAGCTACTTACCACCCTGTTCAGCAATTCAATGTGCATTAGCTGTATAAAGGATTAAGCGGTTGCTGCCGCCGGCTGACCGGCGGCCATTCACAAAGAGAAACAAAAGACATAATGCGTGACGTTTTCAGCTGGATCCCTTTCTCCCCCCCCCCCTCTCTTTTGAGAGATCGACTGACATGAGCGGGCAGTGTACCGACTGTGCTCATTCAACGCGCATTAGCTGTATAAAAGATTAACGGTCATGCGCTTAGAGTGTGTATACAAAAAAACTACAGGAGGCGTGTGGCGTGAAGCAGGACCCCCTAAGACGAGTGTGTCTGTCTGTGAGTAGAGTCGTGTGCATGTGGTGAGCGACTTAAGTGTAAAACAAAAAAAAATCACCGCCTCCTGCCGTGGTGAGTAAACCGGGCCGGCCGGCGGCGGCCGGCTAGTTCAATAGGGGTGACAGCTGACTAAGGCTGTACATGAAAAAAATCTGATTTTCACCTGACCTCTGACGTTTGTTACAATGAATGTCAGAGGGAGAGAGAGTCGTCCTCAGGTAGGGGTAGGAGGTAAGGCTATGGATGAGGAAAAAACACCATTTTCAGCTGGCCTCCACCGATAGCGATGACATACTCCTCGTCATCTAGGCTCTTAAGAAGCTCTTAAGGAGCGGAGCGGCTGAAAAGCGTCATGCGGACAGGTCGCTAGACAGCTGGGGTGCTGTTGGAAATAGGATTAAACTCCCTCTGTATAAAAGCTCTGATTTCTGTTGGAAAAAAACCATATCGCCTGTGACCACAGTAACGTCTACTACCACCACCACCGCCACCACCGCCGCCGCCGCCGCCGCCGCCGCCGCCGCCAAGACGAGATGAGATGGCTAAAGCTATTCCACTTTCAAGCTCGCCTTCACCCCCTTGTCCACCTGAAAAGTTAATGCGGCTTCACAACTTGAGACGCGCGGTGCAGACCGATGGGGAGAATAGAGAGGTAGGACAGCAGCGCTTAGCATATAGCGACGCCTTGCTTCGTCAACTAGGTAAAGAGTTGAGCGGATCTTGGAGAGTGTTGGGCAGTAGCTTAAAAGTTACCGCCGCCCGTATGGATGCTCTTGTAGAGCGCAGTGTCAAGACACCGGAGGAGCTGTGTACGGCGATGTTCCGAGTCTGGTGGGGTGAAACCCCGCATCGTCATAGATGGGGAGAGCTCGGCCACGTCTTCACCCGCATTAGACGAGTGGAATTGTTGGCTCAGTGGATGACCCTTCTCCACAGGCAGGGGTTGGATTTCGAGTACCCCGACTCGCACGTGATGCATAAGCACTTGGGTGCCCTCGGCAGACGCCTAGGTAGCAGGTGGAAAGAGGTGGGGGGACATTTAAAATTGTCGCCTGAGAGGTTAGATAAGATCGCTGAAGAATGCGAATACGGAGGAAGTCCCGCTGAGTGGGCCTTCCGAGTGTTAAAAATGTGGCAAGCTGAAGCTGACGGTGCCGGCAGTACACCTTTTGAACTCCTTCGAGTGTTGACTGAGGACATGGGAAAGTTTGACCTCGGCATCGCGATATTACTTGACTTTATCAAGCAAGAAACAACGAGAACAACGGACATGTGAATTGTTGTGTTTTATTTTCATACGTCTTCTTTATTAGTAAGTAAAAATAAGTATTATAACAATTAAGTCGCGTGTCCTCTTAAAGTGTCACTTCCTCCAGTCGCGGCTGATTGCCTCATTAGGGCATGTGACGACGTCACTTCTAGTCACATCAGGTCACTTCCTAAACAAAAAAATTAAGAGACACACTTCTTCCTCTCGAGAGGAAGAAGTGTGTCTCTCGATTAAAATTCTTTTCTTTCTTTTTTTCTTAAAAGAGACAAACGCCCCTTAGAGTGCCCCCCCACCCCCCTAGAGTGCCCCCCTCCCCCCTCCCCTCCCCTCCCCTCCCCTCCCCCCCACCCACCGCATGCATCCTAAAAGCGCCCCCCTCCCCATGCATCTTAAAGGGGCCCCCCTCCCCCCCTCCCCCCCTCCCCTTCCCTCCCCCCTTATACACTCTAAAGAACACTTCTACCTAGTTCAATAAGTCACTTCCAGTCGCTCATAAAAAATAAAATGAAAAAACAAACTTATATTGTTGTGTTTTTTATTGGTTTACCAAAAAAAATAAGAGACTCGCCTCCTCCTCCTCCTCCAAAAAAAAGATATATCACATTTTAAAGCGTGTGACCCCTTAAAGACGCTCATCTCTTCATTAAGTCGCGTGACGTCACTTCTTCTGGTCACGTGATCAATCAGGTCACTTCCGGTCACGTGATCCTCAATGAGGTCACTCACTTCCGGTTGTCCATTAGGTCATGTGACGTCACTTCCGGTCACGTGACTCATCAGGTCACTTCCGGTCACGTGATCCTAAATTAGGTCATATGACGTCACTTCCGGTCCCCTAAGTAGGTCATATGACGTCACTTCCGGTCCATAAGTAGGTCATATGACGTCACTTCCGGTCACGTGACCAAATGGCGGCCTCTGATTGGCTAACTAGGTCACGTGACGTCACCACTAATCCCCTAAATAGGTCACTTCCGGTCACGTGACCAAATGGAGGTCTCTGATTGGCTGCATGTCGATTGAGTAATAAACAGTACTTAAGCATAGTCCCGTTCCGATTATATACTACTCTGGGAGCCGGTAATAAGTAGATCTAAACAATGGCAATATTAACAAATTGTTAAGGATGACACTGCCTCGGAGAAACATTGTTGTCATAATGAGGCAATACAGTACTGAACAGCATTGTTGTATCAATTGAACCTTTAAGGGGTGTCTCACCCCAATACTGTTGTAGCATGGTTCTGTCCCGTCAGTCATTTTAAAAACTATTTAGGGACAAATTGATCTGGAATCAAGGAGACCTGGCCAGGCTCTTTGTGACCTATATTTGAAACCTAAAACCTGCTTGGGTGGAGGTCCTGACTCACAGAGATGATCAATCAGGTAAGGGGTTATATATATTGCTTCTTTTGATGGACAACTAATCATGTAAATGCAATTTTACGCCTCACCACCCCCTTTCAAGTAGCACCTCCACCAGAAACCACCTCCTCCTAAAGCCAACCCTACATTATACATATTGCTAGTTGTAAGGTCCTGTGTGTAAGGCTGCAGGGTCAGGCAGGGCTACTGTTACTGCAGTACTCCGGAAATGAACAAACTAAACCCTTCATGTCCAATATAAGTTTTGTATTACAATAATGATAGTGGGAGGAAATGAGAAAACCTTGTGTACAAAAGGTTGTAGAAAGCTTTTTTCCTCAAGATAAATACAGTACTCATATTCCTACACATACATATTGATGAAGACACCTTATCTTTGCTTGTCCTACAATGAGGAAGGTGTCCCCCTTGCTAACTCATATGCTCAGCCATATGTAGCCCCTTTACTATGGGCTTATATAGGATATACTCACTGCAATTCATTAAATACTTTAATTCATAACAAAATGTATCTCAACGTTATGAGCTGAAGTAACATTGTTTTAATCTTGAGACCTTTAACCATATGGAAAATACAAATGAGAAATGAAGAAAATACAATGACTGTGGAATGAACTGGAAATGATTATCTGTGCTATGGATTCAAAAAAACAGAATGGCTGTTTCATCTTGATGGAGTACCACATATATAGAGTTGTGGGCCAGGATAATTGCTGATGTAGGGAGGCATGAATACACAAAATGCCCTTTTGTTAATTTGTGACTACACACCCTGACTACAACCAGCCCTCTCCCTCATCCATCATACGCACATTGCATGGATACACAAAGGGTACTGCTATACAACCTTGGTCCTTGAAATATGGTTGAGGCTGCAAATAATCATATTATGCATTATTCATAAGGGATCTTTCCTTTGGTGATGCAGGTAAGAATTCAGATGCTCTGTGTGAAAAATAAATGGAGAAATATGTCAACAGAATCTTTTGTATAAAGCACACTTCATTCCCAAGACCATTCTGCAGCATCCCACAATGTAGTATTGAGAATAGTACATGGTATGGTAATCACCATCATCCATTACACTACCTCCATTAAATACTGCAATCTTTTGGTGTTCTGTGAAAATGTCAAGGACGCTTTCATTATCTAATTATCTTCAACGAGATACATCAACACAACATCTGCCATTCACCAGTCTCACAATGAGAGATTTAATTCTGGGACAAAAGACTTGGGTTGAAATTGGATTTCCTGTTGGCCTAATTCTGTTTCAATGTAAAGAGAAAAGATGATGTTAGGGAAAAGTAGGCAGAACATCTACAGGGTTCTCCTTTGTCATGTTTATTGAGTTCTTAGTCAACAAGTACAACGGATCTGGATCTGAACAAATATCATTCCCTACTGTTTACTATTGCTGTAACAGATCTAGTAGTGGGACATGCAACCACTGCAGTTTGCCACTAGTGTGTATGGTCCAGACTCTGCCATGGCCATTTATGTGAAAATGTGGCCAAAATAATGTGCCATTCTGCCAGTTTGTAGTGGGAGCATTTCCCTTTTCAGGTGTGTTCTCAGTATTAGAATGCAACTCATGTTTGGAAATTGTGGCATTACCATTCAGCATGATATAAAAGCTTTTTATTATTGGATTAATTAAGCAATTCTCAATAATGATTAAAGATTCATAGCAACTAATTAAATGAAGGGACTCTGTGTCATCTTCAAAGAATTAGGCTCCATTGCTGTATGAATTTAAGCTGCTTCTCTGAATATGAACCATAAAGACATTCAGGACAAGTAGAGAAAGTTTAGTTCCTAATTATTGTCACTGAGAACCAGAGTGTGGCAAATTCTTTTTTAACCGTAGAGAATTCAATATGGTGTGGGAAGCTCTGATTGCACCCTCTGTCGCTGCTACTGTCAAGCTTAAGGACATTAAAAAGACATAAACATACAGTAAAACTTTGGGTGAGAAGAAGCTAACATCTAAAAGCAGTTATTAAACTACACATGCTTTGCTGTAAGCTACACTGTTGATGTATTTATGATGCAAGACTGTGAAGGCAAGGTGCCACTTTAAAAACAACCAGTTAACAGTGATAACGGAAGAAGTTCAGTACTGCCTGTGTGAACGGTGCTAATGGATCTTGTTTGATAACATGACATGGCAATGGTTTCTGAAACAGTGTAATTTAGTTTACTAGACAATTAAGCTTTGCTGATAATATCTTTGTTAAATGTGTTGCAAACTTTACATTACAGTATCAAATTTAGAAGAAGAGGTGACAATCGCTTTCTTATTCTACCATTTCACCCTACTCACTATATCTCTCCCTTCCTAGCTATAATGTTCATAGCTATTTCCCCATGTTTCAACTCTGAATAATGCTTTGTGCCAAAACCTTTTTCTTGCTAGTCCAGAATCCTTCACAGGTTGATAAAAAGGTAATATGGAATAGACGTAGTGGAAATTATACAAAAGAGAAATCAGTCTTGATTGTGAATGGAGTTTACTGTGTGTACCAGCTGCTGAAGGAGAGTCTTAGGTTTTCAGGTCTAGCTGTTCATTGGCTAAGCCCTCACAGGGCCTAAGAAATAAGGTTAATGCTAGCTACATCAACCCACTTTATGTATTTTTCCAAGAACATTAATCTTATTGTTCCTAGTGTAGCTATGACTCCCCCTCATTTCTTTGCTGTATAAGTTTATTACAGAAATGGAATAGTTTGACAGTCACCTGACATCACTCATTACCCATTGTATTACGATTCATAACAACATATCATTGCCTAGACATGGTTGTATTTCCTATTTGCTGCATAGAGGTCCCTTAATGTAAATGATTTAAAAATGGTGGCCATATTACCTGCTGAGTAGAATGATGGGTGAGGCTGTCAGGCTGACTGAGTGGACAAACCTGACATGAACAACAAGTAGCTGTGGCTGATTTAATCAGGTATTTAAGTTACAGCTGCCTCCATGCCACCATTCCCCTGCAAGGTCATGAGGAATGAGGACTGCAGGATGGACCAATCTGTTATCACAATTACATCTATTGTCATCATTTATATCATCGAAAATATACTATTGCTGAGACTTCTCATACATGCTGCTACTCAGTGCTACATGGAAAGACATGTTTATCTGCATCTGTAGAACTTGTTCTGCATGGAACCTGATGGGTTCCCATAAATCTTTTCCAATGGTATCAAAGTCAAGTTCATACCCAAGATTGTTGGTTAAGTTAGAAGGAATATTGAGACTGGTTCTGACAATGCTGGACCAAAAATAAAAGTTGACGGTCTTTGGCACAAGACTTTATCTCGCTAACCTTTCATATATTCTCCTCTATCAGCCCCTATTGTGGTGATTCCATGCTGGCATCCCTTGCTTTCTCCAATGTCGTTGTCCCTCACTGCTGTTAGACTCCCTAGAATCACACACCCATGGCCCTTACACAGGCAGTCTGTCAATGTCTACTGCTGATACATGCTTTTCAATCTTGGCCATCAAATGGCTTCTTCTAAAGAGTAATAGTGCCCACTCCTCACTTAAACCAATCGCAGAAGTGAAGGTCCCCTTAGATATTAGCGGGTAGGTGTGGGCAGGACATGAATCTGATACAATTAAATTACACTTTCTACTTTCAGTGGTATACTTTGTGGCTGTGTCTCACTCCAGGTTTGAGGTAAGGAGTTATTCAGCCTAACAAGTCAACAAAGTGCCCATCAATGAGATAAACACCCACAGCAAACTCTCTTATCTGCCTAGTGACTGCTTCTTAGGGTCCCATCCGACTTTAACCTCCTTAGCTTAGAACAGGAATCAATTAAAGTGGTCTCCAAGGAGTGAAGACTGGATCGCTTTTTGAAAAAATGCCTGGTTGAGCTGATTAATGCGTTCACTAGGCTAGCTGACACACCAGGGAGCAGGTATTACCTTCGTTAATGCTTATGCCAGGAACAGAAGACCCCTTAAGAATTTTAAATGTACCTCAGATGGTCCTAGTTTTACCATGAAAAGGTTTGAAAAATTACATCTGAAAGTAACTTACTTATTAGCTAAAATCCTCTGTATGGCTAACATTACTCAATGCATTGGCATTTGTTGATAACCTGATGGGAATCGGGCCACGGATATGACATTTAAGGATAGGGAATACCCTCCTCTTCACTTGTTTTACTCCATCAGGTATATCAAGCCTAACATGGCCAAGCGAAGAAAAGCACTGAAAAACACTCTACTTGATATTTCAATTGATAATTCTCCCGTGCTGTTTTATGTAGTAAACTACAGGGCAGTTTATGGAATATAGAAATTAAAAAATGTAATTTCTAATTCTAACCTGGACCCATGAGCGTAGAGTTCAACGTTGGGAAAAAGAAATGGGTACAGAGATTGAGGACACTGATCCCACTAGGGATGAACATAATGGAAAATCGCTATGGCTAGACTCACCCCGCAGAAAAAGCCACGTCATTTTTTTCCCAACATTGAACTCTACGCTCATGGGTCCAGGTTCGAATTAGAAATTATATTTTTTTATTTCTATATTCCATAAACTGCCCTGTAGTTTACTACATAAAACAGCACGGGAGAATTATCAATTGAATGATTGATCAGAGTCGAAACCAGAAACTGCACATTCATGAATCAGTGGACACCGGCCTATATAGGCCTAACTCCCATCTATATATTGGAAATAACCTACTGACCACAAAGTCACCAGGTCAATAAAATGTGATAAACAGTATTTGTGAAACAAATACAAGTATGAGATTGAAACATAATCACTTACTCTGCATACACCTGATAAAGCTGGGAACAGCTGAAACTCAATACAGAACTCACTCACTGGACAGTGTGACTCAACCATTGGTACTAAATATTCCTAGAGAATATTTAAAATTTACTGTTTATTCCTAAACTACTAGGAAGAGAGACTTCTTATAGAAGATTCAACTAATAAATTTCTCTTTTGAATATTATTAGTCACAATTTCAAAATTGTTCTCTGCAGTAAAACCCAAACATAGGGACTAAACAAATTGTTGTTTGGCCTGAATAACAATTTCAACTAATGAGAGGGGGTCAAACTATGTCACAGCTGAGGTCGGTATCCAATAAGACTGGGGGTCGGTCCTACCTGATTCAGTTCTGATTGAGTGGTGGCAGGGTGCACAAGTCCTCGTCAACACACCCACCTGTCTCTACTTAATATTTCCTCAAACTATTAAGCCACAATTGCTTTAAGGGGTTCCCCCAAAAGCGTCTGTGCCTCAGGGACTTCCTGGTTGCATCATCCTAATAGAGATAGACAAATCCATTTGCTGACTGAGCAATCAGTTCTATGCTGATAGAAATATAACTTTGACAGCCATGGACAAGCTAATTATTTCTAGCTTCAGTGCTATTATGTTGTTTGGCCTGAATAACAATTTCAACCAATGTTGTGGCTATAATGGATTTCAGTAAGATCACTGGTTTCTATCTGGTGCTGGCTCTACCTGTAGGAGTAGCTTGAAGAGACACTTGCTAACTAACACAGTAGAAAGAGCTCATACATTTGTACATGTTCTTGGTGTGGTTAACAATTTAAATGGTAGGTAGATTAAGGAAACACATGATGATACACAAGGAAGACTACTTTAAATCACATTTGAAGACACACACAGGAGGAAAACAAGTGAACAGTTTACATGGGCAAATGAGACTAAAGAAACACAGGATCACACACAGAGGAGAAAAACCTCACAAGTGTTCTCAGTGTGGTAAACAGTTCATACAGGCACACAAGATGACACACAGAGAAGGGAAACCTCAAAGGTGTTCTCAGTGTGGTAAATAGTTCATACAGGCATACAAGATGCACAACAATGTTCTCAATGTGGTGAATGATTAACAGTAGATTAATGAGACACATAATGAATAATATAGGAGAGAAACTTAACAAATGTTCTCAATGTGGGTAATAGTTTATATATCCCTAAGGCGTTTACGCTGTGGTCAGCAGTAGAAAGAGAACATGAGTGTGAAATCACACATGGCTATTCATACTGATCACAGGGTGCTATGTTGTGCTACTGTAAATGTAGAAATTTTCACATGTATGAACTTTTGCGAATTTGCTAAAAAGTACATTTTCCCTGGTATTTAAATCTGGGGATTTCCGAGATTCGGCACATTAGTTCAATGCTATTTAGATGTTCACTTTATACATATTTTTGCAGATTTAAAAAAATGTACAGCAGGAAAATATCTCTGTTTACAGTATTTTTATATTTGGGAGTTTCATCATCTCTGGGAGATTGGAAGAGAATAAAAGACAGTTAGCTTGTCCTGTCTGCTCCAGCCGGCCTACCTCAGGGCTCCCCTGCACTTCACTCTTCCTTTTATTTTGACTGTACTATCCTGGTCTTACCCCACTTCCCTGAATTCCCTGGCCCTATTCCTTTATCTCACCACTCTCCAATTCCATCATTTTCCTGACATACATATTATCATCCAAGCATATTTGGTATTCAGGGAAATATGTAATGGACAGTTTTGCTCTCTAGGAAATTAAGCCTGCTCTTTCATGTATTGTCTTAGAAACCTGCCCAGGTTCAGGGCTGCCTGTGGTCAAGCATTGCAGCAGTTTCCCGCCATGCATGAGGGATGGACATAGTTCTGAGAATACAATATGAGTTTCTATCAAAATCCTCATTTTATCATCAATTGAGAACAGAGCAAAGGAAAGGGAGCTTTCATGAACCTCAAAGTACCACTAGTCATCATTATTAGATAAAACTTAATTTAAGAATCACATGTTTTATATTTAGTAGTGTAATATCGAGCCGAACTATTTTCTGTGGTACAGACCTCTGCAAGGTAAAGCCTTTCACTTGTTTGGTGTTCAAATCTAAGTGATGGGCACAGGGATTTATGGTGCTGCTTGTCTAGTATAGATAGGAAAGTGGTGTAAGATTTATTAAGAAAAACTACTTGGCAAGGTTTCCCACACTGTAAAAATAGTCTGTTGAATATACGGAGGAACAATATAAAGTTTTACCGTGAATCGTCATAATATGGTTGTGACAGGGCAATGTAAAATCATACAATTTTACTTTGATTATCCATAATCCAGTGCAGTGAAACACAGTTTATTCATTTATGGTGAACTGTGAATTTGAAAAAACAGTGACTGTTTTGTGGTGAAAGTTCATCACCCAGTGAATCACTGTTATTTCAACAGAATTCTTTTACAGTGTACTCTTTTCAAGCAAGTGCTTCTTTCCACAGATATGGCCAGACAAAGCACTCTATTTGATAATTCAGATGTAGCTAACTAAGGAGGAATCATGTCAAAGGGGACATACTTGTGTAAGGGCCCGGTCCCGTGGATGTGGGCATCACTGGCAGCCAACTATTAATAGATCTCTCAGGGTTTTGTTGGCTTTTATCATTCTAGTATGTCCATTGTGATAATGATTGAAAGTTGAGACTGCACATTGTGTTTCTTTTCAATACGTAGCATGAACATTATAAAATATTTCATTAAAAAAAAAAAGTTTCAATAATTCTTCTTAATATGCAAATGAGAAAATAATACCATAATGGTATTATTGTGTTAAGGTATGCAAGAGCTTTGATTAGGTTCTATTCTTAGCTTTCTATCTCAAATATTAGCTAAAATATGGCTGATACACTGCTTGCGGGGAGAATACGAAAAATAGCGTGAGGTCAGCGTACATATTTTATGATTCTGGAGCAAAGCTGGGCAACCCAGATGTCTGGCAAAGTGATTTGGTTTCCTTAGACATGTACAAATCCAAAAAACTCTGTCTGGTTTACTACACTTGATGGGAACCCAAAAGGTCCTGGGCTCAAGGTCTAGTTGGTCATTGATTGGACTGAACAAAACCTAAGTTTTTCCTTCGAGGCTGTGATCATAAAGACTGAATAAACCTGTTGCATTAAACCGAATTTGGAACCTGTGTTCACGTGATATTTCCACAACCTATCTATTAGCTATCAGTAACTTTCTTTTCCTAAACAATGTTCTGAATTTTGTTTGTAAGGCCTGTCATGTTTATCCTAAGGTGTAGCTAAAGCCTTAGAGATAACAGTTGCAATGAAGGTTTTATCAGACCAAAGATACTAGTCTTTCAATGTAAAGTGCTCATACACACAAACACATACTGGAAATGTGCCGACTGGGACATACTCAGTGATGATGCACAGCCCTTTAACTATTTGCATTCTCCATTAGGATGACATGACAACAGAGCGTTGTGAGGAGAGGTATTGCTTGTATAGTAATTATGTTTAGCAGCTACACCTGCCGGCTCCCATGCTCTGTACAAATCACACTGCAGCAGACTGAGAACCTTACAGGTACTTAACAATACGTAAAGTAAATCCACCAGAATATGTGAGTTTGAATACAAACCATACAAAATATTTTCTATGACAGGCAGCTGTTGTTTATTCCAACACAATTTAATTATTGTAAGTTTTCTTGAAGTAAGAGGAAGAGACAGACTTGCATACTCTAGTGTTAAACACAAATCAATAAACTAACATATATGTTACAGTTGCTGTTTAGTAGTAAAAGAGAGCAACTACAGACGTGGTTCGACAAATGTATCATCATAAAGTAAGATCTGAATGAGTTGAGGTAGTTTTGACCACTTTCAGAATACCGTGACTATTAATGGCTTAGTCTGCCTGCACCATGCAAACCAGCCAATTCTCGTTTATTATTCATCTTTTAGTTAAAACCCACAGATTGGTGGATGCATGTGGAGGGAACAGACACAATAGTAGTATTGTATGTATCGGAACGGGACTATAGTTAAGTACTGTTTATTACTCAATCGACCTGCAGCCAATCAGAGGCCTCCATTTGGTCACGTGACCGGAAGTGACCTACTTAGGGGATTAGTGGTGCATTCTGGGTAACCCTGCAGCCAATCAGAGGCCTCCATTTGGTCACGTGACCGGAAGTGACCTACTTAGGGGATTAGTGGTGCATTCTGGGTAACCTACTGACCTACTTAGAAGCTCTCAGCCAATCAGAGGCCGGCATTCTGGTAACCATGGTAACGTGACCTACTTACGTCACGTGACCTACTTAGGCTCAGCCAATCAGAAGCCGGCATTCTGGTAACTAGGGTAACGTGACCTACTTAGGGTTTGTTTGTAAACAACACCACGTGGCTCTCTTGTTTGTAAACAACACCACGTGACACGTGACTGTTTGTAAACAAACAATTCGACTTAGTCTGACATTTTCAGCTGTCGCATGCTGACCTGCTGCTATCATAAGAGAAACAAAAGCCCTAATCACGCTTTTCAGCTGGATCCTTCCACCCACCAGACATGGATCCAGATGGGAGGGTGGTTTAAAATTAATCCGTGTACCGACTGTCATACAATAGTGTAATTAGTTGAACACGTGTTACCTGTATAAAGGATTAGCAGGTCATGGGCTTAGAGTGTGTATAGAAAAACAACTACAGGTAGCGTGAACAAAGCGACCCCCTCCCTTTCTGTCACTCTGTCTGTGACTAGAGGGCGCGCGTGTGGTAAGCGGCTTAAATCTAAAGAAAAAAAATCACCCTCTCCTGTCGTTAGCAGTCAGCTGGCCGGCGGCTGGAAAATGTGATTAGAGGGATGATGAGCGCGGGTTTTTATATTCAATATATTAGAAGTGTGCTTTGTTGCTTATATAGTTCATTATGCGTTTAAAATGTTCGCGAGTATCGTAGAAATGTACAAAAAGCCTATTGTGGCGCCATCTGACGAAAAGAGCGGAGAACTATACTAGGGTATGGCGAGCTAGACTAGAGCATGTAATCACCAGGCGGCAGAGTGGTCAAAAGACAATCTCGTAGTAGTAGGTCTACTTGGATCTTGAGTAGCCACCCTTGTGGTTGCAATTACCTAGACTAGTTGACCCTGCCAGCCTGGTCAAGTGAAATTAGTAAGGAGACCGCACATTAACGCGCTCCACAGTCTTTAGACAGTTAAGACTATAGTACCGTAGATTCTACTGTGTACTCACACTAACTATTTACAGTGCTACATATTCATACCCGTGTTCTAAGTGTTTTTTTAGAAAAAAGCGATCTACTCACCCATTTTTTTTAGACAAACTCCTATTAGCAGGTAACCCCTGTATAAACCATACTGCAAAGATCTGCTACTTCGAGCGTCTGCCTCGTGACTGATAGTGTACAACAAGACGAAGTGGGCAGAGGTGAAGTACTGTTCCAAGAAAAATTGAGGCTCTTTATATAGCTGAGAGAGCGGCTAATCCGGATGTTCTAAGCTTGTTTTCACCTAGAGCCCCACCCTCTTCCAGAGAAGAATCAAATTGCTTTTCACCTGGACCCTTCCACCCCTCATCCATCAGCATGAAAAGAGGGATAACAAGTGTAACGTGCGCTACATGTATATGGGATTATAGCTGGTGAAGAGATAAAGCCAGGTCAACTGTGTATACAAAGACTACAGGAGGTGATTAACGACAGGTGTGACGCGCCAGCCCGTGGACGGATTATCTTCTAAGCTGACGCTTATTCAACTAGCCAGCTGCCTTCCGCTCCACTCACCACGGCAAGAGGAGGTGCTTTTGTTTTACACTTAAGTCGCTTACCACATGTACTCGTCTCTACCTCACAGACAGACACCCTCTCGCTTGCTTCACGACCCCTGTAGCTTTTTTTGTATACACACTCTAATCTCATAACCCCCTGATCCGTTATACAGGTAACGGGTATTCTCTTTTAAATAGCTGCCAGTCAGCCTGCGGCAGCTGAAAACGACGGTAAGTAGCTTAGCTCTAGAAGCAAGAAGGCGTATATAAGGAGGCTGACACGTGTATAGGCGCCTTATAAGTCGGCAGGGGGTAAATACTAGTGAAAAAGGAAGGCAGGTGTGCAGGTAGCTTTCTAACAGACACGTGTGTGCACTAAGCTGCTTAAGTCTAAACCCACCTGCAGTAGTCAGGTAGCATGTGAAAACTTACTTAACAGATCTCTTAATTGAGTAGAGACTCTGTACTGAGAGAGTCTTTTCAGCCGTTTAAGAGGATTATCTAGGACAGGGTACATAAGGAGTGAAACGACGCTCTCACCCATCACACTTTCTCGACCCGCCCTTCATCATCGTAGCATCGTCCACTCTACGCTCGCTCAGAATGTTATGAATTAGTTCTGCTATTTTCAGCTACTTTTCTTATCGAAGTGTTGACGCTACAGAGCATCGAAACTCTCTCCAAATGAGTCCAAGAAAGAAAAAGCAACTTCCACTTGAAGCAGGAAGAGAAACAGTGCCCTATGATGCATGTGAGGTAAAGAAACATTGGAAGGACGTCACCAAGGAGCAACGGATAGAAGCATGCTTCAACTTCATCGGAACGGAAGTAGTTTCATTTGGACAGAGGGAGAAGATTTTGTTGGAGCTATTTTTCTTAGCTCCGTATACTTGGCCTGACTGTGGTGAAATTCCTTCAGGTATTTGTTCAGTCTTCGCCATAGAAGTTATCAGGTCTTTGAAGGAGCTTCGATATATGCAAGGCACTCACGAGGAGATTGTTCAGAAAATGACGGAATTCGAAACAGGAGAAGACACAATATGGTGCGAGGAGACGACATATACGGACGATGATCTGGAGAACATCATTTGTAGCCCGTTGGAACATTATGTTGAAGACTTTGAGGACATGCTAGACAGCACTGAGATGAACCCGAAAGAGAGATCCCTTACTGCACAGAAAGAGGCCAAAGCTGTGTTGGAAAAGCTCAAGTTTGGTCAAGGATTCACTCTTCAAAGCAGCTGTGTGAGTGTGATAAAAGGCCTTGTGTTGAAACATCCAGACATGAAGTTTTCGCGTGCTGTCGACACACTTCCTTTGCCTGAACTGATGATGAACATGATCGATCCCATCGTACCAACATGTTTCGACTCTGCCAAATGTCCCATGTATAAAATGGTTTCAAGTTTTGCCCGTGGCCGATGGCTAAACGATCCACTGAAGTCAGAAAACCTCCTTGATTTAATCAACTGACTAAATGTATTTTCTCATACTAGTATTAGTAGCATTAGTAATAGCAGCTACTCAGTCTCGTGCAGCACAAGCAGCAGCATCTGTCAGCAGCATCCGTGACATCGTCAGCAGCAGCAGCAGCTGCACGAGCAGCACAAGCAGCAGCATCTGTCAACAGCATCCGTGACATCGTCAGCAACTGCAGCAGCTGCACGAGCAGCACAAGCAGCAGCAGCTGTCAGCAGCTGCAGCAGCTGCACGAGCAGCACAAGCAGCAGCACCAACAGCAGCAGCAACAGCAAATCAGCAGCAGCAGCAGCAGCAGCAGCAGCAGCGGCGGTGTGGACCACTAAATTCGAGATGGCGACATGTCTGTTTCTTAGAATCGACATTCGACATGAGGCCTAGTGACATATGACATGAAGCTTGAAAAACATAGTGACAGGTGACATAAGCAATTCTTAAAATCGACATGAGATATGAGCATAATTAAGCGACATCGACATGTGCCATGGCTATTTTTTTTTAAGACAAACGCCATAGACTCCTCATTCAAACCCCCACTAGTAGTGCTCTATAAGCGCAAGCTTTGCCTTAAGAGAGCTGTGGCTGTGAACCCTCTCCTCCCCCCGTACACACAGGTAAATATCAGAGTCAGCCAATGTCGCCAATACTACTCTCATACAAGGGTCAGGCACTGCTGGACTATAATAGATGGGTCAAGGACCATTCTACTGAGGGTCAGGCTAGGCTGGACATTCAATAACAGGCTGGACTTTGGCAAACTTGCTTGAAAGTCTGGCCAGCAAGAGTCCGTTGAAGGACTATACGGTAAAAAGGCTGCTGTTACAGTCAAGATACTCATATTTCAAGCCCAGAAAACTGTAATTAGCTTTCCAAGTTGTTTATTTAACAATATCCTGGCCTAGCAAGAAGCTGTCAGATGACATCTAAGAAAAATGGGGCTGTTAATTGATCAAGAGAGCTACATTGTTACAGAGTCCTATTCCTCTTTTGAGGTGGGACCAAATTTGAAAAAAGAATAAACTCAAAAAAAAAGCCTTAAGATTGAAACAGTTGTAGATGACAAATTTAATGAGGAAGTCGTATTAATTAGTTTACAAATAGCCGCTGCACGAGCAGCACAAGCAGCAGCTGACACTAGTGTCAGCTGCAGCAGCTGCACGATGGATGAGGGGTGGAAGGGTCCAGGTGAAAAGCAATTTGATTCTTCTCTGGAAGAGGGTGGGGCTCCAGGTGAAAACAAGCTTAGAACATCCGGATTAGCCGCTCTCTCAGCTATATAAAGAGCCTCAATTTTTCTTGGAACAGTACTTCACCTCTGCCCACTTCGTCTTGTTGTACACTATCAGTCACGAGGCAGACGCTCGAAGTAGCAGATCTTTGCAGTATGGTTTATACAGGGGTTACCTGCTAATAGGAGTTTGTCTAAAAAAAATGGGTGAGTAGATCGCTTTTTTCTAAAAAAACACTTAGAACACGGGTATGAATATGTAGCACTGTAAATAGTTAGTGTGAGTACACAGTAGAATCTACGGTACTATAGTCTTAACTGTCTAAAGACTGTGGAGCGCGTTAATGTGCGGTCTCCTTACTAATTTCACTTGACCAGGCTGGCAGGGTCAACTAGTCTAGGTAATTGCAACCACAAGGGTGGCTACTCAAGATCCAAGTAGACCTACTACTACGAGATTGTCTTTTGACCACTCTGCCGCCTGGTGATTACATGCTCTAGTCTAGCTCGCCATACCCTAGTATAGTTCTCCGCTCTTTTCGTCAGATGGCGCCACAATAGGCTTTTTGTACATTTCTACGATACTCGCGAACATTTTAAACGCATAATGAACTATATAAGCAACAAAGCACACTTCTAATATATTGAATATAAAAACCCGCGCTCATCATCCCTCTAATCACATTTTCCAGCCGCCGGCCAGCTGACTGCTGACGACAGGAGAGGGTGATTTTTTTCTTTAGATTTAAGCCGCTTACCACACGCGCGCCCTCTAGTCACAGACAGAGTGACAGAAAGGGAGGGGGTCGCTTTGTTCACGCTACCTGTAGTTGTTTTTCTATACACACTCTAAGCCCATGACCTGCTAATCCTTTATACAGGTAACACGTGTTCAACTAATTACACTATTGTATGACAGTCGGTACACGGATTAATTTTAAACCACCCTCCCATCTGGATCCATGTCTGGTGGGTGGAAGGATCCAGCTGAAAAGCGTGATTAGGGCTTTTGTTTCTCTTATGATAGCAGCAGGTCAGCATGCGACAGCTGAAAATGTCAGACTAAGTCGAATTGTTTGTTTACAAACAGTCACGTGTCACGTGGTGTTGTTTACAAACAAGAGAGCCACGTGGTGTTGTTTACAAACAAACCCTAAGTAGGTCACGTTACCCTAGTTACCAGAATGCCGGCTTCTGATTGGCTGAGCCTAAGTAGGTCACGTGACGTAAGTAGGTCACGTTACCATGGTTACCAGAATGCCGGCCTCTGATTGGCTGAGAGCTTCTAAGTAGGTCAGTAGGTTACCCAGAATGCACCACTAATCCCCTAAGTAGGTCACTTCCGGTCACGTGACCAAATGGAGGCCTCTGATTGGCTGCAGGGTTACCCAGAATGCACCACTAATCCCCTAAGTAGGTCACTTCCGGTCACGTGACCAAATGGAGGCCTCTGATTGGCTGCAGGTCGATTGAGTAATAAACAGTACTTAACTATAGTCCCGTTCCGATACATACTATACTACTCACAATTAAATCTCAATGAGTTGCGGTAGCCTTTGACCATAGAGGTTTTACCTCTTTGACCACACATGGTTTAGACATTTATGAATCTGGTCAGCATGCAATCCCATACACAACCAACGGCCAAACCACCCCTAAATCCTTCTCCATTATCTAACACAACTACAGCCAATTCTCACTCATAGCTTTGCATGCACAATTCTCTAGATGAGCAGTACTCCTAGAGTCATTTAGAAAGTTCTTGGTCGGACAAGTGCTCTTGCTCATAAAGATAGGTACAGCAAGGGATTTTAGATTGAAACAAACATGTATATGGTCGAGACACACTTTTTCGCAAAGTGTTGACCTCAAAGCTTTGAGCTTTTGCTATGCACAGAGTGTAGCTATGACTAGAGTGAAACAGTGAAGTGTACAAATTGACTTGACAGGGGTCAAACTCATCTGACAGACTGATCTGCTCTGCCTCAACCAACCCTCTCTCACCAACACAATACATATAAGCCTGTTAGAGCTGCACAGGGTCTGGTGTAATTTAACGTATAGGTCTGCCTCTTGTATAGCCACTTCACTGAATCCCGATTACAGAGCCACTTTGACATCTTCCTGTGCTCAGCGAAACAGACCTGCCTTATTTCACTTTTTACATCACTGAGCACAGTTATATATCAATATGGTCCAACCATATTATAAGGGTAATATTAGACAAAGTCAAAAGTTCATAAAATGTTTGAAAACCTATGTGTGATAGCCAAAGAGCTCTTTAAACTGACTGGTTTAGACACTTCACACAGTAGAGACATTTTGGCTATCATAAATCCAGGAGCCCCCTAAACACCCTTAGTGTTAATCACTCTTTCAAAGAGAAGTTGCTTTATAGACCTGCAGATCAGTGTGGAAACAACTCAAATGTCCTGACAGCATCAGCAGTTCTACCAGTAAAACAAATAGGTAAACTGGGTACAGATAGACATGGATTTGTTTGACCTGGGACGAACCCCGGGCTGCATTTATAGCTCTGCTGCTGCTACAGCTATGGTCAGGGTGGAGCAAGGACAAGTCTGCAGGGCCTCATATAGGGGAAGTGAGGGTTTAAGGGGTTCTTAATGTCTGCAAAGGCCATCGTGGTTTTCCAGTGAGTGCTTTTAGTGCATGGGTATGGAGTGAACTAAATGGAGAGGGTCACTTGTAAAATGGAAACGAGGAGTATCAGAGGGATGTGCAAGAACCATATTTCAAAAGGCTTATGTAGGCCAGCGCTCCTGCGCTGCTTTGTCAAAAGTGTGGAGAAGCATTGTTTAAGGGCTTGTATTTGAGAGGGAAGCTGAACTACTATTTGAGCTACCGATACCTTTGTATTTAATGAAATCAGATGGAACACAGAAGAGGACCCATATTTTTAATAGTCATAGAATTCTACAGATGAATATTACCATACTTCCGTAACTGGTCACAAGCTGTGACAACATTTTTTTCTGACCCAATCTCAGTAAGTTCTAAACAAAAACCTCTACATGTCATAACTATCCTTTTCTTTTGGTATCATAGAAATTAGTATTATTTGAAGACCCCATGTGTCATTTTAAGGAAATTGATGAAAAAGGAGCTCATGGAGTATCTATTGAAATTATCGTCTGACAGTTTGCTGTAGCTGAGACTTATAACTGTTCAATGAGATGTAGGCTATCATTTTCTTAAAACGAAGGCTGTTGCCTTTCTTCCGGATGTGACCTTTAGGTTTCCTGATTGATTTAGTTATGTCCTTACCAAAGTAAGGGTTCAGTATCAAATCCCCAAAATTTGAAGTAATTCTGGCAGTCATTTCGCAGCTAATCCATGTTGATTTATTATGATGTCAATTTCAGGTATGAACACAGCAGATGATCTTTTCTGGGTGAATGGACCATTGATCTTAATGCCTGAATGCTAGGTTCAATCCTTATGAGTCATGCAGGCTGGCTTCATCCACAGACAGATGATGCATGGTAATACACATCAATATACATCCATCCTACATGAAGACAGGATGAGGGAAGAGACTCATCCATCTGCAAAAAGAAGTGATGATGGGAATTCTTTTACCGCTATGTCTTAGTTGATAAGTTATCTGACACTTGGCCGTGAGGATTAAAAGCCTTCAAATATAAGGCCCCCATTACTAAGCCCAGCTTAATTCTGTGCTTTCTTGCATATATATATATATATATATATATATATATGTTGATATATATAATTATATATATATATATATATATATATATATATATATTATGTCTCGACATTTAAAGCACAGTATCCTTACTATACAATGATGATATTAAAGCAGGATTCTTCCTGACATCATCATATCACGTTCTTGTGTTGCAGCAGACTCAGCTAATTCATCTTATTAATTAACTGTAATGACTTCTCACTACCAGAACAATGGATAATTAATGTAATAACGTGACAAAGATGGTGAGCTGCATACTGATGATGTACAGATATAGGACTGCCTCAGTTGCTGCCCAACTGCCTGTATCATCACTGGCAAATATAATTACGTCATTCTCAGACCTGTAATTAACCAATAATGTATGTCTGACGGTCGCACAAGGGGCTGTATCGCTGGATATCGGCAAGAGTGCGAAGCACGAGTGACGATATCCAGCGATACAGCCCCGAGTGCGACCGTCAGACATACATTATGAGCTTTATTATACAATATTTCGATTCATATGTCCTTATTTACCTTATATGAGTCCTAATTTGGCCATTTTGAAGGATTATTGACTGAATATCACTCGTACACCAGTAGCGCCATGTTGTTTTGACATCCCACCAACCCTGCTCGCTGATTGGTGGAGCCTGGCTACGTCATGCCCTCAATCTCCAACACTGAGTCCAACATAGAATTTTTTAGGGGGCCAGCTTGGGGCGGTGTTATAGCCTAACCAGCATTTCCCTCCACCTTCAACATAGCCGGATAGGCATGGGTGCCAGCGTGTGCGGCTCACACACCAAGGGTCCCCGGAACAAACCTGGGTGATGGTTTGGCTTCAGTGAATATGGATAAAAGGGATATAATGTCCGCAAGTCAGTTGACAGTTGACAGTAAGTGACTGAAGTTGGAGTTTTCACTTTCAGCTTTGACATTTGCATTGTTTTTGGTTTAATGTAGTGTTGAAAGATAGCAGTCACAAGCTGATTTACTTGAATTGACAGTTGACAGGTGACAGTAAATGGTTGAAGTTAGAGTTTTCACTTTCAACTCAAGTTGATTTTTTGCAAGTTGAAGTGAATTTGAAATTTCAAAATTAGAAAAAGATTTGACCCTCCTGGGCCACTGTACCCAAGGTACCTTTGGAGAGCACTTGGTTGCTTAGTCTAGCTAAAACATTGCATTAAGTAGCCTCTGCGAAATCTAAGTAGAATTGTTCCCAATGTCAAAATTCAACATTAAGGCAGTAGTTTAAAGGGTAAACAGTCCAATATGAACACTGAAACACATACCATAGGATGAAATATTTTCACAGACACTCCTGAGAGAAATGAGTGCCTAGATATGGTTTGGCATTGTCAGGGGACTGCAGCTATAGCAAAAGCATTGATTGTCACATCTGGGTGACGCTTTCAGATTACTTCTATGATAAGCTGGCCTCTGAGCTGATGTCCATATAAATATCTTTTTACACACAAGCACAAATTCACTTTGCCTTTACTGTTAGGATTCTGTAATTTTCTAGTACCGTATTTCCCCGTTTATAAGCCGGGCCCCAAATATAAGCCTGCCCC
Source organism: Harmothoe impar (assembly GCA_947462335.1). Taxonomy (NCBI): domain Eukaryota; kingdom Metazoa; phylum Annelida; class Polychaeta; order Phyllodocida; family Polynoidae; genus Harmothoe; species Harmothoe impar. The sequence continues at coordinate 79,353,533 of OX381708.1, forward strand.
GTATATAAGCAGGGTCAAAGAGTGTTTAATATAAGCCGGGGCCCAAATATAAGCCGGGGTAAGGACTCAAAAATCATCAGGTAAAACTTATATGGTCATAAGTTTGCATCTAATTGGAGTATTCACATAATTCTTTTGGTTATCCAAATCACAGTTAAATCCATGAACTATAGACATATTTATGAAGATAATCAGCTTATTTTTTTATGAAGTTTTCGAGATTTATTCAAAGATATTATTGAAAAGTACAGAATTAATCAGAAAAAAAGATGTGAGAGAAATCCTCCTTGCAAAATATTATAAGCCGGCCCCATTTATAAGCCGGCCCCGTTTATAAGCCGGGTCAATATACCACTTGAAATCAATATAAGTCCGGGCTAATAAACGGGGCAATACGTTGAGACTCAATCATATTGTGTAATGTATTAGTGACACACCAGGGGGCGCCACTGTTCCTGGCCTCCAGTGTGCCGGTACCTTGCCTGGTCAGCCATTGACCAGAACCTGGCCAGGCAGGCTGCAGGGGCCAATATTATTTTTCTGTCAATATGGTGGTTTGTACCAACCAGGAGTGTGGTGCGACCTACAATGGGAATAATAAGGTGTGCCCTACGTGCGGGGCACCCAATGAAGGCAGGAAACCACCTGTGGTGGTAGAGCAGCCTATGTCGCCTACCATCAACAGGACCGGGCAGACCAAGGCCTCAATGGACGCCTCACAGGGGGAAGGTGACCAGGCCGGTCACGAAACCGCCCCCGGGGAGCAGAGCGGGGCTCCCCGCCAACAGTCCACAGAGGCCGGGCGGCAGAGCTCTGAAGACGAGGATCCCGCGGGTGAAACTGTCGCATCTGAGGATGCTTATGCTGCGATAATGAACAACCTGATCCACTCCCTGGGGGTGGAGAAGCAGAAGGAAGCCGTTCTGCTGCGACAAAAGAAAGTACGGGACTTACAGGTACAGTTGGAGCAGGCACGGGCGGCGAATGCTGCGATCAGTAGCCATGTCACTGAGGGAGCCGCATACATTAGGCGCGTCCGGGAGGAGCTCGAGGGGCAAAAGTCGACCGTGGTGAGCGACAATAGCACGTACGGCGGGCTGGTACCCGGCGCCTCTCACGCGGACACCCGGGGACCAGCGTCGGTTACTCCTCACCATAGCGCGGACTCGAACGCGGCCGCAGATGTCAACACCCAAGATGGCGAACAGGCCCCGGACAGCGACAGAGATGCTTTTTTGGCGGACTTTCAACACTTTTTGACCCTAAAAAAGCGAAAAGGTGAGCTGTACCAGCCAGCCAGGCCTCTCGGGCATCTCGGGCATCCGGGGGGAGGCGAACAGCGGCCGGGAAGAGGCGCGGAACCCCCGGGCAGAGGCGCGGAACCCCCGGGGAGTGGCCTTGTTGAGGGCAGTGGTTTTGACAATTTCAATCTCAGTGGGTCAACCGGGGTCCGATCAGCTGATCGAGTTGCCCCTGGCAGTACTGTGAATACTATAGGGGGGGGGGGTGCAGTGGAGCACTCATTCAGGATGGGCCAGGTAGAGGGACTGGCACCTGGTTTGGGTGACACTCATCCCCCCTCTCACACTGTCACTGACACCTCTTATGAAGCCTACCTGAGATGGTGTCAACATCAACAGCCCCAACAGCCTCAACAGCCACAACAGCTTCAACAGCCACAGCTATACTACAAGGATGGCTCCATGTTCAAGCCCCAACAGCAGTTGGGAACTGGCCAAGTTCAACATCCGGCTCAGCACACTCTCCAGTCTGGTTTGGCTAGTGCTGGACTGACTACAGCTGCACTAGGCCTACTAGAGGGGGATGTCAATGGTCTATTCAGCACTCAGACCAATGCTCAAGGTATGCCTGATACAGATTGGCTCAAGAATCTGAAATTGATGTCTGATACTAGTAAGAGGAAGAGGTCATTTAACAAGTTGAGACCAGACTGTTATATTGATGTTGACAAGTTGTACCATGAAATGAGTTTTCAGGAATTGATGAATGGTATGAATGGTGTTCTGGATTTTGTTATCAAATCCAATTTGCCCAGAATCACACTTGCAGGCTATAGATCCCACATGAGGTTTATAACACTTAAGGGCCAAGGTGGAGCTTTCGGTCCCGACCAGTTGGCTAGGTATGACCATGAGGTAGTTTCAAGAGTGATAAAGGGTGATCTGGTTGACTTTGTAGCAGGTGATGTTAGGTCAGTAGAAGCCCATCTTAGTGCAGAACACATGCTAGTGGTGAAACGGATGCTCGAGGGGTCATCCCCTCATGCGGGTACCAGTTAGTCACCATGCTCTTTTGTACATGAATATACACATGGCGAGTACCTTGCCAATGTTTAATTCATACATTCATGCATCATGCATGTTTTAAGACCATAGAGTGGAGGGCTGTGAAAACATATTTTCGGCTTAAAGGAACAGAGCCAATGGAATAAGTGTTGCTGCACCCAAACCAAATGTCACACCTGGTCAGTGCCTGGACTAATAATAACACTGCATTCAGCCCTTTTGCTTTATGATGACATAAAATCACATTTTAATGATTAAACTAGGTTCATCATGAAATCATTTGTGTCCTAAAGACCAAGTGAGACATGGGGTGCAGTCTTTTAGTGATATGAGATGAACATGAAAGAGCCAAGGTTTTGCGAATGAATCTCAAAACATTGATTGTTATCCACTTGGAGATCACTCAAGACTACCTCAAAGTACAGGTCAGGGTTGCACAGTGTTTGGTTTCATACTATTGGAGACTTTACTGTGTTAGCCAACTCTTTGATTAGTAAAGACACTCAGATTTCTGTAATTTCATATCTCCAAAGCTTTTGAATTGAGACATGAGTGATCATTTCTAGGGCAGACCATTAGATTGATTTTTGTGATTTACCATCCTCACTCTTTGAGTCAATGTCTACATAACCATGATGTGTCACCCAAACAATTAAATGAAAAGAGTATGAAAAGGGACATCATAAGTGATTCAGACAAAAGACTCACTCAATCTCTGATCTATGTACCTCTTTACAAAACAATCTGCTGTGTTGGAAAATGATTTTATCTTTAGCAACTGCTACTTTTCCTTCAAATAATTGAGAGATTTCTAATACGTTTTGGCCTTCTCAGCTTTAGCAAATTTCCTTTCAGCCATTAGAGAATTAGAAATTGCTCATTTCAATATACTAGTTATCTAAGAGCAACATTTAAATCAGTCGCAAGAAGATTATTCACTTAATACTGCCTGAGGCCCCATCTTTGAGATATTGCAGACTTAACAGCTCAGACTCTAATCCATCAAGCCATAATTGCTTTTACCCCGGAGACATATCATTTACTGCCCCTGTGCCTGAGGGACTCCTGGATCTGTCTCACTTCATATCGGTCTAGGGCCATCAATAGATCATTTTGGCTGATGGATCCAGATTTAGACGAGTTTAGACAAGTCATTAAGTTGTCGTTTAGCGACTTTATTGGTATGCAATTAGTTCGATATAAAGATTAATTTCCTACTCAATGATTTTACTCGATTGCCCACACATCCTAATTACAGCATCCCCTATGAAGCTCCTCAAAACGAGACATTAAACCTGAGAATAGTTGAAGACAAAACAAGTCTTCAGAGTAACGGATTGATTAAGGCATTTCTGCCATGCCAGAAAGACAGCAACAGCTACTGTCTCTGTAGTTGATATATGTAGCGATGATATATGGCCACCTGGCAAAGGAAGCTCCCGGGAATATACTCAAATAATAGTAAGGTGATGTGGGGTAAATTGAGACGCTTTTAAATGAGGTTCAAAGAAGCACTAATGGATGAAGACATCTGATATCTACCCTTGTAATGCATCCCACATATGATTATTAAATCTAGTTAATTTTAACATAGGACACTTCCAAATATCCCAGCATATATGCTTAGATAACTGAATAATCTTATATACGGAGCTGGTTTTTGACCAAAGATAACTGTAGATTAATTTATCTCTATAAACAGAGGCCCAATGACCACACCACTTACCTGAGGCAGGAAGGTCGAAAAGTTTGCTGGAGACCCAGAGTATACACCATTAATGGTGTCTAATCCTGATATTTAATCAATCTTTGAGGGGAAAAAGTCAAGGTTGTGACTTTAACCTTCAGTCTGTGCTGCTGCTCTCAACCACACACACCTCTACTGAAGTTTCCTCTTACAAACAGTTCTGCTATGTGCCCTGACTGGAGCTATTTATGAGGCAATCTGCACTCCTGGTCATTTCAACAAAGAAAGCCTTGATGAAGACCTGCAGTACCTTTTTCTTTCCTGCAATCATATGCCTAAGGCAGGTTTGTCAGAAAGTCTATACCAGGTATTTTTGGAATTCAAAGCCTTTGGCAAAAGCATTATTGATGTCTGGTATGGACAGCTACTGGTTTCAGGGAACGAAATACCAGGTTGAGCCCCTAACCCTCAGTTGGTTCTAGTGCTGCCAACCACACAAAGCTACCTGTATTGATGTACTACTGAAGTACCCTCTCAGATGGAAATATTTTGTATATATATAGTCTACGATAGTATAATTGGTGGGTCCCCATACAAGGTCCTCATGTAGGAAGGTGTGGCCAGCTTGGGTTGAGGATTCTATGCTTCATACAGATGGTACCTTGTACACCATAACAGGCTGGTACCATACCAATGCCTGTTACAAGAGAACTACAACTGCAGAAATAGGCCCCTCCTTATAAAAGTCCTCCCTTTGATGACCTGACTCAGAAGAACCCTCTTATCTTTTATTCTATTTCAAAGAATCTACTGCCGTCAACTCTTCCATTGTTATAGTGGTCCAATAATCTTCTAGATTGCACTAATGAACCAAGAATAGCTGCCTCCTTATAAAATCTGCTCTCTGTAATAAAGGAATACCAGCCAAAAGGCCACAGCTGGATAGAAGTACGTCACTCTGGCTTGAGACAATGTGGTAGCTCCACCAGTATGGCTAGAACTATTTACATCCTACCAGCCCAGAAGATCTGAATGCCCAGTTATAGGTAAACAACGTTGTAGCTCTACCAGCATAGTTAGTGTGGTCTATACAGATCACTATTACTGCTTTAGTGATCTTGCTAGAGATAATATTGGTATGTATATGTTTTATAGATACACCTGTCAACATAAAGATGGCTGCACCAACTGGGGAATGTATCACATTGGTTACTCTCACAGCCACTTGCAGGACCTATCATGTGAACCTGTGTCTGGATGCAGATGGATGATACAGGTCACCCAGGATAATGGTGGGTGAGGTGGGATTGGTGCCTACAGCAGGGACTGGTCAATACACCCATGTAGACCCCTGCCATGGTGTTGCAGGCGGTAGGGCAAAAGGGGAACAAAATGGCATTTCTACTGTCTAGTCCCTTCATAACCCATTCCGTTAAAGTGTTAATAAGCAGATAAGGAGATCCACAAAGTTCAACTGTGCAGCCATTCTGAATGTTTGAATGTGCTAAATGCCCCTGCAACTGAATAAAACACTCATATGGGACATTTGGAAAGAAGGTGTTATTCATTTTTCTTTGGTAAAGTCTCAAAAGATGTAATTTCATAGTCTGGAATCAAAATTTTCTTTCTAGTGGAAGGAACTGACATCTAGCTTTAGAATGTATTGTATCTGACGTCCCAACAGGGCGATACAAGCAGAATAGACAACACATCTAAGCCTCTGTGGATCAGGAAAGCATTATGTTCTGATAATTTTGTTGGGATTAGTGTGGGGAGAGTATAAGCTTGTAGGCACTCATTTATTTCAATTCCATGAGTAATATCCCTTAACCCCAATGCTTACTTAAGACCAACATTGGTATATAAGTACAATATGTAATACTCATGGTGACACTTTGATATAAAGAATTTGGTCTTTGCTATGATGAATTCTATGATTTCTATAAATATATAACTTGGTTAAAATCAATTGAGCTTGTAACAAACTAGCTGTAATGGTTACAATGAGTAGATTATGATTGTAAAGTGTATGATAAAAACTCCATATGAGGAATGTCCAGACTTATGGGTAAGTTAACAGTACCATTATTGGGTCCACTGTCTCTCAGGTCAGCCTCAATGCCTACTTCTGTATTCTTCCCTATACACTATAAGTTCCCCTGGCATGGGAAGTGGTCACTTGGTGCTGCAGCACTGGGACTAAAGTGGACCTTTATCGTCTGTTTCCATGCTCCAGGTCATTTTACCGACACTATATGGGACACAACCAGTTGTGTAGGAAATAAAATAGGTTATACACTCTGCCATTTTCAAGTTGTTCCTGTTAATGATGGCTTCAGTTTAGCAGGAAAATGTTCCTGGTTGCCCAGGAGACCCTTGCCATAGTAATCAGTCTTTCCATTCTATCTCCCAATGAGTAAAGGCCAGAACAAGTTGTCTTTTTAAATTCCTAATGGCAGTTGCAGACTACACTAGGGCAACGAGCTAACATGCCTCAAAGGAGCTTGTACACTTGTCCCTAGTGTATTGAACTGAGGATGACTTGTACTGGACTAAAAGAGTATATCCTCATATGGTAGTGTATTTGCAATGTTATAATAACCACAGTAATGAGGGAGTTCTGTCCCTTCTCATCTGTAAGGCTATCCTCCTGAATGTATATCCTCACCTGGATAGAACGAAGCCAATTGAAGTGTCTTGAAGATGAGTATTATCTGTGATTGGTCTCTCTAAGAGGACTTTGTGAGTGTTCTTGAATGATGTTGGCCCCTGTCTCCTATTACATGAAATCATGTTACAACAAGAACCTGCTGACAATGGGCTGTCACACTTGTTCTTAACTTAACTGCATGAGGTAGAAGCTCCTTTAAACTGTTAAAGTTAATGACATTCCATGACTTTTAGGCAAAAGGTTTAGCATCTTGTAAAATTAAATAGCTTTTCTTATTCTATAAGGTTAAGATGTCTATGTGTGTCCTGGCAGAACTAGGTGCCATCAGAACTATTGAGGCAGGGGTCGAGGTAGGACTAAGACTTTCAGGGCCCTAACCTAGTTTTGGTAGTAGTCTGGATAGGATTTAACACTATCAATACCCTGAGCTATTTGTAGCAGTTTCTTGGTTTTTAAATTGTTATTAATTCTTACATTTGAAACCCAATATGATTTCAAAAGCTATGTCATCTTTAAAGATAAAGGCACACTCACAGAGTCTTATGTTGTCCATCAGCTGCTGAATGTACATTAGTGGGTCTGTATGCAGGTCACATAGTGTGTCCCACTAGGACTAGCTGTGACTAGTTGTTTCTGAAGTAGGGGGCGGTCAGCCATAACCCGAACCCTATCCCTGGTGTCGCATGGGTTAAGGGAGGAGGAGGGGCGCAGGGTTTTTACAGTGCTGGGGCTGTAGAGGAGGTAATGGCAGCTGTAGATAAACTTGCTCATATAGGGCCATCTCACACATATTTTCAACAGCTATCCAAGCGTCTAACCTAACCCTCATTTTGACAAACAACCATATTTCATACTGCTGATACCAGAAAGCAAAGTGGGTACATAACAGCTTCTGCCATCCTTCTCCTTTAACTTATCATGCCATCATATTTCTCCCAACCTGAACCCCCTTTATGACCTTCTATAAAATATGTTAAGCTTGGACTGAATAATTATGTATAAAAGTGCATGGTTTCACACCAATCTGCAATCCCTTTCAATTACTTCGATGACCCTAAGCAGAAATTAGAAGTGAGAGAATGGCAACACAAGGACAAAGAGATGATCTGGATGCCAGCTATCAAGCTCGTCCCTAAGCAATATCAAAAAGGGTCAACAGAACTATCCAATGATCAACAATGATCCCTATCCCCCTCCCCTTAGCATCTCCTCCACTTCTACCTTTTCGGAGTTCCACAAAGACAGCAGGTCATATTGTTTGACCTTGGTGTTTCTGAGAGCCATTAGTGATTACTGAAATTGATTAAGATTGCCTAAAATTGGCAGCCGTTATTGGAACAGAAAACGGGACATCACTTTCATTTCAATACAGTGCCTAAACAATAGTTTTAACAATATTTAACTCATTTATCCAAGTATTTTTCTGTCCATTTATTCACCTAACTCTATGCTCAATATGGTTCCATGCCAAATTTGGTACCATGCCCGATGAGCAATAGCATCTTAGTGTCAAGATTTCAGGCATAGTCATTAAGAATCAGTCTTTGAGAGCCTTATAAAATGCTTCATGACATTTTGAATAAGCTTTTTATTCTAACATGTTACAAGCAGCAATGAAAAATGTAAGAAACAGTGTAAAGGATGCTACCACAAACGGGATGTATAATCCTAAAAGCAGCCTGCCCTTACTTTCATTTGAAATAGACATATCATACTTATTGATGTAACCGTGTTATTAAATGCGAAAATAAAGGCTGTTTAAAGTCAATCACAAACTCAATTCAACCTTGCAGCTGTTTATTTATATGTTTCTCTTATTACCACAAAAATGGTGTGATAAAACTAAACATCCTTAAAACGAAGCTTCACCTTAAAATGAGTAAACTGTGTTTCACTGTAAAATACATTGTGTTTTAGTGTGCTGAATTATGGATATTCAAAGTAAAATTGATTGATTTTACATTGCCCCACTGTAATGATATATATAATGATGATCCACAATAAAATTTTACATTGATTCTCTGTATATTCAAGGGAATATTTTTACAAGACATAGCTTCACCGTAAATAAAAAAAGTCTGTTTCACTGTACTGGATTGCCTCACCGTAATCACATTTACGATGATCCACCGTAAAGTTTTGCATTGAATCTCTGTATATTCAACAAAATAGTTTTACAGTGAACTTATGTGCCAAAGTCTTGTGGTACTATGGTACAGGGTGGGACAGAGGGGAGTGGTCTGTATAAATTATTGTGGGGGGACCTTGTGCCCCTGTTCATGTTTGTAGAAGAATGTTGGGGAAGGGAGACATTAAAGATTGAAGCTGGAATTCAGCCCAATTTAAAAGCAGATTCAGGCCTCCTAAAGAACCCAGATGATTCCTTTTTTTTGTGTTGGGAAGGCTTATACAAGGAGTCATATACTGATAATAAAACCTATAGTCCTTACAGACCATACCATCATATTCTGGCCCTAGTAGTTAGCATTTTAGCCCAGTTTATGTACAACTTGCCTAACAGAAGAATTAGTTCTATGCTGATAGAAATATAACTTTTACAAACTTGGACAAGCTGTTTAGCATCTACAGTGCATTTTCACTTTGTAATTAGTTTTTAGTTAATTGATTAACCATCCACCTTTTCTCCTGGTCAGCTTTCTTTTCTTTATCAACAACTCATGAGATCTATCAAATCTCATTAGCTAAGAAAGAAAGAAAGATGCGTTGTTACATATTAGATTCAACTGTAGATCCCAAGCTATCCCTTAGGCCCATAATATTTTATATGAAGGTTGTGATAAATCTCAGGGAGCAGAGCATGGGGTTCTGCAGCACCCTCAGTCATGGACCTGTAATACTCTCCAGGACCGAGTTTCAGTCAGACTGATACATGCACATATTATCACCCACCTTTATGTTCACCATGAATACTTCACAATGCATCTCACTTTTTGTCTCTCCATCCCTGACTGTTTCTGTTGCGCTTGTTTTGTCTTTCCCTCGACCCCGTTTTTATTGTTCCAAAGACCTTGGAAATAGATATCTAGGATCATCATGGCAGCACATCAGCATTGCAACCTACCTTCCGTGTTTTAGCAATCCTCCTTTAGACCATAAATCATATTGTTCTCAGCATGCCTTCAGCAGCTATGTTTTTCTGGGCTCTGTCAATTTTTATTACACTAATGACATTTGCCTGACAACCCTTATTACCTATTTGATGTACAATCATGACAACATTGCATATCATAAATGATCATATTTCCTTCTTCTACAATTGAATAAGTGTATTACACAATGAGTGGAATAATGGGTGAGGCTCTCACACTTAATGTTTATCAGAAACGGGAAGTCGCTGCAGCTGATTTTATGAAAGTTTTACACTTTACATCAGCCTCCAATGACACCCATTCCCCTAAAAGATACTAAGGAATGAGGACTACAAAGTTTTTTTTCATTGCAAAAATAGATAATCACACTATTCACATCAGTGTACAAGTGCAAAGTGATGCCATATGAAAAAGTCAGATGCAAATTTTCTGTAAAGGTTTATGAATCTGCGTGTCTCACTTTATGGAAACATTGGTATTTCAACTGTTCACATCAGTAGAAATACTTTTGTTTCACCAATTCTTCTCATATACTTTGGTAAGCAATGTAATATGTACTTGCCATATATATCTATGATACACAACTGTATAGTGAAAGCCCAGGTTGCTTTTAAATCCAGGATTGGCTACAATAAGTAAATTACGGCTCCTATCTCAATCTGTCTCCTCCTTTCCTTTAGACTCTACCCGAACACAGTCACTATACCCATAACATTGCACATGCACGTTCTGGCCAGCCCTCACTACAACATACCAGACAGGCAGTGTATTTATAATCTGTGTGGAAATACATAGACAGAGCTGCATGCTAAAGTGGCCGAGTCAGTGGTTATTGCATGAGCTGGGCTTGTCCCGTATTGCACGCTGGCCGTAGGCCTAGTGCAATACTGGACAAGCCCCATGAGTGCAATAACCACTGCCGAGGTCACTTTTAAGTGACGCTCTGTATTTATATCAGGGTATTTACTGTAAATAACCATGTTTGTTAACTTCTGCCATGTTTTGCGTTGTTTGTTTACCTCTGTCGGCCACTATTTTGAATTCCACACAGGTCACGTGACCCCCGGGAGCTTGCAGTATGGCCAGAGCGTGCAAAACGGCACAGGGTTATTGCATGCTGTCACAAGGAAGGGCCCTCCCATTGCTTTAACCTTGTTGTTCCGTATTCACCATGAAATAAATAGAGGGAAGAAGGGCAATGGGGGAGTAAGGCAGACAGACCAACATAAGAGGCTCACTCTCACCAAACCAGTGCAACTAAAAAAGTGACGTACATGATCGGCGGACGTACATGATCGGCGGACGTACATGATCGGTGACGTACATGATCGGTGACGTACATGATCGGTGACGTACATGATCGGTGATCTATTGACTGCCCTACCCTTTCTGAAGATAATAAAACATAAATAAACCTTACCAAGTTGTACATACGATGTGTCTCTTGAAATGTAATATGTTAGCAATGTATAGATGCGACTATTAAGGTCATTTTTCATGGCATTTTAATACTGATCATGTACGTCATGTGACGTACATGATCGGTGACGTACATGATCGGTGATTTATTGACTGCCCTACCCTTTATGAACATGATAAAACATGAATAAACCTTACCAACGTGTACATATGATGTGTGTATTGAAATGTTATGTGTTAGAAATGTATAGATGAGACTATTAAAATCATTTTACATGACATTTCGATCCCGATCATGTACGTCATGTGACGTACATGATCGGCCATTATTTATTGACTGTCTTAATTACCCTTTCTGACCATATATAAAACATAAATCAATCATAGCAAGGTGTACATATGTTGTAGGTCTAAATATGTATAATCATAGACATGTGAAGCAGTGGGTAATGAGGAAATGTTACATGACATTCCAAGCCGATCATGTACGTCATGTGACGTACATGATCGGTTACACATTGAGCCCCCCCCCTCCGGCCCCTATAAATATTTTGGGAGGTATTTTTTTCTAATAAACTCCCCAAAGATACATTACAGCCTGTAGGTATGGTTGGGAGAATTAAACATCGTAGTGCAGGGGGTAAAAGATGGGTTTTGTACTCTGCCGATCATGTACGTCCGCCGATCATGTACGTCCGCCGATCATGTACGTCACTTTTTTAGTTGCACTGATTTGGTGAGAGTGAGCCAAGAAGTGTTAGAGCAGGGGAAAGGGGGAGATGAGAAGGACAGAGGAGTGAACGGTGAGTGTTGCTAGCAGGGCCAGAAGAACAAAATTCTGCATATTACAATGAATCTCTACCAGTGCCAGTATTTATCATGATGTCCCAAGCCTTCAATATTGCATTGTGTAAAGGGAAAGAGATTGGGTCCATCAGAATGTAAAATTGGGGGTATCCACTCCAAAGTAGTAGCTCAGAGTGTAGGCTGTTCTAACTGAGGTTGTTAGATGAGAGAGTGGACTGGTATCACTGAGGTTGGCTTGCCTTCCTTAGGTCGTAGCGGCACAGTGTGGGCTTGCCTCCCTCATGTGGTTGGGCAGAGATTTTCACTATGAAAGCAACTACAGAAAGTAGTTACCGGCCAATCAGTGAATTGGCAGAGCACATCACGTTGACCTGTAAAGGAGACCAAATATGAATTGTGGGTTGTGAGGCCTAAGAAACCCGTAATGCGTAGCACACATTATACTACCTTTACTAAGATGCCTCAAAACTGACCTCTGGCTCAGGTTCTTGACATCAGTGCCTCTGTAATGTTTTTATGTCAATTGCATTGAAGAAAGTCCATCATGATAACTAGGGGACACACTATGTTGTGATGAACACTTGTAGAAGACAGCTCTGTCACATTATCAGAATCGGAATTATTTTTGATGAATAGAGCTTTGGAATATGTTTACAGAATTCAGGTGAATGCTCTGAAATCATCGAAGGCATCTGGTAACATTACAAACTACATTCCTCAACTTTGAAATGACAAGAAACTGCATATTCTCAATCATGATTGACATGAGAAGATGATACTACAGGTTGCTTTTAAATCCAGGATTGGCAATCAAGTGGCAATGCAACCGAAGATGCCTTAAAATTGTGCTCATCATTCAAATGAAAATATATATGTGTCATGTGAACATTTGTGTTATATTAAAACACACACAGTTTTATCTATCCAATGTGAAGCCATCATTTAACGATTTACTTGACAAATTATCCAGGTGCAATAAGGAATACATCAGTTTAATGCTTCTGCCCTCAAGGAGCAAGAGCGTCAATAACTTTAAAGGCACCTTCAGGGCTCACTGCACAAAAATAATTAAGACAATGGGGGTGCTATTGAATCTGTACTGAAACAATACTGTTAGCAGAGTAAATCCCCCTACAGAAAACAAGAAAGCTAGACTTTGATACATCGAAAGTGGGGATACTTGAAAGCTGTGCCCTATTCACTTTATAGACTCATGCAAAATACAGCATGATAGTAGTAAACTATAGTAAGTTGTCAATTATATCTTTGGGGAGCTGATTTATACCGAAATTGTAAAAGTTCAGCAGTCCTTGGAATGATATAAAACACATTGTGTGTAACTTTGGCAAGGTAATACATGTCATGCCCCTTGAGGGCTCTTACTTTATTTAAACTTTGAACATCCTGCCTTTCTTCTTTTTCGTCCCTCAAGGATTAGGGGTTCACTAAAGAGTGAAATGCAGCAGTCATTTCGGAAGAACTAGGTATCAGCAGTACCCTAACCTTATTGTATTAGAGCTTCTATGAGCCCTGCATGCTTTTGTAGCTATCAGGGATAACAGCACAACTCCACAACCAAAACCATGTGTAGTGAGATGCAACATAACAGAGGAGGGAATTTAGTTAAGTAATTAGATTGCTAGTTTTTGTGCATTTTCATGAAATTCTAGATGCATTACTACAACCCTGGGAAGTAACCAGTACTGCATTCATACTGATTTTCAATAATAGCCAAAAATAGCTCTTGCACCTGCACTTACATTTCTTCATTCATATTTCAAGTAGATCCTTGGATCATTTGCTTCCTCAGATATTGAAGTCCATGGAACAATGGGGTGTGTAATATAAAATGCTGATTCAAAATTGTATGTTCAGTATACCCTATCCATTTTAGGAATTTGGTATCACCACATATTCATCCCCATGCCCCTTCTACATATTCTCAACACTGAGTAATATCACCAGAACTCATGTTTTAAAGTTCTCATGCCGTAGTAATGAAATGGAGGTGCTGTAGTCAAAAGATGCAAATGTAATGAATTATTCATTTATCAACCTTCTCTGTAATTCAATTGAAACAACTATAATGGTATGTACTTTCTTTTTGTGATTGCAGAACAAAGACTTTGCAAATAGAATTGAAATTGAATCAGATTGAAGAAGAGAGTGAAGCAGAACACTGATTGTATCTGAGTCATTATGGTTGAATGCTCACCCAACACCAACCCTGCTTGACAACGACATGAAATTACCTAATTTACCTAGTACTCAAACCTTTAATATCCTTTTGTTTTTGCAAAGAACAAAAATTGTCAAGCAGCAGAACAATAGTCTCAGCTTTTGGAAGAAGGAGATGAAAATGATAGAATGAGCAATGAAGAACAGGAAAGCAATTTTTTTTATTCAGGTCTGTATTTGAGAAATGAAGACAGAATAATAGCAATGAGAATGGCTTTCTACCAGTGCCAATAAAGTTTTGACATTCATCAACCATTTCAACTGTAAAAAATCATTTTTACTTAGTTCAGATTGTTTCAATTCTTGTTGAACAACATTTTTCAATGTCCTGAATGTTACCTAACCCATATTTGTGGAGGTTTTATTTAGTTCCCATGTTTTAATAGAAACACAATTCTAATAACCAGCTCTTTTTATCATTCACCTCAGGAACTGTTGTTCTGAGTATTATCATACTTTTCCAGGAGGCTGACAAAAAAGGTGTGTCTGTCTTTAAATCTGCCAATGTTAAACAGAAGGAAACCACGGATAAAGGAAAGCAGGATAAAAAAAGACTCCCCACTACCACATCTTTGTTTAAACAGGCAGTGTTTAGGTTGTGTGGATTCTCCTGTTCTTAAAAGGACAACACACAGGGCTTGTGTGGCTCGGTTTTAAAAGCGATTAGAAGCTGTGTGTCTAGAGCAATTTAGGTGTGGAATAGGAATAAGGCTAAAGACACATCAATCAAAGAGGTTATTACCTTTAAAGTCTCTATAAAGAAAAACTAAAATACTTGTCTCATGTAAGTGGCACTTCTTCAGATGCACTCATTGCCCATTAAATGTAACAGTATTTTATGAGACATTCCCTCCTCTCATCTCATCAATTGTATACCGCCAGTAGTAAATATGTATGTTTATTTTCCCCCTTTAAAGGGAAATGCTACTTGTCGAGATAATACTGTAATTCGTATGCTATTTGCATGGAATTCAAGATTATATTAGCTTGATTTATTATCAAATAGAAAATGAAAAGAAATTGACTTGTCACCGAGCTAATTTTCATGATACAGCCATTTGAGCAAATGAGTACCTTAATTATAGAAATGAATGAGAAAACTGTATTTTCTCATATTATCGGTCATGGGTTATTATCCAGATTCCTATTCTAATAGTTGTCAACTTTTCACTAATTTGCAGGCGAGTCAGCGAGTTCACTGACTCGTCTCGCTTGAAGTCCATTTTCTCCGACTTATCATTGTTTCTCCTGCCTTAAAAGCTGACAACGTAAAGAAAACATATTATTCTTTGATAATCCGCAATAAAATTCAACTCAAATGTCCAAATAGAAGAGGATTGATTGATTTTCTACAAAGTTTAGTCGCCGAAACTTGACTCGTCGGATTCTTGAGATTTGTGCAATTTTTTATGACAACCGCAAAAAGTAAAATGATGGCTTACCATGTAGGATAGTGATAACATCCATTTTTAATCGTATTTAGCCATTATCAAGGCTTTTCCTAGCGTTCGATACGCGACGACATGCAACAACGTAAACAAAATTTGGCCATCTCGGGGATTCACGGGATTTCACGAGATTGCGCCACTCGGGAATGCTCGGGGTCGGCACGGACATTTTATCTTCCGAAATACAGCAAATAGCGGACTTTGTAGGTAATATTATTACTCCTACAGGTAATATAGAGGCATTTGCTGACATTTTGGACAGTATTATCGTCTTTCTAAAAAAATAATTTGTTTATCGAGCACTTCGGCAATCTCCGGTATCAAAATCCAACATGGCGGAAACGGGAACGCCGAGGGACGATGATTCGGTTCCAAATTGGTTAATTTCATCGATTACAGCTCAAATATGCAATGTAAGTCCGCAATTTCTGTTGATATTGATAGATTAGGCTTCTCTTTTATGGGGGTTGAAATTGCGGACAGCTCAGTAGCCGGGTTATTTCGCAAAATGACAAAGACCGGGCTCTAAACTTACCAAGACCAAAAAACAGAGCCAATGATCAAATGATAGAAGGTGGAAAATGACAGCGCAAATAATTTCAGCCCCCCCCCCCCCCCCCCGCGGGCCCTTTGGAAAGGTTCAATTTTGAAATACTTAGACACATTATTTGAGCAAATACTTTTGGGGGGACTAGCACAGATGTCTATAGATACTGGATTTCGAGGTGCCATTGCAGAATATTCAATAGTTATTGAGAAAAATGTTCTTTTATGGCGAAGTTTTCACTCAGTGAGACGCTACCCAATAGTGCTTTAACATAACGAGTCTATGGGCGCCGAGTGACAGTGGCTCGATGCAAACATGAAAACTGCTCTTTAAAATTGTACAAGGGGGGGGGGGCCCCAAAATATTTTTTTCTCAACTCCCAAGTCTTAGGCCTTTCTAATGAAACGATTTATTAAGAAATGCAACATGTAGAAGTCACTTTTCACATACGGGCACGACCCTTAAACATGAATACTACTAGAATGACTTGAAAATTTGCTCAACGATTTTTTTTGGTTTGGGGGGGTTAGAGCAATTTTTGAGATCTGCCCTTAATATATATCAAAGATGACATGTTTAATATCCCAGATTGCGATATCCCATTAAAAAAAAGAAAATCTTTATGACCCCCCTAAGAATTTCTCAAATATTGTGTCTAAGTACCTCAAAATTGAACATTTCCAAAGGGCCCATGGGGGGGGGGCGAAAAATTTGCGCGCGCCCCAGTTAACACCAAACGAGTTCAGTTCATGTTTACTAAATAACTACTGCATATTATGTAATATCTCCCAGAAATTCTCATTCTTTGGACATTAGTGGTAGTCCCAGCAAAAGGAAATTCTCAAATATCATGTCTAGGTACCTCAAAATTTAAAAGAGCAGAATGAAGAATATTGTGAAAATCGAGACTAAATTATGGCTCCAAATGATGCGTCTTGGTGAGAGGAGTTCAGAAATGTTCGATTTATCCCTCTATCATGTTTAGTTCCAGAGCTATGGGCATGTTTGCATTCTATACTATACACATGTGTGGTAGTCCTGGCAAAAAGAATTTCTCAAATATTGTGTCTAAGTACCTCAAAATTGAACATTTCCAAAGGGCCCATGGGGGGGGGGGTGGCGAAAAATTTGCGCGCACCCCAGTTAACACCAAAGGAGTTCAATTCATGTTTACTAAATAACTACTGTATATTATGCAATATCTCCCAGAAATTCTCATTCTTTGGACGTTAGTGGTAGTCCCAGCAAAAGGAAATTCTCAAATATTATGTCTAGGTACCTCAAAATTTAAAAGAGCAGAATGAAGAATATTGTGAAAATCGAGACTAAATTATGGCTCCAAATGATGCGTCTTGGTGAGAGGAGTTCAGAAATGTTCGATTTATCTCTCTATCATGTTTAGTTCCAGAGCTATGTGCATATTTGCATTCTATACTATACACATGTGTGGTAGTCCTCGCAAAAAGAATTTCTCAAATATTGTGTCTAAGTACCTCAAAATTGAACATTTCCAAAGGGCCCATGGGGGGGGGGCGAAAAATTTGCGTGCGCTCCAGTTAACACCAAACGAGTTCAGTTCATGTTTACTAAATAACTACTGCATATTATGCAATATCTCCCAGAAATTCTCATTCTTTGGACATTAGTGGTAGTCCCAGCAAAAGGAAATTCTCAAATATCATGTCTAGGTACCTCAAAATTTAAAAGAGCAGAATGAAGAATATTGTGAAAATCGAGACTAAATTATGGCTCCAAATGATGCGTCTTGGTGAGAGGAGTTCAGAAATGTTCGATTTATCTCTCTATCATGTTTAGTTCCAGAGCTATGTGCATATTTGCATTCTATACTATACACATGTGTGGTAGTCCTCGCAAAAAAGAATTTCTCAAATATTGTGTCTAAGTACCTCAAAATTGAACATTTTCAAAGGGCCCATGGGGGGGGGCGAAAAATTTGCGTGCGCTCCAGTTAACACCAAACGAGTTCAGTTCATGTTTACTAAATAACTTCTGCATATTATGCAATATCTCCCAGAAATTCTCATTCTTTGGACATTAGTGGTAGTCCCAGCAAAAGGAAATTCTCAAATATCATGTCTAGGTACCTCAAAATTTAAAAAAAGCAGAATGAACAATATTGTGAAAATCGAGACTAAATTATGGCTCCAAATGATGCGTCTTGGTGAGAGGAGTTCATAAATGTTCGATTTATCCCTCTATCATGTTTAGTTCCAGAGCTATGGGCATGTTTGCATTCTATACTATACACATGTGTGGTAGTCCTGGCAAAAAGAATTTCTCAAATATTGTGTCTAAGTACCTCAAAATTGAACATTTCCAAAGGGCCCATGGGGGGGGGGTGGCGAAAAATTTGCGCGCACCCCAGTTGACACCAAAGGAGTTCAATTCATGTTTACTAAATAACTACTGCATATTATGCAATATCTCCCAGAAATTCTCATTCTTTGGACATTAGTGGTAGTCCCAGCAAAAGGAAATTCTCAAATATTATGTCTAGGTACCTCAAAATTTAAAAGAGCAGAATGAAGAATATTGTGAAAATCGAGACTAAATTATGGCTCCAAATGATGCGTCTTGGTGAGAGGAGTTCAGAAATGTTCGATTTATCTCTCTATCATGTTTAGTTATAGAGCTATGTGCATATTTGCATTCTATACTATACACATGTGTGGTAGTCCTCGCAAAAAGAATTTCTCAAATATTGTGTCTAAGTACCTCAAAATTGAACATTTCCAAAGGGCCCATGGGGGGGGGGGCGAAAAATGTGCGTGCGCTCCAGTTAACACCAAACGAGTTCAGTTCATGTTTACTAAATAACTACTGTATATTATGCAATATCTCCCAGAAATTCTTATTCTTTGGACATTAGTGGTAGTCCCAGCAAAAGGAAATTCTCAAATATCATGTCTAGGTACCTCAAAATTTAAAAGAGCAGAATGAAGAATATTGTGAAAATCGAGACTAAATTATGGCTCCTAATGATGCGTCTTGGTGAGAGGAGTTCAGAAATGTTTGATTTATCTCTCTATCATGTTTAGTTCCAGAGCTAGGTGCATATGAGTGACCTTTTGTCCCCCCCCCCCCTGGTTTGATACATGTCCGACCTTAAGCTCCACAGTACTGCCTCAGAAAGGTTATTAGAGTTGCCTGTGCTTTAAAAGATGTAAATACCCGGTATTTAACACTCAGAAAGGTTAATAGAGCTGTCTGTGGTTTAATACATGTAAATACCCGGTAGTGACTTTAAATAAAAGGCCATGGTTCTTCAGAAGTTAAAGTTCTTTTCTGCCATTTTATATGTAAATTCTTATATTTTCCAGTGAACGCGAGCGGTACGAGCGGGAGTCGCACGAACGGGAGCCACAGGAGCGGGAGTCGCCGGAGTCACAGGAGCGGGAGCCTTGGCCAAATGGACACAGCACTCAGAACCTTGATCAGGGGCTTTTGAACACGTCTAGGGCCTCCAACCACTCCTCCTCGGGTCAGCATTATGCATGAATGCTGATTAGGACCCAAATTGTGAGTAGCACAGCTCATGTCGTTTAACCCAGTTAGGCTCCATCCCTCGACCCGAAATTTTCTAACCCGCAAATATACATCTCTGACTCATTGCAGGTCTGTTTTTGGAAAGATTGACGAAGAATTCATCCCCTGGGAACACTTTTAGTTTTTTTAAATTCTTCTATCAGTAGTGACTTTTAATGAGCAAATTTGTTTATCTTTCAAATTAAAACATAATCCTACCACTGATGCATACATGTCTATACCTGTAGTTATACCTGAAAAATTCTGGCTGTATTTATGAGTTTGACATCTTACCGCGAGTAGAAAGCTTTGTTTGAGTAACCTTTTGTCCCCCCCCCTGGTTTGATACATGTCCGACCTTAAACTCCACAGTACTGCCTCAGAAAGGTTATTAGAGTTGCCTGTGCTTTAATAGATGTAAATACCCGGTATTTAACACTCAGAAAGGTTAATAGAGCTGTCTGTGGTTTAATACATGTAAATACCCGGTAGTGACTTTAAATAAAAGGCCATGGTTCTTCAGAAGTTAAAGTTCTTTTTCTGCCATTTTATATGTAAATTCTTATATTTTCCAGTGAACGTGAGCGGTACGAGCGGGAGTCGCACAAACGGGAGGCACGGGAGCGGGAGTCGCTGGAGTCGCAGGAGCGGGAGCCTTGGCCATGAGGACACAGCACTCAGAACCTTGATCAGGGGCCCCATACCACGCCTAGGGGCTCCACAACACGTGTAGGGGCTTCATACCATGCCTAGGGGCTCCACAACACGTGTAGGGGCTCTACAACACGTGTAGGGGCTCCATACTACGCCTAGGGGCTCCACAACACGTGTAGGGGCTCTACAACACGTGTAGGGGCTCCATCCCACGCCTAGGGGCTCCACACCATGACTAGAGGCTCCACAACACTGTAGGGGCTCCATACCACACTTAGGGGCTCCACAACACGTGTAGGAGCTCCACAACACGTGTAGGGGCTCCATACCATGCCTAGGGGCTCCCCAACATGCATACTAGCCCTTTAAATATGGACTTCATGAGAGGGAATTTCAGATACAAGTCAGGCATGAAACCCATATGGAAACTGTTCCACATATCTAGGAAACTCATCCACATGTTTAGGAACTAAACTCATCAGTGTATCTAAACTCATCAATGGGTCTAGAAACTCTATATCTAGGAATTCCACTAGACACTTAGAAAGTCTAGGAACTCTTCAATATATCAATCTTCATCCAAGTCGATTCATTGCTGCCCTTTTAATTATTACTAAAATCAGTTTCCATTATAACAGAAGGAATTCCTTTTATAACCTCATCAAGTAAACAAATGTCCTCACTAACTCTGAAATAAATCCCAAACACCCCTCCAAATGCCTAAACAACCCTGCATAAATATTAAATCCAGTATCTTCTCAAACAAGTGAGGGCTAGCAAACAGATGGAATCTGTTTGCGCCCTCACTTGTACCACTCTATTGCTATATCAACCAAAACTTGGGAATGTTTCATGGGCATCTATAGGAACATTTTAGATGTAAAATACTAAGGGGTCACCGATGAAATAAGAAAGTTATGAATTTTTCAAAAATACTTATTTTGCCTTAACTATAGGATGCTATGGGTGTCCCAGTGACTAATTAATGCCATACACGCAGGTATAATCTCTGGGTGGCAAATAAAATGGTTGATTAAGGGAAAGTACCATACATTGGAATACAAATTTAGCCAAAAGAAGAATTTTCATGAGTATTGATTTTTGCCACCAGGTGGCCTATGTGTAGGAACCCGCATTTCCCTTTAATGAATTTTCTTTACATGTATAGACCAGCATGACTGAGTGGTTCTCCTTCAACATGCCTACAAATGATACAAAAGGGGATTGGAGGCAGAACGGCAATGCCCCAAATCCAATGATATACCCAATAAAACACTTTTAAAAAGGACTGTCTAAGGTACTACAGAAAACCAACGGGTATAGCAATGATATAAAAGGAACTATGATAATGAGGAATATCTTAAGATCTGGATTTGGCAGGTTATAGACCCTATATGCAAGCAGCATCGCTTTAAAGGACCAGTGTCCATTGACTCATTCTAGATGTCCCTGCTTCTATTGGGTGGGCGTGACACCCCTTACCCTATTACTTGCCCCATAGCATGACTGCAGCTAGGAGGCGGGGCCCCAGGGGGGAAGACCGACATCCAAACTGACACCTGCTATTTGTATTGGGACCCTGTGTTATCTGCCCCCACTCTCTGACAGCCAAACAACCTTGTCTCCCAGTGATCAACTTACACCACTCAGACACCCATAACCTAATGTACACATCGTCAAGCTGTCAAAATTAGGACTCAAGTTCCCTGTCTATTTTTCACTGCTAAAATTAGATTACAACCTTTGATTATGTTTTTAGTGGTATTGTAATACCAAAGTATAGAATGCCTTTATTTGAACTACCAGAACACTGTTGTCTCACAGCTTTTAGTACACAAGTAGGCTGGTCAAGTACTGAATGTAAACTGACTGTGTGTATCTTTATGCGAAAATGGTTGTACCATGTTTAAACGGTTGATAAAACAGCATGAGTTTTGTTGCCACAAACCTGCTAGCCTGCTAACTGAGAACCTAAAGCACATGAAAGGGAAAGAGCTGAGAAATTCTTCCTGCACAAACATCAAATGTGATACCTGATCATTGGTGGATTAACAATTCAGGTTTTGCTATTTGAGCATCAAAGCACATTATCATGATTCTACATCATTAATTAGGTAATTATTTGTTTCCTTTAAAACACTGAATGCAATCTTTTAGTGGCATGGGGTAATCATTAAAGATCTGATGGCAGCAGTCAGTGAAGAGGGTTTGTTAATGAACCCTGAAACAATGACTGTATTTTAACTTGGTCTATAATTGTAATGGGATTCTGTCACTGAGATCACTCAAAATAACTTCAAAGTACAGATCAGGGGAGCACAGTGGTTGGTTTCATGTTATTTGGGAACCCCGCTGTTTTCTTCAACACTTGGGTTGGTAATTACACTGAAATTTTTGCAAATTCTCATTTCCAAAGCTTTTATTGCAAGGCTAAAAAGTGAAGATTGGGAAATAATGCCAGGGAGAGAATGGTTGCAGATGTACCTATTTTGAAACATTACTTTACTCCTAAAGGTGTTGCCTGAGTTCACAGTTAAATAAGTAAATGGAAAGATTATGGAAGGGACATTATTTATTAAGTGATTTAAACATAGGCCTCAACACATCTCTCCTTCGTTTTCCTTGGCAGTATTTGTGTGCTTTTTACTATGTTTTGACTTTCTTATCCACATCACTAGATGTCCCATAAAGCTATTTCAGAAATATAAAAACAGTCATAAGAAGAGTGTTTGATTCAGAATCCCTGAACTCCAATCACTGAGATATTGCAGACTTAACAGCTCAGACTCTAATCAATCAAGCAATAATCGCTTTAGCCTCAGCATGATAGCATCTGCTGCATCCATATTTGAGGGACTCCTTGTTCCATCTCATTCTATACAGATCATACAGATCATGCACTAATCAAAAGATCTTTAGGCTGACGGGTCTAAATTTTGAAGCATTTAGAGAAGTCATTAAATTGTCAGGAAGATGACTGCTGGACTTTATTAGTTATGCTAACGTTTGACCCACTTGATAAAGCTGTTTGGTTGATAACAAAAGTTGGACAATCAAATGACACTATATATTAAATTTCAGTCCCTGCCCCCATGGCAGTGCCTGAGCTCATCAAATCCAATCCCGAAGGGGATGTCACAATTCCGAGACAAGACACCTGGCGGCGTTGAGGTAAACACAAAGGTCAATCAAGGACGTGTTGGTTCCACGGTTGGTACGTCTATACAAGGGAGGTCAGGTAGGTGTGGAAACTACTCACAGAATCATTTCCCCCGTCCTCTCTCCTAATGCAAGACAGGCAGTAGCCCTTGATGTTGCCACAATCAAGGGCCAAAAGATTGGCTATTATAATTGCAGGAGCTACTTTGGTAAGAAGGCTGAAATACAGGAAATGCTTGACTCACTAAACATAGTGTGCTTAGGTGAGACATGGCTTAGTGATGAATACAAGGATAAAGACATACTATGGCCTGGGAAGGGCCTCCACAGACAAGATAGAATAACTGATACCGTAGGTGGGGGGTTACTAACCTATCTACCAAACAGTGTTTTCCCATATTCTGAGGTTGTAGAAAATTGTAGCTACCAGAATAATAAAATAGAATGCCTAAGTATTAAAATAAACCAAGATAAGCATAAGAGACAGGCAATCATAAATGTGTATAGGCCACCTAAATCAACCGCTTCTGATTTTGTGGATGAGCTAGAGTCAATTATTGACACCATAGATGATGGGCATATTGAGATCTGGGTACTAGGAGATACGAATATAAACCTACTGGAACCAGAGGACCCTGCCACAGAGAAGCTTGAAATCATGACAAACAACAAACTTAAACTTCAAAATGGAGAAGATGACAATGGTGTCTGCATCTAAAAACAGTAACAGCATTCACAGAGACAAGGTAATTACTGCAACACAAGATGCCTTTAAATTATAGGTAGGACATTGCACACCGAATTCAAGCCTTGTGATCCAATAGAACATAAGCACAATATTGAAATACAGACCGTTCCATTCGGCCTCACTGAGTTACAGACATTTGATGCTGCACCGCACACAGAGGAAAACACAAAGGGAGGCGTCTGAATAACATCAATCAGATGTTCTTAACCTTAGAGACACTGAAAGGCTCAATGCACTAGGATAATAAAACAATGGGGGCACTATTGAATGTCATCTTCCGGGATGTTTTACCTTCCTATGTGAAACAACTTGTTTCACTATGATAGATCAGACATGAATTCCTTCAAAAGAGTCTTCTAGAGATGTTTAAAGCCCACTATGACCAACGAAGCTTTTTTAGCCTGTGAAAGCAAACCAAACCTAACATTAATGTTAGGGACGGGGGAAATGTAGTATACTGATGCTCTACAAATGTGTCCGGGAGAAACACACAGTGTAACACACAGGACTTCACTAGGCCTCACCTCCAGGATATCATACACTATGTGAAAAGAGAGGTTAACAGATGTATCATGTATCTTTCAGGTCAGCATGATTGTTGGATAGTTTTTGCAGTTACATTTACTTCTGGCAATATTAGCTTTTTTTAGGATTAGTATTGATATGATTCAGACAGTATTGTCAATATTATGCCTTTAGATTCACTAAATGATGCTGTTTTTACATCATTTACTTTCTCTCATTTCTAGCCTGGTGAGGGTACTATCCGGCTTCAAGATCTTTTAAAAGGTAGCTCAGAGTGAGATACAATTTAAAATGGTCTCTCAGGAGAGAACAGCAGCCCAAAGAACAAAAAAGTGTCTGTGTGAGCTATTTAATGCATTCACTAGGCTAGCCGAAAGACAAGGTAAGACAGGTGAGCAGACATTTACTGTAGAAATCTCTATGAAAGGTACAGAACAATTTGAAAAGGCACAGCAGATTTACCATAGAAAGATTTGAAACGTATATCTTGAAGTTATCTATACATATTCTCCATGAACTTATGATTCTAAATAGAGAGAGCAGAATGAAAGTGCATGAACATAATAATATACATTGGATTTCTGATGTAGAATATATCAATTTCAAAGGTAAAAAGAAAAAGTTTAAGAACAGCTTATCAATTAATGTAAGCTGCAGTCAATTTGCAAATGTAAAACAAAATAAGTGATGGATAGCTCATTTTGTCTGGGCCTGTGTTGGATTCATTGGATGCAGAAGCTTCAACAACGGCCACTGCATTATATGTCATCTTTTTTTTTTTACTGCAGAAAGAAGCATTGTTCATTAGCAGAGCGAGTTAAGACGTTGGTCGCCATGAGTTTGGGTTTACATAGCAGAGGCACTCCTAGAAGTGATCATTGCTAAGACTTAACTGGGCATGTCTTTTGATAGCCAGACAACCAGGTTGCATACTGAATGGTCATGGTCACTGTTTGTGTCAATGTCAAGAAGGGCTGACAGTAACACGATAATGAAAACAAAATTCCTGCAAATGTTACAACAGGTGTCTTAGTCACAGTACAAATGACCCACAGCTCATCCAGACCAATTGTTTCAAATTGCAAATTAGTTTTATATGATTAACAAGATTCATATTAGCCAAAGTCTCTAAAAGAACCCCGTGCAATCCATTACTGTCGCCTTAATGATTGCAGTGCACATGGCTAGCAACCAAGCTTTGTAGCAGGATCTCAACCCTATTGTGTTGATTAACTCGCTAGGAGTCCATTAGGCATCACACTGTCCTTGAAGGCTTAACAGGCTCATCCAGGGAGATTAAAAGCTTTTCACATAATGCATGTCAATAGTTTAATTCAATTGTATTCTATAAATAATAATCATTCTCCTTGTAACTTTGAGTTTCCTCAGAACTTTACTAATCACCAATCTAACATTCCATGCATGCGGGAATTCTATCCAAGACTCAAGGTTTTACCGTTTTCTGTGTGCCAGCTGAATTTAAGTCAGATGGCTGCCAGGTTTAGGTTTCAACTGCAATTACACAGCCTTTCATTATTAACAGGTCAATCCTATATGCCACCCATAGTCACAAGCAGTCCTTAGATTATTTTCTAGTCAGTTTTAGGTATTAGAACCCCCTGTGCCGCTAATCAAAGTTTTGGAATGATCATTAGCCTCAGGCTCATATTCAAATGTTTTCAAGAAGGACAAAAAAGTTACACTCACCAGAATGACAAAAGCAGTTGCGCATTACTTCAATATGTCACCCTATTAAGGGCTGCTTTGCTAAATCAACACCATGCCCCTTTATAGCTTTTCACCTGCAGCCTTTGCTGTTTCATCCCATTTAAATACGCCTCACAATACACTAAAAAAAACTTAGCCACCATTAACGACAAAATTGTGTCCCATGGTTTTTGCATTTCATAAATATGTGATAACTTCTTTAGATTCATGTGATTCACAAACAGTATTTATCTCAGTAAACAAATATTGTTCGTTAAGAGTAGGTAGTGTCTATGCAGGACTTTGCAAGGTGAAGTTAAAAGTATTAGGTGGGAATTATTGGCGATTTGGTGGACTGGAATTTCATTCAAGTGACATTTACAAGCTATTGATTCTGAATGGACTATAGATAGCCCTTACTCTGGTCCAGGACACAGTTCTGCAGTGGGTCCTCCGGTAATAGCAGCCATATTGTTAAGGCTTTTTTTGTTTACAAGAGGGAAAGCAGGCCTGGAGAGACTTATGGGGATGGAGATTTGGTTTTAGTGTCTCCTCTGCCAGTGTTTTGATTTTCCATTTTATTGTATTTACAATAGAAACTGGCTTTGAATTGAATTATCATTAAACATCAAATCTCCAACAGGGGGAAACCAAATTGTAGCCTCGTGCATATGAGACAAATGAAAGCAGTTTAAAAGTACTGCCCCCCCCCCCCCATCCCCATGTTGAAACAGGCTGTTGTGGTCGTGTGGACGTCCTTGTGCTGAAAATGACAGCACGCAGGGCTTGTGTGGCTGATGAATCAACAATTAAAGCCTGTTGTCCTTTTCTTGTTAAATATGTTAATACATATATACACAACCTTTCTTGGCTATATACTGATGTTAAATAAGTTATACTTCACCCAAATCTATTTAAAAAAGAGACCTTTTAAATGCATTAGAACCATACTGAATCTGAATCAGATTATTCTGAAAGGCCCATTCAGAGTCTGACAATATGGGGAAGTTAGTTAGTGATGCCTGAGGTGTGAAGGTTAAAGGATAATCCCTGCTTGATTTGGTCCTAATCCAGCATCCCCTCTAATCTGTCAGCCTCCCCTCTCCAAATCATTGCATCTTACCTCACAGCTGGTGCACTCCTGTAACAGCAGCCAATGTTAGTGTTGTAGAATCCAGGCCCTGAGTAGGATTTGTTAGGATACTGAACAATAGATGAATAAGTTGGTTCGGTGTCTTAGGGACATCTAAAGATGAGTACCTGGAAGCACACATTGTGCAAGGTCTCATGATACATGAACGGATTTGCAAATACATTTTTTTGACTGCTTTGTATATTCAGATTTTCGGATGTCAGATACCTAATATCTCACATTGCCTTGTTGGTTAAGGTGATCAGCCTTCTTACATATTTGCCCTGTATATCAGAGGTTAAATTGTCAGCACAGATAGTTTCTGTGACTACCTAGATGGCATATTTTTCTGTTTGACAAGGTCAATGAACTTTCAAGTCAGAGGAGGGAGGATAGGGGACAAGAAAGAGAAAGATGAATGACATGTTGATGGGTCATTATAATTCAATGGCAACGTCAAAACCTTTTATCATTCAAGTAGCATTCTCTGAATGCCTAGGAGGCAGTTTTCAGAATGTTCAGCTCCGGCAATAAAACATCTATTTGCGGCAGACATGAAACAAGAGGCTGACCTCTGTATGGACATGTTGTGAGAATGCAAAAACAATATACAATCATATGAATCAGGAAATTTACTAAACAGTGTGTGTCAAATGTTTAGGTTTAGGTGATGGTTTAAAGGTGTAACTCATACTAAATGATTAACATCAGATCTCTAATTGAAGTAGAGGGCATGTGGTGGGGTACTGTCACAATATGTTGTTTGATCAGCCAGCCAGCAAGCAACAGGGCGGAAAGAAATAACAGAAGACACAAAAGAAGGCACTTTTTTCTGATCTGATTCTGGCCTGATCTGAACCATTGACCTGGAGTCTTGGCCTTAAGTGACATTCAAACTTTTGTCAAAATTGAATTACATCTAGCTGTTGTGAAATGATTTTGGTTGAAAACCCCCAACTATTCTACAAACCAAACTCTCTAGAAACTATACTATGCCTACATGCTGTACCACCATCCGACTGGCTGGCACTAAATCACCACAGACTGTATTCAGTTTTGCTTAATGCCTCAGTGGAATGGCTAATGTGCCTGGAGCATACATGTGGAATGTTTAAAATCTAAAAGTATAAGAAGCTACATACAATTTGACACACAGCTTATTCCAGCAGTTTCTATTGCTTAAGGGTTTTGTTTCTAGGTAATGTCTTAGCTTACATATCAACATTTGCTTAATAAAATCAGGCAAATTATGACTTTGTGTTACTTCTGGGTCTTTAAGGAACATTTGGCAAAATTGACATGAAACTAAGAATATGAAATAACAAGACAGATACAGCCCTTGTGTTATCCATGATAGTGTTATTAACATATCTGACACTCTATTGTTTATTGTCCCCATATTGCGCCAGGAATTCCCCAGCAGCCATTCAATAATCCTACACCAGGTCATGAAGCTGGCTGTTCTGCGTCCAGAATGATGGCTGTTATAGGATCTCATCTTCCCACAATGGTATTTAGACCTGGAGATTCAGGTATTCTGAGATTGATTACAGATATTTGTCAAATAACTGACAGAGTAAGCTGTTTTATCTCCTTGGTTCTCTGGAAGTGTTATATGAGCGTTTCTCTATACTAGTGTATGGGCAGGGTATTTGCTATGAGCATAACACATTTTTCTCCGAAACATTATTGCTTTTCTTTCATGCAGTGTGCAACTGATATAGGCAGCTATATCAGGATGGCTATGATTTGTTGAAGAAACATATAATGTAGGAGTTATTTATTTATGTTATTGTTATGCACTATGTTTTAGCACACCATGAGAGCGGTCACATATTGAGGACAGGTGAGATGATGGCATTAGTATTGAGGGTGTTATACCTCCTGACTGAATGTGCTGGAGACTACAATGAGCAGAAACTGCTGCTGGTTTTTGGTGGCCATCAAGATGTGTGATTTGGTAACCCCCATTAACTTAACTGAGCTGTTTCAGCTGAGACTTCAATCGGTGTTAGCCTCATTCTGACACTGCTCTCCCCTTTGCTTATCCTGCAGGGAGCAGTTCAGATTGAGTTAGCTCAGCCTGCAGGAATGCAAACTACGTAATTGCCTTGTAACAATCTGGGTACAACGTTTTGCTAGAGGTTATATTACTATACCAGCATCATTCCCATGTCCAACAATATTTATTTGCTGATCCATGAATAATACAAAGGATGTGCAAAATTGAATATATCTGAATGAAAGTAACTGAGAAGCGTGACTTTATGTGGCTAATTGATAATGTGGCTAGAGCTCAATCAGGTGTATCATAGATTGTAAACCGGAGATGTATAACATATAAAACCGTAAAAGCACTGGTATATCTTAAGGTGTATTATTACCAGAAGTATCTCAGAATGACCTCCATGCTTGAGGGATAAGAACAGAGATCTTACAGGAGTCTCGCTCCATGTCGATCGATAAATTGGCTTTAGACTTGGAATGAATCCAAATCAATTTAGCAAACACTTTATAATCTGACTTAATTGCATATAACTTGTCACCCATAAATATCAATACTGACGTTGATTCTGGCGGAGATAATAAACATGAGACGAGGCACATATGGACTTGGGCCACGTTGAGATTAACGGCCTATTTATTACATATTTATAACACACTCAAGCGGTCAAAAGAAAAATTTACATTCCAATATGACAAGCAAGCAATGCAGGACCTCCTCGGGTCGTCTCTAAAGCCACACTGCTTCCAAGCTACCTGCCAACCACACTGGTACCAAGACATACCACCAGAGGGGGTGCGGCGCTGTGTTAAGCCTAGTGCTGCAAATACCCACCAGGGGGGGTAGGGGTTACAAGTCTATCGATACCTCCAACAACTGAGTGTTGTTCATCCACATCGATACTGACGTTGATTCTGGCGGAGATAATAAACATGAGACGAGGCACATATGGACGTTGAGATTAACGGCCAAACTCCCAGAATCAAATCTCACATATCATGAATTTATAATGAACATGTATTCTTATCACAGATGCTGTCCGACACCAACTGGTCCAGATTGACTCTAGATGACAATGGCTTTGCCAAATAAATAAGCTCTGTCAGGCTAACCCAATCTCCTGCTTGTCGTATGTCCTCCAGTTGGACACCACAATGGTGTAAGAAAGCTGCTCCAGCCCGTCTCAGGGAATGGGCACCAGAGCCCGGCGCATCTAGGCCTATAGTCCTCAACAGTCTTTTAAGGTACTTCAGTAACACAGGGTAAATTAAAGGCACAGTCCTTCCTCCTTGCAACAGTATAAAGGCAGGTGAGTCTGCTGACGACACTGGTGAGTTCTTGAAATGTCTATCTACCAGACTGGCAGCACACAGCACCGAACCCGTGTAAAGGTTACCGGTACTAAGTGAGTCCTTTGCCCGAACTGAATGGTTTTTGGAACTTGAGATGCTCAATAAGACACCCCACTTAAAGAAGGTGAAGGATTTCCTCCTGAGAAAATGTCCCTCTAGTTTATAATTGTCCGGGACCAAATTACACTTGCGCAGCAGGGATCTAAACCCCAAAACTATACATGTCCACATAGTTCTCTCATTAAAGCTTAACCAATCAACAGACAGTGACATATTCAAAAGATTTTCCAAAGTAAGAGTTAGCCTCCTAGGCTCTGGGTCGCCCAACAAACGCCTCAGGCCCTTCATAGTGGTAGAGAACACAAAATCTAGCCTGATATGAGAAACATTATAACCAAAATACTTATTCAGGCTTATAACCCCTGACACATAGTTATCAATGCTGACATAACACAGAGAGTCTGAAAGGTACATGACAAACCTACACATATTATCAACAGTTGTAGGGACTACCGGTATAACTAACATAGCACAGAAAGTTATGTATTTACGCCACTGTGAGGCTTTAGTCCTCCAAGTCGACTTGGCCCAACAATACGCCCTCACTTCTGCTGCCTTCTGATCCAGTTTTCGTGACAACCGGTCTGCATCTACAACACAAACCCAAAGGGACTTTAAGACCGCTGTCTATTAACCTAGATAAGGCATCAGCCACAATATTTTCTTTACCAGGGATATGAACACAACTTAATTGACAATTATACAATACAGATAACCAGAAAATACGACGCAGAAGCGCCATAGCCACTTTGTTATCACTCTTCCCAGAATTAATGCCCGCTACCACCTGAGTATTATCAGATCTACAAATCACTCTGCAATTACTCCAAGATGGACCCCACCTCCAAAGTGCCTCTACTAGAAGGCACAATTCTTGCACATTTATATTATCTGGAATGTCAGGGCCAGGTGAATGACAGAAGTGTGTGTGACGATCTAACATAGAGTCTAAGTCATGCTCCCACGCTCCAGCTATCCAGTCACTACCGGTAAACGCTCCAAAACCAGATCCTGACGCGTCTGAATAGACTTGTACATCTAGATTCCCACTCTGCCCTATTATCTTAGCCTCCCCATTAAACCACCTAGCACAATTCATCCACCAATCTAGATCAGCAAAGAAATTACCAGTAAGTGTGACTCTCCTTTTTTTTGAGGAGAAATTGCTTAACAAAGATATGATACGGTGAGAGAAGGTTCTCCCGCCCCTTATGACTGTTGAACAATGTCCCAGTATACCACATAAACGCTGTATCTGCCTGCTTGTTGCCTGACGGCGACCTACAAAAAACGCGAGCTCAGTGTCCAACTTGGCTAACTTATCTTTGGGCAACAACAACTTCATATTAACAGTATCAATATCCACTCCCAGGTATCTCTGAACCTGAGCCGGTGAACGCACCTTTTTGTATGCAATATCAAACCCCAATGAACGGAGTACACAATGTAAGGCCAATTGAGCCTCTTTACACTTTTCAAAGCTATCTGCCTGAACCAGAAAATCCTCCAGATAATTGTAACAGATATAATCACAACCTTGCATGTACCTTGATACAGCGTCCGTTAAACAATTAAATATATAAGGGGACGCTCTTGCGCCGAATGACAAAAAATTGTCTTGTATATACACGTCACTACCATCCACATTCCAGACCAAACCCTGAAATTTGCTGTCACACGGCCTAATCAAACAAGATCTATAAGCCGCAGAAATATCAGTGACTCCCAAAAAACAACCTTGGGTCAAGCCGTCACATATCTCGTCCATACTAGTAAACTTAAAGTTCTGAAAAGTGCTGGACATATAATTATTAATCGAATAGCCCTCAGGTCTACTAGCATCAGTAATAGGTTTATAACCGCCACTACTCTTTTCTACGGCACCAATGGCATGGATACAATGTGGCTTTCTATCAACAATAGAGAGTTTCCCTTTTTCAAGCTCATCCACAATAATATCATTTATCTCCTGATAAGCGTCTATACATGCGTCTATACACGGATAATTACTAGTTTGATAAGACTCAATCTTTACATACGGATCAACAATTTTAAATCCATGGAGTACACCGTCAAGCAGAAATAAACTATTTACATCACCTGCAGAACCGTGGACCAGATCCGGCCCCCCACTTAGCATGTCCTTCCAGCCCACAGGTTTAAACTGAGAAATTACCCCATCAACTTTATGAACACAAGAAGCATCCCACAATGGCTTATAAGTATCATAAGTAGAGAGGATCTCTGACACGCTAGACATACATATCAAATCCTCACATGACTCATAACCAAAAGCACTAAAGTTTGTAGTGTAGCCACTCTCTAGGCCTGACGGTATCCTCCCCCCCCCCCTGCTGCTGGGGGCCCCTGTTCTGCTGTTGCTGCCACTGTTGCTGCTGCTGGCCTTGATACTGCTGAGATTGATACTGCTGTTGATGAGGAGACTCGCTGTGTTGAACCTGTCCTGCGCTGCACCCACCTCTGGCTCTATGGTTGCCTCGACACACACAGCAACAATGACTCTTGTGACATGGATTATAAGTACATGTCGTGAAATTCCATGATGCACAAACGTCGTTTGGACACCATATGCGTGGGGCACCACCACTCTTGTTACCACCCTGCTGGCCCTGTCACTGGTAACTCGAGTGCTGGCCATTGTTGCCACCCCCGGATTGTTGTTGCTGCATCACCCTCATAGCCTCTACGTACGCTTTTGTGTTTTCAATGCCGAAGTGAGTGGCGTTAGCAGTGTGTTCGGCTGCCATGTATTGAATTTCACCACTCGCCACTTTAGTAGTGACGTCAAACTCATACTTGGCCACAGCTTTCGCCACATACGTAGGTCTGATCTCTTTAAAAGTTATATACTTCATGTGCTCTAGGTACCCATGGAGAGAAAACCTAGCATCCTCAGACTTCATGATACCCTGCGCCACACACACCATGCCATACACCAGCTCCTTGTATGACATCTCATCAAATGACTTGTCATAAGGCAAATGAAAGTCCGGACGGATCCAGTGTCTAGACCTTTTACGTCGTAAATGTACACCTAGCAGACCTTGCTCACCTGCTCCTTAAACGCCTCCTCCTGTACCTGACAGACCGAGAGCCTGTAGGCCCAGGCCCACCAACTCCAGGCCGGCCTGCAGCGTTGAAGCGCCTGGCCGGTGCCTGAGTTCACACCGGGTTGGGGCACAAAAGGTGAACCATCAGCGTAAAACAATTGATGTGGGGCTTGCCCGGTCCCTTGATCCGGCTGCTGATTCTGCTGTTGGGAGGCCCACTCATCAATACGGGCTTGAAAATCAGGAATTGCACCTTGCGTAGGTCCGATCTTCCCTGTACCGGAAGAGCCGCCATGTTGCTTTCCCGCAGCTGGTTCCTTGCCGGCGGCCTGTTGTTGCCTGGCAACCAACGCGTCACTCAGCTCGCCTTCCAAAGCTTTGTTTTCAGAATTAATTTCCGCTAAACGAGCTTCCAAATCAAATAAATCTTTTTTCTTGAGCAACAGCTTCTGCTTCTCTGCTGCTAGCTCCAGCTGCCGCTTAACATTTCCCGTACGATCAACGGGAAATGTCGGCTCCTTCATGGCTGGTCCGTCTGCCTCAGCCGTAATGTCCAACCGGTCCTCGTCCTCTAACTCCTGCTTGCTCGGCTTGTGAACTGTTTTACACTGAGGACAAGCCCTCTTCCTTAGATCAAAGCCGAAACCGCAGTGTTTGCAGTTACCCACCATATTAAAAATTTACATTCCAATATGACAAGCAAGCAATGCAGGACCTCCTCGGGTCGTCTCTAAAGCCACACTGCTTCCAAGCTACCTGCCAACCACACTGGTACCAAGACATACCACCAGAGGGGGTGCGGCGCTGTGTTAAGCCTAGTGCTGCAAATACCCACCAGGGGGGGTAGGGGTTACAAGTCTATCGATACCTCCAACAACTGAGTGTTGTTCATCCACAATAAATTTGCTACCACTCTCTGTTATATTATGTGTTATGTTTGTCTCGTCCTCACTTCTGAATTCCTGTTGAAGCTATCCCAGATTATACTTGGAAGCATTTAGAGCAGCAATTAAATTAACATTTTAGTCACTTTATTGCACTTCAATTATTTCATCTCAATATCAATTTCCTGACATTTACATCCTGATTATTTATTATCCTCATTAACATTCGCAATCAGTCCATGATGGAGGGATCTGAAAGACAAATGATATAAACCAGGAAGCCATTAGAGTGTACAATGGGCAATTGGTATATGTCTTGAAACAATGAGCTTGAGCACAATTATTTTTGCAGGCACAGGCTCCTGTCAGACCACAAGTATGTTAAACTGCCCCCTTGACTGTACTGCCTGCACCATAGGGGAGCTACAATGAAGCTGTCCAACATTCTCTCTACATGCTGTGTTTACCATTAGACTCTCTGGTGATGGAAAATATAACAAAATGTCATGCATTAGTCATGATATATATAAGAAGAAGAAGTGGCCACATTACCACAAGGTGCTCCAACCTTCACTTCCGCATCACCTCTGTAACATATGTCAGCCTTGGTCTGCTTTAGTTTAGCTTATCCATCCAACTTGATTCCCCATTACTTTTTTAGAGATAAGTTATAACATGTTTTATTTGGCACATATTAAATCACATTAGGCTGTTTTTCAACCAATATCAAAGCCAGAAAGGATCAGACTAATTTGTAGAGTTACGGTCAACTGTTGTAACGAGTCAGTGTCAGATTTAGTGTAAATCAGGCTTCATCTATCTGTGTCTCATTCTTGGCTTACTCCCAGTATCCAGTATTTACACCGGAACCGAAACTATTAGAATAGCTGTTGCTAGGCAATCAGATGTATTAGCAACAAACCAATAGAACCATTGAATTCCTTGGGTCCATGTTACGGGGGGTAGGTATAATTATAATCAACCTCAGGACCATGGAAATGTGTGTTGCTAGGCAGATAAACAATAAGAAAAGCTGTTGCTTGGCAACCAGCTGTATTAGCAACAAACCAATAGAACCATTGAATTCCTTGGGTCCATATTAAGGGGGGGGGGGGTAGGTCTGATTATAATCAACCTCAGGATCTATTAATGGTTGATTTATATTATTGTTATCACATAGCATAAATGTGTGTTGTTACTCGCTAATCCAAGATGGTGGCGTAATCCAAGATGGCAGCGCCCATACTGACTTTTGGTAAAGTGCAAACATCATATATACCTCGTCCTGGTGGATCCTATCAGCAGGAATACATCCTCTGACACGTTTTTTTCAATGATAAATATATGAAGAACTGTTTCCATCAGAATGTGAAATTGAGGGTACCCACTCCAAGTTAGTAGCTCAGAGTGTAGGCTGTTTTAACTGAGGCTGTTGGGGGAGAGAGTGGGCTTGTATCACTGAGGTGGGCTTGCTGAGGTTACAGAGCGACAGTGTAGGCTTGCCTCTCTCAGGTGATGAGGCAGCAATTTCCGCTCTGAAAGCGACTACAGAAAGTAGTTTCCAGCCAATCAGTGAATGGCCGGATCACCTGACATTGATCTGAAAAGTAGACCCAGTATGACCTGGGGTATTGAGGCCTAACAAACCATGTTGGTCCCCCTGTCCCTGATCTTTTCTTTTACCGATTGTATGATGAATAGGTAGATTCAGTTTCATGAAACTATATTGCTAGAATCCTGTAGTCTAGCTCAATGGCAATAGGGGCAATAGGTGAATGGTCAGGTTGGACTGAAAATGTAATTATCCCACACAAGTGTAAAGTGAAATTGCAGGCAGAAAATATTTACATACTAAGGTTTTATGCAACTGACAGAACCAGTACACAGGACCTATATCTTGCCGGACCTAAACCAGTGGCATGAGAAAATGTGGTTTTGAGTGTCAATGTATGAAGTCTAGACAATGAACAATAGAAGTGAATGAAATTACTTTTCTGTCCCGTAATCTGGGCTTTAACAATGTAGGATCCATTTCCTCCTGGCTGTTTTCTAAAGCTAGTATTTATATGCCCCTCTTATTGTCCACCCTAGCATAGCACAAGATAACCAAAGTACCAGTTAATGGGACTCCCAGGAAACAAACCTACCCTCCTAGTGAATAAACACCCATATTGGGAGCACTTAGCCTCCTAGTGCCTAGTATTTGATGCAGCATCTGGCTTCAACCTCCTTACATGAGGTGGCTCAGAGTGTGATTCAATTTAAAGTGGTCTCTCAGGATCTGCTTGGTTTCCCTATTTGCCTCAACTACTCTGCAGTAGTCGAGGAAAATGGTCCTGATACATTGCCATCATACCAGCCTGACCAGGGAGTGGATATTAACAGGGTTAAACTTTTGTTAATGTTATAAATGCCCCATTGAAGCTCCTGCGACAGATGTCCTTAATTCTACCACAAGATAATTAACTCTCCCGGAATGTGAAAACAGGTGGTATAGGTTTTTCGAAGGACAAGCTCATTAGCAGTGAGATGTTAAAGTAGTATGAATATGGTAGTTCTGTGTTTATATTCGTGGAAAAGTAATCACATACTACTTTGGGCGTTTGTTAAATTTCCAAAGCATTTGGCAAAAACCTTAATTGAAGAGTACGACAAGCTGTAAAGCAACATATTCAGACTCTCAGGTGCTGCTGCAAGACACTGAAAGCCTACTACTCAGTGAGGGCAGCTGCTGTGAGCAGTGGTATCCTGGCAGAGGATACTCACTAATGGCCACATGACTGAGCAACATAGGCGGGGCAGTGGTCATGTCTCATCCCATTTGCTGAGACTTTTTCCTGACGCATCACCCACTTCTCTATTAGCATGTTTTAAGTTCATAGTCTAACCTACCCTGTTGCCATTTTGTACAACATTTCCCAAGCCAGTGTTAACTGACATGTACCTTCATTCCATAAGGAGAAGATGGTCAGTTCAACTGAAGTGACTTAATATCACTAGAGTAGACCATAGATACTCCCACATGTGGGATCAGCATCAGGTGCACTTAATTAGTAGAACCCTGACCTTTTTTATGCTGAAGTGGTGGCGTAGCCACCTGGTGGTGCCGCCAGGCACCACCAGAACGAGGTATATGATGTTTGCACTTTACCAGAAGTCATAACGGGCGACGCCATCTTGGATTGTGCCGCCATCTTGGATTAATGTGTCACAACACAAATTTATGCTATGTGATAACAATAATATAAATCAACCTTTGATAGTTCCTGAGGTTGATTATAATTATACCTACCCCCCCTAATATGGACCCAATGAATTGAATGGTTCTTTTGGTTTGTTGCTAATACAGCTGGTTGCCTAGCAACGGCTATTCTAATTGTTTATCTGCCTAGCAAC
Source organism: Harmothoe impar (assembly GCA_947462335.1). Taxonomy (NCBI): domain Eukaryota; kingdom Metazoa; phylum Annelida; class Polychaeta; order Phyllodocida; family Polynoidae; genus Harmothoe; species Harmothoe impar. Next base: position 79,392,005 of record OX381708.1, read on the forward strand.
ACACATTTCCATGGTCCTAAGGTTTATCATAATCATACCTACCCCCCCTAATATGGACCTAAGGAATTCAATGGTTCTTTTGGTTTGTTGCTAATACAGCTGGTTGCCTAGCAACGGCTATTCTAATTGTTTATCTGCCTAGCAACACACATTTCTATGGTCTTGAAATTGATTTTAATCATACCTACCCCCCCCTAATATGGACCCAAGGAATTCAATGGTTCTATCGATTTGTTGCTAATACAGCTGGTTGCCTAGCAACGGCTATTCTAATTGTTTATCTGCCTAGCAACACACATTTCCATGGTCCTGAGGTTGATTATAATCATACCTACCCCCCCTAATATGGACCCAAGGAATTCAATGGTTCTTTTGGTGTGTTGCTTGTACAGCTGGTTGCCTAGCAACGGCTATTCTAATTGTTTATCTGCCTAGCAACACACATTTCGATGGTCCCAAGGTTGATTATAATCATACCTACCCCCCCTAATAGGGACCCAAGGAATTCAATGGTTCTATTGGTTTGTTGCTAATACAGCTGGTTGCCTAGCAACGGCTATTCTAATTGTTTATCTGCCTAGCAACACACATTTCTATGGCCCTAAGGTTGATTATAATCATACCTACCCTCCTAATATGGACATAAGGAATTCAATGGTTCTTTCGGTTTGTTGCTAATACAGCTGGTTGCCTAGCAACTGCTATTCTAATTATTTATCTGCCTAGCAACACACATTTCCATGGTCTTGAAGTTGATTATAATCATACCTACCCCCCCTAATATGGACCCAAGGAATTCAATGGTTCTATTGGGTTGTTACTAATACAGCTGGTTGCCTAGCAACGGCTATTCTTATTGTTTATTTGCCTAGCAACACACATTTCCATGGTCCTGAGGTCGATTTTAATCATACTTACCCCCTAATATGGACCCAAGGAATTCAATGGTTCTTTCGATTTGTTGCTAATCCAGCTGGTTGCCTAGCAACATCTATTGTTATCGTTTATCTGCCTAGCAACACACATTTCCTCACCCCCTAACATCACCCAAGGAATTCATAGGAAATGCCATATTTGAAGTAATATCATCCTTTCCCCTGATAACCCCTTCCCGGCCCTGCTTTTTTGGTGTCTTGAATGGGTTCCCTTCAAACATACCAACCATGTAGACATTATGTTTCTTCGAATGCAAGAATTGCGGTTGTTGCCGCGTATAAAAATGCCTGAGGCATTTTTTTACGCGGCAACAACCGCAATTCTTGTTGAAGGGTTGCTAACTGCACTGTGGTCCTTGAGGGTGGCTCTGAGGTATGGTGCATCAAGGTTGACCTGCACTCACCTGTCACTATATAAAGTCATAATACCCTTTTGGGTCACAACACAGGCACATCATACTTAGTTGACATTTGCCAAAATACTCCCAAATTACCAAATGATAGCCGGCATATACTTACTATATCCTCTCCCATCAGTAGGGGTAAGTACTTGGCAATCCCAATTCTTTTTCAGAGGACAATTCTTTTTCAAAGTCTGGGTTTTACCAGAAAGCTCTCTGTAGTTTGATGTATGAATTAAATTAAGAAAGATACATGTCTTAATTGTGCAGCTGACTGAAGTTGAGTCTCCCTATTGCTAGACCGAAAATATGACACAGACCAGGGTGAGATTCACCTCCACAACTTCTTCTGTGCCATGTGACAAAAGTATCCAGTTTACTAGTTGCTAAGGTGTGTCCACAATTTAGGCCTGTCATTGGTCATGGTTCTGGGGCAAGGTCAAGGCCAGGTTAGAACATACCCAGACCATTGACTTGTCCTTACTTTTTTGGACTTATTTATACACCTTCAGTATGAAAAAACTGTTGAATATGTTGGAATTGTACCAAAATATTTATAGAAGTAACTGTAGCTTTTCCGTTCTTTTGCGTAAAGCCACTCAAACACATAGAGAAGGCTTGATGCATGGCTTCCTCGGTACCCAAAATTTGGTGTCATTCCTTAGAAAAAGTTTTTTCCTCAATTCAGCCGCTTATGCACTTATGGAATAGGCATTCACTGCCCTGCTTGATGGCTAAATCATGATAATTAGGCCTGTCGCCTAGTGTCAAAACCTTATACCCGGTTCACCCCCTGTCTAATATTGGAACCAAATTCCAATATGACTCATTTTTTCAATAACCAAAAATTGAATATCCCTGTCTGTGTACTATAGACCAAGGGAGAGTGGCAAGTCTAGTATTCAAACCTAGACTACACCACAAACCCCCAATCACCCCACCCACCAGGTGGGAGCAGTGCTACTAAGGGGTAGGTGAACCTGACCCCCCCCCATATACACCCTCCTCACAGGTGTGTATGTGGGTGAGGGTGGTGCTAGGTGTGGGACAAGAGCCAGCTGACCTGGAGCTCTATATAAGGCAGGTGGCTCTGGCTTGTCTGTCATACGGTAGAGTGTGGTCCTAGCGCATTGTAGAAGGTCCCAACCGGGTCCGACATCCTTAAATCATGATAATTAGGCCTGTCGCCTAATTAGACATTCTGACACTTTCTTCATTACATGTATATTAACGCACATGGGGTATTTTATCAGCAAGGGGAGATCCGCCTGTACTTGAGCCAGCACTCTGGTCGGCATCTTGCCCTTATTTCTACAGAGATAAGGGCTACTGAGATTGCCGCCACTGGTCCCAACATCCAAGGGGAAATCTCCCAGTACTGTTTATAGCACAGGTTGGGAGATATAGGAGAGGAAAACAAAAGGGGGCAAGAGTCCATATATATGCATATACCTTGCTTCGGCTATATTTGTCATTTAAATCATTATTACCACAAATAATACAGGACTACTTTGCAAGCCCATTCACATATACCTACTCAACTATTTTGTCGATCTGTGAAGCTCATTTGCAAACTGACTGTCAGGGCAGTTTGAAAAAAAATCATGTGAAAGTTAAACACCCACTAGATATTGGAGTTTTATGGATCCCCTAGATGCATGTACTCTAGTGCAGTGACTCACCACGAGTATTGTCCTCACTGAAAGGTATCACTCCCATTCAAAGCTCACTTGCAGTATTGTTCAATGACATTAACTTGAACCTGTTACTTGCCTAATAAATGCTATAATTTTAAGTTGTATAGGAATGACTTTCTTAACATGCTGTCCTCCATTTCTTGTATTGAGGGATTGTATCCAACAAATGAGTCCCTTAAGATACTTCTCACTTCACCAATCTAAACATTACTTAATGAACATTTCGAGATCTCACGAATAACTCATATTACTTGTACTCTACTTGTACTCTACATTTATACAGAGTAGAAACTCAGAGTAAGGGCTTTAAGAATCCGTCTTTGAATTACCCTCTGTCAGCATTAGGTTTCTGTCTTATATTGACCTTTTCTATGAGTAGAAATCTCCCATCTTACCTACCTGCCTATATGTTACTTTTTATTTCCTGGGTAAACATCATCTAAAAGATGCTCACATTGCCAAAATGAAACCCACAGTATAAAAGTAACCAATATTGTGCAGTTTTGTCATCCAATTTCATATTCCAAGTCCCTGTGAAAGTGAAAACCTATTATTGCTCCCTATGCATTATTAAAAGCTCAGATTCCAATACATTTGTCAAGGTTGCCAATAAGAAGGCAATAGAACAGACACTTTTACATAATGCACCAATATCCTGTTGGTGAGCATGTGAACTAATATTTGTCAGTAAGACATGTCTGTATCAAGGAGGTTATACATCAAGGAGGTTAAGTAACTAAATTGAAGACTCACTTAGTTAATTATTTTAAATGCAGAGAAGCTCATGTATGTAAACGTATCAGCTAGTATTTACCCAGAAATAAACTTCATAATAACATTGGCCAAAAAGAGTGCTAAACCTAAATTCCTACCAGAACACTGATATTCTAATCTGTTTAAAAGTAGTACAGGGAAGCTGCCCCCCACCAAATCACTTCTGCACATCAACCTTCTAATGTGGGAATCTGACGCTTGAAGTCAGAAAGTTAAAGTAACATTTATAGGCACGATACAGTAAACCTACATCAACGCTGTCATAGATTTAGAGTTATATTTTGTTGGCTGATTATATCATAGTAGAGAAAACCCACTCACATACTGTCATGACTCAGCTCTAACTTTTGTTTTCGGCTACAAAACTATCTCCGTGCACAAATTATGTTCAACACAACATGGATTAAAATACAATATTCTGCTGGAAAACCAGCTAGGTGTAAATTTGCAGGATGTGTTGGCTTACCTCAGATTCTTAAAACATAAGCAGAGATATCAGGCAGTCATATACATGTGCAGTACACTTTATTTTTTGTCATCACAAGTGACTTTGATGGATCATATAGCAAGGTATTAACATTTTTATATTGGTCTTGATTATTTTCTCATTTTACAGAATACGAAATCACTTTTTCTTTTTCATTGCGTTATCCACCTGAAAACTTTCTCTTTGTGTCAAGTTCAACACAGAATAAATTCTTAGTCTCTCAGTCATCAAAGTAACCTCGTATTCAGATCTACAATACACATTCTGCAATTATAACTGAAGGAAAGGGGTCCATTCATTCAGGTTAAGGGGAAAGGTCATTAGTTGTGACTGCCTCAAAGGGCTTGCGGGTGAGGCCTGATCGGCAGATCCCTCAACCTCTACCACCCCCACAATAAGTACTAATCAAGTCTGTCCCTGTAGTCATATTTATACCTACTTCATTGTATCATTTTCTTTTAGCACCTTTCTGCTACCCCCCCCCCCTCCTAGTTGCTGCCATATTCAGGTCTCCTTCTGGTCACTAATGACAGGCACTGTGTAACCTCTGTACCATTCATTTCCTCCTACCCCCAAAGGGTGTGTGGGGAGGGAATTTCGTGACTGGATTCTTTTACTATACATGTACTTGGGGCCATCATAAGATATCAGTAAATAATCCCCGACCGAGCTGTTACTGGTATGCTTGTACAGGACATAGCCATAGGGATTGACATAATATGATTATAGGCTGAAATAGGCTCTAAGTGCAGTGTATAGTGGTATATTTGTATGAGAGGACTACAAAATGGTACCTGCGGTGGTCGTCCACACAAAGGTGGGACCAGCATGAAAAGGTGGTGCTGGGGCCTGGAGCTGTGCCCCAATAAATTGTTAATGATGACCTCCATTATGCATATAAACTACAACCACAGTTGCATGTTATGAGTACAAGCAGGGCAGGTGAGTGCACATCCGCATGGTAGGTGATTGAGGGCTATGGTCTGGTGTAATTTGGTCCATGTGCGGCTTTGTGCCAAAGTTCCCTGAGGTACTTTTCTCCTGTTCAACAGTGTTTGCGAAAACTTTTTCATCCCATAGGACAATCGGTCCTACAAATTTGTTATATTGCAGCACCAGCTACATTTTGGAAGGACCAGATAGCCACATATCTGGTATTTGTATATTGAGTATTTATGTTTTTGACCATCGAAAACACATTTGTGAGATGTACTGGGATAAGGGACCTTAGTATCCCCTGCACTAAGGTCCCTTTTTGCAGATCGTGTCACATTTTATTTGTAATCATTGTTTAATAAGGATAAATACATAGATGTATACACTATATTGACATGTAAATTTGAGGTTTAGAGACCAACTAAATTATTGTAGTTTCAGAAAAGTCCAACATATGACTGGACATTCGGTCCTTTTACACTTGTCAATCTGCTGGACCAATGACATATTAGGAGGACATTGCCACTGTCCTGCATGTTTTTGCAAGGACTGAAATATTGAATCATCTTTTTTGGGTGTATATTTGCAGTTACTTAGAATAGTATCACCTGCTTTAGGGCATTGTTCTGTGATAAGGCTTAGTGTGTCTAATACCATCAAGTTAGCCTGGGGTGGTGGTAGAGTTTAGCATGCACAGCAGTCACACTACATCATTTTAACTCTTCACCTTACTCTTTTGAAGTATTTTCAATTTGCTGTCCATATAGTGTATACATCGATACAGTCATGAAGTCAAGTGTATGGATTGACTTGACAAGCTCAGACACATTTACACACTCCAGCTATCCTGTGCTACCCCTCATTATAACCTCGTATATCATCCTGTTAGTGTTACAGAAATATAATACACACATAGTGTACTATGACAAATTTGTTAGCAGTAATTATTGTTAGCGTCATAGTACCAATCATCTGAATTCATTTCTAAAAGAATTCTAAGTCATTAAGATATCATATTTGGTATTCTATCTGTCATTATTTTCATTGAATGTCAAACATATTAGTTTACCACAAAGTGTCTTATAATAGATACATAGTGTACTATGACAAATGAGTGAGTAGTAATTATTGTTAGCAAGCATCTGAATTCATTTCTAAATGAATTCAAAGCAATTAGGATATCATATTTGGTATTTAATCTGTCATTATTGTCATTTACTGTCAAACATGTTAGTTTACCACAGTGTTATTTTTGAAAATGGGAAAAATGTCACTCTAAAGCTAGAGCTATCAGACATTGACTAGTTTACATTAGGACTCATTAGTTATCCAGTCAGCAGGTGACATCTTACAGCAGTGTTTAATTCAAATCATAATGTGTATGTTGCCTGACATTCTGATGTTTTAGAGGTTTCGCATCAGCCTCCTTCTGCCTTTACACTTGCATTTTGTCAACAGGTGATGTACTATTCGGGGCATAATGAAGGCATAGATGAAGGCATAAAGAGACTCATTCTGTTGGTGCCTTAGAGTTTGCACACTGTGTCACAATATAATCAGTGCTAACCCATTTGAATCAATACAGTTTAGCATAATTCTTACTCCCCTGTCATACACTTTTGGAGCATGTTGATGAGACATCAGATCAATCACTATATAATGAACAGTTCCTTCTGTCATGGCCATACAATTTAACCATTTAGATGTATATCCCTAATAGTAGAGACCAATTCTTTTTCTATGCATACTTGATTGAAATTACCATGGGTGTTTTAAATGTACATGCCATATAAATGATGCATGAGTAAAGGAACCAATACCCTTTAATAGGAGCGGTCTGGAGAGGATCATCTCACTCATTCATTTTAAAATCAGATCAGCATGGCAACCCAAACTTTTCTTAATACACGCGGCACCATGAGTGTCACCGTAGCCCCTATGTATCATTACACCCCTCCTAATATCCTTTTGACCTTGAACTCGCCTCCACATATCTTCACAGCCCATATACCCCTTAGCCTGCCTGCTTATCACCCTCTCACCACCTGCATCCCCAGAGAGCACTCCTTGGGTCTACAAACTGTATCAGGGGAACCATATAATCTGATAGGAGAAGAGGTCAGGCATCAATTACTGGCACCTGATAGGCAGAGGCACTGACTGTGTAAATGTACAGATGGGATGTGAGCAAATGAAATCAATTGTAGGTCGACCAACAATTTTTCTAAATGACTCATGGCCTTGTAGTAAATATAATATATTATGTTCTGCAAAAAGGTCCATGTCACATATGATTAATGCTGCATGTTTGGGTAAATTTGTGGCTGATGACTGACGGACCAAACAAAGATAACCAGCACTCTGCCTCATCTCTACTCCATTCTCTGGTATTTGTTACTTTCGGTGACACAAGCCATTTGGCAAATGAGATTAAAAATGTGTAAATGAGACAAAAGTAAGGGGGGACACAATTCATAGCATGGGAGTTTAAAGAGTCATATAGCTTTCTTGTCCTTCCAAGAACCATTTTCAAAAGGTTTCCGTTCCTGCATCAGGACCGGACACATATCATATTACAGGTCATATTACACGCCACCTGCCATATTGCTGTAAATTAAAAAACACTGAAAAAAGATAATGTAATATGTCAAGGATAGTCTCATAACATATCACAGAGCAAGGAAGCTTAAGGCTAGTGACCTAAATTTTCTAAAAGGACAGAATATGCAATTGATCATACACATTTACACTGCTTATTCTGTCCCTGTTTGCACTGTTTTAACCCCAGACCTTGTTAAAGCTGTTGGTTGTTGTCAGCATGCACATACCAGTGTGGGAGCCGCTAAGTGGGATTAGTTGTAGTATTAGGGAGGCGCAATGTATTTGTCATCAGATATGAAGAATGAGCTGTAAAATGTGGACTAACATCATCATGAATCATTGCTGCTCGTGCCGCTGGGTCTGTTAGTGGGCCAGTTGTTCTTACAATGACTTGTATTGGTCTTCAGGATACATCCTCATATGGTTATGGATTCACGATCCAAAGAAAAGACTCATCAGAAAAAAATAGCACATCACATACTCAAAAGTATAAATTAGTTTGGTCAACGTGCTTCAGCTTGCTTGTATTGATAAGCAGCTTTTTTACCATTTCACATCGCTTCCTGACCCAACACAAACCTCAAACATTGCATGCAGCAGCACAGATTACTGGTCATGTATTCTTATACATCACAATATCCCATAATTCAGCACCTTCTGCAAAAGAGAAAGTGATACATAGATCCCTCCATGATTGGCTTCTGGTTACAGAGTACCAACTTCATCCAACATCAGTCTCACTTAACCCTTAGAGGCGGTCTAGAGCTTTGACAATGTCGTCATGATACAGGAATGCCAACCTGATGTGCAATTTGGCATCAGGCCAGGCTTAATGACTTATTCAAACAGTAAGAATATTTTGTAATAAACCTACTGTCTCTGCACCCTGAGATTGTTTTCAGGTTGGAAATCATGCTTTTCTGGCAGTAGATATTGATGAGAGGCGTTAAGGTGGCACATCAAAAGAAACAGGGCACCCACACCAAACACGCCACCTGGTCATGGCTTTGACTTGACACGACACTGGATTCATGCATCTCACATCTCAGTATAACATCAAAGCACCAGCATGATTCAGTGAGAATCTGTTTCTACTAGTTTAGTGGATGAGCGCAACAAACCATAATTATAACGATGATTGCTCTTCAAGGAGAGGAAAGTACAATCACTATCATCACTCAGCAGGATATCAAAGTAGAGAAAATGCTGAGACAAACAGATCAGGGTAACACAGGCAAATCTAGCTGACCCAAACAGATAATGATTACACAGGTAAATGATGGTGACAGAATAATTAGTTTCACATATTAACCATTAGGAACCATAATTTGAGCTTTTTGATACATATTTCTTAGCCAGCAATCTTCTAACTTAGTCCCACTGGCATTATCTGTGGTGACACTGTCTGGCCAGTATACCAGAATAGACTAAAACCACATTAGGCTGTCTTGTGAGGTAAGGTCAAAGCTTCACATGGCCAGTCACCTTGATATTTGTATGAATTAAGGAGGTAAAGTTGACAAAGCTTAAAACATCCACCAACAGCTGTATTACTTGTAGGGGCCTGGTACACAATTCTCTTTAGTCACGTGTCACTAGCTGTAAAGTTATAGGTGTAAACAGCTTGACCGTCTCTTTTGTAAAACAGGAGTTGGCACTGGTGGCAGCTCTAGCCTTCTTAAAGTTTTTTCAGAATCCTTTCCTTCAGATTTTGAGACCCAATTCAGTTTTTTACTGAAATTAGCCCAGAACGTCAGGGAACTACCTGACCTTTGGCGATTTGGCGGGTCTGTTTCAAAATCACAGTAATAGAGGCTTATCATTTTAAGTTTAAATGCGAACAAGCAAGCATATAAATACCTTATGAGATTTGTTGTTCTTATTGAGGCATGAGGTACTGTTGGTTTACATGTCTATAATTTCCTGGGGGTTGCGTGGGAGGACAAGTGTTTTACCCTGTCAGACTTTTATCAACAGTGAACCTTCTTGGTTATTAATCATTCTCAGGCAGAGTGGGCAAATTACAAATAATGTTCTTGATGAATATTAGCCTTCTCTAAGTTCTCTCTTATACAGCTTGTACTGTGCGCAGTACTGTCCACGATAAGTGGGTGGTTTCAATCGAGCATTAATGTTGATGTAGACTACAGACAGAAGATACGCCCACAGGGCACCTATAACATTTCCTGATAGGGTCTAAATTTCGTTATCAGCACAACCAGCAGGACTGTTCACTTCATATCTAATGTAAGAAAGTGATTTGAGAAGAGTATAGAGTTCTGCTCCTCTGATCTCTCAGTCAGTATTATCACAGTGTTTCAAATTTCCTACCGCTATTACACATACGTCACATCTAATTATAAACAGATCTCAGTTAGATATCAATTTACTTGTATAAAGCAAAATGCAGTAGCCTTCTGGTAGTGTTTATCTAATGAGAGGCTTTAACAATTTTGATGCTGAAAAGGGTGCATAGCAGAGAATACTATAATTTCTTTGGCCCATCCGGATCAATCTATGTAAAAAAACAGCTGTACATTAGGCTTTTTAAATAGCAAATATTCTATTTTCGTTTTGGTTGGGTTGCCTCAGACTGACTCAGGGTAACCTTCCCTTCTCCTGTAGAAACATTCTTCAGATGCTCCCATAATGCTTCTTGCCTACCTCAACTAGAAAATGGGAAAGGTCAAGGATATGGTCAAGGATACCTGATATGGCATCAAAGGTGTTCATTCATGGCAAGGGGAGTACACACAGGAGTTCTTATCACTGCCTTACCATATAAGCAGGTTTCACTTTCCCTGCCCATGCTTATTACATGTAGTTACCATGGAGGGAAGGTTGATATTTAGGTGTCAGCATTAGTCAATCATTACAATCAAGCCCTAACCCCAAGCACCCTTGTTTCAAGCTAGTCCTTACACATGTTTTTCTTTGTATGTGTTTTGTGTTGTACCATAAGGGGCCATCCATAAAGTATGTCACGCCAGAGGGGGTGGGGGGGTCTTTTTTTTGAGTGACGAAGTGTGACATGGGGGTGGGGGGGTCTATGGACTTGTGTGACGTCACACTTTTTGAATTTTGTAAACAATATAAATGCTGTATAAATTAGTGACATCTGCAGGTTAATTACTTATTTGTGGTTGTAGTAGATCTACAAGTCTTAGCACCTTCCAAATTCACACAATTCAAGACCCCAGGTATAAGAAAACTATAACTGTGATAGATCAGTTTATTAATGCAAACTTGGATGCACATTTGAAGGTCATTAATGCCCCAAGTTCATTTAACACGGTTGAACGGAGGATAACTTCTCAAGGAAGGACCATGTATCAAGAGCTGGAAAAGAAAAACTTTGCACATACTGGAGAGGTTTGGCGTAAGTTTTGTCACAAACCATGATAGATAAAGACCAAGTCAAACAGCCAAAGATGGCCTTTCAGTGAAACTAGATGGGTCAGGGAACTACCTCCCAGTATTTGGTAGCCTTGCACCCAGGTCAAAGGAAGAACAAAGGAGGGAAATCAAAACAAGGTTCTTCCAGCATGACCTACAGTCTGATTCTAGTACGTAGTACACAGGCGTGGTAACCAAGGGGGACGGGAAGGGGGCATGTCCCCTCCCTCCACTTTTGACCAACCCAAAAAAGTTCAATCCAAAAAGGTCAAGGAAAAAGGGGTCAAAAAGGTCAATATACCCCTCAGTCCCCCCTACTTCAGAACTGCCTGCCATTCCCCTGTAACATTCCAGTATGTATTGCCGCTAAGCAATAATGTGAACTCATGTATGCTATCCAGAAGATGCACCATGAAGGCCTTATGTGGATAGAGCAAGTGTTTGGATACCACACAAGGATGGATCCAGGTGGGGGACAAGGGAGGGGCAGGGAAGGGGGGCATCCCGCCCCTTATTGCTATAGATTTTTAATGTAATTCCATCAGAACATTGCCTATATCAAGCCCCCCCCCTCTTTCTCAAGTTCCTGGATCCACCCCTGCCACAGATTTGCCAACACAAGAGAATTGACAGGATAGCAGTTGCATACCTGTTATTCCTGTAAACACTGTCAAGAATCTATGGATCGAGGATACCTCAGCCGCAAAGATCTAGTGCCATGACTATTGGTGTGAACATGATACTGCCACTTTGAACAATTGGAATCAAAAGGGGTCTTTTCAATAAAAATCCATTACCATAATACCTTGCGTATAAGCTGCGGCTAGTACGTGAGTCAAATCGGTGGCGCGGCTCATAGCATCAGCCGAGGGTCAGGGTGTGGCTTATAGACAAGTTTTTGCTACTATGGTACAGTATCAAAAGTCACCATAATCAGATCGACAGTGCAGCTTATGGCATCAGCACAAACTCTAGGTGCGGCTAATACACAGTTTAGGCTTATACGAGAGATTTTAGGGTAACATTGGGTCTAAAGGTATTCCAGAGACTGATGTCATACTTCAACACATTTTAGTAGCAATCTAATTGTAATAAGCCTTTAACTGGGTTAAGATAATGCATGTATGTTCTTTTATCAAATTATGGGACCAGACTGATACGGTACCTAATTATATGCAATGGGGGGGGGGTTGTCAGCAGATTTGTGACATACTTTTCTAGGGGGTGTCGGAAGAAGTGTGACAAAGTGTGACATGGGGGTGGGGGGGTGTTCAAAATGGCCCAAAAAAGCGTGACATACTTTGTGGACGGCCCCTAATACCATATCCCTGTAGCTACAGTATGTTACAATCTTCACTATATAACCTCTATTTGTCATGTATAAACTACCTGCAGGCACATCGGGGCCTGCTTGCAGAAGGAATCCAGACCCCTTTTAAGGTGATCCTGGATTTGCCGCAACAGAATACAGCTACTACCCCACAGTTTGTGGTTGAAAGTGGTAATACATCGCTTGCTCTTTCAATCAGGTAGGCAGCAGCTGGGAAGTAATGTAAGGAGGAGGGCTGTGTGGTGGCAGACAGGGAGTGATCTGTTAAAGGCAATCGGGCCTCACCCACCACGACTCACTGAGGCAGTCAAGCCTTGTGGCCTCAATCACTCAACCCTAGCTCCCCAGGGTTAAGGGTGGTTGTGTCCATGAAAACATCATTCCAACCTGTTTTATATCTAGCTTTGATTCTCATATGCATAAATCCTGATAAATATTGAGTCATCAATATAACCTCATACTATGAAGATTCAATCATTTCAGAGGGTCCAAGAAATTCTGATTCTATGTAATCTGTAAAGATCTGAGGAGGCCCTGTGGGGACCTTACGCCACAAATTTGCCACTAACCCTCAAAAAGATGACCGTTTGTGGCATAAGGGCAAACCACGGGCCACTATACCACAAAAGTGGCATTAAAGCACAAATGCCCTTAGGCCACAAACGCCACTAGGCCACAAATGCCCTTAGGCCACAAACACCATAAGGCCATAGTATTGACACACTATATAGCATTTAAGGCATAAGGGCAAGTGGACATCTTAAAGTAGTTAAGTACTTTAACTGACTATATAGTGTTTGAGGCATAAGGGCAGGCGGATATTTTAGGCTTCTTTAGTACATTAGCTGACTATATAGGTTTTGAGGCATAAGGGCAAGATGTTATTTAAGGCCTATTTGGTATATTGGCACACTATATAGTGTTTGAGGCATAAGGGCAGGTGAATATTTTAGGGTAGTTTATGATATTAGCTGGCTATATAGGCCCTGGTAGTAGTCTCATTAGCATCATGGTACTTCTGTATCCTCAAATACTTAAATAACGTTATATAATCTACCTGAGCAAAACAAGGTTTTATTTGGAGAATTGTCAATAAAGAACACAGGAAGTGGTAGAGATAGTCAAAAATAACCCTTTAGGGATGGCCTGTTGCTAAAAGCTGACATTTGCCATCATGATGCACAAATGCAGCCCCGCAAGTAACTCACTGGTGCTGCATAGGTGCATAATGCTGACCCTTTTGGGAGTGTCTCAACCTCATAAGCTTGGCATCATGCATGAATACAGCACTAGCAAGTTACTCACCAGGGCTGCATTCAAGCATCATGACAACCAAGGGCATAATGCATCAAGGCATCATGCCATCCTTAAATGGTTAGTTACATGTGGAAACAAAAACTCAACTAAACAAAGGAGTGTGGTAATGTGTGTAAGACTTTTTGTCTCCACCCTCTTTTAAATTATTAGGCATGGTAACAGCTTCATAGATAGAAGGTCAATGACACAATGCCAGAACCCTAACAGTTACTATCACAGAATCTATTCTATCAATTTCCTATCATCAATAACAATGATGAAATTTATTTGTGAGGTGCGACAATCCAGGTCTCATCTGCTAAAAGCATTGTATATGATCCTTCCTGGGGGCAGATAAAGGATCTGAATGATTAAAGGACTGCAGTCAACCTTGTGTTGAGTACACAAGGACAATGCTTCACTATGTCCTCCATCAATAACGGCTGTATTGTTACACTGAAAACCTCAATAAAAAGTGAATCTACTGACATGAACTTGTCGGATCAGAGGAGATTCGTCCATGGGTTTACCATTGTGAATGTTCATCTGATCCGGTGGATTTGCATCAGTGGATTCACCCTTTTAGTTAATGCTGGCCTAGGGAGGGAAGGGAAGAATACTCATCTGCCTCCAAACGACATCATGATTACGGCAGTCTGTATAATATATCTCATGTACAAATCAGAAGGATTCGAGATTGCATCTGATTTTAACCACATTAATGTAGGTCTAGATGTGGTTTGATGTGAACTGAATATTAAATTTTCCACTAATTACCTCCCATCAAATCAGACAGTGCGTAATCTAAGGGGAGAGAAGGTGGACAAAGGAACAAACAAGTTGACACCACAGCTTCATACTCATAATGCTCTCACATATGGCTCTTTGACCTGTCCAGATTGAGAAATCTGGGTTGTTTTCTTATTGGGCAGGCTTTCATTATATCAAATCAACATTGGCAGACTATTGAGGTCCAAGAATCTTCCTGTATGTCATATCTCAATGAGAAACAGGAGGATATTACTCAAAAGAAAAGGATTTAATCTCCATGGGTTAGGCTCACTAACAAAATTGAGTATAGTTTGAAAAAAAATAAAGAAATACTAGGTGAGGCTTTCCCGTTATCATGCACTGCCATCAGAATGCCTGTCACATAAGCACTACAGGGGTTTTATACAGTGGTAGTCTCTGCTTCAATACAATGACTAATGTCCCTGAGCGTACACCCCTAAGCCCCTGCTGTCTGCCAAGCCTATTGTGTGGGGACTCTTTGTTAGGGTTGTTTGCAATTTAAATGAACCAATTTACAGTAAAGCTCCAGACTTAGATTGCTGTGTGCCTGCTAGGGTGTTCTTTTTTAAAATGCATTTACTGTGTAGGTCTATAATAACTCACCGTCATCATATGTATTGGATAAGTTACCTTCAGAGACTAAGAAATAACACCCTCCCTCCCTTATATTCTATCAGGCTATTCACATTCATGTCACTAAGGCTAATGTCGCATGTCGGACTAAAGAAATGCCCCATGTCCAATGTCACTAGTATGACCATGACCCATGTCTATTTTAAGAAATTACCATGTCGCCATATCGGATTTAAGAAATAACCATGTCGCCATATCGAATTTAGGGGTCTAAAACCATCTTGATTGACGTAGGGAGACCCGAAACTTGAATAGTAGGTCGACATCATAGACTTATATGAACTAAAAGCATGCAATATTGCAGGTAATATCATTAGAATGAGAGTATAAGGAAAGATGATACCTGTTATCAGGCTATGTCAGGAGTGCATGATAGGGACACGGAGGAGGTCACTTACTGGTCAGTGTTGGCCGCCGTGAGTAGGTCAGTGGAGGGCTCGACGCAAGCAAGCAAGCAAGCAAGCAGAGGCAAACAAGGAAGCGAGCAAACAAGCAAGCAGAAAGTAGCACTCTTGCACCTAAGGGGGGGAGGGGGACACTCAATTTTATAATGACACGGGTGTGCGGCTGGACCTCTGACAACCCTTACCCTTGGTGCCTAAGTTTTTGTTTTTTAAAGCGGCAAAATTACCCTTGGTTAGAGGGATTTTTATGAAAAGTGCCTAGGTTGATGTTTTTTAGGGCGGATTAAATTACCCTTGGTCAGAGGAATTTGAGTCAAAAGTGACTTTGTTTTAAAGAATTTTGGCAGAAAGTCTGACCCTAATCTTTTTATATTTCTTTAAAGTTTTTTTCGAATGTAGGTTATCACAAAATGGGATAGAATGTACCTAATGGCATTCAGCTATCTGCACTGTTTTATTATTTAAAAGATCAGAAGGGAGGAAATTCTTTTTAAGTACCTGTCCAGTCAGCACATAAAAAGACCACCCCTCTCCCGATCCATTTAGCAAGATTACGGGGGACAACCACGAGAGCTAACCAGGTCGGAGTGCGGGTGATTTCCCGTGTTTTTGGACCCCAATGCATAGTTTGAGCCTGTCCCCGAAGAAAAGTAGATTTATCACCCCCCCTATTATAAGGCTGGGAATAGATGATGATTGACATATAGCAACATGAATCAAGACTATGCCAGGGTATGTCACTATATATATAGGGTAATCAATAAACTAAACTAATAACCGAAAACTGATATTGAGGGTGGGTGAGGCATAAATGAAACTGTGCAGCAGGTAGGGTAGAACCAGAGAGAGATTATAGCCCTCCTACAGCATCTCATCTTGTAGGAAGCATTTGAGATTGCTTTAGGTATTAAAGAGAGACCTTATAGTAGGACATCAAAAGAAAGGGGGCACCAACAACAAACACGCGACCTGATCATGGCTCCGATTTGACATCACACTGGACTACTGCTTCTCGAATCTCAGTATAACATCAAAGCATCAGCATCATTCAGTGAGAATCTGTTTTCTATTGTTTAGTGCATGAGTGCAACAAACCATAATACAATGATTGTTATTCAATGGGTTTGACGATACCTAAAGAAGAAATGGTGAGATAACCAGATGGGGGCAATACAAACATATCAGGATCTCCCAAACAAATAACGAGGACACAAATTAATGAGAGGACACAAGTTACAGAATATATACACCATTTACTACCAGAAGGATCTAATTGAGTACAGCCTGGGTTTAGCTTCATGCGGATCACTACATTGGCTTTAAATGGATTGAACTCATTTCAAATGGATTCGGAAAAGTCAATGGTATCTGTTTTCCTGACTTTATTGCACTACAATTAATCTTCCCGCATCCTAAATCTGGTAACACCCACTTGGTTTTACTGATTTCCGGACATCTTTTTCTACAGGCTTATCAATAAAATGACTTTGTCATCAAAGTATTTTCCCTCATCACTAAATATATCTTATAGCTTCCTGAAAGTGAGAACTCTAACTTGTGACTGCTATCTTTCGACACTACAGGAAACCAAAAACAATGCAAATGTCATAGTTAAAAGTAAAAACTCCAACTTCAGTCACTTACTGTCAATTGTCTACTGTCAATTCAGGAACAAGAGCTTGTGACAGGTATCTTTTAGCACTGTAGGTGACTCCATGTGTCCCTTGGGATACCTTTAAGGGATCTGATGGTTGTGCCACACTGTGTGTAGCACTTTGAACAAATGTGTGGTGCACTGTGCGGCGTACCATGTGGCACACCATGTGGTGCACCACGGGGCACAGACTGTGGCGCAGAGTGTGGCACACTGTGTGGTGCTTTGTCAGGCGCACTGTGTGGTGCACTATGTGATGCACTATGTGGTGCACTATGTGATGCACTGTGTGGTGCACTATGTAATGCACTGTGTGGTGCGCTGTGTTGAGCACTTTGTGGTGTACTGTTTGGCGCACTGTGTGGTGCACTATGTAATGCACTGTGTGGCGCACTGTGTGGTGCACTGTGTGGTGCACTGTTTGGTGCACTATGTGATGCACTGTGTGGTGCACTGTGTGGTGCACTGTGTGGTGCACTGTGTGGTGCGCTGTAGTGTGCACTGTGTGGTGTACTATTTGGCGCACTTTTGGCGCGGAGAGGACGCTTCCTCCAGCAGCTCTACATGTGTAGGCTAGCGTTTCTAACTGTCATTTTGATTTGAATTTGAAAAATCAAGTGGATTCTACAGAGGGAAGTCCACATTATTGGAGGATTCCACATATGCATTAGGATTCCACATAGCCGGAGATAATGCCTACTTCATGGTGCTTCTCCTGAGGGAAGGACTACGGTGCCCCAAGTGGAAAAAACTGCAAGGAGCAGCCAGATGTAGGCTATGTACCATTGCCTGTAAGAAGATCATCTAGACTAAAGGACATGAGACCTCATGAAGAGGTCCAGTGTGAGGTCGATGAGGTCACCAACAAGAGTCTAGCGGAACTGCACGGTGAGGAGAAGTTCGCCAGCCGTGCTGAATACTTGGAATACCTGGAGGCACTAGATGCCCACCAGGAGGAAGAGGCACGAATCGAGGCACTGGAACTCAAGATTCGAGGCAGGATCACCGGTCAACGCTCCAGGTCCAAAGAGAAGAAAAAGGACAAGACTCCCCCCAGGTCAAGAGAGGGCAGCCCGGACCGCCGGACAAGCCCCCCCCAGTTCCCAAGGAAGAAGGTAGAGATCATTCAGCTGACCGTATCTCAAAGAGTAAAAGACGTTTTGACCTTAAGAGATTCACCAGGGGCAGAGAACCCCATACCCTCTCGTACCCTGAACTTATGTACGTGTCCCTGAACTGGGCCTGCGTGGGCATTGATGACCACACTTTCAATGACCTCCATGACATGAGAAAATTTCTACGTCATATAGCATTTATGTCATTTAAGTCCTCCAGTGAATTGTATGAGGACTGGTCCTTCACTGAATACGATGCTGATGTGAGGGAGGAATGCATATGGGGGAAAGATATTGATGAATTTGGATTTGGCCTTGAGTTTGTCGAGAAAAGGCACTTTGGTCTCACCTAGTCCCAAGGTGCCAGCTAAGGTAAATTTAACCAGCACTCGCTTGTATGGACAGGACCAGTGTGAAGGTATTATAGAAAATAACCCTCCAAGTGCTGAGTTTAATCCCCATGTTAGTGTGGCAGCTGCCACAGGCACTAATTGTGAAGGTGAGGAGGATTGCTTTGACCCAGAGAGCGCGTTCCCTGTTGACTTACATGTAAACACTGATCAGCTGATTCATGCTACCACTGTAAAACCTATAGGTGATATTGCAAGTATACACAAGACAGGGTGGCCGCGGCAGATAAAAGATGATTGTATCTCTGTTACTATGAAAGAGTCGATGGGTCCTTGTGTTACTACCTTTAATGTATATAAGAGATGTTTTGACGGTGTATGTTCCTGTAAATACACGTTAGACGGTTCTATGATAACGCTGAAACCTTGTCGGGTCTTCTCTGAGTGCTTTATGCGCGGGGAGACTGACTGCAATTGGTTGTACTTGATGGAAGGTACAATATTTGGGTTTAGAATTGTCAATCCAGAGTGTCCTTGTGAATATGAGAACAATAATTATAATTCTATTTTGAAACCTGAAAATCATGCATTTATGTCTAAACGTATAGATCTGGAGATGGAGAGAGGCCAGATTCTGGTGGCGGACACTAAACCTAAATGTATACATGCCATAGGTGCTGTGACAAAAAAGTCTGATTAAAATGAAACAAAGGTTAATATTAGACCTATAACTGACTGTTCCAGGAGTGGCGACGAGTCCCCGCCAGTTAATGAATTCTGTAACAAAGTTTGTGAACGTTTTGTATATAAGTCTCTTGACGATGTATGTGATTTACTAAGAGATGCTATGTGGCTTTGTAGCACTGATATCGGCGACGCATATTGTGGTCTTTATATCTATTATGGGGACAGAAAGTACCAGGGCCTGAAATGGAACCATGGTGAGGGTGAGGTGACGTACATAGATACGAGACTTTGCTTTGGTATGGCTTCTGGGCCATTTGTATTCAACTCGATTTTCGAATTTATTGTGAGATGTATGTACCGTAAAGGATATAAATATGTTGTAAATTACTTAGACGACTTCCTAATAATGGACATGGATTACATGAATTGTATTGAAGCTCAATTGTGCTTATTCAGAGTAATAAGACACTTGGGCTTCTCTCTATCCTTCAAAAAAATCTCACCGGTATCTAGAAAGTTTTTTTTTGGGGTATTGAAGTAGATAGTGTTGCTATGAAATTAACACTACCCGATGATATAATGAACAATTTGTTAGATAAATTGTCTAACGCTGAGGGCAAGTTAAAAATGTCCAAGCAGGAGGTTCAATCTCTTGCTGGGAGCCTAGCCCACGCTAGTAAGGTTGTTAAAGGGGGCCGCTGCTTCACCCGTTGCATATATGATTTATGCAACGTTGTAAAAAAACCTTACCATAAGATACGTCTATCTGGAGAAGCCAGGGCAGACATACGTTGGTGGTTGCAATTTGCTGAATTTCAATGGGTCTGAAAAAATAATTACAAGAAAAAATAATTAGACCTATACATACACACTTATCTGTTTATAGTGACTCTTCCTTCTCAGGTTTCACAGCCCAGCATGGTAGAGACTGGCTGATGGGGGTCTGGGACCCAGGGGACTGCTGCCCCCCTGCACCAGGCTGCTGCCCCCTGCACCATTGGGTAACCCCCCCCCGGCCACTTGGTGAGCTTGTTTTTGTCACAGATAACACTCAGGTGATGCACATGCTCAATACTGGGCGCAGCACCAATAAAGTATGTATGCAGTGGATTAGAGAAATGTTTTGGTTGTCAGTTAAATTAAACTTCCATATAAAGTCTGTGTTTATTCCTACTAAGGATAATATAATTTGTGATTCGTTGAGTCGTTGGGGTGAGAGGAGTGCCAGGGCTAGGTTGCTCGGCGCGACTTTTCCTGATTCATTCTGTTGTTACAATCATGTATAATATCCTTGCAGGACCCTGTGCCCGTCTTTCTGGGCGACTAGAGTTGTTACTGAAGAATGACCTGTCTGAAAACACTGACAAGACTTGTTCCACACAAGTGAAATCTACCTGGCTTTTTGTGAATTTTTTGAGTGGGGTTAATTATTACCTTGGTTCTTATAGGGCAGCCGGGGTACCATGTGATGAACCGTTGATGATGAGAGCCTTTAGAGGGGCTCGCAGGTTTTTGGGTGATTACTCAACGCAGGCACTGGCGCTTTTGCCAGAACACTTATTAGTTATGTTTGCTCTGCTACCTGCATCATCAGGCCAAACTTGCTTCTGGGCCGCAGTCCTACTGGCATTTAGATCTCTTCTGAGAAAATGTCATTATACTTTTGGAGAAAGTATGTTGTGTAGAAGTGCTTTTGTATTCTATGATGGGAGATGATGGTGACTGTATCACGTACCAAAACAATTCAGTTTAAAGAAAGGAAACTGTTGATCCCTATTTGCAGGGTAAAAGATATTTCACTATGCCCTGTCTATTGGACAGAGAAGCACTTTGCTGAGGTTAAGGGTAAGCCCACTCATCCAGCGTTCCTGGTACCGGATGTGGAAGATATTAAATCTTTGTCACATACCCTGTTCTCAAATATCCTGAAGCTGACTGCTGAGAGGGCTGGTATAGACGCCAAACGCGTCTCAAGACATGGCCTCCGCAGTGGAGGAGCAACCTTCTTAGCCAGGCTTGGAATTGATCTCGATGTAATTAAAGGCAGGGGGGACTGGAAAGGCGACCAGGTGTTGGTCTACCTCAGAAGGCCCATTCAGGATAGAATATCTATCTATTACAAAGTGGCTGGCATGTTGTCTAATGTGATTACCATGTAAGTACCGGTATGTTTATGTGTGTAACATTGTGTTGTAGTACCGGTAGATTGATATATGGTACCGGTTTATATTGTATGGCTTATTACCGGTAATATTCATGATGCAATACAGGTGCATTATCTGATAAATACATGATGCAGTATATGTGTGCTATCTTATAAAGATTACTTGGCTGGGTGTCTCAGACATCACTGCTCTCTGCCTTCACCTTTGGCAGGTTAATCCAGCCATACGCTCAATGCACCCATTATCCTGTTTTAGGTTATACCTCGTTATTCTATTATATTATTATCAGGTGCTGGCAACTCCCTAAAATGATTATGCCAGCGACTTTTGAACCTGTAGTCATTTTTCACCCTGGCTTATGAAGCCATTGTGGAAAATGACCCTGCTCTTAAATCATAGTAAGTGCCTTTTTGTAATGGATATTTCAGATATTTGCCTTCACTTTTCAATTGTGAAATCATCATGAATGGAAGGAGAACTATATGTATTAGCAATTTAGTATTTCAAAATATTTCCCAATGATTTTTCTAAGTATTATACTAAATACTTGCACCAGACATAGGAGAGAGTAGCTCTCTATTCTCAGAAGAATACAAATGTGACTGGTGTGCCAAATTTGTGAAGGAAAAAAAGCACCCCATCAGTAGAACCACAATATAATCTAGTAAAATCTGGGAGAACTTTGGTACCAGAAGTATAGCAGCTGAGACAACTGAATTTTAAATTATATTTATATGTGTATTCTTTACTAATACACCAGAAAGGCCTAGAGGGAGGTGTATTCAATGGGATAACATAACAAGCAGAGGGGTAAGGCAGCCCCAAAAATGACCCTGCCTTGAGCATTCACACCTTGGTAGGTGGGAGGGGTGGGGGGTAATGTGGAGGGAGGCATGTAGAGAAATGGACCCGGCTTCATAAGTCTTTGCAGGGTCATTTCCTGGTCGTTGCTTAGACCTGATTATACATCCTCCTACCGTATACAGTCGGGCAATATTGTATGTATAGGCCCCCTAGCAGTTATACAGGTATATTGACTAGTATAGGTGCCACGCCCCCTTTTGAAGGACACTCTGACGCAGGGGTTGTGGTAGTTCTATGTTTCCCCACCTGGGGCAGTTAGGGCTGGTCGCTAAGGAAGTGCCAACCCGCCGCACAGTTGGTTTGAAAATTTTACTTACTGTTGTATATAATAAAGAGGGCAGGTTAATCCAGCCATAAGCTTAATGCACCCATTATCCTGTGTTTGCTTATACCTCGTTATTCTATGATATTATTATACATCCTCCTACTGTATACAGTCGGGCAATATACATTCATATATTATTATTTTATATCAGTATGACAAAACAAAATAGTGGGCTGTATTTCAATGATTAATTAGCAAATTTAAAATCTAACCTTTTATCTAAATTGAACATTCCAAACTATGCCTACGGACCATTGATAATCTCATCAATATGCTTTCCCGATACTTGCCTGGTTAGCTTAGTTGGCAAAAAGCCTAAAACTCTATTGGTTTCATGTTCCCCTGGGGAATGTTCTTTTAGAAATTACTTAACTAGCATCGAAATTCTTATCCAGGACTAATTGCTGATTTCAGTAAAGTTCAACTTGGGAGACTAACAAGCTGATGCTTTCAAAAAAGGTATGCTGGAAGACTTTCATCTTTGTATTTACAAGAATACAGTGTCAGAGATCTGACTAGAGCCTATTAATACAGAAGACCTGATACTAATTATAGGCCAAGGATGGGGGAAGAAATATCTGAAAAACTCTAGTAAGAAATTTTATCCTAGGGCACAGGTTCTAAAATACTAGCAGTGTACAAAAGGAGCCGCTGCTACTAATGTGTTCCACCGCTCCTTTTTTTCATGCTCTCAGATCACAAAGACAAGGGAACCTGTCAGAACAAGAGCATGCAGTAGGACAAATAGTTCTCTCGAGTTAAATATGGTCAATGAGTAATTGTTAATATTTTGACAGAATTCAGATCGAAAATGACAAATTTAAAAACCTTTTTATCACAAAGAGATAATTCTAGGGTTTAATTCAGAGTGCTGTGTCAATCCTCTTCATTTGGTAATATTACAAATTGCATGCTGTGAGGCTGTATAAGGGGAGAGTGGGGCCATCGATCTCGGGGCTTGATGCCTTGGGGCTAAACGCTAATGGGGCTCACGGACCTGGGACTGCAGGTCTTGGGGCTACCCTAGTTGGGACTCCCTGCCCTAGGACCGTTAAGAGCAGATAGACAACAACAAATCTAAAGTCACAGCAGAACCTCCTAGTCCTTTACATATACCCCTCAAGTGTAGGATGCTTATTAAACTTTACACCCCCAGTCTCACTACCTCCAAGCCATTTTTCAGGGAACCTCTGCAGCGGTGGCTATTTGCACACACATTCCCCTTGATGGGGTGAAGGAGGCTTTGAGTTGATATGACACCTCAATACCCAACTGCCAGATGTGGCTGAGGGAGGAAGGAGAGACGGCTGCATATTTCCTCCCCAACTCATCACTGCCTCCTGTGTGAATGCATAGAAAAGAATTGAGAAACAGTATTTGATCCACATAATTCTTTAGGTAAAACGTTAAAGAGAATATTAAGGTAAAGAGTTTTGTAGGGTCATTGAGAGACTGATTGTTTGTCACAGTTATGCTATCTATAATGTAGTCAAACAATACAATGTATTTGATGATATGGCTAATAAACTAAATTATTTTTAAATGGTTTGACGAAATATCAAGCCGGGTAGAGTACAGCACTGAGCCTCGTTTTTCGCAAAAGGTGAATAACCAGCCCCCGTATTTCCTCAAACCTCCGTATTTCGCAAAAACTTCACTTCCGGTCTGGCGTAAGGATACAGAGGTCAGCGGTTCAAAATCGCCAACTGAGTATTCCATAGTAGGCTCTCCGAGATGGTCTAGTGGTTAGCGCGCTCGCCTCCCACCGCCGCGGCCGGGGTTCGAATCCCGGACGAATCTAGGGCGACGGAATATTTTCGTTTTTGAGACCATTTCTTTTTTTCTTCATTGACTTCGTTTGGGGGTTAAAATACATTATTTCTGATTAAAACAAAGCCTAAGCTCTAGAAAACATCCTATATTTACACGTACGATAGATGAATTAGGCCTTAACCTCCCAGAAAATTTGGTTGAGGGTCTAAAAGTGGACAGATTGGCGAAAAAATGTATCGTAAGAAATTCCCATAGAGAAACAGTAGCGCAAATATCGGATCCTAGCGGAAATTCTTTACGTAAATCGGACTGTGTGAACGAGCAATAATCTTTTTTTTCTTCATGAATTATCGTCTTTCTTTTTAATAAATTAATGTTTTTTAAAGCATATTAGGCCTAATTCTTACAAATAACGACGATAAAGGCGATAGGGGGGGCACTATATTTTTGAGAACCGAATCATGCATGCGCTAATACCGGAAGTGAAGTCGAGCAAGGTGTCATGGCGGCATCGGGACGTCTCGCAAGACAAAACAGGTTAATAAAATGTCTTTTCCCCTTTAATACTTGATATGTGCATTTAAAAATAAATACAGGATCAGTTCAAGTTCCATATTTCCCCTCCAGATTGACCTCGAAAGGCTCTGTATTTCGTTGAGACCCTTCATAAGGTCAATCTGTCGGGGAAATACGGAACTTAAACAAATCCTGTATACATATGATAATCAAACATGGATGTCCCATACGGGTTAAAGAATAGGTGGCCTGTATTTACACTAGCCCTAACGGTAACCATTGTGATGGTGGACCATGACCATCTGGGGAGGGAGAGGGACTGAAATATGGCAATTCAAGTACTTAAAAAATAGTGTTTGTCATATTCACCATAAAGAAAAGAATCTTTCTGTAAATGTTGCCTTATATCCCTTATCCCACTGCATAGAGGTCTGCTATCAGGTGTCCATTGAATGTTGTCAAGGATCACTTAATTGACCCAATAGTCATGACCGTCAGCAGGAATTTTTTTCGAAGAGATTTCATTGCGACATATATACAGTCCCAAAAACAAGTAAGCAGGTTTATAAACAGAGCTAGACCACTGATATGGGCACACATTTCACTTGATTGATGGCAGGAGTCTTGACATTAAATGAACATCTCTCATGTTTCTGGCCAAATGCTAACATTATGTAACTGCACTGACAAACCATTTATTGTAGGCCTTTGTTGCGCCTCATTGCATGGAGATGGCTCTCGCTTGACACTCAGGTTCCAAGAGTGTGCCTCATTCTGACACCAATGGTGTTTGTCAAGGAAACAGAGTCCCATCAGTGTCGAATGCATTTTTGTCTGTGTTTATGATTAGGATCTCATGGGTTTTATGTTTTATTGGATTGAAAACAACAACCTTGATTACCTCAAATTTTTTTTATCATTATATCAACAACTTGGTCCAATCTATTTCCTGGCTAACATTTGGCTTTTTTCTTATCAGCAATTATCATGCTTTTTTAATGAGAGAAAAAACTAATTGCATCTCTGATTGAAGAAAGTCAGATTTTACCCACAGGGTTTTAAAGACTGAGGTGGTTCAGTTAAGTTTCAGTGCTCTAAGAATTCGCTTTACTACAAGATTCTACAAGGGAAATATCGTATAGGTTAACAGGATTACATTTCAATAGATGTTTTTATGTTATTATGTATTACTCATCTGTATTTATAATGGTGTTGGAAATTTGCATGGGAAGGCACACAGTTTATATGTTTATGTTCCATATCCTACTATTAGTTTGGAAAACTTTCAGAAACTTCTGTGCTGTTTGTAATAAGCCGAGTTCCTGGCCACTGGAAGGGACTTAAGAAAGTTATTAGATCACCAGTTTTTGTACACTGTCATTTAATGATAATGCATTACTCCCACGCTTGGGACATGACAGAACCCGCGTATTGCTTTGAAAAAATCATTCCACAGTTCATTCTGGCTGTCTTGAAGGTTCACATAAACACACAAGTGTTTATGAAATGAGTGACAGATAGTGGGCAGAATAGGTGTGAATAATGAAATAGCCTGTGGGAATCAGATACCCTATCCTCATGACAGTAGCACACATTGTCATTCTGACTTTTCAGTTTAAAGCACTAGTCACAATGGAGCAGGAGGGAAAGTGGTTGTGACATAAGTTTGAGGTTGTTCAGTTCAAATACCTGTCTTGTTGATTCTTCTAGATGATCATCATAGTTCGCAATAGTTAATACTGGTACAACTAAACATGGTGCTCTGTTATACCTGAGCATAAAGAATAGCCATTTCTGAGATCAAGAGCCAACATAATACTCTGGATAAAATCATTTTGAATACATTGCATTCAGGACCATTATAGCCATCCTTCTGAAGGCTAATACAATCATCTCAATTGACACGTGATACTATCAACAGTCACTCTAGGCATTCTTTTAGAGATAAAAATAAGATAATTTATTGAGCTATCGAAGACATCATATCAACACATATGTCTTGTTTTTCATTTAATCCAAAATAAAGTGTACACTTCAATAAGACAAACAGTGAAGTGGCATGATTGACTTGACATGGTCAGATACATTTTACATCTTCTGCCCTGCCTGCAAGTATCATCCCCACTGATGGTGGCTGGTACGGCCATAGTGCCAGAAATTGAATACACCCATCCCACCAAAGGAGGAATATGGGTGTGAGAAGGCCTCAGGAATAGTAAGGTATGTCTTGGCAAGTGATGATGGGTCCTGCTCCCTTGCTAAACAGGCCTGGGCTCTGGTAAGTAGGTTGATGCTTTTAGTACACAATATTTAGGCACCTGGTATTTAGGCACTCTGCCTTTAGGCACTCTTGATTAGTAGCTTCACATGATATAAAGTATGTACACATTTTCCCTCCAAAAATGAACCCAAATGCGCATTAGGATGACCCCTGCCCCCTTAAGTACATAATTATTTGGTGACCGGATGCCCCTCCTCAAAACATGTACTCCCTTTGATACAATATGCCCACCAATGCAACAATGTATAGGTATATTAGAGGACATTGACTGTAAATATATCAAATGTATCTTTCTCTGTGAGTAGAAAATCATGGAGCTTTTTGGCTTTGAAAGGGAAATATAGTGTGGATTTGTACAGTGAGAGTATGCTAAATCTTCTCTAGACTCACCCCCCCCCCCTTTTTTTTCATATTTGCTTTGTATACATTCCACCCCCCCCCCCCCCACCCCCCCATCCCCCTAGGTGCGTTCACACTTCATGTAAGACACCTAAATTGTTCTGATGCTGTTCACAGACATGGACCCGATCTAAGACCAATCATGGTTGCAAGGCTGATCACTAGCAGCTTATCCCGGTGACTAAACACCTCACTGTTAAGCAAAGCCTGGTAGGAGACAACCCCTGGAAAATCCCCATAAGCCTGGTAGGGTGCAAATACTGGCAAACAAGGTGCCTTGAGAGGTCATTGATATTCTGTGCTGGACACCACTGTGGGACAGGGGGACAGGGCTGGGCCAGATTTGAGTAAGACAGAGCACATGACTCGGGCCCTTAGGTTAATGGTTTATCAGATGCCTGGCAACTATCTAGAATGTCTAGTTCAAACCCTTGGTATTTTGCAGAGAGATGAAATATGAAATGGAATATTTCTTATTCCAATAAAAACTCTTGATAGAGTTATTATATAACCTTTTGTAGAGGAGAGGAGGACAATAATTTAGTATGTCTGGCTTCAGATCAAACATCTAGATATTCATATGAAATCTAAGCCAAAGCAGTATACCCCTCCATCTCCCCACCCAGCTCTGTGTTTGAATAAGCTTGCTAGTTGTACGGATTACCCTGTTCTAAGAAGGACCACACAATATAGAAAAAAAGATTGGAGGTGACGCCAGAGTCATGAACGCAAAAGCTTATCCTGTCTCCGTCACAAAAATCACTGTAGTTTAGGTATTAGCCATTAGTGACATTCAAACAGCTGCCAAAATTCTTAATGGCAGTTTTAAAATATATCATTCTATAGATCATTCTCATCTTCTATCATCTCCAGTTGTTGATCATGGGAGTGTGTACACAACATTTAGCTGCAAATAGTCCTGAAATGGCCTATGGAGGATATTGTGCATGAATGTAGCATCCTTCAGTACTCAGTTGCATTCATGTATCATACTGAAACTACCTAGTTGATTTAATCCAATGTAGCAGTGAGAAGTTCAACATCAGCACCATGTTTGAACAATATGATAACAAGTCTCAAACAGCCTGTTGGCATCAAGCTATCCTTAATGGTGTAGCCGAAGATAAATGATGTGGGTTAGACTATGACAACTGTTAAGGTCAAAACAAGAAATGGTGACTGTAAGTTACATTGGAATGAATCAAATTAAATTGGTATCTGTATACCGATGGACAAGAATAATAAGCACATTGCCTCATATTGGGATTTGGAATGCAGATTTTGGGGAACGGATGAAACTGTGTAATGCAAAGGTCTAGTCGAATATAGATTGGTTTAGTCAGTGGTGCTTCAACCTGGTTATACTGATGACCAGAAACATGACCGTTTGTCTTATTCATAGTACATCAGTGTTATCTGCCCTCTTTCCAAACAACAAACTCTAACTTCAAAATGGAGAAGATGGCAATGGTGTCTGTATCCAAAAACAGTAACAGCATTCACAGAGACAAGGCAATGACTGCAACACAAGATGGCTTTATATCATAGATAGTTCACTGCACACAGCATTCAAGCCTTGTGATTCAATCGAACATAAGCACAATATTGAAATACAGACGGTTCCATTCGGCCTGACTGAGTTACAGACATTTGATGCTGCACTGCACACAGAGGAAAACACAAAGGGAGGTGTCTGAATAACATCAATCAGATGTTCTTAACCTTAGAGACACTGAAAGGCTCGATGCACTAGGATAATAAAACAATGGGGGCACTATTGAATGTCAACTTCCGGGATATTTTACCTTCCTATGTGAAACAACTTGTTCTACTATGATAGATCAGACATGAATTCCTTCAAACGAGTCTTCTAGAGATGTTTAAAGCCCAACAGAGTTTTTTTAGCCTGTAAAAGCATACCAAACCTAACATTAATTTTAGGGACGGGGGAAATGTAGTATACAGATGCTCTGCCTATGTGTCCGGGAGAAACACACAGTGTTACACACAGAACTTCACTAGGCCTCACCTCAGGATATCATACACCATGTGAAAAGAGAGGTTAACAGATGTATTATGTATCTTTCAGGTCAGCATGATTGTTGGATAGTTTTTGCAGATACATTTACTTCTGGCACTAGTATCTTTTTTTAAGTAATAGTATTGATATGATTCAGACAGTATTGTCAATAAGATGCCTTTAAATTCACTGAATGATGCTGTTTTTACATCATTTACTTGCTCACTTTTCTAGCCTGGTAGGGGTACTATCCGGCTTCAAGATCTTTTTTAAGGTAGCTCAGAGTGAGATACAATTTAAAATATTCTCTCAGGAGAGAACAGTGGCCCGATGTACAAAAAAGTGTCTGTGTGAGCTATTAAATGCATTCACTACGCTAGCCGAAAGACAAGGTAAGACAGGTGAGCAGACATTAACTGTGCAAATTTCTATGAAAGGAACAGATCAATTTGAAAAGGCACAGCAGATTTACCATAGATAGGTTTGAAACGTATATCTTGAAGTTATCTACTTATAAACACATATTCTCCATGAACTAATGATTCAAAATAGAGAGAGCTGCAGTCAATTTGCAAATGTAAAACAAAAAAAAGATGGATAGCTTGTATTGTCTGGGCCTGTGTTGGATGCATTGGTTGCAGAAGCTTCAACAACGGCTTCTGCATTATATGTCTTTTTTTTTCACTGCAGAACCAAGCATTGTTCATTAGTAGAGCCAGTTAAGACGTTGGTCGCCATGAGTTTGGGTTTACATCGCGGAGGCACTCCTGTAAGTGATTATTGCTAAGACTTAACTTGGCATGTCTTTTGATAGCCAGACAACCAGGTCGCATACTGAATATTCATGGTCACTGCTAGTGTCAATGTGAAGAAGAGCTGACAGTAACAAGATAATCGAAACAAAATTCCTGCAAATGTTAGAACAGGTGTCTTAGTCACAGTACAAATGACCAACAGCTCATCCAGATCAATGGTTTCAAATTGCGAATTAGTTTTATATAATTAACAAGATTCATATTAGCCAAAGTCTCTAAAAGAACACCGTGCAAGCATTACTGTTGCCTTGATGATTGCAGTGCACATGGCTAGCAACCAAGTTTTGCAGCAGGATCTCAACCCTATTGTGTTGATTAACTCCCTAAGAGTCCATGAGGCATCACACTGTCCTTGAAGGCTTAACAGGCTCATCCAGGCAGAGTTAAAGCTTTTCACATAATGCATGTCAATAGTTTAATTCAATTGTATTCTATAAAAAATAATTATTCTCCTTGTAACTTTGAGTTTCCTCAGAACTTTGCTAATCACCCATCTAACATGCCATGCATGCTGGAATTCTATCCAAGACTCAAGGTTTTACTGTTTTCGGTGTGCCAGCTGAATTTAAGTCAGATGGCTGCCAGGTTTAGGTTTCAACTGCAATTTCGCAGCCTTTCATCATTAAGAGATCAATCCTTTATTTCATGGTGAATACAGACTGTCACGGTTAAAGCAATGGGAGGGCCGTATGTAAGTGAAGCGTGCAATAACCCTCGGACATATTGCACACTCTGCCCGTATTGCACGCTCCCAGGGGTCGCCAGGGGTAGCCATGGGGTCGCCATGGAATTACTAGGCTATTGAGGGTCACGTGACCAGCGCGGAATTCAAAATGGCGGC
This sequence comes from Harmothoe impar, assembly GCA_947462335.1. NCBI lineage: Eukaryota > Metazoa > Annelida > Polychaeta > Phyllodocida > Polynoidae > Harmothoe > Harmothoe impar. The sequence continues at coordinate 79,423,492 of OX381708.1, forward strand.
ACCACGGAAGTAAACAAATGCTGCAGAAGTAAACAAATGCCGTGGAAGTAAACAAATATGGACTACATATATATTTAAGATAGGTAAACCATGATATAAAAACAGAGCGTCTGACACTTAAAAGTGCCCTCATCCATGGTTATTGCACTCGTGGTGCCAGGGCCGTATTGCACTCAGCCTAAGGCCATTGTGCAATACGGCCCTAGTACCACTCTTGCAAAAACCATGGACTCAGTCACGTTAGTGTGCAGCTCTGTCTATTTATGCCACCCATAGTCACAATGAGTCTATGTTCTTTTTAAGAACAATTTTTTAAGAACAATTTAACTTTATTGACCAAATAATAAACTTCATCCTTTACATGTGTACTGAGCTTCGCTTTAATATATCCAACATTTCCATATATGGGTAAGTCATTCTTTGGGTCGTTTGATAACAAATATATAAAATAAGTTAAAATATAATATCTATCACAGATCAGCTTCAACAGTACAATAACATTGGTTAGACTAATACGGGTCATAAAGTTTAGGTGATACATCTACAGAGTAGATTATACTTGTATGCACCTATACGGGTTTCACGCTTACAGTTGACTCAAAAGAGACTCGGAGGTTTTCTCTATTACAGAAACTTTTACAGTGAAGTGAGAAATACTGTATTCTTTTACTGGTTACAGGACAAAACAGGGTCATATTATTCTTATACAGTAAAATGTTTTTGCTAGGGTACTCTACCGAAAAAAAAAGAGTTATTTTAATACAGGTTTCGAGTGTCTTTTGGGATCGTCTCTATCAGTAATTTTTTCATTTCAGATTTAAACATTGAAATTTGCTCAACTTCTCTATATTTAACATCAAGTGCGTTCCATGCCCTGGCTACTATGACCTCTAAACTCCTTTCATAGGATGCTGCGTGTATTATACCATACTTCAACAAGGGGGCACTATTTGCTCGCGTGGTCCTGACAACTTGAACCAAATTTTCCTCATTTCTTGATAATTTGTGACCTCTTATCCTAGCATGGAAAATCCTTCTGTTGGCTAACATAGGAAGCGCAGCCTGTTCATGTACATAGTCTGTTGAGGTTAAATGAGGAACCTTTAAACAGTGTTTTAAACATCTATTTTGTATATATTGCAAATTCGAAAGAGAATCTTCGGATGCCTTTGTGTATAGTATATCTGAGTAATCAATAACCGGTAATGCATACGTCCTATAAATTAATAACATTAAATCTGTAGGTACATATGATTTTAGCTGGCCTAATAAATAAGTTTTAAACGCTAAAGCCTTGCTCAGTTGATTTACATGTGCATTGAACGTCAGCTCATAGTCTAAGGTAACACCAAGGTACTTAAAAGTAGGTACAAAATGTAGTTTTTCATTTTTCACATTAACAATTAATTCATGAAACTTTACCTTTTTATACATAGGTGCTGACGCAAAGAACATTAGCTTGGTCTTTTTCTCGTTCATAGTTAATTTATTATTTGAGGACCATGCACAGTAAGTGTCCATGCCACGTTGAATATGATTACACATGTCTTTGTGGTTGTTGCCATGGACATATAACACAGTATCGTCTGCATACAGTAGCGTTTTTACATGTAAATCGTCATTTTTAATGTCATTCACATATATTAAGAAAAATAAAGGGCCCAAAATACTACCCTGTGGTACGCCACATGATAGTTTTTGCAAGCCTGATACAGTATTATTTGCTGTCACTTGTTGACTTCTGCCTCTTAGGTACTCCTCTATCCAAAGTATGTTTTTTCCCTTAATACCGTAATTTTTTAATTTTTCTATTAATATTAAATGATTTACACAATCGAAAGCTTTTTTTGTATCGATGAAAGCAGCTATTGTAGAGAGGCCTAAATTTCTATTTCTTAAAATGTCATTTGTTAATTTACTTATCGTATCAATAGTTGAACAGTTTTTTCTATAGCCCCCCTGAATTTTGGTTAAAATGTTATTTATATCTAAGTGACTCGTTATTTGTGTATGAATAATTCTTTCCAAAATTTTACCAGGCACTGGAAGTTGACTGATGGGTCTATAATTTGAAACATTTGTCAAGTCTCCTGACTTAGGGAGTGGAGTTACTTTGGCAATTTTCCAACTACTGGGTATTTTAGAATATTTTAACGACAAAGCAAGAATTTTAGTTAATTTGGAAGGTAAACATTTGACAGATGCCTTAAAAACTTTGGTGGAAATATTTTCAATAGAGGAGGACTTATTATTTTTCAGGCTCGCAGCTATTTTAGCCACCTCTTCGCAATCAATCACAATATCATTCATAGCAACATCACAATGTGTGCCTTCAAAGCCCCATGGACCTATATGTACACGTTCAAGCTCAGGACCAATACCCGCAAAATAATTGTTAATGTGGTCTGCTACCTCTAGGACTGGAACGCACTCGCCATTGACTTCAAGGTTAATTTGTCTTGATTTTTTTCCTTTACCGGGAACAAGGTTCTTCATAGAAGACCAGAATTTTTTTGCATCATTTTTATTTACCTCCACCTCGTCTACTATAAACAACTCTTTAGCATGTTTAACATCCGTTTGACACTTATTTTTCAACTCGTTAGCCTGGAACCAATGTAGAATAGAATCTGTTCTCTTGGCTAATCTTAAGGCATTATTTTTATCAATTATTTTTACAATCAAATCATGAGTTAACCATGGTTGCTCCTGATAACCAACCTTAAAATTCCTGACCGGACATGACAGGTCAAGAATGTCACCAATGATATTTTTATAAATGTCCCAACACACATCAACTTCTTCACACATGTCAAAATTATGCCAGTTTGCGACCTTGAAGTCCTCACAGAAATCAGATTCGTCATAATACTTATATGATCTACCAACAAAACATTTTTTTTTGATTTTTTCTTTTTTATGTTTTATACACATGTATACCGGTAAGTGATCACTTACATTTAGCATCGCTACTCCACTTTCTGTTACATGAATAACATTTGTAAAAATTAAATCTATACAAGTCTTGATACCCTTTGTACGTGTTGGTTCATGTATAAGTTGCCTTAAACTATGGTCGCTCAAGGTTGAGTACATCAAGTTTTTTATAGGACTTTCCGGCAGTACATTTATATTGAAATCACCTGTGAGAACTATGTCTAAATTTTCAGCATTTTCAATTTGATTTAACATGTTTTGCAATTCGCTTATAAATGTGACTTTATCCCCTTCAGGAGGTCTATAAATATTTCCTATAACTAGAGATTTAGATAAGCCCTTATTTATTTTTAACCATTGTATTTCAATATTTAAATCACTCTTATTTAAATTCGAATAAAACACAGGCGAGCATGAAATTGTCTCGTGAACATATGCACATACACCACCAGCATTGATGGGTCTGGCTCGATCAACCCTATACAAGTTATAATGTTCAAAAACAAAATCTTCATCAAGGTTTAACGAGGTGAGCCAAGATTCAGAAAACAAAATAATATCAATACCTTGTCTTTCCAATTCTTTTTTAAGAATTGAAAACTTATTTCTAATACTGTGAGCGTTCAAGTGAAAAATTTTCAAACCTTTCCCTGGTATCAGGGGTATGTCAGCCATGAATAAGGAAACTGGTTGTTTTATCGGCTTTGTACCCACTTGCACACACATAATGACTTACAAACATATATACATTTAAAAACAGCAGGACTCTGCCCTTGTGGCGGCCTGTGTCGACTTTAAACATGGCTTAGATGACATGGGGATTTCAATTGCTCCTTTGTTACATTATATGTTTTAGACATGAGCAAAAATATACAGCTTCCATATATGCAATCACTTTTCAAATCATGTAGTGAATAGACGTCTCCATACCGGTAAGTACTAAACCGAATAACAAAATATACAATATACATATCTGTACTACAGAACCATACCGGTAGATTCAACAAGTATATGTAATACATCATAGCCCATCTGGGTGTACTCTAATTAAATTAAATTTCTCAATATATTGATTATTGGTCTTATACATTTTATACATTTAAATTATATGTTTCATTTTACAATTGGCAATTAAAAAATACCGGTAATATTTTGTTTTAAATTCCTAATATTAAGCTCGAAATCAGAGAGTTAAACTTTTACATGTGGGCATGGTCTGTGTAGAAATGTATGAAGTCTACTGTTCATCAGTTTTATCAGGGAACAGGTTGATAGGGGGTGTGTCACCTCCTCCAACTACGCCTGGTTTGGGTTTTGCTGTTTCGCCCATGAGTTCTTGTACCATTTTTCTCAGTTCGTCTGAATCAGCAGGATTATTGGTCGTGTCTTCACCTTCCTTGGGGAGTATCTTGGGGGGTGTTTCAGTTCTTGGGGGTGTTTCAGGTGTTGCCCCGGGGGTTGCCGCAACAGTTGCCTTGGGTGTTGTTGTAGGTGCTGCATCAGGGGTTGTTACAGGGGCTGTCACAGGGGCTGCAACAGGGGCTGCCACGGGAGATGTCACAGGAGTGTCCTTGTTTGTTGCTTTCTCAGGGCTCTCTGGTGGTGGTGGATTGCCTCTCAGTTCTGCTCTCAACTTCTCAAGTAGAAGACCCATCAGGTTTCCGCCTTTGCAGGTAGTGTGGCTGAGGGTATGGGCGTTTCCCAGGTGTCTACCAGCCCCATAGATGGGGTGATAGGTGCATTCGTAGAATCGTTTTTCACCTGAATTTAGAAGCCATTTTTCTTTGGGGCCCGTAAATTTGATCTTCAGCAAATTGTACAGCACTCTAGTAGCCAATTTATTCCATGTTTTAGGTGTTTTGATGGCTTTTCCAATGTCCATAATGTCGTATGGGTTGTTGGTCGCTAGGATCTGTTCCATTGCATCTTTGTCCCCTGCCTCCTTTGCCTTCATGTACTGCAGGCCTTGTTCGACAGAACAGAAGTTCTGGCCCTCGTAATCCAGTGCTACCGGGTACAGATTACTATACACGTTATGCTCTGACTTAAACGCCAGTCCATCCAGTGTTTTTATTGTGGTGGCGGCTTGAAGATTTAAACCATGGGGCAGGTTGGGGATGTCCTTGTGGGCATATGACTGTTTATCTACAATAAGTGCCCTTTGTCTCAATTGAACATCTTTGAGTTTGAAGCGCTTGGCAAGGTAATATAAGGACCGTAATTCCAAGAATTGTTTCCTTTCCACCGGTGTGAGCTCGTCAAGTAGAGATACCCCTATCCAGTCGTCAATGTCTCTGAGGTTTTTTACATTTCGGTATATCTCACCTTTGATACCCCGATGATTCAGTTTTAGGACTACCGACCTGGGCCTGTCATTGTCAGGGTTGAATTTTCCTAACCTGTACACAGTGTCGACTTTTTCGTTCCCGTAGGTAAGTCCCAAATCGCCAAACAGAGCATCAACTAATTTCCTTAAATTCTCCGTCTTGCTTTCTGGCACCCCATCCATTATGAGGGTTTTTTTCCGATCCTCGGCCTCGAATTTCTCCATTTTGTTTTCAAGAGATGTCGTCGTGAGCCTTGTTGACAGGATAGCGCCGCCATGTTGTTTCTGTGCGTCTTGTACCAGACCGATGTCAGATTGGAACTGCGCTTTATCCTCCTTCATCTTTTGTTGAATGGAAGCCAATAATTCGGTGGTGACTCTACTGTTCTCCGCAATGGTGGCAATCCTACCCTCATTCTCCACAGTTTTGTCTCCTATCCGTTCGACTTCAATTCTAATCTCGTCTTCGAACGACTCGAGGTCCTGGACATGCCGTGTCAGTGCTGTCAGAGCATCAACAATGTCCTTCGGTGAAGAACTAGCTGTCACTGTCTTTAACTTTTGTCGTCGCTTGGTTTTCCCACCCGGCATTTTGACTTTGCTTCTTTAATGGCGAATGTGACTCTACAGGAATAATTATAACATATGCAGCGAGGCTTCATGTACCTACTGTGCACTCTAGGTATTCCCAACTGCTATGGTTGTTGTGAAATTTCCCGATAATTATGGAGCTCCCCGCAGTGCTGGATTTACTCGACAGCGGCCATCTTGACCTATGTCAGTTTTAGGTATTAGAGCCCCTGTGCCGCTAATCAAAATTTTCGAATGATCATTATCCTCAGGCTCATATTCAAATGTTTTCAAGAAGGACGAAAAAGTTACACTCATCAGAATGACAAAAGCAGTTGCGCATTACTTCAATATGTAACCCTTTTGAGGGCTGCTTTGCTAAATCAATACCATGCCCCTTTATAGCTTTTAAACTGCAGCCTTTGCTGCTTCATCCCATTTCAATATGCCTCACAATACACAAAAAAACACTTAGCCACCATTAACGACAAAATTGTGTCCATGGTTTTTGCATTACATAGACATGTAATAACTTCTTTAGATTTATGTGATTCACAAACAGTATTTATCTCAGTAAACAAATATTGCCCGTTAAGAGTAGGTAATGTCTACAAACAGCCATGGTTTATTTAATATGCAGGACTTTGCAAAGTGAAGTTAAAAGTATTAGGTGGGAATTATTGGCGATTTGGTGGACTGGAATCTCATTCAATTGACATTTACAAGCTATTGATTCTGAATGGATTATAGATGGCCCTTACTCTGGTCCAAGACACAGTCCTGCAGTAGGTCCTCCGGTAATAGCAGCCGTATTGTTAAGGCTCTTTTTGTCATAACAGGGAAAGCTGGCCTGGAGAGACTTATGGGGATGGAGATTAGGTTTTAGTTGTGCTTATGTCTCCTCTGTCAGTGTTTTGATTTCCCATTTTTTTGTATTTATAATAGAAACTTGCTTCGAATTGAATTATCATTACATATCACATCTCCAACAGTGGGAAACCAAATTGTAGCCTCGTTCATCTGAGACAAATGAAAGCAGTTTAAAAGTACTGCCTCCCCCCATCCCCATGTTGAAACAGCCTGTGGTGGTTGTGCGGATGTCCTTGTGCTGAGCATGACAGGGCTTGTGTGGCTGATGAATTGACAAGTAAAGCTTGTTGTCCTTTTCTTGTTAAATATGTAAATATACACAACCTTTCTTGGATATATACTAATGTTAAATAAGTTTAACTTCACCCAAATCTTTTTCAACAAGAAACCGTTAAGTGCATTAGAACCATACTCAACCTGAATCAGATTATTCTGAAAGGCCCATTCAGAGTCTGACAATATGGAGTAGTTAGTTAGTGATGCCTGAGGTGTGAAACTTAAAGGATAATCCCTGCTTGAGTTGGTCCTAATCCGGCCTCTCTTCTAATCTGTCAGCCCTACCCTCTCCCACCCATTGCATCTAACCTGACAGCTGGTACACCCCTGTAACAGCAGCCAATGTTAGTGTTGTAGAATTAAGGCCCTGAGTAGGATTTGTTAGGATACTGAACAATAGATGAATAAGTTGGTTCTGTGTCTTAGGGACATCTAAAGATGAGTACCTGGAAGCACACATTGTGCAAGGTCTCATGATACATGAAAGGATTTGCAAATACATTTTTTTGACTGCTTTGTATATTTGGGTTTTCAAGTGTCAGAAACCTGATATCTCACATTGTCTTGTTGGTTAAGGTGATCAGCCTTCTTACATATTTGCCCTGTATATCAGAGTTTAAATTGTCAGCACAGATAGTTTCTGTGACTACCTAGATGGCATGTTTTTCTGTTTGACAAGGTCAATGAACTTTCAAGTCAGAGGAGGGAGGATGGGGGACAAGAAAGAGAAAGATGAATGACATGTTGATGGGTCATTACAATTCAATGGCAATGTCAACACCTTTTGTCATTCAAGTAACATTCTCTGAATGCCTTGGAGGCAGTTTTCAGAATTGTCAGCTCTGGCAATAAGACATCTATCTGCAGCAGACATGAAACAAGAGACTGACCTCTGCATGGACATATTGTGGGAATGCTAAGACAATTTACAATCATAAGAGTCAGGAAATTTACTAAACAGTGTGTGTCCAATGTTTAGGTTTAGGTGATGGTTTTAAGGTGTCACTCATACTAAATGATTAACATCAGATCTCTAACTGAAGTATAGGGCATGTGGTAGGGTGCTGTCACAATATGTTGTTCGATCAGCCAACCAGCAAGCAACAGGGGGGAAAGAAATAACACAAGACACAAAAGAAGGCACTGTTTTTTGATCTGATTCTGGCCTGATCTGAGCCATTGACCTCGAGTCTTGGCCTTAAGTGACATTCAAACTATTGTCGAAATTGAATTACATCTAGCTGTTGTAAAATGATTTTGGTTGAAAACCCCCAACTATTCTACAAACCAAACTATCCAGAAACTATACTATGACTACATGCTGTACCACCATCCGACTGGCTGGCACTAAATCACCACAGACTGTATTCGGTTCTGCTTTATGCCTCAATGGAATGGCTAATGTGCCTGGAGCATACATGTGAAATGTTTAAAATCTAAAAGTATAAGAAGCTACATACAATTTGACACACAGCTTATTCCAGCAGTTTCTGTTGCTTTAGGGTTTTGTTTTTAGGTAATGTCTTAGTGTACATATAAACATTTGCTTAATAAAATCAGGCAATTTATGACTTTGTGTAACTTCTGGGTCTTTAAGGAACATTTGGCACATTGACATGAAACTACAAATATGAAATAACGCGACAGATACAGCCCTTGTGTTATCCATGATATTGTTATTAACATATCTGACACTCTATGGTTTATTGTCCCCATATTGCGCCAGGAATTCCCCAGCAGCCATTCAATAATCCTACACCGGGTCATAAAGCTGGCTGTTCTGGGTCTGGAATGATGGCTGGTATGGGATCTCATCTTCCCACAATGGTATGTAGACCTGGAGATGGGTATTCTGAGAATGATTACAGATATTTGTCAAATAACTGACAGAGTAAGCTGTTTTATCTCCTTGGTTCTCTGGAAAATGTGTTATATGAGCGTTTCTCTATACTAGTGTATGGGCAGGGTATTTGCTGTGAACATAACACATTTTTCTCCGAAACATTATTGCTTTTCTTTCATGCAGTCTGCAACTGATAGAGGCAGGTATAACAGGATGGTAATGATTTGTTGAAGTAACATATGGTGTAGGAGTTATACATTTATATTGTTTCTATATACTGTTTTACCACACCATGAGAGTGGTCACATATTAAGGATAGGTGAGATGATGGCATTGGTATTCAGGGTGTTATACCTCCTGACTGAATGTGCTGCAGACTACAATGAGCAGAAACTGCTGCTGGTCTTTGGTGGCCATCAAGATGTGTGATTTGGTAACCCTCATTAACTTAACCGAGCTGTTCCAGCTGAGACTTCAGTCGGTGTTAGCCTCATTCTGACCCTGCTCTCCCCTCTGCTTATACTGCGGGGAACATTTCAATTGAGTTAGTCTAGCTCAGCCTGCAGGAATGCAAACTACGCAATTGCCTTGTATCAATCTGGGTACAACATTTTGCTAGAGGTTGTATTACTATACCAGCATCATTCCCATGTCCAGCAGTATTTTGATGATTAATGTGCTGATCCATGAATAATACAAAGGAAGTGCATAATTGAATACATCTGACTGAAAGTAACTGAGAAGCTTGACTTTACTAGGCTAATCAATAATCTAGCTAGAGGGCAACCAGGTGTATCATAGATTGTAAACCGGAGATGTATAAGATATAAAACCTAATTACCAGAAGTACATCTGCATTGTCTCTGTGCTTGAGGGATAAGAACAGACATCTTGGAGGAGTCTCGCTCCATGTGGATTGATAATTGTAAACTCATTCCCCTGTATGGGGTGAATGAGTGATCATTGCTGACACCTGGTGCCACAATACTACACCAACCCCTACTCACCTGTACCCCTCTCTCATAACCAACCGTCTACTACCTCATACCATTTTCGTCACCACCTCATACACACGTAAATCCCACCCGCCCACACCTGTAATCACAATAGTTATCACTTATAATAATTGTCATTATAATCTTACATCCAACATTGTATTATTCTTTTATATTATTTATTTATAGGTACATCCAACTTACCACGTTGTACCGTATTTTATTATCCATTCATGTATATTTGTGTCTTATGTTTATATTATAATACAGGTTGTCACTACTAAATACAACCTAAAAAGGTTTCAATATTAAATAAACCTTTTATTACCCAAGCCTGCCTCAATCGTCTACATTCACATAGGGGGATTCAGTAATGTGCCTTTACACTGATTGGAATGAATTCAAATCAATTTAGCAAACACTTTATAATCTAACTTCATTCCATAACAACTTGTCTCCCATCAATATTTAATTTGCTACCACCCTCTGTTAAATTTGTTATGCTTGTCTCATCCTCATTACTGAATTTGTGTTGAAGCTATTCAAAATCATACTTGAAAGCATCTACAGCAGCTATTCAATTACCATTGTAGTCACTTTATGGTACTTCATTTATATTTTCTCAATATTAATTTCTTGACATTTTCATCCTGATTACTCTAGTCCTCATTCAACTTCACAATCAGTCCATAATGGAATGGTCCTAAAGACAAATGATTTAAACCAGGGGGCCATTACAGTGATTGCTTAGGACAGGTATGTAATGTACTCTAGATGTATGATGGGCAATTGGTATATACTGTTTTAACCCAGGCTTGTCTTGAAACACCAAGCTTGAACACACATATGCTTGCAGGCACAGGCTCCTGTCAGACCACAAGTATTTTAAACTGCCCCCTTGACTGTGCTGCCTGCACCATAGGGGTGCTACCATGAAGCTGTCCAACATCCCCTCCACATGCTGTCTTTACCATTAGACTTCTGCTGATGGAAAATACAACAAAATATTATGCATTAGTCATGACATATGCAGTGAGTTGAGTTAGATAACATATTTTGACATGCCCATCTGTTACTAAACCCATGTTTGCAGCTGTTTTTGTCAAGCATGAAATTTATTTTAATTACCACATTTTTTGGTATTCACAATAAAATCTGTAAACCAATTATTGTGTGACTTTTTGTGTCCCCGAGACTTGTGCGTCTGGGTTTAGATTAAATTATCAGTAGTTATCAAATGTTCAACTGGGGGAAACCAAATTGCAGCCTTGTGCATCTGAGACAAATAAAAGCAGTATAAAAGCACTGCCTCCTCCCATCCCCATATTTAAACAGGCTGTGGTGGTTGTGTGGATTCCTTGTTCTTATAAAGACAACACACGGGGCTTGTGCGGCTCTGTTAAGTAGGGGTCTTTAGTATTTCAGCATGTATCTATCTGTAGACATGATGAATTAACAATTTAAGCCTCTTGTCAACTTACACACAACTGTTCTGGAATTTATATAAGCATAACTTTACCCAAGATTTATTTCAATTGGAGACCTTTTAAGGTTTTGAAATTCTTGTACTTGAGCTGAAATGCTTGTCAACCTAAATGTAGGTGATAGACCTTTCAGACGGAATTAATGAAGGCATGCCATAGCACTAAATGAAGAATCTTCTGACCAACCATTTTCAGGCCGATTTAGCATTTCATGCCAACTGCTTGCCACCCTTTCTGAGGTGTAATTCACTGAAAGACTCGAAAGAATTGGACATACCCATTAGAATTGAGGACAATACAGAGTATAAACCCTATAGGGCTGAGCATCATCTACAGTTGATGCCATGGGGGGCTGAGCATCGACTATAGTCATCGTAACTCTATGGGATTCAGCAAAGGCTCGGAGCAGGGAAAGTTCTTGTGCAAAATGTCACCCTAAATGGTTAAGCTATATGAACTTATCACTGATACCAAGCATTAGTGAAAACAAGAGCCTGTGTCAAGTGTACCCTCATGAAGTATCTAAATAAAGATATCACCGAGCCCAGCAAAACCAAAAAAACAAGACACTTGACCTGTTACCCTGAGCATCCCAGGCACATGCTATGGACAACACCTGTCAAGTCAGGACATGTGACACCCACAGATGATCCTTAACCAGAACATGCATCCCTTTACGTAAACAGCCTGACAAACAGAGTTATAGCAGATAGGCAAGGATTATAAACCGTACAAAATTGCTTCTTGCCCACTGTGACTTTACATAAGGTAGTATCCATAGTAAAAAAATTATATATATTCATGGCCATGGTAGATATGGGAACATGTTTGCCACACACATGACCCCCCTTAACTGTATTTATACTAGGGAAGCCAGCACGTGAGATTTTGAATAGGTTTGAGTTGACTGCTATATTTGGTCTGAGGGGCTACCCCCGATTTTATTGGGCTGGGGAATTTGAATCTGGTATGTAAAGAGTCATACAGGTGTCCGAACAAGGTAAAATATGAGTTCAAAGGTCAAGATCACTCCTAAAATCGGTCGAATCAGAAAATGTACTTATTAGGACAGTTCTCAGTTCATATATAAAGAGCAAGAGTTTGGTACTTGGTACATCATGATAGATCTATATAAGCTCAACATCCATAAACAAGTTTTTTTTTTACCTTGGCCAAGGTCAATGTCATATTTTTGAAGGTCAAACATGGAGAAATTGACAAAATATGCACATACTTTTTTTCAAAAATTAGTAATAGCATCTCAGATATGACTTTTAATGTTTACACGATGCTGACATAGTTCAGGGACAAAATTGATTTGGAATTTTAAAGGCCACCAAAGTAGGTTATGGTTAAATTACCATAAAAAGGAGAACCACAGTTCACCAGCTCTAACCACAGAAGTATGCTACAAATAGGGTAATTACACAGTAGGCATGCCCCTACTGTATTGATGGATCAGGGCACCTTGAGGGTGTTTGTGCACACCTCTACTTGCACTACAGACGGTCCTTTATGCTCAACATCTACTATTTTGCCTTTCATACAGGGATATAGAGAAGCAAAAGGTCTATTAACATTGTCAGTACTCATAAAAAGATCATGGTTATTAGGCTGACGGTCAACCCTGGTCACTAAACACTTTCTGAAACAGCCCTTTGTTAAATAGGGCCTAACAGGAGACAGAGTTATCCATTACAACCACTGAGGAATCCGGGTAAGCCATGTAGTGTGTCAATAGTGGCTAACATTAATCACATGTGCTGAATACAGCAGTGTTGAGCTACATGGTAGAGGAAAAGCTGAAAAAGCAAACGCTTTGGCACTCTTTTGAGCTTAAATGTTAGATTTGATCTGAAATCATTTTTATTTCTTCTCCTTGTACACACAATTACTGGAATGAGGAGTAATAACATCCCCAGTCTAGTAAAAAGGGTAGGTAAGGCATGATAAATCAATAAGAACATGCATTGATAAATATTATCTACTACTACTGAGCTCAACAATAAGAATTCTTTGCTCGCCACTATTTATCAAAAGGGTCAACATTTGTGTTTATTATATGCTGTACCAGTAATTTTATTGTCAGATATTAGTAGTATAGTATGTATCGGAACGGGACTATAGTTAACTACTGTTTATTACTCAATCGACCTGCAGCCAATCAGAGGCCTCCATTTGGTCACGTGACCCCCTCATATGCATAATTACGTAACAGGCCACGCCCCCTCATTTGCATAATTACGTAATAGGCCACGCCCCCTTGATCACCAGCCAATCAGAGGCCACCATTTGGTCACGTGACTCCCTCATTTGCATAATAATGGATCACGTGACCCCCTCATTTGCATAATAGGACCACACCCCCTCGGTCACGTGACCGGAAGCGCTCTTTATTTGGAAAATAGACCACACCCCCTTGGTCACGTGACCTGAACCCCTCCCTCATTTGCATAATATAGATAATAGACAGACCATGCCTCCCTTTTGGTCACATGACTTGGACTAGCTAATGGGAGGCTTCTATAAGCGGGGAGGGGAGGGGGGGAGGGGGGGGAGGGGGGCACTTTAAGATGCATGGGGAGGGGAGGGGGGGGAGGGGGGGAGGGGGGCACTTTAAGATGCATGGGGAGGGGAGGGGGGGAGGGGGGCACTATTTATGGGGTGGGCGGGCACTTGGGGGGGGCTTTTGGAGTCTGCTCGGGAGAAAAAAAAAAATTATCTGATCTCTAGGGAATCGCCTCCTCCCTACCCCCCTTTAGGGGGGTAGGGAGGAGGCGAGTCGGAGGTGACTGTAGAGGAGTTTTTCGGTGACTTGATGACTTTCAAACGACCGTACTGATAGTTGATAGATTTGACTTTTTGACTTGAATATTTCTTGCGACTTTGCGACTTGTAAGCGAAAGCGAAAGCGACTTTGCGACCCATAGCCCCTTAAATAAAGAGGTGACTTTGTAACCTCAGGGGGGAGATCCTTCTACACCCCCACGGAGTAGAAAGGATCTTGGTTGATTGACTGTACTTTGACTTGTTGTTGTAAACAAAAAAAAAAATCAATGAATAGAACGACCCCCTTATTGCTAACAAAGGAACGACTTTTGAATTACACAAATGTGACTACCCTCTTTTTGTAGGGGTTAGCGGTAACTCGACTTGAATTAGAGTATTAGGGAGAGCAAAACGCGACTACACGCCGTCTTAGACTGTCGTCTTACGGACCGGATAACAATAACCCTAGTTACCTCGGTTACTGTTGATGACGCGTAATGAGCAACGTCGTCAAAATTAAGCTGACGTCAGCGGTCGGCTAGCCAGACAGTTTTTTTTTGTCAAACTGACCGGAGCAGGTTACGTTGCGGTCGCTCAAGAGACGGCGATGGATCTGGTCACGTGGATACTGAAAGAAGGTCTACCTATAACCACCACGCTAGTTTGAACGCGGCGGGTATGAGTCATCATGGGGCCCTTGACGGGTGGGTCCTCCCCATGCAGCCGTATGTCGAATTTAAGAAATGCCCATGTCACACGTCACTAAGGGAGAAAACGTTTTTTGAAAATATTTAGAACCCGAATTTGAGCATTCTGGTACATTTTTAAGGACCCAGACACTGCAAAGCCGGGTACCATCCAAGAAAAAAAAATGGCGAAATGTTTAGGCTTGAAATGGTACTTTTCTGATGCACTCTTCGAACATTTTTTTTTCCTCATGTCACTATGGTCCATGTCACATGTCGGACTCAAGAAATGCCACATGTCCCATGTCACTTAGATGTCCGTGCCCGTGTCGTCGTATCAAATTTTAAGAAAATGACCATGTCACCATATCGAATTTAGGGGTCTAGTGACATCAGCATGTCCGGCTATCCTCCACAAATTTAGCTCTAAAATGTTTACTTTTTTTTGGGCCGATTTTTCATCATTTTAAAAAAACAATAGGCTGTTGAAATGTTTGCTGTTGTAAATAGAAACAAAAACTTAACAAAGCGCATGGTAAGATTATGTCACATTGCAGTCGCAGGTCCGCTCGTGGCTTATCCAGCCTCTTCGTGGATCCGCGACTGCCAATGTGATCATATACTAATCACCTGGCGTTTACGGTATTATATACTAAGGTATGAGACAGGTCTCACAGAAAAGGTGTCTAAAAAGCGCTGTGACCTGATTGAAATGACGTCAGCGGCGTCTGCTCGTCAGTGCCCGGCTGTAGCCCGTAGGACATGTCATTCTGCTTTTCTGGATGTTTTGAAATATTTTGATTTAACTGATAATACCTGATAACAAGCCTTTTTGATCGAGTACGTCTTCTCTACTTTTCCATCGATTAGCTGCTTCAGCAAAAAAAATCGCGCGCGCGCGCGGTCTAAATGACGGAGTCGCTAAAGCTCTGTTTAGAGAGTGGAACTTGACCTTGACTATAGACTCAGTACTAACTGAACGCCCCCCGAGGTCACCCCTCACGTGGGTATGTGTACAAACTCAGGTTCTTCACTTTACGGCTTGACTAAAACTGAGACGCGTCCATGATAAACTCTAGCCTTTTTTTTTCTTTTCTAGGATCGAGAGAGAGATTTTAAATGGGGCGGTTATCTAAATAGCGTGGAACTAAAATCAGGCTGCGGCAGATAGTATCTCTGCACACCTCAAGACTCAACGTAGCTTTCACTCTCCAGCAGAAGTTTAGTTGTCACTAATTATGGGCGGCGACCATCGTGCACCGGCGGATATTGGAGAGTGTTGGAGAGCTGAACCTTACAGACATATAAATCAATCGCTGTGGTGGAGACAAGTGTCGGAAATATCTCGCCATAGATTGGAACCAAATACTTATCTAATGGAATCGTTATCAGTTTTCAGTTTTCTTGCCGTACAAAATTTATTTCCCACTCTTCACGTGGTGATAGCTGAAGGTCACTCGTCGTAGGTACGTGTGACCGGAACACCCTTTTTGGTTTTGGCGCGGGTTGACATCAGATTTGTACCGTACTGTCGCGATTAAGGGCTCTGAGGGAGTGCTTTTCAATTCAGTGAAGTTCTTACTCAGGAGCTATATACAAGCCAGGCGCTGGTGCTTATTCAAAGTCGCGATTTTAGTGCTTAAGAAAAAACATTTGGAGGCTGTTATACTCTGGCGCTTATACAAGACCGGCGCGCTTTCAACACTAGTTGCTTTATCGCGACCGTACGGTATGACTTCGGTGTCACAAGGTCCCAAACTCCAAATAAGGAAGTGGAAAAAGACGTCGCCTGTCTACCTCGTGCGCGTCATAGCGTCGTCGAAAATAGTGCGACGTCAGCACCTCTCAGGCGGCTAGGAAGTCAGTTCGACAAAATGGCTCACCGAGTTAACTTCGTGGCCGTTTCTCGATCTATGATCGATGCGGCCGTGGAGAAGGAATTCGTAGCCGCACTACAGAGAGAGGAGGCGGAGAGACAGAACTTCGTGGCCGTTTCTCGATCTATGATCGATGCGGCCGTGGAGAAGGAATTCGTAGCCGCGCTACAGAGAGAGGAGACGGAGAGACAGCGGACTGCTGCTGAAGCAGAGGGTGTGGCCGATGAGCTGATCACGAAGGTCACTGATCAACTCATTCGACAGTGCGTGGAACAAGTCAAGCAGCAAGTCTGCATGGAGGAAGGTCTACCGCCCGCCGTGCTGGAGGAGCTGCTGAAGGACTACCACGTGTTATGACCACGCCCTCCGCTTCAGCAGCAAGGTCCCTGCAACCCTCTCTACTAAACGGTCCTTTTAAGGACCAACCACTGATCACAAAAGTTGAAAATCAATCTCAATATAATATACGCATCAGAAAACCCCCTAATAGGCTCTACACTGAAACCCTGTTGAGTAGGTAGATCGGGTTGGGTTTTTTTTTTTTAGGAAGGGCAATCAGGTCATCGTGTGGAGGTCATCAGGTGTCCTGTGTGCTGTCTGCCTGTCTGTCTGTCTGTCTGTGTCTGTCTGTGTCTGTCTGTGTGTGTGTGTGTGTGTGTGTGTGTGTGTGTGTGTGTGTGTGAATTTTATACAAATACAATTATTCATTCCTTTCAGCAAGAAAATTAGCTCAATGTAATCATATGATTTTAACCGCCCTACTTATCAGGGCCTTCACGACATCTGACCGCCCCCCTTTTCAGGATCTAATGGAAATTCACCGCCACCGCTTTCAGAGTCGTGCTGCAGTGGTTATCCAATACATGGCAGAGTGCCATTACTTAATTCTTTTGTATGTAAAAAACAGCACTGATAAGGGTTTTTAATTAGACAGATATTGGTTCTACACTATCAAAAAATAACCACTCAGCGCTTTAATGCTAAAGGTAGCATCGTGCTTTAATGCCCTACGCCCTTTGTCGATATGACAGTGTATGCATGCATGCAGCCCTGGTGAGGAACTCTGAGTGCTGCATTCATGGCTTATGACGACAACGGGCACTGCACATTAAAGCGCTATGCGACTATTAAAGGGTTAGATCCAGTCTTGCTCCAGTCATCCGGAATGCTATACCCAGAGTTGGTGGTCTGGTCCAGACTGCTGTACACAGATTGTGGACGGGATGGCGGGTCGCTGCCAGACTATCCCCCTGGTACGATATGCAGCTGGCGCGGCCGAGACTGTCTTATATGATGCTGAGTCTGATTATGTATTAGATACCCTACGAGTAACTGAGAGTATGTCAAAATAATCACGGCAAACTGACTGGCGACTTCATAGGACCATAGGGCAGTTATTATTACATAACTCAGTAACCTTCGGTTATGTGTTAGATAGAGTACACTTGGACACGGTTATTCCATATACCCACTGCCCCACAGGGTCAAGACGAGGTGATTAAATAATAAGACCCAGACGGGTAAAATAGCCAAGTCAACAATGACCTGTTTTTAGCCAATATGGACAAAGAGACACGGGGTGCTGTACACAGCTTGTGGACGGGATGGCGGGTCGCTGCCAGACTATCCCCCTGGTCCGATATGCAGCCGGCGTGGCCGAGACTGTCTTATATGATGCTGAGTCTAATTATGTATTAGATTCCCTACGAGTAACTGAGAGTGTGTCAAAATAATTACGGCAAACTGACTGGTGGCCTCATAGGTCAGTTATTATTACATAACTCAGTAACCTTCGGTTATGTGTCAGATAGAGTACACCTGGACATGGTTATTCCATATACCCACTGCCCCACAGGGTCAAGACGAGGTGATTAAGTAATAAGATCCCCAGACGGGGGGTAAAATAGCCAAGTCAACAATGTCCTGTTTTTAGCCAATATGGACAAAGAGACACGGGGGTGCTGGGAGTTGGCGACAAGGGGCAAGACGGGCAAGACTACTTCTCAAAATAGACAATGACAATGGACAAGACCTAGTTCTTAAATTCGACAAGGACCATTGGCATCTCTTATATTCGACAAGTGACACATGTGCCCCGTCTGTGGTCCTAATATAGATTTTCTAAAAAGTAAATTTTCTGCACCGTGTGACAACGACCGATCAGCTAGATAGCAGAAATTTCCCTAACCTATTTTGGTTATTTTTCTATTCAGTTTTTGATCAGCGCACTATATTATCGTGGTTTTTTTAAAATTTTTAATCATAAATAATATGTAGACTTGGAAAAAAAAAGAAAAAAAAAAGAGAGCTGACACGCAAACTCCGACTCTCCCCCCCCCCCCTCCTACTCACATGTCGCTGTTTTGTCACTAAACCCAAAGACCCACCCACCCCGTAGGAAGGGGAGACGCTTGTGAACGTTCCCTTAGGCCTCTATTCTTTATTTATTGTGTGGCCCCTAAAGAGGGGCCAACCAACTGACGCTGTCAGTTGGTTATATGCTGCGCAACATGGGCGTAATTAATTACGCCTGGTGTTAAGCAGCATGGATCACTGTGGTTTGACAGACTGACCTCAAAGGGCCCCCGTTGGATGGGGGCCCTTGTGGCACAACGAGTCAAAACGAGTTGATCCGTTTTTCAGATTACCGACTCGGCGAGAGTTTCTGACTATGTCTATCTTTTATAAAGCCTTAGATATGGTGTGGTATTTTTCATCTCACTATAGTTTAGTTGGTATTTAAAGAAACTGCCTCATTTCTATCAGAAATACACAATATTGAATTGTTTTTTATATTTTAATATTTCAGAAGCGCACTTTGTTGCCTATATAGCTCATTATGCGTTGAAATGTTCGCGAGCATCGTAGGAATGTACAAAACCCCTATTGTGGCGCCATCTGACGAAAGAAAGGGGGAACTATACTAGCGCGTTCGTTATTCGCATCTTTGACAGCGACTAAGAGACGCTCAAACTGTCTCTTATTTAGTTTGAACTTATCACAAATTTGTCTTTGATAGGTCGTAGATTGACTTCTGACTTTTTTTTCTTTTTTAGTTAGAATAAAAAACAAAAAAAAACAGTGACGCCGACACAGACCTGCGCATTAACGCGCTCCACCGTCTGCAGAGGGTTAAGTCTATAGTACAGTAGATTCTACTGTGTACTTACACTAACAGTGCTACATATACATACCCGAGTCATAAGTGGGGGGTTTTTGTTGTTTTTTTTAGGAAAAAAAAGTGATCTACTCACCCAAACCGCTATTAGTAGGTAACCTGTATGACCCATACCGCAAACATCTGCCTCGTGACTGATAGTGTACTGGTGGTGAAGTGCTGTTGCAATAACAATTGAGGCTCTTTATATAGCTGAGAGAGCGAATGGCCTAATCTTGTTTTCACCTTGAGCCCCACCCTATTCCAGAGAGGGTATCAAAAATCACATGTACACGTATATGGGCTTATAGCTGGTGAATAGATAAGGCGGGACAACTGTGTATACAAAGACTACAGGGGGCGTTTTAACGACAGGTGTGACGCGCCAGCTCGTGGACAGAGCTTTTGTTTTCACCTAGAGAGGGGATCGAGAGTGTATACAAAGCCTACAGGGGGTGATTAACGACGGGTGTGACGCGCCAGCCGGTGGACGGATCACCGCATCTTCTAAGCTTTGTTTTCACCTAGAGAGGGGATCGAGAGTGTATACAAAAAAAAAACCTACAGGGGGTGTTTAACGCGGCCGGCTGCCTACATGTTATGGTCTAAGCCTGTTTTCAGCTAGAGAGGGACCTAAATCACCTAAGCCCTTTCCACCCTTAAATCAATCTGATAATTGCCATAAAGAGGAGTAATGCGCGTTACATGCATATGGGCTTATAGCTGGGTAAGAGATTAAGACGCTAGTCAACTGTGTATGCAAAAAAACAAACTACAGGGGGTGTCTAAGGTCGATTGTCATGCGCCAGCGGGCGGACGGAAGTCTGCCGCATTAGCTGTGACTACAAGCGCGTGCGTGTGGTAGACAGCTTAAATCAAACACAAGTTAAGCTCCTTATAGCTTCCTACTGACTGCGGATTCGAGTGCTTGAAAGATGGTCTTTTGTTTTTTTCATCTATTTCCTCGGGGAGTCGAACAGGATTAAAGATGTAACGAACCCGCACCTACACAGGTAGACAGCTGGTCGCCTTCCTAGTGAGAGTTTTTCTCTTGAGTTAAGAAGCTTATCTCGGAGCCTAGTACATAAGCGAGAGTGAAACATGGGTCCCACACACTTCTTCCACCACCTTCAGCATGGCGTCATCAGGAATCACTCTACGTTCTACCGAATGTGAGCAATCCCAACACTACTACAGAGCCGCGACAACACCACACGAGGAGACGTCCATGTTTACTGATGAGTTAACAAGTAGCAACGTGGAGGTTCGTTTTTATCAAGATTCGTACGGGTGGCTGGAAAGTGTGAGGGCTACTTCTGCAGCTATTGCTGCTGCTCGTGCAAGACGTGAAGCTCGTATCGCTGTTCGTGCTACACATGCTGCATACGAAGTCGCCAATGCTGCTAACAACGCTGCTGTTACTCTCGCCGCTGCTGCTCGTGCTGCTAATGTTCTTGCTACTGTTACCGCTCTTGCTACCGATGCTGCTGCTACTGATGCTGCAGCGTTTGCTAAAGGTGCCGCTGTTGCGGCTGCTGCTAGGGCTAATGCTATTAATGCTTGTACAGCTGCTAAAGAAATTATGCTAGTCGCAATGTCGCTGTTGCGGCTATGGCTGATGCACATGATGCTAAGTTAAGGGCTGTTGCTTTTGCTGAAGATGCTGTTGATGCTGAAGATGTTGCTGCTGCTGCTACTACTGCTGCTGAAGATGCTACTGCTGCTGCCGCTGCTGCTGCTGAAGATGCTGCTGCTGCTGCGGCTGCTGCTCTAGACGCCTATGACGCTGCTGCTACTGCGGCTGCTGCTCTAGACACCTATGACGCTGCTGCTACTGCTGCTGCTGAAGATGCTGCTGCCGCTGCTGCTACTGCTGCTGCTGAAGATGCTGCTGCCGCTGCTCTAGACACCTATGACGCGGCTGCTGCTGCTTTTGCTGAAGATGCTGTTGATGCTGAAGATGTTGCTGCTGCTGCTGCTACTGCTGCTGCCGCTGCTGCTGCTGAAGATGCTGCTGCTGCTGCGGCTGCTGCTCTAGACACCTATGATGCTGCTGCTACTGCGGCTGCTGCTCTAGACACCTATGACGCTGCTGCTGCTGCTGAAGATGCTGCTGCTGCTGCTGCACTAGTCATCTTTGACGTGGCTGCTGCTCTAGACACCTATGACGCGGCTGCTGCTGCTGCTGCTGAAGATGCTGCTGCTGCTGCTGCTACTCTAGACACCTATGACTAAACTTAGTAGGAGTTATTTACAAACAAAAGAGAGCTGCTACTACTGCTACCTATGACTAAACTTAGTAGGTGTTATTAACAAACAAGAGAGCCGCGTGGTGTTGTTTACAAACAAAGAGAGCCACGTGGTGTTGTTTACAAACAAAGATAGACACGTGATGTTGTTGTGGCCTATTATGCCAATGAAGGGGTCACGTGATCAAGGGGGCGCGGCCTTTTAAGCAAATGAGGGGGTCACGTGACCAAATGGCAACCTCTGATTGGCTGGTGATCAAGAGGGCGTGGCCTATTATGCAAATGAGAGGGTCACGCGATCAAGAGGGCGTGGCCTATTATGCAAATGAGGGGTCACGTGACCAAATGGTGGCCTCTGATTGGCTGGTGATCAAGGGGGCGTGGCCTATTACGTAATTATGCAAATGAGGGGGCGTGGCCTATTACGTAATTATGCAAATGAGGGGGTCACGTGACCAAATGGAGGCCTCTGATTGGCTGCATGTCGATTGAGTAATAAACAGTAGTTAACTATAGTCCCGTTCCGATACATACTATACTACTGATATTCTGCATCACTTTGTGTCTTGAAATTAAATTACCCCATATTGAACAGGAACAGTAGGCAAAAAAGACAATGTATACAGTTCATAATGATGGTGTTGGTATCACTTAGGGATATGGCATTGATTGTAGACAGTGGAGTTTGAGGTCTTTATGTTGTTACCCAAGGTATCAGTCTTCCGGGATCCTCCATCTGAGCAAGGTCCCTCTTTGGGTAAGATGATGCTAAACAGATTCAGTAGGGAAGGCTCATGCCGCAGGTTAATCCTGCAGGAGCTGTTAGTTGGGTGTAAGGACAGCATGGTGCCTTTAGGGGCAGGTCCCAGTGGGGGCTGATCTTAGTGCGGCTTAGTGTTATTCAGTGTGATGTATACATTAGTCATCTGTTATATTAGAGTGTTTCTTCAGATTTCATTAAAGGCTATTACCTCTGATACAACTCTTTGTTGTAAGACAATCAATTTAAAGGCAACTCTATAGCCAGATACAGGAACCGGAAGAATGCTGTAGTTATATATTTAGATGGTTTAGATGCAATCTGAGCAATATGAATCCTGTCTTTTACTATCTGTTGCTATGTTTCCAGCAACCTTACACATACTTTATGGGACATGACCCATTGTGGAGGGACTAAAACAATTAATAAGCTTTGCTGTCTCTCCCATCCTCTGGTTAGGGGTGGCCACACTTTAGAGAAACAATGCTGCTGGTTGCCTGGTTGCCTTAAGGAATGGTGGTACACTTGTTAATGCCAAATTTGTTAGTCATTGGTTGCTGATTTAATACCTAAGTTGTCCTGATTTTGCTCACTGACATGGATCCAATGTAGGACAAATCGTAGTGGCTAAGCTGGTCACTAGCAGCCAATCCTAATAACTTAACATCTCATTGTTAAGCAGAGCATTGATATCAACGTGTGAACCAAGAGGGTCATGATTAGTAGGCAGGTTGTGTTGTGTGTCATGTTGTTGGGGCTAGCTGGGATTAGTTGAGTATGAGGGTATCATGTTTAACCAGGTGTCATCTTTGATCTCCTGTCAGAAAAACACTTTTATGACAGCCGATCAACTATGGCACTCACTCAAAGATGGCACCCAGTCAAAGACTTTCAAATTTACCTATATATGTATATAATTATATAGAGAGAGGACCTGATACTAAATACAGGCCAGTAATGGCAGGGGAATTATGTAAAGAAATCTAGCATAACAAAATGTTATCCTAGTGCACAGATTCTTAGTTACAAGCACTGTCCAAAAAGAGCCACGGCTGCTAATGTGTTCAACAGCTACTTTGTTCATACTCTCAGATCACAATGACAAGGGAACCTGTCAGATGCAGTGTTAACAAGAGCATACAGCCGGGTGTTCTGTAGCAGCCTTCACACTGAGAGAGCATAAAAACAAAGGGTACCTCTCATATACGTGTGTGTACTATTAAACAAGAGCATATAGATATAACATCAGCTTACACATTCACCATCAATCTCCAGATGAATAGTTGAAAGATAAAGGATCATGGGCACATTTAGATAATACATTTATTCTTTTTAGATTAAAGTTTTAACATTCTCTTTTTGGCACACAATTTATCACATAACACTGGATGTATTACAACAAATGCCAAAGGAACAATAGATGAGAATGATTTACACAGTAATGGTCAAGTGCTGTAATTTCATAGTTTGAGTCAATGGTAGATTTAGGCATGGTGTAGTCCAGGTTTCAGCTATCTTTGCCTCATTCTTGGCTAACTCTAAGGATTCAATATTGACATGGGGTCGGTCTCCTTCCCACTCTAGCATGGCTCTATATCCACAAAGTGACCCACAGGGGGCTGACTTAATGACTTAACAGCCACCGGGGCATACTCAGCCTTCTAGTGACTGTTTTTACGGTTGGATCTGGCTTTAGATTCCTTACTTAAGCAACTCAGAATCTAAGAGCAAATACATTTTGCTACCCAAATTGTCAATGCCACACTTGATTACTATTGGTTGCTTATCTAAGGTCAATTTAAGTTGGCTTAATAATGTTACCCACAGGGAGCTGACTTCGTGACTAAACACCCACTGGGGCTTACTTAGCCTACTATTGACTATTTTTTTAGGTTATATCTTGCTTCAATTTCCATACTTATGGCATCTCAGAGTGGGATTAAATTTAGTGGTGTCTTGGGAGGCAAGAGCTGCTCAGTTCCAAAAAAGGGTCTGGGATCTAGTTAATCTGCTCACCAGTACTGTAGATGAGACACATGGTACAACTGATAAACTAATACACCCAGGACATGAACTATGGCAATCCTTGCAATACAAAGATGTTTAATAAAAATGTGGTAGAATCCACCTGGAGGTAATCCCCTAATAAGCTTATATCCTCTCATCTAGATGGGTTGATTACCAACCAATCTTCACTAACAGCCAATACAAACTACAATCTTAAGGAACATGGATTTTACTATCCAAAGTGTTACTGCCAAACTTTATGCTATCGGTTGTTTATCTAAGGCCATTCTAGTCCTGATGCTGGTAACTGATGTGTGGACAATCATGGTTGCTAGGCTGGTCACTATCAGCTAATCCTGGTCACTAAACAGTGCTTTGTTAAGTAGAGCCTGGTACAGGACAGCACCCTACAATACGACCCCTGGGAATCCCTCTGAGCCTGGTTGTGTGCCATTACAGGCAAACAAGGTGCCTTGAGAGGCCATTCATTGTCCATGCCTTTCTGTGGGACAGAGAGGGTGATGGGTCGGTGTGAGTTGGCCACAGCACAGGGCTCTGGCCTCTGGCCTCTTTAGCCTAGAGAGGGAAGGGAAGAATATTCAGGCGCCTCCAAACCACATCATGACATCAGTCTATATAACATATCTTACCTACAAATCGAAAAGTGGCTCCAATATTGCATCCTATCCTTACCACATTAATGTAGGTCTAGATGTAGTTGTGTAGATGCACACTTAATATTATATTTCCACTCATTTCCTCCCATAGGACCCAACAGTGTGTAATCTAAGGGGAGAGAACGTGGACAAAGGAACTAACTAGTTCACACCACAGCTTTATACTCATGATGCTCTCACGCATGGTTCTCTGTCCAGATTGACAAATCAGGGTTGTTTTCTTATCAGTAAGGCTTTCATTGTTTTAAATTAACTTTGGTAGACTATTGAGGTGCCTAGAATCTTCTTGTATGTGATATCTCAATCAAAAAAAGGAGGATGTTAGTGAAAAAAAAGGATAATCTCCATGGGTTAGGCTCGCTCGCAAAATTGATTATAGTTTGTAAAAAAAGGAATAATGGGTGAGGCTTACACTTTGTCATGTGCTGTACTGCCATCAGAATGCCTGTCACATTAGCACCACTGGATAATTATACAGTGTTATGCTTTGCTTCAACACAATGACTAACGTCCCTGGAGCGTACACTCTCAAAGCACCTGCTGTCTGCCAAGCCTATTGTGTGGGGACTGACTCTTTGTTAGGGTTGTTTGCAATTTAAATGAACCAATTTACATTAAACTTAGATTACTGTGTGGCTGACAGGGTGATGGATATTTTTAATGGGGGATTTGTAGAATTTAGCATTTTAAGCAGCTGACTATGCACACATGGTATATTGTAATGGAAGATTTGATGATACATAAAAGCAATACAGAGATTTGACCATACAAATGGTACTGGCCAAGTGTTATTCCCCAGTATTGTTATTACCATGTCTGTCTCTTTAAGGTTTGGTTTCCTCCTATATATGGTGGAAGGAATGTCCCAATGACAGCCCTATAACCTTACACCAGGTTATAAAACTGGTCCTTGTGGTTCTGGAATGATGGCCATTATGATAACTCATCTGCCTACAATGGCAGTAGGATTTGGGGATAGGCACTGTAAGAATGATTGAATTTATTATGCATATGACTTTACTATTCCTACAACGTAGGAGCGCAGGATTAGCAACATATGTAATATGGCACTCTGTAACGTGTGCGATACGGAAAAGTCGACCGCAGCCATCATTCAATCTTAGGCCTAGCCTAGGTCTACTTAGTTACTAAAGCATAATACTCCCTTATTTCATGGGGTATAGTACATGTCGCTGCTAATATTGACAGACATTGATAGATATTGAGCAATAGGCCTACAGGTCCTCTTTATCGTTATGTCATATGCTAGGTTTTCTGGAAAAAAAGCATAACACATCTTCTCTGAAGCAAGTATGCTCTACTGCAGTTCATAGTGCATTGCCCCCAGTTGAAGGAGCGTCCAAGCCAGTTCATGATTTAGCATGTGTTTATTATACATGACCAGCCTATTACATAGGGGGCATACTACTGTATGCATGGCACATTATAAATGATGTGCTCCATTACCTTTCATTGACCGCCTTCTCCCATCATTACCTCTGCATCTGTCATTTAATGAAATCATACCCTGACCTCAGGCTTGATTTAATTCTGATCTATGCTGTTCGTTAAATGATATTGTAAACAATTCATTTTCTGCCACAAATTTAAGGGTTGGAAGTATGGGTCAGGTAGTAGGCTATGGAATCAGAGGAGCTTGATCTCTATGTCTAGCGAGATCTAGTATCACAGATCAGTCAAGTTGCTGTAGCTATAGCTGTAGCTGTAGATGTGTGTGTTAATGGTTGTGTGTATTTATTTATATACTACTAGTTTCTTCATGTTGACCTAGATCCCTACCTCCCACCTACTCCCTTCAGTTCATAACCTTGTTCCCACAACTTTCTTTCTCCCGACCACGGATGGCTTTAACAAAAAATTGAATAGTTTTACAAGCTGTCCCCTTGCCAGCTGAATTCAGGACTGCCAGGGTTAGTTTTAGCTGCAGTTGCACAGCCTTTCATTACTAGCAGCTCAATCCTCTTTATCAACTATAGTGTTATGCTGTCTTTAGATAATTTAGATAAGTCTGGCTGGTGGTAGCTTATTTCAATTGCACCTTTCACATCAGGCATTAATGCAGTACTGGGTGAGCTCATAAGAGGTTTACCAATTGTGGTAACTTTGGGGCATATTAAAGCACTGTGATGCTGTTTAAAGTGTTAACTCTGTGGTAGTTCTGACAAATCTGGTAATCTGGTGAAGAGCCAAACGTATAACCCTTATTGTTGAGAGGCAAACCGTTATCGACAGGATGATAGCTGAAGGACAATGATCAATTATTGTGAAGATGTTATAGGATATAATTCATCAGCGCTGTTTAAATGTATTATGCTGACTCTTTTGCAGTAAATTTACTTTGTGTGGTTTGCACACCACAATTAGATATGTGACAGATGTGTATAGTGCATTACAACATTATGTTGCACTTTAAGGGTTAAATTACTTAACCAAGCCATGCCCCTCCTTCAGCCCATTTTAACCTCATAAGCAGCTGCCTTTGATGCTCAATTCAGCTTAAACTCACATTATGAGCCAAAATGAGGCACTTGGTCAACACTAATGACCACGTTATTTGCATGTTTCTTGACCTTTTTGTTGTTCACAAACGTTATTTGTCTCAATAAAGACCAGAAGTATGTAGAATATTTCATGAGAACAGCATTACTTCATGGATTCAAAACTTTGCAAAGTGAAAGCACCAATATTTCTTCACTTCTGATTTTGGTTGACTTGATTTTAATAATGTAATGCATTGAAACATGACAAACAGCTAACCACCTATTTAATACCCTTCCTACTATTCTCTCAGCATTGCATTCAGAACTGGGACAGTGGTACAGATCTTAACTGCCTGTTCTGAATGTGAGAGTTTAGGAATGCCTTTAGATATTCAGATTTATTCGAGATTCTTTCTATCTTAAATCCACATCATTTCCACGCTCTGTATGTAAGTATTAAGCAGTGAGGTAGTATTTGGTGTACACCCAGAACATATGATCATCAGCATGACCTTGGCATTTCACCAAAAGCAGTCAATCATCAAAGTCAGGCACTTTAAAAAAGGTGTGGCAATGCTTGACCATCTCCCCAGAGTCTGACAAAGCTGGACGTTAAGGAGGCTCTCTTTTATCCTCCAAGAGTCTAGACTCTGAAAAGAAGGTCTGGCATTGAAAGACTCTGCAGTTATTTTTGGTGAGTCCAGACTTCTGAGACACGTTTCTCATTGCCTAACGCTTCGGAATTGTGTCAATCAGATTGTTTAACGTGTCAATTTTTCATTTGATTATTATGCTTGTACTTCATACTATGTTTATAAAAGCTCTACAATATCATAACTTCCCAAAAAAAATGCTCACATAATTGTGGACTAGTTGTCAAAGAGGGAAACAACTGCCACATTGAGCCATACCTTAAAGTTAAGGTGCAATGATAATGAAAGAAGTTTGAATGATTTGAGGTGGTTGAGGTGTGTTTCATTGGTATCATTCCTTCCTTAAACCCCATTCTCTACTTTGGGCCCACACAGTGTGTTAGAACACTTATTACAAAATGTGCTAATGCCAAAAGGTTAAGATTCATAGAAACACAGACAAATGCATTTCGCTTGTCATTCTTAGCCTGTTAGAATAAGAGAGGATGGGTTTGCTAGAACAACACAAGTTGTCCTCCACTAAGAGGCACTTACACCAGGCCCCACAATATAATCATATAACCACATATATTGAGCACATATATGTCCAGGCTATACCATTCTATATAAGAACCGATGGAGGAAATTACTCATTACTATGATGTTTTTGCGCCATCAGAAACCCCATGGTTTGTCAGAGAAGTATTGGTAGTAAAATTGTCCAAATACAATCCCAAAGTACCTGTGTTGGGAATCTGGGTAAGGCAATGTAGCATGAGAACCTTAACTAAATTTTTAGCTGGCTGCTGACAGTGCAGACGGTTTGGCTGACAGAGAACAGGCTCCTGTTTCTGCTGACCAACTCTCCTCCATCTTCCTATGTCCACGCCTGCATACTTACATCCACATCTAACCCTGCTGAGTACCCTTATACAACAAGGTAAGGGTCAATGACTAGTATGTAGAGTATGTCCGCAATATAACAAACCCATTTTTGGTGTAACTCACTACAGGGGTGACAGGAAAGCATCATAATCAATAGAATATGACCAATGTACTTAAGATAGAGAATCAGAAACAGAATGGCACTAGTACTACCAAGGCTCCATTATTAGCTTGTTGGGTAATCTAACAGCACCCCTTGGGAGCCTGCTGGTATACATGGCTCTACAGTCTACAGTCCTGTAGTCAGTTGCCCTGGGACCTGGCCATCCCACACACTCTCTCGTAGCCTAAGTGTCCCTAGTCAGCACATGCCCCTTCCCCCTGTCACACAGCCAGGGTTGGCATCCTCTCCATTTCACTCTGTTCACATAATGTCTTCTAGTTTATTATTCTCTCTCTATGTGTGCTTATGTCTCTCCCCCTCCATTCTGACCATCCTACCTCCCCTCATTATCTCTGCCTCTTCATCTGTCTATCTCTGACACTTCCACATTTAATCCCTCCCTGAGGGTCATTGCCGAGTCAGTGACAGTCCAGGCAAAATCCTTTACCCTTCATTTTATTGAGAGAACTGTAGCTCAGATGAAAGGGGTCACGTTTGCACTGCCAACGAGCGTCCGAAAGTGGTGAATCTACCCTACCACCAAGCCAAGCAAAACAGAACAAACAAGACACTTGACCTGTTACCTTATACATCCCACACACATGCTATTCCGCATTAGCTAGATGATCACTGTACAGCGCCATTTTGTCTGGTACCAGTGCTCTTTCTTCTACTAACTATAGCAGCCAGTTGGTTAGCTGAAGCTGGCTCCTGTCATGTCCAAAATTTGGAGTTTAAGGGACCATAAACCTTTCAGTTATATGCCTCTATTGTGGGTCTTTATGTCATGTGTTCAGATTGGGGGAGTGGTTAGGACACTGGCAATTCAATACAAAGGTCCTGACTTCGAATCCATACCTAGGTTATTTGGTTCACACACAATTTTAAAATGCTTTTTGGGTTAGTCAAAAATCATGCTTGTATACAATTCAGTTGTAAATATCCTTAAACTAAAATGTTTTTGTATGCATCTTTAGTTGTTCTATGTGAATAATATTATTATTCCTCACCAACTAGGAAAAAAAACTAATCATGCAACCTTGGCATGGATTCGAAATCAGGACCTTTGTATTGAATTGCCAGTATCCTAACCACTCCCCCAATCTGAACAGCTAACACAAGAACTACTCAACTATTACTCATTCGAAAAATGCTGACCCCTAAAACTGCCTATTTTGGACATACAAGGAACTAGTTTCAGTTGTAGGTCTGACAAGGTAGAATCACTGCAACTCGCTAGTGCGGAATAGACAACATCTCTCAAGTCTCGTGACACCCGCCAATGACCTTTAGCTAGATCTCACCTGCCACACGTAAACAGCCTGTCTGACATGTAAATAGCAGATGGTCGCAGAACTAAAGAAAAACCATGAGAGTGTCATGACTAGGGGAGGGGACTTTCTCTTTAAACCTTATGCTTCCACAGAGGAACCTCAATCCATTATTTGTTTCAGCCATATCAGCTCAAATAGGCAGAATAGCTCTTGGTATATGGCATCTAATACCATGAAGTGATTACAGTATAAGGCAAGACTTGTTTTTCTGTTTGACTTCTTTTCTAAAGGGTGCTCTTAGCTACGTATAAATAAGACTATATAAAAATTGATTTCATCTTCTATAATCATATTCAAGACAGTTGTGTTGGCTATGCACAGAAAACAAAATGGACACATGAGACCAGAACCCATATTTTGTAGTAGACGCTGTCTGGACAGGAGTCATCCCCAGTCTTTAATTCACGTCAGGGGCACCACTGTGACTTCCTTATCAAGTTGGCGGCATACATTGCCTACTATCAGAATCCTAGATGCATTATGTTTGTCCCAAAGTGTAAATTACTTAGAATTTCACAGAAGGTCTCATCATAGCCCCTATGTATCATTACACCCCTGCTTATATCTCTCTTATCCTGAGCTCACCTCTACACATCTTCACAGCAAGGCTTTAAAAAAATCAAATGGTCACATGACCAAACGTTATGACTAAACGTGATGGCAAATTGATACTGAAAATACTGAAGATGAGTAAATCCGGGAGCCATTGTGAAATGGATCAATTTACCTTTTCTCTACAAAAAAGGATAGTCAATTGTTTTCTCTGCAGCTGCACCATAAGTTGAAACAGGATAGCCTGATAGACATTTAAGTAAAGTCTGTCTGGCAGGGTAGGGAACAATGGTTATTGATAAGATGAGAAATATCTGTAAGAAGTGTCTGTAAAAAGAACCAGAGGTGAACAAAGCCAATAGGACCGTGAATAAACATAGTGGTATGCTGCCTGCCTTAAAGGACAGGCTCAATA
The DNA here is from genome assembly GCA_947462335.1 of Harmothoe impar. Lineage (NCBI taxonomy): Eukaryota > Metazoa > Annelida > Polychaeta > Phyllodocida > Polynoidae > Harmothoe > Harmothoe impar. The sequence continues at coordinate 79,455,457 of OX381708.1, forward strand.
TTCTGGCTGAGGTAAAAAGATGCATTCAGAAGAAAAAAACATAGCAGTATAGAGGTCTTAATGATTTAGTGTAGGTGAACATAGGGGGTAAATTGATTATATTGTGTGTATGAGAGTAACACTAAGTCTATAACCCTGCTAGGCATGGTGTTATCTTTCAGCGGCAGATATGTCGCTGCAGGCATAGAACTGGTGAAAAGCAGAGCCAGATGTCATTGTAAGTTTGTTAGAATAAAAGAAAGGGATTTCCTAGAAAAAGGTGTGCCCTTATTGGAGTATAGATAATGGGTTGTGTTTCCCTATAGAAGGCTCCTACATCAGGCAGAACAATATCATCTTATAAACGAGCATACTGCATAAGGCTTCGGGACAGTTGTAAAACATGTAAAGTCTAGATAAAGGCATAGCCATTTCACCATAGGACCATTGCAAGTAGGACCTTGTACCAGGGCTGTATCTGTGACATCAGGACCATTTTTCAGATAGTCCCCTAACCTAGTTGTGTCAGGAATCTGGGTAAGACAAGGCACCACTAGGAATGGTATCTAGAATTGTAGCTGGCTGCTGGCTGTGAGTGTGAGGACAGTTGGGCAGACAAAGAACAATGCCAACTTTCTGCTGGGCAACTCTCCATCTTCTTGTGTCCACTTCTACATACACTTCCGCCTCTCATCCTGCTGAGTACCCTCATGTCACTAGTATGTGTAGTATGTTAGGGAAATACCAAACCAGTCTACCTTGGGTGCAACTCGCTAGCAGGGGGGGTGCATAAAGGCATCATATTAGATACAAATGTGGATCTCTCTCTCTCTCTCTCTCTCTCTCTCTCTCTCTCTCTCTCTCTCTCTCTCTCTCTCTCTCTATCTCTCTCTCTCTCTCTTACTCTTTCTCTTTGTGTGTTTCTGTCTCTCCATCCTCACAAGTGTATCTCCGTCTCTTTCTCGGACACTTCCACAGTTTTACTTCTCCCTAGAACTCCCCACTCTCAGCAAGTACCAGACAATAGGCACCTGCAGAACATGTTCTGTGTGTAGTAGTGGATGCATTTTATGAGTCCCTTTGCTGGTGACGGGTGAGGTGGGATTTGTGTCTAGAGCAAGAACTGGTCAATACACCCATGTACATCTCAACTCCTCCTTGTGCTGTAGGGGCAGAGGCAAGATGGATAAGAAATTACATCAACACATCAAAATCTCTTCATCTCTTCCCCCCCTTTTCTTCTCCTTTCTTTTCTTCCTCTCTTTTTTTTTGGGGGGGGGGGGGGCAAGGCCCGTCGGGCCAGCCCACTGGATGCGCCAATGTTCAATGTATAAAGAACAAAAGTTAGACGAATCTAAAGTCACAGCAGAATATCTTAGTCCTTTACATATCCCCCTCAAGTGTAGAATGGTCATTAAAATGACGCCCCCAGTCCCACTACCTCTAAGCCATTTTCAGGGAACCTCTGTAGTGGTGGCTATTTGCACACACATTCCCCACTGATGCGGCCAGATGAGGGTAATGGAGGCTGGGAGTGAATATAACACCTCAATACCCAACTGCCAGATGTGGCTCAGGCAAGAAGGGGAGACAGCTGCATGTTTCCACCTCAGTTCATCACTGCCTTCTGTGTGTATGCAGAGAAAGGAATTCAGAAAACAAATTGAACTGTAATTACAAAGTATTTTAGGTAAAATGTTGAGGAGGGTATTAAAGTAAAAAGTTTGGGAAGGTCAGGGATTGACTGACTGTTTATCACAGTTATGCACTTAATTCCACTATATATAAAATTGCAATAGTTCAACGCTGGTACCCACTATGTAGGATCAGCCTTGAGGTGCTTGAGGAGTAGTAATACAAATACCCTCGCACAGAGATTTGAGCAACAAGAAGGGGCAAATTTCCCAATGCCCACCATCATTTTCTAAAATTAAATGCCATTTGAACAAGTTACATGTTGAAGAATCTTTATGAAATACCATGAGATTACGCAGTACATGTGTATGCAAACCTCCCCTGAAGTTATAACATAATAAACCATTCTAATACTTGAGAAAATGCCACGTAAACTTTTCAGTCAACACTTCTTGGTCTGTGGCGGTCCCGCTGTATTATATATAGGATGCATCGCCATGACAACACCGCTATGGGCTATCTGGACTGCTGGGACGCTGGCCCTGTCTGTTCCAGTGGTCGGTCCGCCATGCTGTGTGTGTGGGGGGGGGACAGGGGTCAGGCCCATAAGGTATGTATGTTGTAGGGAATGTAGTTAGGACTAAGGACGTGGTGGCGTAGTACATTCCAAGTAAACGCCTACTGTTAGACCAATGGCAAAACACCTTTGTTAGTCCCAGATAGTAGGCCTACATTAGGTTTGTTAGATGATGATGGAGGGGAGGGGGCAGGGAATAAGAGATGTTACAGAATAGGCCTATTGCCCCACACATAGTCCCAGTCCCCTAAGGGGCCGGTAACATTATTAAAAGTCATATTACGGGTTAAAGAAAGCAGGACCGTCAGCAGGAATCATTTTAGAAGAGATGTCATTCTGACTTGTGTGTAAAGCGCTCTGACCTTTCCCCAAACAAGTCAGCAGGACGATAAGTAGGGCTAGTACTGTGAAATATGGGCCCCATATTTCACTTGATTGTTGGCAGGATTATTGACATTAAATGACCATCTCTCATTTTTCAAACCAAATGCTTAAATTATGTGATTACACTGTGAACTGTTTACTGTTTGTTGCTCCTCATCACATGGAGATGGCTGTCGTTTGACACTCAGGTTCCAGGAGTGTGCCTCATTCTAAAACACATTGCTTTTGTTAAGGATAACACAGTCCCATCAGAGTCGAACGCATTACAGTTTGTCTTCATGAATCTGACCTTGGCAAATATTCTGATAAGTATTCTGATCACTTTATTTGATTGAAAACAACAACCTTGATTGTGTTAAGTTTCTTCATTATCATATGAACAACTTTGTCCAATCTGTTTTTTTGGGCTACATTTGGCTTTTATTCATCAGCAATAATCATGCTTTTCAACTCAGAGAAACACCTAATTGCATCTCTAATTGAAGCAAGTCAGGTTTTACCCACAGGGTTTGAAAGGCTGAGGTGGTTCTTTTAAGTTTCACTGCTCTACAAATTATATTTACTTTGAACATTCTACAAGAGAACTAATTATAGTGTAAGTTAACGGGATGAAAATTGAAATAATGTTTTCATGTTATCATGTATTACTCATCTGATTTCATGATGGTGTTAAATGTATGCATGGGAGGGCACACAGCACATATACGTTTATGTTTCATCTCCTGCTATCAGTTTGGAAAATTTTCAGAAAACATCGCAACTATTATGGAATTGACAAGACACGCTACAATTCCTTAACATGCCTGCCCTGTCGACAGTATGTGTCCAAGATTTAGATCTGTATCTGGTCAGAAATTTATGTGCTGTCTGTACCCAGCAAATTGGCATCAATTTGCTTCAGCCTGAGCTACCATATAATACCAAGTGTTGAGAATGTGTACATGGTGTCAGCATGGTGTCAGGCTCAGGCAGACTCAACCTGACACTTGGTAGTAAGATGGTGTCAGGCTCAGGCTGACTCAACTTGACACATGGTAGGTAGATGGTGTCAGGCTCAGGCTGACTCCACCTGACACTCAAGCTTGCACCTCACATATGGTTTTCATACTACAGGACCTACATCATTTCATACTGGGACAGATATCTCTTTATTCACATTAATGTTAATGTAGTCTTCTTGAAGCATCTTGTTGTTAGTATTAAATAGTCAAGTATCACTCCCACAGAAATGTATGTTCCAGTGTGGGGGAGAAAATATACATGTACTATAGCAGAGCAAGCTTTACCTACCTCACATCCTTGATCCTGTGTCTCCTTCTGGTAACTGCCACTTCTATCACGAACAAAGGGGTTTGAAACTTGGAGGATTGATCACAGGAGTGATATAAATAGTGTGAGCTTGTGTGAGGTTAAGCTGGGTGATGAGCTAGGAGGATTGACCAATCAGAGAGGGGCCAACCTCAGGTGATACATCTAGTGTGACCTTGCGCGGGGTCGAGCTGGGGTGAGCAAGATATGATGTCACCTCTCATCATGTAGTAGGTGAATGTAATGTCACTGCATTGAGATATATTACTCAAATGCAGACATGAGGAGCTAAGAATTATCAAATAAATCTGATGGAAGCAGACTGTACAGTAGGACAGCAAAATGGATTGGAGTTTATGGTTTGTCCGAATCAGGGTCGGTGTGTGCTTATACCTGGACCTCAATTGCTCAATATTCTAACTGTTGTGTGTATAAGAGTGAAGCTGTCACTCGGTCAAAGACATCACCCAGTCAAAGACTATGCAATTGTTACGAAGTCATGAGACTGAGTCTCACATAACTAGGTATTACCAGTATGTGTAGTATGTCAGGGAAATACCAAAAATCTACTTTTGGTGCAACTCACTAGCAGGGGGGGGGGGGGCATAACGCCACTATATTAAAAGCAAATGTTGAAGTTGCCTGTATCCGGAAATCTGGGGAACAATATGGTACCAGTATTACATAGTTGAGTATACAGCACCCCTTGTCATTTGGATAGTGTACAGGTCCTACAGCCTACATTCCTGTACACTGTCCCCCCTGGGACCTGGCCATCCCATACCCTCTACCTCCTCTGTCTTAGTCCCATTATTCAGGACATGCCACTTCCCCCTGTCACACAGCCAGGTTTGGCATCCACTCCACTTGATTCTATCCACATAATATCTTCTAGTCTATTTCTAGGGGTGTGTCTATATTCTCTCTCTGTCTCTCTCTCTCTCTCTCTCTCTCTCTCTCTCTTTGTGTGCTTCTGTCTCTACATCTTGACAAGTCTATATCTGTCTCTTTCTCAGATACTTCCACAGATTTATGCCTCTCTGGTGGCCATTGCCAAATCAATGACAGTCCCAGCCAAACCCTTTACCCTTCATGTTATCATAGTCCCCAATGGCTTTACCAACACCAGAACATGCTCTGAGATGTCCCCAGCCTCTAGTCTTCTCATACTGCACAAATAAGTCTGACAGTATCCCAAAATCCCTGATTTAGCTGCCTGTAACTCAGTTCTGATGTCCTTTGTGGATATAGGGCTACCTGAGGGAGGCACATTGATGTTCTGTAATGTGTTTCTTTGGTGTGTGTCCCACTGTGACCAGTGTATTTAAAGTCTGCCTTAGACACTTGTATCTAAAGTTTTCTGCTAGAGTCAATGAAATTCTGATTTCTGACATAATTCTGATTTCTTATCATATTGAATGCAAGGAGAAGTTGATGAGGATTACATTGTCGAGATGTATCAGAAGGATTGAGGCCAATAGGAAATCAGAAGAGGGAAATGTCAAGAAATTAGACCTCATAAATATTCTACTGACCTGATGATATTGATAAAGAGAAATCCATCCTTACAGGAGCTTATTAGGCTGACCTGTAGAACCATTTATCTGTTAGTCCATTCTTATCAACCCTTGATTCAAAATAACACTGTTGCTAATATATTTACTGTTATTTCCAGGTGTTTTTGGTGGCCCATTGGACATTATTCTCAAAGTAGCTAGCAATAATTTCCTCAAAATAAATGTGCTTCTTATATTCCTTCATTCAAATATTGATGACTAAACCATAAGCTTGCATTTTCACAGTTATATTGTAGCTGCTCCGACTTAAGTCCTTGGTCTTTCAGTGATATTGCAGATTTGACAAAACTGAAGTCACTATGAGCAGACATTATGGAAAACAAATATCAAAAGTTACTTCACTTTCTTTCTAATATTGCATACTCTGCCCACACTGGCAGCGAATGAGTGACCTATCAGTAATACTCATGTGGCTGGCTGTGTAAGTGAAATTGAATCTTCAGTTTCTTGTACATAGTTCTAAAGCTTGTTGGATCTTGAAGATATCCCCTATCCTTGTTCTCTATTACCCAAATTGATTTCACTATAACATTTGTGAATCTTCTTTCTGTTTTTCATCAGCATGCTCAGTAATAGTTTATTTTGGAATAAAACTTAAACTGTTAACTAAAAAATAGAGGATCTTGCTCTGAAGCACATACTAAGCACATACGATACAGTGAAGGTGTTTTATGACACAAACTAAAATCCTGATTTTTCATTTGTTAGTGCAACATGATTCTCCTCCCTCTATGCACCTACTTGCTGGGAGAATTGCATGCAAATGTCTGACTGAACCTCAGGTTTCCACATACCATATCACCAGTAGCAATGGGACACATTCAGGGAACTAAAAGATGAAAGCAGGGTTTGAGTTCTACGGCCTTTATCTTATATCAATGTGTAGTTATAAGGAGGTACAGTTGACAAAGCTAATACAACCAGGGACAGTTTCATTACTAATAGGTTGATTGTCACACTTTACGTTGCCAAGTGTCACCACTATAGGGTTATAGGTGTGTACTCATGTATAATTAAGGAATGGCCTTTGCTGAAGCTAAAACTGTACTTAAGCAGAATATGTGAGAGTCTCTGTGATAGTAGTGCATAGTTAACTTCATTCAAGAGTGTGTGGGTAGAGGTCCACATGCCTGCATTTTACCATAGATGCAAGTTTCCCCAGACATAACAAGTGACTTGCAGCATAACAGGTGAGGCAAATTTCTCTTTTCTGTATAAATGATAAAACAAAGACCTTCACCACAAACCCTATAAGTCGACAGGGTAGCGCTTTGTCTCTCTCACTGTTATCCACATTAATACATTATAATATTCTGAGATTGAGTCTTCAATAAGCTGTGACATTTCAGCCTGTATGGTGGGTTACATTTTGTATCTAATTTTATGGTGCGCTTCATGATATTAGCCACATAACTGGCTTTGTACTGTCTTTGTATTTAGGTATTTTCCTTTAATGCCATTGCGACATATCATGTACACAATGCAATGTTAGGATTTAGTTCAACTGATTCCATTCATTTACAATATAGAAGAGGGATGTGTCACGTCTGTCCAATTTAAAATGTTTTTACTTCTTAATGTACATTCTATTGTTCACATTCTTGATTGTGTCATGTGTCACCTTAGTGTGCTCTGCCTCCTAAAGAGACATATTATACCCTGCTGTTGTGGCTACATGTCCTAAGCTGTAGAACACGTTCAATAGGAGACATGTTCCTGCATGTTATATATGTTTCATAGCAACCACCATTTATTTCAATGGTAAGACACAACTATCCATCCAGGATTGAGCTATATAAAAGGTCAAAAAGGCTATGATGAAGGGAAGCGAGATCTGCAAGAAGAGAGAAGAGAAGGAGATGAAAATGATAGAATGAGCAATGAAGAAGAGCACATGACTTTATTTTATTTGGGTCTTTTTTCGGAAAGGAGGATGGACTAATAGCAATAAGAATGAATATCTACCAATGCCAATATTAATCCAGACATTTTGACATTCATTGACAAGTCATTTTCACAGAATTCAGGTTGTTTCAATTCTGGTTGGAGCTGATTTGAACAACAATTTCTCGAGGTTACCTAACCCATGTTTGTGGAGGTTTTATTTAATCCTCATGTTTAGAAACACAATTCTGATAGCCAGGTTTTTTAATATTCACCTCAGAAACTGTTTTATCGGAGTTTTCCAGGAGGCTAAAAAAAGTTTTGTCTGCCTTCAAATCAAATTATCAGCCAAAATTAAAAGGAGGAAACAATGGCTAACGAAGGCAGGATAAAAATAGCCTCCCCACTACCATGTCTTTGTTTAAACAGGTGGTGTTTTGGTTGTGTGGAAAACACACAGGGCTTGTGTGGCTCGGTTTTAAAAGATGGGGCTGTCTGAACTTGTCGTTAGAAAATATATTCATTTAATATCTATGCTTCTACCATTTCAAAGAATGGTATATTTGTAGACGATAGACTTATACCTGAAAGAGTATTAGTACCACCATCATTAAAACCAAAAGTTCAATTATTGACTCTTTTAATGCACTTAGTGCAATGTTCTATCGTTGAATTACTTTTGATGATTTCATGATGTGTATCCTGACTCAATTGTGATGGGTTTCTACATAAATTGAATGAGTTATGAACATGACCAATAGGACATTGACCTGGGATCCCTAGATGTAAGAATATTACTCCACATTGATTCCTGTCAGCTAATAAACTTATAGGTGTTGTGGGCATCAGGTGTTCTGTCAACCAGTTTTCTAACAAATTAAGTATTCCCAGGAATCAGCTAACTGACTGGTTTCCCTGGAATTGAGGCTTGTTAGGTGCTGTATAGAGATCCCGCCAGAGGTGCTCATTTACTTATATAAGATAATGGTGGCACGTATCAATCTGAGCTTGGACCTCTGGATATTTATGTGAAATATACATTTTTCTATTCTGATACCGGTTTCAAACACACACAACTCCCTCTCTAAGAAAAGTGCTGCAAATTTAATACATGGTGTAAAGCTGCCTCTATAACACACGTAAAGCTTAAATATTTAGCTAATATTGATATCTCATATCCGCTACTCACCACCAGTGATGTTAATTTCTGGTATCAAAAAAGAATATGATATTTGTTGGCTAATGAGTAGAACATTCTGACAGAACTTGAACAGACTAGGGAAGCATTATTAAACTTGAGCCATCCAGAGACTCATAATAATACAAATTATATTGTAGTTGCTACACCTATGACAATCTTTGTCTAAGTGGTGACCTTTGATTCAAACAAGAGTGACAACCCACCAGACATGAAAGCAGGATTGCTAACCCTCTAAGGGCCGCTGCTGCCTCTGGGCAGCATCTAAAATACCCTTGAAAAACCGCTGCTGCCATAGGGCAGCAAAATTGATAACCTAGGGCATCAATACCACTAAATTACAGCTCCTGCTATGAAATAAAGAATACAAATTTTTGAATCAAAGCAAAAATATTTAACATTAATACCACGCCCCCTTGTCAAAAAGGTGTAAATTCTGTCTCCAATACAATTTATTTCACTCCTTAGCCACTATCCCGGGAGCACATACTTGCAAAGTTGCATATTAGGGCCAGTGGTTAAGTCCCAAATGACATGTTTCAAGGCCAGCAGGGAAAGTGTTAAGGAAAGAAGGGTGATACTATCTTCAGTATTGATGAGTGCTGGAAGTATTCATAGGACCCCAGGTTCGCCTACACTCGCATTAAAGGCTATTACCATTGACCAGCTTATATGATGATAATGCTTGTATATCTGCCTAGATTTAAAGAGTGCATGGAGGCTCTATTTTTAGGTCACCACCTTGGATTCAATAATTCCAGTTCTTGCTTTACACAGATCTATCTACAGCCTATCATATTCCCAGGTCATCTTATTAATTAATTGTGTAGACTCCTTACCATCATCAGGACGGATAATAATGCAATTAGGTGATGGAGCTAGGGGATGAACTGAATGCCGATGTGCAGATGTGCCTCAGTGGCAGCCAGACTGTCTTCAGGAGCAGCTCATACCAGGGGGAGCAGATAGAATTTCATTATAAGGCTGGGAATAGATGATGACATATAGCAACCTGAATCTAGACTATGCCAGGGTATGTCACTGTATAGGGTAAACAATAAAATAAACTAATACCCAAAAACTGATATTGAGGGCGGGTAAAGTATACAGGAATCTGTGCAGCAGGAAGGGTAGAACCAGAGAGAGTTCATAGCCCTCCTACAGCATCTCATCCCGTAGAAAGCATTTGAGATTGCTTTAGATGTCTCCCTACGTGTGGTAATCTCCATTAACTAAAACCATGCAATGATGAAGCTATATTTAATTCAATATACCCCGAGGCTGCTAATGCAGCCTCTTTACCACTTCAATGGTTTCCTGACCCCACTCACTACTCTAAACGTTGCATATAGAGCCATAGAAAACTTGTCATCGATTCTAATAGATCACCATAAACCAGCTAAGTGATGCATAGATCCCTCCATTATTGGCTGCTGGTTACAGAGTACCAACATTTTCCAACATCAGCCTCACCTAACCCTTATAGGCGGCTTGGTGCTTTGTCTATGTTGTCATCCTGACTAGTAACTTGTCATATGTTATTTGGCATCAGGCCACCCTTAATGAGTTATGGTGTCATAACCCTAAATCTGGTCTCTTCTGGGTTTACTCAGAACATCAGGTTCTTTCAGCTATGTGAATGTATTTTGTTTACTCGGTGCTGATGTAAAACGGAATCCCACTTTAGACTAATTAGCTATTGATTTGTCTTTCAGAGACAATATCATAGACTCTGTATGAATCAAGATTACTGGAAATTAGTGTCAGTATTGTTCTGTATTGGGTCAGTGAGCCGGTATAAAGGTGACAATATTAATCAAATTTTTAAGAATGTCACTGCTTGAGAGAAATATTGTTGTGATAATGAGGCTACACAGAACTGAACAGCATTATTGCATTAATCCAACCTTTAAGAAGTGTTTCTTCTCTATACTGTTGGCACATTGGAACATGGTTCTGCCCTGTTGGTCATTGGCAGAAATTAAGACGTCATCAATCTGGAATGGAGGAGACCTGGCGGGGCTCTCTCTGACCTATATTTGAAACCTGAAACCTGCTTTGGTTGAGGTCACAGAGCTGATCAATCAGGTAAGGGGTTATATATTGCTTATTTTGATTGACAACTAATCATGTAAATGCAATTTTACGCCTCACCACCCCCTTTGAAGTAGCACCTCCACCAGAAACTACCTCCTCCTAAAGCCACCCCTACATCTTACATATTGCTAGTTGTAAGGTCCTGTGTGTAAGGCTGCAGGGCCAGGTAGGTGCTACTGTTACTGCAGTACTCATGAAATGAACAACCTGAACCCTTCGTGTCCAATATAAGTTTTGTATTACAATAATGATAGTGGGAGGAAATGAGAAAACCTTGTGTACAAAAGGTTGTAGAAAGCTTATTTCCTCAAGATAAATACAGTACTCATATTCCTACACATACATATTGATGAAGACACCTTATCTTTGCTTGTCCTACAATGAGGAAGGTGTCCCCCTTGCTAACTCATATGCTCAGCCATATGTAGCCCCTTTACTATGGGCTTATATAGGATATACTCACTGCAATTCATTAAATACTTTAATTCATAACAAAATGTATCTCAACGTTTTGAGCTAAAGTAACATTGTTTTAATCTTGAGACCTTTAACCATATGGAAAATACAAATGAGAAATGAAGAAAACACAATGACTGTGGAATGAACTGGAAATGATTATCTGTGCTATGGATTCAAAAAAACAGAATGGCTGTTTCATCTTGATGGAGTACCACATATAGAGTTGTGGGCCAGGATAATTGCTGATGTAGGGAGGCATAGATACACAAAATGCCCTTTTGTTAATCTGTGACTACACACCCTGACTACAACCAGCCCTCTCCCTCATCCATCGTATGCACACTGCATGGATACACAAAGGGTACTGCTATACAACCTTGGTCCTTGAAATATGGGTGAGGCTGCAAATAATCATATTATGCATTATTCATAAGGGATCTTTCCTTTGGTGATGCAGGTAAGAATTCAGATGCTCTGTGTGAAAAATAAATGGAGAAATATGTCAACAGAATCTTTTGTATAAAGCACACTTCATTCCCAAGACCATTCTGCAGCATTCCACAATGTAGTATTGAAAATAGTACATGGTGTGGTAATCACCATCATCCATTACACTACCTCCATTAAATACTGCAATCTTTTGGTGTTCTGTGAAAATGTCAAGGACGCTTTCATTTTCTAATTATCTTCCACGAGATACATCAACACAACATCTGCCATTCACCAGTCTCACAATGAGAGATTTAATTCTGGGACAAAAGACTTGGGTTAAAATTGGATTTCCTGTTGGCCTAATTCTGTTTCAATGTGAAGAGAAACAGATGATGTAGGGGAAAAGTAGGCAGAACATCTACAGGGTTCTCCTTTGTCATGTTTATTGTGTTCTTAGTCAACAAGTACAATGGATCTGGATCTGAACAAATATCATTCCCTACTGTTTACCATTGCTGTAACAGATGTAGTGGTATGACATGCAACCACTGCAGTTTGCCACTAGTGTGTATGGTCCAGACTCTGCCATGGCCATTTATGTGAAAATGTGGCCAAAACAATGTGCCATTCTGCCAGTTTGTAGTAGGAGCATTTCCCTTCTCAGGTGTGTTCTCAGTATTAGAATGCAACTCATTTTTTGTAATTGTGGCATTACCATTCAGCATGATATAAAAGCTTTTTATTATTGGATTAAGGTTGATCGCTACTCATGGAATATGGACTCCTGCTCAGCTTTCTGCGCATATAGCTTTAAATTGTCAGAATGGGCTTATATTATATAACTGGATACATATACATGCACACTAACCCATATCCAAAAATTGGACAATTCCGAACAAAATTGAGTATTTCATTGCCCTTTAAATATTTGATATATTTGGAGCCAGTGATATTTGCTATTTTTAACATGAATTAGAATATTGGTATTATTTACGAATAAATCATCATTGAGATTAATATAGATAACATACCTGTACTTAAAACAAACAAGGGTATAAAATATATACATTTTTTACCCTGATCCTTGGCTTGTTACCTATTATTTTGGCCTTTAAATTTGAGATTTAGACAGTTTTTTTCCAACTTTTTTACTTCAAAGGCCCAAAACCCTAAAATTATGCTCGGGACCCCCTATCAAAATTACTTTTTTATGTTAGCAAATAATCTAAACTATTTTTTGAGAAAATTTTAAAAAAAGTCTATGGATTTTTTCCCGTTATTTTTTAACAATTTTGTTGACAAATTTAGCATCAAATTTAATTAATCATGAAAATTTCATAATTTGTGACCCGTTTTAACGAAATGGGTCGGAAGTCGCAGATATAAAATGTTCTAATATTGCCAGATTCGTGTACAGCTCATCAAGAGCTTTCATTTGATATATGACAAGTGGTATATTGCCCAATATTCACTCTTAGGTGATATTTTCGATACTTTTTTGTTGATTTAAATGGAAATTAATTAAAATGAGATAATTAACATTTTAATTAGATATTAACTATATCATACAATACAATTTTAGATCCCATTGCCATCATTTTTGGTGAAATGGGGGTAGAAATTTGGTTTTTAAGTTAGTTTGCCAGAAGATAACTATTCATATGTTAGAAAAATGTCAAAAACTCATTTTTCAAAGATAATATTTTTTTCACACTATGCTACTTCAAATGCCCATATCTAGGCTCTTAAAAGTGCGACTTCCGACCCATTTTGTTAAAACAGGTCACATTTTAGGTATTTTTTGCCAAAAATAGAAAATACTTTTTCTTTTTTTAAATCTGGAATAAAAAAAGTAGCTTGGGACCCCCACTTTTTTTTTACATTTTCCATTTCTTAATGATCTAAACTACCCTGAGGCAAAAAATTTGGAAATTCTATGGATGAAAAGTTAAGAGTAGCTATCAACCTTAACAAAGCAATTCTGCATACGATTAAAGATTCATAGCAACTAATTAACGAAGGGACTCTGTGTCACCTTCAAAGAATTAGGCTCCATTGCTGTATGAATTTAAGCTGCTTCTCTGAATATGAACCATAAAGACATTCAGGACAAGTAGAGAAAGTTTAGTTCCTAATTATTGTAGCATGTTATCATTCAGAGAAGATTGGGAGATGTACAATGCTCAAATGGGCTGTCATTGTGAACAGCTGCCCTGGAGATGAATTCAGTGAGAACCAGAGTGTGGCAAATTCTTTTTTAACCGTAGAGAATTCAATATGGTGTGGGAAGCTCTGATTGCAATCCCTGTCGCTGCTACTGTCAAGCTTAAGGACATTAAAAAGACATAAACATACAGTAAAACTGTGGGTGAGAAGAAGCTAACATCTAAAAGCAGTTATTAAACTACACTTTCTTTGGTGTAAGCTACACTGTTGATGTATTTATAATGCAAGACTGTGCAGGCAAGGTGCCACTTTAAAAACAACCAGCTAACAGTGATAACGGAGGAAGTTAAGTACTGCCTGTGTGAATGGTGCTAACAGATCTGGTTTGATAACATGCCATGGCAATGGTTTCTGAAACAGTGTAATGTAGTTTACTAGACAATTACAATTTGCTGATAATATCTTTGTTAAATGTGTTGCAAACTTTACATTACAGTATCAAATTTAGAAGAATAGGTGACAATTGCTTTCTTATTCTACCATTTCACCCTACTCACTATATCTCTCCCTTCCTAGCTATAATGTTCATAGCTATTTCCCCATGTTTCAACTCTGAATAATGCTTTGTGCCAAAACCTTGTTCTAGCTAGTCCAGAATCCTTCACAGGTTGATAAAAAGGTAATATGGAATAGACGTAGTGGAAATTATACAAATGAGAAATCAGTCTTGATTGTGAATGGAGTTTACTGTGTGTACCAGCTGCTGAAGGAGAGTCTTAGGTTTTCAGGCCTAGCTGTTCATTGGCTAAGCCCTCACAGGGCCTAAGAAATAAGGTTAATGCTAGCTACATCAACCCACTTTATGTATTTTTCCAAGAACCTTAATCTTATTGTTCCTAGTGTAGCTATGACTCCCACTCATTTCTTTGCTGTATAAGTTTATTACAGAAATGAAATAGTTTGACAGTCACCTGACATCACTCATTACCCATTGTATTACGATTCATAACAACATATCATTGCCTAGACATGGTTGTATTTCCTATTTGCTGTATAGAGGTCCCTTAATGTAAATGATTTAAAAATGGTGGCCATATTACCTGCTGTGTAGAATGATGGGTGAGGCTGTCAGGCTGACTGAGTGGATCAACCTGACATGAACAAGAAGTAGCTGTGGCTGATTTAATCAGGTATTTAAGTTCCAGCTGCCTCCATGCCACCATTCCCCTGCAAGGTGATGAGGAATGAGGACCAATTTATTTATATCAAACACAACTATTGTCATCATTCACTTTATTTGAAATGTACTATTGCTTAACCTTCTCATACATACTGCTACTAAGTACTGTAAAGAAATATCTGTTCATCTGAATCTGTAAAACTTGTTCTGCATTAAACATGATGGGTTCCTGTTTCTCTTTGTCAATGGTATCAAGTCAAGTTCATACCAAACGTTGTTGGTCAAGTTAGAGGGAATATTGAAACTGGTTCTGACAATGCTGAACGAAAAAAACAAAGGTGGAAGGTCTTCGGTATGAGACTTTGTCTTGCTAACCTTTCATCTACTCTCCTGTATAACCCCTACCCAGTGAGCACAAAAATCAGTCCAACGTTGAATCAACATTGTATCAACATTGAATCAACATCGACAACCATTTATCAATGTTGATTCAATGTTCTGTGCCCACTGGGTACCCAAGAAAGAACACAACAAGCAACACCAGGTTAAAAAAATTGCCAAAAAGCATCTTCTCCCTCTCTCTCATCCCCCCTGTGTGTGTGAACAGGCTGTGGTAGTTGTGCGGATTTCCCTGTTTTGAGACACAGGGTTTGTGCAGCTTTGTTTAAGTTGGGGCTGCCCTTGAGTAAAACATGTGTGTGGGCAGGACATGAATCTGATACAATTAGATTACATTCTTTACCATCAGTGGTCTACTTTGTGGCTGATCACTCACTCTAGATTTGCGGTAAAGAGATCATCCAGCCTAACATGGCTAAATACCCACAGAGTGCCTATCAATGAGATTGACACCCACAGCAAACTCACTAATCGGCCTTGTGACGTAGGGTCCCATCTAGCTTCAACCTCCTTACTTTAAGCAGCTTAGAACAAGATTGCATTTAAAGTGGTCTCTCAGGAAGAGCAGCTTGCTTTACAAAAATGTCTGGTTGAGCTGGTTCACGTGTTCACTCTGATATGCCAGATAGCGTATCAGAGTGAACTGAGTAACTTAAGCTGCTGCTAATCTATACAGGGAGGCTGTCTAATCAGGATGTACGGGTGAGGATCTATTAAATCTCACTAGCTCAGAAAGAAATGGATGGAAGGGCCTGAGCACCTCACAGTAAAACCAATGCCGCGAAAACCATGATAAGATTGGTTCTTACATAAACTCAATTTACTGTACCTCTTTGATCCACTAATTTACTAGTAATGACTTTACCAATCTGAAGAAGTCTCAGTGAGATAGCACTCCCAGTTAATTTAAATAACATAACATAGCATCAAAGTCATCTGGAAGCACTCTGTGGCAGACTCAACCGTCCTTCACAGAAACCCTGCCTCAGTGCTGTGTATTAGCCCCACTGATGGTGCCTGATAAGGCCACCGTAGGCTGGAATTGAATACACCGACACCACATACACCCCAAGGTAAATGAGAAAGGAAGGAGGTAGGTGTGGGAAGGCCTTCTCAGGAATGGTTAGATATTTCTGAGCAAGCAATGATAAGCCTTTTTCCCTTGCTATGCAAGCCAAACACACTCAAAACATTAGAAAGGATACATTGCAGGAATTGCTTTTATGACAAATTGTGTCCCCGTGGTGGCCTTTGATTCAATCAAGACTGACTATCCATCATATATAAAGGCCGGATTGCTTATGGAAGAAGGCTATACCAGTTGCATGAGGTATTCACCTGATAAGCACACAAATTATTCATAGGACCTCAGGTTCACCCACCCTCAAATTATAGGCTATTAACATTGACCAGCTTATAACGGTAATGATTGTATATCTGCTTTGGTATAAAGAGTGTGTGGAGGTTTTATTACTAGATCACCACCTTAGATTAAATTATTTCAGTTCTTGCTTTATGTTTATCATGTGTTGTATGCGCAGCCCATCACATTCCCAGGTCATCTTATTGATTGAATTTGTAAATACTCCCCATCATCGACAGGAGCAGCTCATACCACGGGGAGATGGAATTAATACATTATCAGGCTTGGAAGAGATAAAGATTGACATATAGCAACCTGAGTGTAGCCCATGCCAGTGGGAGGTACTATACCGAGTAAAATGTAGTTGAATAAATTATACCGATGTAATTGTGGACTTCAAACAATTGAATACCGACCACACCTAACCTCCAGTTGTACATGTGCAAGGACCCTTAGCAGCAGGATCCAAAATGATATTCTCAGATAACACTAATCTTCTCACTTTTCCCCTGCTGTGCATACTGGGGCTTGCTGTGGTAAGGAATTTAACACTGTCCAGTTGGTACACTGAAATGGAATGAAATGGTGATTTGTTGGGCTCGGTTTGAGCTTTATAGAAGCTGTCACTTATAGAAAGGGTTCTTCCAAGTACCTATCCAGGCTGTCAAGGCTTTACAGAAACAGGCACAGTACAGTCAGATTCCCTCAGCTGACTAGTCTTCTCACCAAGCAGGTGGTGTACATAGGCTGTGAACCCTTCATCTCCCACTATATTGTCCACTTCCTTACTTCACCTTGAAACTTTCTATACAGGTTGCATATCCAGGCTATTCAGCTATAGCATGCTTCCAATGAGAGACATGTCACTGCATGAGGCAGATGTTTCATAACAACCGCCAATTTGGGTCTCCATTGGGACAAATATCTGATATGGGACTGGACCTCCATGTTAGGAGAAAAAATGTTTGAGGATAGGGGTAGACATCAAGATAAGAGAAGTGTATTCAAGTGGGAGTCGAGCGGGACAGGGTAACCAGAAAAAGACTAAGGATGGAAAGTAGGACAGACTGATTGTTACTTGCCGGGTCAGGAATGTCTGGTTGTTATGGTCTTATTTAAGGCAGAAGAATGTTCAAAGCTTTCAACATTAATTGAAGACCTATTTACTTTTGATTTTAAAAATATTTACATTGTGTGACCTAAGGTATCGGATGGAGCAGGGAGAGAATTTGAATGAACTTTTTTGACTTTCCTAAAAGTAACCAGACCCATGCTTGGTGCTCTTCATGGTCAAGTAGAAACATATTTTTAACACTTCTTTTAGTATTTACAATAAAAACTGTTAACTAATTATTGTGTGACTTCCTTGTGGACAGGAAGAGGCTCAGACACTTTACTGTCTGGCTACAAATTAAATTACCTGTAATTATTGCAGAACTAGGATAGACCCAATAGTAACATCTTGCCTCTGAGAACAATAAAAGTAATGCCCAATGTTCGAACAGTCTGTGTAGGTTATGTGGATGTCCTTGTTCTTAAAATGACAACAATGAAGGCTTGCATGCCTCTGTCTAAATTGGGCCTTTCTGTGAAGTACAAATATGCTTATCTCTATTGCCAGACCAACAGAAGAGACTGGTTCTGATGATTGCATCTTGAGAAGTCATTTGGCCCACGGCTATATTCACAATACTTTCAAAACAACTTTATTTTCAATTTGAGACAGAAATCATTTCTGTGCAACATAACTGTGACATCCTAGTTCACATCTTTACTGAAACACATCTAACACAAAATACCAACTAGTGTATTTCATCTCCAGATAAGGTCAATGAACTTGGAAAACAATGACCCATGTCAAAACAAATAAGAAAGTGTTTGTTTTCTCTTGATACTGTCAATGAACTTCCAATTTGAGACATGCTGCAAAGCCAACAGAACTTCCTCCCTGGTACTTACCTCATGACAACATCCCCCATACCAGTTCCCCTCCTTCATCACACTCCTGTATTCCCCAGTGAACACAAGGCTTTATCCATGTCCTGTATACATCAGTGGTATGGCTCGCAGGGTCAGGCACACAGGGGTCCCTGTGTGGATGACCCCCATCCCCACACTGTCCTGTGCCTCACACCACACAGGCATCTGTTCTTGTCACCTGAGTCATCAGGTCACACCTACATGGCTACCTACGCCATGAGGGGGTTATGGACTGTCTGTGCTCATTTCATGGGCCATTGCAGCAATGCTCTGAAACATGGAGAGAAAGTGCTATAAGATTAGTATAATTTGTCCAAGGACAAAGGCTGTCATTTCAAAAGAAAGGTTTTTCTGGAGTATGGGCTGTAAGAGGTACTGAAATAAACTTTAAAACAGAGGTTTAGACACTGATGTTGAGGCTTAATCACTGATAAACTGATACTGTAAGCTATTTGCATTTAAAAAAAAGTATTGGTAAAACATGAGGAAACAATGAATTTTTTAAGAAAACTGATTTCGCTTTCATTATAGGATGCTATGGGTGTCCTGGCAGCTAATCAATGCCATACATATAGGTAGAATCTCCAGATAACATATAAAATGGCTGTTTAAGAAAAGGAAATGTATAAATTGGAATATAAATTTAGCTACAAAAACTTACAAGTTTTCATTTTTGCCACCAGGTGGCCTATGTGTAGGAACCACATTTCATATCAACATAATTTTTGCCTGAATAAACATGGAGATAAATGGAATCCCTATACTTAAAGCAGAATTCTACAGCAAATGAAATAAACCTATACATGAATGAATATAAATACATGTTTTTTACTATATGTGTAAATAACTCACTAATATGGCCACAGTGGGTAGGTTTTGAATACCCACTTTATCCAACAGGCAACTTGGCACAGGGAAGAATGAATGGAAACAGCGTTCAGGAAGATAATCTGAGAAATGGATATATATTTCTTAGCCACAAATCTTCTTTCCCTATTGTGCACATTTGGGCAAGCCGTGGTAGGGAAGTTCATACTGTCCAGACGGTGCACTGGAATGGGATGTGAGTGAGGCGTAAGGCTTGGCCAGAGCTTCTTGGGGGCTGACATTTATAGAAAGGTTTCCCTCCAGTGCCTGTCCAGGTTGCCAAAGCTCAGTATGGTCATTCATTTGCTGCTTACCTGTCCTTTCAGTCATCTTGGTGTACTTGAGGGGTTAGAGAGATAGAGACAGGAAGAACATTTACGGTATATATCTATTTGTAATATTTATGGCCACAACATAGTTGCCGTCTGCATGGAAAAAAACAGTTCTGGAAAAATACTACATTTCAGCTGTAAATATCCATGCCTCATATTACCTCGCCAAGTTTGTGTTATTAGTTCTAATCATATCTAAAAACACTTAATAGTTTTTATTTTACCATACACTGGCCACAACTAAGTGCTTTAACATGGTTGTTTTGTGCAGGTATACCCAGGACATGATGATGGGACGGTGAGAATCTAGGTAACATTTCATGATTTTATGGAACAAAGATGTTTTAACAGTATTCTAGCAAAACAGCCGGGTGCTATTCATACTTTAGCTTTCAGCGTCAGAGTCTAGTCAATGAAAGATAATAATTCTCACAATTGGATAGAAGAACAGGATGTAGAGACTAAATCTGCCACTTCCCTTGCCCTATTGATATCCCCCTGTGGCCGAATTTGTGAACACAACAGATGCTGTTGATATTTGTGTATCCACTCAGTATGTGTTATGATGAAATGGAACTATGTTTTTCTTGCTTGCGCAGAGCTCTTAACTTGTAAGGCTAACAAAGGCTGCTATAGTTTAATTGTAAATACAGTGAAATCTCGTTATAACGAGGATGGTTATAAGGAGCAGACTGTTATAAGGAGCAGATTTGCTTTGCCAGGATTTTTTCTATACATTTCTATAGTAATAAAACCTCATTATAACGAGCATTTCTAGCTAAAAATCTTTTATGATGAGCAGATTTTTTCAAGATTCAGTAAAATTCATCCCGTCCTATACAGCTGGGTGAGCACCCAGGACTTCCCTTTGATTTCTGAGCCCCCCCTACCGCCTACCTACCCCTCCCCCCCTCCCACAGAGCTATGTATGACCAAAATCGGTTACAAGGAAAGTTGGTTATAACGAGCAAATTGGCCTTGCCAAAAGGTGCTCCTTATAACGAGATTTTACTGTAATTATAATTCAGTTCTTCGTTTTTGTCTCAGATGGTTTCTGAGGACATCCTTTGGACTATGCTGAAGTTCCTCCCTACTTGTTTGACAAATTGTAACACATAAAATACAATTCATGGTTTAAATTAAGGTTCCTCAAAATATAAGAAGATCCACATGAAACATATGTGAGTAAACATGTTTGAATAACATTAAAAAAATTCATAGTGGACTATGTTTCATCGCGTTTCCATAAGAATGTGCACCCTGTGCATGGTGTTTCCATATGAATATGCACCCTGTGCATGGTGTTTCCATATGAATGTGCACCCTGTGCATGGTGTTCCAATACGAATGTATTTTGTAACCTACTGTGCATTTGCTGGTGCTAAAGTTTATGCAAATTGGACTCCATAGAGTAGCCCATTACTACTGTAGGAAGTTACCATAGGAAGTATGATAGATAAAGGTAATGTGAAGAATAAATGGAGCTGTGCAGCAGGTAGGATAGAACCAGAGAGGGATGGTAGCACCCTACAGCATCTCATCTCACTGAATGAAATCACATTGTGCATGACAAGAAAAGAGTTCAACTTCTTTACCTATGTAATCCGCTGACATGTTTCAGAAACAAGTTGAAAGCACTGTATCCAGCAATATTATCTACCAGATAACTAAACTGCAAACCTTTAAAATGCAAGAAGAAGATGACAAAGCTGCATGCATCTTTAAGCAATAAAATCATTTACAATAACAATGCAAAGGCTGCAACCCAATGTGCCTTTACATATTGTGTAATGCATTGTGTCGAGCATTCAAGGCTGATTAAATGTGTGGGATCCAATAGGACATGAGTTCGATATTAAAATAGAGAAAGTTACATTTGGCGAAACTGAGTTACAGGAATTTGATGCTGTTCTGCACACAGAGCAGGATAAAAGGGGAGGAGCCCGAGTTACAACAATCAGACATTAATAACCTTAAATGCACCTTAAAGGCTCAGTGCACAAGAATAATAAAACAATAAGCACTATTGAATCTTCATGGATGAAAAATGGTTGTATGACAAGCAACGTTACAAGTAACTATTGAATGGATAATAATGCCTACAGATGAATACAGCTAGTTCACCCTCCTGAGTAAAACGCTTAGTTTCACTTTGATAAAGCAGAAACCAACGCCTTCCAAAGTGTCTTCTAGAGTTGTTTGAAAGCCCACTCTATCCTACAATGCTTTTGTAGCCTAGTGTAAAATCACACTGAACCTTAAGATGATTTCAGCGCAGAGGAAATGAAGTAGCTTAGTCATGTTGCGGGTAACACACAAGACCTTCCTAGGGCTTCACTACATGGACATATGATATTTACATGTTTTCTAGAGCAAAACAGATCAGCAGAGTTTTGGCAGAACCATTTACCTACATTAGACATAGATTATTCTTTCTTAGTAAATGATTCAGACAGGATTGTCTGGCTGATCATGTTATGCTGATATAAGCGGACCAAACTATGCTGCAGTATTAAAAAAGGCAAAGGGATAGTATACTTACTCACAGTTTATTCAAAAATGAAATGCTGTCCTTAACTAGAATAAAATAATATGTTTAAAATAATATGTTCAACAGTAAAATAAATATCAAATTGATATATGACATTAATGTCTAAGATCAAAGTCTTGAGGCATTTCCTGTAAGGCTATCTGTATTTTTTCATATTGGCACTCTCGTCATAGACAGACAAAAAAATTAATAAATCTGATAGCATTAAAATACACTTTTTTCTTTTGTGTTGTAACTATCTGTGGTCTACATATGGACTGTGCTTCACTCAAATCAACTCTTGAGGTCTGATCTAGCATGGTTCAATATCCACAAAGTGACCATTAACACCCACAGCAGTGGGCTGAGGCCTACATCCGGCTTCAACCTTCTTACTTAAGGCAGTTCAGAGCAAAATTCTATTTAAAGTGGTCTCTCAGCATAGAACAGATGCTCGGTGTCTAAAATAGTGTCTAGGTGAGCTAGTTAATGTGTTCATTAGGCAACCTGAGACACATGGGTAGCCACATAAGCAAATATACCAGGGAGGATGTTACCTACTGCTCCTTACACATGGTGGCTGTCCAATCTACTTAAAGAGAATGTCCTGCACCATAAAATAAACCCACCACAGTATTGTCTAGACATTGCATCCAAGCAGCAGAGTGAGCTGGAAGAATGGCACAAGCTGACAGTGAAGATGGATGGAGCCAATCAAGACACAGCCAGATATTGACAGGACAGGGGGCTGGTCTAAAGGTGCCCAATATGAGGTCACTGAGTTAGTCCCCTGGGTAGGACTTTCTAAAGCTCCCTATGTCACAATCATGTCACACCCTTAGCTAACACCCCATACCCCCCCCTTTTTTTTTTCCTTGCCCCCTGTCCCTACTTTACCCAGATCAACATTTCCTTTTGTAACCTACCTCAACATGACTCGTTGAAATCTCTGGGGAGAATTACATGGAGTGCTAAGCAGTTTTAGTAGTTTAGCTAAGTAGTTTTAGTTCCTTCATCAGCATGCATTAACTCTCAGCAGCCTCTCCCTATTCAAAAAAGATATATATCATATGCCTCAGACTTGGGACACTATAATTAAAACCCTGTATGCATATTTATTTTCAATGGATGCTTTTAACCAAACCCTTACATAGGTATGTGGTGTTGCCTAAGTTAACAGATTCATTGATTATTGATAGAATACTGCATAGGGGAACATAACAGTGATTTAAACATTGGCCTCAACACATTTCCCTTTATCTATTCCAACCAAAAACAAGAAATAGTTTTGAGCATTCTTGTGTTTCTCATTCCCATCACAGATTCCCCTCAAAGCTATTACAGATATTATATGCATTGACTCACAACCATAGGGGCTCCAAGAGCAGTATTAGAGTTACAAGAGAAGTATTTGATGCATACTTCCTGAAGTCCAACCATTGATATATAACAAACTTCATGGCTCAGATCTATCAAACCACAATTGCTTTTAGCCCTCAGTTATATCCCTCACCTCTGTGCCTGAGGGACTCACAACATACCTCCTGGATTGTCTTGCTCTTTAGATGCACATTCCATTAGTACCTGTCAATATATCAACTTGGTAGATTAAAAATTCAGAAGACAATTTATAGATTGGCACTTTTTGGTGACTTCATTATTCTATCCATACTATCCATAATAATATTATGTTTTATCCTGACACTCACACTTGACATTAATATATCTCTTCTATGCCTCCTGCCTTGGACACATTAGGCCTGACCTTCAGATGCCCATTTAGGATAAACAGTGTTTACATGTTTATATGTGCTTTGACCTTTTACCCAACACAATTACCCGGGCATTGCTCTAACCTACGTCAGACTTGTTTCTGAAGTACATCTAGGTCTAAGACACAGCTCCAGGAAATTTTAAAGGGGTACCTATTGATGTCAGCTATGGTGCTGACATGAATACGACAGTCTAAATGAATGAAACAAAAAGACAATATGTCTTTCAGCTTTAACCCTCAATTCAAGAAACAGGGGTCATCCTGCTAGTTTTCTTTGATGCCTAAAGTCTGGTTTCTGACCTGTTGTAAGAAACATATGCAAAAGACTCTTCTGTCACAATATCAGAATGTTAATTATTTTTAATGAATAGACCTTTGAAATATATTGACAGAATTCAGGTGAACTCTCCAAGTTATAATCTAGGAAAACCTGGACAAACTCTGGTACCTGAAGTATAGCAGCTGAGGAAACTAAACTTTGAAGTATATTTTTATGTGTATTCTTTACTCACATACCAGAACGCATTCATTACATATGGCTGAAGAAACTTTTCCCAGTCAATTGATAGAGGATTGTGTATTCAATGGGATTACATATCAAGCAGAGGGGTATGGCAGCCAAAAAAATGTACTTGATCTTCTCCTTTTTACTGCACCCCTCTATACTGAATACCCCCCTACCATTAAACCTGCATATTGGTGCAAGGTATCCCCCAGACACATTGAACATATAGAGGCAGTGTGTAGAGACTGTGGGCCATCCATCCATCACCTTAGTGTGCTGTCCCTTCCTGCAGGGTGACACATTGTACCCTGCTGTTGTGGCTGCATGTCCTAAGCTGTAGAATAAGTCAATAGGAGACATGTTCCTTGAAGGTCAGAAAGGCTTTTGATGAAGGGAAGCAAGATTTGCAAGAAGAGAGAAGAAAAGGAGATGAAAATGATAGAATGAGCAATGAAGAAGAGCACAGCACAGTTTTTTTCTTAGTTTGGGTCTTTATTTCAGAAAGGAGGATGGAATAATAGCAATAAGAATGATCATCTACCAATGCCAATATTAATCAAGACATTTTGACTTTCATCAACCAGCTCATTTCAACTATAAAAAAATCATTTCCACAGAATTCAGATTGTTTCAATTCTGGTTGGAGCTGATTTGAACAACAGTTTTTTGAGTGTCCTCAATGTTACCTAACCCATGTTTGTGGAGGTTTTATTTAATCCTCATGTTTAGAAACCAAATTCTAATAACCAGGTTTTTTAACATTTCCCTCAGAAACTGTTATTCTGGGTTTCATCACAGTTTTCCCGGAGGCTAAAAAAAAGTAGTGTCTGGCTTTAAATCAAATTATCAGCCAAAATTAAAAGGAGGAAACCATGGCTAAAGGAAAGCAGGACTTCCCTGTTCTTAGAAAGACAACACACAGGGCTTGTGTGGCTAGGTTTTAAAAGTTAGAGCTGTCTGAGCTTGAGGTTAGAGGAGATATTTATTCAATTTGTTATGCTTCCACCATCTCAAAGGATGGTATACACTTAAAAGACAGACTAAAAAAAAGACTACCTAAAAGATTGTTAGAACCACCATCATTAAAACCAATAATTCAATTCTTAATTGTTTTAAAGCACTTAGTGCAACGTTCTATCCTTTTATTACTTAGAATTAGTTCATGATGTTTATCCTGACTCGATTGTGATGGGTTTCTACATAAATTGAATTAGATATGAACATGACCAATAGGACATTGACCTGGGATCCCTGGATGTAAGAATATTACTCCAGTTTGTTAAACTTGATCCCTGTCAGCTAATAAACTTATAAATGGAGATGTGGTGGGCATGTTTTCTAATACATTTGAGTATTCCCAGTAATCAGCTTTCTGGCTGGTTTCCCCGGAATTGAGGCTAGGTAGGTGCTCTCCCGCGAGAGGTGCTCATTTATTTGTATAATATAATGGTGGCAGGTATCAATCTGAGCTTGGACCTCTGGATATTTATGTGAATAATACAATAGTGTCTGGCTTTAAATCAAATTATCAGCCAAAATTAAAAGGGGGAAACCATGGCTAAAGGAAAGCAGGACTTCCCTGTTTCTTAGAAAGACAACACACAGGGCTTGTGTGGCTAGGTTTTAAAACAATTTGTGACCCCTTCTGCGGGGGGGGGGACCAAAAGCTCTCGCGAAAATCCACCGACCCCCCCCCTGTTGTTAAAAAATGACCACTCCTTACACTAATATTGATATCTCATTTCCGCTACTCACCACCAGTGATGTTAATTTTGGGTATCAAAACAGAATATGATATTTGTTTGCTTATGAGTAGAACATTCTGACAAAACTTTAACAGACTAGGGAAGCATTAGTAAACTTGAGACTCCATAAGAGACTCATAATAATACAAATTATATTGTAGTTGCTACACCTATGACAATCTTTGTCTTAGTCGTGACCTTTGATTCAAAAAAGAGTGACAACCGACCAGACATGAAAGCAGGATTGCTAAGGAAAGAAGGCGACATCATCTTCAGTATTGATGAGTGCTGGAAGTATTCATAGGACCTCAGGTCCTCCTACACTCACACTGAAGGCTATTACCATTGACCAGCTTAAACGATGATAATGCTTGTATATCTTGGTCTAAAGAGTGCATGGAGGCCCTATTTTTAGATCACCACCTTGGATTCAATTATTTCAGTTCTTGCTTTACATAGATCTATCTACAGCCTATCACATTCCTAGGTCATTTTACTAATCAAATGCGTAGACTCCTTACCATCATCAGGGGGGTTAATAATGCAATAAGGTGAAGGAGCTAGGGGATGAGCTGCATGCTGAAGTGTACATGTGCCTAGGTGGCTGCCAGACTGTCAGCTTCAGGAGCAGATCATACCAGGGGGAGCAGAAAGAATTAAATCATTATAAGGCTTGGAATGGATGATGATTGACATATAGCAACCTGAATCAAGACTATGCGAGGGTATGTCACTGTATAGGGTAATCGATAAAATAAGCTACTACCCAAAAACTGATATTGAGGGCGGGTGAAGTATACATGAAGCTGTGCAGCAGGTAGGGTAGAACCAGAGTGGGATTACAGCCCTCCTACAGCATCTCATCCCATAGAAAGCATCTGAGATTGCTTTAGATGTCTCCTAACGTGTGGTTATCTCCATTAACTAAAACCATGTAATGATGAAGCTATATTTGATTCAATATCCCCGTAGCTGCTAATGCAGCCTCTTTACCACTTCAATGGTTTCCTGACCCCAAACAATCCTCTCATCATTGCATATAGAGACACAGATTACTGGTCATGTATCCTAATACATCACCATAAACCATAATCCAGCATATTCTGCATGTGGGTTAAGTGATGCATAGACCCCTCCATGATTGGCTTCTGGTTACAGAGTACCAACTTTTTCCAACATCAGTCTCACTTAACCCTTAGAGGCAGTCTAGAGCTTTGACAATGTCGTCATGAAACAGGAATGCCATCCTGGTGTGTAATTTGTGATTTGGCATCAGGCCAAGCTTAATGAGTTATTAAAACAGTATGAATATTTTTTGAAGAAACCTACTGTCTCTGCACCCTGAGATCGTTTTCAGGTTGGATATTATGCTTTTCTGACATTGGCTTTCCTGGCTGTAGATATTATTGAGAAGCATTAAGATGGCACAGTAAAAGAAAGGGGGGCACCCACACCAGACACGCCACCTGGTCATGGCTTTGACTTGACACATGCTACGCACATCTCAGTATATCATCAACGCACCAGCATGATTCCGTTAGGAACTGTTTATACTATTTTAGTGCATGAGTGAAACAAACCATATAACAATGGTAGCATTGGTGAGACAAACAGATCAGGCGCAAAGCTTAAAACATCCACCTACAACTGTAATACTTTTAGGGTGCCTGGTACACATTTCTCTTTATTATATTTAGTAATTATTCAATAGCTGTAAGGTTATGGGTGTAAACAGCCCATGTAAATTTAAAACATGGCCTTTCAGAGGAAGCTAACTGACACTAAACCTGTACTAAAAAAGAATATGTGAGAGCCTGGGTGATTGGAGTGCACAGTAAAGTGTCCACAAAAGTTTGTGGACAGAATACATTCCTGAACTTTACTCTCAACTGTGATAAATTTTCCTGAACATAAAGGTGTGACCTAGAGGCTAGCACGGCACAGTTCCATTTTCTGTATAAATATTACAGCAAAGACCTTTAACACAAACCCTGCCTCACACTTAAGTGCATACAGTATACAATGTATACTTAGGATGCAGTGACAAAAACATGACTATAGCATAGGGCTATGTCTCACCTGACTTAGCCAATTTTATTGTTTTTGACTGAGTGTCATGTTTGACCAGGTGCCATGTTTGAACAGGTGTCATCTTCTGTCTCCTGATAGATCTTTTAGGGCAGGGGTAGATATATATGGAGATATAACCACTGCTATTGTCTTCATTTTATTCCTTAGATACTTGAATCTTTGTTTTTTTGTGGACGGTCAAAGATGGCACCCAATCCGAGACTTTCACATTGGCCCAATCTGGTGAGACACAGCAATATATAGTGAGTACCTGATGATAATTACAGGCAAAGGATGACAGAGAAAATGTGATAAGAAATCTAGCATAACACTCGCTATCCTAGTGAATTACAAGCAGTGTACAAAAAAGCAATGGCTGCTAATGTCTTCAACAGCTACTTTGTTCAAGCTCTCAGATCACAATGACAAGGGAACCTGTCGGAGGGAGTGTTAACAAGAGCATACAGTATAATGTACTGTACATTTAGCAGCCTTTACACTGCAAAAGCACAAAAACAAGGGCACATCTTATATACTTGTGTGTACTTATTAACAAGAGCCTTTAGTGGGATGCAACATAAGTTTATGCATCATCAACAATCCCAAGATCATAGTTAAAAGAAAAAAGGATCATTCTAAAACATTGTTGTAAAAACAAGGATAGTTGTGTAACCTATGACCACAACTTGAAAAAGTGCCCTAGGAAATGTCGAGCATTCTATAACAGAACATTATGCAAAGCAACTTAATCTACTCTTTTTTTATAACCTTGATAGAATTACCAAATAAGCCTCCTCTATACATTTCATTAAAGACTGTTAGGTTAATAAAGGATCACAGGACATATGAGCATATGTAGCCAACTGCTGTTGTAGCTCATTTTTACAAGAATACACTTTGTTCTGGGTTCATCTAGCTGTGCAATGATTTTTTGAAGTTTTTTAGTTTTAGTATCTAAAGATCTTCCCAGAGTCATGGTCATAATGATTTTACCTTTAGGTAATACATCAATTCCCTTTAGAGTTCATAGGGTGAGTCAAAAGCAGATCTAGACATAGTGTAGTCCAGGCCTCAGCTATCTGGTTTTCATGTTTGGCTTACTCCCGGGATTCAGTATTATAGGGATGCTCTCCTGTCCAATCTAGCATGGCCCCTATATCCACAAAGTGGCTGTTTATGTGGCTTGACACCCGGAGAGGGCTATCTTAGTGACTTTACAGCCACCAGGGCGTATTTAACCTTCTTGTGACTGTTTTTAAGGGTTGTATCTGGCTTCAACATCCTTATTTAAGGCAGCTCAGAGTGTGATTCAATTTAAAGTTGTCCCTTGGGCCGCAAGAGCAGCTTTGTTCCGAAAATGCGCCTGGGTGAGCTAGTTAATCTACTCACCAGACAGGAGGTATTACTAAAAAGCTGATACACCCAGGAAAGAATATTAACTGTGCTCAACTTTGCAGACCGAAAAATATGTGATAAAAAAGTGTGCTAGATTCAACCTAGAAGTAATGTACTAACTAGCCTATATCCTCTCATCAAGGTGGATTGGAAGCATGATTCCTAATGAGTCTTAACTAATGAGCAGTACAGCTAGAATATAGTGGTAAGTGCTTTTTGCTACCAAGAGTGTTAATGCCAAACGTGATTGCTATAGGCTGCTTATCTAAGATAAATCTATGCTTTCTTGATGCTGGTAACTGATAATGCTCCAATCTACGACCAATCATGGTTGCTCTGATGGTCCCTAGCAGCCAATCTTGATCACTAAACATCCCATTCTTGAGAAGAGCCTAGCACAGGACAGCACCGTACAATACAACCCCCGGGAAATCTCCATAAGCCTTGTTGCATGCCAATACTGGCAAACAAGGTACCCTGTAAGGCCATTCAATGTGTTTTGGACAGGCAGAGGGTAAAAGGTCTACGTTCAGTTTGACAGAGTAGAGGGTTCTGGCCTATTCAGTTAATCAGATATCTGACAACCATCTAGCTCCTTCATTGTGGCTCCGTTTGTTGCATCTTAAGATTTGCCGTGCAAGACGGGCTTTAGATAAGTGCTTCTATTTCATCAGCACGCCAGTGTGCTCTTTTTGTAGTGCACAGGTTACGGGTACATATGCTCATAGACAACTCGCTTGCCAATCGTGGAAAAATGGTGCCCACACAATATAGTTTTTTCACAGCTTTCCCTTTGGGCTTTGTAGCGGGCTTTTTGGTTGGCTTGGATGTTGTAGTAGGAGGTGGAATGTAGGTTGGGTCTTTCTTTTTGTCATCACGTTGTACGGCTTTCACCTTTTTGTTGTTGGGGGGGAGCACCAGTATTTGTATAATGTTTGCTAGAGGGAGCTCTACCCATCTGCCTCATCTGACTTCATTGTACCATGTTAAACTAAAAAAGAGAGAGAGGCCAAGAGATTAAAAGGATAACCTAATGTATATCAACAGTATATTGTCCCTCCCCCTTCCCACTTTTCACATATTTTAGTTCAGAACGCGACAGCAGTATATATCATTAAATCATAGAGCATATTGTACTTCAGGTCAAAACGCCCATCCATTCTGTTTCATTCCCATACTGATGCTACGTTGTACAATGTGTACTGGTACATCACACATAACAATAGTCTATTGATGAGCCTTCATTACATTTCAGTCTCTATGGAGATTAAAACCTTGCATTATTGTTCTACGGTGGCCTTTATGATATTAGCCACAGTACTGTCAGTTGATTACATAATCAGTAACCCTCTCACCGCCAGATTTCTCTATAGTATTTACAAAAAAATGTTGAAAAATTAAAATGAGGTGTTGCCATGGTTACTCCTTGAGCGTTCTTTGTAAATACAAATAGAATGTTGGATGTAACAGAGGATGTCATGAGC
The DNA here is from genome assembly GCA_947462335.1 of Harmothoe impar. Taxonomy (NCBI): domain Eukaryota; kingdom Metazoa; phylum Annelida; class Polychaeta; order Phyllodocida; family Polynoidae; genus Harmothoe; species Harmothoe impar. The sequence continues at coordinate 79,486,777 of OX381708.1, forward strand.
TTTAATGTGATACTAAACATGGGGTGCTTTGACTAGAACTTGTGAGAAAATATTTTCCTCAAATTTGGGTAATATTTTTTCATGTAGCACAGTAGTTTCGATGCTGGCTGATGGTGGGAGGGTTAAGGATTTCTTTTCATCCCACCTTTGACAAATGTTAGGAAAGTGTAAAATAAGTTTGGAGGCTTTCACCACGGTCAATACCATTGAGCGGGATTTTTTTACATGGAGAATGAGGTGTGGGGGAGGGTTTTGCCAGAAGTGACACTGCATGCATTGATATTTCACTCCACTGCTGGAAAGGAGGAGGGAGCAAGTGAGGTACATGTAGTAGTTTGGGAGGGGAGTTGTACTAGAGAGGATATTATGAAAGATTCTGCCCATAATTACCAAGAACTTAAGGTCACAGGTCAGTCTGGTTTCATAATTAAAGTAACAAGAATTGCGGTTGTTGCCGCGTAAAAAAATGCCTCAGGCATTTTTATACGCGGCAACAACCGCAATTCTTGCATTTGAAGGAACATAATGTCTACATGGTTGGTTGGTATATTTGTAGGGGACCCATTCAAGACACCATATAAACAGGGCGGGAGGATGATATAACTGACAGATGTGACACGACAGGGGAAAACATGCCATTACAGGGATTTAGTGTAATATACAGCCACTAGGTGGCCACCAGTGCAGCAGCACTAATAGAACCATTGAATTCCTTTGATCCATGTTAGGGGGGGGGGGGGTAAGTTCGATTATAATCAACCTCAGGAGCATGGAAATGGGTGTTGCTAGGCAGATAAACAATTAGAATAGCTGTTGCTAGGCAACCAGCTGTCTTAGCAACAAACTAATAGAACCATTGAATTCCTTGGGTCCATGTTAGGGGTGCTAGGTAGGATTATAATCAACCTCAAGAGCATGGAAATGGGTGTTGCTAGGCAGATAAACAATTAGAATAGCTGTTGCTAGGCAACCAGTCGTCTTAGCAACAAACTAATAGAACCATTGAATTCCTTGGGTCCATGTTAGGGGGGGGGGAGGTAAGATTATAATCAACCTCAGGAGCATGGAAATGGGTGTTGCTAGGCAGATAAACAATGATAATAGCTGTTGCTAGACAACCAGCTGTCTTAGCAACAAACCAATAGAACCATTGAATTCCTTAGGTCCATGTTAGGGGGTAAAGTATGCTTATGATCAACCTCAGGATCGTAGGTTGATTAATATTAATTTTATCATTATATGCAAAAATTTGTGTTGTGACACCTTAAAACAAAATGGCGGCATCCTTACTGACTTCCTGTCAAATGAAAACAATATAATGCCTCAACCTGGTAGTTCGCATGCTCACCACCAGGGCCCCTCCGGGGCCTTTCGGCCTTAAAAAAAGGGCATACCAGCAGATGTAAAGGGCAGAGCCAGGCAGATAAAATATAAATGAAACCCATCTTAAGTAACAGTGGTTATTGACAGATAGAGAGGGAGTAATGTGTTTTTTGGTGCACCTTAGTTTGGCATCTATCTGACAGCAGCAGGAGGTGATTGCTGCATGATAAGGGTTTCCTGATGCCGCTGTCACCATTAAGGTTGGGTCAGGGTCAGCGAGTCATGGAGCTGTCATCAGCAGTTTTGTTGGAAAACTGGGAACTTTAGGGCTTTATTCTGTGGTAAGGCTTAGTGTGATTAATACTGTCAGATTAGCCTGGGGTGGGGATAGGGATTAGCATGCACACCAGCCATAATACACTAGTACTTATGAGCTGGGTGACAGATGGTGGGTGGAGTAGATGTGAATGATAGCCTGTGGGATTAAGGTGCCCTATCCTCATCACAGTAGCACACACATCTGCTTTTCAGTTTAAAGCACTAGTCACAATGGAGCAGTAAGGTCAGTGGTTGTGACATATGTTTGAGGGCGATCAGTTCAAAAATCTGTCGGGTTGGTTCTTTTTGATGATCATCATGAATCGCATTAGACATGGTGCTCTCCAATTCTTAGATAAAGAGCAAGCATATAACTTTAGACTTACTTCAGACTTCAGGCTAATACATTCATCTTAATTGACAAGTGATTCTTTTTCTATCAACAGGCACTCAAGTCAATCTGCATGAGATGATAATGAGGCAAAAAATGAGCTACTGAAGACAACATATCAATAGATACATCTTCTAACTTCAGAGACATGGGGCGCTTGATAGTCTCTAAGATCCCCCCGGTAAAACACCTACAAATGACTTTGTTGAGTCAAGAATTGTGAATTAACAATTCTTGTAGTGTCCCTGCCCTTTTAAAGACTATTTTTATTTGCTCCCAATATAGTGTAGACTTCATTAAGGCAAACAGGAAGCATAAGGATTGACTTGACAGGGTCAGTCACCTCTTACATTTGCTGCCCTGACTGCCTCAGCCTTTACTATAAAGCGGTATATGTCAGTGCTTCACCAATTAATTTGATCATGTAGTACCACGCCTGACGGAGCAGTGTGACCCCCAAACTCCTTGACTGTAGGGTGTGGTTTTAGTCAACAGCTGGTTCATTGATCAGTTGGCTGAGTGGCTGCATTACTGACTGAATTATTCTGACAGTGTCGGTAGTTCTACCAATTTAACACATAGTTAAACTAACTACAGACATACATTTAGGTGTTGGACACATTCTGCACACCTCTTAAGGTCTTGATGTTCCCAGGGCCCTCAGCTGTACAGGCATCATTAAAATGCTGACGGACACACAGTGAGCTGTTAGGCCCTGGACAAAACTCTGTGCAGCCCTTTAGCAAGAGTCAGTACTATTGGCCTGATACATCGCTCTAAGCGTTTAATGGGTTCAATCTGTATTCAAGGAGTGTCCTGTGCAGTGACAATTGCATTGTCTGGCCAGTGCCTCTTGAGTACCGGGTAATGCTAGAGTGGAGGCTGCTAAGAAGGACGGGTACAGAAGGGGAAAGATGAGCATTAGGAGAATAGAGCAGTAGCATATTCCCATACTGGCCTGTGTTCCTGGTCTTCAGTCTTAAGAAGCAACATTTAGGGAATATTACATTGAAAGGAAAGCTGAAAAACAACTTTGGCAACTGAAATGTGTCATACTAATAGCAAATCACTTATGTGAAAGATAAAACCACAATTATAACTTCAATCGTCTTAAGTCTTCATATAACATCCAGTAGGATAGTAATGTTTAGAAAATATTACCATCCAAAGATGAAATGAAATTAACCATATTTTTGTATGTATTTGGATGACGGACCAATCCAATGTGTCATATACAACCGGCCATCTGGGACCTACCCCAGCAAGTGCCTTCAGGACCACCATATGTGGTGCAAAGTCTAAAACTTGTTTATTTTTTCAATCTAGAGGTTACATTCTCTAAGGGAGCCTGGAGACATAACAAAGAGCATGGCTCGACTTACTGGTGTCCTTCAGCGAACACTGTTAGTCTTAACGTAGTTACGTTCCTTAACATAAATTTTGTTTTGTAACAGCCCCCAGGTGTGGGAGGAGAGTTAGCTGAGAGTAAGGACCAGGCAATTGGGAAGACTAGATAACATAAGCAGACATGATGTAACCAACTCCAGCAGTTCTTGCTTTCAAAATTGCTTTCAAAATGACTCTGTTTTAGTTAAAGGGAGTCCACCTCATCTTCGACTCTCTTTGTAAAGGGAGTCTAGCTTATATTTGACTCCCTTTATGAAGGGAGTTGTACATTGATTACAATGCAGTCACCTTTGCTCTATACAATATGTCTAATGGCTGTTGCCAGAGCTCATCTTTCCATATTATATTGTTGCAAGGTCTAACAGGGATATTTATTCAAGATCCCTGAATGCACATTAGTCAATATGAATGAACATCTGAATTGCTATGGATTTAACCTTTTTGTATGCTCACAAACAGGGTGTCTATGAACAGGGTGTCTATGAAAGGTCATATACCTTAGATATCATGTTATGCTAGAACCATGACCCAACTCTTAATAAGAGCTAACACTAAATATTCATGCTACAACTGTTCATAGTAAGGTGATTATGAATATTCATGAGGTGAGATATATATATAGATGTGAGCCTCCAGATTAATAGCCCTTTGAGCATAGTGCTACCACCTAGCAGGACATAATTATTAGAACCAACTGTTTTATGACTCCCTTCCTATATGCCTAGACTCCCCTTGCCCCTTAAGAGAGTCCACTTAAGGCTGACTCCCTTTTTGAACGGAGGCAAGAGAGATGTGCTTTAACCAAAGGCAGTCAGTATGTTCTGACCCTCTCCTAAAGGGAGTCCAGGTCAGCTAGACTCGGTTCTGACTTCGAAATGACTCCCTTCCCTTTCTCTGTGTAGCCATAGTATTGCAATGATCTGCACATCTCTCCAGCATAGGTATGTTGGAAGGCAGACAATGACATTTGGCTTGTCATTGTAGTCTGCTAGACTAAGAGACAAGGGCTTTCCGTTCCGTCTATGTTCTTATCTGCTTAGCTTACAAAGTGTGCATGTCCATGGACCGTTTTGTCTTTGAGACTGTTTAGTCACTGTGAATTTTCTTAGATGCAGTAAAGGAAATCCCAACCCCCTGATGCCTTATAATCTGTCGCTCCCTTGGCCACTGTCAGCCCCTTTCAAATTATAAACATGTGTCCATCTACAACATATCCGTCCCTAGGGTTGTCACTACAAAGTATCAGACACACCCTGAGCTCAGTGATGTGTAAGTTCCAAGTAGGATGATATACATAGATAACAAGCAGCAACAGAAAACAAACAAAGCTGAGGTAGGCTTTTTGTTCCAGGGATATGTTGTTGTACATGTAAACGAAAGAGACTTGAGAATGAATAACACATTGTTGAGGTAAACCACTCAAGTATTTGTGCATGTGCATTTAATAAATAGACGAAGGCCCATCAGGTTGGGGCCAGGAACATGTTATTAGAACTTACTAAATACATAGTACACCCTTTCCATTGGGTCTGTACCAAGATTAAGGTACTGTGCACCAACTTGGGCTGTACCATAATCTTGGTACACCTGGTGTGTTCACTGGACCATGACCCCTGCTCATGCAGGTAAATGGGCCAATCACAGCCCAGTACTCATGTACCTTACCTGTGGTCACTGTGCATGTAATTAGTGGGGTCACTGGGGGACTAGGGAAACCACTCTACTATTTATACTTATCTTTACATTATATGGCTTATTTACTACATTATCAAACATCACTTATTGAAAACAAAAACGTCATTTTGTGGGCCTTAATCAATGATTTCATCCGATGGGTTTATTTTTATTAGCAGATTTAACAAAAAAAAATAGCAAACAGATTTTACTAAACCTTTACTGAAGGAAAATATGTCGAAAAAGCCATTTCTAAGATAATATTCTGATTTTAGTTATGAAAAAGGGTGAATACATAAATTATAGACCTCTGCTTCCTATAGTGGCATCTAAATTATGCATTTTGGCATGGAAATATGAGAAAAGTGACAATAAATGAGTGTATCAAGTTCTTCCGGTAATAGCAGCCGTTTTGTTAAGGCTCTTTTTGTCTACAAGAGGGAAAGCTGGCCTGGAGAGACTTATGGGGATGGAGATTTGGTTTTAGTTTTGCTTATGTCTCCTCTGCCAGTGTTTTGATTTCCCATTTTTTTGTATCAAATCTCCAACAGGGGGAAACAGCTGTTGTGGTTGTGTGGACGTCCTTGTGCTGAGAATGACAGTACGCAGGGCTTGTGTGGCTGATGAATTAACAATTAAAGCCTGTTGTTCTTTTTTTGTTAAATATCTGAATATATATACACAACCTTTCTTGGATATATACTGATGTTAAATAAGTTTAACTTCACCCAAATCTATTTCAATAAGAGACCTTTTAAATGCATTAGAACCATACTCAACCTGAATCACATTATTCTGAAAGGCCCATCAAGAGTCTGACAATATGGGAAAATTAGTTAGTGATGCCTGAGGTGTGAAGGTTAAAGGATAATCCCTGCTTAATCTGGTCCTAATCCAGCCTCCCCTCTAATCTGTCAGCTTACTCTCTCCCACTCATTGCATCTAACCTCACAGCTGGTACACCCCTGTAACAGCAGCCAATGCTAGTGTCGTAGAATCCAGGCCCCGAAAGGATTTGCAAATACTTTTTTTTTAATGCTTTGTATATTCGGGTTTTCGAATGTCAGATGCCTGATATCTCACATTGTCTTGTTGGTTAAGGTGATCAGCCTTCATACATATTTGCTCCGTATATCAGAGTTTAAATTGTCAGCACAGATAGTTTCTGTGACTACCTAGATGGCAAGTCTTTTTCTGTTTGACAAGGTCAATGAACTTTCAAGTCAGAGGAGGGAGGATAGGGAACAAGAAAGAGAAAGATGAATGACATGTTGATGGGTCATTACAATTCAATGGCAATGTCAAAACCTTTTATCATTCAAGTAACATTTTTTCTGAATGCCTAGGAGGGAGTTTTCAGAATTTTCAGCTCCAGCAATAACACAGCAATAACATCAGATCTCTTATTGAAGTAGAGGGCATGTGGTAGGGTGCTGTTACAATATGTTTGATCAGCCAACCAGCAAGCAACAGGGCGGAAGGATATGACACAAGACACAAAAGAAGGCACCGTTTTCTGATCTGTATCTGGCCTGATCTGAACCATTGACCTGGAGTCTTGGCCTTAAGTGACATTCACACTTTTGTCGTAATTGAATTACATCTAGCTGTTGTGAAATGATTTTGGTTGAAAACCCCGACTATTCTACAAACCAAACTATCTAGAAACTATACTATGCCTACATGCTGTACCGCCATCCAACTGGCTGGCACTAAATCACCACAGACTGTATTCAGTTCTGCTTTATGCCTCAATGGAATGGCTAATGCGCCTGGAGCATGCATGTAAAATGTTTGAAATCTAAAAGTATAAGAAGCTACATACAATTTGACACACTGCCTATTATTCCACAAGTTTCTGTAGCTTTAGGGTTTTGTTTCTAGGTAATGACATATAAACATTTGCTTAATAAAATCAGGCAATTTATGACTTATGAACGAGACAGATACAGCCCTTGTGTTATCCATGATATTGTTATTAACATATCTGACACTCTATAGTTTATTATCCCCATATTGCGCCAGGAATTCCCCAGCAGCCATTCAATAATCCTACACCAGGTCATGAAGCTGGTTGTTCTGCGTCCGGAATGTTGGCTGTTATAGGATCTCATCTTCCCACAATGGTATTGAGACCTGGAGATGGGTATTCTGAGAATGATTACAGATATTTGTCAAATAACTGACAGAGCTATTTTATCTCCTTGGTTCTCTGGAAGTGTTATATGAGCGCTTCTCTATACTAGTGTATGAGCAAGGTATTTGCTGTGAGCATAACACATTTTTCTCCAAAACATTATTGCTTTTCTCTCATTCAGTGTGCAGCTGATAAAGGCAGCTATATCAGTATGGCTACCGTAAAACCTCGCGTATAGGCCGCGGCTTGTACCCTAATCAGATCGCTTGTGCGGTTTATAAATAGGATCGCCACAGAGTCAGGGTGTGGCTTATACGCGAGTTTTTGCTCCTATAGTACAGTATAAAAGTCGCCATAATCAGATCACTGGTGCGGCTTATAGGATCGGCCCAAAGTTGGGGTGCGGCTACTACGCAAGTTAGGCTTATACGTAAGGTTTTACGGTATGATTTGTTGAAGTAACATATAATATAGGAGTCATACATTTATATTATTGTCATGCACTATGTTTTACCACCCCATGAGAGCGGTCACATATTGAGGACAGGTGAGATGATGGCATTAGTATTCAGGGTGTTATATTAGCTGAATGAATGTGCTGGAGACTACAATGAGCAGAAACTGCTGCTGGTCTTTGTTGGACCTCAAGATATGTGATTTGGTAACCCCCTTTAACTTAACTGAGCTCTTCCAGCTGAGACTTCAGTTGGTGTAAGTTGGTTTTAGTCTCATTCAGGCCCTGCTCTCCCCTTTGCTTATCCTGTGGGGAGCAGTTCAGATTGAGTTAGTCTATCTCAGCCTGCAGGAATGCAAACTATGTAATTCCCTTGTAACAATCTGGGTACAAAGTTTTGCTAGAGGTTATATTACTATGCCAGCATCATTCCCATGTCCAGCAGTATTTTCGATAATTAATGTGCTGATCTATGAATAATACAAAGGAAGTGCAAAATTGAATATATCTTACTGAAAGTAACTGAGAAGCTTGACTTTATTAGGCTAATTAATAATCTAGCTAGAGGGCAATCAGGTGTATCATAGATTGTAAACAGGAGATGTTTAATATATAAAACCTAATAACCAGAAGTACATCTGCATGGTCTCTGTGCTTGAGGGATAAGAACAGACATCTTGGAGGAGTCTTGCTCCATGTGGATTGATAATTTGCCTCTACACTGATTAAAATGAATTCAAATCAATTTAGCAAACACTTTATAATCTGACTTCATTGCATAACAACTTGTCTCCCATCAATATTTAATTTGCTACCATCCTGTGTTAAATATGTTATGCTTGTCTCATCCTCAACTCTGAATTTGTGTTGAAGCTATTCAAAATCATACTTGAAAGCATCTACAGCAGCAATTAAATTACCATTGTAGTCACTTTATGGTACTTCAATTATATTTTCTCAATATTAATTTCCTGACATCTTCATCCTGATTACTCTAGTCCTCATTCAACTTCGGAATCAGTCCATGATTGAGGTGTCCTAAAAACAAATGATTTAAACCAGAGAGCCATTAGAGTGATTGCTTAGCCCCACGTTTGCAGCTGTTTTTGTCAAGTATGAAATTCATTTCAATTGCCACATTTTTTAGTATTCACAATAAAATCTGTAAACCAAGTATTGTGTAACTTTTTTTGTCCCCAAGACTTGTGCGTCTGGGTTTAAATTAAATTATCAGTAATTATCAAATCTCCTACTGGGGGAAACCAAATTATAGCCTTGTGCATCTGAGACAAATAAAAGCAGTATTAAAGCACTGCCTCCTCCCATCCCCATGTTTAAACAGGCTGTGGTGGTTGTGTGGATTCCTCGTTCTTATAAAGACAACACACAGGGCTTGTGCGGCTCTGTTATGTTGCGGCCTTTTGTATTCAGCATGTATCTAACTGTAGACATGATGAATTAACAGTTAAAGCCTGTTGTCAATATATACACAACTGTTCTAGAATTTATATAAGTATGACTTTTCCCAAGATTTATTTCAATTGGAGACCTTTTAACGTTTTGAAATTCTTGTACTTGATCTGAAATGCTTCTCACCCGTAAATGTAGGTGATGGGCCTTTTAGACGGAATTAATGAAGACATGCCATAACACTGAATGAAGAATCTTCTGACCAACCATTTTCAGGCAGATTTAGCATTTCATGCCAATTGTTTGCCCCCCTTTCTGAGGTGTAATTCACTGAAAGACTCAAAAGAATTAGACAAACCAATTAGAATTGAGGAAAATACAGAGTATAAAACCTATAGGGCTGAGCATCAACTACAGTTGATGCCATGGGGGGCCGAGCATGGACTATAGGCAGCTCTATAGCCAGATACAGGAACCGGAAGAATGCTGTAGCGATATAATTAGATGGTTTGGATGCAATCTGAGCAATGTGAATTGAAATCCTGTCTTTTACTATCTGTTGCTATGTTTCCAGCAACCTTGCACATACTTTATGGGACGTGACCAATTGTGGAGGGACTAAAACAACTAATACTCTTTGCTGTCTCTTCCATCCTCTGGTTAGGGGTGGCCACACTTTAGAGAAACAATGCGGCTGGTTGCCTGGGTGCCTTGAGAAATGGTGGTACACTTGTTTTATTTTATTTTATTATTCTGGATGCTGCAGTCCTCGGATTGATCTGAAATTGTTTTTCGCCATACATCTTACCCATAAATGCTGGTGTGATGTGAGTAGGTGAAGGACCTTTCAGACAGAAAGACGTCCGAATCAATGAAGACATGTTTGAACTTCAGCTTTCTTAAGTCTGGAACACATTGACAAAGGGTTCCAGCAGGTTTGGTATTTCAGAGCCCTGCTCTTACATAAATGTATTCAAAGAGGTAGAGGACAAAGCTGAAAGCAGCTGCAGGCAGTTGTAGCACTTAGGGCATGCCTTGAACACTTCTCCTTTGCCACATGTCACCACTAGGTGTAGGGTTATAGGTGTAACCTGCTCATGCATAATTAAGGAATGGCCTTTCAGACAAACCCTTCCTGACACTAAAATGGTGCTAAAACAGAATATGTGAGAGCCTCAGGAGGGAAAAGCAGATGGAGGTTAGCGACCCTTTAACAACACAGCTTCACACTCTTTATATTCTCTTTTAAGGTTCCGCAACCTGTTCCAATCAAAACATCTTGGTTGGTATGAAATCAGTCAATCTATAAAGCAAACATTGAGAGATTAAATAATAAAGTCTCTAGAATCTTCCTCCACATAATAATGAATAGACAAGCCCTACTCCTCCTATGCTTGGTGCTCCATCAAACTGCCTGTCACATACACCCCACAGATGTTAAGTGGTGTTACATGCTTCAATAGAATGACTAATGTCCCTGTGACGTACACCCCAAAGTTCCTGCAGTCTGCTACTGTTTGGGACTGACTATTTGTTACAGCTTGTTTGAAATTTAAATGAAGCAATTTGCATTAAACCTCCAGACCGAACGGTGCTCTGTGCCTGACAGGCTGGTGGATATCTAACAGAGAAGATGTGTAGAACTTAGCATTATTTATAGATGAGTCATTAAAATGTTCGCACATGCTGTATTGTTGCACGTTCATATGTAGCTCCTAGGATAAACAATTGGTTAGAATTGATGATACATGAAAGAAAATATGGACATTAGGACATATCTATAGATGGCACTGACTATTCCCATTATCCTTATTGTTGTGTATGTCTTGGTTTATGGCCTGTTGCTGTTGTATTGTGGCAGGAATGTCCCCATGACCGACCTGTAACCCCAGACGGGGTCATAAAGCTGGTTGTTGTGGTTCTGGAATGGTGGCTGTTATAGGATCTCATCTGCTTATAATGGCAGTCAGATCTGGGGATAGGCATTGTAAGGATGATTGTAGGTTTAACAATGGGTTAGGAGTTATGGGAAAAATTATTGTTGCAAAAAGCATATCAATATGTAATATCATATTAAATACTCCGCTGAATATATTTTGAAACATCCTATCATTCTCAAAACCATAAAAATGGTTAAAATGCTGATGTATGACATGCTTCCTCAAATGGCCATTGTTGGCATGACAGAGCTACTATAAGAAATCCCCAAAGGCTATAACATTGTTTAACACCATCTGGGCTGTAGCGGAAATATTGTTGGGTCACATGAGTTAGATTCACCATGGTTGACCCTATATGATATTGTAACCTAGCCATACACTTAGGAACGGGTGAGATTCTGGATTGACGGATGGCAGAAGGGGTGAGATCATGTGTCATGTAATCATCTAATCAAGCGTTGTACTGCCTCGTCTCGTCATCAGGAACTTGGCCTCTGTGAAAAGCACCCTCTTCTGTCTACAGAGGCTCTGACACCACACAGATAGATAATAACCTGGCTCTTGCATATATAGATGTGTTAGCGAGATTGCAGTAATAACTTGTATAAGCCTGCCTGTGTTCTAGGTTTGGGTCAGTTACCTAATCACTGCTGTAAGATATGAAGAGGAGAGAAGATAACTATTTTTCCTGCATTATCATCTGACAGTTCCTGAACCTTAAAGTTGTCATATATTTGTATAATTGTGTGTTCCTGTCGTAAGACAGGATAACAAGGCTTCAAGGTTCCACTGCTCGACCAAGTGTAAAGCACAGAGGGGCCTGGGCTGCTTCATATAGGCTGACCTGCCCAACCAAACACCCTCCCACCTGGGGGTTGTGTGTGCCCAACCCACTGCTGTGTGGCAGTGGGGGGTTCTTTAGTCAGGGTAAAGTGTGTGTGTGTGTGTGTGTGTGTGAGTGGGAGAGCACCCTCCCACCTGGTGACTGGTCACCAGGCTGGGGGAGGGGAGCGGAGTTCAACCTGTGAGTAGACTTGACTCAGGCCCCTAGTACACAGAGGGACAGTAAATTATATTTTATTTACTGCCCAACACTAATAGACCATGGACACCGGTTTCGACTGTAGTCTCATCAGGAGCTTATAGCATGGATATTTCAGCTGGTCTCACCCTGTGGAGGGGTGAAGGTGTTGGAGGCCCTATGGTGTGTAGTCACCTGTAGGAAGACTAGACACCGGTCTCAAGGACTGAATGAGTGTAGATGGGGAGGGTTATCCGTGCAGATAACCACATTACAGAGGGGTTTAGCTTTGAGACTCTGTGCTTGGCCATGAATGAGTGCTGGGTGATTACACTACTATGATTGTTCCTTAACCAGTAGTAATTCTAATTTGGAAAAATGATTTCTAACAGGGCATTTTATCACACTCACCCATACACACTATCAATAGTGTTCAAGCCATGTGGGGCAGTGGTTCCAAGTCGATGATATATTTGTATCATGTAGAACAGGTAAAACTTACATATATGTTATACTAAAATTGAAATATTAGACACATTATAAAACTTCTCCAACAAGTTTGAATTCAGCTGGTGCAGCAGTAACCGGATAATGCCTACATTATCTTGGTTGGAACATCCCCCAATGGTTCATTTATCAAGCTTATGTGGCAGTAGCTTGATAATGCAGACATTAAGCCTGTTTGATCCCCAAGTCACATACAACATAAATAATCCTCAGCTCATCCAGACAGATGGTTTCAAATCTGTTTGCGTTTTAGTAATATGAGATTAGACAGGTGGCTTAACATTGAGATTTATATAAGGCATGAACCGTATTATAATTGCAGTGCACATTGCTAGGAGTAAGGTTATGGCTAAAGAAATATATACAATATATACAAATATATACACCATTTAAGGGCAATAGTTCATCATGATAGCACATGGACATGGGTCCATGAGGCACCATTCCGTCCTTTAGGTTCATATTCAAATGTTTTCATGATAGACAAATATGTTACACTCATCACAATGACAAAAGTAATTGTGCATTACTTCAACAAGTTACCCTTTAAGGGTTGCTTATCTCAATTAAACCTTTTCACCTGCAGCCTATACCGTTTTATCCGGTTTAAATTTGGACAATGGTAAAGAAATGGACCTATTCAAAGCTATGCTATGTTCTTTGCTAAGAGAAGATAGTGTCTGAAAACAGCCATGGTTTATCTAATATGCAGGACTTTGAAAGGTGAAATTAAAGGTATCATAAATGGACAATATATTTAAAGGGGATTCAAAGGTGAAACATTAAAGGGATTGCAGATGTGGTGTCTCCCCAATTATTTCCAACTAATTACTGCTACACGTGAGTGAATATCAATTGTATGTGTAAGTTGATTAAAATACAGCACATTGGTATTAGAACTTTGTTTGATTGGTAGTTGAGGTTGGTGCAATGATAATGTTTGTTGTGACTAATCCTATGGCTATAAATTTTGTTTTCAAGTATGCCTACTTGTCAATAATATAAAAAGATGGCCCTGCTGTGTTTACATACCACGGTAACCTGTTTGACATGTACAGAGTGTGGACACAGACAGTTTTTTACACCAAGTCCTTTGTACAATGATGCATGACTACAGAGCTGATGAGTCCACTCACCAGGGCTGCATTCATGCATCATTACAACCATTTAGGACTCTATCAATGCCTTTGATGCATACATTCTTCAATTGTTAGTCAGTCAAATGGGCTGCATCCATGCGACATGATGTTAGACAAGTGTAAGGCAGTAGAGCACTATGGCTCCCTTAAAGACCCTGATGACTGATGGATCTCTCCTGCTTTGACACAGTCAGTAACCAGTGTCCAGTTTACTGACTGTCAGCTTGGGCAGCGCCATGATCCATCACGAGACAGACCGTTTACACATCCGCTCATCTCAATTCATCTCAGCACATCTCCGGTACCAGGAAGTGAATACGGACAAGCAGGGGATGATGGATGTTCATGTTATTCTGTACAGTAACATACTGCTTTATAGCTTATTATTGGTTGGATGCATTAATTCAGCACCTGAGAGTAACTCTTTCATGGATTACACTTCTAGACTGTTGGCAGGATGCCCAAATAAAGCACTGGTAATTTGAAGCCAGTACTGTGATTGCCTCATGCTGGCAAATGAACATGACGCCTTCTTGTGATAAAAATAATGTACTAATACTGTTCTGTATGCAGCAATCTTCACACATACACACCATTTTACCCTAAAATCCTTTTATAAGGGTTCTCCCACATTGTAGTGGCATTGTAGTAAATATATGAATAATGCTGCAAGTTTGGGTAAATTGGTGGCTGTTGACTGATGGGCCAGACCAAAATAACCAGCACTCTGCCTGATCTCTACTCAATTGGTTGGTATTTGTAATATTGCATGACACAAGTCATTTGTCAAATGAGATTAAAAATGTGTAAATGTGACACATGAGAATGCATATACAATTTGTACTAGGAGTCTTTTCTTGTCCTCCCTGGAACTATTTTTAAAAGCTTTCAGTAAAGATGTCAAGAAGTGTTTTTATATTGACTAGATCAAGGGCACAGTGAGTTAAAATTCCAGTAGTAAAATCACGATTGGTTATACCCATTTACACTGCCAACTCTGTGCCTGTTTGCAGAGCTATAACCCCATTGCTTGCGAAGACTGTTGGTTGTGCTCAAAATGGACATGTTGACACACCAGTGTGGGAGTTGCTAAGTGGGATTCATTGTTGTAATATTAGGGAGGCGTAATGCATTTGTCAGATATGATGAATCAGCCGTAACATGTGGACTAACATCATAATGAAGAGTGCTGCTGGTGCTGTTGGGTTAGTGGGGCAGTAGTACTACCAATGACTTTCATTAGCCAGAAAGAGAAGATCCTCATTAGACTTAAATTTACAGTTCTATTGAAAAATTCATTAGAAGAAAAGAAAGAAAATTCTGATCATTTTTTTGTCTTTTTAATGTAATAAGAAAACTTAATGCCGCTCATTTTTTATTATTATTGTTGTGAAGGGTATTTAATCAAAAGATGAAATGGGATGCGTCATCCTGATCACAGTTACCATCATCTATGAAACAAAAAGAAGTAGGGATATGTTAAACCCAATTCAGAGAATGCAATTATTTGGTCCACCTCCAAAACACAAAACAAAACAAACCTTGAAAAGGTAGATTTAATGAAGGTATGCCTTGCTGTTTAATTCAATCTCTGCGCCTGCAGTATGCTGATGTGCCATGCACCTCACATACTGCAAGGTATAGAATGGCCGAAAAAAACATTTAAACCTTGTCAGTGTTCCATGTCTGAGTAGAAGGGTGTGTAATGTAGGGCCTTAGCCTCAAAAGGTAGGCTAAAAAACTATTTGAGCAACTGAAATCTTTAATTAGATGTACAATATACCATCAATTAAAAAATAGTTTTTGTGCATTGACACATATCCAGACCCAATCCCAATAAGTCCTGATCGGATGCCTCCATTGCTACAGCCATCATTTATTCTTGGTATTGTAGGGGTCAGGATTACTTGTGTCTTGGTATTAAACCCACAAGGGGATATCCCTCCGGTAATCTTGCTCCCCTCTGTACCATGCCGATCCAGTAACATGAGAAATCTGATGTGAAAGGGGATGGGGATGTAGCTCAGTGGTAGAGCACCCGCTTTGGAGTGAAGAGCCCCAGGTTTGAGTCTCTGAGAAACATCATTTTCGGAGATAGCATGCTCCTCACAGTACCTTCTAGGTTCAGAGAATTTCCCTCACCATTTTGACCACCCAGAACTCATCCAGTGCAGAAGGCTTGTCTTTCAGTTAGGTCATACAGAGTGACACATGGGATTGCATAGCTGAGACCAACAACTGTTCAGAGACATTGGCTTTCAGTTTTAGTATATAATTTCTCACATCTGAAGCTCTCCCCTTTCTTTAGGAAAGGGTCATAGCTTTCATGCTGGGATTAAGTATACTATACTTGGTTTTAGATTTACCACTTTAGACTTACCATCTTGTTGTCCTGCAGGCTTAAGTGAAGTGACAGCCAAATATATATCAGTCATTTTAAAATTATAACAATGAGTGAACAGAGCAAGATTTTTACTTTCTTGCAAAGCAAAGCCATATTATACATGGTTGCCACTGTTTATGATATGATTGTTTGGACACGATGATTAAGAATAAGATGTCTCCTAATGGGAGCATCCTTTCTTTTGTTTCCCATTCAAATGGTACCCCTGTCCCCTTCTCAGCCTTTCCCTGTACCATTGGGAGGTATATTCCTGTGACGTAATGTGCGATGTTGGCCATACCGTCCTCGCTCCCATTTCTGTACAACAGTAACAGTTCTTAGTGGTTCCAATATAATACAAGCCCCCAGGCCTACCGTCTCTTTCTCACATCACATAGATCAGAGAACCAGCTCCAGGAGCAACACTTCAGGTAAGTGCAGATCCATAATATTACAGTGTGTAGCGCCCCAGGCCACAACGTCAATGACTGCCATTTCATACACAGTTAACATTTTGCATCCATAACTTGCCAAAATAAGGAAGAAATGATGCCATAGATGGTTTCTGTATGGGAGTTCTGTATAAAAAGACATTTGCATCTGACAATCACAGCAAGTCATATTAAGTTACCTGAAGGTTTTTGTTCTAGTTGTGAAGTGTTCGATGATTGATACATGTGATCCAGCTATAGTCCAAGAATAGTAATCCCAGGACAATGTCTGCTTGTGTAGCAGACATTTGATTGAAGCAGACCTAAATTAGGACAGCAACAGCACCATTCATAGAATGGGTTTTGTGGTTTGGCTGAATTAGGGCCATTGTGTGCTTATTCCTGGACAGCACCTTGTCCGGAGGTAAATGGTCAGGTGGATAAGGTGTCTCATCTTGTCAGTATTACCTGATACCCAGCTATGGGGGAAACAAGAGCCTGTGTCAAGTGAACCCTTATTTATAGCTACCACTGAGCACAGCAAAACAAAACAAACAAGACAGTTGACCTGTTGCCCTCTACATCCAACGTAAATGCTGAAGACAACATCTGTCAAGACATGTGGTGCCCGCCAACGACCTTTAACCAGAACACACATCTCTGTACGTAAACACCCTGACAAACATGATTATATGAAAAGATCATGAAAACTTTTTAAAGTTGGTTATTCCTCACTCTGACTTGTAATAAGGTAGTGCTCATGGCTCATATAACTTATAATGTCATTAGCAAGGTCCCTAGTTTCAAGGTCATTTTTTTAAATTTGAGTCCCCAGATTGAAACATATAACAGCTGAATATATAGTATTGTGACATATGAATGTTAGTTGATAAAACAAACTGTTTCATTGCCTACTGTCACTTATGTCTGCTTCTTTGCACCTTTAAGCTGTGGGAAATGCATGACAAATATCTGTGTTAACCTCAGGTTTCTACAGACCAAATCGTTGATAGCAATAAACACATGATAAAGGATTCAAGGAGGTATGGTGTTTTACAGCCCTAATCTTACACCTGTGTATATGTAATAAGGTAGAGTTGACAAAGCTGAGAACAACTGTGAACTATTGCGTTACCTAGAGGGTGCATGCAACACTTCTCCCTTTCCTACCTGTCACCACTAGGTATATGGTTTTTGGGTAACCTGCTCATTTATAATTTAGTAATGGTATTTTGGGGAAACCCTCCTGACGCTAAAATGGTACTAAAACTGAATATGTGAGATCCTTGGTGCATAGTAAACATTAGATAATGAAATGTGGTGTGGGTAGAGGTCCACTTCCCTGCACTTTACTCTGCAGGTAAATTTCACCTGACATCAAGCTGTGGCCTGGAGGATAACTGGGGTGGCAACGTTTCCTTTTCTGTATGAATGATACAACAAAGACCTTAAACACAAACCATGCCTATCATGTAGGGCCTACATAAAACCTGTGAGAGGTGTAGAGGGCCGTGCTCTGTATCTCTCACTCTGTGACATCAACACATAACAATATTCTAAGATTGAGCCTTCATCACTTTTAAAGGAAAGATGTGACATCTCAGCCTGTATGGGGCTTTAAATTCCAACTGTCCCTTTGACGTATCACATACCTTCTACATCTACAGAGGTTTCCACAGTAATGCTGCATTTTAGCTAGTTATAATGTCATATAATATTATAGGAGAAGGATGAAGAATGCTTTTATCTCTAACCCCTGCACATTCTACCTTTAATAAAGAAGCAGTATGTGGGTTAGTACTGGGTACCCTTTAGTGTGGGAGCAGTGTGTCGGTTAGAACTAGCTGCCCTTTAGGCAAGGGACAGTGTGTGGGTTAGCACTGAGTGCCCTTTAGAGTTGTATCCACCAGAGAGAACAGTGTGTGCTGATGTGGGCAGCAAAACGGTGACAGCTCCATAATAAGGGTTTCCGGATTCGGCTGTCACCATAAGGTTGGGTCAGGGTCAGCCAGACATGGAGCTGTCATCAGCAGATTCTGTCATAGAAACCTGGAACTTGCCAAACAACATCTAGGTATTCCCCGCTATATGTTGGAGTATTGAAACACACAATACCTTATTTTTCATCCGGAAGTTCCACCTCATTCAGCTACAAATCAAGTTACAGCAGTGTGATAATACTGAGCACAAAGAGACAAAGAAACAGAAGATGGAGCCCATCAAGTGACATCAATCGGATATCAATAACTTTTAAGCCTTAGTGACCAAAGTGATTAGGGATCGTTTGAGAAGAAGCAATTTCAAAGGACAATTCTGCTAACAGCAGAGTGTTATTCCCCTTTGAAAATGCAATACACTTTAAATGGTCTCCAAGGGCTGTTTTAACACCCACGACATGAACTTATGCAAAGCTACTATTAGATAAATTCTCTCTCCAAAGCAAAATTAAGTGTTAATTATCTAAAAATCCTTTGAGAGCCGATTTTTGAATAAAAGTAGAGTTAGAAATTTGTTGGCAACCTTGGGTTTAAATGAAACATTTGTGTTACATATTTTGGCCATTGCTAATCATAACACTGCATGTATTGATATGTCATAGATGTTCTCACTGATTTTAGAGAGTGCATCCTGCTATCTGATGTATCACCTATCACCTAATAGGAGCTCTTTACATTTATCAAAATGATTGAGGGACTGACTGGTGCAGTCTTTACACACACTAAAGAGAGTTTGACCTCGTGGAGCTACCTATCATTTACTCCCAAAGTCATTTAGTGTTAATTGTACCTTCAGACAGCAATTCCAACATTAATCTTCAGTGTAGTGTGGAAACAACCCAAATGTCCTGACAGTGTCAGCAGCTCTACAAGTTAAACAAATAGCTAAACTGGGTACAGATATACATTGACTTGTTTGACCCTGGACCAAACCCCCGCTGCATTTATAGTTCCGCTGCCCCTACAGCTATGGTCAGGGTGGAGCAAGGACAAGTCCCCTGTGCCTCATATAAGGGAGATTGGGGTTTAAGGGGTTCTTAATGTGTGCAAAGGGCACTGTGGTTTCCAGTGAGTGCTTTTAGTGCATGGGTATGGAGTGAACGAAATGGAGAGGGTCACTTGTAGAATGGGAACGAGGAGTATCAGGGGGATGTGCAAGCACCACATTTCACAAGGCTTATCTAGGCCAGCGGTCCAGCGCTGCTTTGTCAAAAGTCTAGAGAAGCATCGTTTAAGGGATTGTATTAGAGAGGGAAGATGAACAACAATTTGAGCTACTGATACCTTTGTATTTAATAAAATCAGATGGAACACAGAAGAGGACCCACATTTTTGATAGTCATAGAATTCTACAGATGAATATTACCATACTTCCGTAACTGGTCACAAGCTGTGACAACTTTTTTTCTGACCCAATCTCAGTAAGTCCTAAACAAAAACCTTTACATGTCATGACCATCCTTTTCTTTTGGTATCATAGAACTTAGAATTATTTGAAGACCCCAAGTGACATTTTAAGGAAATTGATAAAAAAGGAGCTCTAAAAGGAGTATCTATTGAAAGTATTGTACAGTTAGTTAAGTACCCTTGATAATTGTGTAGCTGAGACTTATAGCTGTTCAATGAGATGTAGGCTATCAGTTTCTCAAATCGAAAGTGACCTTTAGATTTCCAAATTGATTTAGTTATGTTCTCACCAAAGTAAGGGTTCAATATCATATCCCCACAATTTGAAGTAATTCTGGGAGTCATATCGCAGCTAACTTATGTTGATTTATTATGATGTCAATTTCAGGTATGAACACAGAAGATGATCTTTATGGATGAATGGACCATTGATCTTAATGCTGAAATGTTCAATCTTTAGGAGTTATGCAGGCTGGCTTCATCCACAGAGATATGATGCATGGTAATGGTTGCGTCTCTGACAGATTCAGTGTCAGTGGCAACTTTTGATTCAATCATTACTAGACATCCATCCGACATGAAGGCGGGATCAATGGGGGAAGAGACTGATTCCTGCCCAAAATTGATCGATGCAAAAATTGATGATGAGAATTCTTTTACCACTAGGTGCTAGTCAATAGGATGTCTGATGCTCTGCCGTAAGTATCTGTCTCAACATGAAGCACAGCACCTGTCCTGCTTCTACAATGATGCCATTGAAGCAGTATTCATACTGTCTTAGTTACATCACATTCTTGTGTTGCAGCAGACTCAGCTAATTCATCTCATTAATTAACTGTAATGACTTCTCACCTACAGAACAATGGATAATTAATGTAATAATGTGACACAGATGGTGGGCTGCATGCTGACGATGTACAGATATTGGACTGCCTCAGTTGCTGCCCAACTGCCTGTGTCATTACTGGCCAATATAATTATGTCATTCTCAGTCAGACCTGTAATATATGATAAGGGTTGTTTAGTGTCTAGTGTGTAGACCGTGCCTCAGGTGTTACTGTATAGGATAATAAGTAACGGAATAAATGAGCCCATGTAAAGTACCTAGGGGCATGTTACTATCTAAGTAAATTTTATCATACATATAAAGGAGGTTTACTCTAGAGCTAAAGCTGCACACCATACAGCCTAAAACTAAAGTAATATCCTTTAGGGGATAGTAGCCCCCTACAGCATCTTATCCCATGGGTAGCAGCACAAATTGAGTTTAGCCTGTCTCAGTGTTGGAGGATTGTGAATAGGTAATGGGTCTGTGTGATAATGATTCCAGATGCAGTGAAGAAACCTTTTGGGTCTCTTTCGAAAAGATATCCAACACCTTTTACAATCATAGCTATTTGCTTTAGCCCATCATTCATAGCTTTGTGCTAATTACATGTGCAATGATAAGGACAGACACAAAGAAAGAAATCCACAATATATTTTTGATACAAATAGATTTGAAATTTTGCATTCTTTCTGCAATTGAATCACTCACTATATGTCAGTAATGTAAGACTTAACATTAAATATGATGGTTTGGCTTCAGTGAATATGGATAAAAGGGATATAATGTCCCCAAGGTACCTTTGGAGAGCACTTGGTTGCTTAGTCTAGCTATAACATTGCATTAAGTAGCCTCTGAGAAATCTAAGTAGAATTGTTCCCAATGTCAAAATTCAACATTAAGTCAGTCGTTTAAAGGGTAAACAGTCCAATATGAACACTGAAACACATGAGTGCCTAGATATGATTGGTCATTGTCAGGGGACTGCAGCTATAGCAAAAGCATTGATTGTCACATCTGGATGTCACATTCAGATCACTTCTATGATAAGCTGGCCTCTGAGCTGATGTCTATATAAATATCTCCTTACACACAAGCTGTTTGAAATCTGTAATTTTCTAGTACTTGTCACATTTGTGTGCAGTTGGTCTGAGTATAAGGACCCAGATTGTATTCTCTACAATTAGATGATCGCCCTGTACTTCATATTTAGTGGTCTTGTAGTGTCAGATTATAGGATGGCCCTGTTCAAACTATCAGTACACTGTAGACTCACACCTTGCAGTACAGTGGTGTACGATTGCTAAGTACCGGCCAGACTTAAGCTTGTCAGGCTTGCCAGTTGTGTACTTAGGCAGGTCAGGTACTGAAAATAAACAGACTATGTGTCTTTTTTTGTTGAAAGACACAGCCTTCCAGCTCTTGGCTTGATATACGACTCCCTTGGTGACTCAGTCACCATGGCAGGAGTCAAACACCGGCCTGATTAAAGATGAGGAATTTGAAATAAAACAATGAAGCACAATGAAAGAGAATGTCACTATGCATTGTTGTACATGAATATACACATGGTGAGGACCTTGTTAATGTATACATACATACATGTATCATGCATGTATTAAAGGCGCACTGAACCCACAACATCATTTGCGTACAAAACTCGGCAGGGCTAGGTCCTGAGCTCAGTGCGCCTTTAAGACCATAAAGTCTACTCTATGAAAACATAATTTTTCAGCTTCAAGGACCTGAGCTGGCAGAATAAGTGTTGCTGCACCCAAACAAAATGTTACACCTGGTCAGTGCCCGGACTAATAATAACACTACATTCAGCCCTTTTGCTTTTAAATGACATAAAATCACATTTTAATGATTAAACCAGGTTTATCATGAAATTATTTGTGTCCTTGAGACCATGTGTGACATGGGGTGCAGTCTTTCAGTGATATGAGCTGAACATGAAAGATCCAAGAGTCAGAGCCAAGGTTTTGCAAATGAATCTCAAAACATTGATTGTTATTCACTTGGAGATCACTCAGGACTACCTCAAAGTACAGATCAGGGTGGCACAGTGTTTGGTTTCACACAATTGGGGACTTTACTGTGTTAGCCAACTCTTGGATTGGTAAATACACTCAGATTTTCGTAACTTCATATCTCCAAAGCTTTTGAATTGAGACCTGAGTGATCATTTCTAGGGCAGACCATTAGATTGATTTTTTTGATTTACCATCCTCATTCTTTGAGTCAATGTCTACATAACCATGATGTGTTACCCAAACAATTAAATGAAAAGAGTATAAAAAGGTACATCATAAGTGATTCAGACAAAAGACTTACTCAATCTCTGATTCATGTACCTCTTTACAAAACAATCTGCTGTGTTGGAAAATGCTTTTATCTTTAGCAACTCCTACTTTTCCTACAAATATTTGAGAGATTTCTAATACGTTTTGACCTTCTCAGCTTTGGCAAATTTCCTTTGAGCCATTACAGAATTAGAAATTGCTCATTTCAATATACTAGTTATCTAAGGGCAACATTTAAATCAGTCGCAAGAAGATTATTCAGTTAATACTGCCTGAGGCCCCATCTTTTGCAGATATTGCAGACTTAACAGCTCAGACTCTAATCCATCAAGCCATAATTGCTTTTACCCCGGAGACATAGCATTTACTGCCCCTGTGCCTGAGGGACTCCTGGATCTGTCTCACTTCATATTGGTCTAGGGCCATCAATAGATCATTTTGGCTGATGGATCCAGATTTAGACGAGTTTAGACAAGTCATTAAGTTGTCGTTTAGCGACTTTATTGGTATGCAATTAGTTTCATATAAAGATTAATTTCCTACTCAATGATGTTACTCGATTGCCCACACATCCTGATTACAGCATCCCCTATGAAGCTCCTCAAAACGAGACATTAAATCTGAGAATAGTTGAAGACAAAACAAGTCTTCAGAGTAACGGATTGATTGAGGCATTTGTGCAATGTACCTTACGCATGCCATGCCAGAAAGACAGCAACAGCGACTGTCTCTGTAGTTGATATATGTAGCGATGAAATTTGTCCAGCTGCCAAAGGAAACTCTTGGGAATATACTCAAATAATATTAAGGTGATGTGGGGTAAATTGAGACTCTTTTAAATGAGGTTCAAAGAAGCAATAATGGATGAAGACATCTGATATCTACCCTTGTAATGCATCCCACATATGATCATTAAATCTAGTGAATTTTAACATAGGACACTTCCAAATATCCCAGCTTATATGCTTAGATACCTGAATAATCTTATATACGGAGCTGGTTTTTGACCAAAGATAACGGTAGATTAATTTATCTCTATAAACAGAGGCCCAGTGACCACACCACTTACCTGAGGCAGGAAGGTCAGAAAGTTTGCTGGAGACCCAGAGTATACACCATAAATGGTGTCTAATCCTGATATTTAATCAATCTTTGAGGGGAAAAAGTCAAGGTTGTGACCTGAACCTTCAGTCTGTGCTGCTGCTCTCTACCACGCACACCTCTACTGAAGTTTCCTCTTATAAATAGTTCTGCTATGTGCCCTGACTGGAGCTATTTATGAGGCAATCTGCACTCCAAAGAAAGCCTTGATGAAGACCCACAGTAACTTCTCTTTCCTGCAATCATATGCCTAAGGCAGGTTTGTCAGAAAGTCTTTGCCAGGTATTTTTGGAATTCAAAGCCTTTGGCAAAAGTATTATTGATGTCTGGTACAGACACCTACTGGTTGCAGGGAACAAAATACCAGGTTGAGCCCCTAACCCTCAGTCGCTTCTAGTGCTGCCAACCATACAAAGCTACCTGTATTGATGTACTACTGAAGTACCCTCTCAGATGAAAATCTTTTGTATAGAGTCTACGATAGTATAATTGGTGGGTCCCCATACAAGGTCCTCATGTAGGAAGGTGTGGCCAGCTTGGGTTGAGGATTCTATGCTTCATACAGATGGTACCTTGTACACCATAACAGGCTGGTACCATACCAATGCCTGTTACAAGAGATCTACGACTGCAGAACTAGGCCCCTCCTTATAAAAGTCCTCCCTTTGATGACCTGACTCAGAAGAACCCTCTTATCTTTTATTCTATTTTAAAGAATCTACTGCCGTCAACTCTTCCATTGTTATAGTGGTCCAATAACCTTCTAGACAGGACTACTGAACCAGGAATAGCTGCCTCCTTATGGAATCTGCTGTCTGTAATAAAGGAATACCAGCCCAAAGGGCACAGCTGGATAGAAGTACGTAACTCTGGCTTGAAGTCAGTCAAACATCACATGGGCATTCTCTGTTATAGGTAGACAATGTGGTAGCTCCACCAGTATGGCTAGAACTATTTACATCCTACCAGCCCAGAAGATCTGAATGCCCAGTTATAGGTAAACAATGTTGTAGCTCTACCAGCATAGTTAGTGTGGTCTATACAGATCCCAATTATTGCTTTAATGATCTTGCTAAGGATCATATTGGTATGTATATGTTTTATAGATACACCTATCAACATAAAGATGGCTGCACCAACATTGGTTACTCTCACAGCCACCATTGGTCAATATAACCTACAAGTATTAGCTGCTGCCAGACTACCTATACCTGCAGGACCTGTCCTGTGAACCTGTGTCTGGATGCAGGTGGATCATATAGGTCACCCAGGATAATGGTGGGTGAGGTGGGATTAGTGCCTACAGCAGGGACTGGTCAATACACCCATGTAGACCCCTGCCATGGTGTTGCAGCCAGTAGGCCAAAAGGGGAAAAGGTATTGCCTCTGCAGGGGAACAAAATGGCATTTCTACTGTCTAGTCCTATCATAATCCATTATAATATATCCGTTAAAATGTTAATAAGTAGATAAGGAGATCCACAATGTTCAACTGTGCAGCCATTCTGAATGTTTGAATTTGCTGAATGCCCCTGCAACTGAATAAAACACTTATATGGAACATTTGGAAAGAATTTCTTTTTCATTTTTGTTTGGTAAAGTCTCAAAAGATATAATTTCATAGTCTGGAATCAAAATTTTCTTTCTGGTGGAAGGAACTGGCGTCTAGCTTTAGAATGTATCTGACGTCCCCACAGAGCGATACAAGCAGAGTAGACCACACATCTAAGCCTCTGTGGATCAGGATAGCATTATATGCTGATAAATTTTTTGGGATTGGTGTGGGGAGAGTATAAGCTTGTAGGCACTCATTTATTTCAATTCCATGAGTAATATCACTTAACCCCAGTGCTTACTAAAGACCAACATTGGTATAAAAGTACAATATGTAATAATCATGGTGACACTTTGCTTTAAAGAATTCGGTATTTATAAAATATGTTTATAAGGTCTGTCTCCATTCTCTGATGTCTATCAATATATAACTTGGTTAAAATCAATTGAGCTTGTAACAAACTAGCTTTAATGGTTACAATGAGTTGATTATGATTGTAAAGTGTATAATAAAAACACCATATGAGGAATGTCCAGACTTATGGGTAAGTTAACTGTACCAATATTGGGTCCACTGCCTCCCAGGTCAGCCTCAATGCCTACTTCTGTATACATCCGTATACACTATAAGTTCCCCTGGCATGGGAAGTGGTCACTTGGTGCTACAGCACTGGGACTAAATGGACCTTCATCGTCTGTTTCCATGCTCCAGGTCATTTTACCGACACTATATGGGACACAAACAGTTGTGTAGGAAATAAAATAGGTTATACACTCTGCCATTTTCAAGTTGTTCCTGTTAATGTTGGCTTCAGTTTAGCAGGAAAATGTTCCTGGTTGCCCAGGAGACCCTTGCCATAGTAATCAGTCTTTCCATTCTATCTCCCAATGAGTAAAGGCCAGAACAAGTTGACTTTTTAATCCCTAATGGCAGTTGCAGACTACACTAGGGCAGTTAGCTAACATGCCTCAAAGGTGCTTGTACCCTTGTCCCTAGTGTATTGAACTGACAATGACTTGTACTGGTCTAAAATAGTATATCCTCATATGGTAGTATATTTACAACGTTATAATACCACAGTAATGAGGGAGTTCTGTCCCTTCTCATCTTTAAGGCTATCATCCTGAATGTATATCCTCACCTGGATAGAACGAAGCCAATTGAAGTGTCTTGAAGATGAGTATTATCTGTGACTGGTCTCTCTAAGAGGACTTTGTGAGTGTTCTTGAATGATGTTGGCCCCTGTCTCCTATTACATTAAATCATGTTACAACAAGAACCTGCTGCCAATGGGCTGTCACACTTCTTCTTAACTTAACTGCATGAGGTAGAAGCTCCTTTAAACCGTTAAAGTTAATGACATTCCATGACTTTTAGGCAAAAGGTTTAGCATCTTGTGAAATTAAATAGCTCTTCTTATTCTATAATGTTTAGATGTCTATATGTTGCCTTGAAGAACTGAGGCAGGGGTCGAGGTAGGACTAACACTTTCAGGGCCCTACCCTAGTTTTGGTAGTAGTCTGGATAGGATTTCTCAGAGTTTTATGTTGTCCATCAGCTTCTGAATGTACATTAGTGGGTCTGTATGCAGGTCACATAGTGTGTCCCTCTGGGACTAGCTGTGACTAGCTGTGTGTGAAGTAGGGGGCGGTCAGCCATAACCCGAACCCTATCCCTGGTGTCGCATGGGTTGAGAGAGGGGGGGGGGGGGCTGGGTGTTTACAGTGCTGGGGCTGTAGAGGAGGTGATGGCAGCTGTAGATAAACTTGCTCATATAGGGCCATCTCATACATATTTTCAACAGCTATCCAAGCGTCTATGCCCAACCCTCATTTTGACAAACAATCATATTTCATACTGCTGATACCAGAAAGCAAAGTGGGTACATGACAGCTTCTGCCATCCTTCTCCTCTAGCTAATCATGCCATCATATTTCTCCCAACCTGAACCCCCTTTATGACCTACTATAAAATATTTTAAGCTTGGACTGAATAATTAAGTATAGATAGCTAAATCCCTGACTGTTTCTGTCGCGCTCTTTTGTCTTTCCCTCGACCCCCTTTTTATTGTTCCAGAGATCTTTGAAATAGATATCTAGGATCATCATGGCAGCACATCAGCATTAAAACCTACCTTCCGTGTTTTAGCAATCCACTTTCAGACCAGAAATCATATTGTTCTCAGCATGCCTTCAGCAGCTATGTTTTTCTTGGCTATGTGAATTTTTATAACACTAATGACATTTGCCTGACAACCCTTACTACCTGTTCTATGTACAATCATGACAACATCCCATATCATAAATGATCATATTTCCTTCTTCTACAATTGAATAAGTGTATAACACAATGAGTGGAATGATGGGTGAAGCTGTCACACTAAATGTTTATCAGAAACGGGAAGTAGCTGCAGCTGATTTTATGAAGGTTTTACACTTTACATCAGCCTCCAATGACGTTCATTCCCCTAAAAGATGCTGAGGAATGAGGACTACAGAGTTTGTTTTCATTGCAAAAATAAAGTTCATGAATCTGCGTGTCTCACTTTAAGGAAACATTGGTATTACAACTGTTCACAACAGTGGAAATACTTTTGTTTAACCAAGTCTTCTCATATACTTTGGTAAACAATGTATTATGTACTTGCCATATATATTTATGATACACGTCTCTACAGTGAACGTCCCCCTGTGATAGGGAGCTACAATAAGTAAATTACAGCTCCTATCTCAATCTGTCTCCTCCTTTCCACTAGACTCTACCCCTACACAGTCACTATACCCATAACCTGGTACCTGCACGTTCTGGCCAGGACAAGCCCCACGAGTGCAATAGCCACTGCCAAGGTCACTTTTAATTGACGCTCTGTATTTATTTCAGGGTATTTACAGTAAATAACCATGTTTATTAACTTCTGCGATGTTTTTTAACTTCTGGGGTGTTTGTTTACCTCTATTGGCCCCTATTTTAGATTTAGCACAGGTAACGTGACCCCCAAGAGCGTACAGTATGGCCAGAGCGTGCAGAACGGCACAGGGTTATTGCATGCTGTCACAAGGAACGGTCCTCTCATTGCTTTAACTTGTTGTTCCGTATTCACCATGAAATAAATAGAGGGAAGAAGGGCAATGAGGGAGTAAGGCAGACAGACAGACAGAAGAAGTGTTAAAGCAGGGGAAAGGGGGAGATGAGAAGGACAGAGGATTGAAAGAGTGAACGGTGAGAGTTGCTAGCAGGGCCAGAAGAACAAAATTCTGCATATGACAATGAATCTCTACCAGTGCCAGTATCTATCATGATGTTCCAAGCCTTCAATATTGCAAAGATTTCGGGTCCATCAGAATGTAAAATTGGGGGTACCCACTCGGAAGTAATAGCTCAGAGTGTAGGCTGTTCTAACTGAGGTTGTTGGATGAGAGAGTGGGCTGGTATCACTGAGGTGGGCTTGCCTCCCTGAGGTTGTCGCTGCACAGTGTAGGCTTGCCTCCCTCATGTGGTGGGGCAGCAATTTTTGCTCTGAAAGCAACTACAGAAAGTAGTTACCGGCCAATCATTGAATGGGCAGAGCACATGACGTTGACCTGTAAAGTAGACCTAGTATGAATTGCGGGTTGTGAGGCCTAATAAACCCGTAATGCATAGCACACATTATACTACCCTTAAGTCTGTGAAGTCTCACCAAGAACTGTGGCTGCCAGCTGATCTCTTCTGCACCTGGTGCTGACATGAATACAGCAGTCCTAATGAATTAAGCAAAGACACCACAACATGTCCTTCAGCTTCAACCACAATTTAAGAAGCAGGGGCCATACTGCTGGCTATCTTTGATACCTCAAAACTGACCTCTGGCTCAGGGTCTTGACGTCAGTGCCTCTGTGATGTTTTTGTGTCAATTGCATTGAAGAAAGTCCATTATGATAACCAGGGGACACACTATGTTGTAATGAACATTTGTAGAAGACAGCCCTGTCACATTATCAGAATCTGAATTATTTTTGATCAATAGAGCTTTGGAATATGTTTACAGAATTCAGGTGAATGCTCTGAAATCATCAAAGGCATCTGGTAACATTACAAACTACATTCCTCAACTTTAAAATGACAAGAAACTGCATATTCTCAATCATGATTGAGATGAGAAGATGATACCCCAGGTTGCTTTTAAATCCAGGATTGGCAATCAAGTGACAATGCAACCGAAGATGCCTTAAAATTGTGCTCATCATTCAAATAAAAATATGTATGTGTCATGTGAACATTTGTTTGATATTAAAACACACACAGTTTTATCTATCCAATGTGAAGCCATCATTGACTGACTTGACAAATTATCCAGGTGCAATCAGGAATACATCAGTTTAATGCTGCTGCCCTAAAGGAGCAAGAGCGTCAAAAACTTTAAAGGCACCTTCAGGGCTAACTGCACAAAAAGAATTAAGACGGTGGGGGTGCTATTGAATCTGTACTGAAAGAATACTGTTAGCAGAGTAAATCCCCCCACAGAAAACTAAAAGGTATACTTTGATAAATCGAAAGTTGGGATACTTGAAAGCTGTGCCATATTCACTTTACAGACTCATGCAAAATACAGCGTGATAATAGTAAACTATAGTCAGTTCTCAATTATATCTTTGGGGAGCTGATTCATACCGAAATTGTAGAAGTTCAGAAGTCCTTGGAATGATATAAAACACATTGTGTGTAACTTTGGCAAGGTAATGCATGTCATGGCCCTTGAGAGCTTTTACTTTATTTAAACATTGGACATCCTGCCTTTCTCCTTTTTCGTCCTTCAAGGATTAGGGTTCACTAAAGAGTGAAATGCAGCAGTCATTTCGGAAGAACTAAGTATCAGCAGTATCCTAACCTTATTGTATTAGATCTTCTATGAGCCCATCATGCTTTTACTGCTATTGGGGATAACAGCACAACTCCACAACCAAAACCATGTGTAGTGAGATGCAACATAACAGAGGAGGCAATTCAGGTAAGTAATTAAATTGCTAGTTTTTGTGCATATTCATTAAATTCCAGATGCCTTACTACAACCCTGGGAAGTACCCAGTACTGCGTTCCTACTGATTTCCAGTAATAGCCAAACATAACTCTTGCACCTGCACTTTCATTTCTTCATCCATATTTCACCTAGATCCTTGGATCATTTGCTTCCTCAGATATTGAAGTCCATGGAACAATGGGGTATGTAATATAAAATGCTGATTCAATGTTATATGTTGAGTATACCCTATCCATTTTAGGAAATTGGTATCACCACATATTCATCCCTATGCCCCCTCCCCTTACTCTCAACACCAAGTAATATCGCCAGTTCTCATGCCGTAGTAATGAAATGGAGGTGCTGTAGTCAAAAGATGCAAATGTAATGAATTATTCATTGTATCAACCTTCTCTGTAATTCAATTGAAAATTGTAATTGCAGAACAAAGACTTTGCAAATAGAATTGGAATTGAATCAAATTGAAGAAGAGAGTGAAGCAGAACACTGATTGTATCTAAGTCATTATGGTTGTATGCTCACCCAACACCAACCCTGCTGGACAACCGCATGAAATTACCTAATTTACCTCGTACTCAAACCTTTAATATCCTTTCCTTTTTGCAAATAACAAAAAATGTCAAGCAGCAGAACAATAGTCTCAGGTTTTGGAAGCAGGAGATAAAAATGATAGAATGAGCAATGAAGAAGAGCACAGGAAAGCTATTTTTTTTATTCAGGTCTGTTTTTGAGAAACGACGATGGAATAATAGCAATGAGAATGGCCTTCTACCAGTGCCAAAAAAGTTTGGACATTCATCAACCATTTCAACTGTAAAAAATCATTTTCACTTAGTTCAGATTGTTTCAATTCTGGTTGAACAACATTTTTTAATGTCCTGAATGTTACCAAACCCATGTTTGTGGAGGTTTTATTTAGTCCTAATGTTTAGAAACACAATTCTAATAACCAGCTCTTTTCATCATTCACCTCAGGGACTGTTGTTCTGAGTATTATCATACTTTTCCAGGAGGCTGACAAAAAAGGTGTGTCTGTCTTTAAATCTGCCAATGTTAAACAGAAGGAAACCAAGGATAAAGGAAAGCAGGATAAAAAAAAGCCTCCCCACTACCACATCTTTGTTTAAACAGGCAGTGTTTAGGTTGTGTGGATTCTCCTGTTCTTAAAAAGGACAACACACAGGGCTTGTGTGGCTCGGTTTTAAAAGTGATTAGAAGCTGTGTGTCTAGAGCAATTTAGGTGTGGAATAGGAATAAGGCTAAAGACACATCAATCAAAGAAGTTATTACCTTTAAAGTCTCTATAAAGAAAAACTAAAATACTTGTCTCATGTAAGTGGCACTTCTTCAGATGCACTCATTGCCCATTAAATGTAACAGTATTTTATGAGACATTCCCTCCTCTCATCTCATCAATTGTATACCGCCAGTAGTAAATATGTATGTTTATTTTCCCCCTTTAAAGGGAAATGCTACTTGTCGAGATAATACTGTAATTCGTTTGCTATTTGCATGCAACTCAAGATTATATTAGCTTGATTTATTATCAAATAGAAAATGAAAAGAAATTGACTTGTCACCAAGCTAATTTTCATGATACAGCCATTTGAGCAAATGAGTACCTTAATTATAGAAATGAATGAGAAAACTGTATTTTCTCATATTATTGGTCATGGGTTATCCCCCTCTATTGCTATATCAACCAAAACTTGGGAATGTTTCATGGGCATCTATAGGAACATTTTAGATGTAAAATACTAAGGGGTCACCGAAGAAATAAGAAGGTTATGAATTTTTCAAAAATACTTATTTTGCCTTAACTATAGGATGCTATGGGTGTCCCAGTGACTAATAAATGCTGTACACACAGGTATAATCTCTGGGTGGCAAATAAAATGGTTGATTAAGGGAAAGTACCATACATTGGAATACAAATCTAGCCAAAAGAAGAATTTTCATGAGTATTGATTTTTGCCACAAGGTGGCCTATGTGTAGGAACCCGCATTTTCCTTTAATGAATTTTCTTTACATGTATAGACCAGCATGACTGAGTGGTTCTCCTTCAACATGCCTACAAAAGATACAAAAGGGGATTGGACGCAGAACGGCAATGCCCCAAATCCAATGATATACCCAATAAAACACTTTTAAAAAGTACTGTCTAAGGTACAACAGAAAACCAACCTGTATAGCAATGATATAAAAGGAGCTATGATTATAAGGAATATCTTACAATATGGATTTGGCAGTTTATAGACCCTATATGCAAGCAGCATTGCCTTAACTGACCAGTGACCATTAACTCATTCTAGATGTCCCTGCTCCTATTGTGTGGGTGTGACACCCCTTACCCGATTACTTGCCCCATGGCATGACTGCAGCTAGGAGGCAGGGCCCCAGGGGGGAAGACCGACATCCAAACTGACACCTGCTATTTGTATTGGGGTCCTGTGTTATCCGCCCCCACAGCCAAAAACAACCTTGTCTCCCAGAGTTCAACATAAACCACCAATAACCTCATTTACCTAATGTCAAGCTGTAATTTTAGTCCTCTGTAACAACAGCTGGAGGCCCTGAGACTGAGGTCTGCTGTGGTTTAGCTCAGTCATTCACTATTACCTCAGAGTTTTAACTTTTTTTTATTTGGCACATATTAAATCACATAAGACTGGTTGTTTTTCAACCAATGTCAAAGCCAGAATGGATAAGACTAATCCAATACTCATATAATATGGTCAACTGCTGTAAGGGACTTTCTCTTGCCCACTCTAGCATGGCTTGATATCCACAAAGTGCCTGTTGATGAGACTTGCTATTCACAGGGGGCTGACTTAGTGACTAAAACCCCATTGGGGTGTACTTAGCTTTCTAGTGAAGGTTTTTAGGGTTACATCCTGCTTTACTTTCATACTTAAGACAACTCAGATGGGAATTCACTCTGAAGTAGTCACTTGAGAGACTCAGTTGAAAAAAGAGAATCTGGGTGAGCTGGATAATCTGCTCACTGGTATAGTAGCTGAGACATGTGGTACCACTAAGTCCTGCAGGGCTCTACACATGTTCTAACGAAAGATGTGGTTGGCCATTCATCTGCCTGTGGCTGAATATAGGAACAGTCAGCACCTGAACACACCTGTAGTCATCGAGTCTGTGGCTAGTGCACGAGGGTTGCATGGCCCGTACTGCACAATGGCCGTAGGCCTAGTGCAGTATGGGCTAGGCAACTCAAGTGTAATAACCACTGACAAGGTGACTTTCAAGTGGTGCTCTGTATTTATTTCAGGGTTTATTAAACTAAAAAAGGTAAACAGTCTATGTTTGTTTACTTCCGCGGTGTTTGTTTACTTCCGGCTGCCGCCAATTTGAATTCCGTGCAGGTCACATGACCCTTGGGGCGTGAAATACGGGCAGAGCATGAAATATGCCCAAGGGATATTTCATGCTCCTCTCCCATACGTCACTCCCATTGCTTTAACCTTGATAGGCCATATTCACCATGAAATAAGAACTGGTGCTGCACCTGAATACAGTTCTCTGAGCAGATTCTGGAATTGTATGTAGTAGGCCTTACATAAGCTGTAGTCACTGTGAGTGGTGCAGACATTATAGACAAGCCATGACTGTGACTGACAGCTATATGATGGATGTGTTTAAGACATGACAACCTGGAGGCAGCCTTGGTTATGGTTCATCATGACCCTGGGATAGTAGCTTCTTTAAACAGTCTGTTCACACAGCTGCAGCTGGCTGACAGCACTCAATAAAGCCCCTACTCCATTACAGCCCTGTCTTTGATGTCCATATTCTCAGTTTAGACTCCAACACATGAACTGCTGAATAGCTTTGCAAGTTCTAGTTAAGGGCTGTTAAGTTGGCATCTTCCTCCACTTGCTGTCATCATTCAGAAATCATCCTATTCTGCATTTACAATGACATGTCAAGCAGAACCATCTGTCAGCAGTGAGCTTTGTCAATTTCATTATTTAATATTCATACTATATAAGCTGCATAATTATTTGTTCATGGAGGCCAAAGTGGATGTAATTCCTGCTTGTTGCTCTTAGCGAGTCTGAAAAAGCACCCATATGGCCTTTTTTACCCTTTGTCTTGTTTGTAAGCCTCTTTACTGTCAGGTTTGTGACTGGGGGCACTGTTTAATCAATAAAGAAAGCAGAATTCAGTCTTCATCATCTGCTTTTAATGTTTTATTTCCACTCAAATTCTCAATTTTAAGACAGGAGGGGCTGTCCACTACTGTTGTGCACTATAAGATTATTTGAAAGGGGAATGGAGGAAGTTCAGAAACTGCTATGTTTGGCTTAGATTAAATTACCAGTTATAATCACAAACTGCCCACTGGGGGGATTTTATTGCTGTCTCCTGTCTATGGGACAAACTAAAGCACTGTCTTCTCAAGAACCACCTTCCTATAGGCATTAGAAAAAGATTCTAGGCAAATCAATCTTTGTCAATATAGTCATGGTGGAAAGGGAAAATTATAAGGAAGTTAACCGTTATTGTTAATTATGGATCTTTTTTAAACGTGTAGGACTTACAAAACTAAAACATATAATCTGGGCACAAAGTATTAGGTGCGGGCCCATAGGATTCTGAGGTTCTGGGCCTGGGTGGCCCATGGTTGAAAAAGTCTACCCTAACTCCCCATAACAATGGTTTGCAGTGGTTTGGATTTTAGGGAAGGACAACACATAGTACTTGCCTATCTTTGTTTAAATCTACCCGCTCTCACCTACGTTCAGCCTTCCAGCATGGTTGTGTCTATGTCTCACTGAGCTGTAATTTGTCACCACAGCCTATTGACAGGGGATAATTGGTCTGTCCTCTCAGCAGGTTGTGTGTGGTTGGTAATGTCTCATGTGGTGATGAGTCTGTCAGGAACACATGCTGTGTGGGGTGGGTAATGCCATTTCTACTAGATTTATCTGTAGATCCCAAGCTATCCCCTGGGCCCATTTATATTTGACATAATTATAGGTTGTAATAAATCTCACTGTAGCTGTAGGACCAGGTGTCAGGGAGCAGAGCATGGGGTTCTGCAGCCCCCTCAATCATGGACCTGTAAGTACCAATAGCAGAAGGTGCTTGATACTCTTGAGGAACCAGTTTCAGTCACATTGATACATGCACTTATTATCGCTCACCAATATGTTCACTATGAATAGCTCTCAATGCACAGATCTCTTTTCTGTCCCTCCATCCCTGACTGTGTCTGTCACGAATGTATTATGTCTCCCTCAACCCCCTTTTTATTGTTCCAGAGACCGTAGCATGCCTAAAGTAGCTTTGTTTTGCCAAGTTCTGTCAATTTTTAAAACACTAATATAACATGCCTGACAACCCTTATTACCCATGGTATTTACAACCATAATAAGATCTCATATCTCATAGTTAAAATGATCATTTTTCCTTCCTCTGCAATAAAATAAGTATTACACAATAAGTGGAATTGTGAAGCTAACATTTAACGATTTACTTGACAAATTATCCAGGTGCAATCAGAAACACATCAGTTTAATGCCAGAGTGACATCAGGCATCAATAACTTTAAAGGCACCTTCTGGGGGTCGATTCATAACAATGTACGACAGCTCAATAAAGCTACGACCACCAAAAAACATGTTTGTAGGGAAAAGAGAGCAAATCGTAATTTTCAGATGGTAGTAGCTAAGGAATTGTCCAAGGCTGTAGTACAAATAATTTGATATCATTTCACAATGAAATCGTAGAACACATGTCCATTACATAATCATACTACTACCCAGTAAAAGGTAGCTGTAACAATAAGTAATCTAAAAATAAATTACTATTTTGTAGAAGGACATGAGAATATAACACAAAGTACGATTTAGGGGTAAATTGTTAGATAATGATTTTCAAAAAAGGTTAGTATTGTGTATTTATGAGGCACTCATTCTTACAAGGTAATCTACATGTAAATATCAGTCATTACATCTTGGTTTGGTACAAAACAAACCATTATTAAAGAATTTTTAGATGGCTGAGATGACTTCAGAGGCTGTCTTAGCCATCTATTGTGCAATGGGCATTTTTGCCCTTAAAACGACCTTATACAGGTATTCTGTACAATTAGGTAGATGAGAAATTTGCTACAATTTTCTTGTGAAATGCACCCCTTTTTTTGTACGACAGCATTCTAAGATTTTGTTGATATAAGCTGGTCGTATGATATAAGCTGGTCGTATGTGTGCTTATTTTTCTCCACCTAACAACTGTTCACCAGGTGTCGTAGCCATAGCATAAAATGACCCCTGGACGATCAGCACTGGTCGTAGCAGTAAAATAGCCCTCTAAATCGTACAAACTTATGAATCGAGCCCCAGGGCTCACTGCAGAAAGGGAATTACAACAATAGGGGCACAGAAAACAAAAAAGTATAAAGTTGATGCCATCTACAAAAGAAATACTTGAGAGCTGTGCAACATTAACTTTACAGACTCATGCAAAATACTTAATGAGAATAGTAAACTATAGTAAGTTCTCAACTATGTCAGTGGGGAGCTAATTCATACCGAAATTATAGAAGTTGATTCAGAAATCCTTGGAATGCTATAAAGTATATTGTGTGTAACATTGGCAAAGTAATACATGTCAATCACCTTGAGGGCTTTTCACTTTTTTCAAACTTTGAACATCCTGCCTTTCTCCTTTTTATCTCTTGCTATTTGTCCCTCAAGGATTAGGGGTTTAGTGAAATATAGCGGTCATTTCAGGAGAACTAGGTATCAGCAGTACCCTAATTTGGTTGTGATTTTTGCAAACTCAGCTCCCTACGCTGACACTGAAGGTTTCTTTTTAGTATTGTTAGTTAGGGCTAACCCTAATCTTACCTTAATCTTCTCCTTTTTACTGCACCCCTATATACTGAATATCCCCCAACCTTAAAATCTACTTATTGCTGCAAGGTATCATCCAGACACATGCAAGATGTAGAGGCGGTGTGCAGAGACTGTGGGCCATCTATCCATCACCTTAGTGTGCTGTCCCTCCTGCAGGCTGACACACTGTACCCAGCTGTTGTGGCTGCATGTCCTGAGCTGTAGAACACATCCAATAGGAAACATGTTCCTGCATGACGCAGATGTCTCACAGCAGCCACCATTCATCTCAATGATAGGATACAATTTTCTCAGCAAAGTGTAGACTTCATACAAACATACAGTGCATATTGATAGACAGGGTCAGACACATCTTACATCTGCTGCCCTGCTTGCCTCAGCCTTTACTATAAAGTGGTATATGTCAGTGCTGCACCAAGTAATTTGAATTTGTAGTACCACACCTGATGGAGCAAGGAGATTCCCAAACTTCTTGACTGCAGAGTGTGCTTTAGGTCAACAACTGTTTCATTGATCAGTGAGCTGAGTGGCTGCGTTACTGAATCCTCTGGACAGTGTCGGTAGTTCTACCAATTTAACACCTAATTAAACTGCTTACAGACAGAGATTGAAATATTGGACACATTCTGTACAACGTTTAAGTTCTTGATGCCCCCATGTCACCAGCTGTACAGGCATTGTTAAAATGCTGATGGACACACAGTGAGCTAGACAGAAATCTGTGCAGCACTCATCCACCCGTTAGCAAGAGCCAGTACTATTGGCCTTATACAGTGAACTGAGTATTTAATAGGTTCAATCTGTATACACGGAGCGTCGTGTGCAGTGACAATTGTGGTTTCAGCCAGTGTTAACACAGATAAGTCAAAAATTGTAAATGAGCAATTTCTGCAGTGTCTTGGCCCTTTTGAAAACTTTTCCATTTGCTGCCCATATAGTGTAGACTTTAAGACAGGCTTATGGTGAAATGTATGGATTGACTGTACAGGGTAAGACTAATCTTACAGACCTCTGCTGCCCTGCCTTACATCTAAAAAAAAGCGGTATGTATACATGTGAGTGCTTCACTAAGTGATTTGCTCTGGACTTGCCTCCCCTCATAGAGCAATGATACTCTCAAACTTCTTTGATCAGTTAACTGAGTGGCTCCATTACTGAATCGTCTGGACAGTGTCAATAGTTCTACCAATTTAACGCTCGATTAAGCTGCCTACAGACAGAGATTGAAGTGTTGGACACATTATGTACAACTTTTAAGTTTTGATGCACCCATGTCACCAGCTGTACATGCACACAGTGAGCTGTTAGACCCTAGACAGAATTCATTCACCCTTTACCAAGAGTCAGTACTATTGGCCTTATATGGCTCTCTGAGAATTCAATAGGTTCAATCTGTATACACTGAGCGTCATGTGCAGTGACAATTGTGTTTTTAGCCAGTGCCTCTAGAGTGGAGTCTGTGGAGAAGGCCGGGTACAGAAGGGGAAAGATGAGCATTAGGAAAATAAAGCAGCAGCGGGTTTCCATTTAATGATGCTCATGCTGGCCTGTGTGCCTGGTCCTAATTCTTAAGAAGCATCATTAAGGGAAATTCACATTGAAAGGGAAGCTGAAAAACAACTTGAGCAAACAAAATGTGACATACTAATGGCTGCTCATTACCCACTGCTTCACATGTCTAAGATTATACATGTTAAGACTTACATCATATGTGCAACTTGCTATGATTGATTTATGCTTTAAACATGGTCAGAAAGGGGTCAAAAGGAGAGTGGATTAATGTACAACCAATCATGTACGTCACATGATGTACATGATCGGTATTGAAATGTCAATTAAAATTATCTTAATAGTCGCATCTAGACATTTCTAACATATTACATGTCAAGACACACATCATATGTACACCTTGGTAAGGTTTATTTATGTTTTAACATGGTCAGAAAGGGTAGGGCAGTCAATAAATCACTGATTATGTACGTCACTGATCATGTACGTCACCGATCATGTACGTCACCGATCATGTACGTCACAGATCATGTACGTCACCGATCATGTACGTCACCAATCATGTACGGCCGCCGATCATGTACGGCCGCCGATCATGTACGGCCGCCGATCATGTACGGCCAAATAATAGTTGCATCGATCTGATGAGAGTGAGCCATAACTGATACAGATAATGGCAGATAACATAATCTTGGTAAGTATCTAGGGGTCTATTGTTATTTTGGAAAATAGAATGTCTACTGGGTAAATGAAGCTTGGCAGCAGTTAGGGTTGATCATATCTGCTAACATATTGCATTATCTAACATCTTCAAAGCCTAAGTAGAATTGTTCCAAAGCTCAGGGTGCAACTGTGCTATATCGTGCCATTCCTTAATAATCTGGTGCTTGTCAGCTATTGTGTAGTTGTTGTCAGTGTTAGTACCAATACGTATACAGGATTTGTTTAAGTACATATCAACTGAAAATGACTGTCCACCAGACAAGCAGGGAAGATTGCTAAGCAAAGAAGGTGATACCAGCTTCAATATTGATGAGTGCTAGAGGCCTTCACACTACCTTAGGTTCACCTACACTCACCTTATAGGCTGTTAACATTGACCAGCTTACAATGATAATGCATGTATATCTGCCTTGATATAAAGAGTGCATGGAGGCTCTATTTCTAGATCATCACCCTGGATTCCATAACTTCAGTATTTGATTTACATAGATCTAACAACATGTTCTGTATCTACAGCCTATCACATCCCAAGGTCATCTTATTGATTAATTGCGTAGACTCCTTACTATCATCAGGACGGATAATAATGCAATTAGGTGATGGAGCTAGATGAGCTGAATGCTGATGTACAGATGTGCCTCAGTTGCTGCCAGACTGTCAGCTTCATGAGCAGCTCATACAAAGGGGAGCAGATAGGATTAAGTCATTATGTATACAGGATTCGTTAAAGTTCTGTATTTCCCCGACAGATTGACATTGAAAGGCCTCGTATGTCGTTGAAATCCTTTATAAATCTTGTATTTATTTTTAAATGCAGATGTCAAGTATTAAAGGATAAAAAGACATTTTATCAACCTATTTCGTCTCGCAAGACGTCCCGACGCCGCCATGACACCTTGCTCGACCTCACTTCCGGTATCAGTGCATGCGTGATTCGGTTTGCAAAAAGATAGTCCCCCCCTCTGTCGCCTATATCGTTGTTATTTGCAGAAATTAGGCCTAATACTAGGGGGGGGTGTTAAATCGCTAATTTTGTTGTAGGGTTCCAGGGACAGGCTCAAACTATGCATTTGGGACCCAAAACTCGAGAAATCACAAAAATATTTTTTTCGGACCCCTGTGACCGGCCAAATAGTGAGAAAACAGCCCAAATTCAGGCTTTCAGATTCCTACTCAAACCTCACTATGCCTTCATGAAAATGGTCAGAAACCTTCATTTGGGACCCAAAGAGAGCATTTAAAGTCATATTGTTGTGATTATAGGGGTGTTTCCCCCTCTCAGGAGGGGGTGCGTCCATGGTAAAATACCGATAAATCTGGTTTTTTGAAGGCATTTGCTCCTATACAATCAGGTCCCTATACTGCCATAAAACATCATCATGAACCATTCTGAAGGACCCCCTGTTTCTAAACTGTAACTACCCCCTATGACCCCTAACACCCCCCCCCCCCCCCCATAGCATGCACCAATAGCCATCAGATAACTCCCTTCCCCCCTCCGCCCTCACCTCTATATTACACTGTACTCAGAATATCAGGATCTTTGAACATTAATAGTCATTCACAGACACCTTAGCCTGTCTTGGGAGTAAGACAGTGATGTGTTTAAAAGAGGGGTGGGGGATATGGAGGGGGCCCGGACCTCCTCC
The DNA here is from genome assembly GCA_947462335.1 of Harmothoe impar. Lineage (NCBI taxonomy): Eukaryota > Metazoa > Annelida > Polychaeta > Phyllodocida > Polynoidae > Harmothoe > Harmothoe impar. The sequence goes on from OX381708.1 coordinate 79,528,281, forward strand.
CTTACCCTATACAGACATAAGAGGAGGGCTACCTCAGTCCAACTTAGAACTCTAACCATCAGACCTCTTATAATCTATTTATCATACATGCATGAATGGCTTTACCACCTCAACAGAAAACTGATAAGGGACCAAAAGAGACTATTACAGGTCATATTCTTGTGATTGCATAAATATAACCCAAATCTTGGAGGGCCTTTGCTTCAATGTATTTGAATTGTCAACATATTAAAATGAGTTTAGATCAGATAGATTATACCCATTTCAAAGGTCTCTATATTCATTTTGAGTTACCCTACCAATGATTACATCCCCCCCTCCATTCTATGCCTAGTACCTCACCCCATGTGTATTCATGGTCAAGATGACTGTTTCATGTTGTTACACTTATTATACATAGTAATTCTATAATAGTTATAGCAGAGATCTAATATTAACATCACTAATAACCTGATACAACAATAAATAAAAACCTGACTCTCCTCCTTAACCAAGTGGTTAAATGCATAGAATGATGGATGGTAGAGGGGTGAGGGGGTGGGGGAGCCTGCAAATCACTCCAAATAAGGACTGGTGTCCATATCTCTTTGTCTACACCTTGCATGGTTAGTATCCTAGACATAAGACAAGAGATAATTATTTAATTCAATTCTCTGAGGTGTTAAATAAATACTCTGAACCCTAAATATTATTGAAGCCAATAATAAACCTTGCAATTATATTATGGGGAGGGGTAGGTAACCCTGATACCTCATTTGCAATGCTAAAGATCAGATTTTGTCAAAGACGGGCATACATGCAACATCTGAGGGTGCTGCTATAATATTCAGATATATGAAAATATAACATAGGCATGGTTCTTGGTAGACCTTTACCATCCCCTATATGGGGTAAAGGGTAGAATCTCATATCAAACTTTGAGGACAGATGAATACATATCTTGATATTAAACCAAATATTGAACCCAAATTTGACTTGAAGTACAGTATCCCTCTACCAGCTGTAGTAGATACACCTACCAGGGTGATCTCAAGGACCCAGCTCACTCATTCTTTTTTTTTGGAGGGGGGTCCTCTTTTAACCACACCACTGTCCCACTCCCAGGCATGATACATACCATGAGAGGCAATGCTGTGCACTGTGCCACATGGAGGGAGGGTTGGGCTGATGGTTATACTGTGTGATATGGAGCCAAGGGGGGGGGGGTTATTTCATGGCTATTAGTTTGGGGTGAGGGTGGGGATGGGGTGGAGGTGGGTCATAAGGGGTGGTAAACAGGAACAAGGAGCCCTCAAGAAAGGTTCAAACTATCAGACAGGTCTTATGTTAATACATTATTTCAGTATAGGGTAATTATAGAGGCGAAGGGGGGGAGAGTTATCTGATGGCTATTGGTGCATGCTGGGAGGTCATAGAGGGGAGTTGACAGAAAGAGGGGACCCTCCAGAAGGGTTTAATCTGCCTGATTAGGTGTCCTGAGGATCTTTTATGGCAGTATAGGGATGAGGAGCAAATGCCTTCAAAATAGCTGATTTATCGGTACTTTACCGAGGACTAACCACCTCCCCAGAGGGGGAAACACCTCTATAATCACAACAATATGACTTTAAATGGTCTCTTTGGGTCCCATATGAAGCTTTCTGACCATTTTCATGAAGTCATGACTTGATTTTAGATGGAATCTGAAAGCCTGAATTTGGGCTGCTTTTTCACTATTTGGCCGATCTTCGGACCCTATGTACGGGGGTCACGGGGGTCTGAAAAAAATATTTTCGTAATTTCCCATGTTTTTGGACCCAAATGCATAGTTTGAGCCTGTCCCCGAAGAAAAGTAGATTTATCACCCCCCCCCTACTAATACGCTATCAAAAACCATTAACTTCTTGTAAAGGAAAACAATAAAACGATAATTTATGAAATGAAAAAAATCATTGCTCGTTCACACCATCCCCTTTTTTACTCACCAGTCGAGATTTCGGCGCCACTGTTTCTCTATGGGAGTTTCTAACGATACACTTTTTTGCCGATCCATTAAGTTAAGAACCCTCAACCAAATTTTCTGGGGGGTTAAGGCCTAATTTGACCATTGTACATCCAAATATGGGATCTTTTCGCTTCCCTGCGCTATGTTTCTTTCAATATAACTCTGTTTTAAACCCAAAAACGGGGAATGTGGAGAAACCACTCGCGGCCTGCAACTGTCAAGCGCAACCCGGGCGGCCACATTTTTATCGTTTCAATTTTTTTGCCGATCTATCAACTGAGAGAGGCTCAACCAAATTTTCTGGGGGGATAGGGCCCAAATCAGCTATCGTACATGTAAATATGGGACCTTTTGTAGTGCTTAGGCTTTGTTTCAAGCTAAAATAATGTATTTTAACCCCCAAACGAAGTCAATGAAAAAAAATAAAATCATCTCAAAAACGAACCTACTCCTATAGACCAATGCAGCAAGAAAGGGTGACTTTTTCATAATAAAGTTGTGTTTACACTGGTTTTAGCAGAATCCTCACAACATTGTCTGTAATGGCTAAGTTTGCAAATGTCTCTTATCAGGAGACTCACAGGACAATTCTCTTTCAAACAGTGTACATTAGAATACAGGATTCTGAGATTATATCGTGAATTTGTAGGTCACAGTGACGAAATTGATCAAAAACTTTCTCAACAACTTTTCTGAAAAGTCACCCTTTCTTGATCCATGGATCTATAGTTTCGTCCGGAAATCGAACCCCGGCCGCCTTGGTTCAAAGCGAGAGTGCTTACCACTAGACTATCTTGGCCACACTGGCTATGGAAGCGTCAGTTGGGGATTTTGACTTGCTGATCATAGGTATCCTTACGCGCGACTGGAAGTGAAGTTTTTGTGAAATACGGAGGTTTGAGGAAATACGGGGGCTGGTTATTCACCTTTAGCAAAATACAAGGCTCAGTGCTTAGGCCTAGCCGACTTGATATTTCTTCAAACCATTTAAAAATAAAAGGCTGGGAATGGATGATAATTTATATATAGCAACCTAAATTTCTGATTACTGCAGCCACTGTAGTCCCCAGGACTACGACTCTACCACGCCCGCCCACCTGCAAGTGCCTTCTGCGGTGCGCGGAATGCAGCCTGTGACACTAATACATTGATGTATGAATGATGTTCAAATGAATAAGAGGCTCAGGTGAGAGGGTGATGGTCAATGACCAGGCAATTTATTTGTGTCCAATTCCAATCATCAATTATCATGAAATTCAACAATCTTCTTTTTTGTATATTAACTAATAAGTTTATTTCAGTTTGAAACATTGATAATACAATATAATAGGAAATGTACTTCATTGCTCCACTGTATGAGGCCAAAACCGTTGTAGTTAGGGACAAATCAGAAACTTCTTAATATGTTTAAAGAAGTGTAATATATCGATGGATATATATTTGCTCCTTGGAACACTTTTTGATACATCTCTTACCCTAGCGGTTCAGTTTTTATCGCCTCCCAAACTCATCCATCTGTTTTCTGGTGAGGCTGGGACCAAAAAAAGGTGATTATGTAAATTGTGAATACATCACAGCGGCTCATAATTTTGTTTACAGACTGGGACAAAAACTTTCCCATTAGGATCCCTTGGTGAAACTACTTGGCACTGTACTTACCTAAGATTCAATGACTCCGGGACCAAAATAAAATATTGTATGAATGTAGGTTGAATAAGTAAAATCCTCAAATTTCCCTTGACAAAGGACTTGACAGGGTCAGACACATCTTACGTACCCCCATTGCCCTGTCCCACCCCTTACTATTTAAGGCTGTACATAAGCCTGTTAGTGCAACACAATGTCTGGTAAGATAGTGTATACTGTGAGCGTATATATGTTTTTGATAAATCAACCTCTCAAGGTCATACCCACTGACTTTTGGAATTCCTGGCCTGAGACCTCACCCTCAACTCTTAGCATTACAGGATTCTTTAGACTGGACCCCAACATACTGCATATACTCATTATTGTGTGCACGTTTCCGCCAGCACTCCCCGAGACACAACAGACAGGCAGTCTAATTATAGCATGTGAACCATCCACCTCTCACTGTATTGTCCACTCCCTTCCTGCACTTTGACACATTCTATACCATTTGTATATCCAGACTATCCTGCTGTAGGACACATCAAATAGGACACAAATATGTCCTTGCTTGAACCAAGATGTGAGGGCTACAACTTATTAGGTTGGATATAACATAAATAGAGGGATAATAAAAGAGGAGCAGGGTGAAATGAAAGGGAACAGAGGAGATGAGGGAGTGAGGGAGGAGAGGGACAGAGGGATATAAGGAGTGGTAAAGCAGGGCGCCAGACTAAAGAGAAAGGGATATGGGGGAGGTGAGAAAGACAGAGGATGTAGAGCGTGACAGAGTGGGTATTACTTGCAAGATCAGGACTGCTAGGTTGGGGTGCGTATTTAAGGCAGGAGAAATAAATTCTAGCTATAACAATGAATCTCTACCAATTCCTTTTTTTTATGTTCACAGGGTATTGGATGAAACAGGGAGCTGATTTGAATAACATATTTTTTCTCTCCAAATTGTTACCAGACCCATGGCTGCAGCTGATTTTGGTCAAGTCTTTTTGATTACAAGATTTTTCATTGTCACAATAAAAACTTTCAACTGCTTATTGTGTGACTTTTTGTGCAGAGGAAGAGGCTCAGAGATCTGTGCCTCTGGCTTCAAATTGAATTATCAATAATTATCACAGATCCCCAACTGGGGGAAACCTTATAGTTGCCTCCTGCATCTGCGACAAACTAAAGCACTATAAAAGTACTCCTTCCATCCCCATGTTTAAACAGCCTGTGGTTGAATTTGGGATTTCCTTGTTCTGAGAAAGCCTGCTCACAGTGCTCATGTGCCTCTGTTTAAGTTTGGGCTTTTAGTAAACCACAATTTCAACATGTATCTGTAAATCTGTAATCTGTAGCACTGTAAGGGTCCTGGTACACAAGTCTGTTTGCATTATTGGAATTGAATGGTCGGGCATTAATGTATCAAATAATTATATTCTGGTGTCGTTGGTGCGTATAGGGAATCAAAGAGGTTATGTCAGTGCTGATGTTAAGAGGACAGCCAGTTCTTGTGCTTAGGGTAGTTGCTAAAGCATTATCACAAACATTTGTTGCTACCATTGCTTATGAGGGCCAATATAGGTTTCATCCCCGGTTGCCAACTAGACATTTTCTTAGGAATATTTTCTTATGGTCAATGTTGCTTCCTATCCCAGTCACTACACTCTGCAATATAGTGTAGCAGCTTATCAGCATGTGGTTTGAAACCACATACATCGCTTTCATATACATGTATAATTGGTACCATTACTTCCCTAGGCTGATTCCTCTTAACACTTTTAGGTCTGCATTGGTTTTTAATGAGCTGAATGCAACATGCAGACCTCAAAGGGTTAAAAAAGGGTGAGACCTGTGAATCTAAGGGAATTAAGGAAATGATTTAAAATGATTACAGCACAGCTCTAAATCCTAAAATTCACAATTTATTCCTGAATTAAGAAAATAATTGAATTAAAAGTGGCAATTGTCATTAGTGGAAACAAGTTTGATTGATCGTTGAGGTTACTTTAATGATTGTATTTGTTATGAAAATCCTTCAAATGTATCGATCCCAGGTTAAAACACTTGCTGATAATACAATCAGGTTTTACCATCCCCTTTCTGACCCATTAAACAAGTCCACACACTATGTAGACATAGACAACATGTTTCAGTAAGTAGACAGACAGTAGGCAGGAAGGTTACCTCTGACCATGATGGATCTCTCCTGCTGTGACACGGTCAATAACCAGTGTCCAGTTTACTTAAGGTCGATAATCTTCCATTCATCATAGACAGGTGCTGTGATGACGCGCCAACTGGACAACTGCCATAATCTATTAATCTATAGACCATTTCCACGTCTACTCATCTCTGCTCATTGATCCTGGGATGGCGGCACCGAATACAGATGAGCATAGAGGCGTGTCTGCACATCAACCGTTTAGGGATAGCAAGACAGAGTTACAGCCTCATGTTGACATGATCCATCAATGCAGCATCCTTGAGTAATTTGTGTCAAGCAATGTATAAAATGTGACTACTCTTCATCAATAGGCTAACTAGAATATAGATTGTCAATGGTGCCTCCAAATAGATTGGTGTAGTCAATGATGCTTCATCCCACTTATATTGATGACCACAAACATTACCCTTTGTTTGTAGATTGGTATCAGCTGACATGGTAAGCACCAACATACCCGGTGTGTATTAACAAGAATCAAACATTCTCTCATTTCAAATTACCATCACACAAAGTAATCACCATATTGTATGACACCTAGTATAAAGCCTCCAACTTTGTACACATCTCCTCTTGTGCCATGTGTGTTCATTGGTATAGAATGACATGCCTAACCATCATCAAACAGGGCAACAGAAGTTTGAGCAATCTCACAGACAACCATGCCAAAGCTACCACATAAATGGAGTAAAGCCCCAGCTACCTGAACTATCATGATAATAACAATACGCTTGACTCAATAAGTCTTCATATATTCACAGCCTTTGCAATCAATTTAATATGTGTCGATTTTCGATCATTTCAGTCACTAGAACTGTGTAAAACTGTTGACTTGCCGCAGCTCTCCCCTATTTTTTGGGGAAAAAAAACTCTACTTTTAGGTTTGGATTTAGTTTCAGTCACCTCACCGATAATTTTTTACCTATATGCCTGATGGTTATACCCCCATGTTTTGATTATTTTTGTAGTGAAACCTCTGTACCACACCATGCAGTTGATCCAATGCTTTAAATGTTTACCAAAAAAACAAGAAACAAGTTATTCAATCAGAAAGTTTTGCTGTACTGAGATGTGTTGGGACCTCAGCTATTATATCAAAGGGTGGTTTTGCAGGATATTGTGTCTCACACAGATTAGATATTGATTTCCTCATCTCTCAGACTGTAAGTAAAAACTCTTTTAAGCTAAATCATACTTACATAATGCCTTCATACCAACGGTTGCCTGTTGTATATCAGACACACATCATTAGATGCCCATGTAGTGACAGGTCAAAGGGAGAGGTCACCTATTGTGGATAAACAGCAATAAATCCTGGTACAGACTATGTAGCCAGGGGTGTGTAAGGGAAATAGCAGGGAGAGCAGAGCAGGCAGAGAAGGGGTAGCCAGGGATGTGTAAGGGAAATGGGCCGAGAGCAGGGAGCAGACAGAGAGGGAAGAAGGCAGAGAGCTGATAAATACTAACGTATGAAGTAAAATAAAAATGGTTAGCAGATACTGAGCCATCATGAGATGAGAGAGGCATTGTACCAAAGATCAATATGACTGTCCATGTTGTTTTCTTTTATAATAAAAATCGTAGGTACTCAGTAAGTTGAAACAGGATAATCCAATCATCATCTCAGGTACTGCTTTTTAAACAGAAGGCCTTCCCCATGTTCATTTCCATCATATCATATCATAAACTATACATATCATATATATTGACCTTGAATAACACTTTATGATTGTATTCCAATGAAAACAATTGAAATTGATGTCTGGTGGTGATAGTATTAAGTTTTAAGTACCAGTAGTTTGTATGTAGCCCACACATTGTGGTACAGGAGTGTGAATGGTGTACAGAAACACAGGGCTTTACACTCCGGGTGGTCGTTGTGTACTTAGGCAGGTCAGGTACTGAAGGGGGTTAATGGACATAGGATTCTATGTCTTACAGTTGAGCTTACAGTCAGGATAGTTATCCTTCCAACCAGCCTTAGGTCAAATTCCTACCTTGCAGTATCAAATATCTGGAGCCTCATGTATCATTTTGACGATTGTTACATGAAACAATAGGACTGGTGTGCAACCACCATTAGCTGTTGTTTTAGTTAATTTTCTCACCTTATTAAAGCAATAAACATAATTCTAGATGTACTTCCTAGTTTAAATACTTTATTGCAATTCTTTGATACACAACAACTATTTGTCAATAATCGGTATTGACATAATTTTGATGTCAATGACATCCCTAATTACAACCCCTGGGAAATCCGTGTAAGCCCCGTATTATGTTTATAACTGCTGACAAAAAGCCATGAGGCCATTAATTGTCCATGATTTACATAGCTGTGGAGCTGCATGGTATGGGAAAGGCAGACATAGCATGATCTTTGGCACTCTCTGCAATTCTATTCTTCTTTGCTTCTTAAAAACACAATGCCAGCTAATAAGTATAGTGCTAGGACGTATGGGCTGCTAATAAGGGTTCGCAGCGACTTTATGACGGAGGGCGTGCCAGAGCTTTGAACTTGTATTAATCAACATTGATCTCATTCCCCAACCCATGCCCAATCTCATTTCCCAACCCATGCTATTATTCACTGAACTGTAGTCTCTGGACGATTTATAAATTTACACTTCTTAAAGGGCCTGACTCTGTGTGGGGTATATGCTGTACATATCATGTATTATCATCACCTCTCTGTACATCTAATAGTAGACACCTCATGTCCCAAAAGTCCAGCCACCCCATGATGAACAGGTGCAGCAGGCTTAGAGACTACGAGTACAGTTTTAATGATAATACCCATGGTACCTGTCAGGGGTATTGCTCTAATCATAAAAAATTGAGTCAGAAGTGTTTATGTTATTATACACTGTGCCAACTTTCCTGAATCCTCAGGAATAATAGGCAGCATGTTCTCCTGAGTAAAGTACTCCTTGGGTAAGATGATGCTAAACAGATTCAGCAGGGAAGGCTCACAACGCTGGTTGTTCCCTCATGAGTTAGTGGTGTGATGTAAGGACAGGGTGGTCCCAGTGGGTGCTGATCTTAGTGCAGCTTAGTGTTATATGGTGTGATGCCTAAATCAGCCTTCTGAATCATGTTAGTGTTCCTCTCTGCTTCATTTAGGGCTGAATTTATATTGGATTCTATGGTTTGGAAAAAGTAAACAACATGTGTACAGTGTGTGTGTGCAGTGTGTAATATTACACTCAGACAGGTTACAATTAATCTTTCAAATGCTTCTGGCAAAGTTATCAGGTGGCAAATATGCTAAACTGAACATTGAGCAGTGTACATGACTTCATATAGTGATTGTCTTACTAATTTGGTAAACAGGTTAAATAATATGTATGCACGCACAGCACTTGTCAACTCACTAAACTAAATCTCTGGATGTAATCATGTTGTGCATGATAACATAAAAGTTCTCCTGTAGTGTTTAACATCTTTACCCATCCAATTTCCAGACAAGCTGAAAGCACTGTATTCATTACCTTTTTCTACCAACTTTCCAAACTACAAAATCTGATTTCAAATTGACAGCCCTGCCTGCATCTCAAACTTATAACAGCACCTAAGATGCCTTTCCTTTAAGAGTGGTTCACATTAACCAGCATTGAAGTCAAATTAAGTCTGTGTCATCTAATAGAACATGAGTTCAATATAGAAATTCATGAGGTTTTGTTCAACCAGTATGCCCTTACATTCCACAGAATTGAATTACAAACTGAGTTAAAGGAATTTGATGCTGCTACACACAGAGGAAGACACAAAGGGAGGCGTCTGAGTTACTTCAATCTGAAGTCGCTAACCTTAACGGCGCATTAAAGGCTCTGTTAGCAAGAACAACTAAACAATGGCGATACTATTGAATGAATGTTGGTTACAGATCAACCCCTGCTGTATTCTAGGACTCAACCTGGTAAAAGAGTCCTCCATCAGTGAAAGCAGCATTTTTAGAACTTTTGGTATGGAATCCTGAAGCTCTAACATTCAATATCTTAAATGTTTGTCTTTTATGGGTTCCTAGTATATTCCAGACTCCTGAAACAAATAGTATTGGACCTATTGTATACATATGCTCCCACAAAGAAAACATCATCTAAGCAGGAATATTAACTTCACTTGAACATCACCCATCCTCAAGTCAACAAACAATATTTGAATACCCTGCAGAAAATAACATAAACCCCAGTCAGGCTCTTCACCCAGCAGCAGAGCCAGATAAATTTAATGTTGCTACCACAACTAGGTGAGTATCCTGATGGTACCCTAGCACAACCAAGGAAAACACAGCAGGGTTCAACACTACATCCCAGCAGCAGAACCAGGCAGATGAATAGTACTTGGTCACTAAAGTAGCAGTCAATTAAGATTCCAGTCAGACAGCAGAGACGGATGGAGCCAATCAGGAGACAGCCGGGTATTTCCCGGACATGGAGCTGATTTGAAGGTGCCCCTAACACCTACAGCTGGCTGGACGCAGAATCAACGGCCCTTAAGGCCTGACTGAGCACTTTGTGCAGACATTCTAAAGCTACCTGTGTCACCCCGACCTATCAATCTCACTTATCAGGCTCTTAGCCCCCAAATCCCAATCTTTAGCCCTTGTGCCTACCAGGCCTAGATTGAAATATTTTTGAAGAAGATCTTTCTTTACACTGCAATAAGTTATCACCATGAAGATGTGGGTATTATATTTTATCATTTCATTTGCTATTAATGCAGTATTATCTATGCACAGCGAAAAGAGATTTAAAGAATTTGTTCCAAGACGGATGCATTTGAAAGATGTTTTTTCCCTCATATATATATGGTAAACCTGCCTCAATAAGCTTTCATGTATTATAACATTTGATGCCAGTGATCAATTATTTTCTTCAAATAAGAAACATTTTCCGTTTTATCAGCCTGAACTTTCATTCCTTACAAGACTCAGGAATAGAAACTGGAGGATTTACCAATTTGTAATCACAGACTCTAATTTTTGATAGTGATGTACATTATCATGTCACACCAATGTGCCCTGCATTAGAATCAGGTGCAATGGAAGTGCCTTACATCCTTGACCTTTCCCCCACTCTGTCCATGTCAACCCCATACCCTGGGGGTGTGAGCTGGCATACTGTGTTGTATGGTGCAGCTCCCTGGGGAAAGTATTCAAGTGTAATTAACCTTTATTGAGGGCTATCTGTCCTTGCAGGCTGCTAGCCCTGCAAACACAGAGTAGCCCTTACCCTTACACACAGCCTGATATTGCATAGTCCTGAGACAGAGTAGCCTATCTTTGTCATCAAGAGGCTTCTTACAAGAAATTAAGTCAACCAACAATTTCTAAAATCTAAGAAATAGAGTTGCTCTTTATTCAGAGCATGATTACTCACTTTACCAGGATTAGGAACAAACCAAATGCCCACCTAGTTGCAGCATGGATCTGTAGAGGTCCCTTAGCTATTGAAGACTGCAGAAGTCAGGGATAAACTAGCAGGACCTTAGCCTAATTGTGTCAGGAGTGTTACCATGCATCCTGTGTAAGCCCTACATTCTTTTGTTGCTACGGGTTCTATGTGAACAGAAGATAGTTGTTAGAAAGTGTCAGCAAACACCCCTCACTCTATGATGGCGGTAGCTCTTTATCCATGGTATTAAAAGAAGAATGTGAACTAGCCTATTCATTCAGCACTTACTGGACACATGTCTATAAAGCATTGCATCTATAAAACTGTGGGTCTAGGAAATAAATTTAAGCACTGAAGTTCACTCTATATTCCATCATAGTAAGTTGGCAGATCACTATGACTGTTGCTGTTTATGCCCTAAAACTCAAGACTATAACTGTGCGGTCCATAAGAATTGCACATCTAAAAATATTCAGCACATATTACAGGTGCTTATGAAAAAAATAATTTAGGAGAGAATTGAAAGCTTTTTAAATATACATACATTGCTGGAGCAATGTATGCATTTTAACGAATCAAACACTCAGGGAGGAATGTGATGGTCAATGACCATTTGATTCAGGTGTGGCCAATCTAAATCACCAGTTACTATGCAACTAGTTAAAATATAATTTCAGAATTAAATGTAGCCTGATGTTTACAGTGAAATAGGGATGGGACTTTTTGTGGCTCTAATGCATGTATTTTTGGCTCCAGCTTCATTCATGTCCCCTTATAACAATTAGTGTATGCGTCTTGATATGGAGTGCATACTACACAATTAGATCTAGCATATTGAGACACATTGACAAAAGATTCAAGCAGCTTTGATGTCGTACAGCCCTGATTCTACATATGTGTGAATTCAAGGAGATAGAGGACAAAGCTGAAAGGAACTGTGGACAGGTGAATACCATCTAAGGCTGCAACTTGTCCGTACAGCATTTTAGGCATCTAAGGTTATAACTACATACTTCATATGCTCATAACCAAGTTTAAAGTTGTCCAGTTATGTCTAGGTCCTGTCTTTGTTATAAAGGGGGGTTGCTGTCCCTTACTCAGTCACTAGGAGGTGGTTTTTGAATAGTCCTGTGATACTACATGCTGTTTTTTGGCTAAGGCATTCTTATATCTCATTCCTGCAATACAGTGAATGTCCTGATGCCTGTTCCCGAGCTATTCCAACATAACGCAAGCCCTGGGGGATATAATCTGATTATGATCCCATCATGCAAATCAGAAAAAAACTGATCCAGGAGCAGACACTTCAGGTAGGTGTAGCTCTGTAGCACTACACTGTGTAGCGCCCTGGGACACAGTGTCAATCACAGCTATCACAGGCAGTATGTGAAGGCACTTGTTATATTATAGATAAACATTTCATATTTTATTTTCTTCCTTCAGTATGCATCAATGTTTTTCATATCGTTATTCAATCGTAATAACAGCATGGATAGTGTGTCCTATCACTACAGACCAGGGACAACTTTTTCAATATTTAGGTCTGCAAAAACTGTGAGTAAAGACAAAGGGAAAGCAGGATATGGATGTTTTGAGAGCGAAAGAAATAATTGTAGATATCATCCAAGTCAATGATCACAATAATGGGTAATCATTACCAACAACATGATATTACCTAGGGAAGAAATACTTGTTGCTGTTTTTGTTGTAATATACATCAAATGACATAGAAAAAGCTATAATTATTCTCTCATCTGAAGCCTGAGCAATTACCATGCAGATCTCAGTCAATTGCCTCCCTTTTCCTTTTTGGCCTGTATTAACAAATACATTGAATTTAATTGGAATGACAAAGAGGTTTACAATTGCTTTTTGATTTCAACGTTTGACATCCTTTTTCCCTCCATTAAGCAGATGTGTGTCTCGAAAACAAAATCAATTAGTGCTAATCGGAAATCATTTTTCCTTTCATGCCTTCTATTTTACTTGTGTGTGTAGGTATTATGGGAGTGCTTTGGTAAGAACTGTTTATGAACATGAAAGTTGTGCTTATTTGTAATCAAGATATTTTCTTGACCTTAAAACCGATTCTGACTGCGAAAATGGATTTGACTGCAAAACCAACTTCAAATGCAAAACCAACTTTGACACAGAAACTATTTTGACCTGAAAACCGATCTTGATTTCAAAGTCAGCCAAGAACTTTGAAAATGACGGAAATCTTCTAACATTGACAGTTTAAATGAGTTACCAGGAATATTTTCCACCATGGACATTCTTACCTGAGGCGTGACTTTGAATACCTTGAAGCTTATCATCTCACAAAGGATCAATGGTTGAAGATTGGCTGTAATATGTAGACAGACTTAGACTTGGAGTCAGTTTTCAAAACATCAAATGGTTATTTTCAGCTACATGTATTTATGAGGACAATCTGGTAGTGACACCAATAAAGCTATAGCGTGATGCAAGCCATGCGGACATTTTGATAAAGTTTGAAGGTTTATAATCAGATACTGATTTACAGGTGAACAGCACAGACATATTGCGTCTTTGTAGTCTATGCAGATTTGTTCTACTGCTTCTCTCATTTTTCCTTTATTTCTTCGAAATCAAGATGGATGCAATCAAATAATGTAGCTTATCAATCTGACCACTACCATGATTGCTTACTATGACTCGCTACCACCAGCAAGTACCAGACTGCAAGCATCTGCAGGACCTCTTCTGTGAGAAGGTGCGGTCGAGATGGATTACCCTGGTCTCTTTGATAGTGGTGAATGAGGTTCGATTGGTGCATAGAGCAGGGGCTGGTCAATACACCCACGTACCCCCTCCCTGTTCGTGTGTTGTATGGCTAAGGGCAAGATGGAGGAGAATCCACATCCAGATATACCTCTCACATGTAGGTAGGGGCCCTGATAGTCCAAGGCCTGATAGTCCCACAACTATTGGGAACTTCCCAGTGAGGAAGGCTGACTTCCAGCTAAGGTTTTGGGGCAGTATTTGTACAAAGAAGAACAATTGGATATTTCTAAAATCCCAGCCAACTCAGCAGAACCTCCTAGTCCTTTACACAACCCTTCAGAATAGACACCCCCAGTCCCACTACCTCTAAGCCATCCCTTAGAAAGCCTCTGCCTTGGTGGCTATATGTACATACAGCCCCAACTGATGAAGTTTGATAAGGCTCACGGAGGCTGGGAGTGAAGAAAACACCTCGACTCCGATATCAAAGATGAGGCTCAGGAAGAAAGGTGGGGTGGGCATAGCCAATGCTATGGGTGGGGAGGACCCTTTAAGCCATGGTTTTATATTTCCTTGACACACAAGTCATCTGCCTCCCTGTCTGCTCTGTTCATCTGTTTAGAAGCAGGGAAAGGGCTTGGTAATGGATGTTGCTGCTGTAGCCACAGAATATTGAGGTAAGGTGTAAAGTAGTGTTGAGTAAGGAGTTAGAGGGTATTGACCATAGATCATGACAGTTCTAAGAATCCACGAGTAACATCGAATTTAAACAGGTAGGGGGATAAAAAAAAGTTGCAAAACGCCAAGCTAGTTATTAAACTGAAAAGGTTATTACCAATGCTAATAGAGCTCTTAGTGAAAATGATTTGTGCCATAAATTTAGCTCAGTTTATCAGAATTGTAATTGCTTTTTGTAATTAATCAAGTTCCCATTGGGGACAATGGAACAATTGAATTACACAAAGCATGTCTTATGTGGGGGAACATGAGACTGGAAGGAATTCAAGGAGGTAATTGACTTGCTTTTTAGCATTGTCATTTGAGGATCATGAACTACTCCCACACTTTCTGAGAATCCATCTTCTCCTTAAGAAGGAGAGTCTGCTTTTCACTGTAGATACAGGTGGTAATCAAGGCTTGAAGGTTCATATTGTGGTTTAGCTGGTTATGTCCTTCCTTGTTATAATGCTTTACTGCAGCCCCAAAGAAGATAACCAGTACTACATTCATACTGATTTCTAATGAGATCAAAAATATAGCATTTCCACCAGCCCTTCAATCATATTTCAAATTGGATTCAAAATAATTTGTTTCCCTGTATATTAAAGCTGACAGTAAGGCAAGACTAAGTACTTCAAAGCTATGGTTTCCAACCACTTGTCAGGTACCTGCTAAACAGTCATAAAAAGTACTAAGAACATGATCAAATGCCTCAACACTTTACATCCCTTTGTTTTCTAAAAAAAAAAAGCTATTATAAAGATTGAATGATGATCAGCCATTGCAACAGGCAGGCCCTCAGCTGCATAAGGAGAACATAAAGGTGCAAGAAGAGCAGGCATTATAGTATAACATTTCTGAAGAGTGACATCAAGAGGGATTTTAAAATGCTATCATTTCTTCGAGTGTAGAAAGCAATACAAGCTTGATGCAAAGTGTCTCTGCTTTCATCTCTGCCTTTAGATTATTTTTACCTGAGAGAGCAGTGCAGATGTGTTCTAATAGGAGGTGCCTGTAATGGCATAAATCCAGTTTGCGTATGGAAAAAAGGATTGAATTTATGTTGACAATTATGTTTGTGATAGGAAAGGAATGGTCCTAAAACTCGAGTGATGTGGTGCCTTTTGAGCAATAACCTCACGAAAAAAAAAATTATCCCTGAAGTCAAAAACAGAATAAGAGGTAATTTTCAGGTTAGGGGTCTCAGCTTGTTCGTACAAAGATACATGTAATAAGGCGTCCATACATGAGAAACAGAGAATCAGTATACTCACTCAATTCAAACATACAGCATACAGTTAACATAACCTACATCAGTATAGAATGATACCAACATATTTCCTACATCTAAAGGAGAATTCTACACACTACTAAAGAATCGACTCGAGTCTGTGGGTATGATTTATGGATAAGTAAAAATTCAACGCTACATGCACCCTCTTATGTCTCCTTCTCAAAGCTATTGTACCACAACTGCTCTAGGGGATTCCCTGAAATGCATCTGTACCTTAGGGACTACTACTGACTTCCTGTATAGGTCTTGCAGCATGCTAATAGAGCAAGACAGATCCCATCGCTAACCGATCAACCAGTTCTACCCTGATAGAAATATAACTTAGACAGACTTGGTCAACTAATTAGTGCCAGCTTCGGTGCCTTCATCGCATTGCAATTTACTTATTAATTAATCTAATTTTTCTCTGGCTCAGCCTTCTTTTTATGATCACTAACTTAAGCTGCCAATAATCGATACAGTGACGCTGTCTAATTAGCACACACTAGTAAGGATATATCAAATCTCATTATCTAAGAAAGAATATATCAAATATTAATGTCATGATCATGAAAACTTTGGATATATATATATATGTATCTAATGGGTGCTCATTTGTTTTTTGTCTTCACTGTACATACATCCATATTCTTCTAGTTGCCTAAGTAAGAGGAAAGGTATATGACTTAAGACTTGTGTGATTAACCATATGTTATGTCTGAATAATTTAGTATTGTGTTCTGTACATAGACAGTTGGTTTGACAAAAAAAAACATAATGATAAAATGAATGGTTCATTATGTTATCAGTCATTAAATCTGAAACAATGCTTGCACCGTTAAAAAACATATTTTACAGGAATTGCCAGGGATAAATCTAATAAATAAATTATTTCAGGCGGATATGCCTCAATATCATTAGAATGATCCCGCACTGTTTGTTTTACTGTGGAATACATTGTCTCTTCCTGGCATAACATTAAGTTGGATGGTGCATACTGCTCTTAGTGAACACACAGCCTGTCCATGCAGTGCTGCCTTGTGGCTACACGACTACGTGACCTAATAATGATCACTAAAGGAACACTAAATAGTTAGCCCATCTGTGATGGTGGATGGTTGTGTGTGTAAGCAAATAACGGGGGATGAATGCACAGTATTCATAGGGAGTTTAACATTGTTAAGTTATCGGTGGCTATGGCCATGTATTATGTAGTGCTCTAATGGCTTTTCGATATAATAGTTTATTGGATAAGGAAACAATGTTTTAATGATATGGATGACTAGACTGACTACATACTAAGTAAGCCCAGTAACTTCAACAGAGCCTTGTCTTCAAGCTCTATTTCAGGCTGATTTCTTCATTAAAGCATTGAATTAATGAGGCTAACATATGCCTACATGACCACCTTAACTTAAACTAAGATTCTAATAAATGGGCTGCTGGGAATTGAAAAATAATCACTAAGTAACAAAAAAATAGTAAAAAGTGACTCATTAGCATGGTAACATGGAGTCATTGCCATTAAACACAATATAGAACATAGGGTGATAAATGTGGCACTCAGGATTAAGAGTTATGCATAATGCAAATAGACAATGTACCAGCCCTACCCAACATCCCATAATGTGTGTCAATATTCAGGTCTCATGTAGCAGAGTCAATGCTCTGTGTGAACTGCAATGATTCTTGCTGATGTGTTGTCCAACCGTTGCACTATATGCATATAGATGGACATGTACAGGTGGTGGGAATTATCCAAAGGCACGGGAGATTTGTATTTTCATCTTGTATCAGAAGGGTCAGCTGAGGTACTCACAGTATCAAGCGTAAGGATTTATTTGTAGCAGATCTTAACAGGTAAAAGAGTGAGATAACATGACCATGTAGAAAAGATGATAGAAAATAATTGTTGTCAACCCAGGAGTGGTCAATACAAGTATTATAATCACAGAAACATGCGATGTTTTACTCGAGTATAATTCATAAATTTTGAAAAGAATACAATTGGTGTATGACTATAAAAAGGAGTGTTCTAATGTTGAATGGCTTCTTGGGAGCAGGATATCTGCAAGGTCTGCTTTTTTATCCATAATTTGATAAATTCGTTGCTAACTTCGTTATCCACGTAGTAGTGTCAGCTATGTTGGCTGATCCTTCTCTACGGCTCTTAATGGAGTAGGAAATACCTTAATGGCTTTTAAATGAGCTTTCTGAACACATTAGTTCAGGTATGAAAGTAACTTTTCCAGGCTGACTGAAAAATAAAGATTTGATAGGTAAAGCATTTCCACTTTTTCATCTATACATGGACGTTTGATGGCTGCGATCAAGTAAATAAAACCTCTGTATCTTTCATTCTGGTGGATCCATTCAGATTGATGTAAATGATAAAACCAGGCCATTAGGACCCCCTTGCCTGACCCATTTTGACTCATAACAATAATAACCTCTTCACATTTTTCCTTCATTTATCGATTTTTTTTTGCTGTGAACATCGATAGTTGGTGCTGTCAACTTTTGATCTAATTTTGTTGAATTTTAATGTTGACAGTAAAAGAAATGAGGGTTTTTGAGAAATTCGATAAACAATTGAGAAATGTTTTTTCCTCTTTTCCCTTTTTTTTGGTGACCCTCTGGGCCAGTATCCAGAGTTGACAGCAGTAATTTTTATGGTTGACACAACAAACTCAAACCCTTTTTGAAAAATTGCTTGAAAAGGCCCAGAAAAGTGAAAGCATAGATGATATAAAGTGTTGATTTCTTTTTTGGTGACCATTGATGGCGTAAATAAGTACAAACCTGCCTCAAACCACTTGCCTTTCATAGAACTAACATCACACTCTTTCACCTCTCCGTCCTTCATTATATTGTACACAGTGTTGTTGAAGTGAGAGCTAGTTTCTATATTTATCGTGACATCCACACATGATGTTCTTTTTACTTATAATACCATTGCAGTAAACTGATATGCCGGTTCTTATACAACTTTCTACACTGCACTGCTATTCCTAGGCTCCCTACACGCCCAACCTCTCAGTCACTAGTGCCTAACCTAGTTTGTCATTTTTTGGCTCCCTATACAACCAACCTAGATAAGTTATTATTGTCAGATTGGTCACTACTGACCAACCCACCTTAGTCTTTTTTGTTCCAGTGGGAGCCACTGAGTGGTCATCACAGGCGGCCCCAAGTTGTGGTATACAAATACAACACACTTATGATGGACCTAGGTTAGCCACTACTGACTGACCCCTTGGCCATTTTTGAATATAACTTTGCCATTGTGACCTACACTCATATGACCAACCTGGGTTAGTCTGTACTGACTAACCCTTTCAAACTATGGATTTTCAGTGTGTAGTGTTTGTTTGAAGCACATGCGCCATGTTACAAAGATACATACATCCATACACATGAGCTTGACACTACCCATATCGTTATCTCGTTGTAGCTATACTCCAATGAAATCTGACTGGATCAAGCCCTAAGTGTGCTTAGCAGTATCGGATAACTCAGATATGAGTGCTGATTTACCTGGTAGCAAAATTATTGAAAGTAGTATAATTACATCTTTACATACTGTACTAATCTGATTCTCTACAAATATGAAGTTTGCTCAAAAAAGCTGCTAAAAAATAAAGGATATTTTACACTGTCTAGAAGAAGCTTCTGCCTATAGACACTGAGACAATAATTGAATTGAATTATACAATATTGAAGTAGTGATATAAGTAGAAGTAATTCTTGTGTATAGTTGGAGAGGCTGTGAAATGACTGAAATCCTTCTTGTGGTTCCTTTCTAACAACGAAACTTGCATTGTAATGTCCTGTAATGTCCTAGAATAATTCCCAAATAATACTATACAATTATTGTTCTTAAGATGTTGTTGTAGGTATTATTAGGGCATTAACTTTTCTATAGTAATTGTTTTTATGATGTTACTATGGAATAAAACCATAAAATTGTAAAATATGATGTAAATATATTATATTCAATGGAAATTCAAACTAGGAAAATGAGAATTATATATTGTTATAATATCCAAACTATATTTAGCAAAGCTAGGCTGATATAGTACTATATTACAGTGTGGTACAATTGTACCATATTTATTTGTTTATAAATATTGTGAATTACCGTATGGAAATCAAAATTTTAGATATATTTATCTCCTTGGATGTTAGAAAGGGTTCCAAAGAATTGGATAAATGTAACAGTCAGATTACATATTAACTTATATATTGTTATGCTAAAACCATTAGCTTAAAATCAAATGGAACACGGTAATTGTAACTATCCTGTAAGGTGGCCAACGCAAACTAGAGGAAACTCTTAGCGGCAGCCTGTTTAACTCTATTTCATAAAGGAAAACGACTGTGTCAAGGGTGTTAAATCAAACATAGGTGGATTATCGGAAATTTAACTCAAATGAATATTGAAATTGTGTGAAAATGTACTGTTGAAATGAAATAAACAAATTTTTAAAACTCAAAACTCAAACTCAACTCATGAGGATTTTAACACAAGCTGGTCTCTTATCATTCAAGTAAAATCATTTTGTTGCTAACAGAAAAATATACATATTAAAGACAAAGGGTGACTTTGAGGTACAGGATACAGTGGCTTGGCCTGTTGATTACATGATACAGAATGATTTAGGCATAATGAGGCAGATGCCACCAGTCTGCAGAGCGTGCATCAATACTGTAAGTGAGAACTGACAGGACCAGCAGCAACCCGTACCTAACTACGAGCTACTCCCCACAGCACAGCAATACTACTAACCTCTCACACGGAGCTGCAGCATAATAGTTAGTGGTATTGAAACACTGTGCAACGACGAAAAAAAAACCGGGGGCAGACCTACCTGACTAGACTAATTTGAGGTCACTGAATCCAAAAATGATGGTAAAAAATGCCTCATAAGTCTCAGTTTCAAGATATTCCAACTATGATTATTTGTCGGTCTACTACTGAATATATGGTCCGACCAATATTCCTCAGGGACAGCATTCATAAAAAATTGTCAATTTTCTTTGCCTGGCAGAGATAACATGACTCTGAAGCACATTTAGTGGTACCATACCATAAAAAACAGGATTCTACACTGATATGAAGCTAAATTAGTGATATTTTACAGATATTAATTGAAAAAATACCATAAAATATATAGATTCATCCTAGAGCGATATAACACTTTTTTAAGCTACTAAGATCAGGATTGTGACCCGGTCTGACAAGAGGTACCTTCAGGGAAGCTATTATTACTGTTTTTAGCCCCCACCAGTGCCAGAATACCAGGAAAGAGTAATAAATAGACAGAAAATTGCTCGGATAACCCTTTAGGCAGAATACAATGATAGATCATTGGTGTTACATCTTTAGGATTAAAATTCTATATCTATAATGGTTTTTTTAGACAAAAATGGTTCAAAGGCCAGTTTCTGGTTACTATGGTAGCCATTGACACAGTCAAAATATTAGAAATTGGCTCTAGAATATTGGAAATGTCATCAATATTGCAAACCTCAAAACAGGCCTTGCAAATTCCTTTCAGAACCAATTTTCTACTAAAAGGTATCCTTGTCTGAGAATATTTGACCATAAAACCTAATTTTACATGAAACATTAGCCAGGTACATTGCTGGAATATGGTCAGAGGTGGTCCTTATGGGGAATACAATAGGAAGACAAAGCGAGCTTTTTAAGCACTAGTTATATGTTTCAAAGTGTTATTTTGGTCCTATTTATTCACAAAGGATATTTATTTCTATAACAGATCAGTAATTTATTAATAATGTGACTGGTTAAAAATGAGTTTTACATGAAAAGAAGCATTTTTCTACTTTTTGAATGAATAGTGTATATATAAGCTCTAACTGGGTACACAAATAAGACCATGTGAAAATCTGAAAACTGAGACTTACCACACAATTTTGAGTGCTATTTTTGAATTCCCCAGGTCAAAATACATAAGAATGATTGAGTCTGGTCCCGGTTTTTTTCAATTTTTGAAAATTTGTTGTACAGTGAAATCGATGAAGCTACCTACACCAGAAGATAAGGTCTCTTATTGGTTAAATGATTGGTTATAAAGCACTCTAAGCCTGTTCCCCTGCATTGCCTCGTACTCACCCTTACATCCTTCATCACAATGGTTAGAGGAGGAGGATTTGGCATCAGCTCCATTACTAACATCACAGCTTTGGCACAAAGGCTTAAAATAATCCCAATCTTCCCATGTTATTATATCAACATATCACTGTGTATTTAACCCTTCAATGGTGGCATGATGCCTTAGTGCATCATGCCTTGGTCGTCATGATGCAAATATGGAGCCCAGTTCAGTGACTGGTCAGCGCTGCATTCAAGCATCATGCCAACCATATGTGTGGTCGAGACACTCCCAAAGGGTCGGCAGGATGCACCAATGCAGCCCTAGCGAGTTACTCACCAGGGCTTCATTGGTGCATCATAATGACAAATGTCATCTTTAAGCGACATGCATCCTTAAAGGTTTGACATACTCCAATATAACCACCTGTTCCGAAACCCACACTGCCTGCAGCAGGGACTGAGGGGGAGGAGCCGGGAGAACGACCAGTTCCTGCCGGGGACAGAGCAGCTCACACGCCGCACCAGGAGAGCAGCTCACAGCGGCCACAGCACGGCTGACGGGGCCTACACCCGACCACACGGCGGTCTCTGCCTCACTCCTCCAGCACCCAGCACCAGGACCACAGCTCCCACTATACCCTGAGTGGTGGCGGATAGAGGAGGCTGCACTGAGGATACACACTGATACAAGTCAAGACAAGCTGTTGGTGCATCACTGAACTTGGACAAAGTTGCTGGTAGTAGATTCAGCCCTTACCCTTGATATTGGATATCAGCAAATTTGAGATATTCTCTTACACACTGGCTTAAATGAGCTCTGGTCAAGACTCTTGAGTGGACATAGTTATCTGGACTTAGCAATTCGGAAAGTACTCTAGACTTTCCTTTTAACACTTAAAAAGTGTCTTAAACGTTTGATACATACTTTAATATGGAAGGGACTCTATCACCTTCATTCATTAATGGAGCAGAAATGTTCAGACATTTGACTAGTTGATGGACTAAAGCATTAACTCTTATAAAGGAAGTGATATATATTTGTCTCAATGCGGAGCAATGAGATTTAGAAAATACTAACTCAAGCGGATATATAAAATAAGTAAGTTTCACCCCCCCCCCCCCATGACAATTTTAGTGTCAGGAATGTGAGGTATACAGAGCTATTTGCAGTTAGACATTGGTATACTGTAATGTTTAGTTTTGAAAACACGAGTATTAAAACAAGACATATGCATACACGGCAGATCGGATTGTATACAACCACAGCAGCGCCTGGGTGTAGGATACAGCACTAGTGCGCGGCCTGCTACCAGACAGAAGGCACTTGTGTGTCTTTTAAATCAACCTGAGCATCCCCCTTTGGAAAGTGTGTTATAAGAGCAAGTGCGTTTGATCCTTCTATATCATCTTGATATGTGAACCAAAGGAAGGATTTGTTAAGGTACAACTTGATACCTACAGAGTTGACCAGGAGAGGCATCTGGAATTACAAACTGTCAACTGTACACTGAAAGTCAGTTTTACACCTTTATATTCATTACATGAGACTCAATAGAAGCCAATGCTGCTAACCACAGATGGTTCAGGACACATGACTGGAGTAGTTTAGAGCAGAAGGTACTGAGGTTAAAAGGGCAGCGTCTACCAAGCTCTAGGCCTCCTCAGCTCACCTTAGTAAGGGTCATCCACACTGAAGTACAAGCCGTGAGGAGCATCGAGATTAAAAAAGACTGACTGCTCCTGTGGAGGATTGCGGCAATGTCACCTGCTGCTATCTGCTGCAGTAAGAGAGATGGACACTGGCACCGCTACGTATAAGTGTCATGACAGGGGTGTATCACCTACTATTTACATGGACCATTAACATAGTCAGTCACTCAGTGCGCTTGGCTTGTTTGACCAGTGAACTGTACATTTACTGAGAGAGGATAGTTTGGTTTCACTGTTCAGACAGCTGTGTAATAGTGGCAGTGACATATGGATTAGCATATCAGCTATTTTGAACAGAGTATTCCTCTAGGTGAATGATTCAACTGTTCACATAACAGAAGATTCACTACTGGTTGGCGACTTGGAAAAGTAACACCACTTGGGAAAGTGACACATTGGTGTTACAGAATAATTGATCTTTTCAATTATTCCGCCAGTGCTGCATGCAGAATAACTCACTGTACTAGACACCACCAATTATGAAGGTCAATTTGGAATAAGTGTGTACAGGAATATATATCAAGTCCATGAAGCAGGAACTGCCATTTAGGCCTCTAGTTAGTCCCTGCACCTGGGGCTACAAGCTCAGTGGTACATAGACCTCTAGTTAGTCCCTGCACCCGGGGCTACCACCTCAGTGGTACATAGACCTCTAGTAGAATCCATGTCACTGTTGGATTATGAAGTAGGGAGTTTACATATTGCATTGTATTGTCGTAGCTGCCCTGCTGCTACCAGACTCGTGTGTGTCACATTAGTTGTTCCAACATACCAGGAGCATATACCTGTTGGAGTAAATACTATTTAATGGAACCAATATGGATTTGCTGTAGTATTGCATTTACCTGTGAGTATGAGGAATCACTATGAGTACCTGCATACATCAGAGGAGGAGAAACAATAACCTTTCACATTATACTTGTAGTCTTGACTTGAATACAAATAGCCCTAATCTAACTAGACTCAATAGAACTGTTAGTGCTAACCATTCTTTATAGAAAATCATGGTCGGTTATAAAGACAAGTAACACTACTAGCTTTAAGAAAAATTAAGTGAATACATGCAATTTGAACTTGGCAGCTACTGCATGTGTGCTGCTCTAGAGCTGCTAACCATATCCTGCACCCACCATGTCAGTGGTAAAGCACTCAGACCTGGTGCAGGCCGGTAACACCCTTGTTATCCACAACAAGAACAATGTGTCCGCCTTCCTCCCCCCGGTGGCTGAGAGCACCAACTTCACAGCTCCAACACGGTCCCCATACTGGAACCTGACGGACGCCCAGGAGGCCTTCTGTGCTGACCTGGAGACCTTTAACACGGTGCGTCTCTACGTGGACCTGGGGCTCATTGCACCGCTGTGTGTAGCTGGCATCTTGGGGAACCTGCTGGCCATCTTAGCACTACGTCTGGACCACTCTAACCGCACCGTCACCTTCCTGCTACAAGCCTTAGCTGTGGCAGATAACGCCTACCTTATTAGCTCCTTGTTAGTGCAGACACTTAAGTCGGTCACAGAGTGCACAGACTGGCTGCAGGATTTCAAGACAACATACGCTTACTGGGAGATCTTTTTATGGCCACTTGCCTCCATAGCACAGACTACTACAGTTTGGCTGACAGTGCTAGTGACAGTAGATAGGTATGTAGCCATCTGTCGACCATTTGAATCCATGCGGCACCAAGTTAGTAACCGTGCCAAGTGGGCGGTGTATATAATTGTATTAACTGCTGTGGTGTACAATATTCCCAGGTTCTTTGAGAAGGAGGTGTTGTATAAACCGGACCATTGTAAACGTATACACAAGTTTTTTGCACTAAATACACATCTACGAAGAAACAGCCTGTACAAGCTGATCTACAAGACTATATTCTTCCTGGTGTTCAGAATGGCAGGACCTTTAGTTGTCTTAGTGGTGCTCAATGTTAAACTCATCCAGACTTTACGGCGAGCCCGTACCGAGCATGCTCAGTTAACGCAGTCCAGGAACCAGCGCACCAACAACTACTTCAACCTCATTCTGGTTGCCGTGGTTACCGTCTTCATTATATGCCAAACCCCTGACTTCATCATACGCATCATCGTTGTCATTAAGACCTACGGAGGTGTGAAAATTAATACATATTGGCCAAACATCTTCACTAACCTCATGTTGACGCTGAACTCGTCCGTTAACTGCCTCATCTACTGCCTGACGGGCCGTAAGTTCAGGCAGATCCTGTACAGGCTGCTCTGTAAGTGCCAGGGCTGCTGCTGTAAGCGGACTAAACATGATGAGATACGTTACGGTAACGGTGAGACTAGCTGCTCTATGACCAACCACCGCCAGGTCACCCAGGTAATGTCTGCCGTCAATGAGACCTGTCTGTAGCCAAATAAAACTGAATTGTTACAAAAAAAAGCCCCTGGAGCAACTCTTGTAGTCAGAGAATGAGATTTAGGCTAGGCCAAAAAAACGAAAGGTTTGTTTCAGGTAACATGGGCAGAAAATGTAAGGTCGGTAGGTCGGATCTTTTTTTTTAACTTTTTCTTTTATATAAAAGTACTAGCCGGCCTCTCCAAAGACCGTAACACTGACCAAAAAAAGGGAAAAAATGCTTAAATTTCTTCAAAATTGCATAAAAATAAGTATGGTCGGCCCTGTGTTTATAGGGCCAGTCGGGTTACCTAAAACAAACCTTTTTTTGGCCCTATGTAGTTACAGAAGTTATGAATATACCAAAGAGTGTGAATAAGTTATTGAAATAGGAGAACAATGTAGACATTTAGAATATATATTGCTGAGCATTGAACATTGAACCAAGTCAAGGAGCATAGAAATTGCGCTCTACATCTGATTGTAATGTTTAAGTGGGACAGCGTAAAGATTAAGCCTATTCTTATGCAGAAGAAACTAAAAAGTATGGCAATTCATGAGCAGGTTAACATGATGAACTTAGAGGACAGTTATTGAGAAGTGATTCCTCCACCAAGATATTCAGACAGGGAGAGACCTGTACTTTAGGGTGTAACCTGCGCTGTGTGTGTATAGTCTCGGGACTCCTTTGAAAATATGTGAAAGGTTAAAGCATTTTTGAATATAATGGTATTCTGAGTTGGAAGAGGGTAATTTGGGGGTGCTAAATTAAGATCTGTCATATTTCAAGACGTCAGTCTTTGATATGTATACCTCAAATCCAAGATGACCGCCAACTAGGTATAATTCCTGATTAAAATGCAATAATTTAATCTGGCATAATGCCCTTTTGCAGCCATCTAAGACTTGGTATGTGTGGCAAAAACTGACGTTTTGACTTATGGCAGATTTGGCACCTCCAAATTACCCTATTCCAATACAGAATACAATTGCACTCTAAAACGCCTAGCACCCTTTTATAACATGTCTTTTTGAGATTTGGTTCCTGACTAGTATGTGAAGCTGTGGATGTGGCTTTAGGAGCTGGTGTGGGCATGTCAGCTATACCTGTGTGATTGCCTGAACTTGACGTATTTCAGACATTGGTTCTCTAATGAGAAAAACATGTAATAACAGTTGAAGTACTTCATTAGTAATTGCCTCCCAACAGTGTCAGTTATTACACAGATTCTAGCTTAAAACTGTCTATCTTTAGAAAAGTGTAGAAACAATGTTATAAATATAATATCAGATTATTTCTCTCATGGTTATACCAATTGCTGATAAACAGTATTGATATTATCAGTTGACGGGAATCTGGCACTAAAGTAAAATGATTAGCACAAATATAAAATGAAATAGATGCCAATCCATAGAAATATATATAACTTGTTAACATGCTCTTATTTCAAACCATCCTAAGTCCATAGCTTCAAAGGTTGCACTAATTGAAAATTATGAAAGGTTTAATGTAGCTGTAATACCATTAATGGTCAATTTGTCTGATATTGAGTATGGCATATGTAGTGTGCTTCATGTAATGTGACTTCTGCACTCTAACACTTATCTAAATGTCAGACGGATGATACAATTTAATGCCAAGGGTTCTCCATTTGCAATAATGTGACTCCGAACGAGATCCTTATGCTTGTTGTAATTGACCTGAATGCTTTAAGGGTACCTTAGTTCTGAACCATAACATTTCTTATTTTAACCTTGTTAGTACTCACCCATGTTTCATTAATGCATTATGCCAGCATGGTGTACGGATTTGAGAGAAATTAAGACTTGAAAGCTCAAAATTGTGTTTAAATACATGCTTCTTAGTTAGAACCTGGTGACTATGTTAACGTGGCTTACTCCTTTTTAGCAGTGGCAAAACCTGACCACATCTCTAAGTTTAAAGAAGGTATATTCGATTTTTCCTCAAATTCTAAATCTTACTTATATATATTATAAACGCTGCAAAAGTAAAATATTCTGAGAATAGAGGTCAAATAAATGTTATCAATGGGTGTTAATAGGTCCAAAAGTGGTCCAATGTCCACCAACCATGGGCTTTTCTGGTGTATTTCGTCCACGCTTTTATTACAAAATGACTATATATATATTGGACAATAAAATGTAATTAGTGAAAAAAATTGAAGGAATTAGGGGGGAATGTCACAGATAAGAAGTTGAATATATTATTTGTGAACATTCTGACTTATTTTTTGGGAGATCAATTTTTTGTCCCGCACATCAGATGTACTAACAAAGTCTAGCAATCACAGGCGACAGGGGTGAATAATGGCTATGAGTGTCGTTCTACAGATGTCTTCATGTAGCATACTTGGGAACAAGGCTTATTCAAAGGCAATGTTACTTAACTGGTTAGTTTGATATCAGTGTAACTATACTTACCAAGTTACCAAAATGAATTATGCTGTTCTCTGTCACAAAATGTAAATACTTAACAGTGAGTATGAATTACATACCTCACTTAAGCATGTGGTTTATTGTGTACATATTTCCTTCACTTTGGATGTGATGGTGCTGGTTATACAGGATTCTGTGTGGCCTTCTCTATATTTTACGGGTATCTCTTATAACTATAACTTTATGTTGTGGTATAAGAGCAGCATTTGACTGCACTAATGGTGGTAATGATGTCCTGCATGATTCAATGTTATAATAAAAATGTCATTATCTAAAATTACAACTTGTTCTAGTCATGGTTGCCTATGTGGATTGGTTTTTAATTGTGGCACTTGTGTTTTTTAAAGAAATGAGTTACTTTCTTAACGCTCTATAGTTATAGGAGAGCGTTAAGAAAGTATACACTGCATAGTACTGAGCAAAATGGAAGGTGTCTCACAAAAACAGGATGGGCTGCTTGTTTGCCCTGACTCCCTCTAACACATTCTGCTATTTCGCTGTATTACATTATTACCTATTACATTTTCTCACTTTGAGAAGGTGCTTTACAGTATGCAGACTTGACATTCTCAGTTATGCTGAATCATGAATGGCCTCAGAGACATCAGACATCAGCAGCCTATTCTGCGTGGCTGTATTCAGAGGCATTTGCGGGAGACACC
The DNA here is from genome assembly GCA_947462335.1 of Harmothoe impar. Lineage (NCBI taxonomy): Eukaryota > Metazoa > Annelida > Polychaeta > Phyllodocida > Polynoidae > Harmothoe > Harmothoe impar. Next base: position 79,557,554 of record OX381708.1, read on the forward strand.
ATCCTGAATAAAACATTTAGTATAATTCAAGTATTCTTCCTCTGACCTAGCTCAGCCCCTTGTCTATCATCTACGAGGTGTATTTGGCAGCTAACCTTCACAGCAAGTCTGATGCCGGGTGTTGTAAATATGCTTTACCCTTGAACAGGGATAGACTATACACTTGAAGTAATATTCCACAAGCAGTCAATGGCATTTTCCTAAGACTAGCTATGTCAGTCTTCTCGATTATGATTTTGCATATTGTATGAATTATGACACTTGCCATTCTAAACTAAAAACCCTTCCAATTTTAGCTAACTAACTGCCTAAACTGTCATCGTATGGTCTATTAGCAATCCTTAGGTATTTGGCTATTTTATGGGGATTTGTAGAAACAGTTTGAGTATGTACTCTCAAACTGTACACACTCAAACTGTACACACTAGCAGGGCTATATTACAGTCACTGCTTTTACAGCAGCAGTTCGAATACTAAAGAAAGGAGAATGATATTAATTCTATGTTGAAAATACATTTCCCAATGTCATATTCGTGTGGCTCTGTGGACATTGGTAGTCCAATATCACCAGCTGTCACTGACCTATCCCACCATGTCCGCTCACCGCCCATTGCCTGTCTGCGGTTGACACCTGACATCCTCCCACTAAGAGGCTGACCTCTAGGGTAGTGTAAGGTATAACTGACATGTCAGAATTACTGACATCCTCCCACTCATGGGCTGTCCTGTAGGGCAGTGTAGGGTATTACGGACATGTCAGTATTACTGTAGGGTATTACTGACATGTCAGTATCACTGACATCCTCCCAATAAAAGGCTGTGTTGTATGGTAGTGTAGGGTATTACTGACATGTCGGTATATTTGCTACTTGAAAATGAGTTTTACATCTGAATCAGCGTCTTTTGACATTTTATTGTAATAGGAGGCTGTGAGGAACTTTCATGAATTTCTACAACAGGTTCCAACATCTAAAAACTATTTAGAATTGAATCACTGGGATGTATGAAACAGATTGCTATTTAAGGAGTAAAAAAATATAAACATAAAAAATAAACAGTAAGCAGCTTAAACCCCATGACTACTCCTAATCTAGTTTTAGGGTCAGCTATATTAGGTTTAAATGTATAAACTAATCGTTTAATACTTGTTGAGAACAATGCTGCAAGGAAGGAAATAATCCTTAGGGTGCCGGTCATATCCTGCGGTATCTTAATAATGCTACGCGTCCAAGTGCAGCGGTTTCCTAAAGCTATCAGCAGACATGGCATCACCTGGTGTGTTAACCCTTTAGGCTCAGCAGGTTGCCTCAAAGTGAGATTCATGATGCAGGAGTATAGCGCCATGCAGTAACCATCCAGCACTGCATCATGTTGACCATTTGAGATTGTCTTAAGGTTAAGCCCAATGGCAAAGTGCATAGCATAATGCCCTCCTAAAATGGTTAGTATGTGTGTGTGTGGAAGGGGGGTGTCATACTGCAGGATGTCAGAGTGAGGCGAGTGTAATGGGTCTGCCATCAAGCACCATCAGGACACAGCCAATATGCAGACAGCTTTCAACAAGCCCCCTGGACTTAAAGAGGGCTATAGAGGAGCAGCTGAATTTAAAATGGCCACACAACATGGTGTAGGCGACGATGGAAGTGGAAATTGACTCGAGTGTATGTTGGAATGACTGTGGACTAGGGGATGGTAGCTCCGGGGCATCTTGAGTGAGAGTATGTGGACAGGGGGTTGGGGTTGGCAAAGGGTCTCGTGCTATAGCGTCATAGTGCGAATACCAACATTTGAATAGGTTCCAGTTGTATATAAGGAACGGGGACAAACTGGTCTTATTATTTTTATAAAAGCTTAGACAGGTGCATGTTATTCATCCGGTTTGAGACTCAAATTATTTAGTTACGCAGGTCTGCCCCTGTGTTTTGGGAGGTGGCTGAACAGAATCATTTACACTATGAAAGATATTGTACCCACCCTTCGACAGATACTTAGTAACAAGCATCTTCCACAGAGTAATTCTAGCCTTATCAACCATTTAAAAAAAAAGGACATTTTGTCCAATAATGTTGTGTGGCTAATTGGTGCAGTTGAGGGCAGCTATCTCTGATCTGTGCACACCATAGAAGTAAAAGTGGATCATCTGAGAGTTCCTTATCGCGTGTCACTGTGTATGATCTTATTCTGCATCTTACCATCTGCAGGTTTCGTATACTAAGGTTTTGTCACGAACCTCAATCACAAAAAAAACACAAGATATCCTTTGGGCCTTCCAACTATAAGGATAATCCCATGACAGTCTCTCAAGCTACATCTGCAACCTTCAGATACTTATACAAAAACAAGTACTGCCGGCTTATCAAGGTTCCTTCATCCGGTTGTAGAGACTCCTCTGAGATTAGTTCACTTTGAGCTCAGACTTGTATCCAAGAAATTTGCTCTGATAAATATTGAAGACCATATTCCGTAGTGATTTCCCCTGAAGGAAGCATTAAGAAGCAAAGATGGCGGCACAGGAAGCTTCACAATGGCAGCCCAGTTGTAAATTTCAAGATCCCTCATTTTCTATGTATGAGACTAAACTCACCAAAAAGCAAACCGTTTCTGCAGTGAAGGTGAATGTCCTATAGACGATGAGATCGACAGAACTCCAACTTTAGGATGTTGATCGAGAGGCAAAACTGTTTCCTTTAAGCACCATGGTCCAAATCATTGGGCATTTGGGCACTGGACATGGTGGACTAAAATGATAATTTTCCTGAATGTATAGTATCTTCGGAGAATAAACTTCAGTTTTACTTTCAGAGAAGTCTTACTTTTAAGGGTAACTGCTAAAATTGCTAAAAAGGTTTCAATTTTGCTTTCAGCTTGTCTGTCATAGGTTTACTAACTGTGCTGACCCTTGAGCAATTGGATGAAAGAAACAAGCAACATTTTCGAGAAATTCATGAGCTGTTGACTCAGGGTGATGAATATGAAGGATAAAGCTCTGAAGCTGAATTGTTGCACCAGGTAGATGGCAATTGCAGCCTTGCCCCATTGAGCCACCACTTAAAAAAATTGAGGAAAACTTCTAATTGCTAATTTCTGATGAAAACATGAAAAAAATGGACAAATATTGGCATATTTGGTACAAAATCAAAGCTTTTACTGAAAGTAATGCAGTGGGATTGAACATATTTACAATTTCCCCAAATTTAATTCTTAACTAATCAAATGTGAAAAAAAACTCCCTCCTCACATTTTGCAGACCTTGGTGATGAGAAACCACTTTTTTCGGAGTGGTTAATAATGGAGCTAAATGGAAACAGCTTGTGACTGTATTAACTATACTAACTAGGAATAAACTATGGTACAACTAGTATGGTAGCCGTTGGTAAGCAGGCTCTATGATTGCTGTAGCAGTAGCAGTAGCAACATACTGGACAAATATTCACCTAATCATCGGTAGTGAGTGGGAAGGCAATTTAGATCAGTTTCACTTGAGGGGATGTCCAGACTCTCATTTTATATGTTGTATATATATATATATAATATCAAGCTTTTTATGAAAGCAATTCCTGTGCACCTTCTGGCTAAAGGGAACATTGCATTTAAATGCATTCACCTTACATTAAATGGTTGCTGTAGCAGTCTTAGTGATACAGTCGCAATGTCCTCATTTGCTTATCTGTCACAGGGTTTTCTTATAGCTTGCCTGGAGGCAATTCAGACCGTCCCATTTAAATCGATGTGCAGCCATTCTAAGTCATTCCATATATAGCCTCATATTCATCAAAGCGCTGGGCTTCCACTTCAATTGAATTTCACAACGGTACTGCATTAGACCTGTTAGACTAACAGTAATGTGGAGAGATGCATACATCAGCCTTATAGGACAAAATGTCATTGATGTTGACAGGGGGTCCCTGTATCAGCACCTAAAAAGTTGTGTGCTCTTAAAATAAACAGTGTATTAAGTAATGCATAGGGCACAGTCGTCACTTTAGGGGGTATCATCTAGTCAATAGACACCACTTATAGGACTGTTTTTCCAGGAACTATGTGAGGAACCTATCTAGGAGATATTTTGATCAGTGTACTAGTGATTTAGATTGATCAAACAGCTTAGACATTCTTAGGCATTGATCGGAAGAGATACCAAATGTTAGGAATTGAGCATAGCATTGGGTAGGAGCAGTAGCAGGCTTGTGGTGGTAGGCCTTTACAGGAGACATGTCTTTATTCCCCAATGGTGTTCTACAAACATGAAGAGAGGCACAAGGTCCCCTTCACAATCAATTGTACAGACACCAACCCCATAGCAACCTCCCTACTGTCCTACTCTGTACTCTAGTACCACAAGGTTTTGCCACAAGGCTCTCAGATGGGACTCACTCAAACCTCATCCTCACAACCAAGTGATATAAAATCAGTCCCGGTATGAAACCCCCATCTCCCTTAGGTTGCCTACAACTCTACCCCACTGTGAGAATACTACTCAACAACTGAAGTGACCACATTTCTATGTGCTCTGCATCCCACCCAAAGCAGTCCCACATTTTCTCGAGGGTGCTTATCTGCATTTGCCATTTTGTTGCCACTCTGGGACCAGTATAAGAATGGTCCTTCTCATGTCAACATACCATAGCCTTTTGTCATGATAGAGTTCTTCATCAGACCATGTCAATATCTCCTCTAGGGCTCTAGACCTACCCCAGTCTCTCGTTTTAACTACCTCACCCCTTCACCCATTGCAGTCATAATGTTTTCCTCTAGGAGTTACAAAAGTGGATAATGCCTACTGGTCTTCACTGCCTACTTCACCTCCTCATTCAAATAATCAATATTGATATTACTACTACAGACGTGTCATTATACCCCTCCACAACAATGACTGTAAAATTGCTCTGTAAGACTCAACTGCTGAATCAGAATAAAGACGGGCAGACATGTGGGTCCTATCTACTCTTTTGTTATGTAGTCCTACCTAGAGTATTTTACCAGATCTATATAGGATGAGAGGCAATGACAATGACGAATACTTTCACCAGGTTTTCCAACTGAAGGGCAGATGAGACCATTTCAAAAGCCATTGACCAGAACCTGCAGAGCTATTTGGTGAGCGAGTTCTTGGCATTTCAACACAAGTGTGTACTGTCTTGGTTCATGTAGTCTATGTGTTGTCTGGCTGGTATTGACTCTGCTGTCTGCATAACCATGATCAATCCCATACCTGTGACAGGCATGGCTTGTCTTCGATATATACACCATCACCATGACTCTAGCATCAATACAAGTTCTAGACTCTCATATATTGTTTTAGCAAAATTAGCTGAAGGAAATGAATTTTGAAAGCCAAAAACAGACCCTAAAAATATGACATAATATGTCTGATTATCATTGTGCAATTCTTAACAATTGAAGTATAATCAATCAGTTAGGATTTCACTAAAATTTTCTTCATATTTTACAAAGGGCATGAAACACACAAGAGTGTCATACTCTGTCAAATTGAACAGGGAACCTTCATCACCGGCCTCTACAAGCAGCCTTCACCAACATGTGATCTCCACTCTCTCAAAAAAATTAACTGCGAAAGAAACAAAAACAAATATAATTATCACATTCCTTGACCCATCATATTCAGTCAAGAGACACTGAGACAGTAACTGATGGGTAAATATAGATTAAATATATTATATGCAATGGCTATCAGCTTGATATCCTTAATGCTTCAAGTAGTGTTTTGACACACAAACCACCTGAATTTATGGTTGGCAAGTAGGTCCTTGTAAGACCTGATGCAATTAATGGCCACAAATACAAAAACATCTCTATGACATTACATAGCACATCAGACACAGGAGAGATCCAGGCCTAGTGCATTGTCAACACTGTCTTATTGTATGAACAATGCTTTCCCAGTGTTATGGTGGTCTTACATTGTGCCCAAAGCAAGGCTATAGTCCCTAATTTCAGGCATCGTATTCTGCTCCCCACTTATTGAACTTGGTCCTGCCACTTATGTCACTATGTTATACCTCCTTTGCTGGAGCTCAAATCATTGTGAGCACAAACTCAATACCCAGATGGCAATTGTATAGGGCTGACTGAAAACGAAGGACAGGCCATTGAGAATACACTATGTACAATTCAAACAACATCAATTTTTTACCAAAATAAGCTTATTGAAATCCTGTAGATGATCTGCTTCACTCACCCCCAGCTTCTAGAGCGAATGCATGTCCCACAGTTATACAGACTCAAAAGCAATCAAATTTGTATAAAGGCAATCAACTTATGAAGCTTATCTCCAGTTTCAGAATAAATCCTATCATAAGAGTAATCTCTATGGAGTGTAGAATTTTAAAAATGAAAGAATTTTAGAACTTCCTTTGCAATTACCCACAAGGCCATTACTCTGCCTCAGCTTATGAAGGGTGTTAATTACTCTTTTGTATAGTCTATCAGTTGTGCACAAACACCCTTTATCTGTAGGCCACTCCCTACTGTCCCACTCCATACCCAACTACCACAAGGCTTTTTCACAGCCCTCTCGTCTGGGAATCACTTACATTTCACCCTTACCAACAAGTAATATACAGCCATTCACTGTACAAAGCTCTGTTTGCCCACAATTCTGCTCCACTGTATAGATAGCACTTTACGACTGCAGTGGGAAAATTTCTATTTGCCATTCCCCCTAGCCCTTGTAGCTCCACAGTTAGGCAAGAGGATGCTTATCTGCCTTCACCATTTTGGCGGTCGTTCTAGGGCCAGTATGATAATGGTCCTCTACTCACACATCCCTAGGTCAACATACTGTACCCTTTTGTAAAAATACAGTTCTTTACCAGACCATATCAATATCTCCTCTCGGGCCATAGACCTGCCATAGTCTCATTTTAACTACCTCACCCCTTCAACCATTCAAATTATAAAGTTTTTCTCCGAGATACTGCCCACTGGTCTTCACTGCCTACTTCACCTCCTTACAAAAGTATTCAATATTTATATGACTACTCTGGGCTTGTCATTCTAATATGGTCCCAACACAGGTTGTGATATTGCATTGTAAGAATCAACCACTGTATCAACACAACAAAACGCTAGACATGAGATTCCTATCTACTCACTTGCCATGCAGTACTACCTAGACGAGTGTATCAGATCTGCATTCAATAAGAGGCAACAACAAAGAGAGAAACTTTCACCAGCTTTCAAACTAAGCGTTAGAAGAGACCACTAATTTGCCCTTCACCATAACGCGCAGAGCTAGGGTAGATTCACCCTGAGCCGGACACATACCCTGAGACGGACAGTGAAATTTGAGGTTATTTATGTATCTTGCAATTTAAAGTGGTTTTTTTGGGGAAAAAATAACACACAAACTTTACATTTCTTCACAAATAAAGGGCCTAAAGTGCTTGAATAACCACAAATCAGGTGTCCTTCCCAAGTTATGTGTCCGACTCCAGGTGAATCTACCCTATTTGGTGAGCCTTCTTTTTTTGATTTTTGCAAAAGGTCTGTACTGTGTCTTCAAGGTCTGTGGTGTCCAGACTCGGCAGTATTGATTCTGGTCTCTACCAGCAGTATAGGCATGATCAATCACCTGTCTGTCACAGGCACAGCTTGCTTATTAGAACAACACCAGCAATGTGTATGCTGAGTAAATAATGATGTCTTGGCTGCTCTCACATTCAGCTTTAGCCAAATCAGGTGTTGGGAATACACTTCCATTATTTAGCTCATGTCTGAGCCATTTAGAAGCACTTTCAACCACTGCTTCCTGTCTTTGTCCTGTAGACATTTAAAGGGCATCACTCTGTTGGACTGACAGATAACAAAATGAACAGATTGTGTGAATCTTGTTTTGATGATGATGAATTTCTTGTCATGCTAGTTTTTGTGTGACAACTTCTTTCAATGCTGGGCATGGTGAAACATGGCAGACCTTACAAAGCCTTTTACATGTAGCATCAGTTACATTTCTTTTTGTGTTTCCTGCATGACTTCTTGATGGTTGTGATAAGGAGTTGGACCATACAGAAAGGCAGGAACTGGTCAGAATTAAGAATTAAAGCCAATAGCAAACCCAAAAAATGCATACCATAATATGTCTATATATATATGGGGGGGCGTAAAAATATTTCACATCTCTGCGTGAAATCTCACCACCCCCCTGTAATTAATAAATGAACACTCCCTTAACTTTTTTAAAATTTGGCTCTAGCCCTTAATCTCACTTGTCAATCTTCATAATCCTCTTAATAATGAACAACACTCTCTACCCTTCAGACCACTCTAATGTGCACAGACCAGTCACCAGGCTGTCGCCTTGTCTAAGGACTAAGTCAAGAGGCCGTCACCCTGTCTACGGACTAAGTCACAAGGGGACCAGGACTAAGCCACCAGGCCGTCACCCTGTCTACGGGGACTACGTCACCAGGCCGTCACCCTGTCTACGGGGACTACGTCACCAGGCCGTCACCCTGTCTACGGGGACTACGTCACCAGGCCGTCACCCTGTCTACGGGGACTACGTCACCAGGCCGTCACCCTGTCTACGGGGACTACGTCACCAGGCGGTCACCCTGTCTACGGGGACTACGTCACCAGGCGGTCACCCTGTCTACGGGGACTACGTCACCAGACCGTCACCCTGTCTACGGGGACTACGTCAACAGGTCATCACCCCGTCTATGGCCTAAGCTACCAGGCCACTTCCATGAATACAGACCAGTCACCAGGCTGCTCTTCTGTCTACATACTAGTCTCACCAGGCGGCTCTCGTTTATACAGACAGGCCTTAATAATTTAGTATTGTGTAATGGGCCTGGGACTCCAGGTTCATTGGAATTTCCCTTTTTGTAAGTTTTGCAACCTATTTACACACTTTCAAGTAAAGGAGTATTCACATCCCAACTGACCAAATCTTAAATGACTATAACATCAAAGATAAGGACCCACCATGATCAAATGAAACTTTATATCCAAAATCTACAGTGTACCGACATTTGATACATGTACTAAGGCCACCAAAAAAAAAGTTGTTTCTCATCACCGTGTGCATCATAAAAATAATGATTTGGGGAAAAGGTCCTTTTTTTAAAAACATTTTGGATGAGAAATAAATTTGAAAGAATATTGGCAGATTTGGTATCAAATTAAAGCTTATGCTGTCAGTAATGCAGGTTTTTGGCAGAATAAATGTAAATTAGGCATTTCTTGTCCTTCTTCTAGTACTTTTAATGTGATATTCACGTGACATTTCAGGGATATTTCTAGAATTTTATGCTATGGGCCAATGATGCATCTATAGGCAGCACAATGCGCCCTTTTTAAATTTAATGGGCCATTATGGTCCATTTATACTTGCTCGAAAATTGGAATCGTTTAACACTTCTCGACTAAGATATAATACGCTTTGAAACAAAGTATTATAACATGATATCTATCAAAGAGAAATGCATTGATTATCAAGACAGAGAGGTACATTCCTTACCCAAAGTATTATGTCCAAATGAATCTCAGTTTCCCCATTTCCTATCAAACTCTGACTTTCCAATTTTCCCTGATCATAATAGTTTCCTATTAATCCTTGGGTACCATACATGCATACATCTACAATTCATGATCAGGAAAAGAGCTGAGGTGAATTTATGTTACATATTACGAAGTGGACAGGGGCATGAATGAGCGGGTAAAGGAGGGGTATTATTTATCTCAATAGATCTATTACAATTTAAGAAAATTCTAAATCTCAGTGCTGGTAGTTATGACCTATTTGCGACTGTTTTCGTGGTCTTTCTAGCTTTCCAATGGTATACTATACCCCCTATCTGAGAATTCTGACATCAATATCTTGGATAAATTTTCAAAGTTCTGGTACCCCATGATGACATATATATGCGCCAATGGTTGCACAATTTAGGGTTTTAATGCGCCATTTTGCATTTAAATGCGTGTATTACACGCTGCGCGGCCCTAAAAATCTCCCTGAATTTATTTTCATGTCTACTTTCAAGATGCCGTGTATTAAAGGAACTCTTATTTTATTTCATGTGGAGAAACAAAGTTACTATGCTTAAGTACTGGAATGGCTGTTCTCCACACCCCCCTGGAGAAACTGATATTCATTCTCCATGGCCTGTTTCTACATGATGATGTCACTAAAATAGCTATGAAACCAATCTTAAAATGTTGTTTTTAGATATAATTTATCAATAACTGCATGAAATAAACACAGAGATCCACTCTAATCAGTCTGAATTCCTGGTTTCTCCACTTGTGGTACCTTGGATCATATCACACTCGGCTCCACCTCGTGTGTTATAATCCAAGATACCACTCGTGGAGAAACTTGTCATTCAGACAGATTATCGTGGACCTCTGTCTATTTATTCCATATGGAGAAACAAAGCTACTATGCTTAAGTACTAGAACGGCCGTTCTCCACACCCCCGTGGAGAAACTGATGCTCATTCTCCACAGCCCCATTCTCCATGGTATAGTTGTGGAACCATCTAGTATTCAGTAATGCAGATAAATTGAAATGCCGCTGCAAACAAAATAATTGTGTTTCGTGTTCCTATATCTAAATATTAACTTACAGTGCACTTCCCTTGATATACAATACACATGTCCGATTCCCAGCTAGTGATCTTTATTGCAATTGATGATACTTATATCATGAACAGGACAGACATGTTCAAAGAGTTAGTTTCCCTCATAGATTTGCTACCACCCCTGTGCAGAGACTGTTCTCACCAGCTACACAATTTGAGTCTGTATTGCATAGATTTATAGCATGAATAAAAATGTAAAAAGAGTCTTTAGTGACGTTGAACTTCTTACTTAAATCCACAATCAGAAATGTGATTTGAATTTACTTGATTCATGGGTTTAGCACAAACCTAAATTTGATGGCGTTTTTATAAAATGATAACACCTTTGTATTGGGATCTGAAGTACCATAAAGTCTCCCATATAAGCCGCAGCTTGTGCACAAATCAGAACTAGCTTTTCTTTGGTAGTAAAATTGTAAGATTGTAAGATTTTTTATTCAAACAAAGTCACGGTTCACACTGTGATTTTCATGAGTTGCAAACATGCCTACAATAAAATCTCGCGTATAAGCCTAACTCTTGTATAAGCTGCACTCCGCCTGTGTGCCAATCCTATAAGTTGCACCTGTGATCTGATTAGCATGCAAGCTGCAGCCTCTACGTGAGGTTTTACAGTATTTTTAGTTGTGGCTTACACAAGCGTTTTTGAAAGTACTGAAATCATTCTGCCTCATGTAAATATGAGTTGTTCAGACAGATCTATCATCATGGACCTCTCAGTCTGTATATCTTTTTTTTCTTTCTTTGGCGTCCCTCCCCCCAAAAAAGATTCATAATCCCCATTGTTGATAAAAAAAAATTTCCTTATGGCAGGTAGGTGGATTTTTTTTAAACTATTGGAATAATAATCAGTCACGAATTGCCATATTGACTCCAGTATTAAGTAAGAATTGATTTATTGTTTGATATACCCATTTCCTCAGGTCAGACACTGAACTCTTTCTTTTTTTCTGACGGAAAATCTGCTAAGTTCTAGAAAAACATTGATATCAAAAGAAAAAAAATAACATTTTGCCCCTCCTCTTTTCACCTCCGGGTATTGAATCCCTCTGGCAAACTCCAGCCACGAGTCTGTTTTCACAAAAGAAAACGTAAATTTTGCCCATCTACCCCCTATTAAATCTGCTATTGCAAGGGGGGGGGGGGGCAGATGGAAAATGATGGCACCTTTGGTGGGCCGCTAAGACGTGATAAGGGAGTGATCAGGTGTAGTAAGATAGGCCTACTTATTGCTTTCAGTGAGATAAGGCCAGCACAGTACTATGCCTGAATTCTTTTGGGCCCCCTCCCCCTGACCTCTAAACCATAGGCCTATAGGATCAGGCAGGCATCGTTTGGCTTAGGGACATACTTTTTTACCCCCCCCCCCCTCAAGAAGAGTCAGTACATTTTATTTAACCTACCCCCAAACCCACCAGCTGCCCCCTCCTGCAATTAATAAATAAACATGCACTCCCTTTATATAATAAGAGTTGAACATGCCCAACTTTTATGTGATACCACAGAGCGGTAGACTGGTAGAGAGGGCAGGGGTAGGCCTATTTGATACATAATTGTAGGCTGTGTTCAGCTGGCATATGGTAGGCCAAATTTTGAGCAAAAATCCCTCTAAAGATAAGAGGGTGGCGTCAGAGGGGGGTCAGAGGGGTCAGAAGCGACCTGATGACCTTGAGTGTTTTCCTTACGACCTGGTACAATAATAAAATCAGCCTGGCGACTTTTGGAAAAGTTTGACTACAGCACAAATGGTCTAAAAAGCGACTTTCTGACCTGGGGCCCTTAATTTCAGCGATTTTGGGACCGGAAGGGGGGAGGGGACCCCTTAACTTAAGGACCCTCCTTCAACCTTCGCTGAAAATCCCACTAGATACCAAATATATAGGCCTAGCACAAGGGACACTTTTCACCAATAATGCAATATCCCTTCTCAAGGGAGTGTTCATTTATTAGTTACAGGGGGGGGGGGGGTGGGTTTGGGGGGGGCGTAAAAATTTCCGACCCCTCCCGAGGGGGGAGCGTACAAAATTCTGACCCCTCTTGAGGGGGGGCGTAAAGATTTAAGCCCCTTTTTAGAAAAAAAGCCAGCGCGTTACTATAGTTCAAAGGGGGGGCGCGTAACATTCCACGCGCTCTCAAGAGGGGGCGTAAAAAAATTTCGCCCCTCCGCGCGAAATCTCACCACCCCCCCCTGTAAATAAGAAATGAACACTCCCTGAGTCCAAGACAAGGGCCCCAGACGGGGGGGTTGCTGTGTCACTTGTCGATTTTAAGAAATGTCAATGTCCCTTGTCGATTTTAAGAAAAGGGTCTTGTCACTTGTCACTGACACTGTAAAATTGTCACTAGGTCTCATGTCACTTGTCGATTTTAAGGAATGCCCATGTCATTTGTCGATTCTAAGAAATAGGTCTTGTCCCTTGTCACTAGGCTCATGTCGATTTGTCAATTTTACCCGTCTGGGGCCCTAAGACAGTGCTTATCTTTTTGGAAGGGAGCCGGGGGGGGTGTTCCATGGGAGGGCTCTGATATTTTGCATGGACCCTAGGCCTAGGGGGGTTTACATTTTTTAAATCCCTCGATCCCCCCTCCACGCCCCACACCCCTGACTATCATCTGTATTAAGCCACAGTCTATTGGCAGTGTGAGTTCAGGAGAAGTAGGTAGGTCAGAGCAACGCAATAGGCCCTAGTTGGGGTCTGTTTTCAGCTTCACCAAAAAAAATGACTACGACTCGGAGTACGAGTCAGACAAGTGGTTATTGTGTCAATATCAAATTTAATAAATGCTTATTTATGTCCCTTGTCATTTTTATATTTAGTCACTTGATCTATATATAAAAAACGAAACTGTTTTAGTAACGTCAAGAATGTGACATGGTTTTATTTGTGTCACCGAGTGCCTGTGACTTGCCTGCCTGCATGGGCGCGAGTAGTGGGACATTGTATCGATATCGCTTGAGGCTCCAGTGGCAGCGGCATGGATACAATGTTGCCGTCTTGTTTTGCCAGGAATAAACGATGCAATGTATCAAAATGTCGGTTGCCATAGATCCAGCGGTCATAGAAACACATCAACATAAAAACAACAACTTCCCGAATGCAGAATTTTATCTTAAGAGGAATTTTTGAATAATTCATCACATTTTGCGCCGATTTTGGCGGGAATCGGCTGATACTTACCGGATATAGCTGGTGTCTCAGTAATAATGCATCTGGAAAATGGCCCATTGTGCATCATTGTGAACCTTTGTCTCAAGCCCAAATACAAGTTACTGCACAAAGTGGAATAAATTATAATTTGCCTGAATGTATCGTAACATCTTCTTCAGAGAATAAACTTCAATTTTACTAGAAGAAGTCTTACTCTTAAGGGTAACTGCTTAAATGTACGTTTCAACTTTGCTTTCAACTTATCTGTCATAGGTCTATCGACTATGCTGGCCCTTCAGTAAATGGTCGGAATGAAAAAAAAAACATTTCCAAGTAGTTCATGAGCTGTTAACTCAGAGTAATGAATATGAATCATAAAGCTGTGACCCAATATTTAATTCCTAACTAGTCAATGTGGAGAAAACCTCCCTCATCACATTTTTCAGACCTTGGTGATGAGAAACCACTTTTTCTGAGTGGTTTAAAATGGAGTTGAATGGAAACAGCTTGTGACTGTATTAACTATACTAACTAGGAGACAAAGGAATTAACCGTGGTACAACTATTATGGTAGCGGTTGGTTTGCAGGCTCTGTGATCGCTGTAGCAGTAGCAGTAGCAACATACTGGACAAATATTCACCTAGTCATCCGTAGTGAGTGGGAAGACAATTTAGATCAGTTTCACTTGAGGGGATGTCCAGACTCTCATCTTATATATATATATAGTGTATATATATTAAGCTTTTTGTCGAAGCAATTCCTTGGAGGTAATCATTTTCTGTGCCTTCTGGCAAAAGGCAACAGTGCATTTGAATGCATTCAGCTTACCTTATATGGTTGCTGTGGCACAGTCTTAGCAATAGAGTCTCAATGTCCACATTTGCTTATCTGTCACAAGGTTTTTCTTATAGCTTGTCTGGAGGCAATTCAGACTGGCCCATTCAAGTAAATGTTCAGCCATTCTAGGGATAAGTCATTCCATATATAGCCTCATATTTATCAAAGCACTGCGCTTCCCCTTCAATTAAATTTCACAATGGTGCTGCAGTAGACCTGTTCGGGTAACAGTTATATGGAGAGATGCATAGATCAGCCTATTAGGACAAAATGTCATCAAGTGTATCATGTAATCCACAGTGCACAGCCGTCACTTCACACGGGTATCGCACAGTCCATAGAATCCACTTACTTTTTTTCTACGTGCACCTGCAACACTTAATGAGGGGTTTCAATGTTTGATTCTCTGTTCCATGGTCCCAACCAAGGGAGAACCTATTTAGGATATATTTTGATCAATGTACTAATGTTATTTGAAATTAGATTGATAAAACATGTTTTCTTTTTTTAGGCATTGATAGGAAGTGATACCAAATATTAAGAATTGAGCATAGCATTGAGTAAGGAACAGTAATAGGCTTGTGGTGGTAGGCCTAGCGACTGTCAGCATGAGCATTGCTTTACAGGACACATGTCTCTATTTCCCAATGGCGTTCTACAAACATGAACTGGGGCACAGGATCCCCTTCACAATCAATTGTTCAGACACCAACCCTACAGCAACCCAATAGCACAATCCCCACCATCCCACTCTGTATCTAAGTACCACAAGGTTTTGCCACAAGCCTCTCAGATGGGACTCACTCAAACTTTACCCTCACTACCAAGTAATATAAAACCAGTCCCGGTACTAAACCCCCATTTCCCTCAGGTTACTTACAATTCTACAGCACTTTAAAAACATGACTATACAACTGCAATGAGCACATTTCTATGTGCCCTGCATCCCACCCCCAGAGGTCCCACATTTACTTGAGGGTGCTTATCTGCATTTGCTATTTTGTTGCCACTCTGGGACCAGAATAGAAACGGTCCTCCACTTACCCCTCCCTAGGTCAACATACAATAGATTTTGTAATAATAGAGTTCTTCACCAGACCGTATCAATATCTCCTCTGGGGCGCTTGACCTGCCCCAGTCTGTCCTTTTAACTACCTCAACCCTTTCAACAAATGCAGACTTAAAGTGTGTCTCCAGGAGGTACAGAAATGGATATTGCTCACTGGTCTTCACTCCAAGCTTTACCTCCTCACTTAAATATTCAAAATTTATATTCCTACTAGAGACATGTCATTGTACCCTCCACAACCGAAACTGTGAAATTGCACTGTAGGACCCAAACACCATATCATCACAACAAGAGGTTAGATAAGAGATTCCTATGTACTCAATTGCCAAACAGTACTATCCAGAGTATTGTATCACATCTACATCCAATAAGACGCAACAACAAAGACAGAAACTTCACCATGTTTCCAAACTGATTGTTAGAGGAGACCACTTTAAAGCCCTTTGCCAAAACATGCGGAGATATTTAGTGAGCCTTTTTTTAATCTTTTCAAAATGTCTGTACTGTGTCTGCGAAGTCTGTTGTGTCCCGGACTGTGCAGTATTGATCCTGGTTTCTACCAGCAGTATAGGCATGATCAATCACCTGCCTGTCACAGCTATGGCTTGTCTATTAGATCCACACCAGTAATTTGTATACAGAGTAAATAATGATGTCTTGGCTGCTCTCACATTCAGCTTTAGCCAAATCAGGTGATGGGAATACACTTCCATTCTTTAGTTCATGTCTGAACCATTTAGGAGCACTATCAACAACCTCTTCTTGCCTATGTGATATTATGTATGCTCAAACCGCTATTAATTGACCAAGAATACCCACATACAAGCCAACCACTGCTTCCTGCCTGTGTCCTGTAGACATTCAAAGAGCATCACTCTGTTGGACTGACAGTTAACATAATGAAAAGATTCATGTTTTGATGATGATGGTTTTCTCCTCATGCTAATTTTTCTGTGACAACTTCTATCAAAACCTGGCTGGGGAAAGGCATGGCAGACCTTACAAAGCAGGTAAATGTAGCATCAGTGACATTTCTTTTTGCATTTTCTGCCTGACTTCCTGATGGTTGTCACAAGGAGGTGGGTCATACAGGAAGGCAGAAACTAGTCAGAATTATGAATCAAAGCAAAATACATGACCTACATAGCATTTTTTTTTTTTTTTTTTTTGAACAAGAATCAACTTTATTGGTCAGATTTTTTTATGACTGTTACAATAATGACATACATGTGTCTCAGTCCTTTGTGGATGTCCAATATAAATCGCCATGTATAAAAATGCGTTCCTAAGGACATATGAGATCAGGTAAATTCTCACTATTCAACCAATAAGTTTCTGACTGCACCCGTCAGAAATCTGTTTGTTGGTGCAGCCAGATTCACCACCATAGAAGTCATGAAAAAATAACAGTTCTTTCTGGCAAGATGAAGGCACATTCAGTCAATAAACATCATACTCATAATTAAATTGACTTAAATTAATTCCCCCCCCCCCTGGATCCACGTCTTGAAGAACATAGAATTCGATCAAAGCCTAGAAACTTAATTTGCATCTAGTACCGGTATGGTTTTGTCTAGATGGGTTTTCATTTCCTTTTTAAATTCCACCAAATCTTCTATACTTAGAGTCTTAACATTAAGGGCATTCCATTCCCGTCCACACATTACCTCAATTGATCTCTCATACGAAGCACTATGGATGTGAGAATACTTTAGTAAAGGTGCCTCAGACAATCTAGTGAGGCGAACCTTTTTTTGAACATAGTTGTCCTTTTTTGACCTTTTAAAAGCATAAAGTCTCGTGTGATACTCTCTTCTAAACTTCAACAAAGGCAGTTTGGCTTGAGCATGTATGAGATCAGTAGGAGTTAGGACATGAACACCAAAGCAAGTTTTCAGGCATTTGTTTTGGACTCGCTGTAGTTCTTCCAATAGATCCTTATTGCCTCCACTGTACACAACGTCACAATAATCAATAATAGGTAATGCATGTGATTTGTAGACTTTTAAAAGAGAATCCTTACTCATGACTTCTTTAGATCTATACAATAATACAGATTTAAACCTGAGATTCTTGATTAAGTTTTTTATGTGGAACGAGAAATTTAATTCCTCATCTAAAATTACTCCCAAATATTTATAGGAGACTACATTCATCAATATTTTATTATTTAAGCGGATAACAGGTTTTCGTAGCCTCCCAAGTTTTATTTTTGATGCGAAAGTCATAATTTTGGTTTTTTCCTCATTCATTGATAACTTGTTTATACTAGTCCAATTATAAAAGGTTTCTAAAGCTGCCGAAATTCTCCTTGAGAGGCTATCTATATCCTTGCCAGAAACATACAAGACAGAGTCATCAGCGTAAAGTAAAGTGCTGTGGGTGTCTTCAGGTAAAATGCAATCATTTATATAAACTAGAAAAAATAAGGGGCCTAGTATGGATCCCTGTGGGACACCACACTTGAGCTTTACATATGCTGACTTAATGTTATTAGCTACTGTGCACTGTTGTCTTCTCGAGAGGTAATTTTCTATCAGTGTTAGAGTTCGATTTCGAATACCATAATTTTCCAATTTTTTTAGTAGAATTTTGAAATTTACCGAGTCAAAGGCCTTTTTTATGTCGATGAAGGCCGCCATTGTAATATTACCTTTGTTCCTATTAATTAAAATATCATCAATCAAAACGCTTATTGTATCTAGTGTTGATTTACATTTTTGATAGCCTCCTTGTTTTTTTGAAAGAATAGAATTTATTTCCAGGTGAGTCGAAATAGAAGTATGAACTAATCTTTCTAAAATTTTTCCTGGTACAGGTAGAACACTGATTGGCCTAAAATTAGAGACATTAGTTGGGTCCCCCCCCTTGGGGAGGGGGGTCACAGTAGCTATTTTCCAAGAATCAGGAATTTCACAAGACAAAACTACCAACTTGATTATTTTACATAACCGCTCAGGATTTTTAAGAACAGCCTGTTTAAATATATTTGTAGGTAGGTACTCTAACGCAGAGGACTTTGTCACGTCAAGATTCCTAACACATTCTATTATTTCAATATCAGAGTACACAGGGTCAGGCATGTCTACATCACAGCGTTCGCCCTTAAATTCAAAAGGGACATTATGACATTCAGCTAGTTTAGGTCCAATTTCTGCGAAAAAATTGTTGACAAAAGTAGCTGTGTCTTTTTTGAGTATTGTCTCACCATTACCATTTACTATATTAATGGATTTTTTTCCACTCTTACTTGAGGGTATCACCTCCTTTAAGACCGACCAGAACTTCTTTGAGTCTCTATAATGAGCCTCGCTAAGTTCAGTATAGTATGTATTACGAGCGTTCACTAATTCAAGATTAACTTCATTTTTTAAGGCTCTGGCTCGATGCCAGGTGACTATATCCTTAGCGTGTCTGGCTTCGTATAACAGGTCATTTTTATCAGTAATTCGCTCCAGCAGGTAGTGAGACATCCAAGGATTGTTTTTGTCGCGCACCTTGAAGTCTTTTACAGGGCATTGTCTTTCTAACATATCTGTTAATACACTTACATATATATCCCAACATTCTGTCGGGTTCTGAGACTCATCAAAAGTACCCCAGTCATATTCTTCAATATCATTCAAATAATCAATCATATTTAATTTACGATATGATCGGCCTCTAAAACTCCTGTATGTAGTTTTCACATGTACCTGCCTGTTTATCAAATAGACAGGGAGATGGTCACTTAAGTGGACATTCAAAGGGCCACTGGCTATAATATCAGTTGAATTTGAGAATATTAAGTCTATACACGTATTAGTGCCAGACGTAGTGGTAACTTCATTTATCAGTTGTGTCAAATTAAATTCATCCATGACCTCATAAAGCTGCCTTTTGTCAGGCGTATCATTTAACACGTTAACATTAAAATCTCCAATAATGTAGACATCATATTTGTGTATATCATCAATTTGTATAAAAAGAGCCCGCATGGTCTGGCAAAAGGTCAAAAGAGAACCATTTGGTGGTCTATACAAGTTACAGATTAAGGAATCCTTACCGGTACCTTTTATAGAATACAACCATTGAACTTCTATGTCATCATTACATCTATTAAGCAATTTAAACTTTTCAGTTGAACAAGTTATATTTTCATCGACATGAGCGCATAAACCACCACCTCTATAAATTGAAACTCTATCGTGCCTAAATAAATTGTATCTAGGATAAGAATATAAACCATCTTCGTCTGTGTCATTTAACCATGTCTTGGAAAACATGACAATGTCAATATCTCTACACATGAGTTCTGTTTTGATTGATACAGTTTTGTTTCTGACACTTCTAGCATTTAAGTGGACTAAGGAAAATCCCTTTTTAAAATTAGGTACCTCGCCTGTCTCGTTTTGCTTTTTTACTGCCAGGGATACTAGATTTATCCCTATTCACACATATTGATTGAATATACCCTGGTTTCAGATTCAATATATATCCCCCTAAACCCCCCTGCAAAGGTTTACGGCTCTTATGGCCACCTAAGCTGAACATGAATTATTGTAGGCTCGGCAGGTGAAATTGCTCCTAAGAAATATCAAAATCCCTACGTCAACTCCTAATAATTAAAGTCTCAAATGCTCTGACCATTTGGTATAGCCAGGTATCGTTACCATAAAATACATCAAAATAACCTATCAATCAGAAATATAAACTAGATTGAATGAGCTTGATTTTTCATTTACCGGTAGCAAACACAACAGGATACTATTTCAATCATTTTCGGGTTATAGTCTAGAGGTAACAAAATTCTATTATCAAAATCTATTAGACAAGAGCATGAATTTGGATTAGAATTAGAATTACCGGTAGCGCTAGTACATTTCAATCAAAAATATAGATTGGAACAAAATTCTATTAAAAAAGAATCTATTAAACAAGAGCAAGAATTAGGATTAGAATTACCGGTAGCGCTAGTACATTTCAATCAGAGATATAGATTAGATGAATTTAGCTGCTCGAATACCGGTAGCAATATACAGTAAATCAGAAGAACCTCTCAATCAGAAATGTACACTAAATTAAATGAGCTTGACATTTCGTTTACCGGTAGCATACACATCCATTTTTATCATTTTCAGGCTATAATCTGGCAGGTAACATAATTCTATTAACTAGCAAGTTAAATTAAAATTTAATAAACAATTAGGTTGAAATTAAATAACCTTTTAAACAGAAGCATACAAAGAGTCTTGGATTATTTATACACTCATTCACTCTGGCGGTGGTTGCAGGACTTGTTGTCGCGCTTGGTTGTTGACTTGACCTCTGGGCACGCCCCCGCCTCCCACTGGTGGAATGTTCTGGCCTGTCTGTACATGTGCTGGTTGGTCATTGCCTTGGGTTTGAATGTCCCCATTTGCACCCTGCTGGTTGACGTTGTCGCCTTGTTGAACACCATTTTCTCCCTGTTGACTGCCATTGTCGCCCTGTTGACTGCCATTGTCGCCCTGTTGACTGCCATTGTCGCCCTGTTGACTGTCATTTCCATCTTCATCTTGGGGGTCGTCAGCTGGGGGAGACAACTCCCTCCTGAGGCGCTCAAGGAGCAGTCCATGTAGGTTCTCACATCTCAAGTTTTCTTGTTTACACTGTCTCGACTGTCCTAAGTGGAAGCCAGACCCCCAGATGGGGTGGAAACTTGCTTCATAGAGATGACCCCTGGTGCTGGTTAGATAGTCCTTCATTTCAGGCTGGCTGAATTTAATCTTGTTGAACTTATACATGCATATTATGTCATATTATGTCATATTATTATTCATAATTTGATTCTTGGTTTCAATTAAAACCTAACCAAATAATCATGTATTTACACAAATATTATAGTTTTGATGCACATTTTACAATTTGCATAAATGATTTCAGTTACTTCTTTTGAGAAATTAAAACAATACTGTAAACTTGTGAAAAAGTAGTAATATTTACAAAACTTACAGCAGAACAACATCAGGACAGGACAGGCAGATGATGCTACTCTGTCAATGTGGATGAGGAGCCCTTACCACCAGCCTCAATAAACAGCCATCACCAACATGTGATCTCCGTTCTTCCAAGACTATCAAGTCTGAGGGTAACAAAAGGAAACATATCAGATCTTTTTACAAATCAAATTCAATCATAAGACACTGAGATGGTAACTAATGAATTACATCTATGGCTTTTGGCTTGATATCCTAAATGCTTTAAGTTTCCAATCACAAAGCCATGCACTTTGTAAAATATATCCATGGAAGTGCATAACTGTACATTCATACACAGATACCCTAACACATGATAAATTGTGTAACTCTCACCACCAATACAAGTCTATCTATATGCAGATATCACAACAGTAGCACAAAACATCAGCATGAATCATTACAGTTCACACAGAGCATTGATTCTGCTATATGAGACCTGAATATTGACACACATAATGGGGTGCTGGGTTTGGCTGATAATGTGTGTGTATGAATTATGTATTACCCTGAATCCTGAGTGTCACACTTATCAGCATTAACATATTAGCATGAGATCACAATCATTTTTTTCTGTTTTATAAAAACGGGATATGCACTTTGTAATACAATTTCCTTCCATTCCCAATATATACCGTTATAATTCTAAGATTGTTGCAATAAAGGTTATAGTAAGATGTTGACGAGGAGTGCCTGTTACAATCTACTAGATAAGATCAAGTATGTTCATTTAAGTAACGACAATGAGGATAGTCTAGGTGTAGAAGTAACTTATGTTATCATCTAAATTTTAAGTATGCTATGGTAAATATGTATGATGCAGCACCGTTTTGTCAGTTTCTGTTCTGACAGGCTCCTATCAAGCTTGGAGAGCACCCAGTACTTCACCCTCCAACGTGTCTTCTTACAAATTGGTGTAAGGGGTCACACTCAATCTCCGATTGATTTCATTGTATTCTGGTCCTCAATTTCTGAACTCGGTCTTGCTACTAATGCCACAGTATTATACCCCCCAAAATGCTACGCAGGCGTTCAGGCCATCGTGAAGGAAGTCAATTCATCTTCACCCAGGCGATCATTGTACAGTGCAGACTGAAAGCTAGGAGTAGGTCATTATGTCCATTCTTTTGGAGGGTTCCTTTTAGAGCTCATACTTATCCCATAGTCATATATCTGTTCTACACAAAGTAATAAGCAACCACATTAGTATGAATTGTATCCTTAGTTTTAGAATGCATATTATAGTATTTTCTATGGGGTATAGAGTTGTAAAATGAGGAAAATAAATAGGAACATAGAACTTCCTGGCAATTTATCAGAATGCTATTACTTTGCCTCAGCTTATTTAGCGAATGGATAACTTGTTGTGATAGTGTAATTGATGACAGCAATTACTGCCCTGCTCACATTTCCAGTTTCTCATACATGAATAGGCAGGCTGAAAGTGACACAGAAAATACAAAAGTGTGGATTTGTTCTCCAACTCACAGGACATTATATGTCTGTACTGTATATAGATAAGAGTCCTGATTTCACTTTCTCTTTCAAAGCAATGAGGAATGCTGTATACCAGGGCTATCAATAGCTTCACCCTTTAGAAATGGTTCTTTTTGTTTTACCCTTCTTAGAATGCTTTTTGAATTGATCGGCCAAAATACTGATTTTACTACCCTTTGGGCTGTCCCATAAGAGTAGGAAATTCAAGATTTATGCTGACTGACCATATACTTTTGCATCTTTTCAGGTTCTACACAAATCCAAAGGAACCAAGAGAATAAAACATTTCTCTGTATGTATCCTCTGAGCTGGAGTTAATTCAGCGGAGAAATAAACAAATAAGAAAACAGTGTAAAGCAACCATGTGTACACAAACAAGTCGTCAGTAAGATGGATGGGCAAGGAAGCAGCTGTAATTAGGGTGTGCTCATGCAGATTATTACACAGGCAGTTATTGTATTCATGCATCCCTGGGTTCTGCAACCAGCCCCTCTTTACTCATGGCCAGGAAATGTAATTCCCCCCATTCTTTATGGGACTGATACCTAGATAAGCTGAGGTAAAACATGGTTGATTTATGATATTTGATTCTGAATTAAGGTTGTTATATCAACCTGCTTTACTGTTACACCTTTTCTGCTTAAAAGCATGGGGTTTCATCCTTCTTGATATTCTTACCGTAACACTGTGTCCATATTATTTACAATTTAAATGTGTCAGTCCTTATTGTATTAAATCTATCCCCTGATACTTCTTCCTGTTTGTCTCTGAATACAACCTCAGGTCTTGGTGTATGTTTTATAGTACGATCAGACAAGGCCTGCTATATGACCTGTTGGTATCAACATGAAGTGACTAAGGGCCTTGTACAGGACCTGTCGGTATTATTATGCAGATACACGGGGCCTGCTACACATCATATTAGAGAAGCCGCAGGGTCTACGCTGCGGTCTGCTTATTCCCCTGATGTTTGCAGTGTTCTGCTGTTTGGCTGATGTAGTTACAGCAGACAGTGTTACGTGTCATCAAGGTGCCCATTGATCACACATCTGGCAGACATTCCTCTTTCCCTAAGGCCTACGGTACATATTACCAGTGCCTTACTCAATACCTAGTTATTTGTCATAGATTGAGTGGGTTTCTGATGCAAACTGAGCAAATGTTGAGTGAAGATATGAACCACACATACTTCTGGTGTTTGTGCTTTATTGTGTTGTGGTATGTTCCATGTGTGGTGTAGTATAGCTTCATTGTTTATTATCCTTTCTCACTCAGAAAATTTATCAGAAACAGGTTATTCGCCCTTGATGTAAAAAGCATCTCATAGAAATGCTGGGAATCAAGCCCAGGCCATCTTATCTAAAGTCAAGAATGCTAAGCATTACCTTATCGTCCTGTATGCACCAACTGAACATTGCCTAGATAACTGGATCTGTACCGAAGAGGATCAGTGACTACCACAAGGGCACACCCCTGCAAGCTGAGAGTCATAGTATAGGGAACTCTCCCATACACTACTTTGAATCAACAGTAGGAGCAGCCCTGACATAGTTCATGATATGATACACAGAAACAGCTGACATTACAAATTGCACGATGACCCAAATAATTCATGGTAAGAGCAGTCCCACCCCTCTCTGCTGGTATAACAGTCCTGATAATTGTTATTTACTATGAGTGCCCTGTCACGAACATCCCCACAACCACAGAATATGCCACATTTAATGCCATCAAATTACATTAATACCCTCACACTGGCCATGCAGATGCGTTCAACCAGGTTTATGTTGATGCCTGAAGGTACTTTGTGCTTGGCAAAGTAGTTTGGGATGTTATTGACCAGATAATAAGAAGCCTTCAGCAGTCTGGAAATGTTTATTTTAAAAGTTTGCATCACGATTTTATTTTAATAACACCTTGAGGTGGACTCCTAGTTTTTAAATTGGATTCCTCCCCAGCTCATTTATCCTCCTCTTTTTCCAAATGTCCATAATCTCCTCTTTTGTTGCATTTATTGCCTTAGTTAGTTATTGGGGGAAGAAAGAACTGTTGCATCTCATGAGGCAAAACACAGCATAAGAAATCATTCATATTCAGATGTGCTAATTGTTTTGGTGTAATCTCTGGTGCACAAGAGCTAGACAATTACATATGTTTTGAGGATTAAATTTTTGTTTAACTGACTTCATCTCTTCTTTAAAAGAGTAAACAAATTCAGAATTGGCATCAGTTTTAATGAGTAGTTGATACTTGACAACTTTTGGGGAGGACTTCTCATGATCACATCATTGTCCTGATAGCTTTCCTTTGACTATAATAATGGGCTGGCTTTTTACATTAAAAAAAACATGAACTTGATGTTGAGGTTCAAATGTTCAAATTCTCTTAGCTACCCTAATCAATAACCTCTCCCTAATAACAATTATTCCTTAAACTTGGTGAAACACTGTCTTGACAAGAATGTTTGATATATTGTAAGTAACAGTTGCTGAGGATTATTTATTTAGTCTTTAAAATTAACCTACAATTATTCAACATCCTGTTTTCTATGAGACCTGACTTCAGATCTAGATGTCAACTCAGACACCTGACTCTATGAGACCAGAAGCTGCAGCTGCCAGGGTAGACGCCATTGGGAGGAGATCAGCAGGGATTAGACAACCTGAGAGGCTGGATTTTGAGGGTGATGGGATAAGCAGGGATTAGCATTCAACTGTGCTGCCAAAGTCTTATAGAACATCAACTGCCGTCCTTTCTCTGCATTGTCAAGCTGAGAAAGAGCCAATTGCAAGTCAATGAAAAAACTACTTCCTTCTGAAGGTCTTGCATTGGGTATTGGTTATATACATATGGATTTATGCATGCTCAATGGCAGGGGGATATGTGGTCTAAACGAAAGGATGGATGAAGATAAGTCCTTGCCCACCAGGACCCTTTCCAGGAGAAAATGTGCTAATGGTGACGGTACAAAGTATTGACCTTTACCTACACTCAGCCTAAATTATTGACGGCCTGATGTTGGAACCGCCTATTCCTGTGCAGCTTTGGGAAAACGTACTTACCATAGCTACCCCAAAGTTAACTTGGAGAAAGTCTTGCCATGGCCTTATCAGCCTCCATACAGAGGGCTAATGCATATATCTATATTTATATAATCACTGAGGCATGGGTTCTGTGAAGGACCACTAAGAGGTCCTGCAAAATGTCTTTGAGATGGCTTTATAATTATGTGTAGGGCTGGGGGCATTTGTGCTATCCAGCCTGGATAATCTCTGATCATCAGTTCGTGCTAATTAGTCTGCATCTCTGTCTGGATTATTTGCAATGTAAATTTGTGATTATGATAACAGGGATAAACAGTAAAAATACCAAAAATAAGCTATAAAAACTATTTGCAGAACTTATAAGTTCATCCAAGTCTGTTCATCACTCACAGATTGTATCCATCTTCCCATTGATGCATGGTGCAACATTGAAACAGTTAGTGTTTTACCCTCAGGTACAGGGGTCATTGGGAATTGAAATGGCCAAATTCTGATCACATTAAAACAACTCTTGGTCGGAGACCAGCTTAAGAAAGCTGTCTTAACCATTACGTAGGACTTGGTTCTCTTTGTCATAATGATCTATTTACTAGGACAAATACAAAGACATGAGAAGATTGAATACAAGGGCCTGAGATGGTCCAATCCTAATTTGTTACACCCCACATGCCAAATCATATACAAGGAGTCTTGAGTGGAGTCTAGCCTATGCTTGGAATAACTTAGATCCAGAAGATCGCAATTTCCCTTCTCTGAAGTATTTTAAAGCAGAAGTCCATAAATTCCTTTTATTTAATCTTCCGAAACCCATTTAGTCACCCATGATTGGTCCCACACCTTACCCCCCTTGAATTTACCAGACTAAGCAGCGGCAAGGCTTTACTAATATTTAGTATTGAGTGATTGCAGGAAGTATAAGTACAAACACATGGCTGCGTTTTGTATAATGCAACCGTGTCAATTGAAGACTTTAAGAAAACTAGCCCATAAGTATAAGAAGACATGATTGCGTTTTGTATAATGCAAGCATGTCAACATGTCAATATGTGGGTATAAAAGGAGAATAATGTTTTGGAAGGATAAGATGTTAACTAGTTCAAAGGGTTGTGGATAATGCACAAAATTGATTCTACGTATCAAACTCATGTTTTTGACATTACATATATATAATCTGTTTAAAATTTCATAGATTATGGTTATTATATTCTCTAAAATGTTTTCATTAAAATGACTTCAATATTAGCCTGAAAAGGCTAAGAAGCGACCTGTCTTTACGGATAAGTCATGAGATATCAAAACAAATTGTAACTGTATAAAGAACTGAAATAAAGACAAATTCAAACTCAAACTCAAAACTCACTCTCCTTCCTCCCTGAGCAATATCTGGCAGTTGGGTGTTGAGGTGTCATATTCCATCCAAGCCTCCTTCAACCAGAAGAGACTCTAACAGTTAGGGCTGTATGTACATGTATATAGCTGCCACTGCAGAGGTTCCCTTAAAGGGGGCTTAGAGGTAGTGAGACTAGGGGTGTCAATTCACCATCCTACACTGCAGAGGATTTTGTAAAGGATAGGGAGGTTCTGCTGTGACTTTAATACCTACTAACTGTTGTTCTTTATATATATATACTCATCTATATCTGGATTCCATTCTCCCCACAATTAGGAGTTGTTTTTCTAGACCAGGACTATCAGGGCCCTTCCCTACATATATATGTGGATGCCATTTTTCATCAGTATTGCCCTTCAGCATACAACACAGGGATTAGGGAGTAAAGGTGTATGGAGGTATATTGACCAGTCATTGTTCTTGACACATATCACACTTTAACCTTCAGTATGAAAGGGACCCATATAATGCATCCAGGGGCACACAGTCTAATAGAACAGGTCCTGCAGGTGCTTGATGTCTTACTCATATCAACCAAATCAGAAAGATATTGGTGCAACTGAATTTGTTTTCTTATCAATAATCTCTAATGGAATGAATTCCACAATAAACTGGAATGACTTTCGAAATGTGGTACGTAAGTGTTAAGACTACATGGTAATTCTGTCCACTGGCAGTAAATCAATAAATAAAATTACAGAAACATAATACATATTTATAAAAATGCTTGCATGCCTGGTATTATTGTGCAGCTGCCAGAATGTCCTCGGATAACAGAATATGCATCAGACGTTTAAAGAACTGACTCCAAGCCAGGCTGACATATTCCCACCAAGTTGTACCTTCTGGCTGTGAGGTCCATCATTACAGTGTGCACCTAATATCAAGACACATCTATTCCTAGTGCAAAAGCCCAATCTAGTGACCATAGATCCACACATGACAACTGAAGGGTTGACCTTTTTAGAATATGAATGCAAATAAGTGGAGGATTTACGAGTGACTTTCAAAAAAAGTTTTGCAGTCAAAATCATTGTTGGGGTCCAAATTTTTAAGGGGAAAGTAATTCTTGTTTGCAAATTAGCGTATGCATATCTTTTCAAACAAGTGCTTATCCATAGGCAGTTCCAACTTCAAAGATTAGCTTCAAAAGCATACAGGTAAAATTAATATGCATTGATGAAAAAAATATACAAGTGTTGTCCTTGTTAGGGTGCTGAGTTTTACAGTCATTCATTCAATATGCTGGTACACATCAAGAAATCAGAATTATGTCACAAATCCATTGGCAATGTATATAATTGACACTCCCATACAGACATTAGGATATCCTTAGCAACATGAAATAAAATCCAAAGACTTTAGATACACTGGTTTCAGGGGGACACACAGGGGACAAAATAATCAGACTTTAAATACACTGATCTCAGAAGGATACAGACCAAAGAAACACATTGCAAAACCTCAATGTCCCTCCCTCAGAGGACATCAGAACTGAGTTACAGGCAGCTAAATCAGGACTACACTGGGATTTGGGAATATTGACAGACTTGTTTGTGCAGTACCTGGGGACTAGATGCCAGAGACATCTCAGGGCATGTACTGATGTTGGTAAAGCCATTGGGGACTTTGGTAACAAGAAGGGTAAAGTTTGGTCAGGACTGTCATTGACTTGGCAATGGCACCCAGAGAGGCATCTCTTTCCTGGAAGTGTCCAAGAAAGAGACAGAGACTTGTCAGGATGGAGAGACAGAAGCACACAAAGTGAGAGAGAGAGAGAGGGAGGGAGAGAGAGAGAGAGAGGGAGGCAGAGAGAGAGAGAGAGAGAGAGAGAGAGAGAGAGAGAGAGAATAAAGAAACACCCCTAGAAATAGACTAGAGAGGACATTATGTGGACAGAATCAAGTGGACTGGATGCCAAACCTGGCTGTGTGACAGGGGGAAGGGGCATGTCCTGACTAAGACAGAGGAGGTATAGGGTATTGGATGGCCACGTCCCATGGGGGACTGTGTACAGGATTGTATGCTGTAGGACCTGTACACTAGCCAGCGGACAAGGAGGGGTGTGGGATCACTCAACTATGTAATACTAGTACCGTCTTCTTCCCAAGATTTCCAGATACAGGCAACTGCCATATAGATTTGTATTTAACATAATGCCTTTATGCCCCCCTGCTAGTGAGTTGCACTCATAATAGATTGATTTGGTATTTCCCTGACATACTACACATACTGGTCATACCTAGTTACAGCAGGGTGAGAGGTGGACATGTATGTAGAAGTAGACATAAGAAAAGGAGAGTTGGCCCACAGAAGGTTTGCGCTGTTCTTTGTCTGCCAAACTGTCCTCAAGCCAGCAGCCAGCTACAATTCTAGAAAATATTCCTGATGGTGCCTTGTCTTTACCAGATTCCTGACACAACTAGGTTAGGGGACTATCTGAAAATGGTCCTGATGTCATGGATACAGTACTGGTACAAGGTCCTACTTGCAATGGTTCTGCAGAAGAATGGCTATGGCATATTCTAGACTTTACATATGCGACAAAGGTCCCAAAGCCTTTTAAACTATGTGTGTTAATAAGATGATATTGTTCTGTCTGATGTTGGAGCCTCTTTAATATAGGGAAACATTACCCATTATATATATCATAACAGAGGAAATGGATACTCCAGTGAGGGCACACATTTTTCTAGGAAATCCCTTTCTTTTATTCTAACAGCCTAACAATGACAAGCCAGATGTCATTGTCTGCTTTTAGCAGTTCTAAGCCTGCGACATATCCACCGTTGAAAGATAACACCATTGCTACCAGGGTTATAGATTTAGTGTTCCTCTCATACACACAATACAAATCCTCTCTTCTTTTTACCTCAGCCAGCTTTAAGGCAGGCAGCATACCACTATGTCTATTCAAAGTCCTATTGGCTTTGTTCACCACTGGTTCTTTATGTGAACACTTCTTATAGATATTTCTCATCTATTCAATAACACTTGTTCTCTACTCTGCCAGACAGACTTCACTTAAATATCTCTCAGGCTATCCTGTTTCAACTTTGGGTGTAGCAGCAGAGAATACAATTGACTATCCTTTTTTGTAGAGGTTAAAAAGGTAAATTGATGCATTCCGTAACAAGATATAAAGCCGTATAGATTATGATAGGGAACTGTGCCTTGGTGTGCAAGCTATGGGTATACTGTCCTTGAGTAAACAGTTGCCAAGTCCCAAACAATTATTATACTCAAGTTGACTGAGGGGCTGTGAATATATTTAGAGGTGAGGTCCGGGTGAGAGGGATATAAGCAGGGGTGTAATGATACATAGGGGCTACCTTCTGTGAACGTTTAAGTAATTTACATTTTGGGGCCAACATATTGCATCTAGGATTCTGATATCAGGAAATGTGTGCCTCCAACTTGCTAAGGATGTCACAGTGGTGCCCCTGAAATAAAGACTGGGGAGCCTCAACTACAAAATATAGGTTCCAGTCTTGTGTATCCATTTTCTTTCCTGCACAGCTGACTTATATACAGCACAGGATGAAAGAAAAAAATAGGATTAGACCAGACTTGTTTTCTATATGGTAAGGAAGCTGGAATAACTGGTACAGGACATCAAATACAGCAGCGTCATCAGGGTGATTAAGGGACTTTATGAAGATACACAGGAATTTCAGGGTATCACACTATAACACTTGTGTCTTTTGTAAAGGATGTCTATCACAGCCATGTGAGTTGTCAAATCTCATGGATATGGCAGAAAAAAGTGACCATAATAATGAACAATTTGGCATCCCTCTAAAACACTCCAAAAGGGAACAATCGGGTCTCACAGCAGTAGCTCTATCCCAAACTATGTGGTAGTAATTTAATTACACAATGATTGGCACTGATTATATTGTGACAACATGTCAAAACCTCATAGCACCACGGTGCTAGACACATAATGCATTTCATTATATCATCATTATGCCCGATCTATATAATAGTGCTTTTTTAACTTAATGCACAAAGCAATGGAGGCCATAAGTTGAAGCCCAAGAGCTAAATACCAAACCTCTATAACATCAGGTACTGACAGATCAGGTTAATTGAACCCCATTTAGGACATCACCTGCTGACTGGATGCACAGTGAGTAATAATGTAAGCGAGTCCATGTCTAACAGCTCAAATTTCATTCGGTGAAATTGTTCACATTTGCAGAGTATCAAGGTAACACACTGATATGTTTGATATTTAATGACAATAATGGCTGATAGAATGTCAAATATGATATTGTAATTGCTTTGAATTCTTTTTAGAAATATATTGCAATTTGGACATACCTAATTTTAATGGGTGCTATAACAGAAGACCCAGCAGCAGCTAGTAAGTACTGCTCATAATTTTGTTATGCATTTATTAAAAACAGCAAAGTGGCTGCAGCAAAACCGTACTCTGTAGATTTTAAGAAAAAGGAGGGAACAAAAAAATACCAATCAGGATTACGATTTTTACATGCCTAGCATTTTGAAATCATCTTAAGTTCTGAAAATATATTCTTGTTGATATAGCCCCCTAAAAGCATGTCTATTTCAGTTAAAGGACTTTACATCACACTTTAGGGCGTGCATTAAAGGAAAAAGCTAATGCAGTTGCTTGAATAGATCTCTCTCACTGTCCACTCCCTAACACTTTGATCCGTAGAACTTTAGACCAGGAACACAGGCCAACATAAGCCTTGTAAAATGAAAATCTGCTGCTTCTTTGTCCTCCTGATGATCCTCTCCAGGCTCCCCTTAATCTCCATTTTGCACAGCATCACAACAAAAGCACTGACTGGAAACGTTATAGTCACTTCACACAACACCATGTGTATACAGATGGCACAGTGTTTTAATCATGGTCTAACCTGTCTCACAGTTTCACTGCATGTCAATTTTAACAATGTGTGAAGAGCTGGTGACTGTAGTGGCACCAAGATCTAAAGTGCTGTACAGAGTGAGTCTAACACCACAATGTCTGTCTGAAGGCAGTTCAACTATGTGTTCAATTGGTAGAACAAAGGTGTCAAAGGAAAGATGAAAGTATGATCTGACAAGGTTCCGATAAAAGTTGTTGACAATAAAGCAATTAAAAGACACTTTGTGTGGCACATATGGGCTGGCATACCATCCTATGGTGAAAGATAGAATGAGGTAGCGGCGGTTGGTAAAATTTGTCTGACCCTGTCAAGTCAGTCCATATGCTTTGCTGCATGGCTTTTTTGAGGTATACACCATATGGACAGCTAATGGGAACATTTTTTAAAGGGTTAGGGACGCTACAGATACCAGCTGTGATACGGCTATAAGCTTAGACAGTGCATTTTATCCAGTGGTTTCAATAAAATTCATTGCAGATCACTGTGTAAGAAACCAACAAGGAAAGTAAGTATTCTTACTCAATCTTATGGCAGAAGTCCTAACCCTACTGTTCAATTGCATTTGGTGGTTAACATAATGAAAGGTCAGATGAAAAGACTGGTGCATGGCACTATGGCAAGGAAAGGGAATCTTGATACCACAGGCTACTTAATTATTCACACCTACTCTGCCTACTTTTTCTCACCCAGATCACAAACAATGGTATATTATGACCCGGGATGTTAATTACTACCAACACCCGATGCTAATCTGACACTGAGCCTTATTGGAGAATAAAGACCTCAAGCAACTAATACTTTTCTAAGTAAATCCAAACATACATCATAGCAAGCTGCCAAACTATGGTCCAACTTCAAACAAAGTATAACATGCAAAATGTGCAGTGAGATTGATGTAAAAAATAGGTGTGTTCTTATATACATGTATATGCAGTGTCAAATTAATTTATGAATCCAATTTGTGATATATTTTGGAGGAAGTTTCTTTGCATAATTGCAAATATCAGTTCACGGTGTACAGAAGTTAACCTAGAAATAAATAAAAGGATGTTCTTTATGATGGTGCTGCATTGACACAGCTTGTGATTGTATTGTAGAAAACACTAATGCTATACTAACAAGGAGACAAGGGAATGGACTGTGGTACAACTGTACGTGGTACAACTAATACTAAGGTTGGTAAGTCGGCTTTGCAATCACTGTATCAGTAGCAGCATATTGAAAATTTTCATCTAGTCATCCGGAGTGAGTGGGAAGGCAATTTAGATCAGTTTCACTTAAGGGATGTCCAGATTCTCATCTCTTAAAAAGTGTATACCCCTAGCAGTCCAACATCCACTCATGGGTGCTTATCTGCATTTGTCATTTTGTTGCCACTCTGGGACCAGTATAAGAACGGTCCACTACTTACACATCCCTAGGTCAACATACTGTACGCTTTTGTAATAATAGAGTTCTTCGATATCCCTTCTGGGGAGCTTGACCTGCCCCAGTCTCTCCTTTTGACTACCTCACCCCTTCAACCATTGCAGACATAAAGTTTGTCTCCAGGAGTTACAGAAGTGGATATTGCTCACTGGTCTTCACTCCCAACTTTACCTCCTCACTTAAATATTCACTATTTACATTGCTACTAGAGACGTGTCATTGTACCCCTTCACAACTTAGACTGTAAAATTGCACTGTAAGAACGGCATCTGTAAACAAAAGGTTAGACATAAGAGTCATATTTACTCTATTGTTATGCAGCCCTACCTAGAGTTGTGTATAACATCTACATCTTATAAAAGGCAACAACAAGGATAAAAACTCAGTTCTCAAATTGAGTGTTGGAAGAGATCACTATCCTGCCCTTTACCATAATGTACAGAGCTATTTGGTGAGCCTTCTTTTTTTGATTTTTGCAAAAGGTCTGTACTGTGTCTCTATGGTATGTGGTGTTCCTGATTAGGCAGTATTGATTCTGGTCTCTACCAGCAGTATAGGCAAAATCAATCACCTGTCCATCACAGGCATAGCTTGCCTATCAAATGTACACCACCACTGTGTATGCTGAGTAAATAATGATGTCTTGGCTGCTCGCACATTCAACTTTAGCCAAATCAGCTGATGGTAACATCAATTCTTTTGCTCATGTCTGAACCATTTGGGAACACTTTCAACTACTGCTCCTTGCCTTTGTGCTGTAGACATTCAAAGAACTTCACTCTATTGGACTGTGAGTTAACAGACTGAACAGATTGTGGGAATCTTGTTTTGATGATGATGGATTTCTTTTCATGTTAGTATTTGTGTGACAATTTCCATTAAGACCTGGCTGGCAGAGGCATGGCAGACCTGACAATTCCTTTTACATGTAGCAGCAGTGACATTTATTTGTGTATTCCCTGCCTGACTTCCTGATGGTTGTCATAAGGAGGTGGGTCATGCAGGAAGGCAGAAACTGGTCAGAATTATGAATCGAAGCAAAATACATGACCTCCATAGCATATTATGTCATATTATGTCATATTATGTCATATAACTTTTCATTATTTCATTCTTGGTTTCAATTAAAACCTAACCAAATAATCATGTATTCAACAAAATATCATAGTTTTGATGCACATTTTACAATTTGCATAAATGATTTCAGTTACTTCTTTTGAGAAAGTAAAACAATACAGTAAACTTGTGAAAAAGTAGTAATATTCACAAAACTTACAGCAGGACAACATCAGGACAGGACAGGCAGAAGATACTACTCTGTCAATGTAGATGAGGAGCCTTCACCACCAGCCTCAATAAACAGCCATCACCAACATGTGATCTCGGTTCTTGCAAGACTATCAAGTCTGAGGGTAACGAAAGGAAACATATCAGATCTTTTCACAAATCTGTTCACAAATCAAATTCAATCAAAAGACACTGAGATGGTAACTAATGAATTACATCTATGGCTTTTGGCTTGATATCCTAAATGTTTTAAGTTTCAAATCACAAAGCCATGCACTTTGTAAAATATATCCATGGCAGTGCATAACTGTACACTCATACACAGATACACATGATAAATTGTGTAACTCTCACCACCAATACAGGTCCATCTATATGCAGATAGCACAACAGTAGCACAACATATCAGCATGGATCATTACAGTTCACACAGAGCATTGATTCTGCTACATGAGACCTGAATATTGACACACATAATGGGGTGCTGGGTTTCGCTGATAATGTGTGTGTATGAATTATGCATTACCCTGAACCCTGAGTGCCACTCTAATCAGCATTAACATAATAGCATGAGATCACTTTTTTTTCTTCTGTTTAATAAAAACGGGATATGCACTTTGTAATACAATTTCCTTCAATTCCCAATATATACCGTTATAATTCTAAGATTGTTGCAATAAAGGTTATAGTAATATGTTGAAGAGGAATGCCTGTTACAATCTACTAGATAAGTATGTTCATTAAAGTAACGACAATGAGGAAAGTCTAGGTGTAGAAGTCACTTATGTTATCATCTAAATTTTAAGTATGCTATGGTAAATATGTATGATGCAGCACCTTTTTGTAAGTTTCTGTTCTGACAGGCTTCTACTAAGCTTGGAGAGCACCCAGTACTTCACTCTCCAACGTGTCTTCTTACAAATTGGTTTAAGGGGTCACACTCAATCTCCGATTGATTTCATTGTATTCTGGTTCTCAATTTCTGAACTTGGTCTTGCTACTAATGCCACAGTATTATACCCCCCAAAATGCTACGCAGGCGTTCACGCCATTGTGGGAATGAAGTCAATTCATATACACCCAGGCGACCATTGTACAGTGCAGACTGAAAGCTAGGAGTAGGTCATTATGTCCATTCTTTTGGAGGGTTCCTTTTAGAGCTCATATTTATCCCACAGTCATATATCTGTTCTACACAAAGTAATAATCAACCACATTAGTATGAATCGTATCCTTAGTTTTATAATGTATATTAGAGTATTTTCTATGTGGTATAGAATTGTAAAATGAGGAAAATAATTAGGAACATAGAACTTCCTGGCAATTTATCAGAATGCTATTACTTTGCCTCAGCTTATGAAGCGGATGGATATCTTGTTGGGATAGTGTAATTGATGACAGCAGTTACTGCCCTGCTTACATTTCCAGTTTCTCTTACACGAATAGGCAGGCTGAAAGTGACACAGAAAATACAAAAGTGTGGATTTGTTCTCCAACTCACAGGACATTATATGTCTGTACTGTATATAAATAAGAGTCCTGATTTCACCTTCTCTTTCAAACCAATGAAGTATGCTGTTTTCCAGGGCTATCAATAGCTGCACCCTTTAAAAATGGTTCTTTTTGTTTTACCATTCTTAGAATGCTTTTTGATTTAATCGGCCAAAAAGATGATTTAACTACCATTTGGGCTGTCCCATAGGGCTAGGAAATTCATGATTTATGCTGACTGACCATAATATTATACTTTTGCATCTTTTCAGGTTCTACACAAATCCAAAGGACCCAAGAGAATAAATCATTTCTCTGTATGTATCCTTTGAGATGGAGTTAATTCAGTGGAAGAATTCACAAATAGGGAAACAGTGTCGAGCAACCATGTGTACACCAATTGGGTGTCAGTAAGATGGAAGGGGGAAGGAAGCAATTGTAATCAGGGTGTGCTCATGCAGATTATAACACAGGCAGTTATTGTATTTATGAATCCATGAGTTCTGACCAGTCCCTCTTTACTCCAGGCCATTCCCCAATTCTTTTTAAGACTTATACCTAGATAAGCTGAGCTAAAACAAGGTTGATTCATGATATTTGACACTCAACTAAAGTTGTGATATCAACCTGCTTTACTTTCATTCTTCTTGATATTATCACTATAACATGCTGTCAATCTAGTTCACAAATTTCAAGCATCAGTTAGAGTCCCCCTTATGGTGTTAAATCTAGCCATACTTCTGTCTGCCTACCACTGAATACAACCTAAGGGCGTGGTATATGTTTTATAGTATGATCAGACAAGGCCTGGTATAACATTAAGTGACAAAGGGCCTAATACAGGACCTTTCATTATTGTAATGTAGATACAAAGGGCCTGCGATACATCATGTTGGAGAAGCCCCAGTGTCTGTGTGCTGCTGTATGGTTTGGACTGATGTGGTTACAGTATACACTTGACATACCCCACAGCGGTGCTCAGTGTTCTCCAGGGACATCAGCGAGGTCTGCTTATTCCCCTGATGTTTGCAGTGTTCTGCTGCGATGCTGATGTAGTTACAGCAGATAGTGTTACGTGTCATGAAGGTGCCCATTGGTAACAAATCTGGCAGACATTATTCTTTCCCTAAGGCCTACGGTACATATTACCAGTGCCTTCCTCAATATGTAGTTATTTGTCATAGATGGAGTGGGTTTCTGATAAAACTGAGCAAATGTTGAGTGAAAATATAAACCGCACATATTTCAGGTGTCTGTGCTTATTGTGTTGGGGTAGCTTGATTGTTTAATATCCTTTCTCACTCATAGAATTTATCAGAAACAGGTTATGTGTATATATATATATATATATATAAATATATATATATATATATATATTTATATATATATATATATATATATATAAATATACGCACACATTGATCCCTAGAAATCCAGATTTACAAAAATAACATCATATTGTTTATTGTATCAAATTTCAATAAAACCCTCACACTGGCCATGAAGATGCAATCGACTAGGTTTATGTTGATGCCTGAAAGTACTTGGTGCTGGTCAAAATCATTTGGGATGTTATTGACCAGAAAATAAGTAGCCTTCAGCAGTCTGGAAATATTTACTTTAAAAGGTTTGCATCATCATTATATTTTAATAACACCTTGAGGTGGACTTCTAGTTTTTAAATTGGATTCCTCCCCAGCTCATTTATCCTTCTCTTTTTCCAAATGTCCACACTCTCCTCTTTTGTTGTATTTGTTGCCTTAGTTAGTTATTAGGGGAAGAAACAACTGTTGCATCTCATGAGGCAAAACAGACAATAAGAAATCATTCATATTCAGATGTGCTAATTGTTTTGGTGCCATCTCTGAAGTAAAAGAGCTAAACGACTACTAGTGTTTTAAGGATTAAAATTGTTGTTTAACCAACTTCATCCCGTCTTTGAGAGAGTAAACTAATTCAGAATTGGCATCAGTTTTAATGAGTAGTTGATACTTTATAACTTTTTTTTTTTAGGGGGGGGGAGGGCTTCTCATGATCACAACATTGCCCTGATAACTTTCCTTTAACTATCATGATGGGCTGGCTTTTTACATGAAAAAACATGAACTTGATGTCGATGCTCAAATGTTCAAATCCTCTTGGCTACCCTAATCAACAACCTCTCCCTCACAGCAACTATTCATTACACTTGGTGAAATACTGTCTTGACAAGAATGTATGATATATTGTAAGTAACAGTTGCTGCAGTTCTTGCTGAAGCTCATTTATTTGGTCCTTAAAATTAACCTACAATAAGTTGACATCATGTTTTTTATGAGACCTGACTTCAGATCTAGAACTCAGACTCTATGACACAAAAGCACTCCAGGAGCGGCAGCCGGCAGGGTAGATGCTTTTGGAAGCAGATTAGCAGGGATTAGGAAAGCTAAAGGCTTGAATCTAAGGGTGATTGGATAAGATGGGATTAGTATTCGACATTGCTGCCACAGTATTATACCACATCAATGGCTGTCCTATGCTCAACTCTCATCTAGCTAAAAAACAATGTCAGATTCATTTTTTTATATCTCTATAAAAGCATGTAGGTCCTCTCTAATGTGACATCTTCGATTCACGATTGAAAAGTGTGGCTCTTCAAAAAGGGCAAATAATGTGGGATAGGTCAAAAGTGTCAAGCAGTTAGGACGCTAGACAATGTGAGAAAGTATAGGATGCTGTGTCAAACTAATAAAGCAGAATACTGCAGTCCATTACAACTTCAGAACAACTAGACCATATACCTCCTCACAACTGCATTAAAACAACCTGTTTACAAAAAGCCTAAGAACAGCATTTTATTGACAGCCAACTCCAGCTAACCAAGCAATGTTGGTTGTGCTTCTCATAACAGGGAAGTCCACACAAAAAAATGCAGATTGTTTAAACCTGTCACTGCACGAGATTTGGGTTTTACAACAGGCAAATGCATAGTAAAGACGTGTAAATATCTTTGGAATTCTGTGCAAAGATGGTGCTTGAGATTTACACCAATTTACCTGGCCTTTACATCGATTGATATTTACTTGAAATTACCCCTTCTGTAATTCCCAAGTAAAAATTGTGTAATTCTAAGTAATTCACATAGTAAATTTGTGCACACATGTTGGTCAAAATCTGAACCAATTTACCTGTCCTTTACATCGATTGATATTTACTTGTAATTAACCCTCATGTAATTTCCAGTAAAATTCATGGAAATGTGTGGAAATCTCATTGTAAATTGGTGCAAAGATAGTGCTTCAAATTTACATCAATTTACCTGGCATTTCCATACTTTGATATTTACATAAATTTACACATTCTGTAATTCTCACCACGATCACAATAGGTGCCATAGTGGCTGGGCCAAGGGTCTGTCCAGACAGCCCTGACGCCACTAGGGGTTGGGGTGGATGGGAGATACCTCACTAAGGTCCCGGGCTGCACCTCCCACTCTGTGGTAGTCTGCTCTGGTGCCCTACACCTCTACTCTGATCAATGCTGCTACAGGATAAATGGCAAAAACTGGATGGGAACAAACACCTAGAAAGCGTCCAATAAACACCCATAAAATGTACTATACATACTCAATTTAACACTATATATTTTCTCTCTGATATCTGTCTATTAAAATAAATAAAAACTATGTCAGTATTCCGAATATATATGTCTATTCTCGACCAAGCTACCTAATCTATAGTTGGGTAGGAGTAGCAGATGCATTATATCATCAACAACTTTTTCTAATACATGTATTCCTGGTCCATGCCAAGGTAGTACATGTACATTTGTATCACCCCCCCCCACACACACACACACACACGTATCCTCCCCACCTACACGTGTAAGGACACGTGCAGCCCTGCTCCCAGTGCCCACTGGTGGTGGTGACCATGACAACACCGCCGCACACCGTGGGTAAGACAATGGGAGTGCAGCTGGGTGTGACGACCTCTGACCCAGATACCTGTCCTACATACAGTCTCCTCTACACTCAGCCACTGGACACTGACACAGCATGTTGTGCTGTAGGCCTAGCCTTGTTCATAATAGAATCTTCAGCTATAGGTAGGTATAA
Organism: Harmothoe impar; assembly: GCA_947462335.1. Lineage (NCBI taxonomy): Eukaryota > Metazoa > Annelida > Polychaeta > Phyllodocida > Polynoidae > Harmothoe > Harmothoe impar. The sequence continues at coordinate 79,598,353 of OX381708.1, forward strand.
TACATGTACTTTATTAGTTTATATAATAGTAATTGTGTTATATACAGTCATATACCTTGCTTTGGAATCAGACATACATGTTCTAGTATTGCAATTTATGTATATGATCATTTTAAAGCATAGATATAATTTCACTGAGCTTGATGGTCATTTAGCCGTATCACTTACTATATTCATCCCTAATGTATGACATATCACCGAAACCATGAACCTAAATGTAATTGTTATTACCTTTCAGGCGAAGATGGCATGCAGTCTACAAAACACTGGATAACATGGAACCAGGGAGAGCCCTACCCCCGGAGGCGGACCCTGTCCCTGGGAACAGATCCCTGTCCCTGGGGGCGGACCCCTGTCCCTGGGGGCGGACCCCTGTCCCTGGGGGCGGACCCCTGTCCCTGGGGGCGGACCCCTGCCCCTGGAGGCGGACCCCTGCCCCTGGAGGCGGACCCCTGCCCCTGGAGGCGGACCCCTGCCCCTGGAGGCGGACCCCTGCCCCTGGAGGCGGACCCCTGTCCCTGGGGGCGGATCCCTGCCCCTGGAGACCCATGGCCTTGGAAGCCCATAAAGTCCCCCAAATGATGTTCCAATTGATGAAAATAAATAAAATGTTCCATTACTGGGTATAATTATGTCCATTCCCCAAAAACTAGGGTTTCCTAGAATAACTAATGAATTTACTTGGGCTTTACACAATTTGTAAGGATCAAAATTACTCACATTTACAGGGTTTTGTAAAAGGTGTAATGGTCAAAATTACTCACATTTACAGGCGCTTACACAAAATGTAATGGTCAAAATTACTCACATTTACAGGGTTTTGTGCAAGGTGTAATGATCGAAATTACTGACATTTACAGGCCCTTACACAAAGTGTAATGGTCGAAATTACTCACATTTACAGGAATTTGTGCAAAGTGTAATGGTCGAAATTACTCACATTTACAGGCCCTTGCACAAAGTGTAAATACAGCCATTACGAGCTTTGATCGAGGTAGTAAAGCCATGCAAAGATCAATTTTGATCAGCTTTACATTTGAGGTAAATTTTATTGTAAATACATGTAATGGTCTGTAATGGTCTGTAAAATCGGCCTTTACACCAAATGTAAATCCTATGTAAAAGGCAAAGCTCGTGCAGTGTGTGTTTTATTTCATACTGACTTGCTCTGCTCAATTACAACAGACCACAATTAGTTTCCTCTAGTGAGGTAATATCTTTTATTTCTGGCAATCTAATTTAAAGCAAGACACATTGGATTCTCAGCCTCTTAAAAAGTATGTTAAGACTTAACAGTTCATGATGTTTACAAAAAAGACTAGTAATACGTATTGTGTTTACAATCTTGATGATTGACTACATGACACCTGAACAAACATTGGTTCAGTAGCAATTACAATATTCGAATTTGATTAAATTGAAACAAACCAAACTCAATGTATTTCTAAAATTGAAATGAAAAAGTGGCTGAGCATTTGGATGAATATTCTTATTGGTAGTACATTAATATCATGACCATAAGTTCATCCTCCTATCTCAGATACAGACAAAACCATAAGCCAACTGTACTGTCTTCTTCTCTCACTCTGTCACTTTATTCTCCTTCTTTTCTCTTTCCTTGCTGGGTCCACTGTTGGTCCCCTCCCTAATGTATTTATGCTTACCCTCCTGTGTACCCACTCAAGAGGGAGGTGAGGAATATTCTGCTAATTTCCTCCTGTTTGTTGTGTCTAGTAGAAGTGTGGCAGCAGCAATATGTAGCTTTAATGGCAGAGGGATATGTTGTCTAAAGGAAAAGATGGATGAAGATAATACTTTTCCCACCAGGACCGTTTGAAGGCCAAAATTTGCTAATGGTACAATGCATCAACCTTGCCCCATACCTTACCTAAAGTATGTAAGGCCTGATGTGGTAACATCCTATTCCTGTCCACCATCAGGAAAAAGTTCTTACCATAGCTGGCCCAAGTGTGTTTCATCGGAAGAACATGGCATATAATTGCTTGCTAAGAAGTATGATTATTGCCATTTTTGAAGAGGTCGTCCCATGGCCTTATCAGCCTTCTAACAGAGGGCTTATACAGATAGATGTCTATAATCCACTGAGGCGCAGGTTCTGTGAAGGTCCTGCAAGATGAGGTTCAGGTGGCTTTATAATAATGATTAGTAGTGGGGGTATTTGTGCTGAGATAGTAATACAATGTCCCGGGAGTGGGGCCTGCATATCTTGAATCACATCCCATGTCATTGTCCAGCCAGGTGATGCCTGGAAGCAATGTTTATGTTGGTTAATCAAACCATCATTAAGACTTAACACTGTGTACCCCGTGCCCTGCAGCCATGTAATCTACATTGACAGCTCGCTAGGAATAGGTGCAACTTCACTTTCTCTTTCAAACCAATGAAGAATGCTGTATACCAGGGCTATCAATAGCTTCAACCTTTAATACTGGTTCTTTTTTTTTTTACCATTCTTAGAATGCTCCATTGATAGTCTCCCGTGCTGGTGGTGTAGACCACAGGCGCAGTATTGGTTAGTTATAATAAATTATAAACTACCGTACATACTGAGCCATGAATGTGGAATTCAGTGTAGGGAATCCCCATTCAGGATGGGAAGTATCGCCTCCTTTGATAGTTTTCACGAAAACGAAAACATAAATACGAGACTGTCTACCGGTTCCTCACCCAAAGCCACTCGACAAGGTGTCATGGCGGCCGGTGAGTCAACAACAACCGAGACACAAATGAATCTTGTGGATTTCACACAACCAAAACAAAGTAAGTCTAGTTTTGCCAAAACTAATACAACCCTTCATATCTCCCAACAGACTTCCACGATCCCAGACGATCTAAAGCTACCCGACGACGCTAAGAATGCCTGGGACTCGGCCAACAAGGCGGCCGTGGAGGCCCAGACGGCCCGCATGTGGGCGGGCTGGTACGCTGATTGCATGAGGCCGGACACCAAACACATCCCCAATTGGGTCGTGGGCATAGACCACACCCCCGACTGTGTGCTCAATCTGCCAGAGGTGTGCAATGATCTGTATGATCTGCGCATCAGAATGGCCAACGAGTCCATGGCAATTGTGAGAGCCGGCCTCGAGAAGAGAGCCCGGGCCTTGGACCGGGTGAAAGTGGCCCACAACAGGTCCACCACCAGTCTAGCTGAAGGGATCAAGAGAGAGCCAACGAGAAATTGGAGGCGGCCGCGACGACCCAGGCCGCCCTCCTGGCGACCCAGAAAACCAATCTGGACAAGGACCAGAACCAGAAGTCCTGCATTCCCAACCCAACACGCGCTCAGGTGCTCAACCCTGCACTTGCCCGCACATCTCTGAAGAGGCAGCACGCTGCTGACAACGAGAGTGACAACCGTGGCCGTGGTGGCCATGGTGGCCGTGGTGGCCGCGGTAACAAGAAGTTCCGGGGAAACTACCGACCGCGTCTCCCAGGACGAGGGAAAGAGAACAAGAACTGAAAACGAACTCTTTCAATGATAATAATGATGCTGACCTTGACCTTGATACCGACCTTGTACTTGAAAATGAAATGAACCAATTGAACAGTAAAGATACTTTGTTTGAATCTGTTGGTACTGAGTCTTCATTTAATAGTTCATCATCTGAAATACAATCAAATACTGGTAACAATCAGAATGAAATAACATCTAGTGTAATTAATCTCTCAAAAAAAGATTTGTCGGAACCACAAATGGACATTCTAAATAAAGGGTTAAAGTTCTGTCCTACACAGCAGAGTGTAGACCTAGCTGAGGTACGAAAAGACCTAGATAATTTTCACAATAGACTGCGAACCAAACAGTATTGGGCCAATGGGAAAGGTAAAAAATTCTTAGATTCTAAGAAAAAAACCAACAAAGAAAAAGATAGAAACGGTTTGATACAACCCACAATCATTGAAGCTTTATCCACAACAAAGAAACAGCCAGCCCCCTTCAGCAATGCTAACTCTATAAAGATAAAGAATTCAAATTCTGGTTGGAAACCCCGAGTGGTTCAATCCCTCTCGAAAATTGGTGCCATGAAAATATCAAAAGTCTTAACAAGTCCAGTTACCCCAAAGATGTGAAAGTCCACAACATAAATACAAATCAAAGAAAGGCCATCAGAGAACTGGCCAGAGATAAATCACTGACAATAAAACCTGCTGATAAAGGCGGGTGTGTTGTAGTGATGGACACTCTAGATTACCTAAAAGAAGGGAATAGACAGTTAGATGACTCTAACACTTACCAGAAATTAGATCAGGACCCCACTGACCTATATAAAGCCAGGGTAGAATCTAGGGTACAAACAATGGTAGAGGACAAAGAGATAAGTAAAAAGGTAGCGAAAGCCCTACTTTCACAGAAAGTACGGACACCTCAAATTTACTTTCTCCCTAAAATCCACAAAAACGCCACAGCACCCCCAGGTAGACCTATAGTGTCTGCCAATAACTGCCCCACAGAAAGAATATCTGCATTTGTAGATATCTTCCTGAAACCCATGGTGAAAAAAAGTGACTCATATGTGAAAGACACAACAGACTTCATAATTAAAGTGGAGGGTTTGGAAAAACTAACTTCACAGAGTATCATAGGCACACTAGATGTGACCTCACTGTACACCAACATTCCCAATGATGAAGGCATAGCCAGCATCCAGGAAATGTTGAACACCGACCGTATCGGTGATTTGAACCCTAAAAATGAGACTCTGATAGAGCTCCTAGGGATGGTTCTAAAAAGCAACAATTTTCAATTCAATGGGCAAAACTACTTACAAATAAGTGGTACAGCCATGGGAACCAGAGTGGCTCCCTCGTATGCCAATCTATTCATGACAGTTCTGGAATCAAAGTTCCTAGAGAACCATGATAAGAAACCAAGAGTCTGGCTAAGGTACATTGATGACATCTTCTTTGTCTGGGACCATGGAGATGATGAATTGGAGAAATGGCTGGAATACCTGAACCAGCAACACCACAGCATCAAATTCACCTCGGAGAAATCGAGGACTGAGATAAGTTTCCTGGACACAAAAGTCCGTAGAAACAATGATGGGAAATTGTATACAGATCTGTATACCAAGCCAACTGACACAAACAGTTATTTACGGTATGACTCTGCACATCCCCCTGCAGTAAAAAGAAGTCTACCGTACAGCCAATTTCTGCGTCTGCGACGCATATGCAGACTGGAGATAGACTTTGAAATGCATGCCGAGATAAAGGCACAGCAATTCCGGGAAAAAGGCTACCCAGAAGAGCTTCTGAAAGAAGCCAAAAAACAGGCAACCTTGAAGAGAAGACATGAACTTCTCGAAAAGAAAAAACGAGATATAGAAAAGAAAAAGGAAGAAGAGAGAATCTTCCTCACCACTCAGTTCAGACCCAACTACAACAAGATGCAGAAGATTGTACAAAGCAGATGGGACGACCTCAGTGAGTCTAGCACCACTAGAGGCCTACAGAGACTGAAACTAGTGGTGGGTCACAGGAGACCTAAAAACCTGAGAGACTACTTAGTGAGGGCCAAGGTGGACTACCATCCCTCTGAAGATGGCACAGAGGCTGAACCCAAACCACCCCGCCCGAACTCGTGTGTACACAAACCCACAAAGAAACACCCAGTGTGTGAAGTGTGTCCAAAGCTGGACACAAGTGGCAACATAAAGATAAACACCAAGTGCTCAAAGGAAACAAAACACAACATCAATTGTGGCAGCTCAAACATTGTGTACTGCATTGAGTGCATCTGCTGCGGCAAGAGATACATGGGGGAAACGAAAAGAACCCTACATGACAGAATCAGTTAACACATCGGAGATGTGGAACACAAAAGGTATGAAAAAAGTGAAGTGGCCTACCACTTCAACAGACCTGGACACAAGAAGGACAAGGACATGAAGGTGTACATCCTTGAGTTCATCTATGAACACCCACAGTCAAAACGCGCAAACACACTGCGTAAAACCATTGAATGGAAATGGGTACAGAGGCTGAAGACACTCGTCCCACTAGGGATGAACATAATGGAGAATCGCTATGGTTAGGCTCACCCCCCCAAAATGCAACGTCATTTTTTTCCCTACACTGAATTCCACATTCATGGCTCAGTATGTACGGTAGTTTATAATTTATTATAACTAACCAATACTGCGCCTGTGGTCTACACCACCAGCACGGGAGACTATCAATGAAAGATTGATCCCCAGAGCCAAAACCTAAAGCTACTTAAAATAACCGAATCAGATAAATATAAGTCCTCCAACAGGAGACCCACCTGCAAAGAGGCCCACCAATGTATGGTGGCTCCCCCTTCAGGCATCATCTCACACCAAACTCACCAGGTCCATAGGTGAAGTGAGTATTTGATATTAAAATATCAAAATGCAAACACAATTAAAATCATAATATAAATGTTATATTTAATAAATATGATTTCTCTGCAATACACCTGATGAAGCTGTGAACAGCTGAAACTCTACAGAACTCATACTCAACTAACACAGTGACCTATGATTGGCTCTACTTTTAAATTATATTTAAAAGACCAAACTTTAAAAATCCACTTAGTGGAATCTGGGATTTTATAAAATCCATAACTAAAAAATTTCATTTTTGGAATGGTTATAGTTATATTTAAAAAGTTTGGAAAAGAAAGTGCCAGGATGTGACCTGCATTCTGACAGCTGACCAATCACACAGCTCCCTGTGAAATGCTGAGATCTTGTGACCCTGAATGCCCGGTGAAGGCGGGAATGACTTACCTGATTCAGTTCTGATAGAGTAGTGGCAGAGTGAACACCGCACCTTCGTCCTCAAATCCCATTCTTAGAATGCTTTTGATATAATCAGCCAGAAAGCTGATTTTACTACCATTTGGGCTGTCCCATAAGAGTAGGAAATTCAAGATTTATGCTGACTGACCATATACTTTGGCATCTTTTCAGGTTCTACACAAATCCAAAGGAACCAAGAGAATAAATTATTTCTCTGTATGTATCCTCTGAGCTGGAATTAATTCAGCAGAGAAATAAACAAATAAGAAAACAGTGTAAAGCAACCATGTGTACACAAATGAGTTGTCAGTAAGATGGATGGGGGAAGGAAGCACTTGTAATCAGGGTGTGCTCACACAGCTTATTACACAGGCAGTTATTGTTTTCATGCATCCCTTGGTTCTGCAACCAGTCCCTCTTTACTAGAGGCCAGGAAATGCCATTCCCCCATTCTTTATAAGATTTATACCTAGATAAGCTGAGCTAAAGGTTGATTCATATTTGATTCTAAATTAAGGCTGTGATATCAACTTAGCAAACTGAGCAAATGCTGAGTGAAGATATAAACCACACGTATTTCAGGTGTCTGTGCTTTATCGTGTTGGGGTATGTTCATAGTCAGTGTGCTGTTTATAGAGTAGCTTCATTGTTTATTATCCTTTCTCACTCATAGAATTTATCAGAAACAGGTTATGAGTGTATATATATAAATCCAGATTTACCAAAAAAAAACTCATATTTTATATTGTATCAAATTTCAATTATACCCTCACACTGGCCATGCTGATGCGTTCAACTAGGTTTATGTTGATGCCTGATATTAGGTGCTGGTCAAAATCATTTTGGATGTTATTGACCAGAAAATAAGTAGCCTTCAGCAGTCTGAAAATGTTTACTTTAAAAAGTTTGCATCATCATTTCATTTTAATAACGCCTTGAGGTGAAATCCTAGTTTTTAAATTGGATTCCTCCCAACCTCATTTAAATCCTTTTCTTTTTCCAAGTGTCCACTTTTACAAGTTGAAGGTTTGTTAACTTAGTTATTGGGGGAAGAAACAACTGTTGGACCTTATGAGGCAAAAAGCATGATTAAGAGTCATTCACAAGATGTGCTAATTGTTTTGGAGCCATGGCTGATGTTATGAGGATCAAAATTGTCCGTCTAAGATTAATCAATGTCAACCATACTTTTAAAGCGTTAAACAAATTCAGAATTGGCATCAGTTTTAATGAGCAGTTGCTATTTGACTTTTTGGGGGTACTTCTCATGATCGCATCATTGTCCTGATGGCTTTCTTTAAACTATCATAATTGGCTGGCTTTTTACACAAATAGAAGTTAACTCGATGTTGAAGCTCAACTGTTCAAATCCTCTTAGCTTCCCCAGTCAACAACCTCTCCCTGCTCTTAGAAAACAATTATGGTTTGGTGAAATAGAAATGTATGATATATTGTAACTAGCAGTTGTTGCTGAAGCTCTTGAAATTAAATCACACTAATTTAACATCCTACAAAGTTTTCAATGAGACAGCACCTGACTTCAGTTTTTGAATGCCAACTTAGACACCTGACTGTATCACACCAAAAGGTGCAGCTTCCAGGGTAGATGTCATTGGGAGGAGATCAGCAGGGATTAGACAAGCTGGGAGGCTGAATTTTGAGGGTGATGGGATAAGCAGGGATTAGCATTCAACCTCGCTACCACAGCCTTCTACCAAATCAATGGCCATCCTTTCTCTGCATTGTCAAGCTCAGAAAGAGCCTGTTGCAAGTCAATGAAAAAATACTCTGACCCCTTCTGAAGGTATTGCATTAGGGATCGGTTATATACGTGTGTATTTGACAATATAATCAGATGTGACTTATTTAGTATAGCTGGATTATGAAATAAAAGTGTTTCCAACTGTGATGGTTAATTTCTGCTCCAGTCAGCAGGTTAAAAGAAATACCTGCTTTAAATGGAATATTGTTAAAAATGGAATGTACTGTAGCATTGTGAATAAATTGTTAAACCAATACTTGAGAATACTGACTGCGGCAGGAATATGATATTACCAAAAAGGCTCAACTCTCATCTACATAGAAAGACAATGTCATATTCATCCTCATCCCTATAAAAGCATGTATGTCCTCTCTAATGTGAAATCGTCAATTTACAATTGAAAAGTGTATCTGTTCAGAAAGGGCAAATAATGTAGGAAAGGTCAAAAGTGTCAAGCAGTTAGGACGATAGACAATGTGTAGACAACTTCAGAACAACTGAACCATATGCCTTCTTACAACTGCATTAATATAACCTGTTTATAAAAAGCCTAAGGACATCATTTCATGACAGCCAATGCCAGCTAACCAAACAATGTTGGTTGAGCTTCTGATCAACACAAAAATACACAGACTGTTTAAAACTCTGTCTTTCATTTCATACTGACTTGCTCTGCTCAAGTACAACAGACCACAATGAGGTTTCCTCCAGTGAGGTAATTATCTTCACTTTCTGACAATTAAATTTAAAGCCAGACACATTGGTTTCTCAGCCTCCTAAAAAAAATGTTAAGACTCAGATAAACAGTTCATGATGTTTGTAAAAAAAACTAGTAATAGGTATTGTGTTTACAATCTTGATTGACTACATGACACCTGAACAAACATTGGTTCAGTAGCAATTGCAATATTTGAACATATTTGAATTAAAACCAACCAAACTCAATGTATTTCTATAATTGAAATAAAAAAGCGGCTGAGCATTTAGATGAGTATTGCTAATGGTAGAACATTAATATCATGACTATAAGTTCATCCTCACACACGAACAAAACCATAAACCAACCATACTGTCCTCTTCTCTCACTCTGTCACTTTCTTCTCCTTCTTTTCTCTTTCCTTGCTCGGTCTACTGTTGCTCCCCTTCCGTAACGTATCTGCTTACCCTGCTATGTACCCCTTCTGGAGGGAGTTGGGAAGTATCCTGCTAATTTATCTCCCCTCTAGCTATATGCTGACAATATCCTAACCTTTGCTGACCCTTCAATCCAATCTTGATTTGATAATTGCATTGATATCTTACTAGGGAGACTAATGATGGTTGCTGTAAGACATCTACATAATGCAACAACATGTCTCCTGTTCAGTGTGCTCTACAGCTTAGGACATGCAGACACAACAGCCGGGTACATTGTGTCAGCCTGCAGGAAGGGAGTACACACTAAGGTGATGGATGGATGGTTCACAGTTTCTACACACTGCCTCCTCCTGTTTGTGGTGTCAACGAGAAGTCTTGCAGCGATGTGCATGTTCAATGGCAGGGGGATATGTGGACTGAACAGAAAGATGGATGAAGATAAGACCTTGCCCACCAGGACCCTTTCAAGAAAAAATTTTGCTAATGGTGATGGTACAAAGCATTGACCTTTCCCTACACCTAGCCTAAAATATTGACGGGCTGATGTGGGAACAGCCTATTTCTGTGCACCATCTGGAAACATACTCCCCATGTCTACCCCAAGGTTGCACATCATGAGAACAGGAATACTATTGCTTGCTAAGAAGTGTATTTTTGAGAAGGTCTTCCCATGGCCTTATCAGCCTCACAGAGGGATAACATATATATCTATATTTATATAATCACTGAGGCAAGGGTTCTGTAAAGGACAACTGAGAGGTCCCGCAAGATGACTTTGAGCTTGCTTTATAATAACGTGTAAGACTGGGGGTATTTGTGCCATCCAGCCTGGATAATCTCTAGTAATGAAAAAAAAACACTAGATATTTCACAGATCATCAGTATGTGCTAATTAGTCTGCATCTCTGTCTGGATTATTTGCAACTTAGATTTGTGATTATAAAACAGGGATAAACAGTGAAAAAGTATAAGATTATTAAATAAGCTATAGAAACTAATTGCAGTGCATTGAAGGTAATGAGACTCCAACTAATTAGCTCATCCAAGTCTGTTCAAGTTAGATTTCTATCAGTCTAAAACTCATTTATCATTTACAGATTGTATCTATCTTCCCAATCTGCATGGTGCAACACCTAAACAGTAAGTGTTTTATCCTCAGGTACAGGTGTCATTGGGAATTTCCCTGAAGAGATTACGCCTGAGAACAAGCAAGTAGAGTCACAAAACACATCTGCAGTTTTGCATATATATATATAAGGGTAATTGGAAGGGCTGAATTCTGATCACATTAAAACAACTCTTGGTGGGAGACCAGCTTCAGAAAGCTGTATTAACCATTAGGTAGGACTTGGTTCTCTTTGTCATAATGATCTATTTACTAGGGGTGTTTCTATACAGCATCATCTGGCAATCTTCCAACAGCATTGATTGTGTGCATTGAGTGCAGGACTTGTTACTCTCCAGTGTCCAATTTGTGCATCATGACTAGCATGGGAAAAACCAGCTAAACCAGTATAATATGAACCTTTAAGGTTTGATAACAACCAGCATGTACAGTGAAAAGCTACTTTCCAAGCACTGGTGGGTTCTCAGAACCTGTCAGGTCCCAGGCGTGGGAGTAGTGCAATGTACAAAAACTGGCGATTTAATTACTTTCTTGGATTCCTTCCAGTGTCTTGTTTCCGCCCATAACACATGCTTCTTGTTGTTCTGGATAGGAACTAGGCCAATTACAGCTCAGACATTTGTGACCAGATACAGCTCTAAATCTTGGACACAACGTGTCAATAGGGCAGACATGTTAAGGAATCGTTGCATGTCTTGTCAATTCCATCATAGTCTAAATTACTTCAGAAAATTTCCTCAACTAATAGTAGGAGAAGATCATAAACATATTTGCTGTGTGCCCTTCCATGCATACTTTTAACACTATCATAAATTCAGATGAGTAATACATTAAAAACATGAAACCATCACTTTAAATTTAATCCCATTAACTTATACCATGTTTCTCTCGTAGAATCTTCAAGGTAAATAGAATTCTTAGAGCACTAAAACTCAACCAAACCACCTCAGTCTTTCCAACCCTGTGGGTAAACCCTGACTTTCTTTAATCAGAGATGCAATTGGCTTTTTCTCTGAGTTGAAAAAGCATGATAATTGCCTATAAGAAAAAGCAAAATGATGCCCAAGAAACAGATTGGACCAAGTTGTTGATATGATAATGAAGAAATTTAAGGTAATCAAGGCTGTTTTTTCAATCAAATAAAATCTAACACCCATGAGAACGTTTGCCCAGGTCCAATTCATGAAGACTAAAATAGATCCGACTCTATCGGGACTCCTTGACAAAAGCCATTTGTGTCAGAATGGGGCACACTCCTGGAACCTGAGGGTCAAACGACAGCCATCTACATGTGGTGAGGTGCAATAAACAGTAAACGATTCACAGTGCAATCACATAATTTTAGCATTTGGTCTGAAAAAATGAGAGATGGTCATTTAATGTCAATAATCCTGCCATCAATCAAGTGAAATAGGATGCCCATATTTCACAGTTCAAGCCCTGCGTATAGTACTTCCTACTTGTTTTGGGGAAAGGTCAAAGTACTTTATATACACGTCGGAATGCTGACAGTCTTTCTGTTACCTGTATTATAAATTTTAATGATATTATAAAGACCATAACTGTGACAAACATTTGACTTAATATCCCCTTTCAGATTTAACCTAAGATACTCTGTGGTGACAGATCAAACTTTTCCCCGATTCCTTTCTCTGCATACACACAGGAGGCAATGATCCTCTGAGAGGGAAATATGCAGCTCTCCTTCTTGCCTGAGCCACATCTGGCAGTTGGTTATTTGGGTGTCATATTCACTCCCTGCCTCCTTTACCTAATCAGACTCCACCAGGGGGAATGTGTGTGCAAATGGCCACCACTGCAGAGGTTACCTGAAAAATGGCATACTGGTAGTGGGACTGGGGGCTTTTCATTTTAATGACCATCCTACACTGGAGAGGGTTTTGTAAATACCTATATACATATGTGGATGTAATTTCTCACCCATCTTCCTTTTTCCCACAAACACATGGAGGAGGGGTAGCGGTGTACGTGGGTGTATTGACCAGTCCCTGCTCTAGGCACTGATCCCACCTCACCTGTCACTATCAAAGGGAGCCATAGAAGCATCCAGGACCTCAGTGTTATAAGACAGGTCCTGCAGGTGTTATTGTCTGGTATAAATACAAGCTGAGTGTGGTGGGTTAGTCGTATCAACTAAATCAGATCAGATAAACTATAAAACATTGGTGCCACTCTCTACCCTTTATATACACTGGTCTCAGGGAGACACAGAGGGGACAAAAGAAACTAACTTTAAATATGCTGGTCTGGGACGCAGACCAAAGAAACACATTACTGAACCTCAACTTGCCTCCCTCAGGTGGCTGTATATCCACAAAGGATATCAGAGCAGAGCTACAGGCAGCTAAATCAGGACTACACTGGGATTTGGAGATATTGACAAACCTCTCTGTGTGGTACTTAGGGACCAGACGCCGGGGACATCTCAGAGCATGTTCAGATGGTGGTAAAGCCATTGGGGACATGGGGACTATTGTAACATTAAAAATAAAGGTATTTTGCCTGGACTGTCACTGACTAGGCAATGGCCCTCAGGGAGACATTAAACTGTGGAAATCTCCGAGAAAGAGACATAGATAGACTTGTCAGGATGGAGAGACAGAAGCACAGAGAGAGAGAGAGAGAAAGAGAGAGAAAGAGAGAGAGAGAGAGAGAGAGAGACAGAGAGAGAGACAGAGAGAGAGACAGAGAGAGAGACAGAGAGAGAGCAATAGACTAGAAGACACTATGTGGACAGAGGGGGTAGAGGGTATGGAATGGCCACGTCCCATGGGGAATTGTGTACAGGAATGTAGGCTGAAGGACCTGTACACTATCCAACTGACAAGGGGTGCTGTTATATCACTCAACTATATAATACTGGTACCATCCAGAAACAGGCAACTGCCACATTTGTATTTAATATATATGCCCCCCCTGCTGGTGAGTTGCACCCAAAGTGGATTGGTTTGGTATTTCCCTGACATACTACACATACTGGTCATATCTAGTTACATGAGGATACTCCGCAGAGTGAGAGGTGGAAGTGTATTTAGAAGTGGACATGGGACAATGGCGACGAGATAGCCAGCAGTAAGTTGGCCCTGTTCTTTGTCTGCCAAACTGTCCTCACAGCAAATCTAGATAATAGTTCTAATGGTGACTTGTCGTGACACAACGAGTCCTGATGTCACAAATACAGCACTGGTACAAAGTCCTACTTGCATTGGCAATATGGTAGAATGGCTATAGCATATTTTAGACTTTACATGCGTCATATATGTCCCAAAGCCTGATAAACTATGCACATGAATAAGATGATATCGTTCTGCCTGATGTAGGAACCTTCTATAGGGAACGATAACCCATTATAGATCAAAATAGAGGGAATGGATAGTCCAATGAGGGCACATCTTATTCTAGGAAATCCCTTTCCTTTCTTCAGTGACAAGCCACATGTCATTGTCTGCTTTCACCAGTTCTAAGCCTGCAGAGACATATCTTCCATTGAAAGATGACACCATGCCTACCAGGGTCATAGACTTAGCATTACTCTCATACACACAATACAATTAATATACCCCTTTATTCACCCACCCTACATCAAACAGAACTCTATACTGCTATGCCCCTCTCTTCTGAATGCATCCTTTTACCCCAGTCAGAATGTGGAGCTTGTACTTTAATGCAGGCAGCATACTACTTTTCACAGTCCTGTCGGCTTTAATTTAATTAGTTTTTTATGTTAACACTTCTTACAGATAACTCTCATCTATTGAATAACTATTTTTCCCTGCTATGCCAGACTTCACTGAGATGTCTATTAGACTATCCTGTTTCAATAATACAATTAACCATCCTGTTATGAGAGAATCCTGTAGAGAAAAGTTATATAGATCCTTTCCACAATACCTCCCTGATTGACTCCTGCATATCTTTATACTGTGCTCACTCTGAGATGCTGTAAAAGTACTTTATTTCGTTGGCTATATATTTTTGTGATTTTTGCAAAAAACGAAAAATCCGTGAAATTTTTATATCCTAAAGTATGAAATAGAGGTATTTTGAAGGAAGTTACTTAGCATAATTGCAAATATCAGTTCATGGAGTACAGAAGTTAACCTGGAAATAAATGCAACACTTCCAAGTAGTTCATGAGCTGTTAACTAAACGTGATAAAAATGAAGGATAAAGGTCTGAAGGTGAGTTGTTTCATCAGAAAGGTAGACGGATCATGCAGCCTTGCCCCATTTAGCTGTTCTTTATAATGGAGCTGCATGGACACAGCTTGTGATTGTATTGTAGAAAACACTAATGCTATACTAATAAGGAGACAACGTAATGGACTGTGGTACAACTGTATGTGGTACAACAAATATTCAACTAGTCATCCGAAGTGAGTGGGAAGGTAATTTAGATCAGTTTCACTTGAAGGGATGTCCAGACTCTCATCTTGTATAGTCTATATACATCAAGCTTTTTGTTAAAGCAATTACTTGGAGATAATCATTCTGTGTGCCTTCTGCCAAATGGAACAGTGCATTTAAATGCATTCAGCTTACCTTCAATGGTTGTTGTAGAGCAATGTCCTCATATGCTTCTCTGTCACAGGGTTTTCTTATGGCTTGCCTGGAGGTAATTCAGACTGGCCCATTTAAGTTGATGTTCAGCAATTTTAGGCATAAGTCATTCCATATATATATATAGCCTCATATTTATCGAGGCACTGTGCTTCCCCTTCAATTGAATATCACAATTGTGCTGCAGTAGACCTTTTAGGCCAACTATGATATGGGGAGATGCATATATCAGCCTTCTATGTGCCCTGCATCCCGCCCCCAGCAGTCCAACATCCACTTGAAGGTGCTTATCTGCATTTGCCATTTTGTTGCCACTCTGGGACTAGTATGAGAAGGGTCCACCACTCACACATCCCTAGGTCAACATACCATAGATTTTGTAATAATAGAGTTCTTCACCAGACCATATCAATATCTCCTCTGGGGCGCTTGACCTGCCCCTGTTTGTCTTTTTAACTACCTCACCTCTTCAACCATTGCAGACATAAAGTTTGTCTCCAGGAGTTGCAGTAATGGATATTACTCACTGGTCTTCACTCCCAACTTTACCTCCACACTTAAATATTCAATATTTATATTGCTACTAGAGACATGTCATTGTACCCTCCACAACCGAGACTGTGAAATTGCACTGTACGACCCAACCACTGTATCATCACAACAAGAGATTAGATATGAGATTCATATGTACTCAATTGCCATACAGTACTAGCCAGAATAGTGTAGGAGAATAGTGTAGGAGATCCAATAAGAGGTTACAACAAAGACAGAAACTTTCACAATGTTATCAAACTGAGTGTTAGAAGAGATGGCTTTAAAGCCCTTTACTGAAACATGTAGAAATATTTACTAAAGGTCTGTACTTTGTCTGTGAAGTGCCCCAGACTTGACACTATTGATCCTGCTATCTGCCAGCAGCATAGACATGATCAATCACCTGCCTGTCACAGGCATGGTTTGTACATGAGATCTACACCAGCACTGTGACTACAGAGTAAATAATGATGTCTTGGCTGCTCTTACATTCAGCTTTAGCCTAATCAGCTGATGGAAATAAACTGCAATTCTTTAGCTCATGTCTGAACCGTTTAGGACAACTTTTAACTACTGCTCCTTGCCTTTGTGCTGTAGACATTCAAAGAACTTCACTCTATTGGCCTGTGATTCAACAGACTGAACAGATTGTGGGAATCTTATTTTGATGATGATGGATTTATTTTCATGCTTGTATTTGTGTGACAATTCCTTTAATACCTTGCTGGCAGAGGGATGGCAGACCTGACAATTCCTTTTACATGTAGCAGCAGTGACATTTATTTGTGTATTCCCTGCCTGACTTCCTGATGGTTGTCTTAAGGAGGTGGGTCATACAGGAAGGCAGAAACTAGTCAGAATTATGAATCAAAGCAAAATACATGACCTACAAAGCATATTATGTCATATTATGTCATATTATTATTCATTATTTGACTCTTTGTTTCAATTAAAGCCTTACCAAATAATCATGTATTCACAAAAAATATTATAGTTTTGATGCACATTTTACAATTTGCATTAAAAGATTTCAGTTACTTCTTTTGAGAAATTAAAACAATACAGTAAACTTGTGAAAAAGTAGTAATATTTACGAAACTTACAGCAGAACAACATCAGGACAGGCCAGGCAGATGATACCACTCTGTCAACGTAGATGAGGAGCCTTTACCACCAGCCTCAATAAACAGCCATCACCAACATGTGATCTCGGTTCTTCCAAGACTATCAAGTCTGAGGGTAACAAAAGGAAACATATCAGATCTTTTCACAAATCAAATTCAACCATAAGACACTGAGATGGTAACTAATGAATTACATCTAAGGCTTTTGGCTTGATATCCTAAATGCTTTAAGTTTCCAATCACAAAGCCATGCACTTTGTAAAATATATCCATGGAAGTGCATAACTGTACATTCATACACAGATACCCTAACACATGATAAATTGTGTAACTCCCACCACCAATACAGGTCTATCTATATGCAGATAGCACAACAGTAGCACAAAACATCAGCATGAATCATTACAGTTCACACAGAGCATTGATTCTGCTATATGAGACCTGAATATTGACACACATAATGGGGTGCTGGGTTTGGCTGATAATGTGTGTTTATAAATTGTGCATTACCCTGAATCCTGAGTGCCACTCTAATCAGCATTAACATATTAGCATTAGATCACATTCTTTTTTTTCTGTTCAATAAAAACGGGATATGCACTTTGTAATACAATTTCCCTCAATTCCCAATATACCGTTATAATTCTAAGATTGTTGCAATAAAGCTTAAAGTACGATGTTGACGAGGAGTGCCTGTTACAATCTACTAGATAAGATCAAGTATGTTCATTTAAGTAACGACAATGAGGATAGTCTAGGTGTAGAAGTAACTTATGTTATCATCTAAATTTTAAGTATGCTATGGTAAATATGTATGATGCAGCACCGTTTTGTCAGTTTCTGTTCTGACAGACCTGTCCTACTAAGCTTGGAGAGCACCCAGTACTTCACTCTCCAACGTGTCTTCTTACAAATTGGTGTTAGGGGTCACGCTTAGTCTCTGATTTATTGCATTGTATTCTGGTCCTCGATTTCTGAACTTGGTCTTGCTACTAATGCCACAGTATTATACCAACCACCAACCTACCCAGGCGTTCACGTCATTGTGGGAAGGAAGTCAATTCATCTTCACCCAGGTGACCATTATACAGTGCAGACTGAAAGCTAGGAGTAGGTCATTATGTCCATTCTTTTGGAGGGTTCCTTTTAGGGAGTGGTCATTTTTTAACAACAGGGGGGATTGGTGGATTTGGTGGGGGGCCAAAAAAATTTGGACCCCTTGAAGGGGGATGACCAAAGAAATTTAGACCCCTCTTGAGGGGGGGACCAAAAAATTTGCACCACTTTTAATCGAAAAAGCCTGCGTGTTACTATAGCTCAAAGGGGTCGGCCGCGCTCAATTTCAACTTACCTGAGGGGGGGACCGACAATGTTTTGACCCCTCCTGTGGGGGGGACCAAAAAAAGTTTGACCTGCTTGTGCAAAAATCCACCAACCCCCCCTGTTGTTAAAAAATGACCACTCCCTTAGAGCTCATACTTATCCCGCAGTCATAAATCTGGTCTACACAAAGTAATAATCAACCACATTAGTATGAATTGAGTATTTTCTATGGGGTATAGAATTGTAAAATGAGGAAAATAATTAGGAACATAGAACTTCCTTGCAATTTATCAGAATGCTATTTCTTTGCCTCAGCTTATTAAGCGAATGAATAACTTGTTGGGATAGTGTAATTGATGACAGCAATTACTGCCCTGCTTACATTTCCAGTTTCTCTTACACAAATAGGCAGGCTGAAAGTGACACAGAAAATACAAAAGTGTGGATTTGTTCTCCAACTCACAGGATATTATATGTCTGTACTGTATATATATAAGAGTCCTTATTTCACTTTCTCTTTCAAACCAATGAAGAATGCTGTATACCAGGGCTATCAATAGCTTCACCCTTTAAAAATGGTTCTTTTTGTTTTACTGTTCTTAGAATGCTTTTGATTTAATCGGCCAAAAAGCTGATTTTACTACCCTTTTGGCTGTCCCATAAGACTAGGAAATTCAAGATTTATGCTGACTGACCATATACTTTTGCATCTTTTCAGGTCCTACACAAATCCAAAGGAACCAAGAGAATAAATCATTTCTCTGTATGTATCCTCTGAGCTGGAGTTAATTCAGCGGAGAAATAGACAAATAAGAAAACAGTGTAAGTCAACCATGTGTACACAAAAGAGTTGTCAGTGAGACGGATGGGGCAAGGAAGCAGCTGTAATCAGGGGGTGCTCAAGCAGATTATTACACAGGCAGTTATTGTTTTCATACATCCCTTGGTTCTGCAACCAATCCCTCTTTATTCGAAGCCAGGAAATGCAATTCCCCCCCTTCTTTATGGGACTGATATCTAGATAAGCTGAGCTAAAACAAGGTTGATTCATGATATTTGATTCTGAATTAAGGTTGTAATATCAACCTGCTTTACTGATACACCCTTTCTGCTTAAAAGCATGGGGTTTCATCCTTATTGATATTCTTACCATAACACTGTGACCATATTATTTACAATTTGAATGTGTCTGATGTGTCAGTCCTTATTGTGTTAAATCTATCCCCTGATACTTCTTCCTGTTTGTCTCTGAATACAACCTCAGGTCTTGGTGTATGTGTTATAGTATGGTCAGATAAGGCTTGGTATATGACCTGTAGGTATCAACATGAAGTGACAAAAGGCATAGTACAGGACCTGTCAGTATTGTAATCTAGATATACAGAGGGCCTGCTACACATCATGTTGGAGAAGCCCCACAGTCTGTGTGCTGCTGCATGGTTTGAACTGATGTGGTTACAGTAGACATTTAACATACCCAACAGCAGTGCTAAATGTTATCCAGGGATGACAGGGAGGTGTGTTTATTCCCCTGGTGATTGCAGTGTTCTGCTGTTTGGCTGATGTAGTTACAATAGACAGCTGAGTCCTACCACATCAGTGTCATGAAAGTGCTCAGCGGTAACACATTTGCCAGACATTCTTCTTCCCCTAAAGCCTACGGTACTTTGACGTTTTACCAGAGCCTTAACTCACATGGCTACTATATGTATATATAAATTAGTTAGCTTTTCCTCTAATCTTGAGAATTGTTAGATTTATTCACTGCATCACCCTTAAATCAGAACCAATTTCTACTGTAGAAGTCGCTGTTCAGGTCAAAAGCATCTCATAATCATGAATGCAGGTTATCTGGCCAAGGCCATCCTATTTGGACTCAGGAATCTTAACTACTACACTACAGTCCTGTGCCTGCTGATGCAATGCTACCTATGAAACTGAATCTGTACCGAAGAGGATCAGTTAAATCCACAAGGGCACACCCCTGCACGCTGATAGTCGTGGTATTGGGAACTCTCTCATACGCTACTTTGAATCAAAAGTAGGAACAGATTGAATGTAGTTTATGATGTGATGCAGATAAACAGCTGATATTACAAACTGCACAATGGCCTAAGAAATTCATGGTAATATCACTCAGTCCCACAATTTGTTTTTTATGAGTGCCCTGTCACAACAAACGCTCTAACCACACAATGTGCCACATTAAGTGCCATCAAATTTCACTTATTCACATGGCTTTTAGACTACCCTGACACTGGCCATACAGATGCATTCACCTAGGTTTCTGTTGATGCCTGAAGGTTCTTGGTGCTGGCCAAAGTAATTTGGAATGTTATTGACCAGAAAATAAGTAGCCTTCAGCAGTTTACTTTAAAAAGTTTGCAACCTATGAGCGAGCTCACATCATTATGAGATTATGAGGCAAAAAAGCACAATAAGAAGTCATTGCTAATTGTACAAGAGCCAAATGACTACATTATGTTTGGTGGAAATTGTCTTTTAAGTTTAACTGACTTCATTCCTACTTTAAACAAATTCAGAATTGGCATCAGTTTTAATGAGCAGTTGATATTTGATAACTTTTTGAGGGGACTTCTCATGATCACATCTTGGCCTGATGTCGGTGCTCAAATGTTCAAATCCTCTTAGTTACCGTAATCAACAACCTCTCCCTAATAGATGTCAGATTCATTCTCATCCCTATAAAAAAATGTAGCTCCTCTCTAATGTGACATTTTCAATTTACGATTGAAAGTGTAGCTGTTCAGACAGGGCAAATGATGTGGGAAAGGTCAAATGTGTCAAGCAGTTAGGACCCCAGACAATGTGAGAAAGTATAGGATTCTGTGTCAAACTAAGATAAAGCAGAATACTGCAGTCCATTACAACTTCAGAACAACTAGACCATATACCTCTTCACAACTGCATTGATACAACCTGTTTACAGAAAGCCTAAGAACAGCATTTTATTGACAGCCAACTCCAGCTAACCAATGATGTTGATTGTGCTTCTCATAACAGGAAAATCCACACAAAAAATGCAGATTGTTTAAAACTGTGTTTTTTTCAAAACTGTGTTTTTTTTATTGTGCTCTGCTCAAGTACAACAGACCACAATTAATTTCCTCGAGTGAGGTAATATCTTTAATCTCTGACAATTTAATTCAAAGCAAGACACATTGGATTCTCAGCCTCTTAAAAAGTATGTTAAGACTCAGATTAACAGTTCATGATGTAATAAGTATTGTGTTTACAATCTTGATGATTGACCACATGACACCTGAACAAACATTGGTTTAGTAGCAATTGCAATTTTTGAATTTGATTAAATTGAAACAAAACAAACTCAATGTATAATTGAAATGATAAAGGGGCTGAGCATTTGGATAAATATTGCTTTTGGTAGAACATTAATATCATGACCATAAATTCATCCTCCTATCTCAGATACAGACAAAGCCATAAGCCAACCGTACTGTCTTCTTCTCTCACTCTGTCACTTTCTTCTGTTTCTTTTCGCTTTCCTTGCTGGGTCCACTGTTGGTCCCCTCCCTAATGTATCTGCTTACCCTCCTGTGTACCCGCTGAAGAGGGAGGTGAGAAATATTCTGCTAATTTCCTCCCGTTTGTTGTGTCTAGTAGAAGTCTGGCAGCAGCAATATGTAGCTTCAATGGCAAAAGGATCTGTTGTCTAAAGGAAAAGATGGATGAAGATAAGACTTTTCCAACCAGGACCGTTTGAAGGCGAAGATTTGCTAATGGTACAATGCAACACCTTGCCCCATACGTTACCTAAAGTATTAAAGGCCTGATGTGGTTACAGCCTATTCCTGTCCACCATCTGGCAAAAGTTCTTACCATAGCTGGCCCAAGTGTGTTTCATCGGAAGAACATGGCATATAATTGCTTGCTAAGAAGTATGATAATTGCCATTTTTGAGGAGGTCTTCCCATGGCCTTATCAGCCTCCTTGCAGAGGGCTTATACAGATATGTGTATATAATCACTGAGGCATGGGTTCTGTGAAGGTCCTGCAAGATGGGGGTATTTGTGCTGAGATAGTAATACAATGTCCCGGGAGTGGATGCTGCATATCTTGAATCACATCCCATGTGATTGTCCAGCCAGGTGATGCTTGCTGGCAAGGTTGATGTTGGTTAATCAAACCATCATAAAGACTTAACACTGTGTACCCCGTGTGACCTGCAACCATGTAATCTACATTGATATCTAGCTAGGAAAAGATGTAATGGCTATATTTTGATCACATTATTTTCTTGAAGTGTATTATTTCATGAATGATTTTCAAAATACAAAAGTATATCAAAAGTTACATGTATGAATAACTTCCAGTTTGCAAATTAGGTGAATTCATACCACATTGCTTGTGTTAGCTTTAGGACCATGGCCATATGATGCCATCTTTCATTTTTATATGTTTTTGGTGGGAGACCAGCTCAAGAAGGCTGCATTAACCATTACATAGGGCTTAGGGTGTAAGAGTGCAGTACTGGTTACTCCCCAATGTTGCATTTAAACATCATGAGAATCATGGGAATGAACACCTGAACCAGTACAACATGACCCTTTAAGGCTTTATAACAACCAACATTTACAGTGAAAAGTTACTTTCCAAGCAGTTCATGTGGGAGTAGTGGGAGGCGTGGGAGTAGTGCATGATCCTTAAATTACAATGTACAAAAACTGGCGATTTAATGGCTTTCTTGGATTCCTTAGAGTGTCTTGTTTCCGCCCATAACACATGCTTCTTGTTGTTCTGGGTAGGAACTAGGCTAATTACAGCTCAGACATTTGTGACCAGATACAGATCTAAATCATGGACACATAGCGTTGATAGGGCATGCATGTTAAGGAATTGCTGCATGTCTTGTCAATTCCATAATAGTCTGGATAACTTCAGAAAGGTTTCTCCACTAATAGTAGGAGAAGAAACATAAACATATATGCAGTGTGCCCTCCCATTCATACTTTTAACACGATCATGAATTCAGATGAGTAATATGTGAAAACATAAAAACATCACTTCAGATTTAATCCAGTTAACTCCTGTTGATATTTATATTATAGAATCTTCAACGTCATTAGAATTCTAAGAGCAGTGAAACTCAACCAAACCACCTCAGCCTTTTCAACCCTGTGGGTAAAATCTGACTTTCTTTAATCAGTGATGCAATTAGCCTTTTCTCTCAGTTGAAAAAACATGGTTACTGCTCATAAGAAAAGGCCAAATGTTGCCCAAGAAACAGATTGGACCAACTTGTTGATATGATGATGAAGAAATTTAAGATAATCGAGGATGTTTTTCAAGCAAATAAAAAGTAGCACCTATGAGAACATTTGCCCAGGTTCGATTCATGAAGACAGACTGAAATGCATCCGACTTTGATGGGACTCTGTTATCCTTGACAAAAGCCATGTGTGTCAGAATGAGGCACACTCCTGGGACCTGAGTATCAAATGAGAGCCATCTCCATGTGATGAGGAGCAACAAACATCAAACAGTTCACAGTGTAATCACATAATTTTGGTCTGAAAAATGAGAGATGGTCATTTAATGCTGATCATTCTGCTATCAATCAAGTGAAATATGGTGCTCATATTTCACAGGTCTAGCCCTGCTTATAGTTCTACTGACTTGTTTTGGGAAAAGATCAAAGCACTTCATATGCAAGCCGGAATGACATCTCTTCTGAAATAATTCCTACTGACGGTCATGACCTAAAGGTCAATAAGTGATCCTTGACAACATTCTAAGGGCACCTGGTAGCAGACCCCAACACAGAGGAATCAGGGAGGAAAGGCAACATTTACATGCACATTCTTTTCTTGATGGTGAATATGACAAATACTATGTTCTAAGTACTGGAGTTGCTGTATTCCAGGCCCTCTCCCTCCCCACATGTGAAATACGGTATACTTGTCCTCATAGCCCATGGTCATTGCCCACCATTACAGTGGCAACTATTAGGGCCAGTGGAATTTTAATACAGACGACCTATTCTTTAACCCGTATGGGACATCTGTGTTTGATCATTAAATTTGAGTTTATTGGCCATATCATTAAATACATTGTATTGTTTGACTATATTATAAAGAACATAATTGTGATCAGTCCATGCTTGACCTTCCCACACATTTTACCTTACTACCCTCTCACAAATTTTATCTAGGAGGAAACATGCAGTCATCTCGCCTTTCTCCCTGAGCCACATCTGGCAGTTAGATATTCAGATATCATGTTTACACCAAGCCTCCTTCACCCAAATCAGACTCCAAAAGTGGGGGATGTATGTACATATAGCCGCTACTGCAGAGGTTCCCTTAAAGATGACTTAGAGGTAGTGAGACTTGGGGTGTCAATTTCAATCACCATCCTACACTCGACAGGGTTTTGAAAAGGATTAGAAGGTTCTGCTGTGACTTTGGAACCTTCTAACTGTTGTTCTTTATATATATATATATATATATACTGGTCTATATCTGGTTTCCATTTTCCCCAGAATAAGAAGTTGTTTATCGGGACCAGGACTATCAGGGCCCTTCCCTACATATGTGGATGTCATTTTTCATCAGTATTGCCCTTCCCAATAAAACACGAGGAGGAAGGGGTAGAGGTGTATGTAGATGTATCGATTGGTCCTTGCTCTAGACAAAAATTCCACCTCACCCGTCACCAGCAAAGTGACCCATATAATGCATGGACGACCATACAGGTCCTACAGGTGCTTGTTGTCTGGTACTTGCTGAGAATGGTGAGTTAGTCATATCGACCAAATCAGGTCGGATAAACTACAAAACATTGGTGCAACCATCTTGGATTTTGATGTTTATCAATAATCTTCTGAGAGAGGAAATATCAAAACATACCTGAATGACTAAATGTGGTAGATAAGTTATTTATAAAGATTACATGGTTATGCTATCCACTGGGAGTAAATCAAATTAAAATCTAAGGAAAGTACAGAAACAGAACAAATATTTTAAAAAGTACTTGAAGTTTGAGAATCACATAAAACCAGACACAGTCGATTACAGTTAACAGTTGGCGTTTATTTTCCTTTTGCTACAAGCAATCATGTTGGTAGTAAATGTAGGAATGCATGTGGATATCAACGTTTCGACTTATTAATAAGTCTTCATCATTTAAAAAGTACTTGTATTCTTGAGATTACTGTACCCCTGCCAGATTGTCCTCAGATAGCAGAATATGTGTCAGACGCTTGAAGAACAGACTGCAACTGCTAGTCAGGCTGACATATTCCCACTAAGCTGTACCTAATGGCTACCTACAGAATCCATTATCAAAGCGAGCACCTTATATCAAGAGGCATCTATTCCTATGTAATAGTCAAGTCTAGTGGACGTAAAACAGTTATAACTTAGGTTTAAGGTAAAAAAGTGTCTTGTTTGCAAATAAGCGTATATCTTACCAAACAAGTTCATTTCCATAGGCAGTACCATACAGGTAAAGTTAATTGGAGAAAAGAAGGAAAAATGGAATGAAAATTGATTTCCAATTGACACTAACTGTTTTGCTTTGAAGTGCACTTCTACTCATTCAAGGGAAAAAGAGATTTCAAAAATTGAAATAACATAATGATTAGTTTTGCTCTATGTCAATGTATTTGTTACCACAGGCTATACAAGAAGTTTGCTTAAAGGGGAAGGGAGTGAAATGACTAAGATGTTTATGATAACAGCACTACAGAAGATCACTCAAGCTTCAAATTAGAGAATACAACATTTACTATGCACTGTAAAGTCTACCTAAACAATATGAGACAATGACTTAGCTTGATCTTTTATTCATCCTTTATGTCTGGAATCTGACAGTAATATGCTTTAACTTATCACTAAAGTGCTCAGTAGTTAATCTTCATAATGTCATTAGGCTGCATCTCTCTAACAAATGAAGGTTGTGCTTGTATGTACATGAAATATGTAATACCATATGGCACTCAGTGGATGTCAATCATATTTGGAACTGTGCTAGTTTATCTGAGGAAAATGACCCCTGGGCCACTAACACACCAGGAAAATACAGTATAAATAACAGCAACAGTAGTATTCAGAAAAAAGGGTTGATTATAATGGACTAACAAACGAAAGGTTCCACAGGCCTCATCAGTTCCTGTAGGAATTAGTTTGTATTCTCATAATCAATGTCATCAAGTCAGTAGACTACTTATGAGGTCTAATTTTCTTGTTATTTCCCCCTGGCGATAAGCCCTTGGCCTTTATCCTTCTGATACATATACATAGAAAATGTAATCCTCATCAGGGAGCTGAGTCATACTTCTCTTGCATTCAAAATGCTGCTGCACACCAAGAAATCAGAATCATGTCACAGATTTATTGCCAATGATTCCAATAAACATAAGAGGTATCTTCAACAAAATAAAATAAAATCAGAAGATTTTAGTTACACTGGTCTCAGGGCAGACAAAAGAAGCAGACTTGAAATAAACCGGTCTCAGTGGGACGCGGAGTAAAGAAACACATTACCAAACCTCAACTTGCCTCCCTTAGGTAGCCCTATATCCACAAAGGAATTCAGAACTGTGTAACAAACTGCTAAATCTGGACTAGGCTGGGATATTGAGATATTGACAGACTTCTCTGTGCAGTACGTAGGGACTTGAGGCCAGGGACATCTCAGAGCATGTTCTGAGGGTGGTAAAGCCATTGGGGACTATGGTAACATGAAAGGCAAAGGTGTTTAGCCTGGACTGTCACAGACTTTGCAATGGCCCTCAGGGCTGCATTAAACTGTGAAAGTGTCAGAGAAAAAAGCAGAGATAGTGAGGGAAGATAGACTTGACAGGATGGTAGGGGAGAGACAGAAGCACACATAGAGAGAGAGCAATAGACTAGAAGACATTGTGTGGACAGAGTCAAGTGGAGAGGATGCCAAACCTGGCTGTGTGACAGGGGGAAGGGGCATGTCCTGAATAACGACACTCAGGCTTGGCAGAGAGTATTGGATGGCCAGGTCCCATGGGGGACTGTGTACAGGAATGTAGGCTGAAGGACCTGTACAGCAGCCAACTGATGGCGTGCTGTTATATCACCCAACTAGCTAATAGCAGAGCTTCGGTACTACTGGTGCCATCTTTTTTCTCGCAAGATTCCCTATATTAGAAATTTGGCCACATCTATTTTTATTATAATGCCAGTGCTGTAGTGAGTTGCATCCCAATAAGTTGGTTTGGTACATCTTGGACATACTACACAAACTGGCCATCCTGTACACAAATGTCCCAAGGCCTGATAAACTATGTGTGTTAATAAGATGATATTGTTCTGCCTGATGTAGTCGCCTTCTAGGGAAACATAACTCAGTATAGATCAGAAGAGAGGGAATGGATACTCCAATGAGGGCACATCTTGTTCTAGGAAATCCCTTTCCTTTATTCTAACAGCTCAGCAATGACAAGCCAGATGTCATTGTTGGCCTCTACTAAGCCTGCCGAGACATATCCACCATTGACAGATTACACCATGCCTACCAGGGTTATAGACTTACTGCTACTCTTATACACACAATACAACCAATTTATCTCGTTATTCACCTATACTAGATCATACAGAACGCTATACTGCTATGCTCCTCTTTTTTGAATGCATCCTTTTACCTCAGCATTCTACTACGTATGTATATTCAATGTCCTATTTGCTTTATTCACCTCTAGTTCTATATGTGGACACTTCTTACATCTCTCATCTATTCAATAACCATTGTTCCCTGCTCTGCCAGACCTCACATATACGTGTGTCCTGCTTCAACTTTGGGTTGCAGCTGCAGAGAACTGAATTGACTATCCTATTATGAAAGACTCTTGTAGAGAAAGAATACATCTGATATATATGGAACCCGGCCAGGTCTTTAATCAAACATACAGCCCTGTCCTCCTGCTCATAGTGTTAGACACAACTCATATCAGAAATACAAAAATAATGGGAACTACAGTCATAGAGACATGGCTTGTCTCTCTTACAGTGGCATTACTCAGAATTCTAAAGTTGTCAAATTGCAGGATTGATAACTTTCCAAAGGAATTACACATTATCTATAACAGAAAAGTTGTACCAATGGAGTAGCAACTCTCAGCAGCTTTTCTAGATACCTTTAAGTCATTACATTATATGTCCCGTCATACTATACATCAGAATCTACAGTATCACATTGCAATCAGCTGTATACACTTCAATGTTTTGAAACTTTGATTTCTCAAAAACAGTTTCTCAGCTATCATTTTTGTAAAAAGTTATTAAGACATAATATTCCCTGATCAGGAACTGTGCCTTTTGGTACAAGCTAAAGGAATACTGTCCTTTAGTTAACAATTGCCATGTCCCAAACCATTATCATACTCACAGGAAGCAGCTCCATGCTTTGAACACACAACATAGTTTGGTTGGTAACATGCAGTCATGATGAGTTACTTTTCATGTTAATCATAGAGCATTGTGCACAGATATAGCACATCATGTTTTGCTGCATCAGTGTATCATGATGATACAAAACCATTGGTAGATCAATAGTAAACTGTAGTGATTATTGGTCCCTCGCCTGTTCTTTTATCAGATAAAAGGGTCCCCCTGATACAGTCTGTAGCCTTGCTGAGTGCACTCTGGGGACGCAGGTGGTGGGAGGGTGATAAGGAGGCAGACCCAAGGGTGTATGTATAGGCTATGAATATATGTAGAGGTGAGGTCCGGGTGAGAGGGGTATAAGCAGGGGTGTAATGATACATAGGGGCTACCTTCTGTGAAATTCTACGTACTTTACATCTTGGGACCAACATAATACATCTAGGATGCTGATAGAAGGCAATGTGCGCCCCCAACTTGATAAGGAAGTCACAGTGGTGCTCCTGATGTCAATTAAAGACTGGGGGTGACTCCTGCCTAGGGAGCCTCTACTACAAAATATGGGTTCCAGTCTTGTGTATCCATTTTGTTTCCTGCACAGCTGACTTGATATACAGCACAGGATGACAGGATAAGATAGGATTAGTGCAGACTTATATTGTTTATGGTAACATGGCTGCAATAACTGGTATGGGGCAAATTACATCAAATACAGCTTTGTCTTAGGGAGTTTATGAAGATATTTACCTGATATACACACAACCTTCAGGGTATCACAATATTATCCTTGTCTCTGTTTTGAAGGGGTCTATCACAGCCATCCTAGTAGTATGGAGATGACAGACAAAAGGGACTATTATAATCAATGATTTGACATCCCTCCAACAGGCTACAAAAGGGAATAAGCAAGTCTGGAAGCATCAAAGGCAAATGACGGGTCTGACAGCAGTAACTTTATACTAAACTATGCAGAAGTAATTCAATTACACAAAGATTTGTACTGATTATATTATAACGCAATGTCCAAACTCTATAGCTTCATGCTATTATGGGCTGCCACATTATGCATTGATATTGTAATTGTACCTGTTGACTTTCTGCACAAAGACACGGAGGCCATAAATGCCAAACCTCTATAACATCAGGTACTGACACATGACAGTAATTGAACCCATTTAGGACATCACCTGCTGACTGGATGCACAATGTGTCCCAATGTAAATAAGTCCATGTCTGACAGCTCCAATTTCATTTGGTGAAATTGTTCAGTTTTGCAGAGTATCAAACTGATATATTTATCACTTAATGACAATAATGACTGATAGAATGCCAAATATGATATCTTAATTGCTTGGAATTCTTTTCGAAATAGATTTTTATTGCATCAGATTATGCAGCCTGCCATACTTTTTTCTAATTATCATTAAGTACAACAAGATATGCAACGTGACATACTAAACTATTCCTTCAAACCTCAAAAAAAATATTTATTGGGCGCTATAACAAAAGACCCAACAGCAGCTAGCTATTTTACTGGAGCTGTGAGGTTTGCGAAGCCTATGAGCCCTTGCTGTAGTCCAGGACATAACCTGCACTGTGACCTCAATTAATGGCAGCCACAATCTGAAAATCTTAGAATACAATAATAGAAGATGATAGCAATTTCCATATAGTCTCTTAACATGTGAGTGATAAGCGTAGCTAAGAGGATCCATTAGAAAAAGCAAACAGAAAATAAAATCTGGTCTTGAATTGTAATCACTTCATGCATCGATGGTATTAGCTGCCATATGATAAGACCTATGCTGCCTATTTGAGCTGATATGGCTGTAACAAAGAGTGAATTCCGGTACCTCTGTGGAGACGTGAGGTTTAAAGAGAATAATTCCCTCCCCCTTGTTATTGCACTCTCACATTTTTTCCATGACCATCTGCGATTTACCTGTCAGACAGGGTGTTTAGGTGTGACAGGTATGATCAAGGTAATGGTCATTGGTGGGTGTCACGCCAGTTGACAGATGTTGTCTTTAGAATTTGCGTGGGATGTATAGGGTAACAGGTCTTGTTTGTTCTGTTTTCTGGGCTCGGTGGTAGTTTTAAATAAGGGATCACTTGACACCAGCTGTTGTTTCCCCTAAAGCTTGGTATCAGGTGATAATGACAGGACGGGACACCTTATCCACCTGCCCTTTGACCTCTAGACAACCTGATGTCCAGGATAATGCACACACTGACCCTGATTTAGGCAAACCACAAAACCTGCCCCATTAATGGTCGCTATTCTACTATACAGTCTGCTTCCATCAGATGTATGTGATTACTCTTACCTCCTATCAAAATATGTCTGCACCTTTTCCTTAGCTAAAAAAAAGAAGATGGAAGCAGAAGCACTTTGAACCTTCGGTTGCAGACTAGATTAAGAAGGCTGCATTAACCATTGTAGGGTTTAATGCTCTTTGAGATCATGGTCTATTTACTAGGGGTGTTTCTGTATATCATGCCAATGCTTTAGTAGTATATTAAGGGCATTGTGTATGAGTGCAGTACTGGTTACTTGCCAGGGTTGCACGTATATGCATCATGACAACCAACTATATTAATAAAGAGCTAAACCTGTATAGTATATGCCTTCAAAGGATGATAACAACCAGCATGAACTATAAAAGGCTACTTTCTAAGCAACAAGGGTACATGTTCTCAGAACATGGCAGGTCTCAGGCATGGGAGTACTGCATAATTGTTAAATGACAATATTCAAAAACTGGCAATTCAATCACTTTATTGAATTCCTTCATGTCTCATGTTTCCTCCCATAAGGCATACTTCTTTTCTTGCAATTGTTCAGATGAAATATGGTACTTATCATTTTACTTGATTGATAGCAGAATTCTGGGAATTTAATTCAACATCTAAATTTTTTTCAGATCAATTCAAAGTTCATAGCTCAGAAGAGTTATTACATAATTTTTAAGTAATGGAGATGGCTGTTTCTTCAAACACAAGTTACAGCTTTGTCACTCATTCTGACACACACTGTGCCATCTTAGATTACATCTACCATGTAAATAAATATATTGTATCTTTTGACTGTTTTATGGAGAGCATAACTGTCATAATCTATGGACAATAACATGTTAAAACTTCAAAAAAATGTGAATACTTCCATGACCCACCCTAGCATTATATCTTAATATCAATAAGTGATTACAGCAGCAACCCCCCTTCCAAAGCCTATTCTGCATGGACACATGAGGGAGACTTGGTGGCAGAGGATGTGTAGAGGCAACATGTACAGCTGTGTCTTAGAAGATGCTCCCACCCCTACCCATCCCTCCTCTATTCCTGAGCCACATCTGGCTGGGGTGTTGTATTGACACCAGTCTCCTTTACTCTTATCTGCCCCCATCGGGGGGGGGGGGCTTAATGTATATATAGACACCAAGGCAAAGGTTCTCTGAAAGATGGCTTAGAGGTATTGAGACCAGACGGTGCCCGTTCTGATGACCACAGTATACCAGATGAGGTTGTTTAAAGAACAAGGACTAGGCTGAGATCTTCAGATTACTCCAACTCTTCTTTGTGCTTAAACTGCATTGAAATCCTAGCTGGGCTCCAGCTTTCTGACATTTAGGAGCTTGGCCACAATTGACTTCCTAATTGATGATGGACTGTCAGGATTGGTACTATCAGGGCCTACACCTACATGTTACAGGTGTATGTTGATGTAGGTTCCCATCCCTCTTTCCCTACCACAGACAACACAGGTTGGGGAGAGGGTTATAGGCGTACATTGGTGTACTTACTGGTCCCTGCTCTAGGCACCAATCGCACCTCACCCTCTACTATCATCTGTCTGGTCTATCCGGGACCACACAGTCTCACAGAACAGCTCCTGCAGGTGTTATTGTCTGGTACTTGCTGATAGTGGTGAGTTAGCCATATTGACTAAAACAGATCAGTTAAACTACAAAGGATGCCTGCAACTATCTTGATTTTGAAGACATTCAATCGTCTAGGATGGAAATACCCAAAAATATATACCTGGGACAACAAGTTCATAGCCATAAGCAATTCTAAATTAAACATTTCCATAGTACCTCATCCCTCAAAATCATATCGTGTAATAGGAGTCATAAAAAGAAAGATCATATCTAATTGCCACTGTTTGGATTGCCTTGAAATACACTTCAGCTTTTTTGGGGAAAAAATTGGTATTAAACATTGAAATCACAAGAACAATTGGTTTTACTGTCTGTCATTTTGAATCAAAGTCATTTGTTGATATAGGCAATGTAAAGGTCTGCTTAAATGGCAATAGAGCTAATTGACTAACATGTGTGTAATAACATGAAGCACAGGTTTCGATTGCTTGAAAATATATTCTTTCTATGTATTTATAAGTCTATTTAAACGATCCAAGACAGCAATAGGTTTTTCTTTCTTTCGTTGTTTTATTGTATTTGCCATAACTGGTCAGTGATGATCGACTTGGATAACATATAAAATCATTTTGTCCTACTCATTACATCAACATACTATTTGTTTTAAGTTTAAGCCTTTAAAAGAGAGGTTCTTGCATTTGCTCACAGTAATTGTAGACCAGCATAGTAATCTAAATGTTATTAAGTTTCCTTAATGTTTAAATCAAAGATCCGTTGCATATCCTTTATGTCTTGAGTCTGAAATTGATTTGCTTTCACCAAGCATTCGAGAGATCAAAAGTTAATAGTCATAATATCCTTTTGCATCCCTCAGTATAAGGTCTGTACATGTAAAACCCTCTGGTACACAGTAAATGTCAATCTCTTTGGAACTGTGCTAGTTACTCTGGGCTGGTAAAAATTGACTAATGGATGAATGGTTCTACAAGTCGGCCTCGTCAGCTCATGTAGGGGTTAACTTGTATCTTGCCACAGAAAATTCCAATTAAAAGTATCATTAATTCAGTAGAATACTTATGAGAAGTAACTTCCTTTATCATTTTCTTTTTGTGATATGACTCATCATTGACAAAACGAAAAAAAAACACACAATGAGCAGACTTGAAATACATTGGTCTCAGTGGAACACACACAAAAAACACAATACAGAAACTTAACTTGTCTCCCAGAGATAGCACACGGGACATCTGAGCTGAGTTATAGGCAGCTAAATCAGGACTAGGCTATGATTTGGGGATATTGACAAACTTGTCTATACTTGAGGACTAGTGGATGAGGACATCTCAGAGCATGTTCTGATGGTGGTGAAGCCATTAGGGACTGTGGTAGGCCAAGATACGATTAAATGAAGGTCAAAGGTATTTGGCCAGGACTGTCACTGACTAGGCAATGGTTCTTGGGGAGGGATAAAATGTGGAAGTGTCAGAGATAGACAGAGGAAGAGGCATATAAAGTTAGGAGAGGTAGGCTGGTCAGGAGGAAGGGAGAGAGACAGCAAAAAACATTATGTGGACAGAGTGAAGCGGAGAGGAAGCTAAATCTGGCTGTGCGATGGGGAAGGGGCATGTCCTGACTAGGGACACTCAAGCTAGCGGGAGAGTATATTGGATGGCCAGGTCCCCAGCGTCCCTGGAGGACTGTGTACAAGACTGTATACTGTAGGACCCTGTACACCACCTAACTGGCAAGGGTTTCCTTTAAATCACCCAAAATAGCCAATACTCAAGCCTGGGTAGTACTGGTGCCATCTTGTTCCCACGATCCCCTCATATTGGTCACATTCGATTCATTATGATGCTTTTCTCTCACCCCTGTAGTGAGTTGCATCCCAAAAAGTTAGACTGATATATTGCTGACCTACTCTACATACAAGTCATTGACCCTTACCTTGTTGTGTAAGGGTACTCAGCAGGGTTAGATGTGGAAGTAAGTATGTAGACATGGACATAGAAAGATGGAGGAGAGTTGGTCAGCAGAAACTGGAGCCTATTCTCTGTCAGCCAAACCATCTCCACTATCAGCAGCCAGCTTACAATCTAGTTTAGGTTCTCTTGCTACATTGCCTTACCCAGATTCCCAACACAGCTACTTTGGAATTGTATTTGGATAACATTTACTACCAACACTCCTTTGACAAACCCTGGGGTTCCTGATGGTGCAAAGATATCATAGTTTAGAGTAATTTCCTACATTGGTTCTGGGATAGAATGGTCTTGGCATAGTCTGGACTTTACAAGCTTCACAAAGAGACCAAATCCTGCTTAATATATATTTGGGCATATGATTATATTGGAGGGCCTGGTGTAGGGGCCTTGAAGTGGAGGACAACTTACATTGTTCTAGAAAACCCATCCTCTCTTCTTCTAACAACCTAACAATAACATGCCAAATGTATTTGTCTGCCTTTCTACGTATCTACTTCTGCAGAAATCATAGAAAGATAATACAATGGCTTCCATTGTCAAAGCATAGCCCTTTTACACACACTGTAAACGTTTCATCCCTTGATATTTCTATCTACCATACAGACCATTATACAGCTGTATTTTTCTTTTTTTTAATGCATCTTTTTACTTCAGTCACCAAGAAGAGCCTGTACCTCAAGGTAGGTCACATACTACTGTGTCTATTCACTTTCCTCTAATGGCTTTGTTCAGCTCAGGTTCTATATGGGGATGCTTTGTAGCACTGATATCTCTCCACTCTATAGCTATTGTTACCTCCAGTACCAGACTGCATTCACTCACCTGCCTATCAGACTACCCTGTTTTAACATTGAAAGCAACGGCAAAGAATACAATTGTTATAAGAAAATCCAGACAAGACAAGTGTGTAGATCCATTCTACAATGCCTCCCTCATGTAAAGCGTTTGTCCAGGGTCTGAGCTGTAAACTTTTACTTTTATGTTCAATATATTATAAGCTTAAAGTAAAGGGATGATTTCTTGCCCACTCCATTCTCTGAAACTATTTTCTGGACACTTGTGTTTGAGTCCAATTTCTGGCTATTTATGTGAACACTGCTTTTGTTAAAGGTACGTCTAAGCATACAGCACATGGTGGCAGAAAATGGAACTACCCAAAACCATGAGATTTGTTATTTCTCCCACTTATATATCATGATCTTCCCTTATCTGCCAATTGAGTAGCACACCTTGGCATCAGGCTAAAACCACCATGAGTCATTGAGAAAAAGTTCTTGGTTGATCTACAATCAACTTTATTTTTTTCACATCCCAGTTGTACATTTACCTAGTCAGTGCCTCTGCCTATAAGGTGCCAGTAAGTGCCTCTGTTCTCCTATCAGATAATTAGATTCCCCCTGATACGGTCTGTAGACCCCAGGAGTGCTCTCTGGGGACGCAGGTGATGAGAGGGTGATAAGGAGGCAGGTTAAGGGGTATATGGGCTGTTAAGATATGTAGAGGCGGGGTCAGGGTGGGAAGGAGAGGTGTAATCATACACAGGGGCTAGGATGAGCCTCAATGTGCCGGGTTCATTGAGTGAAGTTTTAGTTGCCATGCTAATGATTGTGTGGGATGGATCCTATCAAGACCACTCCTACAAAAGGGTATTGTCTCTTTTACTCCTGTGTCAATTTTGTGTCCTGTACAGTTGACTTGCTCAACACCCGTGGTAATTTCAATCCTGCATGCATAGACAAAAAAGGGTATTTAAAATGCACTGTACCCAGCTCCTGCCACATACATCATATTGACAAGGTTAGACATGGTTAGTTCAGACTTATATGCGGCTATGGGTATATGGGACAATTACATTAAGTACAGCTTCATCATCAGTCAAAGTGAGTTCATTGAGATATCACCCCATGTTTACACATGACTTTTAGAGAAGCACATAATTACCGTGTCTCGACTATAAGGGATGTCTACAACTGGGCAGGTAAATTATACGGACATGACAGAATGTACTGTTCATAGGGATTGATCTGGTGTCCCATCAACAAGCTCCAAAAGTGCCCGAAATTCAGAGTCTGTTGCCATTAGATGCTAATAACAGGGCAGTAAATACCATGCCATACTGTATTAATTCAAATAGGTTGGGACTGACTACATTGTGATTTAAAGTCTAAGGTCTGAGGCACCAACAGAATGAGTCTCTTAATACCTTCATCAGCATTCATTATGCTCCATATAGTACATTACCTGTTGACAAGATGCACAAAGGCACAGGAGGCGATCAGTGGCTGAATGTCAAACCTTTATAACATCAGCATGTCAGGCACTGACACATTAGGAGTTGAATTAAACCCCATTGTAAGACTGGATAACTAGTGAATCCTAATGTAAACTAGTCCATGTCTGACAGCTCCAGCTTTAAAGGGACATTTTTCACATTTTCAAGGGAACAATGTGGTGAAGTAATATTTGACATTTAATGACCATATTGGAAGATAGAATGCCGAATATTATATCCTAATAATTTGGAATTATTTTAGAAAAACATTGTAATTGTGTTAGATTCTGCAACTTGCCATATGGGTGAGTCCACATCAGATCAACTAGATTTACAAGATTTTCCTGGGTGACCAGCTTGGATTTGACTCTCCTTTGGTCATATGGTAGACCAATGTACTCTAAGTAGGATCTGTAAATATGGCTTTCATAACCTAAGCGTTATTCGAGTGGTGACCCATTTTGTGTAGGGGTGGTGGGCTGCTCAAATGAAGGTGTTAAGGCTGGTCAATTCTCAGAGGTCTACTATGTGGAATCTATAGTAACTAGAGATCTACTACTAAATACATCAACTCACCTATGTACTAGCATGAGATACAAACACCTATTTCACTATTATCACTGACCCTTTAACAGCTGGGGGGCACCAAACATGAGACAAAATCAGATATCAACCTGAAAAGTCTAATGTTGCAAGAGCAACCATAGCTGGGTGCTCTACTCCAGGGCTCCCATTTCTCTACATCTGAGGTATAGATATACAGAGCTTGTGTACAAACAATAACATACTTCATGTCAATGCCACAGGGAGCGCTGTGGATGCTTAAAGTTGACCTTTTTACCAAAATAACCCAAATTTGGTGGCCATTTTGGACATGTGGACACGCTTGACCAAACATGTACATATTTTTCCCTTAAAGATCTGATCTTCAATATTGTAATGAGTCAAAGAGCTAGCTTGTTCCATGTTTTCTTCTGTGTGAGAAAAATGGTCAAAACTATGTAAACATTGCTTTGTATTAATATGACACAACTTGGCTGGCCATTTTGTGCATGTGGACAAACTTAAACAAAGATGAAAATGTTTTTCCCTTGAAGATCTCATCTATATCATTGTACTTAGTCAAATAGCTAACTTGTTCCGTGTTATCTTCTGTGTAAGAAAAATGATCAAAACTATGTAAACATTGCTTTGTATTAAAATGACACAACTTTGATGGCCATTTTGGGTATGTGGACACACTTGAACAACCATGAACTATTTTTCCCTCTAAGATCTCATCTGCATCATTCAGATTTGTCCAAATGCTCACTTGTTACGTGCTTTTTTGCGTGTGAAATGAATTATCAAAAATATATAAAAATCACCTCATCTTAAAATGGCACAACTTTGCTGGCCTTTTAGGGCATGTGGACACACTTGAACAAATATGAAATATTTTATCTTTGTAAGATCCTATCTGTATTATCAAAATGTGTATAAAAGTTAACTTGTTACATGATTTTTTGTGTGTGAAATAAATTATCAAAAATATGTTAACAACGCTTCCTGTTAAAATGACAGAACTTGGCTTGACATTTAGGGCATGTGGACAGATCTTAACAAACATTGAAAATGACAGAGGTCTGTCCTAATGACATGGCATTTGTTCAGAATGGTGTATGGACTCCTCACCAGACTTAGTCATAGGCTGGGGACATATCCATACTGCAATATATCAAAATATATGAGTGGGTTATCATTATAATTTCTATGATAACTCAGGAAATGGATAGCCAACATGTCATCCAAATGGAACATTCTATTTTTTAGTTATGAACCATTGGCTATGTCATCAATAGACCATGCTGATACTTACCTGGTTAGCTCAGTCAGTGTCTGCCTTTAAATCCGAGGGTTGGGTGTTCGAGGCTCTCTTGGGGAAACTAAAATATGTTCAAAATTTGGCCCTGAATGAACACACACCAGGGGGAGTCACTGAATTGCCAATATTTCTAAAAATGTCCACCAGGTGGGGTTAGTGAGTTTCTAAAGGTTCTGAACATCTGCACAGGGTCCCGCCACTAGTTTCCCTCAATAATTCTTAAGGAACATTAAATATTACTTTTCTAAAACATGCCATCTTCATCATTATGACTTAGAGGCAGCAAGGGTGTGGAGTTCTTCTATACAACAGAGGAGGACATTGAATCTCATGCTAAGAAGTTGGAACCCCGGTTTCTGCAAGCTAAAACAATTCCAGGAACAAGGAGCTACCATTGCTTTGTCCCAACAA
Source organism: Harmothoe impar (assembly GCA_947462335.1). Classification (NCBI taxonomy): domain Eukaryota; kingdom Metazoa; phylum Annelida; class Polychaeta; order Phyllodocida; family Polynoidae; genus Harmothoe; species Harmothoe impar. The sequence goes on from OX381708.1 coordinate 79,637,540, forward strand.
ATGACACACTGCTGGCCAAGATGACATCTGCAGACGACGTTGGCTCTGTAATTGGTATGACTGCTGTGTCATCAGTGCCAAAGGACAAGACGCCAAACATTGGCCAATATATTGCTTGTGTGAACGATGGACATTGGTGGCTTGGCGTTGTATTGGATCATTCGGAGGAAAATGGTGACTATAGTGTGAAACTGATGTCACCAAAAGGACCCTCTAAGGTGTTCAAGTGGCTGGCTAAGGAGGATATCTGGTGGATACCAAAGACAGACATTTTATGTGTCACTGTAGCACCAACTACCACAAATGGAAAGACATACAAAATCCAAGCCAAAAAAACAATTTGTGACAGCTTTGTAAAGCACAACATCCAATAATTTCTTCATTTAAGGTAAGAACTTTTTCCTATGATGCATCAATGATAGTTATGAGATGAGAATTACACTCAAAATGCTGATTGTGCAGAACGAAACTAGTAGCATACCATTTGAATTTTGCCATTTTAACATAAGGTGACATTTACATATTTTTGATAATTTATTTTACATACAAAAAAATACATGACAAGTAGGCTTTTACTCACAGCTGAATAATACAGATGGGATCATACAAAGAAAAAAAAACATATTTGTTCAAGTGTGTCCACATGCCCTAAAAGGCCAGCAAAGTTGTGCCATTTTAAAATGAGGTGATTTTTATATATTTTTGATAATTCATTTCACACACAAAAAAGCATGTAAAAAGTGAGCATTTGGACAAATCTGAATGATACAGATGAGATCTTAGAGGGAATAAATAGTTCATGGTTGTTCAAGTGTGTCCACATGCCCAAAATGGCCATCCAAGTTGTGTCAATACAAAGCAATGTTTACATAGTTTTGATCATTTTTCTTACACAGAAGATAACACGGAACAAGTTAGCTATTTGACTCAGTACAATGATATAGATGAGATCTTCAAGGGAAAAACATTTTCATCTTTGTTTAAGTTTGTCCACATGCCCAAAATGGCCAGCCAAGTTGTGTCATTTTAATACAAAGCAATGTTTACATAGTTTGATCATTTTTCTTACACAGAAGAAAAAAACTGAACAAGCTAGCTATTTGACTCATTACAATGATATAGATCAGATCTTTAAGGGCAAAATATGTACATGTTTGTTCCAGTGTGTCCACATGCCCAAAATGGCCACCAAAGTTGGGTTATTTTGTAAGAAAGGTCAGCTTTAAGCATCCACAGCGCCCCCCGTGATATTGACATGAAGTATGTTATTATTTGTACACAAGCTCTGTACATCTATACATCAGATGTAGAGAAATGGGAGCCCTGGAGTAGAGCACCCAGCTGTGGTGCCTTTTGCAACATTAGACTTTTCTGGCTGATATCTAATTTTGTCTCATGTTTGGTGCCCCCCAGCTCTTAAAGGGTCAGTGATAATAGTGAAATAGGTGTTTGTATCTCATGCTAGTACATAGGTGAGTTGATGTATTGAGTACTAGATCTCTAGTTACTATAGATTCCACATAGTAGACCTCTGAGAATTGACCAGCCTTAACACCTTCATTTGAGCAGCCCACCACCCCTACACAAAATGGGTCACCACTCGAATACCGCTTAGGTTACGAAAGACATATTTACAGAGGTTAATAAGGACACACTGTACAACCATATGACCAGCTGAGAACAAATTCTGAGGTGGTCAACCGGGAGCTAGTGGTTGATCTGATGTGGACTCACCCATATGTTTGTCCAAATATCATTACACACAACAAGATATACAAATTGACAATAGATGATTACAAACAAAATGAATTGTCGATGGTCAAAACATTTTTATACTCGAAATACAAATGCCAGATATGTGGCTGTCAAGTCCTTAAAAAATGTAGCTGGTACTGCAAAATAAAAAAAATTGTAGGATCGATTGTCCTATGGGATGAAAAACTTTTTGCAAAGAAATATGTAGACCAGGTTATACTAGCCCATAGCCCTAAATCACCTACGCTCATGGGAATGTGCACTCACATGCCCTGCTTGTACTAATTACACATGCAACTGTGGTTTGAGGTACTTAGTCTATATACAGAATGGAGGTCAGCATTAGCCATTCATTAGGGCCAAGCTCCAACCACAGCACCCCTGTTTCATGCTAGGCCCACCTTTGTGTGGACGACAGCAGGTACGATTGTGTAGTCCTCTCATACTTTAGGAGGTGGTTATATTTAAGAACTCTTTTTCTCTGTGAGAGCCCGGCTATCTAGCAGGATCCGTACCCACAACCTCAGAACTATTGAGCCCACCAGCTAACCAACTGGTCCATTGGGACTCATGCAATGATAGTCATCACCCAATAGTTTACTGCTTCTGCCTTTTGAGACCGATGAGTAAGTCCATCGCGTTCTTTTTCTTGTATTTTTCTCTTCTTACTAGGCCTTGTTGTTCTGGAACTCACCTTAGAACGTTTCACACCCGCAGGATGAGTAACACCATCAGCGTGAGCTGAATCAGCAGCAGAACCGATAGCAGGAGCAGCGTCAGCGCTGGTGGTATCCGAGGCCTCGTTGTTGGAACAGAGCAGCCACACGCCGTCGGTGCTGAGTGTAGCGGTAGAAGATGAAGCGCCGCCGCCCTCGTAAGGTGGCGGTGAGGGCAGGCGCCACGGACCGGACGGGGCGCTAGCAGTGGAAGTAAGGTCGAAAGGTCGAAGAGGGGAACCGAAAAACGTACCGCCCAGCCCTTTCCCTTCGGGTTCTTCGTACGCCTCGTCGTCAGCGTCGTTCTCTGTCTCACCCTGTTGCTGCTGCTCCTCCTCCTCCTCCTCCTCCTCTTCTTCTCGGTTTAGGGGCTGAGTGTCCGAATAGCTGTCACTCTCAGCGCGAGCGGCGTCGAGGGCGTCGGTCGATGTAGTGGTGGAGGAGAGGGGCTGTGCAACGTGCGGCAGGTCATCAAAGTCATCAACAGTAGTGGGGAGGTAAAAACCCGGTTGCCAGTACTGCGCTGTGCCAGGAGCGTTGTCGTCAGTAGTAGTAGCGGTAGCAGCAGGTGCTGCAGAAGCAGCAGCAGCAGCAGCAGCAGCAGACGCAACAGTAGCAGGCGCAGCAGCCTCAGCAGGCGCAGCGGTAGCAGGCGCAGCGGTAGCAGGTGCAGCAGCAGCAGCAGCAGCAGCAGCCGCAGCAGCCGCAGCACGAGGATCACCAGCAGGCGGGGCGGCAGTAGCAGCGGCAGCGCGCTTAGCAGCAACGTGTACCGTCGCGAGTGTAACAACGTCGCTAGCACGACGACTACTACCAGTAGTACTACTACCACTACTACTACTACTACTACTACTAGTACTACTACTGCTACTACTACTGCTACTACTACTACTACTGCCGCGAGCGCTCGCTACAGCGGGAGGGTGATAAGACCAAGCGGCTGCGGCGGTAGTCTCATTTTCAGTAGCAAGAGGAGGCACTGACGCTAAACGAGCGCTGTTCCGCGTAGTCTTCTTGTTCTTGGACGGCGCTAGGTGTTGTCTTTTGCTCATGGTGGTGACTGTAGAGAGCAGCAAAAGAATGAGTGAGTGAATGGAGGTTTCCAAGCCCCTTATATACGCCTTCTCGCTTCTAGAGCTAAGCTACTTACCGACCCTGTTCAGCTGCCGCCGGCTGGCAGGCGGCCATTCACAAAGAGAAACAAAAGACATAAGGCATGACGTTTTCAGCTGGATCCCTTTCCCCCCTTTTGAGAGATCGACTGTCATGAGCTAAGCCGCTTACCACCCTGTTCAGCAATTCAACGCGCATTAGCTGTATAAAGGATTAAGCGGTTGCTGCCATCCACTGACCGGCGGCCATTCACAAAGACATAAGGTATGACGTTTTCAGCTGGATCCCTTTCCCCTCTTTTTTTTTGAGGGATCCACTGTCTTGAGCTAAGCCACTTACCACCCTGTTCAGCCATTCAGCGCGCGTTAGCTGTATAAAGGATTAACGGTGATGAGCTTAGAGTGTGTATACAAAAAAAAACTACAGGAGGTGTGTGGCGTGAAGCAGGACCCCCCTAAGACGAACGTGTCTGTCTGTGAGTAGAGGCGTGTGCATGTGGTGAGCGACTTAAGTGTAAGACAAAAAAAAATCACCACCTCCTGCGTGGTGAGTAGACCGGGCCGGCCAGGCGGCGGCCGGCTAGTTCAATAGGGAGGGGTGACAGCTGACTAAGGCTGTGCATGAAAAAAATCCGATTTTCACCTGACCTCTGACGTTTGTTACAATGAATGTCAGAGGGAGGGAGACGTCCTCAGGTAGGGGGTAGGAGGTAAGGCTATGGATGAGGAAGAAACACCGTTTTCAGCTGGTCTCCACGGATAGCGATGAGTAGTATATAGGAGCATATTCAGCGCGTAGTAAACGGGTGCATCTAGGTCAGTTGACACTTGCAGAACGGAAGTGACCTCTGTCAACCAATCAGAAGCTTCTAAATGACAGGAAGTGACGTCATCAGAGGTCATGACATACTTTACAAGCTTCTGATTGGCTAGTACAATGTCAACATGACCTACTTCACTTGTACACGTGTTGAAGACCACGTGCTTATAATAAATGTCAACAATGACACGTGTTTAAGACCACGTGGTTGAAATAAATGTCAACAATGACATTGAGTAATGCCGTCACATGCTAAAGACAAACACAAGGCAAGAAATATTATTTTGGTTACTTTATTCACATTTTATACTTTGTACAGTTCTTGCACACAAACAAGTCATGACCATTCCCTGCAATGTTACACATGATGCAGAAAGAACGATTGGTTGTGAAACCTTTCTGGCCTTTCCAAGAAACACCTCGAGTATTCCAAGTACTCACCCAACCAGTCCCCATCTTCACAATTTTAGATAGTTTCACATCAAACAATGACTGAGCTAGAAAGTATTCGCGATTGTTTCTCACACCTGGAGTAAGGGCATTCAAGTAATCAGTTTTGAAACTGACTTCATACGAGAAATGCTGTAACACGGCTGTGAGAGACAAAGCTTTCAACTCTAGAGTAGCTTGCAGACACGTGAAACACACATTGTAAGCGATATCTGAAGGGTTCATCGGAACATTACACCTACAGAATGCGCCTATAATAGGTGATTCACGTAACACTTCGTTGAACTCCATGAAGCTCTTGAAACTCCCTAGAGTGTATCTAGCATAGTGTCTGGGGCAAGTCAGAGAGTTATGCATTTGATACACAGCAATGGTGAAATCTGCAACGAATATAGGCAGATTCAATGTGGATTGCTCTATACACTGAGTGTATGCATCCCAGAAAGCTTCATGGAAATCTCTGTACACATGTATACTGGAAAAACAGCGCTCAACAACATCAGGTAAGGTTCCTCTAAAATAGCTAATATTATTTACAGGTATGAACTCCCAGAAGAAATGACCTCTACAACCACAAGTCAAAGCTGTGTCGAAGTTACGAGGTGACACTGGTTTTACATGAGTTGTAATGCGTGGGGGTGTATGAACATTTTTCTCACTTTCACGTGGTGAGAGAGTTGGTGCTGAAGCATCAAGTCTAGAACTACAACTACCATATATAGAACTGTACATACTGACAGAGTCAAGGATATCGTCTATTTTTGACGTCAACTTGCTGTCAGCCATTGTATATATTTCTTGACACTAATCAGAAAAAAATAATTTTTTCTGATGAATTTGACGGACAAAGAGAGTTTAGTAAAGTAGTCTGAAATCAGTCAGTGGCGTCTTTGTAACAACTCTCTTTTCACGCCTGCTTTTTATTTTTTGGTGTGATACAGTTCACTTTTTTTTTGTTATTTTACGAGCTTTTTTTTAGCGATATAGTTCACTAGGAGAGAAATTGAGGTGAAACATTCGGAGAGAAATTGGATAATTTCCTCGAATGTTCAACTATAATTTCTCTCTCTTTCTCTTTATAGAAGCTGTATTATTTACATTTTTATGAAAATTTTTCATGAAAATTTTTCTCTTTTCTTCTTTTTTTTTTACTATATAGTTAGTACTACTTAATTTCCAATTATGGAAATTTTTTCTTTTTCTTCACAGAAAATTTTCCTTTACTCCTTCTTTTTTTTACTATATAGTTAGTACTACTTAATTTCCATTTGTGGAAATTTTCTTTTCTTCACAGAAAATTTTCCTTTTTCTCTTTAACTATTTTCTCTTTTCTTTTTTACTGTAGGAAAATACTGTTAGTTTTTTTACTTTTTTTGAGTGATACAACTCACTTGTCTTTATCACACACAAACACAAACACACACACACACACACACACACACACACACACACACACACACACAAACACACACAGAAAGAGAGAGTCATATATCTAAAGGTTCAGTGCTGACACCATCTTCACATACTATTCTCTTAATGTACTGGTAATTTAGACCTTGCTTGTTCTGAGAGTATGTAGTGACGTGATGGTCTATAACTCTGAAACCTCTGTTTGTCACTACATGAGTCTTTTCTGTTTTCAAAACGTTCTGATAATTTGTCTCAGTAAGATTATTCTGCCTCTGGATAACTCCTTTGCAACTAGTCTTATTCCCTGTCTCACTGACACACATGTAACATTTAGGGTTCAAAGATGTCATAGCGTCTCCTTCCCACTCTATCTTGAACAGACCTGGAGTTCGCTTGTCAAACACTAGGCGGCGATAGCAACACGGTGGTTGTACCCATGGGTAGTTGTGTGTTCTGCATTGAATGTACGTCTCTCTATGTTCGGGATTATCACAAGATTCAGAAGGTAACCACTTGTGGCGCTCTCTGAAGTATTGCTCACGCATATCAGGTTTGACAGCTTCGTCTAAATTCTTTTTAGACAATGCAAAATAAAAACTGTCAGTGTCCATTTCACACATTTCAAAGTCTTTTGAGTCAATGAACTTCAACAAGAAGTCGTAGTAGAACGCTAACATTTTCAGTTTAGCATACTGGTATACCATGAACCCAATCTGAACAGGTAAGTCGTATGTGATACTAGTCGGTAGAGATGACATTTCTACAGTGTTCTCACTGATGTCATGCACTTGTTGTACTGACCAGTGCAGACAATGTCGACTAGCAAAATCTGGACTTACATATTTAGTATTCAAGAAATTCTGCTTGTTACATATAGTCTTACCATATGAACTGTTACCTAACAGTTTATACAAGTCAGACAAGATCTTGCAGTCAACATTCTCATCTCCTTTCCGTCTAGCTGCTGTCACTTCTTGCACAAAAGGTCTGAAAGTTTCTTCAGGTGTGTATTGAACTAACAAGTGCACTTTGCTAACTACTAAACCTTTCTCTAGATACCACTTAAGTAACGGAGTACCTAGTAGAAGACCTGATCCATGGAAACTACCTATCAACTGTCTCTGAGGTTGGCGCAGTTTCCCTACACTTTCTAGATAACTTTTCATATGGTCACCTACATCTTCTTTGCTGACAAGAATGTTCTTGAAAACGGGTGTCATTTCAGCAAAATATGGTTTGAGATGTTCAGGTGTGTGAATATCTACTTGAATCAACCCAAACACTGAACCACTTTTCACACCTTCTATTATCTCAGCTTGACTCATCTTACCAGCTGAAGACGGTCTATTAACACTCCATTCAGGTTTCAGTTTCAAACACTGAGTGTTTTTTCGTAATTTGATCCACTGACATTCATATTGTTCTACTACTGTGTAACCTAAACTTTTCAGATACAGAGTTACAGCAGCTGTTTTAGTAGAACGCTCTTCTATCCATTCCCGACCCTTCGTACTAGTCATCAATGTCTTGTTGATCTGACATGTATGACCATGCCAATAGCAACCGTGGAACTGATATATCAATTTACGATCAGGGACTATCCCATCTACTCTTATACGCTGACTACCTACACTGACTTCACCATAGTTGTATTGATGTAAAATAGGTACTTTGTCTACTATAGCTCTGTAACGGAGCCATTCTACAGCTGAGTAACTGATTTGCTGACTGAGAACAGGCTTGAAATCATCTTCGTGACGTCTCACTACATAGAAACCTGTACAATGAGCTTCACCCATACATTTCAAGTACAAACTATTTGCATCTACTCCTAAAATGTGATCACACTTTTTACTCTCAACTCCATACTTACGCTCTCTTATTCTAGTTATACCACTACGATGGTGTCTGTGGAATATTATAGCAGGTCCACCAACTAAATTCTTTCTCAGTAAGTTGTGGACTTCTTTTTCATGATGTGAAAAGAGAACATAAGGTGTCGCATTCAACTCAGTGTTCTGAAAGAGGAACTTCAAAGTCAAACCTGGAAGTGTCAAACCATCTTTGAACATGTCGACACTCCTTTCTATGAAGAACTTGCTATGTTCATTTATAGCTCTGACAAATGGAGCTACATCTAAATTGTTATAGTACACTAAGTAGTCTTTCATTGTTTTCATTTTTTCTTTCACCCACACTTCTTTACAGCTTCTATACTCAGCTTGAGTTATACCTTTCCCAGTCAGAGAGCTATAGAAACTTCTCCTAGGTGGGAGAGTTGTGTTATCTAATTTTCGGACATTGTCCATCCACTCATAAGGAAAAAAACCTTTCTCTGTGTCTTTCAAAAAAGCTTTCAAATAACTAGCGTAATTATAACCTGGAGCTAGATAGTTCACCATGTCTAAGAAGACTAAGTGCTCAGTGTATACAGCAATGTACTGGTTGCACCTTTTTATAGTCGTCATAGGTTTCTTTTCTCTTTCTGAGAAGAAAGTGTGGAAGCTTCTCTTTATTAGATTTAAGTCATATCGACCTGAGTTAAAACCTACTACAGGTACTCTGTTCATATAAGCTGTCAGAGCTTGTTTAGCTCTGACGACAGGTGATAAATTATACTTACTTTTCTCTAACTTAGCAGCTTTCAAAGCTGCACTCTCTAACCTTTCCTCTTCAGCTTGCAGAGCATCTAGCTGATCTGTCACTACTTTAAAACGCTCTCTGACACATTCACCTATTTCACAAGCTAACATATCTATGTACCCTAATACACGACTGACTAAGTCATCATTTTCCCTGTTACTCTCTCTGACAAAATACACTGGTTCTGTATACCCTGGAAAGTCACTAGCTACACTAGCAGACAGTGGTACATGATCTAACTCAAAAGTTGTGTTACAACTTTTCTCACCGTTCTTTACAAAATAACTTTCAAAGTCGAAAGCAATCTTATATGGGTATATCTTTAAGTGAGCAGGTGTATGTACACCTAGCTCACTCAACTTCTGAAATATAGTTCTACTAGGTTTGTACACACCCCCTTTGTATATAAATCGTACTTTAGTACAGTCTTTTGTTACAGCAGTGTGTCTCTTCAAGTTGTAATTAGAAGAGAATGCTTTGTAACATTTTTCACAACTGTACACGCGCCCATATTTACACATGTCTACTATCAGACTCAAGTGGTTGCGGTACATGTTGAGATTCAAGACTTTCTTGCTACTACAAAGCTTGCTACGCACTACAGTCACTTTATTAGTACTAGACAGCTTGAACACTCGTATGTCTATTTTGAATACTTTCTCTAATCTATCTAAATCACTTAAGAGAATACCTTTGAACTTTTTCTGACAAGTGTCTGGATAAGCTTCTTTGAAAAGCTCTACAGTTCTATCTAATGTTTTATACAAGTGGTGTGACAAGCATCTAAAGAAACACAAGTTGTCTCTGTACACTCTCTTACTGTAAGAGTCTCGGTGGAAGTGTAACATACCTCTTTTCCTGAAACTAGGAGGGACACTCTCTAACTTACCTAAGAACACATTTGTAGGTCTAATATAAGTCAGATTCACATTCACATTACCTACTACTGTCCACTTTGTGTCAGGTCTACTTGTGTCAACTTTCACTTTACTTTTCAATAGATCTATGCAACTTTCAAAGCTCTCAGAGTTCTTAACTAAGAAGTAAGGGTCTTGATGGTCTTCACTGTCATAAAAAACTGAAGAGTTGTTAGCTGAAGCATGAAAATACATGACTCTTTGCTCAGCGTCTTCAGTGCAAGTCAAAATTCGACCAAAAGACACAGCTACTCTATAACTGTATAACTGGTTCTCATGTATAGCTCTGAGAGCTGTCACTATCTCACTCACTCCTTGATCAGATTCAAAAGTAGTTAATCTGACGTTATATATAGCTTGTACACAACCTAACACAACTAAACCTTGACCTATCGATCTGAAATTTGATTTGTAATATTCTAAGAAAAGAGAGTTTTTCTCAATCTCTTCAGGTAAAACTGTTTCACTAGAGAAGACTTCTCTCAAGCAAGTCTCTGAAGTACACAAGTTCATACTACTGTTATGTATAGTAACTTGTCTAGGAATTCTAGGTGCATTACACCGAATACAACTGATAGTATTCACGTGTCTATGCATTTTAAAAACTCTTCAGATATACACTCTCTCCTTCTTTTTTTTCTTTCCTTTTTTCCACTAAAACATACTGACTAACAAACAAGCAGACAGACAGACAGACAGACAGACAGACAGACAGATAATGCAAAGAATTTACAGCCCTATCAATACAGTGTTGAGGAACCTTACAACTGATGTAATTTAATTGTTGAGCACTCACCTAATCAGTCTCATCGCAAGTGGTAACACCTCTGTAAAAGTTCTTGTCACTCTCCAGCATCGGCCCAACACGTTCCAGTATGTCTTTGATCGTGTTGACAGTCACCGTGTACCCACAGTGTATTGGGCTTGTTGTTGCTCGACCTGCCGGCAGCGCTTTATCCATTTCTTCCACGTACGACGACGTTCCGATGTGGATCTTAGGTTGTCCCCTGTAGAGGTTGACTAACACACCTGTGTGTTTGACAGGGTTGTCTAAGTAGTTCAGATAATTCTGGACTGCTGGCGCTCCTTTCTTGGCTTCTTCTTTAATCCTGTCATAGTTCTCTATGATAGATTTGCTCTGGTAGAAGAGCCCTCTGAAGTCGTTTGCCCGTAAGTTGACGCGCCTCTCGTAAGGCTTGTTCAAATATTGCCTTATTGAGACGCCACTGATGAAGGGGAGCTTGTATACTTCAAGCAGCGTGCATGTATCCCCAGGTGGGTAGAAGAGTTGGTCAGGAACAATGCTACCTTCGGCTTGTTGAGATGGGAAACCAAACCGACTAGGCCACTTCTCACCAGTCAAAGGGACTATGCGGAAGTTAGCTAGCTTAGACCCAACTTTCTTGGATCCATTCCTCGGCGGAAGCGGTGTCACAACAGCAGTAGCAACCGTAGATTGGGAAGTAACACTTCCCACACCAGCCTTTGCAGCACGTGCAGCAGCTGCAGCTACAGTAGCCACACTCTTGGTGTACTTTCGCTTCTTTTTTTTTTCAACAACTGCTTCTGGCTGAATCTGTGGAGATGGACCTCTTTTAGTAGCAGTCGTCACGCCCTTGGGAGGATTCACTTCACCACTTGTGTCACCTACTACTCTTGAGTAGTACTCATCCGTGACTACTGTAGCTTCCCCGTTGATGACGACGACAGTGTCGGTCAAGCCAGGAGTGATGACGGCCCCGGCACTATCCCTCACTACAATGTCGGCTGGTACAGCTGTAGTGACAGGTGAGGAAGGTGGCGCACAGCGTCCTTCAGCTTCAGCTTTCTGGAACCACTCATCTAGTACTTCATTCAAGTCGTGCCCGATGATTTCACCTTCTTCTACTTCGTCCTCTGTCAAGTCGATGACGATTGGCGTACTGGGTCGAAGTATCTCATCACCAGTCAAGTCGATGATGACTGGAGGAGTAGCGGCAGTGGGAAGAGCTCCATTGCCTCGGCCCACGGGCATGACGTGTGACAGGGTCTGGTAAGTGAGGACATCTTGGGGTGGTTCAGGGTTGCTGAAGCTTGTAGAGCTCAAAGCTGGTGCTGACGTAGATACATCACGGTCCAGTACGCCAGTGGAAGGAGCCAGCATGCAGTCCAGATCGTGATGTAACCCCAAGATAGCTGCACTCTGCTCTTCAGGTGTACTTGGACGATGAATCCACTGTACTTCATTGCTCACTGTAGGAGGTATCTCCACAGAAACGTCCAGAACTAAGTTCTTGCTCTTAGCTACTTTAGAACTCTTCTTAGAGCTCTTGTTGCCAGCAGACCGCATCCTAAACTAAAACAGTTAGTTTTGTAGAAGTTGAAAAGTAGAGGCAGCGTGTAGAGTGGCAGGTGTAGAGTAGAGTAGTCGTCACAGTTGAGCAGCTCAGGAGCGGTTTGATTTCAACTGAGCAAATCAAGGGGTATATATACTAATTTTACTGAGAACGATTGTCAAACGTTGTCACACGTTTGTTGAACGACAATAGACGAACATTTGACGTCTGACATTTTTTTCATATTTCATCTCTAATTGTTATTGTACGACAATTATACGCACATGTCACTATAGTAAAGCACTAGGCTGAGTTTAGATACAATGTATCTTTATCAACCACACTACATAAATAAGCACGGGATAACCCATAACAGACTGGTGCTTCTGCGGAGAGCAAAACAAAAAAAGTTGAAAAACAACAGTTGGAAATGTGAACTCTATTCAGATAGCACAGTGGCTGTCAGCTGGATGGGGCGTTGCAACATAAAAGGAACGTTCATGAATGCTGTATCTTATACTACACTTTTCAAGATGAAAAAATATAAATACAGTCTAAATTTTTTTTAAACTTATTATATGATTGACAAGTTTGAAGGTGAAGTTTACATTTTCTTCTTGACGTTTATTTGAAAGATTTTCGTTCAAGTGAGTTAATTTGTGAACACTACTTTTCTAGAGAGGGTGGGGGAAACGATTAGTGTACGTTGAAAACAACCGGCTGTGATCAGATTCAAACTGAGCAGCTCTGAGACAACATGTCCAGTGCAGCTTGTACACCTCTACCGATTTCACTCAGCACTAAACACAGGCGGTCAGTTTGGGAGTTCATTTCAGACGTCAAGAGTGGAGTAGAGACTGGTGAGGAAAAGCAGTTGTTCAGATATTGTCCTGAAGAGTACATCAGAGATAGTTACATACCTCCAAATTTAGATTTTTCAAATTGTTTTCTGCATAACAACACGACTCCCATAAATGCTAGTAGTCCTTCTCTCAAGAAGTTCATAACTAGTTCTACTGGGAAAGCTACTCAATCTGAAGTAGTGAGTAACGTGTTACTGCTAGTTTCTAAGTTACAACACAGTGTAACTTCTCATAGTGTAGTAGCTTCAGCTATCAACTTTCAAAAATGTAGGACGAAACCCTACTTCAAAATTAATCAGCTCGAATCACACCAGCTGGGAAATTCCGTGTTCATCTCTACGAGTATGGTACATGGCTTAATCAAGCACACAGTATCAGCTCCTGACAAAATAACACGTGCTAAATACTCTTCAGATCGGTTTTTGTATGAAAGAGCATACAAGACTGAGATTGGACACAATGCAAACGGGTGTTGTCACGTTGTAAGAGTAGTTGTACAACGTTGTCAAAACCCTACTCTACTGTGCCAAGGAGTCTTGTATGAACTGGTGACAGCCTTTCCAACTCAATCCTTCTCCCCTAACTGATGAAAAAAAACTCTTGACCAATAGTCTATTAGATGCTTCACAAAAAAATAAAAAAAGTGAAAAAAAGGTATAGGTGTACTAACAAACTAACTCTGGTCTCTCATATATTGAGAGACCCCCCTTCAAACTGTCACTCTACTTCTTAAAAATTTTACATGCACACTGTGTTTTAAACGGTTAGTTGTCAAGTCATAAATCACTCAGAGTATATAGGGTCGTGTAAGTGCACTCACTCATTCAAACGACCTTTCAACGTCATCATGAAGACAGCTCACGACCTCTACACGCTAGTTAAAGCTAGATACCCTGAAGACGAGTTAGTATTACAGTATGTGTGTGAAAGAAAAGAGTCTGTCACATGCACTGTAAAAACTTTACAGTACATTTTCAATCATTTCAAACAGACTTTAGAGCATAGGAAATGGTTGTATTACACTTGGGTTCTGCTAAGTGATAGCTTCAATGAGAGTGAAGCTAAATGTATAGACAAGTTGATAATGAAGCACGACTTGTCTAAGTTTTCAGCTGTAGAAGCTGTTGGATACGGGTGGAAGTTTGGCCGCCTTAAGAGTTCAAAACCTCTCAAGAACTCTGACCACCTTGCAATGTGGGAATCAGCGCTGAAACATCACTACGCAAACAACCCTCATCATCCTCAGTACCACTCTAATCAAGACATGCCGACACATTACTTGTTAGAGAGTATCATAGACATGCTAGGTTGTCGGCTTCAAAGGAACTTAGCAGGTCGTTCAGATTTGAAAGTAGAAGACATTTTCAAAATCCCAGATACGTATCTAGAACGTTACACTGAAGCAGACAGACACAGAGTTAAAACTTATTTAAGTCAGTGGGAGCGTGATATTACAACGTCCCCTCATCGTAGTGGTTTAGCGCTCAGAATGTTATTGTAAACACTCTGATAAAAAAGTGAAACGTTAGTGCATCGTATAGAGTTGGGTGGGGTGGGGGGTGTGTATAGTATTAGCATAGGGTGTATGGGGTGGGGGCACCCCTCTAGTGTGAAATGGATAGGGGGGCGAGGAGTTCGAACTCAGAACGTTTTGCATACTCTTTACACGATTTCCCTACGTATTCTAGTCTAAAGAGCTATATAAAAGCTCTCCCTAACCTACAACACCCCATACAACGCTCTACCTACCTACCTGCCTGTCTACTCCTTCACACACTCACTCATCATGGCAGATTTCAATTTAGTAGTACCTGTATCATCATTCTTCAAAGGAGAGCCGTTAGGATACTTACCAGACGCTATGCTACTGAAAATAAGTAGTAAGTTGCCGACATCAGATTACATACGGTTAGGTTCATACCTCAAAGTGAACTTGAAGGACATGGGATATCTCAGTTGTGAGAGAAGTGTCATAACTCAAGCTAGAGAAATGTTCACTACTTGGTACCAGAAAAGTTGTACTACTAGGTGGAAGGAACTAGCAGACGCCTTGGAAGAATCTTACCGTATGGACCTCATCCAATTCTCACGTGAGTACATGGACAAGCATGACATGTGGGATGGCTTAGAGAGTGGAGACATGGAGTGGAAAGTGCAGAAATATTTCTCTCTTTTAGCTGAGCTCTGCCCTAGAGACTGGAAGACCATAGGGATCTACTTAGGGTTGACTTCTCATGAACTAGCTTTCATCTCTCAACCTGTGCCTTCTGACAGAACTGTCAAGAACCCTGTCTATGAAGTGCTGAGAGCTTGGAAGTACAACGAGACGTCTGAGCCTATGGCTCTGATGAAAGTGTTGCAAGACGACATGGGTCGCAGCGACGTCGCAATGTATGTTCAAGGGTTGTATGCAGCTGTACCCAAAGACATAAAAGTGAGCTGTGTCACTCCAGTGTTGACCACTCTCGTCTGATCACTGCACTAAGATGGACGTCTCTAGCACTGTGGAATCTGTTGAATTCGATCCTAGACTACAGTCACCTTTCACTATGCTAATAGCTGGACCTACATCGTGTGGTAAGAGTCGTCTAGTATTCGAAGTGATAAATAACGTGAAGACTCTCGTCACACCTGAAGTACACAATATAACTTACTGCTACAGCCAGTGGCAAGCAGAGTTTGAAAAGTTGAAAAGTGCAGGTGTGAAATTCAACGAAGGTCTTCTTACAAGAGATGAACTTTTCAACTCTAGTCGAGATACTAGTAAATACTCGATGCTCATCATAGACGACTTGTTAGACCCAGAATATGCACCTATAGCTAAAGACCTCTTCATCAAAGGTTCTCATCATATGAACATGAATGTAATATTCATTACTCAGAACTTATTCTTTGCTAACAAAGACTTCAGGACTCTCAGTTTGAACAGTCATTATCTAGTTATTTTTAAAAACCCTCGAGATATGAGTCAGATAAGTTATATATCTAGACAAGCTTTCCCAGCGCAACCATCTTTCTTGACTCAGGTATATAACAAAGAGACTACAGCTAAACACTCATACATAGTGTTGGACTGTAAGCAGAGCACACCTGACAACTTGAGAGTGAGGAACAGTATAACAACACCTTGGAACAGCGTAGTATTCATTCCTACTGGGAAAAAGCAGAAGAAATGAAGGGGAGTACTAAGAGTAAGCGTGCTGAGAGTCTTAAGCGCCGTCAGAGAAGTGCTTACTACCAAAAGTTAGTTTCTTTACGTCGTCATTACTCTCTGTACTCTCTGTTGAAACATATAGCTAAATGTAGTACTACAGACTGTCAACATTTAGTGAGAGGTCTCAGTGAAGAAGTGATCAGACTAATGAGTGTCATATGTGTCAATGTAATGAACAAAACCTTGACACCGAACTCAATTCACGCAGTCAAGAAGTTATCGCCGTACAAGAAACAGCTGAGAGCTATAACAAAACCTAAGATTACTGTCATAGCTAAGAGACGAATACTACAGCAGAAAGGTGGCTTCATAGGTGCACTACTGGGTGTAGCACTACCACTTATTACTAGTCTCATAGGATCAGCTGTCAAACGGTAGTCATGTCTTACACACGTATGGCTTTAGTGAGACCTGATTTAGTGGGTAGAAGCGACACCCCCATTTCTTCTACTACTAACACTGACCCGCTACCTAGTGCAACACTCGCGTCTTCTGCTCCAGCTGTGCTACCAGACCCTCAAACTCAGTTCTATGAGAGTCAACTAGTCAGAGAAAAACTATCCCCACACAGTAGTCTAGTGGAGATATTGAGTCACTTACAGAAAGAAGCAACTAGAGTATTGAATGACTCTCAGTTGAACACTAGTGAGAGACTCAGTAGATACAACCAGCTCATGACTAAATCTTCTATACTATACAAAAAAGCTAAAATTGTGAGTCGAGCTGCTTCTTCTATGAACCCTAGAAATATTACTCGACAACGTCACAAAAGAGGTAGGAGAGGGGAAGAAGCAGACGATGAAGCTACTTCAGGCGATGATGACGATATGTTTTCTACTACTAGTCATCAAACTCCAACTCCAAGTTTACCTGGTGCTAGTGGAGACGATGAATATGAGTCTCAAGAAGAAGAAGAAAGAGAAGAAGAA
This sequence comes from Harmothoe impar, assembly GCA_947462335.1. NCBI lineage: Eukaryota > Metazoa > Annelida > Polychaeta > Phyllodocida > Polynoidae > Harmothoe > Harmothoe impar. The sequence goes on from OX381708.1 coordinate 79,654,684, forward strand.
GACACAGGACCTATAGGTAGACAAGGTGTCATGGTGATGGATGCTTTAATTCAAAGGCGTGTACCTACTACTTATCAGAAGACTGCTATGAATCTGTATAGACACTTAGCAGACTCTGACAAAGGTAGAGGTACTATCAACTGGACTCCTAGTGGTGAACTAGTAGTGCACGGGCGGCGTATACAAGGGAGTAACATCATTGATCTACTAGGTGATGCAGCTCGGAAAAATAGTCTAACCAAGAAGCAACCTCCCATAGGACAAAAGTACTTCATCGCAGCTGTTAAAAGGTTGAACCCAGACCTCAAGTTCGTCAGAAACAAAGAATCTTTCAAGAGTGTTAGTTCTATGACTGGCTCCCCCTTCAGAAGACGTTCATATAGTGTAACACCAAAGCGTAAACGTAAAGCTAATACTGCACAGAGTGGTACTGGTATAACATCTCGTCAACTAGCAAAGTTATGGCGGACAAAGCTTTGAAGAAAGCTGTAGTAGATCGCTATACTTCAGTCAGAGAACCTGGAAGTTTCACTAGCGTGAGTAAATTGCGACACCATCACTTTAAGAAGACTGACTTAAAAAACATTGCTGAAGCTTTAGAAGATGTGGATGCTTACACTAGACACAAACCTTACAAGAGACGGTTCACAAGACACAAGACTCAGACTTGGGGTATAGATAGACAATGGCAGTTAGATCTTATTGACATGAGAGAGTCTTCACGTGAGAACAAAGGGTACCAGTATATTTTAGCTGGTATAGATGTCTTCTCAAGATATGGCTTTGCTCAACCTGTCAAGAGTAAGAAAGCTGTAGATGTATTAGAAGCTTACAAGAAAATGACTGAGAGTAGACAACCTGTTAAAATCCAGACTGACAAAGGAAAAGAATTTTTGAACCAAACTTTCAGAAGTCATCTAGAAGAAAGGGGTGTAAAATTGTTCACTGGAGAGAACGATGACGTGAAATGTGCTATAGCTGAACGATTTAACGCCACACTGCAAGGTAAGCTGTGGCGTTGCTTTGCTTACTTCAACAACTACAAGTGGACAGGCATACTTCAAGATCTAGTCCACTCTTACAATAGTACTGTGCATAAGACACTAGGTGCAGCTCCAGTCGACATCACAGACAAGAACTCTGATGCTCTGTTCTACAGGCTATATGAACAACCACCAGACAAGAGGACTGTGCCCAAGTTACTTTTGAAGAAAGGTTCTAAAGTGCGCATGCTTGCTAAGAAGCGCGCTTTCAACAGAGGTTACGAACCTAACTGGACTGAAGAAGTATACACTATAGATTCTGTCAAACCTAAAGGATACCAACTGAAAGATGAACTAGGAGAAGAGATAAAAGGAACTTTCTACCAGCCTGAAGTTGAAAAGGTCCATGTCCGTCAAGGGAAGAGGTACGACATAGAGGAAGTAGTGAAGTACAGAGGCTCAGGTCGTAAGCGTCAAGCATACGTCAAGTGGAAAGGTTACGGGGATAAGTTCAACACGTGGGAACCTGCTAAGAACGTGAAAAAATGGCGTTCACAATGACACTACCTAGCAACTCGTCTATGAAAGTTTTCCCAGACAACACTCTGACAACTTACAACACATTGTTACCTGAGTATGTATCTTCTAGTACTCCAATGGAGTGTGCTCTGCAAGAAATAACGTGTCCTACTAGTTGGTACAACGTAGAATGTGAGACATTGTTGTTCATAGAAGGTGAGTAGTATTGTATGTATCGGAACGGGACTATAGTTAAGTACTGTTTATTACTCAATCGACCTGCAGCCAATCAGAGGCCTCCCTTTTGGCGGGAAATTCAAAAGCAGCCAATGAGAGGCCTCCCTTTTGGCGGGAAATTCAAATAGGTCACGTGACCGGAAGTGACCTACTTCCGGTCACGTGACCTTTGGGCGGGAAATTCAAATAGGTCACGTGACCGGAAGTGACCTACTTAAGAGGGTCACGTGACCACCATGTTGGCGGGAAATTCAAATAGGTCACGTGACGGGAAGTGACCTACTTAAGGGGGTCACGTGACTACTAGGTTGGCTTTCAAAATAAGTCACTTGAGATTTTGATGGATAAATAAATTTAAAAAAAGAAAAAAAAAGCAAGCTGAAAAAGCTTGCTAAAAAATAATTTAAAAATGCGGTTCTTTTTTTCTAGGAGGGGGGGAGAGGGGCACTCTGGGGGGCACTCTTTAAGATGCATGGGGGGGGAGGGGGGGAGGGGGGGAGGGGAGGGGCAGGGTTTTTTAAGAGTGAGACTCGCTTCTCTGCCCTCTCTAAAAGAGAGGGCAGAGAGGCGAGTCTACTTACAATGAAAGGTATCATGATTGCGTTTATGATGATGTGCATCATGATGTGACTATCTTACAACCCTATGAGAAATAAGCAAGATATGGGCGTACTTACACGGGCTATTTGTAAACTAATTTCTCTTGAATCTATTAACAGCTCACATTTTTTTTCTTAGATGACATCTGACAGCTGCTTGCTAGGCTAAGATATTGTTAAATAAACAACTTGGAAAGCTAATTACAGTTTTCTGGCTTGAAATATAGTCTTTCAACAGACTTTTTTTCTCATCTTACACAGAGGCAAATATCAGAGACACCCAATGGCGCTTAAACTGCTCTCAGCCAAGGGTCGGGCACTGCTGGACTATAATAGACGGGTCAAGGACCGTTCTACTGTGGGTCAGGCTAGGTCGGACATTCAATAACGCGACTTTAGCAAAACTTGCTTGAAAGTCTGACCATGCGAGATCCTTATGCCCCAGTCTGTCAATGCTGTCCAGACTTTCAAGCAAGGTTGTCAAAGACCTACCTGTCATTGAATGTCCGACTTAGCCTGCCTGACCCTCAGTAGAACGGTCCTTGACTCATCTATTATAGTCCAGCAGCGCCCGACCCTTGTATGAGAGGGGTATTGACACCATTGGCTGACTCTGATAATTCGCCTGTGTGCACGAGGGGAGGAGAGGGTTTACAGCTTGCGCTTATAGAGCACTACTAGTGGAGGTTTGGATGAGGAGGCTATGACATATGATGTTTGTCTTAAAAAATAGCCATGGCGCATGTCGATGTCGCTTAATTATGCTCATATCTCATGTCGATTTTAAGAATTGCTCATGTCACCTGTCACTGTGTTTTTCAAGCTTCATGTCAAATGTCACTAGGCTTCATCTCGACTTTAGTGGTCCACACCGCTGCTGCTGCTGCTGCTGCTGTCGGTGCTGCTGCTTGTGCTGCTTGTGCTGCTCATGCAGCAGCTGCTGGCTGCTTGTGCTGCTGCTGCTGCTGCTGACAGATGCTACTGCTTGTGCTACTGCTCGTGCAGCAGCTGCCAGCAGCTGCTGAAGCAGCTGCCAGCAGCTGCTGGCTGCTTGTGCTGCTGACAAGGTCATGGGGGCTGCTGCTGACGATGTCACGGATGCTGCTGACAAATGCTACGGCTTGTGCTGCTCGTGCTGCTTGTGCTGCTGAAGTCGCTGCCAGCTGCTTGTGCTGCACGTGCAGCTGCTGCTGAAGCCGCTGCTAGATGCTGCTGCTTGTGCTGCACGAGACTGAGTAGCCGCTATTCGGCGTTTCACTCCTTATGTACCCTGTCCTAGTTAATCCTCTTAAACGGCTGAAAAGGCTCTCTCAGCACAGAGACTCTACTCAATGTAAGAGATCAGTTAAGTAAGTTTTCACATGCCACCTGACTACTGCGGGAGGGTTTAGACTTAAGCAGCTTAGTGCACACACGTGTCTGTTAGAAAAGCTACCTGCACACCTGCCTTCCTTTTTCACTAGTATTTACCCCCTGCCGACTTATAAAGCACCTATACACGCCTTCTTGCTTCTAGAGCTAAGCTGACTGGCAGCTATTTTAAAAGAGAATACTCGTTACCTGTATAACGGATAAGGGGGTTATGAGATTAGCGTGTGTATACAAAAAAAAACAAAAAAAAGCTACAGGGGGCGCGTGTCTGTCTGTGAGGTAGAGACCATGTGGTAAGCGACTCAAGTGTAAAACAACAGCACCTCCTCTTGTCGCAGTGAGTGGTGTGGACGGCGGCTGGCTAGTTGAATTTAAGCGTCAGCTTGAAAGATAAGGCCAAATAAAAAAAAAAGGTTTGTTTCAGGTCACCCGACCAACCCTAGCAAAACAGGGTCGACCCTACGTTTTTTTTTAAGCAAGTTTGAAGAAAATTTCATATTTTTATACTTTTTGGGTCATTTTTAGAATTTCCACGGAGGATGGCTAGTACTTTCATGTTAAAAAAATGAAATAAAATAAAATAAAAATCCGACCTACCGACTCCAGTCTTTCTGCCCATGTTACCTGAAACATACCTTTTTATTTTTTTTTGGCTTAATCCGTTCACGGGCTGGCGCGTCACACCTGTCGTTAATCACCCCCTGTAGTCTTTGTATACACAGGTGACTCGGCTTTATCTCTTCACCAGCTATAATCCCATATACATGTACCGCACGTTACACTCGTTAATTCTCTTTTCATGCTGATGGATTAAGGGTGGAAGGGTTCAGGTGAAAAGCGATTTGATTCTCTCTGGAAGAGGGTTGGAGCTCTAGGTGAAAACAAGCTTAGAACATCCAGATTAGCTGCTCTCTCGGCTATATAAAGAGCTTCATTTTTTCTAATCTCTGCCCACTTCGTCTTGTTGTACACTATCAGTCACGAGGCAGACGCTGGAAGTAGCAGATGTTTGCAGTATGGTTTACACAGAGGTTACCTGCTAATAGGATTTTGTCAGAATAGGGTGAGTTGCTATTAAAATGAACATTTAAATGGGTTGTTAATATAGTATCTGATGTTAATGAGCTAACACCTAACATTGAGGATTATGACCTCCCAGAGGGGCGTCTCGCCAAATTCTCCAGTCTTGACTATAGTCTTAACTGTCTAAAGACTGTGGAGCACGTTAATGGGTGGTCTCCTTACTAATTTCACTTGACCAGGCCGGCAGGGTCAACTAGGCTAGGTAATTACAACTACAAGGGCGGCTACTCAACATGCAAGTAGACCTACTACTACGAGATTGTCTTTTGACCACTCTGCCGCCGCCTGCTGGTCTGGCGATTACATGCTCTAGTATAGTTCTCCGCTCTTTTCGTCAGATGACGCCACAATAGGGTTTTTGTACATTTCCACGATACTCGCGAACATTTTAAACGCATAATGACCTATAATAAGCAACAAAGCACACTTCTAATATATTGAATATAAGAAACATGTCAACGTTGTGTATTTCTGATAGAATGAGGCAGATTCTTTGAAATATCAACTAAACTATAGTGAGATTGAAAATACTACACCATATCTAAAGCGATATAAAAGCTATATAAAGTCAGAACCTCTGACGGATCGGTAGGATCACTCAACCATTCGTCCTCGAAAGCAACACAGGGTTCCCGTCCAACAGGACTTTGAGCCTTGACGCTTTTGAGGAGGTTTGATCTCATGCTGCTTAACATGTGGTGTAATTAATCAACACCGCGGCCCCTCTTTAGGGGCCACACAATAAACAAAGAATAAAAAAGGGTAGGACTTAGGTTTAAAGTGAATCTCCCAGGATTTTGGCGAGGTCGACAAAGGAGGAGATAACAGATTAAACTGCAGGAGACTATACGCAAACCTTGATACTCTCAGAGGGGGAGCTCCATATTGCGGACCTGTGGTCAAGGTAATTACAACCACAAGGGTGGCTACTCAACATGCAAGTAGACCTACTACTACGAGATTGTCTTTTGACCACTCTGCTGCCGCCTGCTGGTCTGGCCATTACATGCTCTAGTGTAGTTCTCCGCTCTTTTCGTCAGATGACGCCACAATAGGGTTTTTGTACATTTCCACGATACTCGCGAACATTTTAAACGCATAATGACCTATAATAAGCAACAAAGCACACTTCTAATATATTGAATATAAGAAACATGTCAACGCTGTGTATTTCTGATAGAATGAGGCAGATTCTTTGAAATATCAACTAAACTATAGTGAGATTGAAAATACTACACCATATCTAAAGCGATATAAAAGCTATATAAAGTCAGAACTTCTCACGGAACGGCATCTGCAACAGATCACTCAACCATTCGTCTTGAAATGCCACACAGGGTTCCCGTCCAACAGGACTCTGAGCCTTGTCGCTTTTGAGGAAGGTTTGATCTCATGTTGCTTAACATGTGGTGTAATTAATCAACACCGCGGCCCCTCTTTAGGGGCCACACAATAAACAAAGAATAAAAAGGGTAGACCTTAGGTTTAAAGTGAATCTCCCAGGATTTTGGCGAAGTCGACAAAGGGGTAGATAACAGATTAACCTGCAAGAGACTATACGCAAACCTTGATACTCTCAGAGGGGGAGTCCCATATTGCGGACTTGTGGTCAGATCTATCCCTTCTAGGGGGCAGGTTGCATGTCGTAAATGTCTACTACAGACATTGGGATATATTGTTAATCTTACTCTAGGGTCTCCATAATTAGACCCTGAATCCGTTGTTAAACGGGTGTGAGGGGGTGGTAACTAATACTTATGAGATGTTAGCTTAGTTCATAGTCTCCTTACCAATTTTCACTTGACCAGGCTGGCAGAGCCAACTAGTCTAGGTAATTATAACCACAAGGGCGGCTACTCAAGATCTAAGTAGACCTACTACTACGAGATTGTCTTTTTGGTCCTTCTGCTGCTTAGTTATTACATCCTCCAGTCTAGCTCGCCACACCCTTTGAGCAGCACCACCATTGCCTGGGTAAAAGTGTAGGGTGTGTGCTTTCCACCTTCAGGTATCCATAGATTCGATCACTATCACCCCCCTTGAAATGACTTCAGCTGTTAATTAGGGCGTAAAGCCACCAACCAAGTCCCTGTCAAAAGATGTGAATAACGAAACGCGCTAGTATAGTTCTCCGCTCTTTCGTCAGATGGTGCCACAATAGGGGTTTTGTACATTCCTACGATGCTCGCGAACATTTCAACGCATAATGAGCTACATAGGCAACAAAGCGCGCTTCTAATATATTAAAATATAAAAAACAATTCAATATTGTGTATTTCTGATAGAAATGAGGCGGTTTCCTTAAATACCAACTAAACTATAGCGAGATGAAAAATACCACACCATATCTAAGGCTTTATAAAAAACTATAGAAAGTCAGAACCTCACACGGATCAGCATTCTGTTTGCAACGGATCACCCCTGACCCACTGGTCCTCGCATGCCACACACGGCTCTGCCGTGTTTGAGCTTTGAGGTATCACCCATCAAGTGATCCATGCCGCCCAACATGAAGCGTAATTAATAGCTGCTGTTGCATAGCACAGTGGCAGCATCTAACTAACTCTAAAGAGTTAGTCGGCCCCTCTTTAGGGGCCACACAATAAACAAAGAATACCCTGAATCTGGGACCTGCGGGCGAGGGCCCCAACTGTGAAGTCATTATTGGCTACATTGGTAATATCAATTAAAACTTTAGACAACACCCACCTTAAGTATCATTAACGGACAATATCAATGAACTCAGCATCCGCCTGGTTACCACATTTAGCACCAATTTTACAACTCACAGGGGCCACACTAGCCTCACCGCGCTTTTTATTGCTCTGCTGATTTCTCCAATCCAAAACATGAGGTATCTAGTCTAGCTGTGAGCTCATTGGGCCAAACAAAAAAATAATCCGTGTTCAGGTAACATGGTCCAAAAAAAAATAGGGTAGGTCTACGTCGCCTAAGGCGACGAAAGCGCGTCAAAGCGTTTACAGGGTTCGAGCCCGTGAGCTGCTCCTTGGGGCTGCAAAAAACGCTTAGACACTGAAATCCCATAGGGAAAAAATTTTGGGTTTTTGGACTTTAGGCCTTAATTTGAGGGTGATCCCGGGCTGATAGAAAAATAATTCTTGGACGAGCGGATAGCTCTGGATCTCTTTTATCTAAAACAGCGAAAAATTGATTATGGTTTCGCCGCAATTCATCCGACGGGGGGTAATCAGCCCCCCCCTCTGCCAATCAAGGCAGTGAATCTTGGCGACCGTGCGATCACTCACGGCCACCGCGACGAACCGACAGAAGAGATCGGCATCTTAGTATGATTCGTGTGACCTACTTAGAGGCTCACACGGTGGAGGTGTGTCCGGCGTTCGGCGCGCTGATTGGCTACTGGTGGGAGGCGCTGTGCCGCGTCAAGAACTTCACCTATTTGGGGCGGCTGTTAAAGGCGCACTGAGTTGAGGTGCACCTTTAAGCAAGAGCGCGATCCGGCCTAGTCTTGCGGACCTCTGTTTAGAGAGTGTAGCAAGCGGCTATGTCGCGCTCTCCAACCACAGGCTTAACAGTGGTCCGCAAGACTAGAGTGCAAGACGCGTGCACACACAGACCGAACAGACACACACAGACCCACACACCCACACACTCCTATCAGTGAGACGTCTAGCAGATTCGGGAGAGGCGACCAGGGAGGTACTCTCGGCTAGCGGCCACTAATTGCCTGTTTAGATAAGGCACAGAAACAAGGGTGATGACAGACTACGTGTTCAAGCAGCCAACATGCCCTGACACTTGATAATGGGTGTGGACCGCTAAATTCGATATGGTGACATGACCATTTCTTATAATCGACAAACGACATGAGGTCTAATGACAAGTGACATGAGACCCAAAAAATCATAGTGACAGGTGACATGAACATTTCTTAAAATCGACATGGGATATGAACATTATTAAGTGACATTGTCATGTGACATGGTCATTTTCTAAGATCGACATTCGACATGGGGACCCCCTATCCAGAGCCCCTTGATAGATGACAGCTGTTGTGTGTAAGAAAAGTGTATGCCTCACAATCAAAAGATGATAAAAGGCTTTATCCCACTCGATGTGGGTTTTGAATCAAATATCAAGGGATCAAATATCAGATCGATATTTGACGTCGTCAAGTGATATCTGACGTTGTCAATCACTTTTACTATGTAGTCAAGGTCGTAAAAACAGAGCCCCCTGATTGGTCAACAGCATGAATGAAAGTTGCATCTCAAACTTTTAATACTCGGTATGGGGCCCCGTGGGGCTGGGACCAATATTTGCAATTTTCGGAAATACTGTCGAGAATTTCTAGATGGAAACACATTGTCTGGGGTAATTTGACCTCTACTCTTCGATATTCAAGTAATACTCAAGTTATTCTGACTCTAAACATGAGTAAAACGGTCATTTACCAGCGTTATCGGCAGCGCCGACATCAACAACTGCTGATCTCCCTTGGTTACATGACCCAGCTCCGTTTCTAAGGCCTCATGGATCGGGGCCCTGAAGGGGGATCTGCAGAGGCCCTATATCGGGCCCTAGATATGTACATTATATTAATATCTCATAACTTAATTTACTCTAAAATCTTTTGATAGTTCATAACCTTGACCCTTATCTCCTTTTCTCGCGGGATAAAGATAGAATTTGGTTGTTGGCGTGGCCTCTCGTGGATATCTGCTCTTCTCCACGGCACCTCTCGAGCCCCCTGCGGGGCCTCTAGGGGCTGCTAGACGTCTCTCTGCTATGTAGTGTGGGATGTAAAAGAACCCTTGTCTCGGTAAAAGGGCCAATAGATTCGATCACCATCACCGCTCTTGAAATGACCATAGCTGTTAACTAAGGCGTAAAGCAACCCACACACCCACACACCCACACACCCACACATTTTTCTGTATGAGCCTTCAGACCTCAAGCTGCTCAGTGTACGGGACTAGGTTTTGTCATAGGCCCTACGGACGCTACTCAAGGTAAAAATAAGAGAGCTGTCTCACCATGACATTGGGCTGGCTGTAGTTTTTTATGTTTCGGTACCTACAACCAAAACAGCCAGTACCCGCCCCAGGGCTTCATGTCGCACGCGGGAAAAGTATAACGGTGGCGCCAACTGTCGGAATAGCGGGTACACTACGTCAGTAGTTCTTTTGTTCTCCGCTGAGTGACTGGGCGAAATGTAGTCGGTAGCTCTATTTTCTGTGCACTGTTCTGTTCATTTTCTACACTTAACACTTAAATAGACCGCGTGTTTGTACAAGCTAACCGTTTTTATCAGTGCAAAAATTAAATAAGCATCGGATAGAACACTAAAAAAATGAGAAAGTAATCCAGCGCTTAGTATAAGGCACCAGTTTTATCATGAGACACCGAAAGTCTGGTTTTTTTAAGGTGGATAAGACAGTCGACTGAGAGCTCCAAACTAACCAAAAACGTACCAGAGGGAGAACGTACCCGACAGGGCAGGGGCCTTCTACACCCCGGCTCTGATTGATGAGCAAGCGACAAGTGCTACAGAGGGCCTATTCCTCTTTTGAGGTGGGCCCGAAATTGAACAAAAGAATAAACTCAAGAAAAAGCCTTAGGCTTAAAAGAGTTGTAGATACTGATTTTAACGAAGAAGTCACATTCATTAGTTTACAAATAGCCCGTGTAAGTACGCCCATGTCTTGCTTATTTCTCATAGGGTTGTAAGATAGTCACATCATGATGCACATCATCATAAACGCAATCATGATACCTTTCATGGTAAGTAGACTCGCCTCTCTGCCCTCTCTTTTAGAGAGGGCAGAGAAGCGAGTCTCACTCTTAAAAAACCCTGCCCCTCCCCCCCTCCCCCCCTCCCCCCCCATGCATCTTAAAGAGTGCCCCCCAGAGTGCCCCTCTCCCCCCCCCCCCCCTCCTAGAAAAAAAGAACCGCATTTTTAAATTATTTTTTAGCAAGCTTTTTCAGCTTGCTTTTTTTTTCTTTTTTTAAATTTATTTATCCATCAAAATCTCAAGTGACTTATTTTGAAAGCCAACCTAGTAGTCACGTGACCCCCTTAAGTAGGTCACTTCCCGTCACGTGACCTATTTGAATTTCCCGCCAACATGGTGGTCACGTGACCCTCTTAAGTAGGTCACTTCCGGTCACGTGACCTATTTGAATTTCCCGCCCAAAGGTCACGTGACCGGAAGTAGGTCACTTCCGGTCACGTGACCTATTTGAATTTCCCGCCAAAAGGGAGGCCTCTCATTGGCTGCTTTTGAATTTCCCGCCAAAAGGGAGGCCTCTGATTGGCTGCAGGTCGATTGAGTAATAAACAGTACTTAACTATAGTCCCGTTCCGATACATACTATACTACTAAGGTGAAACAGACTCAACTATACCCAAGAGCGTCATGAGTGCTAAAAGACTACAAGAAGCACTACATAAGCGAAGCTCAGACTTTTTTCCTTACACAGCGAACGATCCTGTGTTGAATAGGAAAAGTTCAAGTATACACGACAGCGTAGCTAAGAAGTGTCTACAGCGAGGTGTAGAGATCAAACGCTCTAAACAAGTACCAGTACGACAACCTACAGCGAGACTTAGTGTAGAATCAGACCCAAGCTCTGGAGAAGTAGCGCGACCTGCGCCGCCACCTAGTGTCGAATCGGACAGCGAAACCGAAACTGAACCAGACCCTTTAGCAGAAGTGCCGCCATCTGGTGCAGACAGTATCACTTACAGAATAGTACGCGGTTTGAACCCTGAGAACCGTGCGAGTGCAGCAGTCTCAGCTGTGAGAGATTCACTCAACTTAAATTACACAGAAAAAGCAGCATTCATAAACGGGCTTACTACTAGAGAGTCAGAAGTTTTGACTGAGGAAGAACTCAGAGTAGTGAAAATAGAATTAAAGTTGAAGTATTTAGATAAACTAGTCAACACTTTTCAATTCCCAGCAGTCCGGACATATACAGCTTTCTCTCTGCAAGGTGTATATCTACAAGACAACAGTGACTTCATAAATTATCTGAACAAGTGTATTAACAGGAAACACCCTAGTATCATCAAGAAACTGAGGACACACCACAAGAACAATAAATCTAACGTGTTCACATACAACAGGTATACAATGAAGTGTATTGTAGCTCTACCCCCTGATGTTGTGATACAACTACCAGTTAACTTAGGTGTGCAGTTAGGATTCGGAGGTGGAGTCTTCTTGATGAATAAAACTGAAGGTCAAGCTGTAGTAGACTTGAAGTTCAGAGCTCAGACTGTGTATGTATACTCTGATATAGTGAAACATAACATTGTTGGAGACAAGAGAGCACCTCTTTTGAGAGTTGTAAACATTAATCCACTGCTAGGTGACACACAGACTGTCACTTTCCAACCTTTGATGTACCAACCTGTGAGTAAGAGCAGCTTCAGACAGATCGCGATCTACTTAAGAGACAGCACAGGTCGTCCTATACCATTTGAACGTGGAGCAGTGACTGTAGTACTAGCTTTTAAGCCTATAAGCAACCACATATAGTAACAGTATGCTTCAGCGCTTTGGCCCACCTCCATACTTAGCCCCTAGAGGGGAGTATGGTGCTTACTATGCTAAATCTCAGTTTGGTCACGGTGTTCTACCAGCTTTCGGTGGAGTAGCTAGGCAACGTGGTCATGGTATTGGATCTATCATATCAGGATTACTGCGAGGAGCTGTCCCCCTTTTGAGCACTATTGGTCGTAAAGTTGCTAAGACAGCTGGCACAGCACTACTCTCTACAGGTGCAGGAGTACTTTCAGATGTCATGGCTGGAAAACCACTCAAGAAGAGTGTAAACAAACATGTCAGAGGTCAAAGCCAAGCTCTATTGAAGAGAGCTCATTCTTCAGCTCAGAACTACATAAACAGAGTGTCTCAACCGACTCCAGCCAAACGCCGTGCGACAGTCCGACGTGCAGGACGTACTAAGCAGCAGACAGGCAAAGGGCGCAAGAAGAAGAAGCAGAGTCGTGCTAGCAATAAAGCACTACTGTTCTAATCATGAGTCTGTTACATCCTCATGGCCAGACATGTGCTGTAGGAGAGTTAGATCTCCATGCAGTAGGAGTGACTCAAAAAGACATTCTGAAAAGTCAGACAGTCACTAAGACAACTAACAATGCTTTGACTGACCACACTGACTCTTTCGACTTTACTTTTGAGCCAACTACTCTGTACACAGATTTGAGTGAAGCAGAGTTGTACTTGGAAATAGAAGTTGTAGATGCTGCTGGGACACGTCTAGCAGTAGGTGACGAAGCTGCACCTGTGAACAACATAGGCCACTCCCTCTTCTCTTCTGTTCAACTGTTGATCAACGGAGAGAAAGTGACAGGGAACAATGAAGACTATGCACTGAAATCGACATTGTTAGACTTAGTAGGAACTGAAGTGAACGACAAGACTACTCGGTTGAAGGGTCTACAGAAGTGGATGATGGACACAGCTGGCCACATGGAAGGACGAGTTGCTGCTAACACGGGTTTCGTTGCTCGCCGGAAAGAGTTCAGTGCAAGACGGACTCACGGAGTCATCATCAGACCCCACATCGACCTCCTCAAGCAGTGCAAGCTCTTCCCTTCACATTGTGAGTTCAAGTTCATATATGAACGTAGCTCTCCAGCTTTCTACATGATGCAAGCTGCAGACTTAGACTTCAAAGTGAAGATCACTAAAGCTGAGATGAGCGTGCGCCAAGTGACTGTGAGAGACGAAGTAGCTGAAGTCCACAATAAAACAGTGATGAACCCTCAGTTCGGGCCATTCAACTACACTCTGACGAGGTGTCGAGTCACTAAACACACTCTAGACGGAGGGTCACAAGAGTACAGTTGGACTCAACCCGACACAAGCCAGATCCCGACCCGTGTCCTACTAGCTTTAGTCAAAGAGACTGCAGCGTCAGGCACTAAAAGCGAGAACCCGTTCAACTTCCAGAACTACTCAGTGAGAGAAGTAGGTCTGAAGTATGATGACCATAAATATGAAGTGAAGACTGACTTTGCTGCAGGGAACTGTGTGAAAGCTTACAGGAACTTGTTCAGAGAGACAGGTCTACTAGCTGTAGGTCAAGATTGTGGTCTCAGTTTAGAACAGTTCCAATCAGGGTACACAGTCTTCGCTTTCGACCTGACTCCAGACAGGACTCCTGAATGCCCACGCATCAACTTAGTGAAGCAAGGGAAGTTGACTGTGTCTCTGAGGTTCAACGCCCCTACAAATCACGCCATCTCAGCTGTCATCTGTGCTTTCTACGACAACAACATCCAACTCACAGCTGACAGACTACCAGTCACAGACTACCACATGGCCTGAGAAGATGAAGACTTCACAACTGAACACTGTTCTTAGCCAACACCCTCACACTCGACGATACTTCCTAGGTACTTTCCCTAGTGATGAGTGCCCTGCTGAAGCAACACCTCTGACTTGCTTTGTCAGTAACACACACCCCCACACACAACCTGGACAACATTGGATAGCTTTCTATGTTCAGAGTGATGGAGTAGTGTACTATTTCGATCCTTATGGTTTACCCCCTATGAGTGTATATCACAGAGCGTTCTTGAAGAAATCGTCAGACAAGCGTGGGACGTTCAACAAGCAACAACTACAAAGTTTATACACTAAGACTTGTGGAGCTCATTGCATCAACTTCTTGATAGAAACATGTCGAACTCAAGACCCTCAACACACTCTACACAACCTTCTCCAACTGCCAACCAACCTGACCGATCGAATGGTCCAGCCATACATGAGTCTATACTAAAGTCTCTAGAGCAAGAAGCTGCAAGTACTAAACACAACTTACTTGCAGACAGCACTCAGAGAGAATTAGACGTGATCGACGGGTTGAAGAGTAACGCTGATGTCATGGATAAAATAATTGATATGATCAGTCAGCTCATGTACAGAGTGAGGCAACTAGAAGAAGTTCAAGACAAGGCAGAAATGGAGAAAACTAAAACTGGAGGAGGGTGTGGGTTGAACTGTGCCAATAACTCATTCACTTTGTAACTGCTTTGCTTTTTGCTTTGTGTGAAATAAAAAAAGAATGAAAAAAACAAATTGTGTCGTGTATCTGTGTATATACCAACGGTATTTATCGAATACTAAAGTTAGTATTCCATCTGCATGTGACGGTATTACTGAAATGTCATTGTTGACATTTGAAAGCCACGTGGTGTATAGCACGTGGTGTATAGCACGTGTATGTGTTTACAAAGTTAGTAGGTCATATTGACATATATTAACCAATCAGAAGCTTGTAAAGTATGTCATGACCTCTAATCTAGGTCAGTGACGTCACTTCCTGTCATATAGAAGCTTCTGATTGGCTCTTAAAGGTCACTTCCGTTCTGCAAGTGTCAACTGACCTACTTGCTACCGTTTCTTACGCGCTGAATATGCTCCTATATACTACTGCGATGACATACCCCTCGTCATCTAAGCTCTTAAGGAGCGGAGCGGCTGAAAAAGCGTCATGCGGACAGGTCGCTAGACAGCTGGAGTGCTGTTGGAAATGGGATTAAACTCCCTCTGTATAAAAGCTCTGATTTCTGTTGGAAAAAAACCATATCGCCTCTGACCACAGTAACGTCTACTACCACCACCGCCGCCACCACCGCCGCCGCCGCCGCCGCCACCGCCGCCGCCGCCGCCGCCGCCGCCAAGACGAGACGAGATGGCTCAAGCTATTCCACTTTCAAGCTTGCCTTCACCGCCTTGTCCACCTGAAAAAAAGTTAATGCGGCTTGACGACGTGAGACGCGCGAGGCAGACCGATGGGGAGAACAGAGAGGTAGGACAGCGGCGGTTAGCCT
This sequence comes from Harmothoe impar, assembly GCA_947462335.1. Classification (NCBI taxonomy): domain Eukaryota; kingdom Metazoa; phylum Annelida; class Polychaeta; order Phyllodocida; family Polynoidae; genus Harmothoe; species Harmothoe impar. The sequence goes on from OX381708.1 coordinate 79,670,326, forward strand.
ATAGCGACGCCTTGCTTCGTCAACTAGGTAAAGAGTTGAGCGGCTGTTGGAGAGAGTTGGGCAGTAGCTTAAAAGTTACCGCCGCCCGTATGGATGCTCTAGTAGAGCGCAGTGTCAAGACACCGGAGGAGCTGTGTACGGCGATGTTCCGAGTCTGGTGGGGTGAAACCCCGCATCGTCATAGATGGGGAGAGCTCGGTCGCGTCTTCACCCGCATTAGACGCGTGGAACTGTTGGCTCAGTGGATGTCCCTTCTCCACAGACAGGGGTTGGATTTCGAAAACCCCGACTCGCGCGCGATGCATAAGCACTTGGGCACCCTCGGCAGACGTCTAGGTAGCAGGTGGAAAGAGGTGGGGGACCATTTAAAATTGTCGCCTGAGAGGTTAGATAAGATCGCTGAAGAATGCGAATACGGAGGAAGTCCCGCTGAGTGGGCCTTCCGAGTGTTGAAAATGTGGCAAGATGAAGCTGACGGTGCCGGCGGTACACCTTTTGAACTCCTTCGAGTGTTGACTGAGGACATGGGAAAGTTTGACCTCGGCATCGCGATATTACTTGACTTAATCAAGCAAGAAACAACGAGAACGACGGACATGTGAATTGTTGTGTTTTATTTTCATACGTCTTCTTTATTAGTAAGTAAAAAAAAATATCATAACAATTAAGACGCGCGCCCTCTTAAAGTGTCACTTCCTCAAGTCGCAGCTGATCGCCTCATCGAGGCACGTGATAAACAAAAAAAAAATGAAGAGACACGCTTCTTCCTCTCGAGAGGAAGAAGCGTGTCTCTCGATTGAAATCTTTTTCTTTTCTTTTTTTCTTAAAAGAGACAAACGCCCCTTAGAGTGCCCCCCCCACCCCCCTAGAGTGCCCCCCTCCCCCCTCCCCCCCTCCCCCCCACCCACCCCATGCATCCTAAAAAGCGCCCCCCTCCCCATGCATCTTAAAGGGGCCCCCCTCCCCTTCCCTCCCCTCCCCTCCCCTCCCCTCCCCCCCCCCTTATACACTCTAAAGAACGCTTCTACCTAGTTCAATAAGTCACTTCCAGTCGCTCGTAAAACAATAAAAAATGAAAAGAAAACAAAACTTATATCGTAGTGTTTTTTATTAGTTTACCGAAAAAAATAAGAGACTCTCCTCCTCCTCCTCTCCTTCTCCTCCTCCTCCTCCTCCTCCTCCTCCTCCTCCTCCTCCAAAATAAAAGATATCACATTTTAAAGCGCGTGACCCCTTAAAGACGCTCATCTCTTCATTAAGTCGCGTGACGTCACTTCTTCTTCCGGTCACGTGATCAATCAGGTCACTTCCGGTCACGTGATCCTCAATGAGGTCACTCACTTCCGGTTGGCCATTAGGTCATGTGACGTCACTTCCGGTCACGTGACTCATCAGGTCACTTCCGGTCACGTGATCCTAAAGTAGGTCATATGACCTCACTTCCGGTCCCCTAAGTAGGTCATATGACGTCACTTCCGGTCCATAAGTAGGTCATATGACGTCACTTCCTGTCACGTGACCAAATGGCGGCCTCTGATTGGCTAACTAGGTCACGTGATGTCACCACTAATCCCCTAAGTAGGTCACTTCCGGTCACGTGACCAAATGGAGGCCTCTGATTGGCTGCAGGTCGATTGTTGTTGTTGTTATTTCTTTTATTTTCCTTGCATTACATAGGGCCAGGCCCTGTTTGTGCATTGCAATTCATGCGTATATCCTAATAGAGCTGATATTCATATTGGATATACAAAATTACCTTATGGGTGTTGTAAAACTTCAAAGTACATAATACTTCATAAGGATTCTTATAAAATTATTTTATATTATTATACTTTATCATTAGAATAGAATACGGACACGGTGTTTGCACAGGGTGACGGTAGGTCTTCTTCCAAGATGTGTATGGAAGAGGACATAATACACTTATATTACCTTGTTACCTTAGACAAAAAATTGTATACTTTAACTATATATAAAAGGCTGATCTTATTTGCCTTAAGGCTGATGTAATAGCCTTGTTTTGGAGATGTTATTCCAATTAAATGTGAACCGATGGTGTTGTTCACCTGAGAGCAATAATTCGAGAAAATTAAAACATATAATTACTAATGTGAATGAGGAGAATGGAGGGAGTGGGCGGAGTACCTATACCATAATAAAATAACCAGACTCAGTTTATTGTTTCTGGGGGGTGCAATATGTCCTTAAACCTTTTCTTATTCCACCTTTGGAATTTATCCTTTTCATCAATAGCCCTTGTGTCTTGTGTAAAGGAATTCCATAAGGTGGAAACCCTATACTCAAAACTTTTCCTATAATGGGGATTTTTTGGCCCTATAACCTTAACAAGCTTATTGTCATGTGCTCTGGTTCTAATGTTTCTCTTATCAACATTTGAATCAACTGAGGCAAAATTGAAAGCGGCTGTGTTTAGATGCATTTTCCGTCTATCCTCCAAACTATTTATATCACACTTCTTAAGACATGCTTCCACATGAAATTCGTCTTTATTATATGTAGTTTTCAAACCTCTATTAAAAGCATATTGTAAATTTTCCAAGGTATTTTTGGTTGAGACACAGTATAAAACATCTCCATAATCAATAGCTGGTAATATCATAGAGGTGAGGACTTTAGCACTTGTCTTTTCAGCCATTTTCTTTCTTACCCTTCTAAGCAGCCTGACCTTGTGATTAACATTTCTTGTGACTCCTTTTGTATGTGCCTTAAAATCTAGGGTGCTATCTATAGTAATGCCAAGATATCTGTATGTATGAGCCTTCGTTAAAGGGGCATTGTCAAGCTTTAAAGAGACCTTAGGCATGGTCTTAATATTGGCAAGTGTCCCAATTTGCATGACCTTGGTTTTTTTAGCATTTAATGACAACTTATTTGCTTTGCACCATGTATTTACCACACCCAAATCATAGTTTATAATATTTTCCACATTTGGAGACAGGTTATTATTGGGGTAGTAAAGTACAGTGTCGTCCGCATAGTGTTGACAAGACATTTCTTTTAAAGGAAAACCAAGGTCATTAATATAAATAATAAATAGAAGGGGGCCAAGAACTGATCCTTGGGGTACCCCACAGGGAATCTTGAGTGTATCAGATGTTATTCCATTAGCTTTGGTAGCTTGTGTTCTATTTGTAAGGTAATTTTCTATTAAATTTCTGGACGATTGCCTGAAGCCTATTTTTCCAAGTTTATTTATTAAAATTAAATGATTTATTGTGTCAAAAGCTTTCCGGAAGTCTAAAAAGATGGCAGTTGTGCCCATGTCTTTGTTTGAGGCTCTATAAATATTGTCAGTAAATTTGATTAAACTATTTAATGTTGAACGTCCAGGCCTAAATCCATCTTGATTTTCAGAAAGAATATTATTTTCTATTAAATGATTCATTATTTGTTTGTGTATAATTTTTTCTAGAATTTTGGAAGGGAGGGGTAGTATGGAGATTGGTCTAAGATTGTTCACATCTGAGGGGTTTCCACCTTTGGGCAAGGGAGTCACCGTGGCTATTTTCCATGAGTCTGGAAAAATGGATGTCCTTAAGGCTAGGTTAAAAATAAAAGTAATGTGTCTTGGCAAACCCAAGAAGGCAGCTTTAAGAACAGAGGTTTTTACCATAGGAATACCTGATGGTTTTTTAGCCTTAATTTTTTTCACAATTTTAATGACAGAGTCTTCATCTACTTCAGTAAATGTGAGAGCTGGCTCATATATGGGTGGTTGAAATGACCAAGGCTCATCCATGGTTCTAGCTAGATTTCTACCTATGTTAACAAAGTATTCATTTATATAATTTGCAGTGCTTTCTGGACTCACCGGTAAGTGTGTGTCATGGTGGATTAGATTGAAAGATATTGATCTTGGCTTGGGATTAATAATATTGTTTAATGATTTCCAATATTCTTTTGGATTATTGATATTGTCCTCTACTTGTTTCTTATGGTAATTTTCTTCTGCTTTCTTATTTTCTTGTTTCGAAAGATTTTGGTAAAAGTGTTTTATATTGTTATCATCTTGGGATTTAGTTTTTTTGAAACGTTTGATAGCATTATTCTTATCTTTAATTAGAGCTATTAGGGCAGGGTCCAACCAGGGTTTTTTTGTTTGGCTAAAATTAAACCGCTTAACTTTACAATTAATGTCCAGAATGGGATTTATCGCTGCAATAAATAATTCCCAGGCATCATTAGGATTGTCACAAACCCAAAAATTGTTCCAATCTAAATTTTTTAATTGGGTTAAGAAGTGATCCTCATTGTATAGCCTGTAGCTGCGTCCAATAAAACTTAGAGGAACTTTGTTACATGGTATATGTTTCCTTGTAACGAAAATTAATTCGTGATCACTGAGTCCACCTAAGGATTTAACCCCAGAGGCAGTCACATGTTCAGAGTTTGTGATAGCCAGATCAATAATGGAGTCTCTCTGGTCTCTATTGGGGTTATATCTAGTGACATCCTTAATTAATTGTCTTGCACCAAGACCTGCAATCATGTTAACAATTTTATCCTTATCTGGGTTGGAATGTAAATAGTCAATGTTAAAATCTCCCAACATAAATATTTCACAATATTTGTCAGAATCAATTAAATTAAAAGAATTCTTTATATGATCAAGTGCCTTGACTACATCACCTTTAGGAGGAAGGTATACATTTGCTATAACTATTCTTCTGAGTTGAACCCTAGAAATAACCGTCCATAGGATTTCAATGTCCTTATTGCTAATATTATATTGACTAAGTTCATTACTTGACGTAAGACCGTCCTTAATATATGTTAGTAGGCCACCATGGTTAATTTCTCCCGGGTCCCTCTGCTGTCTGTCTAGCCTATGAATAGAATACCCCTCGATGTGAACATGATTATCTGATACACTCTCATCCAGCCATGTTTCTGAAAAGGTAGCACAGTCAATATTGGAGTCAATCAAGTAATCACTAAGGGTACCAATGTCATTATATATACTGCGAGCATTAAAATGTGTAAAATGAAGGCCTTTTTCCCCATTTAGGCCTATATCATACGCCATAATAAGGCATAGTAATAAACAGTACTTAACTATAGTCCCGTTCCGATACATACTATACTACTAGGGAATCTACTGTACTCTTATACTACAACTTGGAAGTAAAACGTTTTAGAACGTTATGGCAGTAGGGACTCTTCTGTACTCTTATACTACAACTTGGAAGTAAAACGTTTTAAAACGTTATGGCAGTAGGGAATCTACTGTACTCTTATATTACAGCTTGGAAGTAAACCGTTTTAGAACGTTATGGCAGTAAGAAATCTACTGTACTCTTATACTACAACTTGGAAGTAAAACGTTTTAGAACGTCATGGCAGTAGGGGGATCTCCGTCCCGCCGACCTCCGTCCTGCCGACCTCCGTCCTGCCGACCTCCGTCCTGCCGACCTCCGTCCTGCCGACCTCCGTCCTGCCGACCTCCGTCCTGCCGACCTCCGTCCTGCCGACCTCCGTCCTGCCGACCTCCGTCCTGCCGACCTCCGTCCTGCCGACCTCCGTCCTGCCGACCTCCGTCCTGCCGACCTCCGTCCTGCCGACCTCCGTCCTGCCGACCTGCGTCCCACGACCTGCGTCCCACGACCTCCGTCCTGGTGACCTCCTTCCTGCCGACCTCCTTCCTGCCGATCTCCGTTCTCTCAAGCTCCGCTCTGATGATCTCCGTTCTCTCGAGTTCAGTTCTCTCGAGTTCCGCTTTGATGATCTCCATAGGTACCAATAGAATCCAATAGATACCAATAGAATCCCCTTTATTTAAATCAGGTACCCGTTGAATGCTATCAATAGCTATAAGAACAATAAGAATCTATTGGTATGTATTGTAACATATTGCTCCATATTCGATTCTATTGGTACTAATGGGCTTCTATTAGTATGTACAGAATTCTATTGGTACCTATTAGGTTCAAATGGTACCTCCATTCTGCAGACGATCTCCGTTCTGACGATCTCCATTCTGACAATCACCATTCTGACAATCACCATTCAGACAATCTCAGTTCTGAGTATCTTTGTTCTGACGATCTCCATAGCTTCCAATAGAATCCCGTTGGATCATGACCCTTTGGGTTTGGATTCTATAACTTCAGGATTCTCCTGGTATACCGTAAAACCTCACAACTAGACCATCATTAAGCATTTTATTTAGTACCATGTGATGTTATCTTGTACCATGTGACATTATTTAGTACCATGTACCGTTATCTAGTACCATGTGACGTTATCTAGTACCATGTGACGTTATCTAGTACCATGTGACGTTATCTGGTACCATGTGACGTTATCTAGCACCATGTGATGTTATCTTTTACCATGTGATGTTATCTAGAACCATGTGAAGTTATCTTTTACAGGTGACATTATCTTGTACCCAGACATGTGACATGGGTGTAGGGATGTCATTGATACACCCAGAATAGATACATTGACATTTTCTGAGTTCTGATAAACAAATTGACAAAGTCTTCATTTCGATACACTATTTGTATATTGTGACATAATCTAGCACCATGTGACGTCATCTAGCACCATGTGACATCATCTGGTACCATGTGATGCTATCTTGTACCACATGACGTTATCTAGAACCATGTGATGTTATCTAGCACCATGTGATGTTATCTAGCACCATGTGACATTATCTAGTACCATGTGACGTTATCTAGTATTATGATGTGATGTTATCTAGTACCATATGACGTTATCTAGTACCATGGGACGTTATCTAGTACCATATGACGTTATCTAGTACCATGTGACATTATCTAGTACCATGTGACATTATCTAGTACCATGTTACGTTATCTTGTACCATGTTACGTTATCTTGTACCATGTGACGTTATTTTGTACCATGTGACGTTATCTTAAACCATGTGACATTATCTTAATCCACGTTCTGCCGACCTCCGTCCTGCCGACCTCCGTCCTGCCGACCTCCGTCCTGCCGACCTCCGTCCTGCCGACCTCCGTCCTGCCGACCTCCGTCCTGCCGACCTCCGTCCTGCCGACCTCCGTCCTGCCGACCTCCGTTCTCTCAAGCTCTGCTCTGATGATCTCCGTTCTCTTGAGTTCCATTCTCACGAGTTCCGCTTTGATGATCTCCATAGGTACCAATAGAATCCAATAGATACCAATAGAATCCCCTTTATTTAAATCAGGTACCCGTTGAATGCTATCAATAGCTATTAGTACCATAAGAATCTATTGGTATGTATTGTAACATATTGCTACATATTCGATTCTATTGGTACTGTGGCGATTTGCCGTCAGATGGCGCCACCAGCATGCAGTACCACCACCTGGTGTTAAAATCTGTAAGCTCCCGATTTTCGAGTGTAAACAAGGCCCATTTTGCCGATTTTAAAGGCCTTCTACTATGCCTAAGGTCCTATAAACTTCAGGGAATGTGGAAGGGGCCTATACTGAGGCTAATCTCAAATATTGGAACTTTCTGAGCACTCTAACCCTTTGTTTTTGACCTGTTATCCGGGCTAGGCTACATTTCTTAGGATTGTTTGTATGACAAATCATAACATCACTAGCACTGGTACTAGTTTTCTTCAAATCACACTTTACATGCACTTGCATCTTTACATCTTATTACCTACTCTTATAGAGCCCACATTCATACATCTTATCATATAAGATTCACTGTGCAAACTTTATTATAAACTAGTGTATTTTGGGCCAGTTTGGGAGTGAGTCTTTTCAATAGAAATCACTAGAATCCACATGCTTTGGCCATGCTTGCCAGTCCCAGTGATAGTGCTTGATTTTAGCCTTTAGAGCACAGATTTGGCCCATTCAACATTTATTTTCCCCGTTTTTGAGACCATAGATTCTAATGCAACAACTTATTTTATCATAAATTTAGCCATTTTGTGTATTGCAATTGCAATATAGCCTCCAATCCCCCTCAGCCAATCAGGGCCCAGCTCCTCTCTGGGCCCTCCTATATAAGCCAGCTGAGGAGCAACTCAGGCAGACCTGTTCAGGCTCTCACCCCACCAGGACCTTGGCCATCAGACTACCAGCCCAGCAGTACTTCCAGGACTCCAGACTTGGCCATCAGACTACCAGCCCAGCAGTACCTCCAGGACCCTGGACATGATGGCATCTCTACACACCCTGGCTTCCACTGGTTGGACTTGATGGCACCACTTCACCTCCTGGTCTCCACCTGTTGGACCGATTTGCCTCTGGACACAGTCTCTTTTGTAGAGATCTGGACTCAGACATGTAAATCTTGCCCTTCAGACTTCAAACTGATTTGCCTATGGACACAGTCTCTTTTGTAGAGATCTGGACTCAGACATGTAAATCTTCCCTTCAGATGTCCGACCGATTTGCCTCTGGACACAGTCTCTTTTGTAGAGATCTGGACTCAGACATGTAAATCTTCCCCTCAGAGTTCCGACCGATTTGCCTCTGAACACAGTCTCTTTTGTAGAGATCTGGACTCAGACATGTAAATCTTGCCCTTCAGACTTCAGACCGATTTGCCTCTGGACACAGTCTCTTTTGTAGAGATCTGGACTCAGACATGTAAATCCACCTCTTTTAGATTGATGCTTGGTGACCTGATTAGTCTCGGAGACTACCCCATGGCCGACGTTCCCCTGTTGGCCGATGCTGGATGGCCTGACCGGTGTCCGAGACAGACTGTGGCTGACGACTACCTTTAAGACTACAGTGCTGATGTTCGGTGGCCTCTCCAGGTTTACATTTATAGCCTACCCAAGCGGCTATTTCTCCACTAAATTCACATACCCTACCTGAGCGGCTATTTTCATTAAGCGTTACATATAGCCTACCCAAGCGGCTATGCTGATTTAAACAGATAACTATATTTTGGTATAGACCTATTAGATCTACTTATATATTTTTGTGTGAACTATGACGTTTTACTACCAGCAATAAAGAGTATTGAACTGTAAGTCTATTTGTTGTCATCTGTCCTTAACTCAGTGTTAACACCATCCTAGCGGTCCGAACAGTAACCTATTTTCGAGCGAGAACACAACGAGAAGTCGCGATTACCGCTACATTTATGGTGCCGTGACCAGGATGGTTAAGTCACACTGATTGAGGACATTTGAGTAACATTTAGTAGTTCAATTTCTTTTGGGGATAAAGGTTTCAGTTTGGTCTGAGTTAGTAAGTACAGACACACTTTTCCAAAGACAGATTACACAGCAGTCATGGATTTCCTGAGAAAGAGTCTCACTGCTTTTAAGAGCCTTTTTATACCCTATTTTAACTCATCTGAGACACAGCAGAACACTTCTCCTCTATCTTTGTCTAAGCCTATTGGTGAAGACAATGTTAGAGTGACCTCCAGCATCGCGTACAACCCAAGTACTCCTACCACTGTGAACAAGATGGGCCCGAGACCGAGGTCTGGACAGCTTTCCCGAAGGAAAGATAAGCCCCCGCAGAAGAAGGCCAAGGACCCGGTACACTGCCATTGCAACTCCGAGCTGGCTGTTTTGTTACGTCACTTCCTCCACCTTGCTGTAAGTGCTCGTCCGGATAACTCTGAGTGTGCTCATTCGCCTAGGCGTGACCCTGGGAAACCGCATCGGCGGAAATCGAGAGTCAAGTGTTTTGTGTGCCAAGAGTATGGACACTACGCTAATGAGTGCACAGAGAGAAGAATAGCAAGCCATGATGACTCTGCGGAGATGATGACACTTGATTCAGATGACTGGGCGACCCTGTGCCAGCCGACCTGCCTCTGAACTCTTAGGATGTTGGGTCAGCCCACAAGATGACGACAACTTTGGTTATGTCCTTTGAATGGTGTGATACCCATTCACCAATCAAGGGACGTGCCACCCTTCTTCACACCGATGCAACATTGCAAATGATACCGGAGGTGGTGCCATACGGAATGCGGGACAGAGAGGAGACGGTTATCCCCTGTGCCAACAGGTCTCTAGGACATTGATGGTGCGATCACCATGGAATGGACGAAAACACTCTGGCTGGCATCCTCCCTGTTACACACTTCTGGTACTTACTCCATGAATGACCCTTTATGTTTAGTACCTTGAGATGGTTAATTTGGAAGACAACACAGACAATATGGATGGATTCGAGATGACATTTTGGAAACTGAGACTGAAAACCGGCCAACACTATTTGGACACCTATCCAGAATAAACCTAGTGAAATGTGTGGCAGAGGAGAGAAATCATCAGGTCATTGGTTTTGGCATTGTGTGCTGTCGCCAGACTTGAATAAGAGAGTAGAGTCAGTGACAGTAGCACATGTCACACACAGGCTGTCAGGGGATTACCCAGTAGGGCAGTGCTGTGTGTCACCTTTTTGCAAAAGAGAGTAGCTCAGAAAGCTGGAGTTCTGACATTGTGGGCTGTCGGGTAGAGCATTCCCAGTATGGCAGTGCTGCATGTCACTCTTTATGCAGGAAGGTGGGGACCTCTAAGACGGTGTTTCTGATGTTGTGGAACATCTGAGATGGACTACAAGTCACGTGCAGACTGCCAGGCCTGCGTGGATAACAGTATGCATGTCACCTTCTGCAACACCTTTCACACCCTAGTTCAGAGTAGTAGAACATTGTGGCCGAAGGAAGTCGTGGACTCAAAATCAAGTTGGGGAAGTTCATCCTACTGAAACCAACATTTTCGAGCTTTTTCATAGAGATCTATTTTGTCAGGTTCTGACAAAGAGCTTTTTCAAAGTGATCTATTTTTGTCAGTGTTTCAAAAAGCTTTTTCATAGAGGTCTATTTTGTCAGAGTCTTCCAGAGAGGTTTTACAAAGAGATTTATTTTTGTCAGTGTTTCAAAGAGCTTTTTCATAGACTTATTTTTGTCAGAATCTTTCCAAGAGCTTTTTATAGAGATTTGCTTTGACAGATTCTTTCTAAGAGTTTTATTTTTTTCTTTCTTATATAGATTTTTGTTTTATGTTTCATGAGGTTATTCTTAAAATTTGGGGCCACAGATGCGGGGTCGCATCTTTTCAAGAAGGGGTCGGTGTGGCGATTTGCCGTCAGATGGCGCCACCAGCATGCAGTACCACCACCTGGTGTTAAAATCTGTAAGCTCCCGATTTTCGAGTGTAAACAAGGCCCATTTTGCCGATTTTAAAGGCCTTCTACTATGCCTAAGGTCCTATAAACTTCAGGGAATGTGGAAGGGGCCTATACTGAGGCTAATCTCAAATATTGGAACTTTCTGAGCACTCTAACCCTTTGTTTTTGACCTGTTATCCGGGCTAGGCTACATTTCTTAGGATTGTTTGTATGACAAATCATAACATCACTAGCACTGGTACTAGTTTTCTTCAAATCACACTTTACATGCACTTGCATCTTTACATCTTATTACCTACTCTTATAGAGCCCACATTCATACATCTTATCATATAAGATTCACTGTGCAAACTTTATTATAAACTAGTGTATTTTGGGCCAGTTTGGGAGTGAGTCTTTTCAATAGAAATCACTAGAATCCACATGCTTTGGCCATGCTTGCCAGTCCCAGTGATAGTGCTTGATTTTAGCCTTTAGAGCACAGATTTGGCCCATTCAACATTTATTTTCCCCGTTTTTGAGACCATAGATTCTAATGCAACAACTTATTTTATCATAAATTTAGCCATTTTGTGTATTGCAATTGCAATATAGCCTCCAATCCCCCTCAGCCAATCAGGGCCCAGCTCCTCCCTGGGCCCTCCTATATAAGCCAGCTGAGGAGCAACTCAGGCAGACCTGTTCAGGCTCTCACCCCACCAGGACCTTGGCCATCAGACTACCAGCCCAGCAGTACTTCCAGGACTCCAGACTTGGCCATCAGACTACCAGCCCAGCAGTACCTCCAGGACCCTGGACATGATGGCATCTCTACACACCCTGGCTTCCACTGGTTGGACTTGATGGCACCACTTCACCTCCTGGTCTCCACCTGTTGGACCGATTTGCCTCTGGACACAGTCTCTTTTGTAGAGATCTGGACTCAGACATGTAAATCTTGCCCTTCAGACTTCAAACTGATTTGCCTCTGGACACAGTCTCTTTTGTAGAGATCTGGACTCAGACATGTAAATCTTCCCTTCAGATGTCCGACCGATTTGCCTCTGGACACAGTCTCTTTTGTAGAGATCTGGACTCAGACATGTAAATCTTCCCCTCAGAGTTCCGACCGATTTGCCTCTGAACACAGTCTCTTTTGTAGAGATCTGGACTCAGACATGTAAATCTTGCCCTTCAGACTTCAGACCGATTTGCCTCTGGACACAGTCTCTTTTGTAGAGATCTGGACTCAGACATGTAAATCCACCTCTTTTAGATTGATGCTTGGTGACCTGATTAGTCTCGGAGACTACCCCATGGCCGACGTTCCCCTGTTGGCCGATGCTGGATGGCCTGACCGGTGTCCGAGACAGACTGTGGCTGACGACTACCTTTAAGACTACAGTGCTGATGTTCGGTGGCCTCTCCAGGTTTACATTTATAGCCTACCCAAGCGGCTATTTCTCCACTAAATTCACATACCCTACCTGAGCGGCTATTTTCATTAAGCGTTACATATAGCCTACCCAAGCGGCTATGCTGATTTAAACAGATAACTATATTTTGGTATAGACCTATTAGATCTACTTATATATTTTTGTGTGAACTATGACGTTTTACTACCAGCAATAAAGAGTATTGAACTGTAAGTCTATTTGTTGTCATCTGTCCTTAACTCAGTGTTAACACCATCCTAGCGGTCCGAACAGTAACCTATTTTCGAGCGAGAACACAACGAGAAGTCGCGATTACCGCTACAGTACTAATGGGCTTCTATTAGTATGTACAGAATTCTATTGGTTCCTATTAGGTTCAAATGGTACCTCCATTCTGCAGACGATCTCCGTTTTGACGATCTCCATTCTGACAATCACCATTCAGACAATCTCAGTTCTGAGTATCTTTGTTTTGACAATCTCCATAGCTTCCAATAGAATCCCATTGGATCTTGACCCTTTGGGTTTGGATTCTATAACTTCAGGATTCTCCTGGTATACCGTAAAACCTCACAACTAGATCATCATTAAGCATTTTATTTAGTATCATGTGATGTCATCTAGTACCATAATTATGATGTTTTCTAGTACCATGTGATGTTATCTTGTACCATGTGATATTATTTAGTACCATGTACCGTTATCTAGTACCATGTGACGTTATCTAGTACCATGTGACGTTATCTAGTACCATGTGACGTTATCTAGTACCATGTGACGTTATCTAGTACTATGTGACATGATCTTGTACCATGTGACGTTATCTGGTACCATGTGACGTTATCTAGCACCATGTGATGTTATCTTTTACCATGTGATGTTATCTAGAACCATGTGAAGTTATCTTGTACAGGTGACATTAACTTGTACCCAGACATGTGACATGGGTGTAGGGATATCATTGATACACCCAGAATCGATACATTGACATTTTCTGAATTCTTATAAACAAATTGACAAAGTCTTCATATCGATACACTATTTGTATATTGTGACATAATCTAGCACCATGTGACGTCATCTAGCACCATGTGACATTATCTAGCACCATGTGATGCTATCTTGTATCACATGACGTTATCTAGAACCATGTGACGTTATTTTGTACCATGTGACGTTATCTAGTACCACATCAGTACGTTCTGGGGATCCAAGGACAGAAAGCACTGGCGTTTTGAGGGCCATTTTTACACCCCACATCAATACGTTCTGGGGGTCCCAGGACATGTATGACAACATGACAAACACATGTATGACAGCATGAGGGGCACATGTATCTCAGCATGTTTTATAACAGAAGTGCCAAAACGTTCCAAAACGTTTTATCTTTGGAACCACTCTGCCATAGTGGAGCCATGTGTATTTTGGAATCCATATCCGACCAGATATTGTACATCTACTATGTTTCATAACAGAAGTGCCAAAACGTTCCAAAACGTTTTATCTTTGAAACCACTCTGCCATAGTGGAGCCATGTGTATTTTGGAATCCATATCAGACCAGATATTGTACATCTATTATGTTTCATAACAGAAGTTCCAAAACGTTCCAAAACGTTTTATCTTTGCAACCACTCTGCCATAGTGGACCCATGTGTATTTGGAACCCATAACAGACCTGTCAGGTAATGGAACTAGATCTACCACAGTGTGCCCATGTGTAATAGGGCTTGACCTCCCCAAAAAAATATGTATTTGTTATAGAAATGCCAGAACGTTTTAATGAGTTTTGCTTTTGGGGCTAGACCTACCAGAGTAGGACAATGTGTATTGAGCATCACAATTTACATTAAATAAAGATGAAAATCAGTCCTTGAATACACATCATTACGTTCTGGTAGCCAAAAACTTGAAAAATCCATTACACATATTACGTTCTGGCAGCCCTATTACAGAAAGCACTGGCGTTTTGAGGGCCACTTTTACACCCCACATCAGTACGTTCTGGGGGCCCAATGACATAAAGCACTGGCGTTTTGAGGGCCATTTTTACACCCCACATCAGTACGTTCTGGGGGTCCCAGTACAGAAAGCACTGGCGCTCCTAAGGATATATGAGGAGGGGCATCTGAGATAAGCAAACTGTAACCAGAATTCATAGCTGAACATGGGTGTCTTAGTAACTTCGGACATAGGTATTTTATACAATCCACATGGTACATTCTTGAAACCATCACACCCAATGTCTCATATTGAACTTCACTTAATGTTGGATGCAGTGCAAGCAAGCTTAAAAGACATGTGCAAGGTAGATAGGTAAAACTGCCTTGGCAGGAAATCACCCATATATTTCTGATCAGAACCCCAGTGTCCTGCTCTGAGGCCTCTATCACTTAGATCTATATCAATAAAACTCTAAATTTGAAGTGGCCACTGTTAGTCATTATGCCTGTAACAGGTTTACATAAAGAGACTCAACAACTCGATCTGAGTAACAGTGTAAACTCAGTGACGAAAACCTGGTTTTGAGAGTGTTTCTTTATGCAATATCAATTTCGTAAATCCTCAAGTCCTCATTCATTAATACTGTGTAGTGGAATGATGACGATGTAGTGGATTGTGATGGCTGACAGACCTGCCAGAAACAAGAAGTGTCTGTAGCTGATTTGATGACAGTATATAGGGTTTCAGGCGCTGCAATGAGGTAAAGGGTTGTCAGGCAGCTATTTATCTTTAAATGAATGGTAATATTCAGCCTACTGGCAGCAAAATAATAAATGTTCTGATGACAGAAGATTTTAATGCTAATGTACCTGAAATGAAGATCCTGGAACTCAATTAGCACCACTCACATGCTTCTATGAGCCTTACTTATTACTCTTTTCCTATACTCTCACACAACGCAATTGACCCCTTATTTAAGGCCCAAAGACCCCGGAGGGGCCCTGGTGGTGAGCTTGCGAACTACCAGGTTGAGGCATTATATTGTTTTCATTTGACAGGAAGTCAGTACGGGTGCCGCCATTTTGTTTTAAGGGGTGCCGCCATTTTGTTTTAAGGTGTCACAACACAAATTTATACATATAATGATAAAATTAATATTAATCAACCTTCGATCCTGAGGTTGATCATATGCATACCTACCCCCCTAACATGGACCCAAGAAATTCAATGGTTCTATTGGTTTGTTGCTAAGACAGCTGGTTGCCTAGCAACAGCTATTCTAATTGTTAATCTGCCTAGCAACACCCATTTCCATGCTCCTGAGGTTGATTATGATCCTACCTACCCCCCCTAACATGGACCTGAGGAATTCAATGGTTCTATTGGTCTGTTGCTAATACAGCTGGTTGCCTAGCAACAGCTATTCTAATTGTTTATCTGCCTAGCAATGCACATTTCGATGCTCCTGAGGTTGATTATAATTGTACCTACCTCCCCTAACATGGACCCAAGGAATTCAATGGTTCTATTATTTTGTTGCTAAGACAGCTGGTTGCCTAGCAACAGCTATTCTAATTGTTTATCTGCCTCGCAACACCCATTTCCATGCTCCTGAGGTTGATTATAATCCTACCTACCCCCCCTAACATGGACCCGAGAAATTCAATGGTTCTATTGGTTTGTTGCTAAGACGGCCGGTTGTCTAGCAACAGCTATTCTAATTGTTTATCTACCTAGCAACGCACATTTCGATGCTCCTGAGGTTGATTATAATTGTACCTACCCCCCTAACATGGACCCAAGGAATTCAATGGTTCTATTATTTTGTTGCTAAGACAGCAAGTTGCCTAGCAACAGCTATTCTAATTGTCTATCTGCCTAGCAACACCCATTTCCATGCTCCTGAGGTTGATTATAATCGTACCTACACCCCCTAGCATGGACCAAAGGAATTCAATGGTTCTTTTAGTGCTGCTGCACTGGTGGCCACCAAGTGGCTGTATATTACACTATATCCCTGTAATGGTATGTTTTCCCCTGTTGTGTCACATCCGTCAGTTATATCATCCTCCCGCCCTGTTTATATGGTGTCTTGAATGGGTCCCCTACAAATATACAAACCATGTAGACATTATGTTCCTTCAAATGCAAGAATTGCGGTTGTTGCCGCGTATAAAAATGCCTGAGGCATTTTTTTTATGCGGCGGCAACCGCAATTCTTGTTTACTGTTTATTTTAACCCTGCCAGGCCCATATAACCCTTTTGTTAAGGGGCTGTTCACTGGGAGGGGGGCTGAAATGAGTTGTAGTTCCTGGGAGTTTGAATAGTAACATGGGGACAAGGAGACATAGAGATACATTACACTAGAGCAATCCAAATATACACCTATCAGAAAGGACTGTTTTCTCATATCTGCAGATGCCTAGCTGTCCGCTGCATTAATCAACTCTGTAATTACTTAGGTACCACTCAACTGTCAGCCTGCATATAGTGGGAGACAGTAAAATGGCCCCTATTGGTGACAGACCAATCACCAAGTATGGCTTTAGAGAAGACACAGAAACTCCCTTTAGGGGACATCTGGTTTTAGGACTTATAAATGTTCTTTGAAGTTTGGTTCATAAGCAACATTTTTTTTGTGTATTTAATGGCTTACTTATTTTTCGGTTTAAAGGAAGAAAAACTTTACAGTTTACTCATTATAACCGCCTGACAATGACTCAACTGATGACATTGTCTGCATTTCACTTTACCTACACATGCAGGAATAGACTATCATTCAAAGACACCACAATCGCCACCATTTTAGCTCCACATTTTGCACACAGCACAATACAATCACTGTATCCCTTTCTATGCCTTTATCGATCATACAGCCCAGAACTATACTGCTGTCTACCAGTGAGCACTTGCAGCTATGCACAGTCCCATTGCTTTTGTTCTCCTCTGGTTCTATAATTTAGCACATACATAACCCTTTACCATTCAATAGCCACTGATCCCACCTATATCTAGATGACAACACATCAGACTATTCTGTTTTAACTTGCTGTGCAGCTTTAAGTTTTCTTATCCTCTTGTAATATTAAAGGATAGTTAGTATTCATCCATCATACAATGCCTGCATCATATTGCAATGGTCTATAGTATCTGTTCACCTTTCTTACTTTTACATTTAACTTCATACCATGATGCAGCTCTCTGCAGATTCCCTCTGAAGCTGCTCTGGCTACCCAGTCTATACCGGGTGTTATTGCTGAAGCATGGTTTTTCCACAATAAGTGACCTCTTCTCTTGACCTGTCAACACGTAGGCCCCTGCTGAAAAGCAATATGTACTCTGTGTAATACGAGGTGTTTTTCATACCCTTATACAGCCTTTAATATTATTTTTGAGTCAGTCTTAACACATCCAAGTGCCTAATGCTTGAGGTGAACGTTCAGTCAATGGCACTTATAGAGTCGGGTGTATGGTTAATGTCAGGTATTGGGGAACTTAGTTTACGTGGTAAACTTTACATTGTTCTCTGTACGATTGGGTCAATTTCTATCACCACACACATGTTTGATGATACTTACAGATGTCATTCTATACCACTTAGCACACACTGATGAATCAGTGGAAGTGTGTTTAGAGTGAGGCTTTATACCTGGTATTGAAAAAGAATACGTAGATAACTTAGTGTTGATAGACTGTTCGATTATTGTTAAGGCACACAAGATGTGTTGTTGCTCAGCATGTCAGCTGACTCTCATCTACAAACATAGGTCATGTTTGTTGTCATCAATATAACCAGGTTGAAGCACCATTGACTGAACCAATCCATATTCTACTAGACCGTTGCATGTGATATGCAGACTGAAACTGATGCTTCTCAGACTTTGTATAAAAGGCTTACTCCAAATGTGAGAACATTAATGTTTGATGAAAGAACTTTCCTTTCAATCCAGTTGAAAGCTGAAATACTTTAGACTATGGCTGTAATGGAAAGTCACTAAAGAACAGACTGTAGTAAATTCCAAAACTTCTAGCACAGCTAGATGCAATTGCATTTTGAGAGCAGTTTGAATGTCACTAATGGCCAAAATTATAGGTGAAGTAGATTTGAACTTAAAACAAATCAGGTTAATATGATGTTTTATATACTACGACTAAAGCAATATCAGTCATGCAATATGCACTCTTAAAATGTATCTGTAGGCATTTAGTTATACAGTCAATGACTGACAGCTGGTTCTGAGTCAGATCAGGCCAGAATCAGGTCAGAAAATATTGTGCTTTCTCCTCTTTTCTAGTCTCTTGTGTTATTTTGGCAGCTCGTTCTATATTCTCCGTCCTGTTGCCCCCCGGTTGGCTGATACATATCAAACAACATATTGTAACAGCACCCTGGCACATGGCCTCTACTGCATTAACAGTTATGATACTTGTCATTTAGTATGAGTGGCACCTTAAACCTGTATTAGCTTTCCCACAACATGTTCATACAGCGGCCAGCCTCTTGTTTCATGTCTGCTGCAGATAGATGTCTTCTTACCAGAGACTTTTGTCCAAGTGTATTGGTCCGCCTCTAGAGGGAAAACCCCATATGACTAAAAGCTTCATGTGTTGAGTTGATACAGACAGGCCTTCCTGGAAGTCACAGAATATGCTGACAATTGAAGGTCTGATATACAGAAAGAAGGCTGATCACCTTAACCAACAAGACAATGGGAGTTATCAAGTATCTGACATTCCAAAACCCGAATATACAAGAACAATCCTTTCATGCTGTGTTCTTCTAGGTAGTGGTCTTTAGTAGTCACTAAGACACAGAAACCACTTATCCAACTTTCATTCAGTATCCTAATAAATCCTACTCAGGGACTGGATTGTACAACACTAGCATTGGCTGCTGTTACAGGGGTGTACCAGCTGTGAGGTTAGATGCAATGAGTGGGAGAGAGTAGGCTGGATTAAGACCAAATCAAGCAGAGGTTATTCTTTAACCTTCACACCTCAGGCATCACTAACTGACTTTCCCATTTCGACTCTAAATGGGTCTTTCAGAATAATCTCATTGAGAATGGTCCTATTAAGTGCCTTCAAAGGTCTCCTATTGAAATACATTTGGGTGAAGTTGAACTTATTTAACATTAGTATACAGCTCGTTCTATATTCTCTGTCCTGTTGCCTGCCGGTTGGCTGATAGATATCAAACAACATATTGTAACAGCACCCCGCCACATTGCCTCTACTGCATTAACAGTTCTGATACTGGTCATTTAGTATGAGTGTCACCTTAAACCTGTATTAGCTTTCCCACAACATGTCCATACAGCGGTCAGCCTCTTGTTTCATGTCTGCTGCAGATAGATGTCTTATCGCTTTTGTCCAAGTCCAGAGGGAAAACAACATATTACTAAAAGCTTCATGTGTTGAGTTGATACAGACAGGCCTTCCTGGAAGTCACAGAATATGCTGACAATTGAAAGTCTGATATACAGAAAGAAGGCTGATCACCTTAACCAACAAGACAATGGGAGTTATCATGTATCTGACATTTCAAAACCCGAATATACAAAAACAATCCTTTTATGCTGTGTTCTTCCAGGTAGTGATATTTAGTAGTCACTAAGACACAGAAACCACTTATCCAACTTTCATTCAGTATCCTAGTAAATCCTACTCAGGGACTGGATTGTACAACACTAGCATTGGCTGCTGTTACAGGGGTGCACCAGCTGTGAGGTAAGATGTAATAATTGGGAGATGGTAGGCTTGATTAGGACCAAATCAAGCAGAGGTTATCCTTCAACCTTCACACCTCAGGCATGACTTACTGACTTTCACATTTTGATTCTAAATGGGTCTTTCAGAATAATCTGATTGAGATTGTTGTTTTTCTCAGAACAAGGAAATCCACACAATCACCACAGCCTGTTTAAACATGGGGATAGGAGGAGGCAGTGCTTTTATACTGCATTCTTTAAAACCAGATGCTCAAGGATACAATCCCCCAGTTGGAGATTTGATAATTACTGACAATTTAATTTGAATCCAGACGCACAAGTCTCTGGGTCCAAAAAAGTCACACAATAATTGTTTTAAAGTTTTTATTGCGAATACTACAAAATGTGGTAATTAAAATGAATTTCGTGCTTGGCAAAAATGAGCTGCAAATGTAGGTCTGGTAGCAGTATGGAATGTCAAAATATGTTATCCAAATCAACACACTGCTAGATCCATTACCTTTGGTCACACAATGGAAATGTTTTGAATAGTTGAAATAAGTAGGTTGATGAATGTTTTCATCAAGACGAAAATTGGCACCAGTAGAGATTCATTGTCATAGCTAGAAATTCTCCTGCTTTAAATAAGCTACAGACCCCACAACACCCCAACATTACTGACCCTGCAAATAATACCCACTCTGACCGCCCATCCTCTGTCCTTCTCATCTTCTTCTGTCCCTTTCTCTTTAGTTACTCCTTTCCTGTCCCCTGCTGAACACTCCTCCTGTCGTTCTGTCCCTCTCCTCCCTCAGACTTTCATTACCTCTCTTCCTTTTCTTTCCACCCCTCTGCTCTTTTCCTTTCCCTCTTACCTATATGATATCACCATCCTAATACGTGTAGTGGTATATCGGACAGGTGTCCTATCTGATGTGTGCTACAGCAAGATAATCTTGATATGCAGATGGTATGGACTATGTAAAGCTTCAGAATGGATGTGGCCAAGTATGCTACGTTTTTATCGACCTGGGAAAGTAAGGAGCCTCAGCAGGCAACAACCAGCCCCATGTACTCTAGTAAGTGCCCTCTGAAAAGCTGACATATGTCACCCGTTTTACGAAATGGGTCGAAAGTTGCACAATAAAAATGATATGCTATTGCGTTATTCACTTACATCTCATCACAAGCTTTTATTTGGTATATGACACGTAGTATATTGGCCAATTTTGACCCTTTGATGACATTTTGAATACTTTATGTTAAATTAAAAGAAAATTAATTAAAATGAGATAATCAGCATTTGAATTATATATAATCTATAATACTATACAATTTTGAATCCAATGTCCATCATTTGGGAATAATGGGAGTTGAAATCTGGTTTGTAACTTACTATTCCAGAAGATAACTATCTATATGTTAGAAAAATATCAAAAACTCATTTTCCACCCTATAGTACTTAAACAGTCCATATCTAGGCTCTTTAAAGTGTGACTTCTGACCCATTTCCTTAAAACGGGTCACATACGTTACTCGGGTGATGCTGACTGAGGTTACAGTGAAGGTCCAAGCACTTTGTGGTAAAGCGGTCAGATAAACATCTACACCAACAGGACTACCTTTTACATCATGACTAATGGATACCATGGGCGGCTATTTAGTTGCATTTTTCACCACCCAAGAGTCTAATGTTAAACTCAGCATGTAGACAGGATGTTTGAGACCTTCATGGTGGCACCCCTATGGTGCAAGCAGCAGAGTCAAGGGCAGTTTCATATACCAGTGGTCTGGCAGGCAACTGTTCCTGCAAGGACATTTGTGTTTTTAAGTCTGTTGCTTCATTTATCTGCCTGTGGTACATCTAGAGTACATTACATAACCATGCTAAACAATAACTCTAGATACTTGCATGGTTTAAATTATTGGCCTTCAGATGTTTCCCCGCCCTCTACACCTATCATGGTCTGATTGCAATGCTAAATGAAGGCTACAGTGATTGGATGTGTGGACTGACTGAATATTGATAGAAAACTAGTTGCAGTGCCATAAAGTGACTACAATGGTAATTCAATGGCTGCTCTAAATAGTTCTGAGTATACTCTGTAATAGCTTCAAGGGGAAATCAGTACTCACTATGAGAAGAGCTTAACACATCTAACAACTTGTGGTAGGAAATGTATTATAGATTGGAAGAAAGTTGTTGTGCAATAAAGTCATATTCTAAAGTGATTCCTTACTCAATTTGAATTCATTACAATCGGTCTAAAGCCAATCTATCAATCCACATGGAGGAGTACTCATTCAATATGTCTGTTGTTATCCCGTAAGCACAGAGACCTGATGGACCTATCTTAACTTAGGAACGCTATTCCTTATAATTTTGCACTTCTTTTGAATTATTACTGTTGGGGTCGTGAAAGCATGAAACAAACACAAGTTCCAATTCAGTTTGAATGCAACAGGTTTTATTCAGACAGTTATTCAAATCAGGAACAAGAATTACCATATGTGCAAAATATACAATCACAGCCTTTCAAGGCATCCATAATCTATGACTGGTTAACTTTGGGTTAACTCGAAGGATAAACACAGAGTCAAAGTTCAGCCAGGCTGATGCGAATAGCTCTTTCCCAGCATAGGCTGGTGCAGGGTCTATAACAGTGGCTGTGGGGGCCCTTAGGGTTGTGAAGGTTTAACAAAGTGGTGCATACTAGTTCTGAGCTCGTCCTGGCTCCTTCAAAGTTTCTATCACAACTGCTGGGTGGAGTAGACAATATGTCCACATAGGCTATGCTGTTAGATCTTTAGGTTGTCTCAGCACGGCAGTAGGGCACAGCCAGGTCGAAATGTGGTTATTTTATATAAATATCTCCCACTGCAGACCCTGCCGCAGTGCATAGAGATGGATATCCACAATCACCTGAAGCTCTACAGCTCCAACACAAAAGTGCCCATGTGTCTCTGAGTGTGGTCTGTACCATTCGGGCTATCAATGTACCGCACACTTGCATACATACTTCGCCCAGCGGGGTACGTCCCTCAGCAATGCGTAGGACGCCCGCAGAGCTACCCCCTGCTGGAGCGGCCCTCCAGGGTGCTTATTAGGCATGGCGTCCATACTCCTGTACAGCTTCCCTGGGTGGGCCTATTCTTGGTGGCCAGCCATGGCCAGTTATCCATGCCTCCGCCGATTCTGGTCTCTCACATGAACTCAGACTGGGCCCACACAGTATACATGCACTGGCCCATCCTTCTATTCCTTATTTAATGTGTATTCTATTTTTCACATTTTGCTGATATATACCAACATTCTATGTACTCAAATACCAAACATATCCACCTAGTAGCATTTCATTTCTATATTCTACCACAACCAATTCATGTACCTGGCCCAGCTCTTCATGGCTCTTATAACAATCACATGTCTGCTTTATCAATAAACATGCTTACATTATTATTGATACAATATTATTCACTGCTCATATTATTTCCTTCTGTCCCAACCTTTTCTGGTCACCCCAACAGCACAGTTATATACTCAGCCAAAGGGGCTGGGCTTCTGTAAAAGGGAGTGTGGTCAACTGAGTTTATGGATTTCTCACCACACATTATTGATATTTGGTTTACCTCAGTACTGTAGGTAGTGAAAGTTGATCCCCATGACAGAAATAAACTGAACTACGCCCTGTATACTCTACATTAGCTCTGCCATCACCAGTTTCATTATTTCCCCTACATATTGCCCTTTATAGTAACATCCACTGGCATGGGCTACATTAAGGTCGCTATATGTCATCATTATCTATTCCGATAGTTTCTTAATTCTATCTGCTCCCCTTGGTATGAGCCTTGTCCATAGCTGACATTCTTGCAGCTACTAAAGCACATGTACACATCAGTATGCAGCTCATATCCCAGCTCCATCACCTAATTATATTAATTATCCCTCCTGCTGAGTAAGGAGTGTATATACACAGTTTATTAATAAGATGACATTGGAGTGTGATGGTCTGTAGATACAGCACATAATTTATGTAAAGCAAGAACTGATATCATTGAATCCAGGGTGTAATCTAGAAGTAGAGCCTCCATACACTCTTTATACCTAGGCTTATATATTATGATCATTACCGTTATAAGCTGGTCAATGCTAATAGCCTATAATCTCATAGGCTCATCAATTGAATACCTCCAGCAGCTGGTATCCCTTAGCAATCCTGCCTTCATGTATGATGGATAAGCAGTCTTGACTGAATCAAAGGACACAATTGGTCATAAAAGTTATCACTGCAATGTCTCATTTGTAATATGTGGAGTGTCTGACTCATGACGTCAAGTTTACTGCTGCTTCCCTAGACTACTATCACTTGGTTAGAATTCACTATCTAGTACCCACAGAAGGTTACATGAGATATCAATATAAGTTGACTATTTAGGCTATATATATATAACTGTCTACTTCAGATTTTTTTTTTCAATAGTGAAACCATCGTAAATGGAAGGGAAGCATACATACATGTAGTATTTCAAAATAATTCTCAATGCAGCTACCAGCTACTTGTAGTAGACATAAAGGAACCTGGGAGAAGGCATAAATGCAGCACCTAGCCAGCCCCAGCTCAGGAGAAGCAAGGTGTTTAGCCAATTACTGTGGAATTGTCCGATGATTAGAAAACATGTTTCAAGTCCATACACCTGATGCCAACCACATATCTAGAGGCTAATTAGCTCACGGATCTAAATTCTGACAATTATAATCTGAGATTTTATGAATCCAAGGTCTATGTCCGAAAGACTCTGGTTCAGCTGGTTTATGATATATGGACCCTCATTGACAGAGCCCAAATGTTCTTGACACCTCCCAGCATGTGATTTACAAATGTGAAGCTGTGATAGGGGCCAAGAGGGTATTGCCTGCTGTGTGAATAATTGTAATTTCCTCCAACACAGTGCCTGACTTAGGGGTGTAACTTACACTGGGGGCATGCTGGTTAGAAGGTACCCTTATCTGTCTTTGGACATTAAGTAGTGATATGAAAACGATTAATGACTACCCTAAGCAGCGGTATCTATCCTTGTCACACACTGATTATTGGATTTATTCTAGTCTTAGATTCTATTAACCACAGGTGAATGTCCCGAACAAGTGTATATATAATAATTGTTAGGAAGACCAAGAAAGAATTCTGCTGTTAACTGCGTATACAGTTGATGTATACAAAAATTACCTTGACATATCTTACAACACTATTATGCCTATGACATACCTTTATTCAATGAGGGGGAGACCAGATCATCCTAATGGGTTGTCTGAGTGGGATGGATCCATTTACATAATTACTGTTTCACCGGAATAAGCTCTAGATAATCATAAGCCAACCCATATATGAGCCAGCTGTAGAACTCCATAAAGCAGAGTCAACTGATGGAGGACAGGGAATGGGCTGGCTACAGTCCTGTAGAAGACATAAATTCATCTTAAGTAATGGCACTTCTATGAAGGGAGGATGTTTTACACATGTAAGCACATACTGCTGTTCCAGTTTATATATTTGTACTGCTTGTTCCTATAGGTGCACCCATCTATTGCTACCCAAGTTCATCATCACTTTTTTTCACATTACTCTGAAGAAAACTGCCCTTTGCTTATCCTCCATTGCACACATTATTTTTACCCGAACTGTCTCAGCTGAGATTACCCCCATCTTTATAGTTTTCTATCTCATTACGACAGCTGAGACTACCCTGCAAAAGACATCTCAAGAACTTGTGCCATTCTCGTGTCATAACCTGAGAACATTATTGGAATTTTGATGGACATTTTCTTGTGGCATATTCCCTGTTATTTCTTGTAGTGAAACGCCAAAAATACAGGTCTCCATACTACTTGTGGAATTTCTGCTTATTTGCAATAGTAAAACTTGAAAAATACACATCACCATTGTGGATGTACCTTCACATTGAAGGAGGAACGTTCACTCGTCTCAAAATTCTCCCATGTCTATATTTTGTATACAACACAGTTAATATTCTTTCCTGGGTGTATCAGCTTATTAGTTGTAGCTCCTGTCTCAGCTAGCATACTGGTGAGTAGATTAACTAAATCACCCAGTCTCACTTTTGGAACAAAGCTGCTCTTACAGCCCAAGGGACAACTTCAAATTGAATTACATCCTGAGCCAAGTCAAGTTAGGATGTTGAAACCAGATGCAACCCTTAGAGTCACTAAGATAGCCCTTTGTGGGTGTCAAGTCACATTAACAGCCACTTTGTGGATATCGGGCCATGCATGAGTGGGCAATAGAGGGTCCCTATGTCAATACTTAATATTGGAGTGACCCAAGAATGAGACAAAGATAGCCGAAGTCTGGACTACACTATGTCTAGATCTGCTATTAACCCCATGAAATTACAGCACTTGACCATAACTTTGTAAATCATTCTCATCTATTCTTCCTTTGGCATTTGTTGTAAAACGCCTAGTGTGATGTGATTTATCATGTACCAAACAGAAAATGTTGAAACTCAACCGTAAAGACAATTGATTTATTACAGAAAGGTGAAATTATTATGACCATGACTCTGGGAAGATCTTTGGATGCTAAAATCAAAAAACTAAAAAAAAAAGATTGCTCGGCTAGATGAACCCAGAACAAAGTATATCCCTGTAAAAATGAGCTACAACAGCAGTTAGCTATAGAGGCCCATATGTCCTCTGATCCTTCATTGACCATCTTTAATGGGATCTAAAGGGGAAGGTTATTTAGTAATTTTATCAAGGTTATAAGAGCTTTGCATAATGTCCTGTTATAGAATGGTCAAACTGATGCTGCATCGCACTTAAGGCTCTCATTAATAAGTACACAGTATGTAAGAGGTGCCCTTGTTTTTGTGCTCTTGCTGTGTGAAGGCGGCTACATATACAGTACACCCCGCTGTATGCTCTTGTTAACACCCCTTCTAACAGGTTCCCTTGTCATTGGGATCTGAGAGCATTAACAAAGTAACTGTTGAACGCATTAGCAGCCATGGCTTCTTTTGTACACTGCATGTAATTTAGAACCTGTGCACTAGGATAGCAGTTTGTTATGCTAGATTTCTTTACATATTTTCTCTGTCATCCTTGGCCTGTAATTAGTATCAGGTCCTTTCTATATGTGGCTGTGTCTCACTAAATATGGCCAATGTGAATGTCTTTGACTGGGTGCCATCTTTGTCTGAGTGCCATCTTTGACTGACGGTTTTCTGATCGGGTGCATGTAGCAATCTTACAATGTCTCTGTATGCATTCAGTTATAAGGTCAATGGCTGAGAGGCGCTTCTATGTCGGATTAATCCAGAATCAGAAAACACTTCAATTTCTCTTTTCTTGTCTCTTGTGTTATTTTGACAGCTCCCTCTATACTCTCCATTCTGTTGCCTGACGGTTAGCTGATAGATATCAAACAACATATTGTAACAGCATCATGCCACAGGCGCTCTACTTCAATAACAGTTCTGATATTTGTCATTTAATAGGAGTGAGACTTCAAAACCATCACCTAAACATCAGGACACAAAACATTTAGTACCATCAAAACCTCCTTATTAATGTAACTCAATGTATGTCAATTGTATTAGCTTTACCTAAACCATGCCAGCTTCTTGTTTCATGTCTGCTGCAGCTCCTGCATATTTATGCCTTAATGACAGAAATGTAAATTCTTAAAGCATTCAAAGAATGTTACTTGAATGATTTAAAAAGCATTGGCATTGCGATCAAATAGAAATGACCGATCACCATGTCATTCATCCGGTTTCTTCTTACAACTGTCCCCCTTCCACCTTCCTTTGAGTTGAAAGTTCATTGACCTTGTCAAACAGAAAAACACTTTGCAGCTATTTGTTTTCACATGGGTCACTTTTATCCAACTGTATTAATCCAATCCTGGAGGAACACTATTTAACTAACAACTTTATTGGTAGTGTTCAACAGACAGGGAAGCTGGTATGTAGAAACTATTTGTACTGAAAACTGAAGCAAGTCAGTCCAGAGTCTGATATACTTGTTAAGATGGCTTAAGAAGGATAGTCCTAACTAAAAAGACAATGTGAGTGATCAGATATCTAATACTTTAAAAAGAGAAATATATAAGAGCTGTCAGATTAGGATGTAACTTTAAAGTCACTCATGGTTTTGTGTCACAGGACCACGTTGCTCTCTTTTTTCCCCCTCTGGTTCTCAGGCGATGTCTGTTCCTCTTTTCCTGTCTCAGGAGAGTTCTGATCCTTTCATTCTTCCATCCTGTCACAGGATGTATCAGCTGCAGAGGGAAATAATGTGTGCTCATTCCTGAAACTCTGATCATCTGCATGTCAAAGATAAGGTTGATACAGTTTCTCATCTTTTTGCCATTACCAGAAACAAGCAACGAAATGGCACTGCTGACGCATAGGAACATAAAGCACTGGAAGAGTCAACATAACCAAAACTAAAACCAAATTCCCATAAGCCTCTCCAGGCCTGCTTTTCATGCTGTAGACAAAAAAGGGCCTTCACAATATGGATGCTATTAGCCTGTGCAGAATTATGTCCTGGACCAGAGTCAGGTTTGGCTGTAGTCCTACAACTACTCAGATTCTTCACATGCCTCCAGGCAGGATTCTTTCCAGAGACTACATTCATAGACGATTGTCAAGAGAACAGTACTGCCACCCGCTACTATTCATTATGACAACCTAAGTTGTCAAATTGATGCGGCTTCATTTCCTAGGGTTCTCAGTGTAGTATAGTGATAGCTACAATAGCATGTTGGAATTGGCAATCCATATGCTCTTATACCCTTACAGGGTGCATAGAATTGCACTGTTAGAGGTAACCATAGAATCTACTGTTGTTTTAAAGTATACACTACAGCATTATTATACATGGGATGTACAGTGTACTGTTGGCCTACAGTATAAAAGGAAATATTTCTGGGTTTACTATTTACAAAATGGGTAGGGGCAAGGAGAGGGGAAATACCCTCAGGTGTTGTCAAGTTCTAATAAGATATCACTTTATTCGAGAGAGAATATTTCATGGTAACACAGCCAAGCAGATAGTCAATACAATATTCAATGGACTGTTAATGTCACTTGAATGAAATTCCAGTCAACCAAATCTCCAATGATTTTAAACTAATGCTTTTAATTTCACTTTGCAAAGTCCTGCATATTGAATGAACGATAGCTGTTTTACATGGCTTCAGAGAGTTTCATTTGTTCATTGAGGTAAAAACTGTTTGTGAATAATCATAATCTAAAGAAGTTATTCCATGTTTCTCTAATGCAAAAACCTGGAAGAAAATTTGGTGATTACTGACGACTAAGTGTCTCTTTGTGGATCGTTAGCTAAATTTAAACTGGATAAAACAGCAAAGGCAGCAGGTGACCAGGTTTAAACGAGAAGAAGCATGCCATTTGTTTAGTAAAACAACCTCAACTATAAATACTGCTCAATGTGTAACCATTAGAAAAGTGTTTCATGCTATCAACTTCACATAACTCAACCTCTCTTAACATTTTGGCGTCAGATAAGATCTGTACCTCTGTCCGAGCCCTGAATAAAGAATAAGGAGACTAGAGTAGGAAGGGCATTAAATAGATGGTTTGCTGTTTGTCATGTTTTAGTGCATTATATTATTAAAAGGGAATAGAATTCGCTTGAATGAAATTCAAGTCAACCAAATTCACAAGTGATCTTATTTTGATGCTTTCACTTTGCAAAGTCTTGAATGAAGCAATGTTGTTCTCATAGAAAATGTTAAAGAGAGTTCTGTTCATTATTGAAATAAATAATGTTTGTGAACAGAAAGGTTAAGAAGTAGTTTTTTGGGTTTCGATGGGGTTCTGATGGTGGCTGAGTCCATTTAGATTGAACTAACAGCTCCCGGATGACCATCTCAGATTTGATCCTCACTCGGTGTGATGAAAGCCCAATATGTCCTGAGTGTTATCTGTAAATATGGTCTCCAAATTCTGTACTGTTTACGAATGGCGCCCCGTGAAGTAAAGGGGGGTGGGCTTGTCAAAAGCAGTTCTTAAGGCTGGTCCATTTTCCAACATTTCTCATATGAAAACTCTGTCAGCTAGGAGACACACAGCTATTCCAACCAACTCCTGTATATACAGACATGGGACAAGATGTGTAGAATTGTGGATATCCATCAATCTGTAGGCGCATTAGAGTAGTATAGTATGTATCGGAACGGGACTATGCTTAAGTATTGTTTATTACTCAATCGACATGCAGCCAATCAGAGGCCTCAATCTAAAATCAATTTTATTTTCTCAAATCCCAGTTGTACATTTACACAGCCAGTATAAGGAGCCAGTAAGTGCCTCTCCTGTTCTCCTATCAGATAATTAGGTTCCCCCTGGTACAGTCTGTAGATCCCATGAGTGCACTCTGGGGACGCAGGTGGTGAGAGGCAGTCTAAGGGTAGTATGGGCTGTAAAGATATCTAGAGGTGAGTTCAAGGTCAGTGGGATATAAGAAGGGTGAAATGATAGATAGTGGCTAGGGTGAGACTCATGGTGCCTGGTGTATTGGGTGAAGTTTGGGTTGCCATGCTGATGTGTTTTCAAAATGACTGAGTGGGATGGCTCCTCATCAGACTGCTCCTACTAAAGGGTATTGGTTCTATTATACTCATGGCACATAATTCATTTTGACAGGATTAGCCATAGTTAGTGCAGACCCATATATATATGTATATATATATATATATATATATATATATATATATATATATATATATATATATATATATATATATATATATAAATATATATAAATATATATATATATATATATATATATATATATATATATATATATAGACTTTAAAAAGGTTGGCACTGTTTACATTGTAATCCAATGTCGTAACTCTAAAGCTTCACAATACAAAGCACCATTATGCCTTCATTATGCCCCATGTAGTGTACATCACAGGGTGCACAAATGTGTGGGAGGCAATAGGTGGCTTAATGTCAAACCTCTATAACATTAGCATGTCAGGCACTAACACATTGTGAGTTGAACTAAACCTGAGTGTAAAACATCAGCTGCTGACTGGAGAACTAATGAGTCCTAATGTAAACTAGTCCATGTCTGATTGCTCCAGCTTTAGAGTGACATTTTTCCTGTGGTTTTACACTGTGGTAAACTAATATGTTTGACATTCAATGACAATAATGATGGATAGAATACCAAATATGATATCTTAATTGCTTGGAATTTGTTTAGAAATGAATTCAGATGCTTGGTACTATGAGGCTAACACTAATTACACTTTCTGTAACACTAACAGGATGATATCAGAAAGCACGGATTAAAGAAAAAGAAGACAATGTTGATGTGAAGGAGAAATCAATAGCTAATGGGCTTGCTTTTCTAATGAGCACCAAGTCAACACTACCTGATGACATAGCAGATGGAAGCTGATGCTTTGTATGAAAGACCTACATTAAAAGAGAGAGCATTGACACTCAACATCAAACCTTTCTGTTTAATGCAATTGAAAGCAAAAACGTATTCAAACAATGGCCGTGTTTGTATCTCCCTCAAGAACAGAATTTCAATTCAAGAACTTCTAAAACTGCCATAAGCATTTTGGCAGCTCTTTGAATGTCACTAATGGCTAATAACTAAACTACAGAGTTTTTTGTGACGGAAAACCTACATGGAGCTGTAGTGTTTTAGGTGAAACTTTAAAAGCGTAGCAGGGGAGGTTTTATACATACTTAATAATTTGCACAGAAGTTCTTAGAATGGTTTATCAGCCTTGTGAATGTAATGTTAACAGCACAATGATATGTTATTCATGCAGATAAGAAGAAGGAAGTTGAATAAGGCGAGACAGGATAAACTTCAGCCTTCATGACTCTGGCGTCAATGGCGATCCTTTTTCCTGTATTGTGTGGTCCTTCTCAGAACAGGAAAATATGTATGACTAGCAAGCTTATTCAAACACAGAGCTGGGTGGGGAGAGGGAGGGGTGTAATGCTTTGGCTTGGATTTAGTTTTTGTCTAAACATCTCAATATTGAATACTGAAAATTTAATCTGAAGCCATACATACTAAATTCTGGTCCTCCTCTCCTCTACAAAAGATCATATGATAACTCTGTAAAGAGTTTTTGTTGTATTGGGAAATATTCCATTCCATATTTCATATTACCTCTCTCTGCAAAGTACCAAGGGTTTGAACTAGACATTCTAGATAGTAGCCAGGCATCTGAAGAACAATTAACTGAAGGGCCTCAGTCATATGCTCTGTCTAACTCAATTCAGGCCCATCCCTGTCCCCCTGTCCCACACTGGTGTCCAGCACAGATAATCAATGACCTCCCAAGGCACCTTGTTTGCCAGTATTGGCACCCTATCAGGCTTATAGGGATTTTCCCGGGGTTGTCTCCTGCCAGGCTTTGCTTAACAGTGAGGTGTTTAGTCAACAGGATGGGCTGCTAGTGACTAACCTTGCAACCATGATTGGTCTTAAATTGGGTCCATGCCTGTGACCAGCATCAGGACAATTTAGGTGCCTTCCATGAAGTGTGTACCCACTGAGGGGGGTGGTCGGGGAAAACGTATACAAAGCAAACATGAAAAAAAGTGGGGGGGGGGGATTCCAATGAAGATTTAGCATACTCTTAATGTACAAATTCTCACTGCTATCGCTGGTTATTTGGGCTTGGTTCATAAGCTACCAATTTACCCAAACATCCAGCATTATTCATATATTTACTACAAGGCCAAAGGAAACAAAAGGTTTGTCAGATATTGATACCTTGATGTGAGTGAACCGTGTTTCCTTCCCCTTATAAAAGGAATTTAGGGTAAAATGATGTGTATGTGGGAAGATTGTTGCATACTGAACTGTAGTCGTACATTATTTGTATCACCAGGGAGAAGATTTCTTTAGGATCTATCATGCAGACAAAAACAGTTATTAAGAAAACAATAAACATTGGCAGCTCATACTAAAGAGAAAATCATCAAAGACAATAGTTAATATGTGTGCAACCTAACACATAGCATGTGTCTTTATCCCTGCCTACCCCTTTTGATACCAGGAGGCTTCATGTTCATTTGCCAGCATAAGGCACAAACACAGTACTAGCTTCAATTACCAGTGCTTAATTAGGGCATCCTGCCAACCGTCTACAAGTGTAATCCATGAAAGAGTTACTCTGAAGTGCTGAATTAATGCATCCAACTAATAATGTGGTATAAAGCGGAATGCTAGTGCTAAGGTCAACATGTACACACATCATCCCCTGCTTGTCTGTATTCACTTCCTGGTACCGGAGATGCGCTGAGATGAGTGGAGATGAGCGGACGTGTAAATGGTCTGTAGCATGATGGATCATGAAGCTGCCCTGGCTGACAGTCAGTAAACTGGACACCAGTTATTGACTATGCCACAGCGATAGAGATCCATCATGGTCATCATGGTCTTTAAGGGAGCCATAGTGCTCTACTGCCTCACGCCTGTCTAACATCATGATGCATGGATGCAGCCCAATTCACTGACTAACAATTGATATATATATATAAATATGTATGCATTATGAATTGTCTAGGGGGTTGATGCAGTCCTGAATGGTTGGAGTTATGCTTGAATGCAGCCCTGGTGAGTAGACTCATCATGTCTGTAATCATGCATCATCATACAAAGGACATTGAAGTACTAAACAGCACATAAAGGGTGAAACTTGCTGTCTATGTCTACATTGTGTATCTGTTAAACATTACTCTTTTTATATTATCAGGATTGTGTGTCAACAACGACTGCAAACTTGGAGAATTATAGCCACAGGATTAGACACAACAAACAAAATCATTGCACGTACCTCAACTGCCCATCAAACAAAGTTCCAATGCCAATGTACTGTTTTTGAAATAATATGTTGTCCATTTATGATAATTAACATGTGTTGCCCTGGTGTAGTCATTGAGTAGCTATGCATCAAATCACTATATGGTCCTTAGTGGGCTGACTTTCAAAGGGTTTTGAGGTGTTAAAAAATGAATAGTGTTCAACAAATATTATTATGCAACTCTGATTATTGGTATTCTGCACCCATTTCTATACCTATGATTCCCCTCTGGACAAACAGAGAGATGTGTGGTCTGAGTACCTATCTAGGTTTACAAAAGTTAGCCTTGTCTTCTTAGTTACTCCCTTCCCATTACTCTACAATAGGTCAATTCTCAACTAATTCCTCCCTTCTATTTCTGTTCCACTTTCCTGCTGATGAAACAATTTCTCAGAACCTGTCTTATGTGTGGCAGTAAAACCTTCAAATAATTATATATACAAGCTTCCCTGAAGTCTGCCAAGGAAAACTTTCATGTATCATACAACTTCTTATAATGTGTGCTTCCAGGTAGCCATATGTGGTTGTCCATAATCAAGTTCACACACAAGAAAACGCAGACACCCGACCCTACAACATTAAAATACAGTGGTTGCTGCAGGGACTTGTTGATAGACAGGCATTTTAGGAAGATAAGAAGGACTCTAAATACAGGGGAGCTTGTCACATCAGACAAGTTAAACATTACACACAAAGGAAACTAGTCTCCTTCTGTCCCTTCCAGTAGACAGGATATTAAAATTCAAGAATTGAGAATTTGATTTGCGACTTTTAGTTAAAGGGTTGAAATGGTTCAAATGCTGGTGTCTAATTGGTGTCTTTCAACATCACACTGCCTCCAATGAAGGTAAAAGTTTGTTCTCAGCAATTCACTTCAGGGACGCTTTTAAAATCGGATAAGATGCCAGAGGGAGAGGAACATTCCTATTCAAAGACAGCTGAGCATTGTGAATCTCCTTGTCTTCTATGAATGTTAGATTTTGACAAACAATACACAACTGAGCTTCACTGTTCCCACCGCCACTGTAAGGAAATTAAGAGATCTCTATTTTCAGATTGAGGGATTATCTCCAAGATATAGCTAAGCCTGAGACAACTTCGGACATTTGGTATCTTCATGTTAATATTAAACACAAACAATCCTGAGGTTTCAGCTTTCTTTGAATTCACTCAATGTTAAAGTCTAGCTCTTGAGGTATTTGTGGGAAAACCAGGCCCTTTTACCTCTGAGCCCTCCCTACAGCACTTGATACGAGATTACTAATTGTTTTAGTAACGGCTTAAAGCAAATGCTATTGAAATTTACAGTTTAATGTGGGAAAAAAAGACAATTCCTCTAGGAATGAACATAACGGAAAGTCGCTATGGGTAAACCATTGGTAGGGCTTCCTGCGTTGTGAAAATGAACACTGGTGTAAATAACGGCTCTGGGGAGGGTTTAACTCCATTTCCCGGACCTGATGAATAGCTATTGTAGAGGTCATAGCTGAATAATGGCAATGCGCCAAGGCTATGTTTGATACACTTACTTGTAATTGTATTAGTTTAACCTGAATAAAAACCTTTTAAAAAAATCAGTTTCTTTTCTTCAGGTTTATATTACCCTATATAATGACATATCCTGGCTTGGTCTAGATTATGGTTACTATATGTCAATCATCATCTATTCCCGGCCTGATAGTGAGATAATTATATCTGCTACCCTTGGAATGAGCTGCTCCTGAAGCTGATAGTCTGACAGCAACTGAGGCACATCTGCCCATCAGCATGCAGCTCATTCCCTAGCTCCATCACCTTACTGCTTTTGTTATCCGTCCTGATGATGGTAAGGAGTCTACACAATTAATTAATAAGGTGAGCTGGGAATGTGATAGGCTACAGATACAGAACATGTTGTTAGATCTATATGAAGCAAGAACTAAAATTATTGAATCCAGGGTGATGATTTAGAAATAGAGCCTTCATGCAATTGTTATACCAAGGCAGTTATACGGTCATTACTGTTATAAGCTGGCCAATTTTAATAGCCTATAATGTGAGTGTAGGTGAACCTGAGATCTTATGAATACTTCCAGCACTTATGAATACTGAAGCTGGTATAGCCTTCTTCAGCGTTCATAGTTAAAAGCACACAAATACTGCCAAGGAAAACAAAGGAGAGATGTGTTGAGGCCTATGTTCAAATCACTTAATAAATAATGTCACTTTTTCATAATCTTTCCATTTACTTATTTAACTGTGAACTCAGGCAACACGTTTAGGAGTAAAGTAATGTCTCAAAATAGGTACATCTGCAACCATCCTCTCCCTAGCATTATCTTCACTTTTTAGCCTTGCAAGAAAAGCTTTGGAAATGAGAATTTGCAGAAATTTCAGTGTAATTACCAACCAAAGTGTTGAAGAACACAGCAGGGTTCCCAAATAACATGAAACCAATCACTGTGCTCCCCTGATCTGTACTTTGAGGTTATTTTGAGTGATCTCAGTGGCTGAATCCAATTACAATTATAGACCAAGTAATAATACAGTCAGTGTTTTAGGGTTCATTAACAAACCCTCCTCTCTGACTGCTGCAGTCAGATCTTCAATGATAACCTCAAGCCACTAAAAGACTGCATTCAGTGTCTTGAAGGAAACAAATGATTACCTAATTAATGATGTAGAGTCATGATAGTGTGCTTCAATGCCATGCTTAAATAGTAAAATCTAAATTTATTTTAGTCATTTATCCAGGCAATGATCAGGTATCACCATTGGTTTGGTACTAATATTGACAACAACTACACAATAGCTGACAAGCACCAGATAATTAAGGAATGGCACGATATAGCACAGTATCCCCCTGAGCTTTGGAACAATTCTACTTAGATAATGCAATAAGTTAGCAGATATGATCCACCCTAACTGCTGCAAAGCTTCATTTACCCAGTAGACATCCTATTTCCTATAATAACAATAGACCCCTAGATACTTACCAAGATTATGTTATCTGCCATTATCTGTATCAGTTATTCACTTACATATTACCCTACCCCAGGGGGCAAGCTTCAGTTGATTCAATGTTGATTCAATGTTTGGAGCGACATGATAATAACAGTTGATACAGGGTTGTCATTTGGTTGATATTTATGACAGCTCGGGGATCTGGAAGTGCATGAGAGACCACAGTGAAGTAGGGCTCCATATCAAGGTGGGTGTGGACTCACTACATTTTATGCAAGTTGCACACTGGTTTAATTTTACAACATTCAGAACGCGAAGTTAGCGTTCAAAGGGGATGAGTTAGCTGAGTCGAGGGGTTTTAAATTGGGTCACATGAATTGTAGAAGTATGATAAAAAAGGAAATAGATATCCACTTACTACTGACACCCCTAAACATCTGCTGCCTGGGAGAAACATGGAGGCATGATCTACACAGAGATGATACCCTCATCTGGCCAGGTAAGATGTTCTATAGACAAGATAGGGCCACCGAGAAAAAAGGAGGGGGTTTATTGACCTACATTGACGAAAGCATTTTTCCATACTCGTCACTAGTTGAGGAAGCCACCTTCCAAGATAAAGACATACAAAGTCTCACAGTGAAGATAGATAAGGACAAACATAAGCGCCTAGCAATTGTCAATATTTATAGGCCGCCGGATGGAGATCCAGAAGGTTTCATAGATCACTTGTAGGCAATCTATAAGACAATTGATGATGGCTACATTGAAATTTGGATCCTAGGGGATTTGAATATTGATATAGTTAGAGACTGGGACAAAGGGGGAGACTTACTTGACACCTTCATAAGTTCTAAAGGCTTAGTCCAGTTAATTGATGATGTCACATATCCCGACGGAGGTAGCTGTTTAGACCACATACTCTCAAACTGCCCCAAAGTGCTCAAAGCAGGGGTAATTGCGGATCTCATCAGTGACCATTACCCGGTAGCAGCAATCAGGAAGAGAATAAAAATTAAATACCCAATTGGTACTTTTAAAGGTAGATCCTATAAGAAGTATTCTGAAACACAACTAAGGGAAGATCTGGCGCTGGACGACTGGGATGGCTTCTATAATGAGGAGGATCCAGCTATCCAGTGGGAGATCATTAGGGGAAGGATAGAAAAATACCTGAACGTACACTGCCCGGTCAAAGAACTGACATATATCGTCAAAATCCAATTGAGTGGATGACAAATGACCTGAGAGAGCAAATGTCAGACAGGAAAGCCACAGTGGTGGAATACAGGGATTCTGGGATTCATGAGGTATTGCTGGAAGCCAAACAAAGAAGGTGTGATGTAAATCGAGCTTGCCTGGGTGCTAGGTCTGAAAGTGTAAAAGATACCCTTCAGCAAAATATAGGAGACCCCAAAGCTTTTTCGAGGCAATTAAACAAAATCATTGCCCCAAAAAATAGAGAAAATGTCACCACTTTCAATGTTAATGAAGGTAAGCTAGAAGGTCAGAAGGCCAGTGAATACTGCAACGAGTATTTTGCCACGATAGGTGAGAATCTTTACAATAAATTGCAGGAGGTAGATGGCACTCTGCTAGATTCCAAAGTTCGGCCAGAAGAACACCTTGCCACCCTGGTAACTAGGGATGGCACTGATGTCAGCACCCTAGAAGTACCTGAGGTGGAATATGAGGACATGTTAAAGTTAGTAGGAAACATCTCGCCCGACAAGTCCTCAGGACTAGACGGCATATCAGCCAAAGTCCTCAAGGATGCCTTCCTATATTTAATTGACCAACTCTGCGATATGTTTAATAATAGTATTCGGAAAGGTGTATTCCCGGAAGCCTGGGCAAAGGCCACGGTCATTCCCATCCCTAAATCAGGTACATTGACCCAAGTTTCAAACTGGCGCCCAGTCAGCTTATTGCCTACACCGGGTAAAATGATTGAGAAAGTTATGCACTCCTTTATTACTAATAAGGCAAACAACCTGGGTCTTATATCACCCAAGCAATTTGGCTTTGTAAAAGGCAAGGGCACAGCTGAAGCAGTAATTGAGCTAGTTGAAGAACTATATAAGAGCCGAGATAAGTCTGAAGTCACATGCGCATGCTATGTTGACTTCAGCAAAGCTTTTGATTCCATACATCATGCACTCCTAATAGAGAAACTAGCGAAGATTGGCCTGGACGGTATGCTTTTAACCTGGGCAGCAAGTTACCTCCAAAGCAGAAAGCAAGCGGTCCTGTTGAATAATGTAAAAACAGTAAACAAGAACGTTCTCTTTGGAGTACCCAAGGGGTCGATTCTAGGCCCCCTTCTGTTTATTTTATATGTAAATGGGGTCACAAGGACAAACAAGAATGCCAAAATGTTACTGTATGCAGATGATATAGTACTCACAGTTAGCCACAAGCAAGTAGATGTAGCCAAGGCTCTATTACAGGAGGACCTGGATAAGCTAGTAACCTGGTGCACCTCTAACGGCCTGAGTATAAATGCTAAGAAACCCCAGACAGTGTGGTACAGTGGCAATAATAGGTCAGAAGAGTGCAAAACAGCTTAAATATTTATAAAGGGATCACCCCTTGAGGCACCTAGTGAGTACAAGTATCTAGGAGTCACTCTTGACAATGGACTTAAACTGGACACCCAGCTCAATTTAACAGCTAGTCTCGGTAGAGTAAGTTTTTTCCAGCTAGGGAGGTCTAGGACCATGATGGACAAAGACACAGCTATACTAGTCTATAAGCAGACCATACTGCCATATTTCGACTACTGTAGCTTTCTGGTGGAGGGTGGAACCAAAACTAGAATAAAAAAGCTCCAAACTCTGCAGAACAGAGCTTTAAGAGTCTGCACTAGGAAATATGGCATTGAGTATAGAACTGATGCCCTCCACAAAGAGTGTGGCGTAGAGAAACTAGACAAGAGGAGAGAATTTCAGTTTGCCTGCCTCATGTACAAGGAAGCAAAGAAACTAAACCTCAGACCCATAGCCAACCCCAGAACCAGGAGTGACCTCAAGGTCAAATTCCATGCCAGGAGGGCCATACTTCAGAAGTATAAAAAAGGCCCTCTCTCTCGTGGTATTAAATTATGGAATAGAATAAAAGTTGAGGTACAACTAGCCCCAAATATTGAGGCTTTCAAAACTCTATACAAGACAACCCCACTGGACCCGCCTCGGGTCCTGACATAGGTGTGGGTATAGGTAGCTAGTACTCAAATAAGACGAGCACAAGTATGTGGTATAGGATATGTTTCCGGGAAGTCTTGCTTCTATTACGGTCAGGTGACCTAGAGCTTAGTATAGTATAACCCTTCAGTCTCACGCTCTCACGCTCTCTAGTTTTTGCACTAGGAGAACTTCTCATGTACTCCGCCTTACCACCCCCTCATAGGCAGAGAATCATACTCATACACACACTCATACAAATTCATCCATCCATTATTAATGAGATCTCACCAAAGAACAAGTGCGCTCAAGGCTAGAGTCGCCCTTGTAGCATACAAGTTATGCGACGGACACTGATTTCCAAAAATAGTATATTATACGCTGATGTATCATAATTAATATTATATATTATATTTCATGTAATCACGGTATATTGCCAAGCGAATCCTGATGTAAGAAAAGTATCAAATTTATCGAATATCATGAAAATGAATAAATTTGTTTCAAACCAAAAAAAAAAAAATGAGGTCATCAACGTTGATCATTGATCAGTGATTCAACATTGATATAACCATTGTCAATCAACAATGAATAAACATAATAAATGATGATTTACATTGATTTAACATTGACTGCTGAAGCATAATTTGAGATTCAGTATATTGTCATGTTT
This sequence comes from Harmothoe impar, assembly GCA_947462335.1. NCBI lineage: Eukaryota > Metazoa > Annelida > Polychaeta > Phyllodocida > Polynoidae > Harmothoe > Harmothoe impar. Next base: position 79,711,206 of record OX381708.1, read on the forward strand.
ACGTATTTATATTTCATTACAACACCCCCCCCCCGAATTTCTCCAAGATTAAATGCTAATTCTAGCACCATCCAGGGTAGGGGTACATGCATGACCTCTGATGATTACACTGAGAGGCTTTCATATCCATTTCAAACTGACCTGGTCAGGACTGAGGCTTTATCTAATATTCTTAGCAACATAAAGGGTGTCTTACTGCAACCATGCATGTATTCTTGTCCTTCAATTCCAAATGTCAACCAAATGCACACACCATAGGCGTCAATAAAAATGAATGATATTTTGATCAATTGTATACATTGATGAGAGAATAAGAGCTTACAATAAGGGAAAATAGATGTAGCATGTAGATAGAAATGCTGAGGAGTAGGTTGTGGAGGCACCTGGTGGGAAAGGTGGGAAATGCATGGTTGATTCAAGGTTGATATCCAAACATTGCATCAATGTTAAAACAGGTGTTGGTTGACACGTTGAAATAATACCTTGACCCATTATGAAAAAGGAAGAAATAACTACTTTTGAGGATAAAAAGAATGTAAGATTGGATGACAAAAGTGTCAGTTACTTCTATATTAAGCTTTGAGAAGGCTGTAAACGTGCTGTCAAAAAAGCTGAATGCCCGCCTCTTCAATCTGGCCAAGATCCGAAATCTGATCACGAAAAACACGGCACTGATCATCTACGAAACCAGCATTGCAACTCTCTTCAACTACGCCTCCTTCTTCTACGCCGCTGCATCTGGGGATAGCCTCCTCAAACTACAGCGGTTGCAGAATAGAGGACTCAGAACCTGCTTGAACACTAGTGTACTTGTACACAGCATTGAGGCATTGCATTCTGAGGGTAACATCATCTTCCTAGCCAGACACTGGGACGAGCCGTTACTCACACTGATGAGGAAGTACTATGCTGCGTCTGAGGTAGACCAGGGTCAGTTGCAAGAGTTGAACACGCGATCAAACACCTGACTAGCAAGCAAAAAGGTGTTCTCAATGAAAAGGCCTATCACTGAAGGCTATAGAAAATCCCCGGTTTACCAAGGCAACATGCTGTGGAATGTACAGCCCGAGTGGCTGAAAAACAGTGTGGACAAAGCTCAGTTCAAGCGCAACCTGAAACAATTGCTGACTTGAAAGAGAAATATCCAAAGCACAATAGGTTAAGACCCTAGTTAAGAGGCAAATGGTAAATGTCCTACCAATGACTTAATACTGACTAGTGGGAATCTGTGACTTAATATGCTTTCCTTATTCTATATTCTATACTACCTCCTTCTCATCATCACATTGCACTTCTAATTTCATCTTAATCCAAATCGACTGTTGCTAGCTAATTAATAGTACATGCTACATACACTTGTAACGTCATTGATTTGTACGTGAATTATGTTAAATAAACGAGTTCACCCAGGAAATATTGTGAAACATTGGCAAACAGGTAAGATGACAGGAAAAGTGCAATGCTTTTAAATTCATGTTGGAATGTTTGGGGGCTGAAGGACTAGTAATGTGTGAACGTGTGTGGGTAGGGGATTGGCAGAGAGGTGGTGGATGTGGCTGTTAGTGTGTATGTACATATCTGCGTTATTAACAATCGAGAGGAGAGTATTAATGTAAAGAGATGTTGTATGATATAAGAAAATTGAATACTGTGAGAACAATGTCAGGGGAAAGTTTCCACAATGGCAGCACAGCTACACAGACTGACTGTCCTCATCTGCTATGAATGACTTTCTTCAAAACATCATGAATGATTTATTTCCACCAGAAGTTAGCTTCTGCAAAGGAGTTGAGGCATTTTCCACAGAACCTCATTTTCAGATGAAAGGATGATGATACAGGAAATTGGCGATTCCCATAACCTCCTAAAAAAAGACATGGTTCAAATTCTTAAGCACACTGTGAGCTGTTTAACTTCACAAGGTACCATCTAATTCCTTGTGATGAATGTACATTCAGAAAATCTATCATTTATCCACAGAGCAGAGAACGCCAACCATTGGCTAACACACTGTAACAATGCACTATTCACTTCTTGTCTTTTTTGCATCATGGTGACTCCACTGGGATTGATTAACCGCTAATAGGTTAAGTGCAGCCATGTCAAGCAGAAGGAAGACAGTTTGCAACTATATCGTAAACTTAAAGGGAAATTTACTTGTCACAGGATTATTCCTATTCTCTACATATTTGTTATCTTTTATTTATAAACAGAGCCATATAGGTGAACATTATTGATCGTGAATAGTGCTATAAATTGCACCAAATCTTTTAGTGATTCTAGCTAGCTGCTGGTGTTTAATTTAGGGTCATTGGATGTTTTGAGACATGAGCAGCCAAAGTTTACAGTTCCTCATGCTACACACATGGACATGGCCCCAAGGCCTGCTCCTGTCACAGTACATCTATATTCCCTTGAACCACAAAGTCCCCTCCTCACTGTCATGCCTCACTCAATACACCCAGAGCTGTATACCCTAGTACCACATGGTCCCCTTAGCAATCAGACATTTTCACTGAGCTACACTGTACCCTCAGCACCTATGGAAGCCGACGAGGGCCATATATATGCACTATGTATCCTAGTACTTTAGTACATAGGCCCATGCTTTATGCATGTTTCCATTGCTGTCAACAGTGAAAATTGTGCTGTCAGTCTGTCAACTTTTGTAATTGAGTTGCTGTCAATGGAGGAAAAAACGCTGTCTGTCTGTCATCTATTTTTATTAAAGCTTCTGACAGGTATCCTTTAGGGCTGGGAGGTATATGGAAGAAGGTATAGTCAGGGAGAGCGGGAGTGAGTGAGTGAGGGAGGGAGGGAAGGTGGGAGGGAAGGAAGGAGGGAGGGAGGGAGGGTGTGGGTGAGAGAAAAAGAGGGAGGGAGGGAGGGAGGGAGAGCAGGAGGGAGGGATGGAGGGAGGGAAGGAGGGAGTCTCTGACGGGGAGGGAGACTCTGACGGGGAAGTATAAAGCACTCTAGCCTATATGTCACGCCCAGCAGTATAGCTATGCCATTCTATTTCAAGCAATGGGGGACAAAGTCAACATAGCTCCCCTACTTCCACATTCTTAGTACAACAGGCCGTTGCGTTTTGCAATAATAGATTTTGACACAAAAGCATTTAAATATCTGGTCCAGACACCTAAACCTGATCCACTCTTTCATGTCATATAGTTCTCCTTTTGTTACTGGTCTCCACTTTCGAGTTTACTCCCTAAGTTTCCATATTCATAATCTGTTTAAGAATAAAAGGAGTAAAGAACTAAATAGGTTATGTTACCAATACAAAACACTGCTCTGTGTGAGCATGCTGTGGATCTTGTTTTGTTACAAATGTACGGGCTGTGCATATTGTTAAGCTGAAAATGTGCAGGCCATTCATGGTGTTCCATCACAAATGTGCATGACAACAAGAAATATGCCATTCTATCTCATACTTCTAGAATCACTAGATAATGCAGAATAATACTGACACTAATCCCCAGTTACCTAGATTCATACAGAGAATATAATATTGTCCCTGAAGTATGATTCAGTTAATCAGTAGACAATGAAATTGCTTTTCAAATTAAATCCCTCTTAACAATACCTTTACATGTAGCAGACTGAAACTGATGCTTTTTGAGCTTTGTATGAACGGCTTACTCCCAATATGAGAACTGGCGATAATTGAATGTCACTTACTAAAAAACAGACTGAAATCAATTCCAAAACTTCTAGAACAGCTAGATGTGATTAAATTTCTAAAGAAGTTTGAATATCACTAATGGCCAAAACTACAGGTGAAGTAGATTTTAACTTAAAACAAATCCGGTTGATATGATATTTTAGATACGATGACGAAAGTGATATCAGACATGCAATATGCAATCGTAAATTGTCGATGTTGGCATTCTGCTATAGAGTCAATGACTGAAAGGTGGTGAGATCAGGTGGTGAGATCAGGCCCCATGAAAGAAAATTACAGCTATTTCCCTCCTCTTTTTTGTTTTGAGTGTTATTTGTGTAGCCCCTTATATAATCTATATCTGTTGGCTTGCTAGTTGGCTGACATGCATCAAACAACATGTTGTAACATCACACTGTCAAATGTCCTCTCCTGCATTTACCCTCCCACTGCCAGATTTCTCTGTAGTTTTGCCAAACATATAAAAAAATCATAAATATTGAAAATGAAAATGAGGTGTTGCCACATATCCTCCTTAAAAGTTGCAAATGTAATGTAGGATGTGACAGAGGATGTCACAAGCTTTTATATTGTACCAAACATGGGATGCTTTGTCTACAACTTGTAAGAAAATATTTTCATCATTTTTGAGTTATAATTTATTATGCAGCACCAATAGATTATGTGCTCTGGCCACTAGGGAAGGAGGGATAGAGGCAGCAAGCTGGAATGACAAAAAGTGGAATAGAAAGAGAGACAATAGAAGTGGGACAGAGATAGTCTGGGATAGACAAGAGAACATATTGATGGTGAACATATAACTAAGTGATAGTAAGTGCATGGGTCAGTGTGACTGGAGCTGGTTCCTGGAGAGCAGTCAGCACCTTCTACTCATGGTACCTACAGGTCCATGACTGAGGACACGTCAGAGCCCAATCCCTTATTCCTGCCCCTTACACCCTGCCACCTAACCTTACTACTACTGTGTAATTTATAACAACCTTTAAGTAGAATACATAGGGAAAGGCCACAAATTAGGCTCACATCCATCAGGATCTGCCATTAAATCTAGTGCCTCAGTCATGAAGAATGGGTAATAAGTTTAAAACTTCATATACACCTTTTAATTTAATGGCATTTATTCCATCATAATATGGCAGACAAAGGTCCTTTTACCTTCTCAAAACCTAATAGATGTACACACAGCACATTTCATCAGCACAAAGGTTTCCAACCAATTTCTAAATTAACATTTATTCAAAAATCAGCTCCCAAATGATGTTCACATATTTGAAAATACTTTATATTGGATTGGAGAGAAGCTGTGTAGAAGTTGCATCAAAGAGTTGGCAATACAACACCCCTTAAAGACCAATTAAAGTGTATTGACTTCCCAAAGGGGAATAAAACTCTGTTATTGTCAGAAGTGTCAATTCAAAAACAATATCTAACATTGCTTCTTCTTATACAAAGATGTTTTCTAGAGATAGAAGGCAATCAACAGTATTCCTGCCTTATCTATGCTGTAGTTTAAAAGTGCTTTATAGTTGTCGTCATCTGATTGATGTCACTCTGGCTACTTCTTTTGTTTCCTTGTCTTTTTGTGTTACTCTGAGCCACGCTGGTGAGGAGACCCCGTGATCATTACGGCTGATTAGCCTACTGACCCGTTCCGAACTCTATAGGGAGTTCGCACACATAGATACTGCTTGTCTAGGTTATTTGAATAAACCTGATTTGCAACCTGTAACACTTGATCCGAACTGTGTTGACTTTGTTCTTTAATTGATACTCTACCAATATCATAGAGACACAAAGTATCGTTTATTACAGCCGTGACCAGTTCTGAGTGAAACGCAGGTTAGCCTGTGCAGTAGCACAGACCTCGTGCTCTGGACGGAGCAGCGAGGTCTCCCGATGAGGCACTAGCCTTGTCACCGGAGGGGCTATGTGCCGCCGATTAGGCAGATACCCCCAGGAGTGCAAATGTTCCATCCGGAACAGGCGCATCAATGGGATCCGGAGGTCCTGTAGTAATGAGTCGCTCATTAGAGGAAATGAACCTGTCAATGTTCAACATTGGTGGGTCAAGAGCAGCCGCTCCGACCCCGCGGAGGTTTACTCTCTTGGAGGAGCGTCGTTTTGATGACATGAGAGAGGCCAGGGTACAGGAACGTGTGCAGATGGCTCAAATGGAGTTGTTGTCCATTCAGAAACAGTCAAATGAATGGAGAAACAGTCTGATTGCATTGGAAGGTGCAGTCACACACAGAGCTTCCAAAATCAAGGAAAAAGATGCAAGGCTGTCAACCTTGTTAGAGGAGAACGAAAAGCTGGTGCAATCCCTTAGCATGGTCCGCTTGGAGTTCGATCAGAAACAAGCTGATCTGCAGGGGGTCCGTTCCGAATTTGCCCATGCAAACACGGAACTGAACCAGATTTGCGCGGCCCGAGATGCCGTAATCTCTGAAGCAGAAGGGGCCCGATCAGAACTTGTTCGGGACACGGAAGACCTACATGAGGTTCACCGAAGCCTGGTGACGGAGTGCGATATTCTGAAAGCAAAAAGAAATGCTTTACAGCAATTTTTATCAGAGACTCGGGATAGTATGCAGGACAGCAGTACCTCATACGCTTCCGCTGATAATGGCAGTCCGAAAGGTCCTCATTACATGAGTTTTACGGACACCCCGAATCTGCCTATGGGACGTGGGGTAACCATAGAGGCTGCCTTGTCTACTTCAACGCCAGGACGACCACTACACGTGGGCCGGGCAAGAGGTAGAGGTAGGGCGAGTGATTACTCACCAAGGGTGGGTATCAGTGGTATCCGTCCGATTCCGAAGCAGGTCTTTTCAGCTCCGACAGGTGTAAACCCGGCGGGTAGGGGAAGGTCGTTGTCGGAGTTGGTCCGGAGTCCACGATCTCAGTTGAAACTGGATGAGCAACAACTGGATTCGGAACGCTTGAAGAAAGCAGCTGAACAAGAAAAGGCGGCCAAGACCGACCTAACTCCCTCGAGTTTGTCGCAATGGCGAGAATGCCAAGCGAACATACTGTTCCATGAACAGAAAAACTTGGAATTGGAAAGGCGAGATGTGTATCGCAAACAGCAGGCTGCTCTAGAACAGCAGCAGAAACGCATGAGGGAAAATGCAGCCCTCGCCGAAGAATTAGCGGAGCAGGAGGCGGCGGTTCTGAGAGCTCGAAAGGAAGGGCTCCGAGCGGCCGGTGAAGCTGCGAAAGCTAAACTGGCGAAGGCTCAGCAAGAGGAGGAGGCTGAGAAACAGGCCAAGGAATTGGAAAGAGAGAAGTCGGAGCATCAGCGATTGCTTGCTCTGGCCCAGCAGTGTCAGTACATGACTGATCAGGAGAAAAATTGGTGGTTCAGTCAAGGTGTGGACGCCACTACAGATTTGGTGTCGTATGGTACCTACCAGGCCTATCTGGACAGACAGAATAGCTTGCCTGCCATGGGCGCTACTCCGGGGGCGACTCCTGGCACAAAGAGTCCTAGGAAGGCTCCGAGTAGGGCACCCAGTGCTATTCCACTGACACTGTATACCTACCAATTTACTACTGCAGTGAGCACCCTAAACCTCGTGGACCCACAACTAGCTGCTTGTGCCTTTTCGGTGCTAATCTGATAACATTTCTAGAGGTATTTTTACTCCCACGTTCCTAGCTTTACAGAGTATAGCTGTTTGTAATAATAGAGTTCTCCATCAGACCATGTCTATATCTACTCCAGGGCCCTCCAGGGAGGCCTTACATAAGCAGAGAATAATATTGACCGCGACTTAGGGTGTGAGGAATAATTTTGGCGGTACCGCTAGTTAGGCCTTACATAAAGGGTACCAAAAAGTTCCGCAACCAAAAAGAATGTTTCCTTAAATTTTCTGTAAAGTTAGGGCAAAAAAAGTTAGGACGGTTTTAAAGATAAATCAGGTAAGGAATTCTTTCCTTAAGTTAGGAGATATTTCCTCAAGGTCGAGAAACTGTGACGTCACGCAGGGGATTCCCCCCAACTTGGTCACGTGACCAAGAGGTACCCCGGAAATTTATCTCAACCTCTCGAACACCACAGGATCCACCAACGAAGATACAAAACCAGCCTAAGGTAGGTTAATCGATGTTCTACCTTAACTTCACTCTATATGTTGACTAAATAAGGTTCAGAGATCATCCGGGTATAGGTCTTTTTATGTCAATCTGCAAATTAGGCCTTCTATAGCACTTTTACGTCCCGCAAAGTGGGCGATAATGAAGTAAATACATTTCCCACCCGCGGGAAAGTTTAAGGATAAATTTCTCAACCTATGTTGTGCGTGTTCGTCGCAGGGATGGTCTTCATTTTTCTTTTGTTCATTGTTCCCTGATACCTAAAGTTTGTCTCAAGTCAATCTCAGGTTTCCCTACATTCCCTTGCAGAATGCCCCGCGGTGTTGCAAAGGGACACGGAAAGAAGGGTGAGGAGGAGGAAGTTGTTTTGGAGTCGGAGGAGTAGTCCGAATATGAGGATGACGACACAGACGGAGACGCCACTTACCAAGATGCCGAGGATTCAGACTCTTCTTCGTCCACTTCCAGTGTTGAGGAAGAGGCACTGCCCAAGAAATACCGTCTTAACAAAGGGGGCAAGCAGTTGAAAACAGTAGTCGTCAAATTAACTCAAGTGGCTAAATCGGTATCAAAGGTCGGTGGCAAGAAAGTTTCCAAGAAAACCAAGAAGAGGGCTGCCTCGCCTACTCCTTCCACGTCAAGTACTACTAAGGTAGTGAAATCCTCAAAAGCTCCAAAGAATCTGGACGTCTCCACAACTTCCACAGCCAGCAACTCCAAGAAGCTGCCGTGGTTCACCGCTGAGGAAAAACTGGCCCTCTTCTCTGTTGCCCACACGCACCGCCACCTGCTCAATCTTCAAAGGACTAAAAAGAGTGCGCCGCTGAAGGACGCGGTGAACGCGAAAATGCTAGGTAATTTATTTCATCTTCCCTAACCAGCTGCCTTTATGTCTTCTCCCCAAGAAATGGTTCTCTTTTAAGCTGGAGATTTTCCTTGGTTAGTTTTGTTCAATGGAGTATCAGACGTACATTGGGTGGATGCATGGGTACTTACATCAAAAAACTTACACGTTATTTTTCATTTCTCAGCCGCTGTGAACGCCGTTAACAACTCCGTCACCCGCTCCATGGACCAGGTGCTCAAAAAACTCTCAACTTTTCCATCGAAGGCCGGCGCTAAGGTGCGTTTTCAACCCTGGGTCATCTTCATTCACTACCACTCAGTTCTCAAGTGTTTTCTTCATTAATTCTCATTGTTCTATCTTTGTGTCTTTGTATCTTTTTATCTTCCGGTTATTTCAATTTTACATCACCAGAAAAAACTTGTGGAGTAATTCCTCATCGCTCTTTCCCTCACTTTACTGTACAGAACGACGAGTTACTGGCCAAGTACGTCTCGAAGGGACTCCCAATACCTAGCGGGGAGGGTTTAGATGAGACCGAGAAACTCGCCCTGAAATACAAGCTTGTCGAGAATATCGCTAGTAAGTTTTACTAGTGTGCCGACTAAAAAGTAGTTAAGCTTTTTTGCCGTACTCATCTCCAGGTTTAAGATAAATTCTTCCAGTCGTTTCATCTACAAGTTCACGCGAATTATTCCTAACTTATATCTGTCATTTCTCAGCCCAAGGTCATCCGAAATGTAAATACTTACCTTTGCCTTCATGCAGGTTGCGTACGCGCCAAGAAAAGATGTGAGACCAGCAGCCATGAAATGACCGAGGATAAGGACGAACAGCCGGAGGAGGAAGAGGAGGAAGCAGACATGTCCGTGGAGTCAGACCCGAAGAGACGTCGAGTGGAGGAGGAAGCAGAGGACACTGATGGCTCCAATGACGAGGATGACGCTCCTACCTCAAACTCAGGCCTTGACTTGACCTGCCCTGAAGAGTTGTTTGCCTCTACACCCAAGCAAGCGCCCAAGGAAGCAGCAGCTACCACTCGCCACAACTCTGATCTCGTACCTGCTCGGCGTGTCTTGCCCACCGAAAACTCCATCCCTCCTGCGGCGCCTGCAGTGAGGCCAGACTCACCTGAGATGCACCTGGCCGATGCATTACGGCTGGTAATCACGCAGACGGCAAACACCCAGGGGATCATGGCTTCAGGTGAGCGCTTAACACAAATTGTGTAATAAAAAATGAATTTTTGGGTGGCCGTCCCATTACAATGAACCTGACAATACACATTTAGAATTGGTTTACTTTCAGTAGAATTACGAACATGTCAAGTAACTGGAGAGATGTAAAATTATAAAGCGAAAACTGTTTAAAGGTATTTACCTTTCTCCTTATTTTTTCAGAGCTGCAGTTAATGCGGGGTATCCTGGGGGATGTCACACGCAGGGTGGGCTGTGCTATGGCGACACAAACTGCCCTAAATCTACCGCCAGGTGATATCGTGCCTGCGCGTCCGCCACCCCAGCAGCAGTCACCACCGATCAGCCAGCAGCCGTTGGTTGAGGTGCAGACCACCGAGATTCAGCAGCAGTCACCAACGATCAGCCAGCAGCCGTTGGTTGAGGTGCAGACCACCGAGATTCAGCAGCAGGTCACTCCGACAGAAGAAGTTTCCCAAGAAATATCCCAAGCTGTGGACGTTCAGCCAGAGGAAAAGCTGCAAACCAGTAGCCTGTCTGCAACTGTTACCCTGCCCACGGAGACTGCCCATACGGCGTCGACGACTGAGCCTACCCAGAATGCCTTGCCCCCCTTGCCTGCTACCCCTCCGACTCTACCCCACCCTTCACAGACGACCCCGACTGCCCTACCTACCCAACCGGCTACGCCACAGCAGGCAGTTCTCCCTGCAGAGCAGCCCAGCAGTCTGCCTCCACCGACCAGCACTTCACCAACAACCTCGACGGTCTCGGCCTTACCTACCCTTACTGCAGACCAGCCCACTCTGGCTCCACCGACCACCTCACCGATCCCGACGAATGTACTCCCCTTACCTACCCTACCACAGCTCCAACTCATTATAACGCCCCCACCTATGATGGCCCTCCTACCCACAAGTCGCACAAACACTCAATCGTCAACTCTACCTCAGATTCTCGACCTTTCCACGGTGAAAGGTAACGAAGAAAACCGGCAGCAGAGGGAACCTCCTGAGCCTGCGCAGCATGAGGATGAAGAGGAGGCGGAGGTGCTGAACAAACCCAAGACGCGGAACAAGCCGCGGAAGGCGAAAGGCGAGAAGCGCAACGGGAAATGAACCCTTACTGAGTTAAACAGAGACTGAACTTCAGGAGACATCTCAGGAGACATCTCAGTTAAATGGAAGTAAAATCCAGGATACATCTCAGGAAGTTTATTGTGGGTCACAGCTTTAATGAACAATGATTCTGCCCAACTTGTTGGTTGTCGTAAGAACCCCAACGTTTTCGGTTATCAGTGCTAACAGTTGACATTCTGAATATCTTAACACAGATTAATATTGATAACTTGATGGGTGCTGTTCTGTAAAAAATAATTGTTCTACTTTGTAGTGAGGATAAAACATAGGAAGATTAGGTCTTTGATACGGTAGTATCGTTTAATAATAAAAGAATTCTTAAAATATGAATGACCAGAAGAAAAATACTCATAGTGTAGGACATCTTGTACGTGTATTAATAAAAGAATTCTTAAAATATGAATGACCAGAAGAAAAATACTCATAGTGTAGGACATCTTGTACGTGTATTAAAACAAACCTTTTTTGCAAAGAATAAACGAGATCGGCAATGTCTAATAGTGTACGTGGGTTTTAGAATATCCATATATTCTAGCGTTCAACATGTTGTGTGCGCATTAAAGCAATCCTAGCATTTAACATTTCAAGTAATAACAAGTAATTTGTTTATATTGATGCATATTGCGACTGAAACAGTTTCTGCCGCAGTGTTGTAATGAAATAAATAAAAATATAGATTAAACTAGAAATTGTTCTATTGATTTTATAAGTGAACGAACTATACAGCTCTCAGTCTCCCTAAACTTTAAAAAACAAAGGCCTAAAAGTTGAGAAGTACATCCCAACCCAGGTGATCCGAGGCGTCATCTGACGGAAAACACCTGCAATTGACGTCATACACGTGGGTGACACAAAGGTGCCCAAGTCAAAGCTGAGGGAACAAAATGGCAAATGCAGACTATATGGTAAGGAATTTGTAGAGTGCAACATATCAGAATCAATCATAAAGTACTCAAGATCATGTAGACCCATAGGAACAAGCTCAAACTGAACTAGCGAGCACGAAAAACGACACTTCCATTTGGCAGTATTATTCTCAACTTTTGTCTCAACTTTTGCCCTTACTTTGGTCCAATAGGATGTGACGCTGGAAAGCGAGAGTGACGACTCTTGGTTGTCGGACGGGGACGCACACCCCCCACAGGTCGAGAGTGAGGAAGAGACACCCCAGCAGGTGTCCCCCCCGGCCAAGAAAAGGAAATTGCCCGGCCACAAGAAGAAAATAAGTGGGGGTAAAGGGCCCGACCCAAGTTTTGACCCTAACGCACCACACACCCTACCCAGGGAGGGTACCGAAAACACGGCCGACCTTGACTACGATCCGGAAGAGGACACTGGGGATCAGGAGCATGTCAACTTCTGGCGCCGAGAGGATACCCAGGCGCTGGTGGCGGCCCTTAACCATCACCGCAAGTACTTGAAGGGCAATTTTGAAGGGAGCGGGGGTGGAAAAATAAGAAGAGACAAAGCATGGAATGAAGTAGCAGGTGAACATCTTTATTAAATAATCAATTTATGTAGCCAAATATCACTATACTTGACATTTACAGAGTATCACAGATAGCACCAAATACACCACCATCGCAAACAACTTGACATATGAAAGGTTTTGCAGATATGCTTTTTGCTACATAGTTGATAAATGATACATCTTTCTGTTCCAGAATACATTAACAACCGCTGTTCTACCCGCTTGAACGTTGAACAGTGTAAGGGCAAAGCGACTCGTTACCCTAAGGAAGTCAAGGACAAGGTAAAGGCACAATGACGCTCACTGCGTAGTGTAACATGTTTAAAAATATTCCTGTGTGAAATATCACGTTGCTCGTTCACACTTTTTTAAAGGAACTCCCTAGTCGACATGCAAAGTAATCCTTCTTATCTATGAATGAGATCAAATACATTACAGTAACTGTCCATGACTAATATGTGCGCGGACATACAAACTTGAATAAATATAAATGTTAACTACCTTACACATTACAGTACGACAAGTTGCGACGAGCTCTGGTAAAGACGGGCGGCGGAATCATCACGGACGAAATGTACCTGACTTCTACAGAACAGTCAATGTTGGACTATGTGGGTGTTGAAGGTGTCGTAGGTAAGCACATCACATTATGACATTTCGTTATGACTGCAGGGTGAAAATAACAGTAAAGGAATGTGTATCATTCATCATAATACCTCATGGCATAATAAGTGGACGTTGCCAACATCCACTACAAGATCTATCTAACTTTATTTACAGGTATCCCTGGTTGCAGTGGTGTACCGCTTAAACCAAAGACGAAGATGAAGTCCCAACAGAAATATGCTGACGCCGCTGAGAAGGCGTGGGACTTCAAGAGGGAAGACGTTCCCAACTACACAGCGGACCTACCCACAGACAAAGTGAGGTGCACCGGGGGAAAGAAGAAGAGGAAGAGCCAGAAGAAGACAACTAAATAACTTAATTTTTATGCACTTGCCTAAAGTCAAAAAATGAAAAGTTTAGAGAATTTTGCACCAGCGCTGTTCTTAAAGTAAAATGCAAAGTTAAATTTCTTAAATAAAATATACCTTTCTTACTATATTTCTAAAGACTAAGATTTATTTTATAAATAAAACAGAGATATTTCCATTATGCTCTCTTGCTGTCTTCTTTTTCCCCCTTAGTTCATGAACGTTTTAGATCGGTTTTAGATCGGTGCCGGGTGACCGGCCGCCCGGTTGAAGTGAGCTGCCACATAGTGGTCCCTGTGGTCGCGTGCAACTGGCTCAGGGACTCCCTGCTGATAGTCAATCGGTCCCCGGGGTGGGTCTCTACGTGGGCGATACCGGTCAAATCCATCATCCTCTGCATCGCGATGTGGGGTTCAATCCTTTAGCGCGAGATTGTGGAGGCACGCACAGGTGGTTATGATGCGACAGGCTTTCGCTGGGGTATGGTGTAAGTAGCCACCACTACCGTCGATGCATCTGGAAGGTAATGCAACCAAGTATAAGGACCACATAAATTTATGCTATGCAGAAATATGTCTAGTACAGTGGTCATGCAATCACACATGGCAGGCATGTATTTTTAGGTAAATTTCTTACCTCCACCTCTGCTTGAGCACTCCTATAGTCCTTTCGACGAGGCATCGAGTAGACCTGTGCCAACGGTTGAAGGCCTTCTGCTTCCAGCCGACAGGGTTGTCGTACGGGGTCATCATATAGTCAGTGAGGGTGTATCTGACGACGAAAAGAAAAACTTTGATTGCTTACTATTTTGTGAAAATAAGGAATGTTGGTTGAGTCAAATAACCTTTTATTTCAATTTAAAGACCAAATTCCTGCCTACTACTGCTGGTGAGGTAATTTTTTTTAGGGTGTAAAAGAATTTCGCTTAACTCGCATATTATGCATAGCAATCAGTTTAAAGATGGAATTCCTTATACTGGTAATTGTTAATTTTTTGTCAACTTACCCTGAGTCCCCAAGGAGGAAGAAGGCACCCCACTCCCAAGACTCGGCCTCGTCGTACAGGGGACTGGAGGCGAACGAGTATTGGTCGTTCGCCGACCCGGCATAGGAAGCATTTATGTGGGTGATACGCTGCTGCGCGTTACACACCACCTGAAACAGTAAGGATGAAGTAAAAATCAAACATGAATATGTTCACAATGCCAGCACTGTGAAGGTCAAGTACTTGGGAAATAACTTGAAAATTTTTGATTAACTACGCATATATACAGGCTCCGAAAAATCGGTATAAGTAGCGTCAACTCACCATCCCGTTGATCGAATGGAACCCCTTTCTGTTGACATAGACCCCTTCAGGGGGGTTAGGTCCAGGGTAGTCGGTCTTGGCTGGGGAAACGATTTGGATGTGCGTCCCGTCTATACACCCAAAGACAAAGGGCTTGGCCTTGTGCTTCGTGTAAAAGTCCCTTGCGTTGTCCATCTTGTCCCGCGGCCGATGGGGCCAGCAGATGTACCTATTTTTTGGGTGAAAAAAATGTGAAAAATTTAATTTTCCAGCTAGAATAGCGGGGACAACACCATAAGATTTTTTTTTTTTTTTTACACTATCTGTTTTCATTACATAGTCAAATATAAACCTAAGGAAAGATATACTTACTTTGCCGCGTTCAGGTAGAAGAACAGGCAGAGGTCATTCACCACCCGACTGACAGTGGCCTCCGACACCTGCTGAGTCTCGGCAATGCAGCTGAAGGCTGCCCCCGTCGCCAGGTACCTTAGGGCCAGACATACCTGTTAAACAAAAAAGAATAAATAAATACCACTACTGGCAGTAAGAGGGCGAGGGTTACCCTTGTGAACAAATCTTAGTAAGGTATGTCGGGGCAAAAAGGAGGAAAATCATTGAGTTAATTCCAATTACAGCTGTTAGGTGCCACACCCCCATACATGCCCCACCCACTTAGGACTCACCTGCTCAATGTATGACAAGCCGCCACCAGTTTTGCTCCCCTTAGTCCGGTCAGTCCATGCGCCATAGTCCTTTGAAATCTTTTTGACCCTTTTCTTGGACAGACGATACTTCCTAACAAAGCGACCTTCCGACCATTTTCAGAAGGGATTATGTCGTTCAAGGTAGACTTTGCGCCGACGGCCGTTCCGGTCCAGCTCCTCGTCGGCCATCCCGCCGAAATTGTGAGAAACTCGCCGCTGGTTGCCCCAATTAAGGACCGCCCATTACCAGCGACGTCTTGAGATAAATTCCCCCCAAAAAAATTCACCCTAACTTCCCGATTTTCAGCCATATTTGGCATGGTCATTTTCAAAGCTTGAGAAAAATATGTTAGAATGAATTTATGCAACATATGAAAATGGTTTGGGTTGAAGAAAAGGTTTAACTATCTACTTACCTGATAGAGGAAAGGTCAAAGGGTCGAGGTGCGAAGTGAAAAGAATTTACCCTTAAATTTTCAAACTCGCGAACCGACCATTTGGTCGGTTCCGGTAACTCCGAAGTTGAGACAAATAATTGGTCTCAACTTTCGAAAGGAACAAAAAAATTTAAGGAATGTTTTGTTATGTAACGCTTAATTTAAGGAAACATTCCCAACAACTTTCAATTTTAAGATAAGTGTCTCAACTTTCTGAGAATGTTTCTCAACTTTTAGGAATTACCCAAAAATGGAGCCTAAGGGGGGATATGGGTGTAATTGTAATGCAATTGGTCTCAAGTCCCACTTGAGAATAATTCCCAAGCTTTATGTAAGGCACCCCTGGGCTGCCCCAGGCTCTCATTTTAAGTACCTTACTCCTCCAACCAATGCAGTCATACTGCTGTTCCATGAGAGTGTACAGTATTGGGTATTGCTACCCTCCTTACTTAAGCTCCTGAAATGTGCAATAATATTATGACTAATACAGACATGTCCTTCCATCCTTCCCCAAAATAATCACACTGTCATGAAAAGTTATTTATGCTCTCCCCCAACAACCTAGCTCGGTTAGAAGAGCCTACACTCGGAGTGGGTACCTGCAATTTCACATTTTGATGGACCTAATTCTCTCTTTTTAAGGCTATGCAGTTCTTTATATATCTATTATATCTATTATCAAAATGACAATAAAAAGGCCATAAAACCCTCAAAAACATGTCACAGGATCTTTTCATGCTGAAAATTGGAACATGTTTGATATACAGTGCAAAAGCTAGATATCCAACTGTCATTCAGTATGTGAACAGTGTGATTACCTATGTCATTGGAGGCTGATACACCATGTAAAACCTTCATTAAGACAGCTGCAGCTACTTCCCGTTTCTGACACACATTTTAGTGTGACAGCCTCCCCCACCATTCCACTCATTGTGTAAAACACTTAATCGATTGTACAAGAAAGAAATATGATCATCTTAACAATGAGATATCATTATGAATGTTAATACCATGGGTGATAAGGGTTGTCAGGCATTTTTCATTAGTGTAGTAAAAATTGACAGAGCCCAGAAAAACTTGGCTGAAGGCATGCTGAGAACAATATGATTTATGGTCTGAAAGAGGATTGCTAAAACACAGAAGGTAGGTTCTAATGCTGATGTGCTGTCATGCTGATCCTGGATCTCTATTGCCAAGGTCTCTGGAGCAATAATAAGGAATAAAAAGGTCGAGGGAGACATAATACATGTGTGACAGACACAGTCAGGAATGGAGGGACAGAAAAGAGATGCATCAAGAGGTATTCATAGTGAACATAAAGGTGGGTGATGATAAGTGCATGTATCAGTGTGACTGAAGCTGGTTACTCGAGAGTATTAAGCACCTTCTGCTGCTGGTACTTACAGGTCCATGACTGAGGGTGCTGCAGAACCCCATGATCTGCTCCCTGCCACCTGGTCCTACAGCTACAGTGAGATCTATTACAACCTATAATTATGTAGATTATGAATAGGGGATAGCTATGGATCTACAGATACATCTAGTAGAAATGGCATTACCCAGCCCACAGCATGTGTTCCCGATAGACTCATTACCACATGAGACATTACCAACACCACACAACCTGCTGAGAGGACAGACTAATTACCCAACCGTCAATGGGCTGTGGTGACAAATTAAAGTCCGTGAGACATGAGCCATGCTGAAGGGCTGAACCTAGGTTAGAGGGAAGCAGGTAGATTTAAACAAAGACATGTACTATGTGTTGTCCTTCCCTGAAATCTAAACCACTGCACACCATTATTATAGTGGGGGCAGAGGACACTAACTTTTTCTGCAATGGGCCACCCGGGCTCATAACCTCAGAAACATTAGGGCCCGCACCTAATATTGTTGACCCAGGATATATGTTTTAGTTTTGCAAGTCATACACATGACTGTTCAAAATAGATCCACACCTAACCAAAATGGTTGAATACCTTATACTTGTCACCTTCCACCATGACTATATTGATGAAGATTTATTTGCCTAGAATCTTTCCGATGCACTCCTGTGAGTCACCCAGACATGTAGGAAGGTGGTTCTTGAGAAAACTGCGACCCGGACTAAGAACTACAAGCCATTGGCTCCCAGGTCAGCATTAGAGGGGGTGATTACAGTGCTTTGGTTTGTTCCATATACAGGAGACCACAATTAAATCCCCCCGGTGGGCAGTCTGTGATTATAATTGGTAATTTAATCTAAGCCAAACATAGCAGTTTCTGCACTTCCTCCATTCCCCTTTCAGATAATCTGATAGTGCACAACAGTAGTGGACAGCCACTCCTGTCTTAAAATTTGAGTGGAAAAAATGAGTAAAAGAAGATGATGAAGACTTAATTCTGCTATCTTATTTGATTGAACTTTGCCCCAGTCACAAACCTGACAGTAAAGAGGGTTACAAGCAAAACAAAGAGTAAAAAGGGCATATGGGTGCTTTTTCAGACTTGATTAATTACATCCACTGTGGCTTCCATCAACAAATTCTGCAGTTTAAATAGCATGAATATTGAATAAATAAATTGACATTGCTCACTGCCAAAATATAGTTTAGCTTGACATGTCATTGTAAGTACAGAATAGGATGGTTTCTGAATAATGACAGCAAGTGGTGGAAGAGGCAAACTCAAAAGCCCTTAACCAGAACTTACAAAGCTATGTAGCGGACCATTTTTCAGAGTCAATATTCAAAACATGCCATCTCAGACTGGGCTGTAATGGAGCAGGGGCTGTATTGACTCTGCTGTCAGCCAGCTGCAGAGGTGTGTACAGACTGTTAAAAATGAGCTACTACTCCAGGCTCCTGATGAACCATAACCAAGGCTGCCTCCAGTTTGTCACGTTTTAAGGTGGCCGGCGGGGAATGAAAACGTGTGCATTGCGCAGCTTTCTGCGCAGTTTAGGTGACATATTGACCCATGTGCAAGTAGAAATAAATTTACAATGTGACCAAGTCTTGCTGGCCTAAGTGTTCCATGCATGTCTCATCATCATAGGGTAAGCTGTTCTAATCCCTCTCATGCCTTCATAAATTTACAATTTTACAATTAACTTTCTGCATATCTATGTGAGAAGTAAAGGAAATAATATATCATATTATATCATTGATACGTGCTTGACATCAGATTTAGTCTTCTCTATAAATATGTACCTATGTAAAAGTAGTTAGAAAAAACGTAGATGGTGGTATGGGTGGGAATCGACCTCTCAACCTTCTGATCTCTTGACCAACGCTGTAGACAGAGAGGCCACAGGGCTAGATGGTATAGAGTACACATTCAAGAATATATATTGCCTTCCTGAGACCTGATCACATTCCCAAACATTTTTTATTTCAAAGCACAAAAACCATAGAAATGTGCTCGGGACTATATGTTGAAAACACATTATTTGGATATATTATGTTGTAAACTATATTGTAATAGAGTATTAAAAATACGTAGTTACTTTTTACAGTGATTTTGTGTATATATGTGAGGAAATACTATATGATCCTATCATCGGTGATGTAAACTTTGTTGTAAGATATCTCAGAATCTAGCTCGGGACCCCCCGATTTTTCTTGTATTTTTGGAGAATATATACTCTTAGGTTCATACTGTAGAAATCTTGTAAAATCGTAGTTACTCTCAGGCTATCCCCGCCGGCCACCTTAAGCACATTTATCATATAGCTGTTAGTGACAAGGAACATGATTGTACAGCAGTACCCTTTGTATATCCATGGAGTATAGGAAAGATGGACAGATGGAGGGATTGGTTATAATCAGGGTGTGTGGACACCGATTTTGAAATAACTCTAGGCACCCGGAGTATATCCGACATACAGCCCGTTTTCATAGATTGATTTTGTAAAATAGATTGATAACAGATATGTGACTTAAGAGGATAACCTGTATAACCCTCCTAGGAGGTTATACGATCATCAAACATATTCTCTGTATGTTCTCATAGAAATACAATGACCATAGCATATGCTTGAAGAGTGGAGCCTCATTCTGATACATCATGTTGTTGAGGCGGAGAGATCTGGCAATCAGGCCTCACCCACACCCTGTCTACAGCAGTCACAACTAATGACCTTTACCCCTAAAGCCACAGCAATAGACCTCCAGTATGTGTGTGTGTGTGTGGGTGTGTGTGGGTGACCAAACAGTTTTCTATGAAAAAGCAATCTTTGCTTATGACATAAGTTATATGACCCATCACATGTCTTGACAGATGGTGTCTTCAGCATTTGCGTGGGATGTAGAGGGTAACAGATCAAGTGTCTTGTTTGTTTTGCTGGGCTCGGTAGTAGCTTTTTTTAGATGCTTAATGAGGGTTTACTTGACACAGGCTCTTGTTTCCTCTAATGTTGGGAATCAGGTAGTGGCTACAGGAAGAAACACGTTATCTGAGTAACCTTTGACCTCTGGACAGCCTGATGTCCAGGAATAAACACATACTGACCCTGATTCAGCCAAACCACAAAATCCATCCTATGAAGTATGTTGTCGTTGTCCTGCTATACACTCTGCTTCCATCGGATTTCTATCACACACGTACACTGACATATTCTTGGTCATGCTATACTTGGTCTATAGCTGGATCACATGTGTCAATCAGTGACATCATCTGTATGGTATGCTTCTCCACACATTATTCTGTGACAGACTGGTCAGAAAACCAGAGTGGATTTTCCAGATGAAATAAGACAAAGTGCTTACAAAGTTTGTACTCTGCACAATATGTGGTATAAGCATATTCTCCTTAATAACATTAATATGAGCAAACATTGCTTCCTGAGAATGGTGAGTTAGTCATATAGACCAAATCAGATCAGATAAACTACAAAACATTGGTGCAACTCTCTTTGAGTTTGATGTTTATCAATGCTCTCTGATTGAGGAGATATCAAAATTAACCTTAATCTTTATCTTTATATCTTTACAAACAAGTTCAGATCCATAAGCAGCTCCAACTTAAAAAAACACCTACAAAAGCAAAAAAGTAAAATAGACAGTGTAATCCTCCTCAGGGTCATACTTCTTCATGCATTTAATATGCTGGTGCACGGCAAGAAATCAGAATTATGTCCCAAATATATTAGTAATGGGAGTATATTTCACTCTCCCATAAACATTAGGGGTATCATAGACAAATAAAATAACATCAGAAGACTTTAGATGAGTTTGAGTTTGAGTTTGAGGCTGTGTGACAGGGGGAAGGGTCATGTCCTGGATAATAGCACTCAGGCAGAGGGGGTAGAGGGAACTGGATGGCCATGCCCCATGAAAGACTGTGTATGGGAATTTAGGTTGTGAGACCGGTACACTAGTCAACTGACAAGGGGTGTTGTTGGATCACTCAACAATGTAATACTGGTGCCATCTTGTTCCCAAGATTTTCAGATACAGGCAACTTCCACATTTGTATTAAGTACAATGCCTTTATCCCCCCCCCCCCACTGCTACTGAGTTGCACCCAAAGTAGATTGGTTTGGTAATTCCCTGACATACTACAAATACTGGTCATACCTAGTTACAACAGGGAACTTAGCAGGGTGAGAGGTGGGAGGTTGTGGACACAAGAAGATTGAGTAGAGTTGGCCAGCAGAAAGTTGGCATTGTTCTTTGTCTGCCAAACTGTCCTTACAGCCAGGGGCCAGCTACAATTCCAGATAACATTCCTAGTGGTGCCTTATCTTACCCAGATTCCTGAACCAATAGGTTAGGGGACTATCTAAAAAATGGTCCTGATGTCACCAATACAGCCCTGGTACAAGGTCCTACTTGCAATGGTCCTATGGTAAAATGGCTCTGGCATATTCTAGACTTTACATGCGTAACAAAGGTCCTGAAGCATTATACAGTATGTGCGTTAATAAGATGATATTGTTCTGCCTGATGTAGGAGCCTTCTATAGGGAAACACAACCCATTATATATCAGAACAGAGGGAATGGATACTCCAATCAGGGCAAACCTTTTTCTAGGAAATACTTTTCTTTTATTATAACAGACTAACAATGACAAGCCAGATGTCATTGTCTGTTTTCACCAGTTCTAAGCCTGCAGAGACCTATCTACCATTGAAAGATAACACCATGGTTACCAGGGTCATAGACTTAGAGTTACTCTCATACACACAATACAGTCAATATACCCCTTTATTCACGCGTTCTAAATCAAACAGAACTCTATACTGCTATGCCCCTCTCTTGTGAATGCATCCTTTCGACCCAGTCAGAATGTGGAGCTTGTACTTTAAGGCAGGCAGCATACTACTATGTCTATTCACAGTCCTGTTGGCTTCATTCACCTCTAGTTCTTTATGTGAACACTTCTTACAGATAACTCTCATCTATTCAATAACTATTTTTCCCTGCTGTGCAAGACTTCACTGAGATGTCTATTAGACTATCCTGTTTCAATAATACAATTAACTATCCTGTTATGAGAGAATCGTGTAGAGAAAAGTTATATAGATCCCTTTTACAATACCTCCCTGATTAACTCCTGCATGTCTTTATACTGTGCTCACTCTGAGATGCTGTGAAAGCACTTTATTTCGTTGGCTTTATATTTTCATGATTTTTGCAAAAAATGTGAAATCCGTGAAATCTTTATATGCTTAAGTATGAAATAGAGGTATTTTGAAGGAAGCACTTGAAGACATTTAAAGCGTATTGAATTTCCAAAAGGGAATAAAACTCTGTTGTTGGCAAAAGTGTCTTTTGAAATTGCTTCTTCTCAAATAATCCCTAAACTCTTTATACACTGAGGCTTAAACGTGTCTTTAAGGTTATTGATATCTGATTTATGTCACTTGGGCTCAATCTTTTGTTTCCTTGTCTCTTTGTGTTCAGCATTATCACAAGAGATAGAAGCATCCTTTATCCTCCTTCTATATTGCAGTTACTCTGAAATACATTCTTACTTTATTACCAACATTACCGAGGAAACCTCTGTAGATGTAGAAGGTACGTGATAAGTCAAAGGGACAGTTGGAATTTAAATGCCTTTAAAGGCTGAAATGTCACATCTTTCCTTTAAAAATGATGAAGGCTCAATCTTAGAGTATTGTAATGTGTTGATGTTACAGAGTGTGAGATACAGAGCACTGCCTTCTACATCTCTCACAGGTTTTATGTAGGCCCTACATGATAGGCATGGTTTGTGTTAAAGGTCTTTGTTGTATTATTCATACAGAAAAGGAAACGTTGCCACCCCAGTTATCCTCCAGGCCACAGCTTCATGTCAGGTGAAATTTACCTGCAGAGTAAAGTGCAGGGCTGTGGACCTCTACCCACACCCCAATTCATTATCTAGTGTTTACTATGCACCAAAGCTCTCACATATTCAGTTTTAGTACCATTTTAGCATCAGGAGGGGTTTCCCTAAAATACCGTTCCTTAATTATAAATGAGCATGTTACCCAAAAACCATATACCTAGTGGTGACAGGTAGGTAAAGGAGAAGTGTTGCATGCACCCTCTAGGTAATGCAATTGTTCACAGTTGTTCTCAGCTTTGTCAACTCTACCTTATAACATATACACAGGTGTAAGATTAGGGCTGTAAAACACCATACCTTCTTGAATCCTTTATTATGTGTTTATTGCTATCAACGATTTGGTCTGTAGAAACCTGAGATTAACACAGATATTTTTCATGCATTTCCCACAGCTTAAAGGTGCAAAGAAGAAGACAGAAGTGACAGTAGGCAATGAAACGGTTTGTTTTATCAACTCACATTCATATGTCACAATATTATATGTAGCTGTTATATGTTTAACCCTGGGGACTTGAATTAGAAAAATGACCTTGAAACTAGGGACCTTGCTACCTCCTGGAACAAGAAAACCCATAGGGAATTGATTGACACTTATGTTTAGATTATATGTTTGATATAATCTGGACACTTGTGTGTTTATGTTTTCACCAGAAACCTTAACTGACCACATGACTACAGTTAAATGACTGACCATCATTTAACTCGGACATTACCATCTGTCCCAATAAATGGAAATAACATCCTCCATGTGGTAATAACATCGACACCTCCACAACATTGCATATACTAACATCTAGCACTATTATACTAAGTCATGGCTCTAAGCCTATGCCTCCTTTATATTTCTCTCTTATTACATACCATTGTCTTATTGTACTCAGTCTGATTCTGTTCAATCGACTGGATCTAGAAGAATACAGGTCTTTGACCTATCTTTATTCAGTATAAATAAAGGAAATTCAATCAATCACATTATACGTTATATGAGCCATGAACACTACCCTATTACAAGTCAGAGTGAGGAATAACCAATTTTTTTCATGACCTTTTCATATAATCCTGTTTGTCAGGGTGTTTACGTACAGAGATGCATGTTCTGGTTAAAGGTCGTTGGTGGGCATCACATGACAGATGTTGTCTTCAGCATTTACTTGGGATGTAGAGGGTAACAGGTCAACTGTCTTGTTGGTTTTGTTTTGCTGTGCTTAGTGGTAGCTATAAATAAGGGTTCACTTGACACAGGATCTTGTTTCCCCTATAGCTGGGTATCAGTTAATACTGACAAGATGAGACACCTTATCCACCTGACCATTTACCTCCGGACAAGGTGCTGTCCAGGAATAAGCACACAATGGCCCTGATTCAGCCAAACCACAAAACCCATTCTATGAATGGTGCTGTTGCTGTCCTAATTTAGGTCTGCTTCAATCAAATGTCTGGTACACAAGCAGACATTGTCCTGGGATTACTATTCTTGGACTACAGCTGGATCACATGTATCAATCATCGAACACTTCACAACTAGAACAAAAACCTTCAGGTAAATTAATATGACTGCTTTCTTCTTGAGATATGGAGAATAGTACCTAAAATGTCCTAAACACAGTTCTTAGAAGAAATAGTACAGCAATGCTGGAGGTCTTACTTCATGTGTTGGCATCCACAGACAATACTCTAGTATATCAATGGTAGTTCAGCCAATAGAGGCATGGTCAGACACTGCTTCTCATCAAAATTTGGTCAAATATTAAATAGTCAAACATGGCACTAGATCACAGCCTGTTGTAATTCTCTGTACCGTCTTTGGATGGCAGCAGTGAGAAAACATTAATTCTATACAGCATGTGCAGAATGAATGAATATACGGTTAATGCCTCCATACCCCTTATGTGATGCTTCAGCCTCCATACCATTGCTGTCTGCCTGCACTGCTCTCTCGGGCACTGGGACTTTTTAAAACAATTAAGTTTATATGAAATGTGAAAACATTGGATAGTGTGCCAGATAGGCTTGATTGATAAATACATCTCATAAACTATTGACACATATATTTACCTGAAAATCTTTAAATTTCAGGGTTCAGTCTGGTTTTATTTGCAGACGTTTTTTGACATATGGGACTATTGATCTTGAATTAAACAAGCAGGAGGTATGGTAATTCAACCATATTAACAATGCAGATACATTTGGCACAAGCTCATTTCTCTTATATCCCAAATATAATTCTTGTAATAAGTGTAGTGTATCTCCGATGGCAAGTTTTCCCTGAATAGTGTCCCAAATGTCTCAGACTCCTGCCACAAATGGGCAAGGACCTGGATTACGCTATGATTATTTTCTTGCTGTGATTGTCAGACACAAATGTCTTTCTATACAGAACTCCCATACAAAAATCATCTATGGCATCATTTCTTCCTTATTTTGGCAAGTTATGGATGCAAAATGTTAAATGTGTGTGTAGTGGCAGTCATTGACGCTGTGGCCTGGGGCGCTACACACTGTAATATTATGGACCTGCACTTACCTGAAGTGTTGCTCCTGGAGCTGGGTCTCTGATCTATGTTGTGGGAGAGAGAGACGGTGGGCCTGAGGGCTTGTATTATATTGGAACCACTAAGAACTGTTACTGTAGTACAGTAATGGGGTGCAGGGATGGTATGGTCAACATTGCACATGAGGAGACATCTTATTCTAAAACATCATGTCCAAAAAATCATATCATAAACAGTGGCAACCATGTATAAAATGGCTTTGCTTTGCAAGAAAGTAAAAATCTTGCTCTGTTCACTCATTGTTATAACTTTAAAATGACTGATATTACCACTTGGCTGTCACTTCACTTAAACCCGCAGGACAACAATATGGCCAGTCTCAAGTGGTAAATCTAAAACCAAGTATAGTATACTTAATCCCAGCATGAAAGCTATGACCCTTTCCTAAAGAAAGGGGAGAGCTTCAGATGTGAGAAATTGTATACTGAAACTGGAAGCCAATGTCTCTGAACAGTTGCTGGTCTCAACTATGCAATCCCATGAGTCACTCTGTATGACGTAACTGAGAGACAAGCCTTCTGCACTGGATGAGTTCTGGGTGGTCAAAATGGTGAGGGAAATTCTCTTAACCTAGAAGATACTGTGAGGGGCATGCTTTCTCCGAAAATAATGTTTCTCAGAGACTCAAACCTGGGGCTCTCCACTCCAAAGTGGGTGCTCTACCTCTGAGCTACATCCCCACCCCCTGTTACTAGAGATAGACCATTTCTCACATTACTGGATCGGCATGGTACAGAGGGCAGCAAGATTACCGGAGGGATATCCCTTTGTGGGTTTAATACCAAGGCACAAGTAATCCGGGCCCCTACAATACCAAGAATAAATGATGGCTGTAGCAATGGAGGCCTCCGATCAGGACTTATTGGGACTGGGATATATGTCCATGCACAAGAACTTTTTTTAATTGATGGTATATTACACATCTAATTAAAGATTTCAGTTGCTCAAATAGTATTTTAGCCTCCCTCCAAAGGCTAAGGCCCTACATTACACACCCTTCTACTCAGACATGGAACACTGACAAGATTTAAATGTTTTTTCGGCCATTCTATACCTTGCAGTATGTAAGGTGCTTGGCACATCAGCATAATGCAGGCGCAGAGATTGAATAAAACAGCAAAACACACCTTCATTAAATCTACCTTTTCAAGGTTTGTTTTGTTTTGTGTTTTGGAGATGGAACAAATAATTGCATTCTCTGAATTGGGTTTTACATATCCCTACTTCTTTTTGTTTCATAGATGATGGTAACTGTGCTCAGGAAGACGCATCCAATTTCATCGTTTGATTAAATACCCTTCAAAACAATAATAATAAAAAATGAGCAGCAATAAGTTTTCTTATTACATTAAAAAGAAAAAAAGTGCTAAGAATTTTCTTTTTTTTTCTGATAATGAATTTTACAATAGAACTGTTAATTTGAGTCTAATGAGGATCTTCTCTTTCTGGCTAATGCAAGTCATTGGTAGAACTAATGCCCCACTAACCCAACAACACCAGCAGCACTCCTCATTATGATGTTAGTTCAAATGTTACATCTGATTCATCATGTTTGACAAATGCATTACGCCTCTCTAATATTACAATGAATCCCACTCAGCAACTCCCACACTGGTGTGTCAACATGTCCATTTTGAGCACGACCAACAGTCTTACCGAGCTATGGGTAGGGACAGGCCAAAAAAGAATTAAACCCTAAAACAATTTTTGCTCCCCTTATATCTTTTGCAGTATACTATAGGTATTCCAAATCAGTTTTATTTTTGTTTTCTAACTTGATTAGAAGCTGAGAAAAATGGATTGCAAATGTTAGATATGGGGAGTGCATCTACTATATGAAACTGTGATTTGGGACTGGCTCTCTGCTGACAGGCAGACTACCACAAGGTAGGGTGTCTTAGCACATTTACTGATGCTAAAGGTGGGAAACTACATTGGCATAATGGAAGAAGGATTAAGACCATGTGGTAAAATTGGGTTACCTGGAGGAATGCATACGACCCTGGAGGTAACATTAGAACATGCACATTGGGTATGGAAAATACTCAGTTTGGAACATTTAGAAGAGATAGAGGGACACAGAGATGGTGATCAAGCAGAATATAAGTTGGATAGGAAAACATGGGAGTGATGGTCAGCCTAAATAAAGGAGTCACCCTGGAGGTAGCATCTGATACCACCAGTTGGGTTTGTAATACATGAGGATGTGGGACACTGGAGGAGGGATTGGGGACCCTGGAGGATGGATGAGGAACCCTGGAGGTACAAATAGGGGAGGAATAGGGGACCTGCAGGAGGGGAAAGGTTGAGATGGAGGAGGGGTGGGAAACCCTGGAGGAGGGATGGGGGGACACTGGAGGAGGGATAGGGGACCCTGGAGGAGGGGTAGGGGACCCTGGAGGAGGGGTGAGGGACCCTGGAGGAGGGATAGGGAACCCTGGAGGAGGGATGGTCATAATGGTACAATGTATCAAAATCTATGAATAGGGCCAATCATCTAAGTATTGTTTACCAAATGTATTATTATGTAACAATGTGGTACTATCCTAGAGCTTACAGACGGCAAATCAGTGTATACATAAGGAGTATGGATAGCTAGTTAGACACCAACATTTAGATGTCCTGGTGCTTTCAGGTGCTTTAACCAAAAAACCTAAAAATTGAAAAAATGCAATAGCATGTTATATAGAATTACCCCTATGGTGGGGTGAATTTTTGTGATTCAATATTTGATGTCAATTTGCACTGTTTAAGTGGTATCATTATGTTATTAAATCACAGGGGCCAGATAACTTACATAACTGTGGTAACCTTTGGTCTCTTCTTGTTGGCCATCTTTTTTCTTTCAAATGGATCACATGACATACACAACTCCATGGGGAACTCCCTCTGTACAGCATTCATAGACCCTCACAACATGATGACACCTGGTGCTTTACCCGGTCCCTACTATGGGGTTATAGCTCTGCAAACAGGCACAGAGTTGGCAGTGTAAATGGGTATACTCAACCGTGATTTCACTACTGGAATTTTAACTCACTGTGCCCTTGATTTAGTCAATATAAAAACACTTCTTGACATCTTTACTGAAAGCTTTTTCAAAATAGTTCCAGGGAGGACAAGAAAAGACTCCTGGTACATATTGTATATGCATTCTCATGGGTCACATTTACATATTTTTAATCTCATTTGACAAATCACTTGTGTCATGCAATATTACAAGTACCAACTAATTGAGAAGAGATGAGGCAGAGTGCTGGTTATTTTGGTCTGGCCCATCAGTCAACAGCCACCAATTTACCCAAACACGCAGCATTATTCATATATTTACTACAATGCCACTACAATGTGGGAGAACCATGCTTGCTTCCCCTTATAAAAGGATTTTAGGGTATAATGGTGTGTATGTGTGAAGATTGCTGCATACAGAAAAGTATTAGTACATTATTTTTGTCACCAGGAGGCATCATGTTCGTTTTCCAGCATGAGGCACAAACACAGTACTGGCTTCAAATTACCAGTGCTTTATTTGGGCATCCAGCCAACCATCTACAAGTGTAATCCATGAAAGAGTTACTCTCAGGTGCTGAATTAATGCATCCTACCAATGATAGGGTATGAAGCAGTATGTAACTCCACAGATTAACATAAACACCCGTCATCCCCTTCTTGTCTGTATTCACTTCCTGGTACCGGAGATGTGCTGAGATGAAAGGAGATTAGCGGATGTGTAAATGGTCTGTCTTGTGATGGATCATGGCCCTGCCCCGGCTGACTGTCAGTAAACTGGACACGGCATATTGATTGTGTCATAGCAGGAGAGATCCATCATGGTCATCATGGTCTTTAAGGGAGCCATAGTGCTCTACTGCCTCACACTTGTCTAGCATCATGATGCATGGATGTAGCCCATTTGACTGACTAACAATTGATATATGTATGCATCATGAAGAAACGTAGGGTTGATGCAGTCCCATATGGTCAAAATGATGCATGATGGTAGCCATGGGGAGTGTACTCATCAGGTCTGTCATCATGCATCATCGTGCAAAGGACGCTGAAGACATATAAAGCACTTACAGGGTAAAACTTTCTGTCTGTGTCCACATCGTGTTAAACAGGTTACCAAAGGTAAAAACAGCATGGCCATCTTTTCATATTATCTGAAACTGTGTGTCAACAACTGGGCAAACTTGAAAAAAGGATTATAGCCACAGGATTAGCCACAACAAATATAAACAAAATTCCAATGTCATTGTTCTGTTTTTGAAATAATACATTGTCCATCATATGTCAGAAATGTGTGAGAATATATGTGATATGTGAGAATGGGAGGATAGGGAGGAGGTAATCTGACATTATAGCAGAGGATGGGTATTGGGGGGGGGGGGGGTAGAATAAGAGTCAAATTAACACCTCAAGCATCACTAACAATGTTTTTTGTATTTTTGTACCATACTCTGAAAAAGCCCTCAGAATCTTGATGAGATCGAGAATGGTACTAAAGCCTTTTGATATACGATTGCATGAAAGTTAACAGAACTACATCTCTTATGACAGTATATAGCAACAAGACATTAGGTTTTATGTTGCTAATCAATCATGTCTACAGATAAATGCTGAAATTACTTTCTTATGAAAATCCCAACTTAAAAGAGGCACAATAGCATTGTCTGTTGCCTTTCTCAGAAGAAGAAAATCCAAACAATGACCACAGCCTGTTTAAACCTGGGGATCGGAGGAGGCAGCTTTTATAATGCCTTTGGGCATATCAGATGTAGGAGGCTTCAATAAGGTCCACCCATTCTCAAAACAGTGATTATTACTGATTATTTAATATGAAGCCACATGCACAAGTCTCTGGGTGTCTTCCTGTCAAAAAAAGACACACAATAATTATTTACCTGTTTCTATTCTGGATATTGAAAAATGTGGTTATTAAAACTTATTTTACTTCACCAAAAACAGCCACAAATGTGGGTCTGACAACAGTTCGGACAGTCAAAAAACATTATTCAAATCCGCTTCCTGCTACATCCAATACACATCATTAGTCGCACGGTGGAAATGTTTTGAATTGATATGAATAGATTGAGGATTGTTGAAACCTTTGAGCTAGAATTTCATTCTTTCTGACCTGTCTGTAGCTATCATCATCGTCTGTCCTTATCACCTCCCGCTGTCACTCTCTCTCCCTTTAATCATCCCCTGTCTCCTGCTTTAACACCCCTTCTGTCCCTCTATCCCTTTATCTCTTTCCCCCCTCACTCCTTCATTGCCTCTTTTCCCTCAATGTATATATTAATTTTTCTTCTCCATCATAGCTGCTATCACCATCGTATTATGTTGTAGCCTTCACTTGGAGGTTCAATCATTATTGCATATTTGCATCACTTTCTCTCCATGGGGACACAAAATGGTGGTGAACGTGAGGGATCTCCCCCAAGCAGCAACATGTCTCCCATCGAAAGTGTCCTACAGAAGGATAGCTTGGATATTTGCAGCCAATATAGAACCTATTAAGGGGTTGACAATACAGTGTAACATGGATGCCATCTCAGTGTGTTTTTGTGATGGCTGGTAGTAGAGGTACAATCGTATGGGAATAGTTAGTATGTCGGGCCCGAGACAAAAAGAGAAAACAAGTTGTGATAGGTGAGCTGTAATTTCATTCTTGAAGCTTCTTTTGTCAGTGACAGCTGCTGGGCATCCTGACTGTACAGTCTTGTTATATAAACACATGATGAGTACCAAACAGAACTCAAGAATGACACAAGTTAGTAAAGTGTGTATTTCAAAGGAAAAACACGAGCTGTATATGCAAGATCGAAACAGGAGATTCCCGAGAAAAGTGAACCCCCCTAGTGACATGTTCAATGGTGATGTGTAAATTTTCTGTGTCAAATAACCAGAAATTCCACAAGTAGAATGAAGACCTGTATTTCTCAAGTTTCACTACAAGAGGGAATATGACACTAGAGAATTGAGAAGAGAAAACAAGATGGCCGACACCAGCAGCTAACTCGTAACAGGAGGGTAAATTATCGCCAAATTCATGGTTCTAGACCTATGCTGGAATAACGAAACTTATGTAAGTTAACTATAAACACCTATAGGACGTAACGAGGGTAAATTTAATAGACCTCACCAAATATGTCTGCGGAAAGAAGAGGGGGACAGCGCCATAGCGCCAGAGGCCGACAGGACGCCGGTGTGACTCCTATACAACAAGAGGCGGGCGCGGACCCGAAAATGGATGTCAACGCGCAACTGTTGAAAACAATGCAAGAAATGACAGCGTCAAATAAGACCATGGTAGAGAAGTTTGGCGAACTGGAAACTACAATGGCAACCAACGCGGGGGTTATGAACACCCATATACACAAGGTAGAGACTCATATGTCTGAGGTAGGAGACGATATCGTCGCGTTGACAGAGAGACTGGATCGGGCGGAAGCCGCCATTGTGACAGCAGAGGCAGAACGTAAACAAATCCTTGTTGACAATTTGCGCTTGACGAAGAAGGTAGAGAAAGACGCGGTCAGACTCAGGCAGGTTGACGAGGGCAGAAAGCGTAAAAACATTATAATAGAAGGGTTTCCGGAAGCTGGAGGTGAGACGCCCCGTAAAATACTACACGACCTTATGACAGACACGGGCGCGGTGGCAGCGGGTACGAAAATTCATCTAGAGAGTGCGTTCAGGATTGGGAAAAAGAGACCAACGGCCACCAACCCTAGGAATATCCTGATCATCTTCCGAGAAATGGAGGACAAGATAAAACTCTTCCAGAAGGTAAACCAAATGAAACATTTAGCTAAATGGAAGGACATTTATGTGTCAGATGACCTGACCCCCGAGCAACAGGATGAACGCAAAGATATGAGATGTCTGGCAGCCTTAGCTAGATACAACAACGTAGAGTTAAAACTGAAGGGGAACAAGCTCGAAGATGCGCGTGGAAAAGTGTACCACTACCGTGATATAAAGGACTTGCCAGAGGGCATATCTCTTGTAGAAGCAAAGGTGATTCAATTTGAACACGGTACTGCGTACCAATCTCATCATGCATACCTAAGCAACATGTACAAATGTGAAATTGTGTATAAAGATGTAACATGGTCATCTGCCGAACAGCTGTTTTGGTTCTTGTTTGCTCAATACAATGATGATGATGTATCTGCTCAACTAATCCTAGCATGTAGTGATGGTTATGAAGCCAAGAAGTTGTCTCATAGTATCAAGGTGACCAAACCAGACGCGCACACAAAAAAGTATGAGATCATGTACGATGTTGTTGAAATGAAGTTCATGCAGACAAATGCACTGGGGGACCTGCTGATAGCCTCTCAGGGGGTTTTGTATGAATGTACGACTGAAAAAGGCTGGGGCTGCGGATTCACGATTGCAAATGTTGACAAAATAACACCCCAAAATGTAAAGGAAAATAAAATGGGTGAAATCCTCATGAAATTACGCACAAATATGCAAGAGTTATAAATGTAGTAGCGGTATTTTGGGTTAACCCCATAGAAAAGACTCTGTTATGGTATTTGAATGTTAATTAAAATATATCTGTCTGTGGATATTATTGTTAAAACCATATAATAGGTACACATAAAGTGCCACGCCCACAAGTCGAGCAGACGACAAATTGTAATTTAGTTCCAAATAGTGACACCAGGTGCCGACTCCGTATGGGCCGAGCAGGGTGAAAGCAAACGGCTGAAACTTACCGGTAGTCAAGCATAGTTCATATTGTATACAAGCTATGTATGGGGTTTATGATGTGATATTATAAGTTAATATCGATTGTGTATGTATATTCTTTTCTTATAAAGTTATTAAAGAAATGAAGGGTTTAAAGGCGATAAATATTTGCCTTTTTGTTGTGTGTGGCTCAATTGGAGTCACTATACCTCAATGGGGAGAAATCTCCGAAGAGTAGGTGGTACTAGTTACCCATACCTACTAATATTGCATTGCTGTAAATTTATATGTATATGTTGGATATTTAAGGGCACAAACACAGTACTGTCACCGCTGTAGATAATAATTTTCTGAAAAGTAGCAAAAATAGGTTTACTATGAGTCATCTTAATGTTAGAAGCTTAAAATCTAAGATAGAAACATTGAGAATTCATATGACGAAATGTGATGATGTGGTTTTAGGGATATCTGAAACCTGGTTAGAGGATATTATGCCAAGCCACTGTGTTGATATTGAAAAATATAATTTTGAGCGTCTCGACCGTACATGGCTGAAGCCAGATGGTGGGGAAAAGGGGGGGGGGGGGTTGGAATTTATATCAGAAATGACTTCTCGTATTCCATGAATAGTTATAAACACCTGAATGTTAGCAATAATGACATTGAAATGTTATGGTCAGAAATTGTCAGAAATGGAAAGAAAAATGTTGTTGTGGTAAACCTGTATCGTCCGCCTGATGGAAACAAAGCTGCATTTATTGAATCATTTAACAACAAATTGTCAATGGCCAAATTAAGAAGGAAAGACCTTGTAGTTATGGGAGATTTCAACTTTGACTATTTAAACAATACAAAGGTGTCTACAAAACTGATGAAAATTTGTGTAAATCTGTTGGGTCTAAGACAAATTGTAGATGTACATACACGCTCCACGGAAGTATCAACCACATGTATTGATTGGGTTATCACAAATACAACCAAAAATCATGAAATGATTACTAGGAAATGGAATATCAGCGACCATATTTTGGTTGGTATCTCGTTTATTGACCAATATTTCACATACGAACGTATACAGTTTGAGGGAAGGACTTATAGAAAATATGATGCGGAGCTTTTTAAAGTGTGTTTGAAAAATGCAAACTGGGGTCCATACGACGACTGTAACAATGTGACACAGCGATGGGACTTCATATTGAAACTGTTATCAAAGGAATTGGATAAAATGTGCCCCAAAAAGATTTTTAAGGTCAACAAGGCAAGGTCACCATGGGTCACGGACCATTTGTTAGAATTGATACACGACAAGGACATGGCTCTTAAAAAAGCAATTAGGACTAAACTACCGGGAGATTGGCAAATAGCTAGGAGGCTACGAAACTCAACTATAAAAGTCATTAGGAAAGCCAAATCAAAATTTATTAAAGAAGCCCTTGAAAATAACAAAACTGACACAAAGAAATTCTGGAAAATAATAAATGGTTTGCTAAAAGGGGATAAATTAAATCAAAATTTCCAACTTCGAGACAAAATCAAAGATATTCCAATTGAGTGCTGTGATACACCTGACTTTATAAATGACTACTTTTTAAATATAGGTCCATCACTTGCCAGTGGGTATGATGACGAGTGGTCGTATGACGGTGTCCCACTACAGGCTGGTATAGGTGACATAGTCACAGACATTGATGAAGTGGTAAAATTGATTAAGGACATTGATATTGGGAAATCATCAAGTATTGATGGGATATCAGCTCGTGCTTTGAAAGACTGTTTAAGCGCTATACCGGTCAAAATTGTTGAATTGTTTAACAGTTCGCTTAGTGAAGCGAGTGTACCTCAAGCATGGAAGGTGGGCACTATTGTCCCATTACAAAAAGAGGGTGATAAAACTGATGTTGCCAACCTGAGGCCAGTGACATTGTTGCCTGTTATAGGGAAATTATTGGAGAAAATTGTGAACA
This sequence comes from Harmothoe impar, assembly GCA_947462335.1. Lineage (NCBI taxonomy): Eukaryota > Metazoa > Annelida > Polychaeta > Phyllodocida > Polynoidae > Harmothoe > Harmothoe impar. The sequence goes on from OX381708.1 coordinate 79,746,592, forward strand.
ATAGACTGATGAGTTACTTGGAAGAAAACAAACTTCTAGATGTACGTCAGGGCGGTTTTAGGGCGGGGCACTCCACTATTGAAACAATAGCCTACTTTACTGATGATATTTATAAAGGGCTTAACAATAGAGAATATACCTTATCAACACTAATAGATCTAAAAAAGGCTTTTGATACCGTAAATCACATCATACTATTAAAAAAATTGAAAAATTTGGGGGTGGGTGGGAAAATTTACGAGTGGATTTTGAACTATCTTACAAATAGAAAACAAAGAACTTCTGCAAATGGTTTGACATCTAAGGAGGGGAATGTGTCTTGTGGAGTGCCCCAGGGGTCCATTTTGGGCCCTACCCTATTTTTGGTTTATATCAATGACTTGAAAAATGTTTTAAAAAATTGTGAAACATATCTCTATGCCGACGATACCGTAATAACGCTTACTGGCTATTGTTTAGCGGACCTAACGGTGAAAATGGAAGAGGATTTAACCCTACTACATGGTTGGTTCAGGAAAAATAAGCTCACTCTGAACACTAAAAAGACTAATTATATTATTTTTGGACTCAGGAGTAGGCTAAAAGAGATTGTTGGTCATAGGTTAATGATAGCTGGAACGCCCATTGAAAGATGCATCAGTGTGAAATATTTGGGAATAGTCCTGGACCAGGTTCTAAATTTTAACATGCAAGCAGAGGTCGCGTCCAAGAAGTTAGTGTATAAATCTTATATGACAGCAAGGCTAAGAGATGTTACTGATAACTCGACTATGTTAAATATATACAAGACCATGGTTTTGCCACATGCAGATTACGGTGACATTTTTTATGACATTGCTAGCAAATTTATTCTGGATAAAATGCAAATTGTACAAAATAAATGTTTACGTAGATGTATGGGACTTGACTATAGATACCCAACGATTCCCACTCACCAACAAGCCAAAATTTCCAAGCTTCATCCCAGAAGGCAAATGCATTTATATAATTTTATGTTCAAGCAGAAAGCAAACAGTGATATTGTTAATAACAGAAATGTTAGAACCAGGGCGCATGACGCTATCCTTTTTACTACTGTCAAACCCAAAAATGAAACGTGCAGAAAAAGTGTGTTATATAGAGGTGCCATGCTATGGAATGGACTTAGTGTTCAGGTCAGATCCATTGAGGATTACGAGGCCTTCAAGTTAAATCGTAAAAAATGGCTTGGAAGTACTAATTACAACTTTGGTATGTTCTGATCCCCCTACCCCAAACCCCCAAAACCCCCATCGTATTAATATAAATATAAAATGTGAAGTTTTACTGTTAAAACTAGTCCACATTTAAGCATTGACTGTGATATATTACAAAATTAAATTGTTATTGCTACTAATAGGTTAACTGTAACATATCGGTGACGTAAAAGAGTAGCTTCATGTGTAAGGGGACTACCGGTACACGGGGTGCCCGCCCCCTCTATCCAACTATACTGTACATGTTATAAGAACGACATAAGAGGTCTAGTTAAACTTTGTTTGTGAACAAACTATTTATTATTATTATTTACATGATATATTCACAATAATTGGTTAATACATGCAGTGTATTGATGTAAATTGCGTCGTGAAATAATCATTGTTATTAAATTATAGTACGTGAAATTATGTAACATTGAAAAGCTGACTGTATGGAAATACTCATCGAGCTGTATAAGTTCTTTTTCTATACAGTATAAATAAACGAGATTGTATATTTATACTTTCTCATACCAAAAAAAATGTCTAAAAAATGTTCTGAAATTCAAGAGTTATGACACAAGAATGGCACAAGTCTTGTTTGAGATTTTGCTCATGTGTGTTAACATGAGAAGGTTGTGAAACAAAAGCATTGACACTGATACAAACAACAGGAGTAGCAGTGTTTGTACTAACAAAGCAGGGTAAATGGATGCAGATACTCTGTAATTTGCTGTTTTATGTAGCACTTATCTACCACAATTATGTACGGTGTTATGAACAATGCAAACTGCCCTGCTTACTGTAACAAATTGATAAATTCTGCAACCCTCATTCCGCGACACCTTTTAGGATAAATGGATATCATTGGAGGCTGATTAAATGTGAAACACCTCCATCAAAACAGTTAAAGACACTTCTTGCTGCCGACACACATTTTAGTCTGACAACCTCACCGATCATTCTGCTCAGTGTGTTATACCCATGTTCTTTTGCAGAGGAAGGAAACATGATCTTTTTCTCAACTCTGAGATATGAGATGTCATGAAGAATGTAAAAAGAAGGCAGAATAAAAGTTAATTTAAGCTACCCTTTCCAATTTAATTTTGTAGTGTCTTTTGGTGGTGGAACATATAAGTGTGTTTTATAAACGGTATTATATATCCCTGCTTCCAAATATCAGTTTTTGCCGGTTACTGAGGAAGACACATAAAATTTGATATTGATATAGATATACATATTATCCATGAACCAGCTTGGATGCTCCTTCAACTGGGGCCAATGTACTATGAACGGCAGTAAGGCATAATTGCTTCAGAGAAGATGCATGTGTCATGCTTTTTTTCCAGAAAATACAAGTCAATGTGCAATAAACTGCACAGCATTATTGTTTCAAAGAAAATTCTTTCTGCTTTCTCAGAAGTTAAAAGAGAAGCCGATAGCAAGAACTATTATGTGCTGACTTAGAACATGTGTTTATAGAAGATCAATCATATTATTCCCTTAACGAAAAACATGTAAGTAGGGAAATACAACAGTTTACACTCCAAGTTATTGAACAGGCATGATATACATTCAATCATTCTTACAGTGCCTATCCCAACATCTTACAGTCATTGTAGGCAGATGAGATATCAGAATGGCCATCATTCCAGAACCACAAGGACCAGTGTTATAACCCGATGTAGGGTCATAGGCCTGTCATTTGGACATTCCTGCCACCATGTATAGGAGGAAAACAAGCCATAAAGAGACAAACATGGCAACAACAATACTGGGGATAAAACTGGGCCAGTGCCATATGTATGGTTAAATCTCCATATTGCTTTTATGTATCATCATTTCTACCAAATTGCTCATAGAAGCTCCATATAAACCTGCAACAATATACCTGACCCACAAATAATAATCAGCTACTTGTTATGCTAAGTCCTACACATCCCCAATGACAAATATCTACCACACTATTAGGCACACAGCAATCTAAGTCAGGAGGTTTAATGTAAATTGGTTCATTTAAATTGCAAACAACCCTAACAAAGAGTCAGTCAACACACAATAGGCTTGGCAGACAGCAGGGGCTTTAGGGTGTACGCTCCAGGGACATTAGTCATTGTATTAAAGCATAGAATACCACTGTATAAAACCCCGATGGTGCTTATGTGACAGGCATTCTGATGGCAGTACTTGATAAAGGGTAAGCCTCACCTATTATCCCTTTACTTTTTTTCAAACTATACTCAATTTTGCGAGTGAGCCTAACCCATGGAGATTATCCTTTTCTTCTGAATAACATCCTCCTGTTTTTCATTGAGATATCACATACAGGAAGATTCTAGGGACCTCAATAGTCAGTCTGCCAATGTTAATTTGGTAAAATGAAAGCCTGACTAATAAGAAAAGAACCCAGATTTGTCAATCTAGACAGGTCAATAAACCATACATGAGAGCATTATGAGTATGACGCTGTGGTTTGAACTTGTTAGTTCCTTTGTCCACCTTCTCTCCCCTTAGATTAGGCACTGTCAGATCTCATGGGAGGAAATGAGTGTAATTAAGTTATTTAGTTCACATTGCAACTACATCTAGACCTACATTGATGTGGTAGGAATAGGATGCAATATTGAAGCCACTTTTTGATTCGTAGGTAAGATATGTTATACAGACTGCCGTTATCATGACATGGTTTGGAGGCACCTGATCATTCTTCCCTTCCCTCTCTAGGCCAGCATTTACTAAAAGGGTGAATCCACTGATGCAAATCCATCAGATTGGATGAACATTCACAATGGTAAACCCATGGACGAATCTCGTCTGATCCGAAGAGTTCATTTCACTAGATTCACTCTTTATTGCAAACAAAACAGTGCCTTAACAATGCAGTCGTTATTGAAGGATGACATAGTGTAGCATTGTCATTGTGTCCTAGACACAAGGTTGACTGCAGTCCTTTAATCATTCAGATCCTTTATCTGCCCCCAGGAAGGATCCTATACAATACTTTTATTAGATGAGACCTTGATTGTCGCACATCACAAAGAAATGTCATTATTGTTAGTGGTAGTAGGAACTTGATAAAATAGATTCTGTGATAGTAACTATTAGGGTTCTGGCATTGTTTGATTGGCCTGCTATCTATGAAGCCGTTTCATTGTCTAATAATTGAGAAGAGGGTTGAGACAAAAAGTCTTACACACATAACCCCACTCCTTTGTTTAGTTGAGTTTTGGTTTCCATGTGTAACTCACAATTTAGGATTACATGATGCCTTGATGCATTATCCCCTTGGTTGTCATGATGCATAATTACAGCCCTGGTGAGTAACATGCATGAATGGCAAGCTTATGAGGTTGAGACACTCCCAAAAGGGTCAGCATTATGTACCTATACAGCACCAGTGAGTTACTTGCCGGGCTGCATTGATGTCAAATGTCAGCTTTTAGGGACAGGCCATCCTTAAACGGTTAATATTGAATATCTCTACCACTTCCTGTGTTCTTAATTGACAACTCTCCAAATAAAACCTTATTTTTCCCAGGTAGATTCTATCCTTAGGACTGCCAGGACTTTCTTGAGGAGCCCTGCCATAGCGTATTGTTTCCAATGGAAACACAAAATCTTGGCTCTGGGAGGGCCCCTTTTACTACCCGCATTGGTACGCTATGGCAGTGCTAAGGATATACCATTATATCTACCTGGATTACCTTGAACTACCTGGATTACCTTGAACTACCATGATACTAATGAGACTACTACCAGGTCCTCCTTAGATCTTTACAGATTATAATAATAGTATCAGAATTTCTTAGACTCTCTGAAATGATTAAATCTTCATAGTATGAGGTTATATTTATGCCCCAATATTTATCAGGATTTATGCATATGAGAATCAAAGCTATATATAGAACAGGGCGGAATGATGTACTCATGGACACCACCACCCTTCACCCTGGGGACTTAAGGTTGAGAGATTGAGGCCATTAGGCTTGACTGCCTCTGTGAGTCATAGTGGGTGAGGTCTGATTGCCTTTAACAGATCACTCCCTGTCTGCCACCACACAGCACCCAACGCCTTATGACCTTGAGACCTCCCCCTTTCATTACTTCCCTGCTGCTGCTGCCTACCCTATTGAAGGGCAAGTGATGTTTTCCTTCACCTTGAACCACAAACTGTGGGGTAGTAACTGGATTCTGTTCCTTCTCCAAGCAGGCCCCGATGTGCCTGCAGGTAAATACATGACATATAAAGGTTAGATAGTGAAGATTGTAACATACTGTAGCTACAGGGATATGATTGTATCGTACAACACAACAAACACACAAAGAAAAACATGTGTTAGGACTAGCTTGAAACAAGGGTGCTTGATTGTAATTAATGACTTATGCTGACACCCAGCCTAAATATCAACCTTCCACCATGGTAACTACATGTAATAAGCATGGGCAGGGAAAGTGAAACTTATGACCTGCGTATATGATAAGGCAGTGATAAGAACTCCTGGGTGTGCTCCCCTTGCCATGAATGAACACCTTTGATGCCATCTCAGGTATCCTTGACCATATGCTTGACCTTTCCCATTTTCTAGTTGAGGTAGGCGAGAAGCATTATGGGAGCATCTGAACAATGTTTCTACAGGAGAAAAGAAAGGTTAACCTGAGTCAGTGTGAGGCAACCTAACCAAAACGAAAAGAGAGTATTTGCTATTTTAAAATCCCAATGTACAGCAGTTTTTTACATAGATTGATCCAAGGAAATTATAGAAGTCTCTGCTTTGCACCCTTTTCAGCATCAATATTGTTAAGGCCTCTCATTAGAAACTACAAAAGGTCCAGTGAAATGATAAACACTACCAGAAGGCTACTGGATTTTGTTTTGTATGAGTAAATTTATATCTAACTGAGATCTGTTTATAATTAGATGCAACATATGTGTAATAGCAGTAGGAAATTTGAAGCACTTTGATAATACTGACTGAGAGACCTTCTGTTTGTAGTCTACATCAACATTACTGCTCGATTTAAACTGCATAATTATCGTGGACAGTACTGCGCACAGTACAAGCTGTATAAGAGAGAACTTTATCAATATCCTGGCTAATATTCCTCATGAACACTTTTGTAATCTGCCCACTCTGCCTGAGAATGATTAATAACCAAGAAGGTCCACCGTTGATAAAAGTCTGACAGGGTAAAACCTACCAGACACAGCAGCCATGTGGTGCTGCCAGCTCAAGTGTGGCTGGTGGGCCATTGCTCAGTCTCACAACCACACCGACCGCCGCAGGAGAAAAAACTTTGCATTATTACTGAAGTTTCATGTTTAATAAATAAGAGGTGTGTAAACACGCCAGATTGTAGACAAAATACTTTTTTGACTCCTTTATATATTACAAGCGGTATAAAGGGCTAATATATAAATCATGACAACCATGGGAATAAACAGCTTAACAAATATAGTATGAACCTTTAAAGCTGTACAGTATAAAGTTACTTTCCAAGCACTAGGTGGTTTCTCAGAACCTGTCAGGTCCCAGGCTTGGGAGTACTGCATGATCCTGGAATGACAATGTACAAAAAGTGGCGATTTAATTACTTTCTTGGATTCCTTCCAGTGTCTTGTTTCTTGTTGTTCTGATTAGGAACTAGGCCAATTACAAACAGTTTCTGACATTTCTGACCAGATACAGGTCTTCATCTTGGACACCAAGTGTAGATTGGGAAAGCATGTTAAGGAACTGTAGCATGTTTTGCCAATTTTATAGTAGTTAGAATAAAAGTAATAGTAGGAGATAAAACATAAATATATACGATGTGTGTCCTCCCAGGCATACTTTTAACACCATCATGAATTACAATGAGTAAGACATGAAAACATAAAAACATTGCTTAAATTTAATCTTATACTATATTTCTTTTGTAGAAAAGGATTCTTATAGCAGTGAAACTCAACTGAACCCCTCATACTTTTAAACCTTGCAAGTAAAACCTGACTTTCTTCAATCAGAGATGCAATTACCTTTTTCTCTTAGTTGAAAAAGCATGATAATTACAGATAACAAAAAGTCAAATCTTACCCAAGATACAGATTGGACCCAGTTGTTTATATTATAATAAAGAAATTTGAGGTAATCAAGGTTGTTCTTTTCAATCAAATGAAACGTAAGACCACTGAGAACATTTGCCCAAGTCCAATTGATAAAGACTGAAGCATCCAACTCTGATGGGACTCTGTCATCATTGACAAAAGCCTTATGTGGCAGAATGAGGCAGACTCCTGGAACCTGAGCGTCAAATGAGAGCCATATTTATGTGGCACAAGAAAGGCCAACTGTAAATGGTTGTTAGTGCCATCACATAATTGTAGCATTTGGTCTGAAAAATGAGAGATGGTAATTTCTTTAACCCGTATTATAAGTTTTAATAATATTATGAAGAGCATAACTGTGCCAAACAGTTAGTCCTTGACCTTCCCAAATATTTTACTTTAGTACCCTCTATACTCCCTAAAATACTTTGTGGTTACAGATCATTTTTCCCCCCAATTCATTTCTCTGCATACACACAGGAGGCAGTGATGTGCTGAGGGAGAAATAGGCAGCTCTCCTTCTTGCCTGAGCCACAATTGGCAGTTGGTTATTGGGGTGTCATATTCACTCCTTAACCTTAATCAGACTCCAGCAGGGGGGATGTGTGTGCAAATAGCCACCACTGCAGAGGTTCCCTGAAAAATGGCTTACAGGTAGTGGCACTGGAGGTCTCATTTTAATGAACATCCTACACTGGAGAGTGTTTTTTTTAAATACCTATACATATGTAGATGCAATTTCTCATTTTCCTTTTCCCCACAAACACAAGGAGGAGAGGGTAGAGATGTATGTGGGCTTATTGACCAGTTCTTGCTCTGGACACAAACCCACCTCACTGGTCAGCAGCAAAGGGACCCATACAATGCATTCAGGACCACACAGTGTTATAAGACAGGTCCTGCAGGTGCTTATTGTCTGGTACTTGCTGAGAATGGTGAGCTAGTCATATAGACCAAATCAGGTCAGATAATTTACAAAACATTTTGGTGCAACTATCTAGGATTTTGATGTTCATCAATAATCTTCTGAGAGAGGAAATACCAAAATATACCTGAATGACTAAATGTGGTATATAGGTTATTTATAAAGATTACATGGTTATGCTGTCCACTAGGAGTAAATCAAATTAGAATCTAGGGAAAGTACAGAAACAGAACAAATATCTTAAAATGTGTGTTTATGCCTAAGATTACTGTACCCCTGCCAGATTGTCCTCAGATAGCAGAGTATGCGTCAGACACTTAAAGAACAGACTGCAACTGCAAGTCAGGCTGACATATACCCACTAAGCTGTACCTTATGGCTACAGAATCCAATATTAAAGCAAGCACCTTATATCAAGAGGCATCTATTCCTATGTTATAGTCAAGTCTAGTGGCCGTAAAGCAGTCATAACTTAGGTTTAAGGTAAAAAAGCGTCTTGTTAGCAAATAAGCATATATCTTTACAAACAAGTTCATATCCATAGGCAGTTCCGACTAGATGAACTAACTACAAAACCATACCTAGGTCAAATTAATTGGAGTCAAAAAAGGAAAAATGGAAGGAAAATTGATTTCCAATTAACACTAACTGTTTTGCTTTGAAGTGCACTTCTACTCATTCAAGGAAAAAGAGATGTCAAATGTTGAAACAACATTATAATTTGTTTTGCTCTATGTCAATATATTTGTTACCACAGGCTATACAAGAAGTTTGCTTAAAGGGGAAGGGAGTGAAATGACCAAAATGTTCATGATAACAGCACTACAGAAGATCACTCAAGCTTCAAATTAGAGAATACAGCATTTACTATGCACTGTAAAGTCTACCTAAACAATATGAGACAATGACTTTGCTTAATCTTTTATTCATCCTTTATGTCCGGAATCTGACAGTAATATGCTTTAACTTATCACTAAAGTGCTCAATAGTTAATCTTCATAATGTCATTAGGCTGCATCTCTCTAACAAATAAAGGTTGTGCTTGTATGTACATGAAATATGTAATACCATATGGCACTCAGTGGATGTCAATAATTTTTGAAACTGTGCTAGTTTATCTGAGGATAATGACCCCTGGGCCACTAACACACCAGGAAAATACAGTATAAATGACAGCAACAGTAGTATTCAGAAAAAAAAGGGTTGATTAAAATGGACTAACAAATGAAAGGTTCCACAGGCCTCATCAGTTCCTGTAGGAATTAGTTTGTATTCTCATAATCAATGTCATCATGACTACTTATGAGGTCTAATTTTCTTGATATTTCCCCCTTGCTATATACCCTTGGCCTTTATCCTTCTCATACATATATACATAGATAATGTAATATTCATCACGGTGCTGAGTCATACTTCTTCTTGCATTCAATATGCTGCTACACACCAAGAAATCAGAATTATGTCACAGATTTATTGCCAATGATTCCCATAAACATTGGAGGTATCTTCAACAAAATAAAATAAAATCAGAAGATTTTAGTTACACTGATCTCAGGGCGGACAAAAGAAGCAGACTTGAAATACACCGGTCTCAGTGGGAGTAAAGAAACACGTTACCAAACCTCAACTTGCCTCCCTTAGGTAGCCTTGTATACACAAAGGAATTCAGAACTGAGTTACAAGCTGCTAAATCTGGACTAGGCTGGGATTTGGAGATATTGACAGACCTCTCTGTGCAGTACCTAGGGACTTGAGGCCGGGGACATCTCAGAGCATGTTCTGAGGGTGGTAAAGCCATTGGGGACTATGGTAACATGAAAGGCAAAGGTGTTTAGCCTGGACTGTCACAGACTTTGCAATGGCCCTCAGGGAGGCATTTAACTGTGAAAGTGTCAGAGAAAAAAGCAGAGATAGTGAGGGAAGATAGACTTGTTAGGATGGAAGGGGAGAGACGGAAGCACACATAGAGAGAGAGCAATAGACTAGGAGACATTGTGTGGACAGAGTCAAGTGGAGAGGATGCCAAACTCAGGTTGTGTGACAGGGGGAAGGGGCGTGTCCTGAATAATGACACTCAGGCTGGGCAGAGAGTATTGGATGGCCAGGTCCCATGGGGACTGTATACAGGAATGTAGGCTGAAGGACCTGTACACTAGCCAACCAATGGCGTGCTGTTAGATTACCCAAATACCCAAATAGCTATTCTCTATATAAGTAATTGGGGCACATTTATATTAATTATAATGCCAGCCTGATAAACTATGTAAACTAATAAGATGATATTGTTCTGCCTGATGTAGTCGCCTTCTAGGGAAACATAACAAATTATAGATCAGAATAGAGGGAATGGATACTCCAATGAGGGCACATCTTGTTCCTTGTCTTTTATTCTAACAGCCCGGCAATGACAAGCCAGATTTCATTGTCTCGCTTAACAATTTCTAAGCCTGCAGAGATATATCCACAATTGAAAGATAACACCATGGCTACCAGGGTTATAGACTTAGTGTTTCTTTTATGTACACATCATACCATCAATTTACCTCTTTATCTACACTAGATCATACAAAACTCTAGACTGCTATGCTCCTCTCTTCTGAATGCATCCTTTTACCTCAGCATACTACTACATTGTGCCCTGCTATGCCAGACTTCACATAGATGTCTATCAGACTATCCTGCTTCAATGTTGGGTGCAGCTGCAGAGAACACAATTGACTATTCTATTATGAGAGACTCTTGAAGAGAAAGGGTATTTTGGTCCATTTTATAATGCCTCCCTGATGAACTCTTGCATGTCTTTATACTGTGCTCACTTTTAGATATATGGAACCCGGCGGGGTCTTTAATTACACATACAGCCTTTTCCCCCCTGCTCATAGTGTTAGACACAACTCATATCAGGATGCAGGATACATAACTTTCCAAAGGAATGACAATTATTTATTACAGAAAATTAGTACCAATTGTGTAGCAAATTATAAACTTTCTACATAACTTTAGCCTGTTACGTTAAATGGCCTATCATACTATACATCTCTTAGGTTAATGCTTCTTTTCGCAGAATTTTCAGTATCAGATTGCAGCAGCCTTATACACATAAGTCCTAATGTTTGGTTTTGAATCTTTGATTTCTCAGAAAGCCTTGCAAACAGGCCCTCGGCTGTCCCTTTTGTAACAGAATACAAAGACATGTACACCTTTTGGTACACTGTCCTTGGGTGAATAATTACCCCAAATCATATGCAGTTGATGCATCTTCTTATACAATTCTACATGCGCTTAAAGGAACAAACTTTAAGCAGCTCCATGCTTTGAACACAACACAAAATTTGGTTGGTAATATGCAGTCATGATGAGTTACTTGTCATGGAAATCTTGGAGCTCTGTACACAAATTTAGCACATCATGTTTTACATTTACTGGAGCATGTTCTCTGTCAGCCAAACAGTCTCCACTGTCAGCAGCCAGCTAAGAATCTAGTTAAAATTATCATGCTACATTGCCTTACCCAGGTTCCCCACATAACTAACTTGGGGTTGTCTTTAGATAACATTTACTACCAATATTCCTCTGAAAAACTGTGGGGTTCCTGATGGCCCAAATGCATCACAGTAACAAGTAATTTCCTCTATTAGTTCTGGGATAGAATGGTCCTTATTTGTATGGGTATTATTTCACAAAGGGACTAACGCCTGCTTAACCTATGTGTTCATAATTATGATTATATTGTGGGGCCTGATGTAGGTACCTTGTAGTGGAGAACAACTTATGAAAATCCATCCTTTCTTATTCTAACAGCCTGACAATGACAAGCCAAATGTATTTGTCTGCCTTTCTACATATCTACCTCTGCAGAAACATATATAGAGATCGGTGTCAAAGCATATCCCTTTTACACACAATACAGTTATTCCTTGTTATACCACGATTCTGGCTTTTCCTGTGCCGAGAGTGGATATTTGCTGTGCGGATATCTCAGGCTAATGCACGCTCAGATTTTGTTTTTCTAGTCCAAGACGTTCCTATATATTAGGACAGGGTATTGAAAGAAATTTCGGCCGCTTGGGCATACAAATTGAGTGTGATTCGTCCAGGAATCGATCCACAGCCGCACATGCCATAGGCGAACGACATACCCCCAGCACCATGAGGGCTCGACATTTTGAGATGCTGGAAACTAAACTTTACCCACCTTGTCGCGCGTAGGCGGCAGCGTCGGCGTCGGAGGCGGCCGCAGCGGCGGAGGCGGGTGGGGGAGGGGAGGGGGTAGACGCGCATATTTTTGTTGGCAGGAACGTTCCCAGACAGTATGAGCCGAGACGGTCTAGTGGTAAAACGTGTGTCTTCAACGCAGACGATCCGGGTTCGATTCCCGGCCCGTACCAAAGACCAATACGTCGTGACCGACCATTTTACGAGGAGCTAGGGACCTTTACCAACCACAGAAAAAGCTCATTAAACACAGACATAGCAGTCCTGAAAGTATGAGCTACGTCGTGTTTGCTGAAGATCCCTAATAGTAATAGTGGTATAAACGCATTAAAGACTTGTTGGGAAACCCCTCATTCGCTATATCGCCTTCATAATGCACTCGCCTTCGGCTCGTGCATTATTTGGCAATATACCTCACTCGTGCTTTCCCAACAAGCCATTAGTGCATCAATATAACTATCTACCATACAGACCACTCTACTGCTGTCTTCCCCTGTTCTATGTGCATCTTTTTACTTCAGTCAGTATAAAGGGCCTGAACCTCAAGGTAGGCAGCATGCTACTGTGTCTATTCACTTTCCTATTGGCTTTGTTCACCCCTGGTTCTATATGTGGACACTGAGCACTGATATCTCTCCACTCAATAACCATTGTTACCTCCAGTACCAGACTGCAGTCACTCACGTGTCTATCAGACTATTCTGTTTTAACTTTGAAAGCAGCTGCAGAGAATACAATTAACTTTATTATTATAAGAAAGTCCAGACAAGACAATTGTGTAGATCCATTCTACAATGCCTCCCTCATATAAAGCGTTTGTCCAGGGCCCAAGCTGTTCACTTCTACTTCTATGTTCAATATATTATAAGCTTAAAGAAAAGGGAAGATTTCTTGCCCCCTCCCTTCTCTCAAACTATCATTCCCATCTTCTGGACACCTGCGATTTGCACCACTTATATGTCATGATATTCCCTTAGCTGCCAATTGAGTGTCACACCTTGGCATTATACACATACTGATCCATATGTCCCATAAGCATCAGGCTAATACCCCTATGAGTCATTAAGAATACATTTTGGTTGATCTACAATTTTATTTTCTCACATCCAAGTTGTACACTTAGACAGTCAGTGCCTCTGCCTATAAGGTGCCAGTAATTGGTGCCTGGCTTGTTCTCCTATCAGACAATTAGGTTCCCCCTGATACAGTCTGTAGACCCCAGGAGTGCACTCTGGGGACGCAGGTGGTGAGAGGGTGATAAGGAGGCAGTCTAAGGGTAGTATGGGCTGTAAAGATATCTAGAGGTGAGTTCAAGGTCAGTGGGATATAAGAAGGGTGTAATGATAGATAGTGGTTAGGGTGAGACTCATGGTGCATGGTGTATTGAGTAAAGTTTGGGTTGCCATGCTGATGTGATTTAAAAATGACTGAGTGGGATGGCTCCTGATCAGACCGCTCCTACTAAAGGGTATTGGTTCTATTATACTCCTGCCACATACATAACTTTGACAGGATTAGCCATAGGTAGTGCATAACCATATATATATATATATCATATAGACTTTAAATAGGTTAGAACTGTTTACATTGTGATCCAATGTCCAAACTCTAAAGCATCACAATACAAGGCACCATTATGCCTTCATTATGCCCCATGTAGTATACATTACAGGGTGCACAAATATGTGGGAGGCAATAGGTGGCTGAATGTCAAACCTCTATAACATTAGCATGTCAGGCACTAACACATTGTGAGTTGAATTAAACCTGAGTGTAAGACACCACCTGCTGACTGGAGAACTAATGAGTCCTAATGTAAACTAGTCCATCTCTGACAGCTCCAGCTTTAGAGTGACATTTTTCCTGTGGTTTTACACTGTGGTAAACCGATATGTTTGACATTCAATGACAATAATGACAGAAAGAATACCAAATATGATATCTTAATTGCTTTGAATTCGTTTAGAAATGAATTCAGATGCATTGTACTATGAGGCTAACAATAATTACTGCTAGCAAATTTGTCATAGTACACTAGGTATCTATTATAAGACACTTTCTGTAACACTAACAGGATGATATACTAGGTTATAATGAGGGGTAGCATAGGATAGCTTGGGTACGTAAAAGGTGTCTGAACCTGTCCATACGCTTGACTGCATGACTGTATCAAGTTATACACTATATGGACAGACAACTGAAAAGTCTTTAAAAGAGTAGGGATGCTTTAGAAACGTGCTGTGGTATGGCTTTAGGCTCAGGCATAGTAGCATTGTATCCAGTGGTATCCATATAGTACATTACAGATCATAGATCTGATATAAGAAGCCAACCTACTGTTACATTGCAACTGGTGATTCAAATAATGGAAAGGCAGATGAATGAACTCATGAAACGAACATGTGTGTGTGTGGGTTGCTATGATGAGGATAGGGCATCTGAACCCAACAGGCTATTTCATTATTCACCCCTACTCCACCAACTCTCTGTCAACCAGCTCATAAACTGTGCTGCATTATGGCTTGTGTGTATGCTAATCCCTACCACCACCCCAGGCTAATCTGCCAGTTTTGGTAACCCCAAGCCTAAACACAGAGTACAACCTTAAAGCAGCTGATACATTTCTGGCTTACTTTTAACATACATCACAACAAGCTGATCAAATATGTCAGTCTTTGTGAAAACATGCAGAACATTTGCAATGTCCTCCTAATGTCAGATATGTGGCTATCCTGTTCTTCAAAAATTAAGCTGGTCCTGCAATATAAAGAATTTGTAGGACTAAATGCCCCATGGTATGAAAAGGTTTTCACAAAACTGTCGAACAGCTGAATAGTATCTCATAAACCTGTGGCAAAAAGCTGCTCATGGACCACGTTTTATTTTTCATGAAATACGGCAGCTTCATTGATTTAACCAAGGAGTGCCGTATTTAACACCCCCCGTGAAATAACCCATGGCCGTATTTCACGGTCCTGTGACGTCATCAAAACGGCGGTTTGTTTACATTTGAACGGCCTAGAAAGAAGCCATTTTAACCCCTCAACCCCCCTATGGACCCTAATGATTTAATTTGAATCGAAAAAGATAAAAAATAAACACAAAGGCATACTCGTTTTTGGTCTTTTGGTGGGTTATTTCACTTATTGACCCTCGGGCCGCATTTCACTCGGCCTACGGCCTCGTGAAATACGGCCCGAGGGTCAATGCGTGAAATAACCCACCAAAAGACCAAAAACTCGTGCACCTTTGTCTATATACTACATCATAGCCCTCTATCACTTACCTTCATGGGATTGTGCACTAACCTGCCCTGCTTGTACGCAAAGCGAGCAACGGTGGTTGTAGTCTATATACACAATGAAGGTCAGCATTAGTCATTTATTGGGACCAAGCTCCAACCCCAGCACCCCCTTTCATGCTAGTCCCACCTTTGTGTGGACTACAGGTACCAGCGTGCAGTCCCCTCATACTATACCATAATACACTGCACCTAGAGCCCATTACAGCCTCTGAGCATGTGGATTCTTGTTGGTATGTATATTTCCTATACCAGCATTTCAGGTACAGCTTGGTTGGGTTTTCTTTGCTGATATTTTATGATGGCCCCAAGTACACGGTTAAAGATTCCGGTCACGAAACCCCTCCCAACACACCCTTCGAAGGTAGGAGGGAATGAATGGCAAAGAGGTTACACAGTGCCTATCATTAGCGACCAGAGGGAGACCTGCATATGGCAGTAACTAGAAGGAGGGAGGCGGTTAAAAAGAAAGATACTAACGGATTATGATACATTGAAGTCATGAACAGATAAGTGACAGGCTTGATAGGTAGCTATTGTAGATGTAGTTGAAGTTGAGGGATCTGCCAATTCGGCCTCACCGACACGTTTCTTGAGGGAGTCACAACAAACAACCTTCACCCCTTAACCTACATCAATGGACCTATACCAACCCTTACAGATATTAGCAGATAAGATACAAACACGCAAGCTGTGGCTCAAAGACTGCGTTTTTCCATTCAGTAATGATTACAGAATATGTTCTGTAGATCTGAAAAGCAGGTTACGATGAGCCTATACCTTAGGAATTGGGTATGAATATATTGTAAATGTAGTTATAACCTAACTTTGAGGACTGATAGACTTAGTGGAATAATGCATTATGGTTATCAATCTCACCTGTATAGCTCACACCTACTGTAAGACTACAACGACAAAAACACAAGTGTACTGCACATTTAAATGACTGCCTGATATCTCTACTTCAAGACAATGGGGTTGCTCAACATTTCTTGCATGTTTTCACTTAGCTGGTTGTCCATTTGAATATTGCATTTTAATGCATGTTGCTTTGAACATGAATTTGTGTACAGAGAAAATGTTGATAGCTGATAACAAAGTTAGAGCTAAGTCATGACAGTATGTGAGTTGGTTTCCTGTTCCATGATATAACCAACCAATAACGTGAGACTCTAACCTCCCAATATGGCAATGTTAGTGTAGGTTTACAGTATCATGCCTGATACAACCTATATATAAATGTAGCTCTAACTTTCTGATATTGACTGTCAGATTCCCACATTTGTAGGTTGATGTGTTGAAGTGATTCACCGGGCGACGGCTTCTCTGTAATATGCTTTTAAACAAAATAGAAGATTAGTTTTTCTGGTAAGAAATTAGGTTTATTACTGTCTTTGGCCGATGTAATATATCCTTGATATCAATGTGGACATATCTTACTCACAAATATTAGTTTACATGCTCACCAACAGGATAGTGGTATTTTCTGTAAAAGTGTCTATTCTATTGCATTCTTATTAGTAGCCCTGACAAATTTATCGGTATCCGAGATCAAATAATACAAATCTGACACATATGAGCGAGTATATAACACTGTTGGCAGCACCAGTTTGTTACCCAGATGTCAGAGTTACGGATATAGAAAATCAAATTACAGGTATGACTACAGGTACATCTAAAAGGCTGGTACCTTTCTACTGTCAGATTGAGCTTTTAATAACGCATATGGTGCAATCATAGGTTTTCAATTTCATAGAAACATGGAAAATAAAATTGGATGACAAAAGTGCACAGTGTCAGTGACTTCTATACTGTGGTTTTCATATTGAAAATGTGTTGTTGTGCAGCATCTTTTAGATGATGTTCAGCAAGGAAAGTACGATGACCTCCAGAGATTTCTACTCATAGAAAAGATCAATATTGGCATAAACTCCCGATTTATGTTGTTTCGGCTATTTCTGGCCCTTTTCAGGCTTATACCCCTACAGAATAACCAGTTTTGCACCAATTTATTTAAATTTTTGGTATATGTGTAAAAACATCCTAATAATTAAAGGAATCTCTTTTTTGGTGTATTGGCTGGATATTTTCCGTTTTCTGGCCCTCCAAAGGCCCATAAACCCCTAAAAACGTCAAAAACGCTGAAAATTGACATGTTTTACATGTCTCCCATGTCTACTGAGGCAGTAACAGCCTATACCTAATATCATTTTCTGTTAGGTCTATGGTATGGTCAATTGATTCACGAGGATTTCACTAGATAGGTTCCATATTCTTTTCTCCACACTCTTTTAAGTGTGTTTTGTCAGCAAAATATTCAAATGTCATTTCAGGTTGACACCTTAATATAGTGTAATAAACGATACTTTGTCTCTTTATGATATTGGTAGAGTATCAATTAAAGAACAAAGTCGACACAGTTCGGATCAAGTGTTACAAGTTGCAAATCGGGTTTATTCAGAAAACCTAGACAAGCAGTATCTATGTGTGCGAACTCCCTATAGAGTTCGGAACAGGTCAGTAGGCTAATCAGCCGTAATGATCACGGGGTCTCCTCACCAGCGTGGCTCAGAGTAACCGACGAGTACCGTCAGATGCTGGGTATATATAGGCAGCCAGCCTGCGCGTGCACACGCAGACCAGAAGCCTATAGCGACCTCTGTCCATACCCCAAGCCCGGGGTAGGTGCTGCCACCTACCGTCGGACTGAAGGGTTCGGACTGAGCTCGCAACACAGCATCCAACAGCACTTGTCATATAACATACCCGTATAACCCTAGCCCCTACACTACCCCCTACCAGATAATAACCGGGAGGTAAAAATTAATTTTGGTTAAAGTCCGAAAACACTTCGGACTGGCATTATCTTATAAATACCACCTTAGGGGTTTATTAAAGTTATACCTTACAAACAATATGACGTATACTGTTGAACACAAAAAGGTATTAATTACACACATTTCTACATATATAGACCGTAATGACAATTACGCCCCATTCCCTAGGATAGATGGAGTTAATCTATACATATAGTATACAAACACTTGAAAAAGTACAATATCACAGTAAAAAAATTCGTCCCTTCAGGACCCCGAGCTAATTACACTCGTAACGAATAATACTTATAAGTGATAAACAATATCACTTCTTTTAAGGTTTTAAAGACATATTAAAGTATTATTACAAAAAGACATCATACGTGGTTTTGTAGCGAAGATCCGGATCCTCTGTTGATGGTGTTGCATTCCGCCCGGCTTTCAGAACCTACTTCGTTCAGCTCTTACTCACCGGAACGAGAAAGTTCATAGCTCATGCTCGGGAGCTTTTTAGGTGATAAATAGGGAAAAAAAAATAGTCCTGCCTCCAGGCGATCTTCGGACTTATAATTAGGAGCACTCGGTCCTGATATCCAGAGTTGGTAAAGTGCTCCAGTCCCGAGTTCAGCGTCCCCTCCGGATCTCCTTGTCCTCCTCCGTCAGTACCACCTGGCAGACTGGATCCTTGCGTAGCCAGCCTGCCGCGTTCCTCTGTCCGGACACTCCTAAACCCTTTCTAAGGGTGTTTTGCTTGTAGGGGTGGTATACTTAGAATACCCCCCCTTTCTCCTAATCGGCTCCTGGAATAGGATAATCCTATCCGGAGTCCGACTTGTCTTCGGATCCGGGTTTAGCCGGCTCCTCTTCCTCCTCAGAGTCCGACGCAGCTTCCGCCAGAGTCAGCTCCTGGAGCCAGAGCTCGATTTGAGCCCGAGTTCCATCCCACTCGTGCATTTCATGCGCGAAGCAGTCTCGGAACCGACGACGTTCGTGGTCCAGTTTTTCCTCGGCGTTCTTAACTGCCAACTTTTGCTTCTTCCTTTTGGTTTTAGCAGCACATCGTTCAGTCCGAGCGTTCTCACGCTCTTCCTGTACGGACTCCGTAGCCGCTGCCTTCTGGGTAGCGACCTCCCTCTGATGGAGATGATGCACCGTGTTTAAGGACAACATCGCCACCTCCTGACTCAGGCCAGCAAGCAACCGATGAAAGTTGTCTTGCCATTGACCGAAGGCCTCCTGTCCGGCTTCATAGGAAGTGAAGTCGGAGGGAGGGAATGAAGGAGGGCTCTTCAGTCGCAAAACTAGACGCCCCTCCTCTGCGGTCTCGGGTGGGAGATCCGGGGTCTGAATTGGCTTCGGCGTTTTCTTTGCTGGAGCCTTCGTCCTACCGGTCTGGGTTAGAGTCTGCGACTCCTCACCCGGAACCATGTCATTTTCGGGGAACTCCTCTGCGAAGGACCCCATCGTGCTGGAGTTCGGATCCTCCGGAACAGACCAAGGTGGCCTGCCCTGGGGACCCTTCTTCCAGTCAGTCGTATGAGAAGTGAATGCCGGCCCTTTATAGCCCGGATCCGCCTTCTCCATAACGGATTTCCTTTCATCCGTTTTGGCCTTTTTAGAGTCGGCCTGCTCCGAAGACCCACTAGGTCTCTTCTGAGCGCGCCGCACCTTTCGCGTACTGGTACGTTTCTGGTACTCCTCCAATTCATCGAAGAGCTCACCTTCCGGAACCCGGTTGTAGTTGCCGTCCGGGTTTACCTTGTAAAAGACCCGGACCTTTCCTCTCTCGTTGGTGCCAAAATCCACCTCGAGATTCTCATTTCGGCCTACTTCCCCGAAATGGGAGTAGACTTCCTGATGGGCTGTCAGGATGCGTTCCGCCGCGATCTCCAGAGCCAAGCCGTGCTGCTTAGCAAGATGCCTGATGATATCGGCTATAGTGTAGAACCAGCCACCATTCGGACAACCCTTGCTCTGCTTTGTACTCACACTCAAGCAGTCATACCGCATGTAATGACGCAAATGATAGCGGGTAATATGCCTTGCGTACCGAACCTTGCTAGGCCAAGTTCGGGGCGTTTCCAGTGTCTCGTCGATGTTCAGACAAGGCTCAAAGGGGCACTTGCTAAATGGATGCCATCTAGCCATAGCCCATGCCAACTTAGCTTTCTGGAAAGGCGAATGGTATTTAGTACTACCATTTCGGACCTTGTCCAGGAGCTCAAAGTGGTACAACTGTACCGACTTATCGAGTGGATCAGTCTTAATCCACTCCTCGTCATCAGAGAGACCGTCAGGACCCACCTCCTCCGGATGGTGTGAGGACCGCTTGTCCTTGACGCAGTCGTTCACACACATGGGTTTAAAGTACTTAAACCCACTTGCAGCATTGGCTCGGAGTGCATTCCGGACCAGAACCTGAAGTTCGTCGTCCGGGATTGTATTTTCATCCAATCCCTTCAGAACCGCTTCTACCTCCTCGTCGGATCGACCCCCCTTCCGAGAGGTTACCTTGATGGTCTCTCGTAGGTATTGGTGCCTACGATTGGCCTTTTCCATGCGACTAGTGTCTGCAGACCTAGCCGCGGCCGTGTTCTGTTGGATCATTTCATCCTCCAGAGTAGCATCCAGAATGGACTCTTTGGTCTTCTGTTCCATACTCCGAGCCAGCTTCATTGCTGGCGTCAGATGTCTCTTCTTCTCCCGCCGGTTATGCACGGTGTGGTACTCCGCTGCAGTTTGCAGGTCGTACTCCAAGGCCGCGATAAGTTCGGGACGTCCCTCGGTCTCAGCAACTAAGCGAGCTGTCTCTGACTTTTTGCTGAGATCGTCCATGGCCGCAGTTAAGCGATCTGGGAACCAAGCCGGGAACCTGGCAGACAACTCGTCCAGCCCCCGGAAGGTTCGCATTTGGATCAGATCGAAGGATCTGACCTCTGTTGCGCTCATCTGATCGATGATAGCACCTCGGAGCAGGGATGGGACGTCGGCATCCTCCTTCTCCCATGCGTCATGCTGGTGTGGAGCGAGGATTTGCACCCCCGATCCAGTTGGACCACCACCTGCAGCCTGGTCCAGTTTTCCGGCTTCCTCCGAAATATCCATGGTATTGGATGGTTCCAGAGCAGGCTTGGTAGGCTGTTGAGGAGTATCCACTCGGACGGGTACCTCTTTTGGAGGAGGTAACTCCACCCGAACGGGTACCTCCTTTCTTGGCTCCAGGGGAGTCGGGAGGTTGAAGGTGATGCTAGACAGCACATCCTGCACTACCTGGACCGTATGGGCTGCGGATGATGTATCCATGGTTTCCTCGGTCCGAGGTGCCTCGGGAGGAACTGCCGTTTTTGGACGGCCTCCCCCATGTCCCTTAGTACCAGCCATCGCAGCGGCTGTAGCAGCTACTGCTGAGCTGTTGTCCAGCCCTCGCGAGAAGGACAACACGTCAATGGCTGGGGTCGGAGTAGCTGTGGTTACAACTGCCTTCCCACTACCTTTCCCCTTGGCAGGGATCGGTAGGTTGGACTTACTGGGGCCCGGAGTCTTGACAGCTTTAGTGCTGTCGGACGTTGGCCCCTTCCCCGGCTGGTCCTTAGCACCAGGCTTCGGATCAGCTTTCTTTTGACCCTTAGGCACCTTTGTAGTAGGAGCCTTGGGGTCAACCGTCTTGGGATCCTTGGAGGCCGCTGCAGTGGCAGCCTTAGAACCCGGCTTCTTCGTACTCGCAGTACTTTCCTTCTTCGGAGCGGGCTTTTTAGGCTCGTCCTTTCCCGGAGGCTTCTTCCCAACACCAGTGTGTTTGATAGCCTTGGTACTAGCCTTAGTATCGGCCGACTTGGACCGATCTCGGGTAGCACCCTTCCCACCGCGCGTCCTCGGACGTGAAGTGTCGGAATCACTCCCACTCCCCATAGACAGTTTGCGAGCAACCGTCTTCTGGAGGTTTGGTGATATACTGAGACTGCACATCCGGGAGGGACGTACAGTCGTCTCGGAAGGATCCGCCGCTACCTGGGTGTAGGCGAGTCCTTGCAGCACTCCAGAGTCCTCGCTGCCGTCCGGCGACGGGGACGTTCGGATCGGGGACACGACCGGATCTACACGGAGTTCCGCTAGTGTCTGGCTCAACTCATCACCACTAGGGCTCTGAGCATCCATTGTCTCCTCGGTGGCGGATGCCACCTCGGAGTGTCCGGTGAGTTCGGATTGACGGAGCTGTTGCTCGGCCATCCTCACTACTGCACAGTGTCTTTCGACGGGAGTTTGACGGGGAAACCACTAGTTCCCCGTCTCCCTCTTTGTCTCAGACGCACCAGGAAAGAGTACTCACTGCTTACAACTCTTTTACTGACTTTTCTCCTCCTCTAGCCGTCCAAAACACCAACTTCCCCGCTGCCGACCAACACCGCTATTGACCGGGGCGAGCCCAAAATCAATATGGCGTTCCCTCGCTTTTGTTTTTAAAACAAAGCGCATGCGCAGCGTCTCGCGTGATTGGACGCGATCCCGTTACCCGGTGTGACCCAATTACTGTTTAATCAGGTCACGACCTTTCCCGCCCACAGCTCGGGCTTGAGGGATCACACTGCTACGTAGGCGGCTCACAAAAGTCAAAATATACTTCGAATAAAGAGCTCATCAGGAGTATTAGTGGATATTTATGGGAAATCGAAGATTACCCCACCGGATTATCCGTCCACCACCCTCGGGGAGCACTCTTACATTCTTTTCCTCTTGACTCTGAGCGCCCCTGTTGGTAACATACATATAACATATAGGACAACACAGGACAACACACTCGTTGTGTAAACAAGCTAGGTTACAGCCCCTCTAGCCACCAGCCTTGGGCTTCGCCGAACGGGTTTCCCGTCCACCTCTCGTAACCTGGCCGAAGGACACTCGTTCTTAACTAAAACTCCAGCCTTGATTTAAGTTTTCCGTGCCCTTCTTCCTTCGCCTGCCGAGACTTTCTTTTTCACGGTCTTCCGGGGCTTCTTTCGTACCACTCTCTTAGGGGTATCCGCTGACACCCCTTCCAAAGGTACAAATTTAGCCTCCGAAGTTCCCTTTTCCACCTCCGTTTCCGGGGTGAGCTCCCTTCCAGCCCAAGCACGCAACCGAGCCACATGGCTCGTCCGGATGCGTCCTGCTTCGGACTGAATCAACACAGTCGTTTGACTGATACATTTAACCACGGTGTGTGGTCCATCCCAGTTATTCGCCAGCTTGACGTTGCAGAGCGGTTCGTGTAGGCGGATCACTCTATCCCCCACTACGAATCGTCGCAACTTCAATCCGGTGTCGTAACCCACCTTCTGCCAATTCGCAGCTTTGAGCAAATGAGCCCTAACTGTTTCGTAGGCAAATTTGAACCTCTCTCGTAGAGATTCTACAAACAGCACCGTACATGGTGCTTCCGGACTGATCCCTACCACCCCGAATACTAAATCCGCCGGCATGATCAAGTCCTCTCCGAACACCAAGAGGTTCGGTGTGCAATTTGTGAAGTGTGGACCGTATTGTTATACGCATGCACCACAAATTCGCACTGATTATCCCAATCATCCATATGGGAGTTCACTAATGGCTTCAAAACCTGGATCAAGGTCCGATTGAACCGCTCCACCTGCCCGTCGGACTGTGGTCGGTACGGATTGGTCCGAGTTTTGCATATAGCCAACTGATGGCACATAGCTGCCCATAGTTTGGACTCAAATTCTCTCCCTTGATCGCTATGTAACATCAAGGGAGCCCCCAGATGGAGGATCCACCCCTTCACAAATGCTTCCACACAAGTAGCAGCGGTATGATCCTCGAGTGGGTACACTCGGGTGTATTTCGTATAGTAGTCCGAGACCACCATCATACACGTATTACCTTTTGGAGTGGGTTTAACTCCACTGATAATGTCCACAGCTATTCGAGCAAATCTCACTCCGAATAGCTCTTGTTGCAGTGGCAATTTTCCTAGTCCAGGACCAGGTTTGCCTTAACAACAGGCCGGACAGGTCTCGATCCACCTTAAAAGGTCGCCTGACATGCCGGGCCAGTAGTATCTCCGACTCAGCCTTTCCAACGAGCGTTTCTTTCCGAAATGCCCACTAGTGGAATGGCCGTGGCAGTAGTACAGGATGTCTTTCCTCATAGCAGCAGGGATTACCATTTGTAACACCCTCCGCTTTCCGGGACAAGTCTTCCACCTGCACAACAACGAGTCTCGGACCTCCAGTTCGTGGAACTGAGCCAAGAAACGTCGCATTTCACGGTTTTCCAGTGATATTTCGGGTCTCACTGGACAGACCCCAGTAGGGACAAGCTCCCTCAGTCGTGCTATGGTAGGATCGGCCATCTGGTACGTCCTTATAGTGTCGGTGGACCAATCCAACAGGTTTTGCAACAACCCATCATAAGGCAAACGCACACTCGCTACCACAGCATTGTGAGCACCACAATCCCCACACTC
Source organism: Harmothoe impar (assembly GCA_947462335.1). Lineage (NCBI taxonomy): Eukaryota > Metazoa > Annelida > Polychaeta > Phyllodocida > Polynoidae > Harmothoe > Harmothoe impar. The sequence goes on from OX381708.1 coordinate 79,771,611, forward strand.
CGGACGCACACAACGGCGTACCGGACGTCTACTCAGGCATTCAGCATTAATATGCTTCGTGCCCGCTCGGTGCTGGATATGAGAGTTTTCCAGTCCGAACTCGCTGAGGTGATTCAACCACCGACCAATCATTCCCTCGGCGTCCTTAAAATTAAGGAGCCACCTCAAGGCCGAATGATCGGTACGGAGTGTGAAATTCCCTCCATATAAGAAGTGCAGAAACTTCTTCGTGTACACCACTACTGCGAGCAGCTCTCGCTTGGTAGTACAATAATTTCTCTGTGCCTTGTTCATACTGTTACTAGCGAACGCCAGCGGGACCTCTACTCCGTCCTGGATTTGGGACAATGCGGCCCCGATGCTCTCATTGCTCGCATCAGTGTCAAGGATGAAATGCCCCTTCTCCGTAGGGTATCTCAGCACCGGGGTGGTTCGGAACAACGCCTTAATCTCTTTGAAGGCTTCATTCTGTTCAATCCCCCATGGGAAGGGTTCTTTTTTTCTCCCCGGAGTCCAATGGCTCAACCGTTGTAATGGCTGAGACACCCTAGAGAATCCGGGGATGAAGTCCCTGTAATAGGAACAGAACCCTAAAAAGGATCTGATATCCTTTGGTCCTTTTGGAACTTCCCAAGTCTCCACAGTCTCCAATTTAGCCGGATCAGCCTGCACACCCTCGGTGGAGATGATCCGGCCCAAATAGACCATGGACTTCCGAAAAAGTTCACATTTCTTCGGCTTTAATGTCAAGCCATTGGACCGAATTCGCTCCAAAACCTCTCCGAGGTTCAACGCACACTCTTCAAAAGTCTTGCCAAAGACAATGACATCATCCAAGTATACCAAGCATTTGCGCCACAACAGATCACTCAGAAGAGTTTCCATCATAGCCTCAAAAGTGGCCGGGGCGTTGCACAACCCGAAGGGCATCAGCTCAAACTGATACAGTCCAATGTGACTTGTAAAAGCCGTTTTCTCTTTATCCTCCTCCTTCATCCCGATCTGCCAATATCCGGACTGCAAATCAAGGGTGCAGAACCATTGGTTCCCACCCAAAGAGTCCAGAGTCTCATCAATCCGGGGGAGAGGATATGCATTTTTCTTGGTTACCCCATTCAGGCGCCTATAGTCGATACAAAATCGGATAGACCCGTCCTTCTTAGTAACCATCTGGACCGGGCTGGACCAGGGGCTAGTGCTAGGCACGATCACCTTCTGTTCCAACATGGTCTTCACTTGTTCCTCTACCACCGCTTTCTTATCCAAAGGCAAGCGTCGGTAAGGCATCTTGAAAGGCTGTGCATCACCCGTATTGATAGAATGCAACACTTTGTCGGTTCGGCCCAAAGGCTCCCCCTCCACCTGCCATGCATCCTGATACTTCACTACCAGCCTCCTTAGGGAGTCGAGATCCCTCCGATCCGTCAAATCCGTTTCGGAGATCATTTTCTCAAGTCCCTCACTCAGAGCGGTCGGAGAAGGGTCACCCTTCATGCTCACCTGTCCAGCAGGCATCACTGCCTCACTGGTGAACACCTTCCCCAGTATTGTATCTTTCTTTAGATACTTCGGCTCCAACCCGGGGTTAGAAACCGGCACTACGGTCCAAGCACCATCACCCACGAGGGTGTCCATGCCCGTCAAACCGATACTACCCAACAAGGCCACATCCGGCTCCACAACTGCCTCTTCCTCTCTCCTAAGCCCCTTGCTTCGGACCAGCACGTCACACGTCTGTCCGGGAGGAATCTTTACAGTTTGGACCACCGTTGCCACTGTCGACACTTGTCGGAGCACACATTGCTCTACCGCACGGTACGGGTGCTCTATCAGGAGTACCCCTGTACCCGGATTCAGGACCGCGTCATACAACGCCGAAAAATCCAATCCGAGTATACCGTCGTCTGCAATATCCGCAATGGTGGGAGAAGCCACATACTCCTTCCCCCCAATTCGGAGCAGTATGAACGCGCGCCCATACGTCTGCATACTTGACCCATCGGCCGAACAGGCGTTTACCCTCGTTTTGAAGTTATCACGACTATCCGGCATAAGAGCATAGAAGTTAGAGGAGATAAAGGAGTGGCTAGCTCCCGTATCTACTAAAAATTCGCCCGCTCTACCGGCCACAGTAACAGACACATACCACCGCCTCCCCCCCAGCGGGGGGGAGGCGGTGGTAAAATCCTTCGGAGCAGCCAAATCAAGGCCATGTTTCTTCAAATGGTCGAAACATGGATGATCCGGGGAAAGCTGGGTACTCCCTACCCACACGGTGTCTGTGACAGCCGCAACTTCCTCGTTCCTATCCGTAATGGGCCTCCCTGCCTCATTGCCGGGCAACTGTTGGACCGGAATGTTAACCAGGCCGGCATCCGAGCCCCTGAAGCTCGAAGCCACCCCTGATTCCCTTCCTGCCTTCGGAATTTCACTAGGCTCTACCTCTCTGGTATGTTGGCGTACATCATATACAGGGGTCGTCCGCTCGCCTTCTCGGACCACCCCCTCTAGTTTCCCTCCTTTCCGGGAACTTTCGGAGTCGGAGCCGTACACTCCGCAGCAAAGTGACCGATCTCCAGGCACCTATAGCACTTGGCGGTCCGCCGATTGATCTTCCTCCGGTTAGGCTGTGTAGCCCCCTGAATGGAAGTCGTCATCTTCTCAAACAGCAATGTGAAAAACGCTGCGTCCATTATCGGAGCTTTTGGGTCCGATGATTCCTTCTTCGGAGGAGGGTTTCCACCCCCTTCCGGCTTCCTATTCTTCCACGGCGTTTTAGAGGAATTCCCATTCCTCTTAAACTGAGCTGCAGAAGCTATCGCTCCCTCTTCCTCACTGCCCGAACCATCAGACTGCTCCGGAGAACACTCTATAATGGCCGAGGCCCGGGTGGGCACCCGGTCCCCTAACAGTGACTTCTTGAGAGCATGTATGTCGATGGCCTTAAAAAGGTCATCTAATGACGTATCTGCTCTCCACGTATCATACACCACATGTTGTATTTCTGGATCCCTCAGTCCAGCAACAAACTGAGAGAACAATTCCTTAGAGAATAAGGCATCATGGATTCCTGAAGCTGGATGTACCTTCTTCAGGAGTCTCATCAGTGCAAGTCCGAAAACCCTCGGGGCCTCGTTCTTGCCTTGCACTCGCTTCTTAAAAGCGACCATCGGGTCAATCCGAGCGGAGTCTCCGTATAGGATAGTTCCGATCTCTACCAGTTGTTTGAAAGTGCCGCGGGGTCCGCATTCATCTTTCCACTGCTCCACGGCCATCAGGCCATCCCCCAAGCGCAATCCCTTACAGACGTACGGAATTGCATCCTGTTGATCCCACCCACTGAGGTTGATGTCCTCAACGGTGGCTCCCAACCAATCTTCCCAAGAGTTTTTCTGCCAGTAGGGAAAAGGCTCGCTAGCAATGCGTCTAGCAGCGTTGGATGACCCCCTAATTTTAGAGGTTATCGCCAGGCATTTAGAAATGGAAGCCGAGGCGTCCTTTTCTGTACCCACGTTGTGCAATCCGATCCCAGCTATTGCTGGGTTTGTATCGTACAACTCTTGCAATTCTGTACTCAGAATTGTTCTCCTCGGAGCCCTCCTCGGACTCTTTGCGCCCGGAGTCGTCCCCGGAGTAGCGCCTCTGGTAGGCAAGCTATTCTGTCTCTCCAGATAGGTCTGGTAGGTACCATACGACACCAAATCCTTAGTGGGGTCCACACCTTGACTGAACCACCAACTTTTCTCCTGGTCAGTCATATACTGACACTGCTGGGCCAGAGCAAGCAATCGCTGATGCGCCGCCTTCTCTTTTTCCAGTTCCTTGGCCTGTCTCTCAGCCTCTTCATCTTGCTGTGCCTCCGCCAATTTAGCTTTCACAGCTTCACCGGCCGCTCGGAGCCCTTCTTGTCGAGCTCTCAAAACCGCCGCCTCCTGCTCCGCTAATTCCTCAGCGAGGGCTGCATTTTCCTTCATGCGTTCTTGTTGCTGCTCAAGAGCAGCCTGCTGTTTGCGATACACATCTCGCCTCTCCAATTCCAAGTTCTTCTGTTCATGGAACAGTATGTTTGCTTGGCATTCTCGCCATTGCGACAAACTCGAGGGAGTTAAGTCGGTCTTGGCCGCCTTATCTTGTTCGGCTGCTTTCTTCAAGCGTTCCGAATCCAGTTGCTGCTCATCCAGTTTGCTTTAATAGATCAATAAAAGATCAATCAACCTCTCAATCAACCTCTCAAACTAATTGCAGTGCATTGAAGGCAATGAGACTCCAACTAATTAGCTCATCCAAGTCTGTTCAAGTTAGATTTCTATCAGTCTAAAACTCATTTATCATCTACAGATTGTATCTATCTTCCCAATCTGCATGGTGCAACACCTAAACAGTAAGTGTTTTATCCTCAGGTACAGGTGTCATTGGGAATTTCCCTGAAGAGATTACGCCTGAGAACAAGCAAGTAGAGTCACAAAACACATCTGCAGTTCTGCATATATATAAGGGTAATTGAAAGGGCCGAACTCTGATCACATTAAAACAACTCTTGGTTGGAGACCAGCTTCAGAAAGCTGTATAAACCATTAGGTAGGACTTGGTTCTCTTTGTCATAATGATCTATTTACTAGGGGTGTTTCTATACAGCATCATCTGGCAATCTTTCAACAGCATTCATTGTGTGCATTGAGTGCAGGACTGGTTACTCTCCAGTGTCCAATTTGTGCATCATGACTAGCATGGGAAAATAAGCTAAACCAGTACAATATAAACCTTTAAGGTTTGATAATAACCAGCATGTACAGTGTAAAAGCTACTTTCCAAGCACTAGGTGGGAGTAGTGCAATGTACAAAAACTGGCGATTTAATTACTTTCTTGGATTCCTTCCAGTGTCTTGTTTCCGCCCATAACACATGCTTCTTGTTGTTCTGGATAGGAACTAGGCCAATTACAGCTCAGACATTTGTGACCAGATACAGCTCTAAATCTTGGAAACATAGTGTCAATAGGGCAGACATGTTAAGGAATCGTTGCATGTCTTGTCAATTCCCTCATAGTCTAGATTATTTCAGAAAATTTCCTCAACTAATAGTAGGAGAAGAACATAAACATATATGCTGTGTGCCCTCCCATACATACTTTTAACACTATCATGAATTCAGATGAGTAATACATTAAAAACATGAAACCATCACTTCAAATTTAATCCCATTAACTTATACCATGTTTCTCTCGTAGAATCTTTAAGGTAAATAGAATTCTTAGAGCACTAAAACTCAACCAAACCACCTCAGTCTTTCCAACCCTGTGGGTAAACCCTGACTTTCTTTAATCAGAGATGCAATTAGCTTTTTCTATGAGTTGAAAAAGCATGATAATTGCCTATAAGAAAAAGCAAAATGATGCCCAAGAAACAGATTGGACCAAGTTGTTGATATGATGATGAAGAAATTTAAGGTAATCAAGGCTGTTTTTCAATCAAATAAAATCGAACACCCATGAGAACATTTGCCCAGGTCCAATTCATGAAGACTAAAATGGATCCAACTCTAGTGGGACTCCTTGACAAAAGCTATTTGTGTCAGAATGGGGCACACTCCTGGAACCTGAGCGTCAAACGACAGCCATCTACATGTGGTGAGGTGCAATAAACAGTAGATGATTCACAGTGCAATCACATAATTTTAGCATTTGGTCTGATAAATGAGAGATGGTCATTTAATGTCAATAATCCTGCCATCAATCAAGTGAAATAGGGTGCCCATATTTCACAGTTCAAGCCCTGCGTATAGTCCTTCCTACTTGTTTTGGGGAAAGGTCATGGTACTTTATATACACGTCGGAATGCTGACAGTCTTTCTTTTACCGGTATTATAAATTTTAATGATATCATAAAGACCATAACTGTGACAAACATTTGACTTAAGATCCTCTTTAAGATTTAAGCTAAAATACTCTGTGGTTACAGATCAAACTTTTCCCTAATTCCTTTCTCTGCATACACACAAGAGGCAATGGTCCTGTGAGAGGGAAATATGCTGCTCTCCTTCTTGCCTGAGCCACATCTGGCAGTTGGTTATTGGGGTGTCATATTCACTCCCAGCCTCCTTTACCCTAATCAGACTCCACCAGGGGGAATGTGTGTGCAAATGGCCACCACTGCAGAGGTTCTCTGAAAAATGGCTTACAGGTAGTTGGACTTGGGGCTTCATTTTAATGACCATCCTACACTGGAGAGGGTTTTTGTAAATACCTATACATATGTGGATGTAATTTCTCAGCCATCTTCTTTTTTCCCACAAACACGAGGAGGAGGGGTTGAGATGTACGAGGGTGTATTGACCAGTCCTTGCTCTAGACACAAATCCCACCTCACCTGTCACTATCAAAGGGACCCATGTAATGCATCTAGGACCACAGTGTTATAAGATAGGTCCTGCAGGTGTTACTGTCTGGTATACATACAAGCTGAGTGTGGTGGGTTAGTCGTATCAACTAAATCAGATCAGATAAACTATAAAACATTGGTGCCACTATCTACCCTTTATATACACTGGTCTCAGGGAGACACAGAGGGGACAAAAGAAACTAACTTTAAAACACATTACTGAACCTCAACTTGCCTCCCTCAGGTGGCCCTACATCCACAAAGGACATCAGAACAGAGATACAGGCAGCTAAATCAGGACTAGACTTGGATTTGGGGATATTGACAAACCCCTAGGTGTGGTACTTAGGGACCAGAGGCCGGGGACATCTCAGAGCATGTTCAGATGGTGGTAAAGCCATTGGGGACTTGGGGACTATTGTTACATTAAAGGTAAAGGTGTTTTGCCTGGACTGTCACTGACTAGGCAATGGCCCTCAGGTAGACATTAAACTGTGGAAATGTCCGAGAAAGAGACATAGATAGACTTGTCAGGATGGAGAGACAGAAGCACAGAGAGAGAGAGGGTAGAGGGTATTGGATGGCCAGGTCCCAGGGGGGACTGTGTACAGGAATGTAGGCTGTGAGACCTGTACACTATCCAACTGACAAGGGGTGCTGTTATATCACTCAACTATACAATACTGGTACCATTTTGTTCCCAAGATTGTCAAATACAGGCAACTGCAACATTTGTATTTAATATATATCCCCCCCCCCCTGTTAGTGATTTGCATACAAAGTGGATCAGTATTTCCCTGGAATTCTACACATACTGGTCATATCTAGTTACATGAGGATACTCGGCAGAGTGAGAGGTAGAAGTGTATGTAGAAGTGGACATTGGACAATGGAGAAGAGATGGCCAGCAGAAAGTTGGCCCTGTTCTTTGTCTGCCAAACTGTCCTCACAGCAAATCTAGATAATAGTTTTACTGGTGGCTTGTCTCACCCAGATTCCTGACACAACGAGTCCTGATGTCACAAATACAGCAAAGTCCTACTTGCATTGACAATATGGTAGATTGGCTATAGCATATTTTAGACTTTACATGTGTTGTATATGTCCTAAAGCCTGATAAACTATGCACCTTAATAAGATGATATTGTTCTGCCTGATGTTGGAACCTTCTATAGGGAACTATAACCCATTATAGATCGAAATAGAGGGAATGCATAGTCCAATGAGGGAACATCTTGTTCTAGGAAATCCCTTTCTTTTATTCTAGCCTAACAATGACAAGCCACATGTCATTGTCTGCTTTCACCAGTTCTAAGCCTGCAGAGACATATCTATCATTGAAAGATAACACCGTGGCTAGCAGGGTCATAGACTTAGCATTACTCTCATACATACAATACAATCAATATACCCCTTTATAAATTCACCCACACTACATCAAACAGACTTCTATACTGCTATGCCCCTCTCTTCAGAATGTGGATCTTGTACTTTAAGGTAGGCAGCATACTACTATTCACGGTCCTGTTGGCATTATTCACCTATAGTTTTTTATGTGAACACTTCTTACAGATAACTCTCATATTTTCAATAACTATTTTTCCCTGCTATGCCAGACTTCACTGAGATGTCTATCAGACTATTCTGTTTCAATAATACAATAAACTATCCTGTTATGAGAGAATCTTGTAAAAGAAAAGGTATAATGATCTAATTTACAACGCCTACCTGATTAACTCCTGCATGTGTTTGAAATGTGCTCACTCATAGAGATGCTGTGAAAGTACTTTATTTCGCTGGCTATATATTTTCGTGAAAATGAAAAGTGAAGTAGTTGATAGCCATTAACTGAGCGTGATAAATATGAGAAATAAGGGTCTGAAGGTGAGTTGTTTCATCAGAAAGGTAGACAGATCATGCAGCCTTGTCCCATTAAGCTGTTCTATATAATGGAGCCGCATGGAAAAAGCTTGTGACTGAATTAACTTATGGTATACTAACTAGGAGACAATGGAATGAACTGTGGTACAACTGTGGTATAACTACTATGGTTGGGGTTGGTAAGCCAGCTCTGTGTTCACTGTAGCAGTAGCAACATATAAGACAAATATTCACCTAGGCATCCAGAGTGAGTGGGAAGGCAATTTAGATCAGTTTCACTTCAGGGGATTTCCAGACTCTTATCTTGAAAAATGTATATTACATCATGCTTTTTGTTAAAGCAATTTCTTGGAGATAATTATTTTATGTGCCTCCTGGCAAAAGGGAACAGTGCATTTAAATGCATTCAGCTTACCTTATATGGTTGCTGTAGTGCAGTCTTGGTGATGCAGTTGCAATGTCCTCATTTGCTTATCTGTTGAAGGGTTTCTTATAGATTGCCTGGAGGCAATTCAGATTGGCCCATTTAAGTCGGTGTTCAGCCATTCTAGGGATAAGTCATTTCATATATGGCCTCATCTTTATCAAAGCACTGCGCTTCCCCTTCAATTGAATTTCACAATGGTGCTGCAGTAGACCGGTTAGGGTAACAGTAATATGGAGAGATGCATAGATCAGCCTATTAGGACCAAATGTAATCAAGTGTATCAAGTAATCCACAGTGCACAGTCGTCAATTCACACCGGTATCCCACAGTCCATAGAATCCACTTATGTTTTTAAGAAACTATGTGCATCTGCAACACTTAATGAGGCGTTTTAAATGTTTGATTCTCTGTTCCAAGGGTCCCAATCAAGTGTACTAATGTTATTTGAAATTAGATTGATAAAACAGGTTTTCTATTTTAAGGCATTGATCGGAAGTGATACCAAATATTAAGAATCGAGCGTAGCATTGATTAGGGAACAGTGATAGGCTTGTGGTGGTAGGCCTAGCGACTGTCAGCATGAGCATTACTTTACAGGACACATGTCTCTATTCCCCAATGGCGTTCTACAAACATGAACTGGGGCACAAAATCCCCTTCACAATCAATTGCACAGACACCAACCCTACACCAACCCAATAGCACAATCCCCACCGTCCCACTCTGTATCTAAGTACCACAAGGTTTTGCCACAAGCCTCTCAGATGGGACTCACTGGAACTTCATCCTCACCACCAAGTAATATAAAACCAGTCCCAGTACAAAACCTCCATCTCCCTCAGGTAACTTACAATTCTACACCACTTTAAAAATATGACAATACAACTGCAGTGAGCACTCCATGTGCCCTGCATCCCACCCCCAGAAGTCCCACATTTACTTGAGGGTGCTTATCTGCATTTGCTATTTTGTTGCCACTCTGGGACCAGTATAGGAACAGTCCTCCCATTACGCCTCCCTAGGTCAACATACCATAGATTTTGTAATAATAGAGTTCTTCACCAGACCATATCAATATCTCCTCTGGGGCGCTTGACCTGCCCGGGTCTGTCCTTTTAACTACCTCACCCCTTCAACAAATGCAACAAATGACATAAAGTTTGTCTCCAGGAGGTACAGTAATGGATATTGCTCACTGGTCTTCACTCCCAACTTTACCTCCTCACTTAAATATTCAATAGTTATATTCCTACTAGAGACATGTCTTTGTTTCCCTCCACAACCGAGACTGTGAAATTGCACTGTAGGACCAAACCACTGTATCATTACCACAAGAGGTTAGATATGAGATTCCTATGTACTCAATTGCCATACAGTACTACCCAGAATAGTGTATCAGATTTACATTCAATAAGAGGTAACAACAAATACAGAAACGTTCACTATGTTTCCAAACTGATTGTTAGAGGAGACCACTTGAAAGCCCTTTACCAAAACATGCGGGGATATTTAGTGAGCCTTTTTTTTAATCTTTACAAAAGGTCTGTACTGTGTCTGTGAAGTCTGCTGTGTCCCAGACTGGGCAGTATTGATCCTGGTATCTGCCAGCAGTATAGGCATGATCAATCACCTGCCTGTCACAGCCATGGCTTGTCTTTTATATCTACACCAGCACTGTGACTGCAGAGTAAATAATGATGTCTTGGCTGCTCTCACATTCAGCTTTGCCAAATCAGGTGATGGGAATACACTTCCATTCTTAGCTCATGTCTAAACCATTAGAATCACTTTTAACCAATGCTTCCTGCCTTTGTCCTGTAGACATTCAAAAAGCATCACTCTGTTGGACTGACAGTTAACAGAATGAAAAGATTCATGTTTTGATGATGATGGATTTCTCCTCATGCTAGTTTTTGTGTGACAACTTCTATCAATACCTGGCTGGGAAAGGCATGGCAGACCTTACAAAGCAGGTAAATGTAGCATCAGTGACATGTCTTTTTGCATTTTCTGCCTGACTTCCTGATGGTTGTCATAAGGAGGTGGGTCATACCGGAAGGCAGAAACTGGTCAGAATTATGAATCAAAGCAAAATACATGACCTACATTATGCCATATTATGTCATATTAGTATTCATTATTTGATTCTTGGTTTCAATTAAAACCTAACCAAATAATCATGTATTCAACAAAATATGATAGTTCTGACGCACATTTTACAATTTACATTAAATGATTTCAGTTACTTCTTTTGAGAAATTAAAACACTACGGTAAACTTGTGAAAAAGTAGTAATATTCACAAAACTTACAGCAGAACAACATCAGGATAGAACAGGCAGATGATAGTACTCTGTCAAAATAGACGAGGAGCCTTTACCACCAGCCTCAATAAACAGCCATCACCAATATGTGATGTCTGTTCCTCCAAGACTATCAAGTCTGAGGGTAACAAAAGGACACATATCAGATCTTTTCACAAATCAAATCAATCAAAAGACACTGAGATGATAACTAACGAATTACAATCAAGTTTCCAATCACAAAGCCATGCACTTTGTAAAATATATCCATGGAAGTGCATAACTGTACATTTATACACAGATACCCTAACACATGATACATTGTGTAACTCTCACCACCAATACAGGTCCATCTATATGCAGATAGCACAACAGTAGCACAAAACATCAGCATGAATCATTACAGTTCACACAGAGCATTGATTCTGCTATATGAGACCTGAATATTGACACACATAATGGGGTGCTGGGTTTGGCTGATAATGTGTGTGTATGAATTATGCATTACCCTGAATCCTAGGTGCCATACTTATCAGCATTAACATATAAGCATGAGGTCACATTCTTTTTTTTCTGTTTTATAAAAACGGGATATGCACTTTGTAATACAATTTCCTTCAATTCCCAATATACTGTTATAATTCTAAGATTGTTGCAATGAAGGTTTTAGATAGATGTTGACGAGGAGTGCCTTTACAATCTACTAGATAAGATCAAGTATGTTCATTTAAGTAACGACAATAAGGATAGTCTGGGTGTAGAAGTAACTTATGTTATCATCTAAATTTTAAGTATGCTATGGTAAATATGTATGATGCAACACTGTTTTGTCAGTTTCTGTTCTGACAGGCTCCTACTAAGCTTGGAGAGCACCCAGTTCTTCACTCTCCAACGTGTCTACTTATACATTGGTGTTAGGGGTCACACTTAGTTTCCGTTTTATTGCATTGTTTTCTGGCCCTCAATTTCTGAACTTGGTCTTGCTATTAATGCAACAGTATTATACCCCCCAACAACCTACGCAGGTGTTCACGCCATTGCGGGAAGGAAGTCAATTCATCTTCACCCAGTCGACCATTGTACAGTGCAGACTGAAAGCTAGGAGTAGGTCATTATGTCCATTCTTTTGGAGGGTTCTTCTTAGCGAGTGGTCATTTTTTAACAACAGGGGGGGTTGGTGGCTTTGGGGGGGACCAAAAAAATTTGGACCCCTTGAAGGGGGGTACCAAATAAATTAAGACCCCTCTTGAGGGGGGGACCAAAAAAATTGCACCCCTTTTAAGCGAAAAAGCCAGCGTGTTACTACAGCTCAAAGGGGTCAGCTGCGCTCAATTTCAACTTACCTGAGGGGGGGGGACCGAAAATGTTTTGACCTCTCCCGTGGGGGGGGACCGAAAAAAATTCAACCTGCTTGTGCAAAAATCCACCGACGTCCCCTGTTGTTAAAAAATGACCACTCCCTTGGAGCTCGTACTTATCCCACAGTCATATATCTGGTCTACACAAAGTAATAATCAACCACATTAGTATGTATGGTATCCTTAGTTTTAGAATGTATATTAGAGTATTTTCTATGGGGTATAGAATTGTAAAATGAGGAAAATAATTAGGAATATAGAACTTCCTTGCAATTTATCAGAATGCTATTACTTTGACTCAGCTTATGAAGCGGATGGATAACTTGTTGGGATAGTGTAATTGATGACAGCAATTACTGCCCTGCTTACATTTCCAGTTTCTCGTACATGAATAGGCAGGCTAAAAGTGACAAAGAAAATACAAAGGTGTGGATTTGTTCTCCAACTCACAGGACATTATATGTCTGTACTGTATATAAATAAGAGTCCTGATTTCACTTTCTCTTTCAAACCGATGAAAAATGCTTTATACCAGGCCTTTCAAAATGGTTCTTTTTGTTTTACTGTTCTTAGAATGCTTTACTACCCTTTGGGCTGTCCCATAAGACTAGGAAATTCAAGATTTATGCTGACTGACCATATACTTTTGGTTCTTTTCAGTTTCTACACAAATCCAAAGGACCCAAGAGAATATATCATTTCTCTGTATGTATCCTCTGAGATGGAGTTAATTCAGCGGAAGAATTAACAAATAAGGAAACAGTGTCGAGCAACCATGTGTACACCAATGTGGTGTCAGTTTTGGTGCCATGGCTGATGTACAACAGGCAAATGTATACATATGTTATGAGGATTAAAATTGTCTGTCTAAGATTAATCAATGTCAACCATACTTTAAGAGAGTTAAACAAATTCAGAATTGGCATCAGTTTTAATGGGCAGTTGCTATTTTACTTTTTGGGGGCACTTCTTATGATCGCATCATTGTCCTGATGGCTTCTTTAAACTATCTTAATTGGCTGGCTTTTTACACAAATAGAAGTAAACTCGATGTTGATGCTCAACTGTTCAAATTCTCTTAGCTTCCCCAATCAACAACCTCTCCCTGCTCTTAGATAACAATTATGGTTCGGCGAAATAGAAATATATGATATATTGTAACTAGCAGTTGTTGCTGAAGCTCTTGAAATTAAATTACACTAATTTAACATCCTACAAAGTTTTCAATGAGACACCACCTGACTTCAGTTTCTTAATGTCAACTTAGACACCTGACTGTATCACACCAAAAGGTGCAGCTTCCAGGGTGGATGTAATTGGGAGGAGATCAGCAGGGATTAGACAAGCTTGGAGGCTGGATTTTGAGGGTGATGGGATAAGCAGGGATAAGCATTCAACCTCGCTTCCACAGCCTTCTACCAAAACAATGGCCGTCCTTTCTCTGCATTGTCAAGCTCAGAAAGAGCCTGTTGCAAGTCAATGATTAAATTCTCCGACCCCTTCTGAAGGTATTGCATTGGGAATTGGTTATATACATGTGTATTTGACAATACGGTCAGATGTGACTTATTTAATATAGCTGGATTATGTAATAAAAACTGTATCCAACTGTGATGGTCAATTTCTGCTCCACTCAACATGTTAAAAGAAATACCTGTTTTAAATGGAATATTGTTAAAAATGGAATGTACTGTAGCATAGTGAATAAATTGTTAAACCAATACTTGATGGGGCAGGGAATACTGACTGCAGCAGGAATATGATATTACCAAAAAGGCTCAACTCTCATCTACATAGAAAGACAATGTCAGATTCATTCTCATCCCTATAAAAGCATGTAGGTCCTCTTAAATGTGAAATCTTCAATTTACGATTGAAAAGTGTATCTGTTCAGAAAGGGCAAATAATGTAGGAAAGGTCAAAAGTGTCAAGCAGTTAGGACGATAGACAATGTGTAGACAACTTCAGAACAACACGACCATATGCTTCCTCACAACTGCATTAATATAACCTGTTTACAAAAAGCCTTAGGACAGCATTTTATTGACAGCCAACTCCAGCTAACCAAACAATGTTGGTTGTGCTTCTGATAATAGGTAAATCAACAACACTAAAATACAGCCTGTTTAAAACTCTGTCTTTCATTTCATACTGACTTGCTCTGCTCAAGTACAACAAACCACAATGAGGTTTCCTCCACTGAGGTAATCATCTTGAATTTCTGACAATTTAATTTAAAGCCAGACACATTGGTTTCTCAGTCTCCTAAAAAGTATGTTAAGACTCAGATAAACAGTTCATGATGTTCATAAAAAAACTAGTATTTCCCCTAGAGATCTAGGGCTGAACTCTGATCACATTAAAACAACTCTTGGTGGGAGACCAGCTTCATAAAGCTGTATTAACCATTAGGTAGGACTTGGTTCTCTTTGGCATAATGATCTATTTACTAAGGGTGTTTCTATACAGCATCATCTGGCAGTCTTCCAACAGCATTGATGGTGTGCATTGAGTGCAGGACTGGTTACTCCCCAGTGTCCAATTTGTGCATCATGGCTAGCATGGGAAAAACCAGCTGAAACCAGTATAAAATGAACCTTTAAGGTTTGATAACAACCAGCATGTACAGTGAAAAGCTACTTTCCAAGCACTAGGTGGGTTCTCAGAACTTGTCAGGTCCCAGGCGTTGGAGTAGTGCATGATCCTTAAATTACAATGTACAAAAACTGACGATTTAATTACTTTCTTGGATTCCTTCCAGTGTCTTGTTTCCGCACATAACACATGCTTCTTGTTGTTCTGGATAGGAACTAGGCCAATCACAGCTCAGACATTTGTGACCAGATACAGTTCTAAATCTTGGACACATAGTGTCAATACGGCAGACATGTTCTCAACTAATAGTGGGAGAAGAACATAAACATATATGCTGTGTGCCCTCCCATGCATACTTTTAACACTTTCATGAATTCAGATGAGTAATAAATTAAAAACATGAAACCATCACTTCAAATTTAATCCCATTAACTTATACCATGTTTCTCTTGTAGAATCTTCAAGGTAAATAGAATTCTTAGAGCACTAAAACTCAACCAAACCACCTCAGTCTTTGCAACCCTGTGGGTCATCCCTGACTTTCTTTAATCAGAGATGCAATTAGCTTTTTCTCTGAGTTGAAAAAGCATGATAATTGCCTATAAGAAAAAGCAAAATGATGCCCAAGAAACAGATTGGACCAAGTTGTTAATATGATAATGAAGAAATTTAAGGTAATCAAGGGTGTTTTTCAATCAAATAAAATCTAACACCCATGAGAAACATCTGCCAGGTCCAATTCATGAAGACTAAAATGGATCAGAGTCTAGTGGGACTCCTTGACAAAAGCCATTTGTGTCAGAATGGGGCACACTCCTGGAACCTGAGCGTCAAACGACAGCCATCTACATGTGGTGAGGTGCAATAAACAGTAAACGATTCACAGTGCAATCACATAATTTTAGCATTTGGTCTGAAAAAATGAGAGATGGTCATTTAATGTCAATAATCCTGCCATCAATCAAGTGAAATAGGGTGCCCATATTTCACAGTTCAAGCCCTGCGTATAGTCCTTTCTACTTGTTTTGGGGAAAGGTCAAAGTACTTTATATACAAGTCAGAATGCTGACAGTCTTTCTTTCACCTGTATTATAAATTTTAATGACATTATAAAGACCATAACTGTGACAAACATTTGACTTTAATATCCTCTTTAAGATTTAACCTAAAATACTCTGTGGTTACAGATCAAATTTTTCCCCAATTCCTTTCTCTGCATACACACAGGAGGAAAAGATGCTCTGAGAGGGAAATATGCAGCTCTCCTTCTTGCCTGAGCCACATCTGGCAGTTGGTTATTGGGGTGTCATATTCACTCCCAGCCTCCATTACCCTAATCAGACTCCACCAGGGGGAATGTGTGTGCAAATGGCCACCACTGCAGAGGTTCCCTGAAAAATGGCTTACAGGTAGTGAAACTGGGGGCTTCATTTCAATGACCATCCTACACTGGACAGGGTTTTGTAAATACCTATACATATGTGGATGTAATTTCTCACCCATCTTCCTTTTTCCCACAAACACAAGGAGGAGAGGTTGAGATGTACGTGGGTGTATTGACCAGTCCTTGCTCTAGACACAAATCCCACCTCACCTGTCACTATCAAAGGGACCCATATAATGCATCCAGGACCACAGTGTTATAAGACAGGTCCTGCAGGTGTTATTTAACCAATAATGAATGGATATCAGGCACGAGGGATTGTATATCGTAGGATATAGGCATGAGTGCGTAGCACGAATGCCTATATCCTTACGATATACATCCCGAGTGCCTGATATCCATTCATTATTAGGTTTATTATACGATTCCTCCTAGTACTGCATCATGCCAACCCTATGGTGTTGATACATTCCCAAATGGTCGGCATGATACCGAATCTTATAACCACATCCCGCACCTCTCTCTCGAGTCTGTGGTTTCCCTGCTATAGGCTCACAGTGCTTGGAGTAAGCAGCAGGGCGCCAGTGTAGGGGCACCGCGGCCTGGGACGCCTACTCTCCGCCGCGTTTCCCTCCCACTGCCTAGCTCTATACTTCAATATAGTCAGCGTTTCCCCAGCGCTGACCCATATCAGCTGTGGCCGAGCGCTCAGCGCGCATGGCTCATACGCAGGGGGTACCCGGTTCGAACCTGAGGGTGGACGAGTGGAAACGTAGCAATTTTCAAGGGCCTATATGTATGTGAAAACCCCCCCCTAAAATTATTTTAACGACTAGGTAAATAAAGTCCAACTACTACCTTTATAGTAAAAAAAAAATTTTTAAGAAATTTTGATTTTAGGAGAAGTTATAACAAAAAGTGTAAAACTTGCTGTAATTCTGTTAATATAAGAGCTAGAGGGCTGAGAATACACATATAGACTTCTTGTTTTATCCCCTTCTTCTGTATGGCCGGATTGGCCAGGTGCGTAGAGGCTTCGGCTTCTAGTCTTGGGGTCCTGAGATCGAATCGCCATGAAACAGTGGATTTTATGTGTGATGAAATTTCGGAATTGCTCAGGACCACCGGAAACGGGATGATATCCCCCAGAAACGTGCTGATATCCACCGGAAACATGCCGATATCACTAGATATCAGCACGGGGATATCACCTAAAAAGCACGATGAGTCATTCAATCGTACAATAATGTCTGGTATACATACAAGCTGAATGTGGTGGGTTAGTTGTATCAACCAAATCAGATCAGATAAACTATAAAACATTAGTGCCACTATCTGCCCTTTATATATACTGGTCTCAGGGAGACACAGAGGGGACAAAAGAAACTAACTTTAAATATGCTGGTCTGGGACACAGACCAAAGAAACACATTACTGAACCTCAACTTGCCTCCCTCAGGTGGCCCTTTATCCACAAAGGACATCAGAACAGAGCTACAGGAAGCTAAATCAGGACAAGACTGGGATTTGGGGATATTGACAAACCTCTCTGTGTGGTACTTAGGGACCAGAGGCCGGGGACATCTCAGAGCATGTTCAGATGGTTGTAAAGCCATTGGGGACTTGGGGACTATTGTAACATTAAAAGTAAAGGTGTTTTGCCTGGACTGTCACTGACTAGGCAATGGCCCTTAGGGAGACATTAAACTGTGGAAATGTCTGAGAAAGAGACTTAGAAAGACAGAAGCACACAGAGAGAGAGAGAGAGAAAAATAGAGAGACAGAGAGAGAGAGACAGAGAGAGAGAGAGAGAGAGAGAGAGAGAGAGAGAGAAAGAGAGAGACAGAGAGAGCAATTGACTAGAATACATTATGTGGACAGAATCAAGTGAAGAGGATGCCTAACCTGGCTGTGTGACAGGGGGAAGGGGCATGTCCTGAATAAAGGCACTCAGGCAGAGGGGGTAGAGGGTATTAGATGGCCACGTCCCATGGGGGACTGTGTACAAGAATGTAGGCTGTGAGACCTGTAAACCAGCCAACTGAGAAGGGGTGCTGTTATATAACTCAACCTGCGCCTTCGGCGTTGGATTTAGAGAAAAAAATAATGAAGATAGGCCTATTGAACCCCCCCTCCCCCCACTCAGCCCTGTACCAACAGTTACCCCCTCCCCCCCCCCCCCCTCCACCCGCAAACTGCGCGGGAAAAGCTGAGCCGCCCATCAGCGTCCCTCTGACCTACATCACCCGGGCCCTCCACCTCGCTATGGTAACCGCGTCTCTGACGACCCCACTCTCCAAACAGATTCACCTGCAGCAGTCTGAGGTGCCCGGTTGAGATGTTAAATTGCATCAATCATGGTAATAAGTCTCACGATTATGCTCAAATGTGGGCATTGAAAGAGTAGGGATATATATTCTAGAATTCTGTCATATTTCAGACTAATTATTGTATAATTACTTTGTTTTAGCAGCATCCTAGATGTGAAAACAATGGCGGAATTCTGTGGATTTCTTTTTCTCTTGTTGCTATGTTCACTGTACGAGACTATTACAGCATATTTTACACAGTTTTTCAGTTATGACCATTTGGTTCCGAGATATAGTCTGATTAGAAGAATGATTATCACATACAAAGTAATCAAAATATTAATTAAAGTAAAATCGAAAAGAAAAATCGAGTTAGCTTTGAAAAAAGTACATATTTTTATCTAGCCTCTTTTGGTTTATCTGTTCCCGGCGAGTCCCTCAAGCCTATTTTAATGTGGTGGTGACCAGCGGCCAAATAACGCCATTTTATATATTGGGGAACTATATAATACTGGTACCATCTTGTTACCAAGATTTCCAGATACAGGCAACTGCCACATTTGTATTTAATATATATATGCCCCCCCCCCCTGCTAGTGAGTTGCACCCAAAGTGGATTGGTTTGGTATCTCCCTGACATACCAAATATACTGGTCATATCTAGTTACATGAGAATACTCGGCAGAGTGAGAGGTGGAAGTGTATGTAGAAGTGGACATGGGACAATGGATAAGAGATGGCCAGCAGAAAGTTGGCCCTGTTCTTTGTCTGCCAAACTGTCCTCACGGCAAATCTAGATAATAGTTCTAATGGTGAATTGTCTTACCCAGATTCCTGACACAACGAGTCCTGATGTCACAAATACAGCACTAGTACAAAGTCCTACTTGCATTGGCAATATGGTAGAATGGCTATAGCATATTCTAGACTTTATATCAGTCATATATGTCCTAAAGCCTGATAAATTATGCACATTAATAAGATGATTTTGTTCTGCCTGATGTAAGAACCTTCTATAGGGAACAATTACCCATTATTGATCAAAATAGAGGGAATGGATAGTCCAATGAGGGCACATCTTGTTCTAGGAAATCCCTTTCTTTTATTCTAGCCTAACAATGACAAGCTACATGTCATTGTCTGCTTTCACCGGTTTTAAGCCTGCAGAGACATACCTACAATTGAAAGATAACACCATGCCTACCAGACTCATAGACTTAGCATTACTCTCATACACACAATACAATCAATATACCCCTTTATTCACCCACACTACATCAAACAGACCTCTATACTGCTATGCCCCTCTCTTCTGAATGCATCATTTTACCCCAGTTAGAATGTGGAGCTTGTACTTCAGTCCTGTTGGCTTTATTCACTTTTTCTAAAGTTTTTTATGTGACCACTTCTTGCAGATAACTCTCATATTTTCACTTTATCACTTTCTCTCCCTGCTATGCCAGACTTCACTGAGACGTCTATCAGACTATCCTGTTTCAATAATACAATAAACTATCCTGTTATGAGAGAATCTTCTCAACGAAAAGGTATAATGATCTAAATTACAACACCTACCTGATTAACTCCTGCATGTCTTTGAAATGTGCTCACTCTGAGATGCTGTTAAAGTACTTTATTTTGCTGGCTATATATTTTCTTGATTTTTGCAGAAAATGAAAAGTGAAGTAGTTCATAAGCCATTAACTGAGCGTGATAATAATGAAGAATAAAGGTCTGAAGGTGAGTTGTTTCATCACAAAGGTAGACCGATCATGCAGCTTTGTCCCATTAAGCTGTTTGTTATAATGGAGCCGCATGGAAGCTTGTGACTAACTAGGAGACAACTGAATGAACTGTGGTACAACTGTGGTATAACTAGTATGGTAGGGGTTGGTAAGCCAGCTCTGTGTTCGCTGTAGCAGTAGAAACATATTAGACAAATATTCACCTAGACATCCAGAGTGAGTGGGAAGGCAATTAAGATCAGTTTCACTTGAGGGGATGTCCAGACTGTCATCTTGAAAAATTTATATTACATCAAGCTTTTTGTTAAAGCAATTCCTTGGAGATAATCATTTTGTGTGCCTCCTGGCAAAAGGGAACAGTGCATTTAAATGCATTCACCTTACCTCATATGTTTGCTGTAGTGCAGTCTTAGTGATGCAGTTGCTATGTCCTCATTTGCTTATCTGTCGAAAGGTTTTCTTATAGCTTGCCTGGAGGCAATTCAGACCGGCCAATTTAAGTTGATGTTCAGCCATTCTAGGGATAAGTCATTTCATATATGGCCTCATCTTTATCAAAGCACTGCGCTTCCCCTTTAATTGAATTTCACAATGGTGCTGCAGTAGACCTGTTAGGGTAACAGTAATATGGAGAGATGCATAGAACAGCCTATTAGGACAAAATGTCATTGGTGTCGACAGGCAGTACCTGTATCACCTAGAGAGTTGTGTGTTTTAGATAAACAGTGTATAAAGTATTCCACAGTTCACAGCTGTCACTTTACGTTGGTATCCCTCAGTCCATAGAATCCACTTGTGTTTTCAAGGAACTATGTGCACCTGCAACACTTTCAAACTTCAAACTTCACCCTCACCACCAAGTGATATAAAACCAGTCCCGGTATGAAACCCCAATCTCCCTCAGGTTGCCTACAATTCTACTCCACTGTGAGAATATGACATAACAACTGCAGTGAGCACATTTCTATGTGTCTTGCATCTCACCCC
The DNA here is from genome assembly GCA_947462335.1 of Harmothoe impar. Classification (NCBI taxonomy): domain Eukaryota; kingdom Metazoa; phylum Annelida; class Polychaeta; order Phyllodocida; family Polynoidae; genus Harmothoe; species Harmothoe impar. The sequence goes on from OX381708.1 coordinate 79,792,976, forward strand.
CAGCAGTCCCACATTTACTTGATGGTGCTTATCTGCATTTGCCATTTTGTTGCCACTCTGGGACCAGTATATGAACAGTCCACTATTCACACATCCCTAGGTCAACATACTGTACCCTTTTGTAATAATAGAGTTTTTCACCAGACCATATCAATATCTCCTCTGGAGCTCTCCTTTTAACTACCTGATAGCTTCAACCATCGGAGTCATAGCGTTTTCCTCCAGGAGCTATAGAAATGGATAATGCTCACTGGTCTCTCCGAACTTCACCTCCTTACTAAATATTCAATATTTATATGGCCACTACTGACATGTTATTATACTCTTCCCTAACCAAGACTGTTAAATTGCACTGGACACCTCAACCACTGTATCTGCACAAGGAAGGGAAGTTCTACATGAGATTCCTATCTACTCTATAGCCATGCAGCAACCCCTTGAATAGCGTATCAGATCTACATACAATAAGAAGCAACAACAAAGACAGAAACCGTCACCATATTTTAGAACTGAGTGCTAGAAGTCATATTTTATTCATTTTGCTTTCAGACCTCAGCCCTGCTCTGGCCACCACCTTGTCAAGCCACTTGTCCCTTCTGAACAATTTGTACATGTGACTCAATATCAGCTCATGCCTCCTTCTGGGCAGTCTTGGTACACCAGATAGATCATACAGCTCACTTTCAGTGTAGTCTTTACCCCTATAGGTAATCTTAAGACCCCTGTGTTGCAGTCAATTTTGAATCCTTTATGCCCCTCTCCAAAATCAACCCGCCCCATGTAGTTAATGAATGAACACTCCCTTAACTATTTCCTGTACGCAGATGGGGAACAGTAGCAACAGAACACACTATTGGACACTTCAATTTTCAATATTGGTGGAATCAAGTACTTTATTTTTTTTGGTTCAGCAACGCAATTTATGTCAGGTAGGTGACTTGTAATGCTTAAGTACTGAAATCAATCTGAATACAAATCACAATGCTCAAACAGTGACTGGAAATAGAGTATTTTATATACTACAGGTTGCTTATATTCAATATAAGGTATTGCTCCAATAGCAGGAAATTTGATTATAAAATATTGTTCAAGTCATATTTTATTCAATTTGATATTGTAATTATTATACATGAATTTAGGAAATATATTTTGTATTGAAATAATTTTTAGGAACATTTGTTTGATGTGCTCTGTTAGATGTAGCGGATTTATTTGGTCCCCTGTATTACAATGACCTGCAGTCCAATATATCCAATCATAGGCTCACTGAGCCGTGTACCACCCGCCCAGGTAGCCAGTGAAGTGCTGTGACAATCCTATACATATTAGTCTACTTAGGTTATAATCATAGGCACATTGAGCCTTGTACCACCCGCCCAGGTAGCCAGTGAGGTGCTATGATGATCCTACACATATCAGTCTACTCAGGTTATCATTTTAAGTACCACCTGCTGATGTAGCCAGTGAAGTGCGGTGACAATGCTATACATATCAGTCCGCTCAGGTAATAATTATAAATAACAATTGGAATTGCCGCAACGCACTGGAGCTTGCTCTTAACCTTCGAACTTGTTGATATCAGAATCACATACCCCAATTAATAATTAATAATTCATACCTGTAATATGTTTGCAATACCAAAATAAAGAATTGTGAATCATGCGGCACATTGGACATCAGCAGCTGTATATATACTCTCAAACCCCTTACATCTTCACCCGCCTATTGGGCATTATAACTTTCTACTGTTTCCTTACTTCCCTCAATGCTAAGAGCACAATGCATAAATCAGTATTTTAGCTATATATAGAACAGTCAAGGCTATTATCATCCCTCCTCTAGCTCAATCTCCATCTTGGAATGAATAATTAGAAGGCTAAAACAGATACCAATTCTAATTAAAAGCAAGGTCATCAGATATTGCCAAGATTCTGATACAACCAAAATAGAGACTTATACATCAATTACACATATATATCTTGTTTCCTGTCTACATTTTGATGCTGGATGCCTCACTCTGAAAGGGATTTAAATGAATTGATCATAGCCACTGTCATTTTGAACAGTAACTTGCCCTCTATACATGGTGTCCATAAACTATTCTTTGCAATGTCGGCCAGCTAAGAGGCTGCTGCTGCCACCCATTGCTACCAAGTATAGTGTAATCCTGGGACATTCAAGATGGCTACCATGTCTAGAACACTATCAAAGGTAATAGAAGTACTCAGGTTATTTCTTTCATCAGCTCAGTTGGCAGAATAATGCATGTGTTATGTTAGAGAGGAATTGATAAGGGAAATCAGCTAATTAGTAGGTTCTCTAATGACGATCTCATTAAAATCCAAGATGGCTGCCACCTATCTCCTCAGAGATAACACTATTGTATTCCTTGACCCCAGAAATGTATATTTAGCATTTGGAATTATGATTCTAAGTTGATTAGAAGCGGAAATAAATGATTTAGAAATATTTAGTGGCGGCCATCTTGAAATATGGCTGCAATAATGGCTAAAGTCTATATCTGCTATGGCCCTATATTAATAAATGTTTTTCATGGCCTAGGAGATGTGTGTGCCAGGTTTAAGACTTTTTCCTCCAGGGAATCTTGTGTTTCTATCATCTGGTATTTTGTGAGTGAAAATAAGCATATATCTTCAGTTTTGCATAAATTATGCTAATTAGGCCTTAATGAAAAATTATGAAGGGATGCAATTTTGATCTTCAGCCATATCTAATGGTATTTTATTATTTCTATAAGATTTGGACCAATTTGACAGTACATTTGCTTATTGTTGCTGCTAATTGGCCTACCTCATTAGAATATGCTAATTAGGGGCCTTAATATACAAAATTCGCGATGGCCCCAAGCAGATTTGGATTCTCTGGAAAAAACTGCATAAGAACGACCCCTCAGAAATATCTCTCTCATTTGGGTGAGTCACTTATGTAAAATGACCTGTCTATTAGCTCATGTCTGGACCATTTAGGGGCACTTTCAACAACTGCTTCCTGCCTTTTTCCTGTAGGCATGGATAGAGCATCACTCTGTTGGACTGACAGTTAACAGAATGAAAAGATTCATGTTTTGATGATGATGGATCTCTCCTCATGCTAGTTTTTGTGTGACAACTTCTTGCTGGGAAAGGCATGGCAGACCTTACAAAGCAGGTAAATGTAGCTCTAGTGACATTTCATTTTGCATTTTCTGCCTGTCTACCCGATGGTTGTCACAAGGAGGTGGGTCATACAGGAAGGCAGGAACAGGTCAGAATTATGAATCCAAGCAAAATACATGACCTACATAGCATATTATGCAGGTCTAGAACGTAAGTCCTTGTAATAGGGCGTTATTTAGGTACATAGCATATGGCTATGTCTCATGAGCGCAATGCATATGGGGGTGCAGGGGGTGGCACAAAAATATCTTGCAATGGCCTAAATAAAGTTAGGGGGCAAAGTACATGTGTTATGTCACCCCTCCAGCTAGGTTTTATCATTTAAATATGCCTGGGGTCGATCCTGTGTAGCGTGAAACTCGTACCGCTCGTGTATTTTCCTGTCTCTTACCAGGAAAAGGTAATTTCCTAAAAAAACTAACTGTTTTTTGTCATACAAAGGTGAAAATAGCAGAATTTGACCCCTGTACCACATGAAACAGGTAAAGTATACCACTTTCCTTTATCTCCACCCCCCATCCCCCCTCTCAGGTATGCTAAAAACGGATTTTTCACTTTTTTTCAGCAAATTTGGTATCAAATTTTCCGAGAGTTTTCCCATGTACCCCATGTACTACAGCAGGACATATTGCAGTGATATAGGTAGTTCCAACCCTTCTGTACAACATAGCGTTCAATTTTTCTTTTTTAGGGCAGTGGTATGCCACTTATTTCGCTTTTCCTACACCTTAAAGTGGTAAGAGACAGGAAGTACGTGGTAAGGAACAGGAGACATGACTACAGGAGAAAAAAAAGCACCAAATCAGCATGTATATATAGTAACAAAAATGTAATAAAAGTATTCTATTCTCAACACTACATGTATACAGTGTTACTCCTTTCTCTATGTAATATGTAATTGAGAAATGCAGTAAAATAATACCTCATGCATATAGTGACATGTTACATTAATGTCATACTTACCCATTAACATGTCATATAACAAAGGCTATAACACACTTAACATGGTGCATACACTAGACATACTTGTGACATGTAGGAAGATGCTAAAAAAATTATTGCAAAAGAGCCACATTGCTGTGTGCAAGGACGATATATAAAGGAAATAGTATACGTGGTAAGGGACAGGACCAAAATACACATAAACACCGAAAAGCACACACTCCTTCCCAGCCCTTCTCTACATCAGAAATACATCTTTCCAACCCATTTTTTCACACTTTCCATCATGTAGACACTCTACCCAACCCATTCCACCCATGCAGCACCCCACAACACCCTACTTTGCCTCTCTTCTGACCTCCCGGAAACTCGGAAACGGGAAATATCACACACTTTTTGGAATATTACAGCCACAGCATGACCCAAGGACATGTTTCATGCATCTAATCTACTCTCAACTGAGCTCTGACATGTCTACTACAACCACAAACCGATTTTACATACATCACATGCAGTCAGCTTTGTCTCAGACACTCCCAACTGAAACCTCACCCAGTGGTAAGGGACAGGACCAAAATACACATAAACACCGAAAAGGACACACTCCTTCCCAGCTCTTCTCTACATCAGAAATACATCTTTCCACCCCATTTTTTCACACTTTCCATCATGTAGACACTCTACCCCACCCATTCCACCCATGCAGCACCCCACCACACCCTACTTTGCCTCCCTTCTGACCTCCTGGAAACGCGGAAACGGGAAATATCACACACTTTTTGGAATATTACAGCCACAGCATGACCCAAGTACATGTTTCATGCACCTAATCTACTCTCAACTGAGCTCTAACATGTCTACTACAACCACAAACCGATTTTACATACATCACATGCAGTCAGCTTTGTCTCAGACACTCCCAACTGAAACCTCACCCGGTGGTAAGGGACAGGACCAAAATACACGTAAACACCGAAAAACACACACTCCTATCCAGCTCTTCTCTACATCAGAAATACATCTTTCCATCCGATTTTTTCACACTTTCCATCATGTAGACACTCTACCCCACCCGTTCCACCCATGCAGCACCCCACCACACCCTACTTTGCCTCCCTTCTGACCTCCTGGAAACTCGGAAACGGGAAATATCACACACTTTTTGGAATATTACAGCCACAGCATGACCCAAGTACATGTTTCATGCACCTAATCTACTCTCAACTGAGCTCTAACATGTCTACTACAACCACAAACCGATTGTACATACATCACATGCAGTCAGCTTTATCTCAGACACTCCCAACTGAAACCTCACCCGGTGGTAAGGGACAGGACCAAAATACACATAAACACAGAAAAACACACACTCCTTCCCAGCCCTTCTCTACATCAGAAATAAATCTTTCCACCCCATTTTTTCACACTTTCCATCATGTAGACACTCTACCCCACCCATTCCACACATGCAGCACCCCACAACACCCTACTTTGCCTCTCTTCTGACCTCCCGGAATAGCTACAGTTGAGGTTTTGCCACAAGCCTCTCAGATGGGACTCACTCAAACTTCAACCTCACCACCAAGTAATATAAAACGAGTCCCGGTACGAAACCCCCATCTCCCTCAGGTTACTTACAATTCTACACCACTTTAAAAATATGACTATACAACAGCAGTGAGCACATTTCTATGTGCCTTGCATCCCTTCCCGCGAAGTCCCACATTTAATTGAGGGTGCTTATCTGCATTTGCTATTTTGTTGCCACTCTAGGACCAGTATAGGAACCGTCCTCCACTTACCCCTCCCTAGGTCAACATACCATAGATTTTGTAATAATAGAGTTCTTCACCAGACCATATCAATATCTCCTTGCTTGACCTGCCCCAGTCTGTCCTTTTAACTACCTCACCCCTTCAGCAAATGCACACATAAAGTTTGTCTCCAGGAGGTACAGTAATGGATATTGCTCACTGGTCTCCACTCCCAACTTTACCTCCTCACTTAAATATTCAATATTTATATTGCTACTAGAGACATGTCATTGTACCCTCCACAACCAAGACTGTAAAATTGCACTGTAGGACCCAACCACTGTATCATCACAACAAGAGGTTAGATACGAGATTCCTATACATGTACTCAATTGCCATACAGTACTATCCAGAATAGTGTATCAGATCTACATTCAATAAGAGGTGACAACAAAGACAGAAACGTTCACTATGTTTCCAAACTGATTGTTATAGGAAACCACTTGAAAGCCCTTTACCAAAACATGCGGAGATATTGAGTGAGCCTTTTTTTCAATCTTTTCAAAAGTTCTGTACTGTGTCTGTGAAGTCTGTGGTGTCCCGGACTGGGCAGTATTGATCCTGTTATCTGCTGTTGTAACATAGGCGTGATGAATCACCTTCCTGTCATAGGCATGGCGTGTATATGGCATCTACAGCAGCACTGCGACTACAGAGTAAATAATGATGTCTTGGCTGGTCTCACATTCAGCTTTAGCCAAATCAAATCAAATACACTTCTATTCTTTAGCTCATGCCTGAACCATTTAGAAGCACTTTCAACAACTGCCTCCTGACTCTGTCCTGTAGACCTTCAAAGAGCATCCCTCTATTTGACTGACAGATAACATAATGAACAGATTGTGTGAATCTTGTTTTGATGATGATGGATTTCTCGTCATGCTAGTTTTTGTGTGACGACTTCTTTCAATGCTGGGCATGGTGAAACATGGCAGACCTTTCAAAGCCTACATGTAGCATCAGTTACATTTCTTTTTGTATTGATCTTTAAGGCTTGATTGATTGAAGGCAAGACTGCTTAGCATCTTGATTGATTTTGCCAATAATCTGTTTTCAATCCCGTTTGGGCTGTCTTATCAGACTAAAAATTCAAGATTTGAATATTTATTCTCAAACTGACAATCTATGTTTTTATCGTTTGTTTCAGGTTCTACACGGATCTCAAGGACCAAAGCTAATACATCTTTTTCCTAAACATATCTTCTGTGCTGGAGTTAATTCAACTGACAAATAAGGCGAACAGTGTGGGGTAACCATGTGTGAACCCAAGGGGTGTCAGTAAGATGGATGGGGGAATAAGGCACTTGTAATCAGGGTGTGCTCATGCAGATTATTACGCAGGTTGTTATTGTATTCATGCATCCCTGGGTTCTGCAACCAGCCCCTCTTTACTTGTGGCCAGGAAAGCCCCCCCCCCCCCCCCCATTCTCTAAAAAGACTTATACCTAGGTAAACTGGTCTAAAACAAGGTTAATTCATGACATTTCGTATATTGCATAACGACATATTGCATGACTATAGTTGTCCGGCAAGCTTTGTTTAAATGTCTTCCAAACACTCCACAGGGCCACCTTGACCCGTAGCTACTCTTTTTTGCAGAAAACTACGGACCCAGACCAATAACTACGGGGCCATTGGCAACCGGGTCAGCGTTAGTGTATACCATTGGGTGCCATTTTTGACAGGGTGCTGGTGTTGACTGAATGCCGGCTTTGACCGGCTTGATCGAAAACAGTATATTTAGGGCCGATGCAGATATAAATGGGCTAGTAATTACTAATTGAATATAATTGTTATAACATCCATTAACCTTTTCAGCCCATTCACAAGTCATTTTGGACACGATCCAGTGTCTGTCTGTTGCTGCATGGTTTTGACTGATGTGGTTACAGTAGACATTTTACACACCCCACATAGTGCTCAGTGTCATCCGGGGATATCATGAAGGTATACCTATTTCCTGATGTCTGCAATGTTTTGCTGTTCGGCTGATGTAGTTACAAAAGACAACTGTGTCCTACCATATCAGTGTTGAGTGTCATAAAATTGCCCAGCGGTAACACATTTGGCAGACATTCTTCTTTCCGTAAAGTCTACGGTACTTTGACATATTACCAGAGCCTTGCCTCCCAAGGCTACTAAATGTCAATTAGTAAGTTTTTTCTCTAATCTTGAGAATTGTAATATTTGTTCACTGCATCACTTACTGTAGAACTGACAATACATGAAGCTAATAAAGTGGTCTTCTATTGGGGCTTTGGATTTATCTATTTTTAATGGCTTTATCAGCTCTGTAGTTATGCATGATGGAGAGGACATTGTTGGAGAAGGGAAAAATGGAAGCATGGGGCCTTTTTAAAAATGATAACTTATATAAGCAGTAAAAGAGAATCATCTAAGAGATACCTATGTATATATATATATATATACCTGGGCCGTGTATCTTGTGATGTGGGATGTCAGACCGATTCAGCATTCTAATGAGAAATAACACACACATGGATCCCTAGAAATCCCGATTTATAAAATCATTATCTACCTGAAGGATAAATCAATAATTATTTCGTTCAGAAATTGCATTTTAAATCGGAACTGACTTTAAGAAATACTGTAGAAGTTGTTTTTCAGGTCAAAAGCATCTCACAATCACAAATGCTGGTAATCGAGTCAGGGCCATCGTATTCTTACTCAGGAATACTAACCTCTACACTACAGTCCTGTGCCTGCCAACGTAATGCTGCCTATGTTACTGGTTCTGTACAGGAGAGGATCACTCAGTACCACAAGGGCACACCACTGCACGCTGACAGTCATGGTGTGGGGAACACTCCCATACGCTACTTTGAATCAAAAGTACTAGCAAGTCCCATGATGGGATATAGAGAAACAGATGACATTACAAAATAATTCATGGTAACAGCACTCAGTCCCACCCCTGTGTGCTGCAATAACAGTCCTGATAATTGTTATTTACTATGAGTGCCCTGTCACAAACATCACCACAACCATAGAATGTGCCACATTTAGTGCCATCAAATTTCACTTATACCTTTAGATAACCCTCACACTGGCCATACAGATACGTTAACATAGGTTTCTGTTGATGCCTGGAGGTACATGATGCTGGTCAAAGTCATTTGAGATGTTATTTACCAGAAAATAAGTAGCCTTCAGCAGTCTGGAAATTTTACTTTAAAAAGCTTGTGTCATCATTTTATTTTAATGATACCTTGAGGTGAACTACAAGTTTTTAAATGGGAATCTTTCCCAGCTCAATTATCCTTCTCTTTTTCTAAATGTCCACTTTTCTGAGTTGAATGTTTGTTAACTTAGTTATTGGTGGTGAAACAATTGTTAGACTATGGGGAAAAACAAGCACAATAAGAAGTCATTGCTATTTGTACAAGAGCCTAATGACAACATATATGTCTTTGGGAAATTGTCTTTTAAGTTCAACTGACCTCATCCCTAGTTTAAAAGAGTAAACAAATTCAGAATTAGCATCAGTGTTAATGAGCAGTTGATCTTTGATAACTTTTTGGGATGAGTTCTCATGATCACGTCATTATCCAGATGGCTTTCTTTTAACTATCACAATGGGCATTTTACATGAAAAGAGTAGAATCCTTGGCTCTCCTAATCAATAACCTATCTCTGCTCTTAGATAATAATTATGTTTTGCTGAAATACCATCTTGACAGGAATGTATGATATATTGTAACTAGCCATTCTTGCTGTAACTAATGAGACAGCACCTGACTTCAGTTTCTGAATGTCAACTAAGACACCTGACTCTATGACACCAGAAGTTGCAGCTGCAAGGGTAGACGCCATTGGGGAGGAGATCAACAGGGATTAGACAAGCTGGGAGGCTGGATTTTGAGGGTGATGGGATAAGCAGGGATAAGCTTTCAACCTCACTGCCACAGCATATTTCACATCAATGGCCATCAAGCTCAGAAAGAACCTTTTGCAAGTCAATGAACAAAATATTCTGAAGCCTTATAAAGGTCTTACATTGAGAATTGGTTATATATGTGTGGATTTGACAATATGGCCAGGTGTGACAGGTGGGTTATAATGTAATGAAAGTGTTTCCAACTGCGATGATTAATTTTAGCTCCAGTCAACAGCTTGGAAGTAATACCTGCTTTAGATGCCATATTGATAATAATGGAATGTACTGTAGCATTGTGAATGAATTGCTAAACCAATACTTAATGGAACAGAAATTCTGACTGCATCAGTAATAGGATACTATTCTCTCAAAAACAATGTCAGATTCCATTACTGGTGACGTCTGCCTTGCTAACAGCTGGAGGAATAAAGTTGGAAGTAAAGAGAGAAGTTTGGAGTAAAATAGAAATATTTTAATTACCACTATGAATAACATAAATATACACAATAATATTAAACCTGTAGAGTGTGGGTATCGGTAGGTGTAATGAACCTATAATGATAATTATTATTATGAGGATAATAATGATAAAAGTGGAAAATGCACATAAATAAAGATGAATATTGTGATGAAATGGGCCCCTGCAGGGTTTACAAGGTTTGATACTCTGTCCCAGGGGTCCCAACGAAAGGGGAACATATTTAGGAGATACTTTGATGAGTGTACTTATGTAATTTTAAATTAGATTGATAAAACAGATTTGCTTTTTTTAGGCATTGATCGGCAGTGACACCAAATATCAAAAATGGAGCGTAGTCTTGGAGAGAAACAGTAGCAGGCCTGTAGTGGTAGGCCTATCGACTGTCAATATGAGCATTGCTTTACAGGACACAAGTCTCCATCCCCAATGGTGTTCTACAAACATGAAGAGGGGCACTAGGTCCCCTTTACAATCAATTGTACAGACAACAACCCCATGGCAAACTCTCTACTGTCCCACTATGTACCCAAGAACCACAAGGTTTTGCCACAAGCCGTCTCAGATGGAACTCACTCAAACCTCAACCTCACCACCAGGTAATATAAAACCAGTTCCTGTACAAAACCTTCATCTCCCTCAGGTTGCTTACAATTGTATCCCACTGTGAAAAAATGACTACAACTGCAGTGAGCACATTTCTATGTGCTCTGCATCACACCCCTAGCAGTCCCACATTTTCTAGAGGGTGCTTATCTGCATTTGTCATTTTGTTGCCACTCTCGGACTGGTATAAGAGTGGTCCTCCACTCATGACTCCCTAGGTCAACATACTGCACCCTTTTGTAATGATAGAGTTCTTCACCAGACCATATCAATATCTCCTCTGGGGCCATAGACCTACCCCAGTCTCTCGCTTTAACTACCTCACCTCTTCAACCACTGCAGTCATAAAGTTTTCCTTCTGGAGTTACAATAGTGGATATTGCTCACTGGTCTTCAGTCCCAACTTTACCTCCTCACTTAAATATTCAATATTTATATTGCTACTAGAGACATGTCATTGTACCCCTCCACAACCGAGACTGTGAAATTGCACTGTAGGACCAAACCACTGTATCATTACCACAAGAGGTTAGATATGAGATTCCTATGTACTCAATTGCCATACAGTACTACCCAGAATAGTGTATCAGATCTACATTCGATAAGAGGTAACAACAAAGACAGAAACGTTCACTATGTTTCCAAACTGATTGTTAGAGGAGACCACTTGAAAGCCCTTTACCAAAACATGCATATTTAGTGAGCCTTTTTTTAAATCTTTTCAAAAGGTCTGTACTGTGTCTGTGAAGTCTGTTGTGTTCCAGACTGGGCAGTATTGATCCTGGTTTCTACCAGCAGTATTCCGCACTAGCAGGATGCAGTAATTCTACCTTGTGAGACCTTAAGCTGAAGCTGGTTACTGACATGTCTAAATTCGGAGTTTCAGGGGCCATAAAACCTTCAGTTATAGCCCCCTGTTGTGGGTCCTTATGGCATCTGTCCGGATTGCGGGAGTGGTTAGGACTCTGGCCTACCAATCGATGGGTCATGAGTTTAAATCCATGTCTAGGCTATTTTGTTTACACACATTTTTTAAATTGTATTTTTGGTAGGTCAAAAATTGTGATAGTATAGAATTCCCCTTCTAAAGGTCCTTTACACAAGATAAATATTCATAGCGTAATCTAAATGCTTTTGAATCAGTTATATTTGAATATTCCTCAAATCGCCTGTTAAGATTGGGGGAGTGGTTAGGACACTGGCCAATCAATCTAGGGGTAGTAAGGTCGAATCCATGCCAAGGCTATACGTGTTTTTTTCTAGTTGGTTAGAAATAGTAATACCATTTACAAGAAAAATAACAATGTAACAATACAAACCCATTTCAGATTACACTATAGATATTTATCTTGTTCAAAGGATCTTTACAACCGAATTGTATACTATCACAATTTTTGACCTACCAAAGATACATTTTAATATTGTGTGTGAACAAAATAGTATTGACATGAATTTGAACCCATGATGCATTTATTGGTAGGCCAGAGTCCTAACCACTCCCCCAATCTGAACAGATGAAATGAGTCCTCACAATATGGGCCTATAACTGAAAGGCTTATGGCCCCTAAGACATCAAATTTCGGACTTGACAGGAACCAGCTTCAGCTGATCAGCTGGCTGTTATGGTTAGCAGAGGAAAGAGCACTGGTACCAGACAAGATGGCGCTGTACAGTGATCATCTTGCTAATGCGGAATAGGCATGATCAATCACCTGCCTGTCACAGCTATGGCTTGTCTATTAGATCTACACCAGCAATGTGTATACAGAGTAAATAATGATGTCTTGGCTGCTCTCACATTCAGCTTTAGCCAAATCAGGTGATGGGAATACACTTCCATTCTTTAGTTCATGTCTGAACCATTTAGGAGCACTATCAACAACCTCTTCTTGCCTATGTGATGTTATGTAGGCTCAAACCACTATTAATTGACCAAGAATATCATATATATATGCTTTGTTCCCGCATACAAGCCAACCACTGCTTCCTGCCTTTGTCCTGTAGACATTCAAAGAGCATCACTCTGTTGGACTGACAGTTAACAGAATGAAAAGATTCATGTTTTGATGATGGTGGATTTCTCCTCATGCTAATTTTTGTGCGACAACTTCTATCAAAACCTGGCTGGGAAAGGCATGGCAGACCTTACAAAGCAGGTAAATGTAGCATCAGTGACCTTTCTTTTTGCATTTTCTGCCTGACTTCCTGATGGTTGTCACAAGGAGGTGGGTCATACAGGAAGGCAGAAACTGGTTAGAATTATGAATCAAAGCAAAATACATGACCTACATAGCATATTATGTCATATTATGTTATATTATTATTCATTATTAGATTCTTGGTTTCAATTAAAACCTAACCAAATAATCATGTATTCACACAAATATTATAGCTTTGATGCACATTTTACAATTTGCATAAATGATTTCAGTTACTTCTTTTGAGAAATTAAAACAACACAGTAAACTTGTGAAAAAGTAGTAATATTCACAAAACGTACAGCAGGACAACATCAGGACAGGACAGGCAGATGATACTGCTCTGTCAACTTAGATGAGGAGCCTTTACCACCAGCCTCAATAAACAGCCATCACCAACATGTGATCTCCGTTCTTCCAAGACTATCAAGTCTGAGGGTAACAAAAGGAAACATATCAGATCTTTTCACAAATAAATTCAATCATAAGACACTGAGATGGTAACTAATGAATTACATCTATGGCTTTTCGCTTGATAGCCTAAATGCTTTAAGTCTCCAATCACAAAGCCATTCACTTTGTAAAATATATCCATGGAAGTGCATAACTGTACATTCATACACAGATACCCTAACACATGATAAATTGTGTAACTCTCACCACCAATACAGGTCTATCTATATGCAGATAACACAACAATAGCACAACACATCAGCATGAATCATTACAGTTCACACAGAGCATTGATTCTGCTATATGAGACCTGAATATTGACACACATAATGGGGTGCTGGGTTTGGCTGATAATGTGTGTGTATGAATTATGCATTACCCTGAATCCTAAGTGTCACACTTATCAGCATTAACATATTAGCATGAGATAACAAACATTTTTTTCTGTTTTATAAAAACAGGATATGCACTTTGTAATACAATTTCCTTCAATTCCCAATATATACCGTTATAATTCTAAGATTGTTGCAATAAAGGTTATAGTAAGATGTTGACGAGGAGTGCCTGCTACAATCTACTAGATAAGATCAAGTATGTTTATTTAAGTAACGACAATGTGGATAGTCTAGGTGTAGAAGTAACTTATGTTATCATCTAAATTTTAAGTATGCTATGGTAAATATGTATGATGCAGCACCGTTTTGTCAGTTTCTGTTCTGACAGGCTCCTTCTAAGCTTGGAGAGTACCCAGTACTTCACTCTCCAACGTGTCTTCTTACAAATTGGTGTAAGGGGTCACACTCAATCTCCGATTGATTTCATTGTATTCTGGTCCTCAATTTCTGAACTCTGTCTTGCTACTAATGCCACAGTATTATACCCCTCAAAATGCTACGCAGGCGTTCAGGCCATTGTGGGAAGGAAGTCAATTCATCTTCACCCAGGCGACCAGTGTACAGTGCAGACTGAAAGCTAGGAGTAGGTCATTTCGTCCATTCTTTTGGAGGGTTCCTTTTAGAGCTCATACTTATCCCACAGTCATATATCTGTTCTACACATAGTAATAATCAACCACATTAGTATGAATTGTATCCTTAGTTTTAGAATGTATATTAGATTTTCTATGGGGTATAGAGTAGTAAAATGAGGAAAATAATTAGGAACATAGAACTTCCTGGCAATTTATCAGAATGCTATTACTTTGCCTCAGCTTATTAAGCAAATGGATAACTTGTTGGGATAGTGTAATTGATGACAGCAATTACTGCACTGCTTACATTTCCAGTTTCTCGTACATGTATAGGCAGGCTAGAAGTGACACAGAAAATTCAAAAGTGTTGATTTGTTCTCCAACTCACAGGACATTATATGTCTGTACTGTATATAAATAAGAGTTCTGATTTCACCTTCTCTTTCAAACCAATGAAGTATTCTGTATACCAGGGCTATCAATAGCTTCACCCTTTAAAAATGGTTCTTTTTGTTTTACCATTCTTAGAATGCTTTTTGATTTAATAGGCCAAAAAGCTGATTTTATTACCCTTTGGGCTGTCCCATAAGACTATGAAATTCAAGATTTATGCTGACTGACCATATACTTTTGCATCTTTTCAGGTCCTACACAAATCCAAAGGACCCAAGAAAATAAATCATTTTTCTGTATGTATCCTCTGAGATGGAGTTAATTCAGCCTAAGAATTCGCAAATAAGGAAACAGTGTCGAGCAACCATGTGTACACTAATGGGGTGTCAGTAAGATGGATGGGGCAAGGAAGCAGTTGTAATCAGGGTGTGCTCACGCAGATCATTACACAGGCAGTTATTGTAGTTATGCATCCCTGGGTTCTGCAATCAGCCCCTCTTTTTATTCCAGGTCAGGAAATGTGATTCCCCTATTCTTTATAAGACTTATACCAAGATAAGCTGAGCTAAATCAAGGTTCATTCATCATATTTGGTTCTAAATTAAGGTTGTGATATCAACCTGCTTTACTGATATGCCTATTCTATCTAATAGCATTAGGTTTCATCCTGCTTGATATCATTACTATAACACTTTATTCATATGGTTTACAAATTGCAAGTGTCAGTTAGAGTCCCACTTATGGCGTTAAATCTATCCTGAAACTTCTTTCTGCCTGCCACTGAATACAATCTCAGGGCTCAGTATTATGTTTTATAGTACAATCAGACCAGGCCTGGTATATGACCTGTAGGTATTAACATTAAGTGACAAAGGGCCTAGTACAGGACCTTTCATTATTGTAATGTAGATACAGAGGGCCTGCTACACATCATGTTGGAGAAGCCCCAGTGTCTGTGTGCTGCTGCATGGTTTGCACTGATGTGGTAACAGTAGACATTTAACATACCCAACAGCAGTGCTAAATGTCATCCAGGGATGTCAGGGAGATCTGCTTATGCCCCTGGTGATTGCAGTGTTCTGCTGTTTGGCTGATTTAGTTACAATAGACAGCTGTGTCCTACCATATCAGTTTTAAGTGTTAAGTGCCCAGCGGTAACACATTTGGCAGATATTCTTCTTCCCCTAAAGCCTACGGTACTTTGACATATTACCAGAGCCTTCACTCACAAGGCTACTATATGTATATATAAATTAGTTAGCTTTTCCTCTAATCTTGAGAATTGTTAGATTTATTCACTGCATCACCTTTAATCAGAACCAATTTCTACTGTAGAAGTCGCTGTTCAGGTCAAAAGCATCTTATAATTATGAATGCAGGGAATGGGGCCAAGGCCATCCTATTTGGAGTTAGGAATCTTAACTACTACCCTACAGTCCTGTGCCTGCCGATGTTATGCTGCCTATGAAACTGGATCTGTACCGAAGAGGATCAGTGATTACCACAAGGACACACCACTGCACGCTGATAGTCGTGGTATGGGGAACTCTCTCATACGCTACTTTGAATCAACAGTAGGAAAATATTAAATGTAGTCTATGATGTGATGCAGATAAACAGCTGATATTACAAACTGCACAATGGCCTAAATAATTCATGGTAATATAACTCAGTCCTACAATTTGTCTTTTACTATAAGTGCCCTGTCACAACAAAGCTCT
This sequence comes from Harmothoe impar, assembly GCA_947462335.1. Taxonomy (NCBI): domain Eukaryota; kingdom Metazoa; phylum Annelida; class Polychaeta; order Phyllodocida; family Polynoidae; genus Harmothoe; species Harmothoe impar. The sequence continues at coordinate 79,809,625 of OX381708.1, forward strand.
AACCACACAATGTGCCACATTTAGTGCCATCAAATTTCACTAATTCACATGCTTTTAGACTACCCTGACACTGGCCATACAGATGCATTCACCTAGGTTTCTGTTGATGCCTGAAGGTACGTGGTGCTGGCCAAAGTAATTTGGAATGTTATTGACCAGAAAATAAGTAGCCTTCAGCAGTTAGGAAATGTTTACTTTAAAAAATTTGCATCATAATTTTATTTAATAACACCTTGAGGTGAACTCTGAGTTTTTGAATTGAATTCCTCACCAGCTCATTTATCCTTCTTTTTTTTCCAAATGTCCACTTTTCTGAGTTGAATGTTTGTTAACTTAGTTATTGGGGGAAAAACACCTGTTGGAGATTATGGGGCACAAAAGCACACTAAAAAGTCATTGCTAATTGTACAAGAGCCAAATGACTACATTTGTTTTGAGGAAATTGTCTTTTAAGTTTAACTGACTTCATTCCTACTTTAAAAGAGTAAACAAATTCAGAATTGGCATCAGTTTTAATGAGCAGTTGATATTTGATAACTTTTTGAGGGGACTTCTTATGATCACATCTTGGCCTGATGGCTTTTTTTTAACTGTCACAATGGGCTGGCTTTTGTACATGAAAAATTTGTGAACTCGATGTAGATGCTTGAATATTCAAATCATCTAAGTGACCCTAACAACTCTCTGATAACAACTATTTCTTACATTTGGTGAAATACTGTCTTGACAAGAATGTATGATATATTTTAAGTAACAGTTGCTGCAGTTCTTGCTGAAGCTCATTTATTTGGTCCTTGAAATTAAACTACAATTATTTGACATCCTACATTACCTGACTTCAGTTTCTAAATGTCAACTCAGACATCTGACTCTATGACACCAGAAGCTGTAGCTGGCAGGGTGAGCGCTATTGGGAGATCAGCAGCGATTAGACAAGCTGGGAAGATGGATTTTGAGGGTGATGGTATAAGCAGGGATTAGCGTTTGACCTTGCTACCATAGCATTTTTCAAATCAATGGCCGTCAAGCTAAGAAAGAGACCTTTTGCAAGTCAATGAAAAAAAAATTCTGAAGCCTTATGAAGGTCTTACATTGGGAATTGGTTTTATATTTGTGGATTTTACAATATGGCCAGGTGTGACAGCTGGATTATGTAATGAAGGTGTTTCCAACTGTGATGATTATTTTGAACTCCAGTCAACAGCTTTGAGGAAATACCTGCTTTAGATGGAATATTGATAATAATGGAAGGTACTGTCGCATAGTGAGTGAATTGATAAACCAATACTTGATGGGACAGACCATACTGATGCAGCAGGAATAGGATACTACCAAAAATATGCTCAACTTTCATCCACATAAAAAAACAATGTCAGATTCATTGTCATCCCCATAAAAGCATGTAGCTCCTCTCTAATGTGACATCTTCAATTTACAATGGAAAGTGTAGGTGTTCAGACAGGGCAAATAATGTGGGAAAGGTCAAACGTGTCAAGCAGTTAGGACGCTTGACAATGTGAGAAAGTATAGGATGCTGTGTCAAAGCAAGGTAAAGCCGAATGCTGCAGTCCATTACAACTCCAGCACAACTGGACCATAGATTCCTCCTTACAACTGCAACAATATACCCTGTTTGCAAAAGCCTTAGGACAGCATTTTATTGACAGCCACCTCCAGCTAACCAAGCCATTCTGACTGTGGTTCTGATAATAGGGAACTCGAAACAGAAAACTAGAGCCTTTTTAAAACCAGTTATTTTTTTCATGCTGCTTTGCTCTGCTCAAGTAAAACAGACCACAATTAGTTTCCTCGAGTGAGGTAATATCTTTAATTTCTGACAATTATATTTAAAGCAAGACACATTGGATTCTCAGGCTCTTAAAAAGTATGTTAAGACTCAGATTAACTGTTCATGATGTTTACAAAAAAGACTAGTAATAATTGTTGTGTTTACAATCTTGATGATTGACAACATGACACCTGAACAAACATTGGTTCAGTAGCAATTGCAATATTTGAATTTGATTAAATTGAAACAAACCAAACTCGATGTATTTCTATAATTGAAATGAAAAGGCAGCTGAGCATTTAGATTAATATTGCTACTGGTGGAACATAAATTAATTAAGTGGTGGTGGAGTTGGAGGTGGAAGCAGTAGCAGTGTTAGTGACAGCATTGCCATCACCTGTAGCAGGGGTGTCAATGCTGGACGTGGATGGCACCCCACTGGAGTCATTGTCGACACCATTGGTCTCTGAGCTTGAGTCCAAGCCTGATTCTTCCATGTCTTAAAATTCCTCATTCTGACCATTCCTCGTTGAATCTACAACCTTACTCGGTCTTGAAGGGTGCTTGCATTGAGGGCAAAGAGTTGCCCTGCCATTATATAGTCAAAACAGCACATCACACAGATAACCATTTTTAACGATACATTCAAGGCAGTTGACGAAGGAGGAATGGATATGCACAATGGGAATCAACTCACAAGGGAGGTTATGAGTCCCCTTGGTGAGGTATAATAAAACCAAACTGTGTTATCCGGCGGTTTGATATATCCCAATTATTCTAATGTATGATGATCGGCTACCTATAAGTTCATTCTTACATACGGACAAAACTATAAACCAACCGTACTGTACTCTTCTCTCACTCTGTCACTTTCTTCTCCTTCTTTTCGCTTTCCTTGCTGGGTCTACTGTTGCTCCCCTTCCCTAAAGTATTGCTTACCCTGCTATGTACCCCCTCCGGAGGGAGTTGGGAAGTATCCTGCTAATTTCTCTCCCCTCTAGCTATATGTTAACAACATCCTAAGCTTTGCTGACCCTTCAATATGGCTCTTGATAGTTGCATTGATATCTTACTAGGGAGACTAATGATAGTTGCTGTAAGACATCTAGATAATGCAACAACATGTCTCCTGTTCAGGACGGTCTACAGCTTAGGACATGCAGACACAACAGCCGGGTGCAGCGTGTCAGCCTGCAGGAAGGGAGCACACACTAAGGTGATAGATGGATGGTTCACAGTTTCTACACACTGCCTCCTCCCGTTTGTGGTGTCAATGAGAAGTCTTGCAGCAATGTGCATGGTCAATGGCAGGGGGATATGTGGTCTGAACAGAAAGATGGATGAAGATAAGACCTTGCCCACCAGGACCCTTTCAAGAAAAAAATTTCCTAATGGTGATGATACAAAGCATTGACCTTTCCCTACACCTAGCCTAAATTATTTACGGTCTGATGTGGGAACAGCCTATTCCTGTGCACCATCTGTAACATACTTACCATAGCTACCCCAAGGTTGCACATCATGAAAACAGGAATACTATTGCTTGCTAAGAGGTATATTTCTGAGAAGGTCTTCCAATGGCCTTATCAGCCTCCGTACAGAGGGCTAACACATATATCTATATCTATATAATCACTGAGGCAAGGGTTCTGTGAAGGACTGGGGGTATTTTTGATATCCAGCCTAGATATTCTCTACTAATAAAAAAACACACTAGATATTTCACAGATCATCAGTCTGTGCTAATTAGTCCGTGTCACTGTCTGGATTATTTGCAACGTACATTTGGAATTATAAAAACAGGGATAAACAGTGAAAAAGTAGAAGATTACTAAATAAGCTATAGAAACTAATTGCAGTGCATTGACGGCAATGAGACTCCAACTAATTAGCTCATCCAAGTCTGTTCAAGTTAGATTTCTATCAGTCTAAAACTCATTAATCATTTACAGATTGTATCCATCTTCCGAATCTGCATGGTGTAACACCAAAAGAGTAAGTGTTTTATCCTCAGGTACAGGGGTCATTGGGAATTTCCCTGAAGAGATTACACCTGAGAACAAGCAAGTAGAGTCACAAAACACATCCGCAGTTCTGCATATATATAAGGGTAATTGAAATGGCTAAAATCTGATCACATTAAAACAACTGTTGGTGGAAGACCAGCTTAATAAAGCTGTATTGACCATTAAGTAGGACTTGGTTCTCTTTGTCAAAATGATCTATTTACTAGGGGTGTTTCCATACAGTATCATCTGGCAGTCTTCCAACAGCATTAATGGCGTGCATTGAGTGCAGTTTTGGTTACTCCCCACTGTCCAGTTTATGCATCATGACTAGCACGGGAATACCCAGCTAAACCAGTACAATATGAGCATTTAAGGTTTGATAGCAACCAGCTTGTACAGTGAAAAGATACTTTCCAAGCACTAGGTGGTTTCTCAGAACCTGTCAGGTCCCAGGCGTGGGAGTAGTGCATGATCCTTGAATTACAATGTACAAAAACTGGCCATTTAATTACTTTTTTGGATTCCTTCCAGTGTCTTGTTTCTGCCCATAACACATGCTTCTTGTTGTTCTGGATAGGCCAATTACAGCTTAGACATTTGTGACCAGATACAGATCTAAATCTTGGACACATAGTGTTGATAGGGCAGGCATGTTTAGGAATTGTTGCATGTCTTGTCAATTCCATAATAGCCTGGATTACTTCAGAAAGGTTTCTCCACTAATTGTAGGGGAAGAAATATAAACATATATGCAGTGTGCCCTCCCATGCATACTTTTAACACAATCATGAATCCAGATGAGTAATATATAAAAACATAAAAACATCACTTCAGATTTAATCCAGTTAACTCCTGTTAATATTTGTATTTTAGAATCTTCAACGTCATTAGAATTCTAAGAGCAGTGACACTCGACCGAACCACCTCAGCCTTTTCAACCCTGTGGGTAAAATCTGACTTTCTTTAATCAGAGATGCAATTAGATTTTTCTCTTAGTTGGAAAACATGGTCATTGCTTGTAAGAAAAAGTCAAATGTTGCCCAAGAAACAGATTGGACCAACTTGTTAACATGATGATGAAGAAAATTAAGATAATCAAGGAGGTTTTTCAAGCAAACAAGAAAAATGTGGCTTTGACCACGGCCGGGGTTGCCCCCGACCGTGGTCAAAGCCCATTTTTCTTGCATACACCACGTGGCACATAATATCCTGACATGATTTATATGTTACATATTAATGGATAATTAAAATACGATAATCCAAATAATGTGCAAAGACTGATTGATTATTTACTGATACATTTAGCCTAATATAGAATAATACAAATATGGTATGGGCCTAGACCTCAATAATTGGGTCTACTGTATTTAAGAGACCACCTCATTTTTTGAACCTGGTACCTTGAACTATAGTATTATTCTGGCTTTGGGAGGATTTATTCGCCCCTATGTATAGCAGGAGAGCACACTGTTAGAAGTAAGTAGCAAATACTAGGGGCAACTTTGGTTCCAGTAGATTGTGCTGTAGACCTACAGCAAGTCAGCTCTCATATTTGGCACCTTTAGCAACATGCAGACATTATTGTATAACACCTAAATTGTTTAATAGAGAATGATGTTAAATTGCTTGTGACCATTTAGTAACAGTACTAACGCATTGAGAGGTGGCTAGACCAAGGATCGATCCCAGGATCCCCCGTGTACCTAGTACAGCGAAAAGTGCTGTAGGTCTACAACTCACTACTGTAAGCTGCATCTACAGCAACAGAAATGTACATGTACAGCGAAATTACTGTATTATTTTTACAGCAAAAGTACTGTATAGCTACAGAACATTTTGCTGTTCTGGAACAACAACTTTTTACAGTGCATACCATAGGCCTATTCAGAGCCGGGGTGGGAGGCATTCTGAAGTTTTCTGTGCAAACTTGACAAATGTTCTACAGACTAGCTAGATGGGGGGGGGGGTGGTAGCTCTGTACCATCAGCCAGTACCGGTAGTACACCACGTTTCTTCCACATGCAGTAGGCCTACATGTGAACATAGGGGATGACTGAGGTAGACTTCCTTGGATGTGTTACAGGCCTAGGGTAGATTCACCATGAGTCGGACACAATACCCTGAGATGGACAGTGAAATTTGAGGACATTCATGTATACTACGACCTCTAGTGTTTGTTTTTTGGAAAGAATAACACTTAAACTTTACCCTAGTTCAAAACTGAAGAGCTTAAAATGAGGTACGTAGGCCTATCGGTGAAGGTGCAGAAACTGCGCTAATAAACCTTGGCCTATGGTCCTAGACCTAGACCATCAAACACGGAAGAGAATGTCCTGACATTTAATTCTTACATCATCATGAGTGATTTAATAGGCAAACAATATTTCATCTAAACTTCAGGTTCCCCTGGACTAGACTGGTTCTATGAAAGTAAAGTGATTTCAGGTCTATTGGTGAATAGGCCCTAATTCAAGTAGGCCTACTTCAATCAGAATGGAAATTGAAATAGCATTATTTTGAACAAAACTTTGATTACCGGTTTTACCAATAGGCCTAGACATTGGTATCTAGATTTTAAAATAACTTGAATATTTCAAAATGTAGACCACTATCGATCTATAGGCCTATTAAAATAGAACATATTAACTTATTTTGACCTCTCAAAATGGCAACAGGAGGTCACTTTTGCTGTGACTGCATATGAAGTCTTTTATCAGGCCCACGGTAGGCCACTAGGAGTACTAGGCCTACCTGAGTAGGCTACCATTGCAAGATGATAGGCCTAGGCCTATAGGGGGCCTGCATATCTACATGTATAGCCTAGTCCTAGCCTACACACCAAGGTGTTTATTTCCTGAAAAAAATTATCATATTTCAATGCATAGCCTTCATGCCACAGAATAAGATATATATATCTATAGACGTCTTTGTACATGCATAGTAGCATGCCAACCCAGAAATACGCTAAGACTAGGCCCCTACTGTCAGTTATGACCCATTACTTTCGGAGCTGGTGATTACCCCCTCCACACACAGAGATAGGCCTACAATATGGGCGAAACATGCTGGCTAGACCTAGGCCCTATACATTTCATTGAAACCCCGGGAGCGCGGCAAACGGTGACGGCTGTCGCAGCGTTCATGACGTTACGTTGGTTGGCATGGGAATATTTCCAAGGCAGCAGCTAGACCCGGTGCACATCACGTAGGCTAGTACACGTCACACGTCCATATTTGGCCCAAACTTCATCACATGTGGTAGGCTTGATGATATATTGTAGACTACCGGATGTCCAGGTATTATAGCCCTGATTATAGCCCAAAGATTGAAACACAACTTTATATATTTTTGTTAGCCTAATCGGCCCTCTGACGTGGCCATATGCGTCATGGCGGCGCCCATCTCACATCATATGATGGCACAGGCAACTTGAAATAATGGGCATAGACAATGTAAAATAAATTAGATCGGGTGTTCAACCTATCTGCGCTCTAGCGTAGGCCTTCTTCCTGCACTAAATAAGCCTACAGCCCTATGGGGCCAGGCAGTTTAAATTATTTTCATTGCCACAATCTGCCCTGTGACGTCACAAGTGCCCCATGAGCTGCCCACACAAACCGAAAACATTAATAGGCTTGCCATGACGTTGCTGCGCAACGCCAGGTCGCTACGCTCCGGGCAACCCCAAATAAAAAGTAACACCTATGAGAACATTTGCCAAGGTTCAATTCATGAAGATGTACTGAAATGCATCCTACTCTGATTGTCATCCTTGACAAAAGCCATGTGTGTCAGAATGAGGCACACTCCTGGAACCTGAGTGTCAACTTAGAGCCATCTCCATGTGATGAGGAGCAAACAAACAGTAAACAGTTCACAGTGTCATCACATAATTTTAGCATTTGGTCTGAAAAATGAGAGATGGTCATTTAATGCTGATAATGCTGCCATCAATCAAGTGAAGTATGGTGCTCATATTTCACAGGTCTAGCCCTGCTTATAGTACTACTGATTTGTTTTTGGGAAGAGAGAGCACTTTATATGCAAGCCGGAATGACATCTCTTCTGAAATAATTCCTACTGATGGTCATGACCCATAGGTCAATTAGTGATCCTTGACAACATTCTAAGGCAACCTGGTAGCAGACCCCACCACAGAGGGATCAGGGAGGAAAGGCAACATTTACATGCACATTCTTTTCTTCATGGTGAATATGACAAACACTATGTTCTTAGTACTGGAATGCTGTATTCCAGGCCCTCTCCCTCCCCACATGTGAAATACGGTGTACTTGTCCTCATAGCCCATGGTCATGGCCCACCATTACAGTGGCAACTACTAGGGCCAGTGGAATTTAAATACAGACGACTTATTCTTTAACCCGTATGGGACATCTGTGTTTGATCATTAAATTTTAGTTTATTGGCCATATCATCAAATACATTGTATTGTTTGACTATATTATAAAGAACATAATTGTGACCAGTCCATGCTTGACCTTCCAACACATTTTACCTTAATACCCTCTCACAAATCTTATCTAAATTACTCTGTGGTTAAGAGGAAACATGCAGTCATCTCTCCTTCCTCCCTGAGCCACATCTGGCAGTTAGGTATTAAGATATCATGTTTACGCCAAGCTCCTTCAGCATAATCAGACTCCAAAAGTGGAGGATGTATGTACATATAGCTGCCATTGCAGAGGTTCCCTTAAAAATGGCTTAGAGGTAGTGAGACGGGGGGTGTCAATTTCAATCACCATCCTACAGTTGACAGGGTTGGTAAAGGATAAGGAGGTTCTGCTGTGACTTTAGAACCTTCTAACTGTTGTTCTTTATATATATATAAACTGGTCTCAACCTGGTTTCCATTCTCCCCAGAGTTAGGAGTTGTTTATCCGGACCAGGACTATCAGGGCCCTTCCCTACATATGTGGATGTAATTTTTCATCAGTATTGCCCTTTCCAATAAAACACGAGGAGGAAGGAGTAGAGGTGTATGTAGGTGTATTGACCAGTCCTTGCTCTAGACAAAAATTCCACCTCACCCGTCACCAGCAAAGTGACCCATATAATGCATCCACTACCACACAGTCTTATAAGACAGGTCCTGCAGGTGCTTGTTGTCTGGTACTTGCTGAGAGTGGTGAGTTAGTCATATGGACTAAATCAGGTCAGATAAACTACAAAACATTGGTGCAACTATCTTGGATTTTGATGTTTATCAATAATCTTCTGAGAAAGGAAATACCAAAATATACCTGAATGACTAAATGTGGTAGGTAAGTTATTTATAAAGATAACATGGTGATGCTGTCCACTGGGAGTAAATCAAATTAAAATCTAGGGAAAGTACAGAAACAGAACAAATATTTTAAAAAGTGCTTGCATGCCTGAGATTACTGTACCCCTGCCAGATTGTCCTCAGATAGCAGAATATGCGTCAGACGCTTAAAGAACAGACTGCAACTGCAAGTCAGGCTGACATATACCCACTAAGCTGTACCTTATGGCTACAGAATCCATTATTAAAGCGAGTACCTTATATCAAGAGGCATCTATTCCTATGTAATAGTCAAGTCTAGTGGACGTAAAGCAGTCATAATTTAGGTTTATGGTAAAAAAGTGTCTTGTTGGCAAATAAGCGTATATCTTAACAAACAAGTTCATATCCATAGGCAGTTCCATCTAGAAATACTACCTACAAAACCATACAGGTAAAGTTAATTGGAGAAAAGAAGGAAAAATGGAATGAAAATTGATTTCCAATTGACACTAACTGTTTTGCTTTGAAGTGCACTTCTACTCATTCAAGGGAAAAAGAGATGTCAAATGTTGAAATAACATAATTATTAGTTTTGCTCTATGTCAATATATTTGTTACCACAGGCTATACAAGAAGTTTGCTTAAAGGGGAAGGGAGTAAAATGTTTATGATAACAGCACTACAGAAGATCACTCAAGCTTCAAACTAGAGAATACAGCATTTACTATGCACTGTAAAGTTTACCTAAACAATATGAGACAATGACTTAGCTAAATCTTTTATTCATCCTTTATGTCCGGAATCTGACAGTAATATGCTTTAACTTATCACTAAAGTGCTCAGTAGTTAATCTTCATAATGTCATTAGGCTGCATCTCTCTAACATATAAAGGTTGTGCTTGTATGTACATGGAATATGTAATACCATATGGCACTCGTTGGACATCAATCATTTTTGGAACTGTGCTAGTTTATCTGAGGATAATGATCCTTAGGCCACTAACACACCAGGAAAAAACAGTACAGATAACAGCAACAGTAGTATTCAGAAAAAAAAGGGTTGATTAAAATGGACTAACAAACGAAAGTTTACAAAGGCCTCATTAGTTCCTGTAGGAATTAGTTTGTATTCTCATAATCAAGTTATGGGTATTAACCACCCTTAGTTCATTAGAATTAAGCCACACAGAAAGAAACACAATATCAATATACACTTTGGTTATACAAGTACAATAGAATACATGTTTTATTAGTTGTGATTATGAATTATTTCATAGCATATTCATAGTGTGTTTATTCTGAGATGTATCATTTTTCAGAAGCAGAACAGCCTGTTATATGATAAAATAATACAATTAAAGATTTATACACACATGTTAATAGCAGCAATCCTCTGAAGATGGTCTATATAAACCTCAAGGAAAATGTGTAAGGCTCTAGCCCAGTGACTAAACTAGAAGCTATAAGTTAATGACTTGTATGTATTAGATATGTATTTTTCATATTCAATCCTATGCAAAAGTAACAGTAGCAAGTATTTCCACCTTAACCTTCAATAATAAATCCATATTGCTGATTGTTTGAACCATTTAAAATATGTGGTTCAAGGTGCCTCAGTGGGTGGGTCAACCTGCCCAGGGCATGGGACACATTGAACCACCCAAAGATTTTATTTTCCAAAAATCAAAAGAATACAACAAATGACCATACTTGCTTTGTCATCGGTCGCCATATAGCACAATGATATAATGTAACTGCTAGATACAAAATCAAAGCTCAGATGACCTTGATAAAGTCAGGAAAAAAATAAATGTGCATAAGTGGCTCAACGTGCCCCTCTCTCCCCTACTTACCAGAGTATGCCATTACTGACTGGTTTGCCAGCCACATATGGCCTAAGTTATGAGTATAGCATCTAGCATTGTCTGTTAGTTACCCGGAAGCAGGGAAAGGATAGTTATAGTGGCTGTTATAAGAAGCATTTTTTGCCATTACATAGACAGAGGTCAGCGATAATTAGTTTAACCTACAGGCATCATATGAGGCGGAGCCGAGTGTGATGCAATCCAATGCACAACTTGTGGAGAAGCCAGTAGTTCAGACTGATTTGAGTGGATCTCTGTATTTATTTCATGTAATTCTTAATTAAGTATATTAATTTCATCAAAAATATACGAATTTAAGATTGTTTTCAGAGCTATTCTGGTGACATCATCATGGAGAAACAGCCCATGGAGAAGGAGCATCAGTTTCTCCACTTGGGTGTGGAGAATAGCCATTCTAGTACTTAAGCATAGTAACTTTGTTTCTGCACATGAAATGAAGAATCTTCCTATGAAAATCTCCAGTTGACAATCAGATATGATCTCTATGATGCTCTTTATATCTATTAACACAAGCCCGAAGATACAAGAACAGATTTGGTACCTTAATGCCCATCCATTGCAACTAGACTGCTGCACCAGGACCCTTATAGTGCTTTGTTGCATTAGTTACAGAATCGATATGTCCCTGTCTGTAGCCTCCTCTATAGGAAATTAACCTAAGCCTACTTAGCTGCCAATCTGAGGCAGTGCAACTGCCAATCTCAGGCAGTGCAACTGCCAATTCAGTTATCACACATGGATTTCAAAATACACCACATTGTTATGATTGACCTGCTATGTTTGTGGATGTTAGAACATTTCTACGTGGAGGGGATGCAGGGTGAGGTGTATCCAAGGTGAAGTTATTAGGTAGTTCTGCTGAATATATTTGATGATTGGACAAAATGCTTAAGGCAATTCTTGTTAGAATGTATCTGTTGTTGAACTACTCGTTCATAGATCTAAATGATTAGATTTTAATTATCTTAGTATAGCCTAATGAGTCATATTGGCCAACAATTATAATATTTATGCGTTGTAAGGCCCCATTTAGTATGGTTGAAACATATTTCCAGAGTGAATTCTCTCAATAAACATAACTTTTGAATATGTACAAAATTCAGTCTTAAACTGTTTTGACCATCATGTTTAGGCATGGATCATATACATTTTTCATAGCAAGAGAATATAGCATTGTCTTGAAGGATTAATCAATCGCTAACTAGAGTAAATGGGCTTGTTTTTCTAATGAGAACTGAGTTAACAATACATATGAACAGAAGCTGATGCTTTTCAGACTTTGTATGAAAGACCTACTTTAAATGAAAGAACCCTTACACTCAGCATCAAACCTCTCTGTTGAATTCAATTGAGAGCAAATCAATGTGGAAATTACAGATGTGTTTGTATTTCAATCAAGAACAGAATGAAATAAATTCCAGAATTTCTAAAAGTGCTACAAGCATTCTGGCAGCTGTTTGAATGTCACTAATGGCTAAAAATGTAGTGCATTCTGTGACAGAAAACCTCGTTGGAGCTGTAGCATTTTAGGTGAACTTTTAAAGGTGTAGCAGGGGAGGTTTTATACATACTTAATGATTTGAGCAAACTGTTCTCCGAACATTTTCTCAGCATTGTGAATGTCCCATGTAATGTTAACAGCACAATGACTAGCAAGCTTGTTTAAACACAGAGCTGTGTGGCATGGGGGAGGGGTATACTGCTTCGGATTAGATTTCATTTTCATTTTAATGTCTATGTTAAATACTGATGGTTTAATCTGAAGCCAGACATACTAGCTTCTGGCCCTCCTTCCCTGTACAAATGGTCACTAAATAACATGATTAAGAGTTGTTATCTCAATAAGAAATATGTATTTCCTATTTCCTATTTCATGCAGACCATACTTTTTTTAGCAAGTTGGACATTTGTGATAATTTCTAATTATTTGATTTGAAATCAGGTTTTGAGCCATCCACAAGCTGTCGCTTACTATATCCATTGACTTGCCTTTTTTTCCATTTTGATAAAAGAAAATGTGGTAAAAAATCACCCTGTTACAGGGTGGACCCTCTACTCATAGTATAGTAGTATAGAGAGAAAAACCTTATAATATTGTCTAGAAAAGGTCATCTCTCTCTCGTTATTATATTTTGGTGTTCAATATATGTACAAAGAAGATTTTACCAGCACACCACCCTCCCTCCCCCCCCTCCCATTGTTATTATATGAACAGTCATTACACATTTATATATATATATTAGGCAGTCAGGCTATATAGAAGGACTGAAAGGCAGATCGGATTAATCTGAGTTCAGGTTTGGATTGTATGTTTACATACTATGTCTAATATACCTTAATAAAAATCTATAAAAAAGAAGACCAACTAAACATCTAAATGAAGCTTGCACTAAAAGGGGATCTTTCTCATATCAAGACAAATGGGGAACATACTGTGTACAGAAAATCTTGCAGACCTTCATGGCGGGGACCCCTTTCAAGGACATAGCATGGTACAGATTCAGGGCCACAGGAGACCTGTTAGTAGGAAATGCATCAGCCTTAGCTTGGATATATCTGCTTCCTTTCAGCATCCCTCCTCGTTCCGTTATCCACAACCGTTTCCCTTGGTTCCCTCCTCTCTAGGAAATGTTGAGTGTATGTGACTGCTTGGATAGGTAAATGTGCAAACATTCCTACAGGTGACTACCCATAGAAAGCTCACCCCTATGTGGCAGGCTTATTTGGTTGAGGCCTCTTCTGGTATCTTGGCTGGAAAGCAGCAAAGTCCTAAACACACTATGCCCTAGCATGGCCAGCAAGGAAGTAGTCAGGAAAAGAATATCCATTTCTAAGAATGCCCTTTGGCTGATGTCTCATTGCATATGTAGGGGTTTCGTATACGTAAAACGCGAACACAGGTTCCAAATTTGGTTTGAATGCAACAGGTTTTATTCGATCACAGCCTCAAAAGTACACAAAGGTTTTTACTCGGTTCACTTGGTCTTTTAACCATTCGAAGACACACAGGATTCTATAGATAGTTCGAAGTTAGCAATACCGGACAGTCAGGTCCTGAGCCAGCATGGCTGGTGCAGGAGCCATATTGTGGGAGGGGTGTAGGTGCCCCTATCAAAGCGAAGGTACGAAAGGTGTGGGTCAGAGCTCGTCCTGGGACGAACTCCCTGAGGTAGCCAACCTCGGCCTCGTATATACCCTGAGCGCGGACCAAGCAGTGTCGACGTGGCACTCCTCCGTAGCGCCGTCTGGAGTGCCCTGCCTGGCTCCACTACCGGATAACCGAAAGGACATGGCGTAGGTGTTGCCACCTAGTGTCCATTGGAGGCACTTCCCGCTCTGACTCCACGGACCTATATGTACACGTATTATTCGTGCCCCTACACATATTTGCATTGACATACATGATAGTGGTGGTTCTTATAGATTGCTCTTATATAACAACACACCTACTTCTACCCTACAGCAGACACATTTACCAACAATAGCATGGGAAAATGTATAGCCTAGACATATTACAGCAGTGGTACATTGTGTCAAGATGGAGGAACTGAGCAGACTACATGGTGAGAGATTTATAGTCAGAGGTTCTTCTGCTACTTTATTTGGTGCTATCTATCTGAGATTGCTTCAGTTTGGAAAGTAATAACTGCATATTTACTAGTTCAAAAAGGTACAATAAATTGAGTTTATGGAAGAAACAATCATATCATGCTTTTTATGGCACAGCTGATGACACAGCTGATATTATTGTGTAATTGCTTGGCTGTAGCAGTCCATGACCATATTTGTTTCTCACTGGAGCTGCTAATCCTAATGGATTTCTTGGCATGTTCGATTCTAATATTCTAGGAATCCTATGACAATATGGAGATAAGTGGCAGCAAATAGGAAATACAATCATGTCTAAGATAGGAGCAATGATATGTTGTAACAAATGGAAATACAATGGGTAATAAGCACTATATAAGCCCATAGTAAAGAGGCTACATATGGCTGAGCACAGGAGTCAGCAAGGGGGGACACCTTCCATATTGTTGGACAAGCAAATATAAGGTGTCTTCATCAATATGTACATGTGGAAATATTAGTAATGTATATGTCTTGAGGAAACTAGCTTTCTACAACCTTTTTGTACACAAGGATTCGTCATTTCCTCCCACTATCATTATTGTAATGCAAAGCTTATTGGACATGAATCAATCTTGACGAAAATTGAGCAGAAATTACGTCCACAAAATTATGTCAAACTCGTTTGTATTTCCCTCTTGCTTAATAGTTTCAAGATTAAAGCTATATTACTTCAGAGATGTTTTTTTTGCTCTGAAATAAAGTATTTACTAAATCTCATGATGGGGTCAGTTAATTCTATATGATCCTGCAGTACAGAACTACATCTGACCGAGCAAAATTTCTAGCAAGGGGAACAACTTCCACATTGTAATTTTAGATTAAAGAAAATAGATTAGTAAGCTTATGTTCTGCCATCATCAGGGATGATATCACCTTCTTGCATCCTTATAGTAACACGAAGCCTGTATTGGTTCAGGTTGTTCATTCCTGACACTGCAGTAACAGAAGCCCTGCCTGACCCTGCAGCCCTAACACACTGGGTCCTGCAGCTAGCTACCATACATGGTAGGATCGGCTTAGAAGTTGCTAATTAATCAGCCAGACTGAGGCATTGGTTGTCCCACTTTGTACAGCTGAATGTTGAAAGCTTAGAACATCAAGATAAATATTGACACTGGTAGATATTCATTTTCATAGCTAGAATTTCATTCTCCCAATTGCAGACAATTTTCTCTAATATTTTACCAGGTAGGGGTAAAAGGCTTACTGGCCTCAGGTCATTAACATCTACTGAGTTTGGCTTTTTGTGTAGAGGAACTACAGTAGCGCATTTCCAGCTATTTCCTGCTGCAGAGAAAATGCTGTCAGGGAATAGCTGGAAATGCGCTACTGTGGTTCCTCTACAAAAAAGGCCAAACTCATTACATGCCTATGTATCTACTTCTTCAGAGACATATAGATCATTGTAAGATAATACTGTGGCTTCCATGGTCAAAGCATATCTCTTTTACACACAATACAATCATTTCATTCCTTGATATTTCTATCTACCATACATACCACTATACTGCTGTCTTCCCCTTTTCTGAATGCATCTTTTTACTTCAGTCAGCATAAGGTGTGAATCCACGGAGGTAAATCAGTTGGATGAGACTAGATTCTTCCGTAGGTTTAACATTGTGAAGGTTCATCGGATCCAACTGACTTACCTCAGTGAATTCACCCTCATAAAGGGCCTGTACCTCAAGGTAGGCAGCAGACTACTGTGTCTATTCAATTTCGTATTGGCTTTGTTCACCTTTGGTTCTTTATGTTGACACTTTGTAGCACTGACATCTTTCCACTCAATAACCATTGTTACCTGCAGTGCCAGACTGCAGACACTCACGTGTCTATCAGACTATCCTGTTTTAACTTTGAAAGCAGCTACATAGAATACAATGGACTAAGAAAATGCAGACCAGACAATTGTGTAGATCCATTCTACAATGCTTCCCTCATATAAAGCGTTTGTCCAGAGCCTGAGCTGTTAACTTCTACTTTTATGTTCAATATATTATAAGATTAAAGTAAAGGGATGTTTTCTTGCCCCCTCCTTTCTCTGAAACTATCATTCCCATTTTATGGAAACTTGTGTTTGAGTCCTATTTCTGGCCATTCATGTGTACACTGCTTTTGTTAAAAGTCCCTTTAAGCATATGGCACCTGGTACCCTAAACCATGATATTTGTGATTTCTCCAACTTATATGTCATGATCTTCCCTTAGCTGCCAATTGAGTGCCACACCTTGGCATTATACACATTGTAACCCATGTTCCATAAGCATCAGGCTCATACCTATGAGTCATTGAGAAAATAATTTGGTCAACCTACAATCAATTTAATTTGCTCACATCCCAGTTGTACATTTACACAGTCAGTGCCTCTGCCATAATTGTAATTGGTGCCTCTCCCATTCTCCTATCAGATCATAGGATTCACCCTGATACAGTCTATAGACCCCAGGAGTGCACTCGGGGGACGCAGGTGGTGAGAGGGTGATAAGGAGGCAGTTTAAAGGATATATTGGCTGTGAAGGTATGTAGAGGTGAGTTCAGGACAAGAAGCATATAAGGAGGGGTGTAATGATACATAGGGCCTAGGGACTCATGGTACCGGGTGTATTGACTGAAGTTTGGGTTGACATGCTGATTTAAAAATGACTGAGTGGGATGGCTCCTGTCCAGACTGCTCCTACTAAAGGGTATAGGTTCTTTTACTCATGTAGCCTTTCTGTGTCTTGTATAGTTGACTTTCTAAACACCCATGGTAATATCAATCCTGTATGCATAGACAAAGAAATATTATTGAAAATCATAACCTATTGTACTCATCTCCTGCAACATACAGGATTAGACACGGTTAGTGCAGACTTCTATGGTAAGGAGGCTGCAGTTATGGGTACAGGCTGAATTACATCAAGTGCAGCTTCATCATTAGTGTGTCTAAGTGTGTCTAAGTGAGTTTATGGAGATATCACCCCATGTATAAACATGGCTTTTAGAGTAGCACACAATCACCTTTGTCTCTATTATAAGGGCTGTATACATCTGTATAGTTCAATTGTGTGGACATAATGGAAAGTACTGTTCCTTATAGGGATTGATCTGATGTCCGGCCAACATGTACTGAGTCTGATACTGACAATGACAGGCAGTAAATACCATGCTATACTATTGATTCAAATGGGCTGGGACTGATTACATTGTGACTTAATTCCTAAACTTTAGGCACCAACATAATGATTCACTCAATGCCTTCATTATGCCCTCTATAGTAATTACCTGTTCACAAGATGCAAAAAGGCATGGCAGGCGATATGTCGCTGAATGTCAAACCTCTATAACATCAGGATGTCAGACACTGGCATATGACTTAAATCAAACTCATTGTAAGACATCACCTGCTGACTGGATAACTAATTAGTCATGATGGCTTCAGCTTTATAGTTTATTTTTTAGAGAATTTTTCATTTTTGCAAATTAACCATGTGGTAAACTGATATGTTTGACATTCAATGACAATAATGGCAGATATAATGTCAAATATAATATCCTAATTGCTTGAATTTATTTTAGAAATAGATTATTATCGCATCAGATTCTGCAGCCTGCCATAATTTTGTCTAATTACCATTACACACAACAAGATACACAAAATGACAGCCCATATTATTGACCATATTACCCAAGACACAGCAGTAGCTTGGTACTATAAGTCTAACATTAAATACTGCTCACAAGCTTTGTATAGCACACTATATACTAAAAAGACCTAATTTAGGACCAAAACTAAATCAAAATGAAAATCTTTATTTTCTTCAATATCTCTTTATCTAGATTCATACAGAGAATATGATATTGTCTTGAAGGACCAATCAAAATTTAATAAGTAATGAAGGCTTGTTTTCCCAAGATGACAATGCCTGTTCACATATAAGACGGAATGGTTTTTAGACTTTGTAAAAAAGGACTACATTAAATGAGAGAACATTAACAAACCTCTCTGTTAAATTCAATTGAAAACCAAAAAACATTCAAACAATGGCTGTATTTGTATTTCACGCAAGAACAGAGTGGAATTAGTTAAAGAACTTTGAAAACTTCTCTAGGTGGTGAATTTTGACAGCTGTTTAAATGTAACTAATGGCTAATACTAAAGCTACAGCCAATTTTGTGACAAAAAGTCTCTGGGGCTGGAGTATTTTATGTAAAACCCAAAAGGCATAGCAAAAAGATTTGAGTAGAAGTTCCAAGTGCTGGGACACATATTAAAGTTCTCAGAACCATTTCTCTGGCTTTCTCAGGACAGCAAAATTCATACAAGTAGCCAGAAATATTTCCTTTCTTATTTGACGTGTCCTATAGCCCAATAGCCTGGTTTTGCAGCTGGGATAGATTATGTCAAGATGTAGGCAGTTAGTGGAAAATACAGTAAGAGATGTATGGTCACAGCTTATGTACACTGTCTACTAGGTGGTGTGTCTTGTTGAGGGCTGGCAGCAATATGCAGCTAAAATATGCAGTCTGAAAGAGAAGACAGATTAAGGTGTAAGAGTGATCCCAGACATGTTAAGCAATAACATCCTGCTTAGGCATCCCTCGTTGAGATAAGTGTAGTAGCAAATGACAAGCTCTGTCTTAAGCTATCTGAATCTGCAAACTAAGAAATCTTAACAGGTGCACAGCTAGCTCAAGATTATTTAGCCCAGAAAGTGGAGAAAAAGACAAAATCAAACACTGGAGTAGTACTGACTTGGCTTTAAGTAAAGGGCAGGGAACCTTGTGTTGATGTAGCAAATAACCTTCTAACTGAAGCCTGCACTAAAAGGGGCAGTGGTAAAGGTACAAAAAATTATGAGAATAATCGTCTTTCTTTTGGGTTAAGGTGTGCTCCATACATTTTCAACAAACTGTCAGCTTTTTTGGTCCAGGTCGCTAAAAGCTATGGTGTCGGCAGGGTGGTAAATTATTTAGACGATTTCTTGATAATTTCTGATTCAGAAGAAGAATGTCTTTGGCAAAGGGACATTATGATTAAAGTTATTGAGTTTTTAGGCTTTGTAGTCGCTTTTAATAAAGTGACAATACCTTGTACTACCACTGTTTTCCTGGGGATATCCATTGATTCAGTAAATATGGTTCTAACCCTGCCTGAGGATAAGTTAGTTAAATTGAATTTGACTCTGGATGAATGTCAAGGTAGGACTCATGCCACCAAAAAACAACTACAGCGTATAGGCGGTTTAATGAGTTTCTGCTCATCGGTGGTGAGGGGTGGTAGGACTTTTAGCAGGTGCCTTTTTGATGTGTGTGCCAGGGCAAAAGATAAAGGTTCTATATATTTATGTGATGAGACCAGGAAAGACCTGCAGTGGTGGAAACGCTTCTGCACTGGATGAGCACTCCAAAGCGGGTGCTCTACCACCCAGCTATATTCCCATCCACTGTCACATCAGATAGACCATTTCTCACGTTACTGGATTGGCATGGTACAGAGGGGAGCAAGATTACCTGAGTGATATTCCCTTGTGGATTTATCACCAAGGCACAAGTAATCCGGGCCCCTACAATACCAAGATGATGTCTTTAGCAATGGAGGCCTCTGATTAGGACTTATTGGGATTGGGTCTGGATTGAATATGTCCATGCACAAGAATTATATTTAATGGATGGCATATTATACATCTAATTAAAATTTTGAGTTGCTTAAATAGTATTTTAGCCTCCCTTTTAAGGCTAAGGCCATAAATTACATACCCTTCTACTCAGACATGAAACACTAACCAAAGTTAAATGCTTTTTCGGCCATTCTATAACATGCAGTACGTGAGTTGCTTGGGACATCAGCATAATGCAGGAGCAGAGATGGAGTTAAACAGCAAAACACACCTTCATTGAATCTATATTTCCAAGGTTTGTTTTGTTCTGTGTTTTGGAGGTGGAACAAATAATTGTATTCTCTGAGTTGGAGTTTATACATCCCTACTTCTAAATGTCTCTTATGTTTCATAGATGATGGTAATTGTGCTCAGGAAGACGCATCCCATTTCATCTTTTCGTTGTTTACCCTTTACAACAATAATAAAAAGAAGTGAGTGGCATTAAGTTTTCTTATTACATTTAATAGAAAAAAAGTGATCAGTATTTACCTTTATTTTTCTTCTGATGAATTTAACAATAGAATTGTAAATCTAAATCTGTATGAGGATCTTCTCTCTCTCGCTAATGCGAGTCATTGAAAGTACTACTGCCCTACTAACCCGGCAGCACCAGCAGCATTTTACATGATGTTAGTCCACATGTTACAGCTGATTCATCATGTCTGACAAATGCATTACGCCTCCCTAATATTACAACAATGAATCCCACTTAGCGACTCCCACACTTGTGTGTCAACATGCCCATTTTGAGCACGACCAACAGTCTTACCAAGCTATGGGGTTATATCTCTGAAAGCAGGCACAGAGTTGGCAGTGTAAATGGGTATAATCAACCACAATTTTACTACTGGCATTTTAACTAACTGTGCCCTTGATCTAGTCAATATAAAAACACTTCTTGACATCTCTACTGAAAGCTTTTTCAAAATAGTTTCAGGGAGGACAACAGAAGACTCCTGGTACAAATTGTAAATGCATTCTCATGTGTCACATTTACGCATTTTTAATCTCATTTGACAAATGACTTCTGTCATGCAATATTACAAATACCAACTAATTGAGTAGAGATGAGTCAGGGTGCTGGTTATTTGGGGTTGGTTCATCAGTCAACAGCCACCAATTTACCCAAACATGCAGCATTATTCATATATTTACTACAACGCCACTACAATGTGGGAGAACCATGCTTGCTTCCCCTTATAAAAGGATTTTAGGGTATAATGGTGTGTATGTGTGAAGATTGCTGAATACAGAACAGTATTAGTACAAGTGTAATCCATGAAAGAGTTACTCTCAGGTGCTGAATTAATGCATCCTACCAATGATAGGGTATGAAGCAGTATGTTACTGCACAGATTAACATAAACACCCTTCATCCCCTGCTTGTCTGTATTAACTTCCTGGTACCAGAGATGTGCTGAGATGAATGGAGATTAGCGGATGTGTAAATGGTCTGTCTCGTGATGGATCATGACGCTGCCCCGGCTGACAGTCAGTAAACTGGACACTGGTTATTGACTGTGTCATAGCAGGAGAGATCCATCATGGTCATCATGATCTGCCTCACACTTGTCTAGCATCATGATGCATGGATGCAGCCCATTTGACTGACTAACAATTGATATATGTATGCATCATGAATAAACTTAGGGTTGATGCAGTCCTATATGGTCAAAATGATGCATGATCAGGTCTGTCATCATGCATCATCGTGCAAAGGACATTAAAGACATATAAAACACTTTAAGGCTGAAACTGTCTGTCTGTGTCCACATTGTGTTAAACAGGTTACCAAAGGGACATCTATTCATATTATCAGGAACTGTTTGTCAACAACTGGGCATACTTGAAAAAAACTGGTTTTATAGCCACAGGATAAGTCACAGCACTCGCATCAAAGCACTATATGGTCCTTAGTGGGCCGACTTTCAAAGGTTTTTGAGGTGTTCAAACTGAATAGAATTCAACATACAATTGTTATTATGCAACTCTGATTATTGGTATTCTGCACCCATTTCCATACCTATGGTTCCCACATGTACAAACAGAAAGATATGTGGTCAGAGTACCCATCTAGGTTTAATAAATTGAGCCTTGTCTTCTCAGTTACTCCCTTCCCATTACTCTACAATATGTCAATATTCAACTTATTCCTCCCTTATATTTCTGTTCCAAGTTCCTGCTGATGAAACAATTTCTTAGAACCTGTCTTATGTGTGAGAGTAAAGCCTTTAAGAACATAAATACATATAAAAGCTTCCATGGAATCTGCCCAGGAAAACTTTCATGTATCGTACAACTTCCTACAATGTGTGCTTCCAAGGAAGCCATATTTGGTTGTCCATTATTAAATTCACACACAAGAAAATGTGTGACTGCAGGTTCCAAATTGATCTTATGCAGACACCCGGTCCTATAACATGAAAATACAGTGGTTGCTGCAGGGCCTTGTTGATAGACAGGCATTTTACGAAGATTAGCAGGAGTTTGAGTACAGGGGAGGTATTCACATGAGACAAGTTAAACAATATACACAAAGGAAACGAGCCTCCTTCTGTCCCTTCCAGCAGACAAGACATAAAAAATCTAGAATTGACAATTTGATTTGCAACTTTAAGTTGAATGGTTCAAATGGTTCAAATGCTGATGTCTAATTGATGTCTTTCATTATAACACGGCCTCAGATAAAAATAAAAGAACTTAGTTCTCAGCAATTCACTTCAGGGATGATTCCAAAATCGGAGACAATGCCAGGGGAAGAGGAACATTCCTATTCAGAGACAGCTGAGCATTGTGAATTTCCTTGTTTTCTATGAATGTTAGATTTTATACAAACAAGGCGCAACTGAGCTCCACAAGACTGTCCTTGTTCCCACCGCTACTGTAAGGAAATTAAGAGAACTCCATCTTCAGGTTGAGGGATTATCATCAAGGCATAGCCATGCCTGAGACAACTTGTAAAATTTAGTATCTTCATGCGAGTATTAAACAGAATCAATCCTGAAGTTTTCAGCTTTCTTTTCACGCAATAGTGCCTTTTCTCATTTCTCACTATTCATTATTTCTACTGCAAAGTTTATTTGCTCAGCCAGATTGGGTCTTAGCAAAGATAATAATCATAATCTATGTCTGAAGCTATCAAAGGATTGTGGTCATCTGGATGCATTATACCCCAAGCAAATGATAAGATCATACTGCACATCAAAATGTCTATTGTATACTTACACTATATATATGAAAAAAAAAAGCTAACTAACTATATTGATATAATAAAATCCACATTCAGCATTGGCCCAGTCCACGAACCAGCAGTGTCCCCTGGGTATTACAATTGACTCATTGCAATTGACACAAAAAGGTCAAAAAGAAACAAAACACACTCAGCGATGGTTGAGAAACCAGACCAGTGCCAACCAGCATGATCAGCCTCTGCCTCTATAATAGTGGGTTGTGGCTGACCTAAACGGCTTGTTCTGTTATTACTTCCTTTATTATGACTGTTATATTTATGTCAGCACCAGCTACAAAACATACCTTGTTGAAATTGTGAAGGGTCCTATAATGCTATGTTTGATAGGGTTGTATAATGCCTCAAAGCTACATGTTGTGTGGTTCACTTAGCATATATAAAGGATCCTGGACGCAGAGCACGTTTTACCTTCCTCACATTAGTATTCGTCATTTTTTGTGACTCAGCACACCTCAACAGGTACATAAAGGTGTGGGTCTCTTGGCTGTAAACCTTGCGTTCTGGCACAATATCAGAAACTGGCACAATATTAGAAACTCTTCAAAAATGTCCATCATGCTCATGTGTTATTATGATGGACTGTTGCCCTTAAATGATGAGATTCGGGTATTCTGCATCAAAATATCACTAATGAGCTTTTTTGACAATATACTTTGCTGTTTTACAGTTGAAGTACAATTGACAAATATATATGTATGTATTTCTTTAGCCATAATCTTACTGCTAGCAATGTGCACAGCAATCATTATACGATTTATGGCTAGTATGAATCTCAATGTTAAGCCACCAGTCTAATGTCCTATCACTAAAATGCAAACAGATTTGAAACCATCCGTCTGGATGAGCTGAGGATCATTTATATTGTATGTGACAGGTGTAATGTCTGCACTTTCAAGTTACTGCCACATAGGCCTGATGTATAAACCATTGGGTGATGTTCCATGAATTTACACAACAAGGATAATGTAGACATCATCTAGATACTGCTGGACCAGCTAAATCCAAACCTATGGAGTAAGTTTCATGATGTGCCTAACATTTCAGACATGCTTATACAGGTTATTACTGCTATCTTGCTAACTGCTATATACCCATATTGCAGTAGCCATTTCATCATCCATTTGCATGGTCTCAAATTTTTGATATGGGTGCTTGCATAGAGGTGAAAGATAAGTTAGAGGAAGTGAGCAAGCTTGTTTACATTTGTCACGGTCTCTACCACAGGCCTAGTGTGGTTCAAGGCTCTGCCCTTTAACCGCCTCTCCCACTACCACTAGTAGCCGTTATGGCTGACCACTCACTACTTCTCACACAGGTAGTCACAGCTAGTCCATGGATGCACACAACGTGACCTGCTTACTGACTCACTAGTGTACATTCAGAATCTGATTGACAACAAAAGACTCCTTGAGTCTGTTTTCATTTTAGAAGATGTCCCAGCTTTTGTTTAGAAATTATATTAGGCTTCTAGCTTGCTACTGGTGTTGAGCCTAGGGACATTGGCACCGTTTGAGACATGCGCAGCCACAGTTTGCAAGAATAGACATGGCCACAAGGGCTGCTCCCCTCTCAGTACATCCAATTGTATACACTAGAACCACAAGGTCCCCTCCCCACTGTGCTGCCTCTCTCAATACACCCAACTGTATACCCTAGCACCACATGGTCCCCTTAGCAATCAGAAATTTTACTGCTCTAGGCAGTCTGGAACTCTACCCTCAGCACCATCATATAGTTCCACCCGATACAAATATACAACTCCCCTGAGACTCATGTAATGAAAAGCGAAGTGCAGACATTAAAGCCCAGCAGTCTAGCTGTGCCATTCTATTTCATCCAATAAGGGTCAAAATCAACATGGCTCCCCTACTTCCACATTCTTAGTGCAACAAGCCATTGCTTTTTTCCACCCACGATTATATCAATATCTGGTCCAGACACAAGAACCTGAGCCACTCTTCCATGTCATATAGCTCTGCTGCAGCATGTACCACAGTGCATGTACAGTTGTGGGTATTGTTTCTGGTCTCGAATTGTGAGTTCACTTCCTCAGTATCTTTATTCACAATCTATGGATTGAAGGATAAAACGGGTAAAGAAGTAAATAAAGTATGCTACCTTAGTACCAGAAATACATAAACAAATGTATGTGGTTCAATTTGCCTAAACTTACACAA
Source organism: Harmothoe impar (assembly GCA_947462335.1). NCBI lineage: Eukaryota > Metazoa > Annelida > Polychaeta > Phyllodocida > Polynoidae > Harmothoe > Harmothoe impar. Next base: position 79,835,275 of record OX381708.1, read on the forward strand.
AAGTGTAATGGCACAACTCCCTGGATGAGCACTCTGTGCATGTTGTCCCGTTACACATCTGCAGGCTGTGGATGGTCTTAAGCTGTAAACATGCACATCCTGCTTTGTGTTCCATTACAAATGTGGAGGCCATGCATGTTTAGCGTGCATCAGCTTAGACAAATTCAACACCATGCAAATGTCAACTTTTTCGATTTAAATCAATATAATTATGTAACAGTGAATGACTGCAGCCATTGTGTATAACTTGGTTTTTCTTTCATCACAAGAAGAAGCAGATGCACTGCTGAAGGATCAGATTGATGCATCAATGTAGTCTGGCACTGTTTTGGTTCATCATGGTAACAAAGTTGCCTTCAGGAAATATGCCACCCTTATAGAGATGATTAATTTCATCAACCATTAAATTTACCCCATATACAGAACCACTAGATTATGGAGAATGATACTGTCACTAATCCTCTCTAATCTAGATTCATACACAGAACAGCTAGATGCTATCGAATTTTGAAGGAAGCTTGAATGTCACTAATGTCACTTATGGCTAAAAGTACAGGTGAAGTAGATGTACACTTACAACAAATCAGTTTGACATGATGTTTGAAATACCATGACCATAGCAATATCAGACATGCATGTTGCAATCCTGTAATGTCTCTGTAAGCATTCAGTTATACAGTCAATGGCTGACAGGCGCTTCTAAGTCGGATTAATCCATAATCAGAAAACACTTCATTTTCTCTTCTTTTCTTGTATCTTGTGTTATTTTGACAGCTCCCTCTATACTCTCCATTCTGTTGCCTGACGGTTAGCTGATAGATATTAAACAACATATTGTAACAGCATCCTGCCACAGGCGATCTACTTCAATAACAGTTCTGATATTTGTCATTTAATAGGAGTGAGACCTCAAAACCATCACCTTAACATTAGGAAACACAACATTTAGTACCATCAAAGCCTCCTTATTAATGTAACTCTGTCGATTGTATTAGCTTTACCTAAACCATGCAAGCTGCTTGTTTCATGTCTGATGCAGCTCCTGCATATTTATGCCTTATTGACAGAATTGAAAATTCTTAAAGCATTCAAAAAATGTTACTTGAATGATTTAAAAAGCATTGGCATTGCGATCAAATAGAAATGAACGATCACCATGTCATTCATCCCATTGCTTCTTACAACTGACCTCCTTCCACCTTCCTTTGAGTTGAAAGTTCATTGACCTTGTCAAACAAAAAAACACTTTGCAGCTATTTGTTTTCACATGGGTCACTTTTATCCAAGTGTATTAATCCAATCCTGGAGGAACACTAGTAGTATAGTATGTATCGGAACGGGACTATGCTTAAGTACTGTTTATTACTCAATCGATATGCAGCCAATCAGAGGCCTCCCTTTTGGCGGGAAATTCAAGAGCAGCCAATGAGAGGCCTCCCTTTTGGCGGGAAATTCAAATAGGTCACGTGACCGGAAGTGACCTACTTCCGGTCACGTGACCTTTGGGCGGGAAATTCAAATAGGTCACGTGACCGGAAGTGACCTACTTAAGAGGGTCACGTGACCACCATTTTGGCGGGAAATTCAAATAGGTCACGTGACTTGAAGTGACCTACTTAAGGGGGTCACATGACTACTATGTTGGCACGAATTTCAAATAAGTCACTTGAGATTTTTATAGATAAATAATTTTTAAAAAGAAAAAGCAATCTGAAAGCTTGCTAAAAATATTTTAAAAATGTGGCTCTTTTTTTTAGGGGGGGAGGGGCACTCTGGGGGGCACTCTTTAAGATGCATAGGGGGGGAGGGGGGGAGGGGGGGAGGGGTTTTTAAGAGTAAGACTCGCTCTCTGCCCTCTCTTTTAGAGGGCAGAGAGGCAAGTCTACTGGTTCGTCTACTTACAATGTCAACTTTTTTTTTGTTTTGTTTTTGGGCAAACTGAGTTTGCACAAGGAAAAAAAACGCGACTTACTTAGGGCAATAACGTCTAGAAGAGAGAGAACTCTTGCTCTAGGTTGAGCGGGACTACATGATGAGTGTACTGAGTGTAAGGACTCTTTCAATCTTAAGGCTTTTTTTTTTTTTTTGAGTTTATTCTTTTTTTCAAATTTGGTCCCACCTCAAAAGAGGAATAGGACTCTGGTACAATTGTCGCTTGCTCATCAGAGCCGGGGTGTAGAAGGCCCCTGCCCTGTCGGGTACGTTCTATGAGATAGATCGCACTCTGGTACGTTTTGGTTGGTTTGGAGCTCTCGGCCGACTGTCTTATGCACCCGAAAGAACCAGACTTTCGGTGTCTCATGATAAAACTGACGCGTTATACTAAGTGCTGGATTACTTTCTCATTTTTTATTGTTCTATCCGATGCTTATTTAATTTTTGCACTGATAAAAACGGCTAGCTTGTACAAACACATGTTCTATTTAAGCGTTAAGTGTAGAAAATGAACAGAACAGCGCACAGAAAATAGCGCTAACGACTACATTTCGCCCAGTCACTCAGCGGAGAACAAAAGAACTACTGACGTAGTGTACCCGCTATTCCGACAGTTGGCGCCACCGTTCGAATCTTTATACTTTTCCCGCGTGCGACATGAAGCCCTGGGGTGGGTACTGGCTGTTTGGTTGTAGGTACCGAAACATAAACTACAGCCAGCCCATGCCATGGTGAGACAGCTCTCTTATTCCCCCTTGAGTAGCGTCCGTAGGGCATATGACAAAACCTAGTCCCGTGCAGTGAGCAGCTTCAGGTCTGAATTCTCATACAGAAAATGTGTGGGTGTGTGTTTGGGTGTGGGCGTGTGGGTGTGTGGGTGTGTGGGTGTGTGCGTCAGGGTGTGTGTGTCTGTGTGTGTGTGTGTGTGTCTGTGTGTGTCTGTGTGTGTGTGTGTGTCTGTGTGTGTCTGTGTGTGTGTATGTGTGTGTGTGCACGCGTCTTGCACTCCGGAACATGTTCAGACACATTCGAACTTGTTCGAACCTGCTCGGACGTGACTGGACAGGCCTCACACGCCGACCGTGTCTGAACATGTTTTCACCTTATAGCTGCTGCCGATGCTGCTGCCGCTGCTGCTGATGCTGCTGATGTTAGTAGTCGCGTCGACAAAGAATCGTCATTTGTCACACTTAAGCCTCCAGTTGAATGCGCGACGGGTAGTAAGGCTACCAACGCGACGGCCGGATTGTGCAAATAGTGTCCTCGCTTCTGCTCGTGCTCTTGCTTAACACCCGTCCCAAATATGCAAAGTTCCTAACACAGCACGGCACCTCCCACCAGTAGCCAATCAGCGCGCTGAACGCCGGACACACCCCCACCGTGTGAGCCTCTAAGTAGGTCACACGAACCATACTAAGATGCCGACATAGCCAAGAGGTCCGTCCGCAATAGCTGCGAGTGATTACGCCCTGTCAAAATTCACTGCCTTGATTGGCAAGAGGGGGGGCTGATTACCCCTCGTCGGAGGAATTGCGGCGGAACCATAATCAATTTTTTGCTGTTTTAGATAAAAAGAGATCCAGAGCTATCCGCTCGTCCAAGAATTATTTTTCTATCAGCCCGGGATCACCCCCAAAATAAGGCCTAAAGTCCAAAAACCCAAAATTTCTTTCCTATGGGATTCCAAGCCTGAAGCGTTTTTTGTGGCCCCAAGGAGCAGCTCACGGGTTCGAACCCTGTAAACACCCTGACGCGCTTTCGTCGCCTTAGGCGAAGTGGCTAGACTTTTTGACTAAAACTTAGTGAGGGTTCGAACCCGGAACGTCCATATTAGACGCCTAATTTCTACTAGCCCCGAAAAAGAGAGTATCATATCTATAAAGGTCACCCATGTTAGCCTTAGTTTAAGTGCGTGCAAAACCGTGTATTGTGCATTTATGCAGCATACAGATATGGAGACATGCTGCTACAGTGTCAAATTGATCGACATTGTATGTAACTGGACATGAAGAAGGATATTTTTACTTAGTTTTTTAAAAGGGCGTAGTTCTCGGTACCCCTCCAGCAGCAGCAGCAGCAGTGGTAGGGGAGTCGGGACAGGTACTTAACCCTATTTAATGGGGCGCTAGGAGTTTGAGATGAACGTGTATTGTCATGAAAAGAGGGTCTTTGTACTTATTGTTATGTAACCCTTTGCGGGGGTCTGAACTTGGACGTCATGGGGGGTGCTTTTTTTGGACATCACTTATTTTTTGTTTAACCTCATCTATGTTGTTATAGCAACAAGACAAGGGGGATCCGTGAAAATCGCGAAAAATATGTACAGCGCGAAATAAAGTATGTTTACAGTAGATGGGGGGTCCCCATGTCGCATGTCGATTTTTAAGAAATGACCATGTCACATGACACTAAGGAAAAAGGCATGTCACTAGTGTCACTAAGGGGAAAATGTAGGGGCACCCTTATTGATACAATTGGACTCTTGGGACCATAGACCCCAGGAATTTTTTTAAAATTTGACTACCCGCAAGGACGGAATTTGAAGGAAGAGTTGGGTAGCCTACTTTACAGTAATTGAGAATTTTTTATTCATGTCACTAAGCCCCATGTCACATGTCGATTTTAAGTATGGCCATGTCACATGTCACTTAAATGGCCTAATGACACAGATAGTACTAAACCTAAAGACCTACCCCCCGTAGAAAAAGGAGTGTCGTTTGTGAACGCCCCCTTAGTCTTTCTATACTGAATCCGGGACCTGCTGGCGAGGCCGACAAAGGGCTTGCCTAATGAGCTCACAGCTGGACTAGATACCCAATGTTTTGGATTGGAGAAATCAGCAGGGCAATAAAAAGCGGGGTGGGGCTGGTGTTATTTTCAAGGGTGTCCACTGTGAGTTGTAAAATTGGTGCTGAATGTGGTAACCAGGAGGATGCTAAGTTTATTGATATTGCCTGTTAATGATATTTAAGGTGGGTGTTGTCTAAAGTTTAATTGATATTACCAATGTGGACAATAATGACCTCACAATTGGGGCCCTCGCCAGCAGGTCCCAGATTCAGTATATTCTTTGTTTATTGTGTGGCCCCTAAAGAGGGGCCGACTAACTCCGATGAGAGTTAGATGCTGCCGCTGCTGCGCAACATCAGCGTAATTAATTACACCTCATGTTGGGCAGCATGGATCCTCAAAGCCTCAAAGCTCAAACAGGGCAGAGCCGTGTGTGGCATACGAGGACCAGTGGGAGTGATCCGTTGCAGACAGAATACCGATCCGTGAGAGGTTCTGACTATGTATAGCTTTTATATCGCCTTAGATATGGTGTAGTATTTTTCATCTCGCTATAGTTTAGTTGATATTTAAAGAAACTGACTCATTCTATCAGAAATACACATTGACTTGTTTTTTATATTTAATATATTAGAAGCACACTTTGTTGCTTTATATAGCTCATTATGCGTTAAAATGTTCGCGAGTATCGTGGAAATGTACAAAAATCCTATTGTGGCGCCATCTGACGAAAGAGCGGAGAACTATACTAGCGCGTTGGTTATTCACATCTTTGACAGGGACTAAGAGCTGCTCAAAGGGTATGGCGAGCTAGACTAGAGGATGTAATAACTAGGCGGCAGAGGGGTCAAAAAGACAATCTCGTAGTAGTAGGTCTACTTGGATCTTGAGTAGCCGCCCTTGTGGTTATAATTACCTAGACTAGTTGGCTCTGCCAGCCTGGTCAAGTGAAAATTGGTAAGGAGACTATGAACTAAGCTAAGCTTGGATTTTAAAATAGCCTATAAAAGTATAATAAAACTATAGCACCCTCTTAGATTTGATGATTAGACACTGCCTACTAGGTATACACATTTGTACAATGGTATCATTGTGTATAAATGTTCTTTTGGTACATCATGCCGTCTCTACACGAGCACCATTTGCAACGACAGATAGTGCTAAACCTAAGACCTACCCACCCCATAGAAAAAAATAGGGATGACGTTTGTGAACGGCCCCTTAGTCTATTTATTCTTTGTTTATTGTGTGGCCCCTAAAGAGGGACCGATCGGTGTTATTAATTACACCTCATGTTAGGCAGCATAGGATCAAACCTCAAAAGCGTCAAGGCTCAAAGTCCTAATGGACAGGAGCCCTGTGTGGCTTTCGAGGACGAATGGTTGAGTGATCCGTTGCAGAATACCGATCCGTGAGAGGTTCTGACTATATATAGCTTTTATATCGCTTTAGATATGGTGTAGTATTTTTATCTCGCTATAGTTTAGTTAATATTTCAAAGAAACTGCCTCATTCTATCAGAAATACACAACATTGACATGTTTTTTATATTCAATATATTAGAAGTGTGCTTTGTTGCTTATTATAGTTCATTATGCGTTTAAAATGTTCGCGAGTATCGTAGAAATGTACAAAAATCCCATTGTGGCGTCATCTGATGAAAAGAGCGGAGAACTATACTAGAGCATGTAATCACCAGGCGGCAGCAGAGTGGTCAAAAGACAATCTCGTAGTAGTAGGTCTACTTGGATGTTGAGTAGCCGCCCTTGTGGTTGTAATTACCTAGACTAGTTGACCCTGCCAGCCTGGTCAAGTGAAATTAGTAAGGAGACCGCACATTAACGCGCTCCACAGTCTGTAGACAGTTAAGACTATAGTACCGTAGATTCTACTGTGTACTCACACTAACTATTTACAGTGCTACATATTCATACCCGAGTTCTAAGTGGGTTTTTTTAGAAAAAAAAGCGATCTACTCACCCAATTTTTTCTTTTTTTTAGACAAAATCCTATTAGCAGGTAACCTCTGTATAAACCATACTGCAAACATCTGCTACTTCGAGCGTCTGCCTCGTGACTGATAGTGTACAACAAGACGAAGTGGGCAGAGATAAAAATTGAGGCTCCTTATATAGCTGAGAGAGCGGCTAATCTGGATCTTCTTAGCTTGTTTTCACCTAGAGCCCCACCCTCTTCCAGAGAGGTATCAAATTGCTTTTCACCTGGACCCTTCCACCCCTAATCCATCAGCATGAAAAGACAGATAACAAGTGTAACGTGCGCTACATGTATATGGGATTATAGCTGGTGAAGAGATAAAGCCAGGTCAACTGTGTATACAAAGACTACAGGGGGTGATTAACGACAGGTGTGACGCGCCAGCCCGTGGACGGATTATCTTCTAAGCTGACGCTTATTCAACTAGCCAGCCGCCGTCCGCTCCACTCACCGCGGCAAGAGGAGGTGCTTTTGTTTTACACTTAAGTCGCTTACCACATGGACTCGTCTCTACCTCACAGACAGACACACGCCCCCTGTAGCTTTTTTTGTATACACACTCTAATCTCATAACCCCCTGATCCGTTATACAGGTAACGGGTATTCTCTTTTAAATAGCTGCCAGTCAGCCTGCGGCAGCTGAAAATGACGGTAAGTAGCTTAGCTCTAGAAGCAAGAAGACGTATATAAGGAGGCTGACACGTGTATAGGCGCCTTATAAGTCGGCAGGGGGTAAATACTAGTGAAAAAGGAAGGCAGGTGTGCAGGTAGCTTTCTAACAGACACATGTGTGCACTAAGCTGCTTAAGTCTAAACCCACCTGCAGTAGTCAGGTAGCATGTGAAAACTAACTTAACAGATCGCTTAATTGAGTAGAGACTCTGTACTGAGAGAGTCTTTTCAGCCGTTTAAGAGGATTATCTAGGACAGGGTACATAAGGAGTGAAACACCGCTCTCACCCATCACACTTTCTCGACCCGCCCTTCATCATCGTAGCATCGTCCACTCTACGCTCGCTCAGCATGTTATGAGGGTTATTTTTACCTTTTCAGCTTCTTTTCTTATCGAAGTGTCGACGCTACAGAGCATCGAAACTCTCCAAATGAGTCCAAGAAAGAAAAAGCAACTCCGACTTGAAGCAGGAAGAGAAACAGTGCCCTATGATGCATGTGAGGTAAAGAAACATTGGAAGGACGTCACCAAGGAGCAATGGATAGAAGCATGCTTCAACTTCATCGGAACGGAAGTAGTTTCATTTGGACAGAGGGAGAAAATTTTGTTGGAGCTATTTTTCTTAGCTCCGTATACTTGGCCTGACTGTGGTGAAATTCCTTTAGGTATTTGTTCAGGCTTCGCCATACAAGTTATCTGGTCTTTGAAGGAGCTTCGATATATGCAAGGCACTCGCGAGGAGATTGTTCAGAAAATGACGGAATTCGAAACAGGAGAAGACACAATATGGTGCGAGGAGACGACATATACGGACGATGATCTGGAGTACATCATTTGTAGCCCGTTGGAACATTATGTTAAAGACTTTGAGGACATGCTAGACAGCACTGAGATGAACCCGAAAGAGAGATCCCTTATTGCACAGAAAGAGGCCAAAGCTGTATTGGAAAAGCTCAAGTTTGGTCAAGGATTCACTCTTCAAAGCAGCTGTGTGAGTGTGATAAAAGGTCTTGTGTTGAAACATCCAGACATGAAGTTTTCGCGTGCTGTCGACACACTTCCTTTGCCTGAACTGATGATGAACATGATCGACCCCATCGTACCAACATGTTTCGACTCTGCCAATTGTCCCACGTATAAAATGGTTTCAAGTTTTGCCCGTGGCCGATGGCTAAACGATCCACTGAAGTCAGAAAACCTCCTTGATTTAATCAACTGACGAAATGTATTTTCTCATACTAGTATTAGTAGCATTAGTAATAGCGACTACTCGGTCTCATGCAGCACAAGCAGCAGCATCTGTCAGCAGCATCTGTGACATCGTCAGCAGCAGCAGCAGCTGCACAAGCAGCACAAGTAGCAGCATCTGTCAACAGCATCCGTGACATCGTCAGCAGCTGCAGCAGCTGCACGAGCAGCACAAGCAGCAGCTGCTGCAGCAGCTGCACGAGCAGCACAAGCAGCAGCATCTATCAGCAGCATCCGTGACATCGTCAGCAGCAGCAGCAGCAGCTGCACGAGCAGCACAAGCAGCAGCATCTGTCAACATCATCCGTGACATCGTCAGCAACTGCAGCAGCTGCACGAGCAGCACAAGCAGCAGCAGCTGTCAGCAGCTGCAGCAGCTGCACGAGCAACACAAGCAGCAGCACCGACAGCAGCAGCAGCAACAGCAAATCAGCAGCAGCAGCAGCAGCAGCAGCAGCAGCAGCAGCAGCAGCAGCAGCAGCGGCGGTGTGGACCACTAAATTCGAGATGGTGACATATCTGTTTCTTAGAATCGACATTCGACATGAGGCCTAGTGACATTTGACATGAAGCTTGAAAAACATAGTGACAGGTGACATGAGCAATTCTTAAAATCGACATGAGATATGAGCATAATTAAGCGACATCGACATGTGCCATGGCTATTTTTTTTTTTTTTTTTTGAAGACAACCGCCATAGCCTCCTCATCCAGACCTCCACTAGTAGTGCTCTATAAGCGCAAGCTTTGCCTTAAGAGAGCTGTGGCTGTGAACCCTCTCCTCCCTCAGTACACACAGGTAAATATCAGAGTCAGCCAATGTCGCCAATACTACTCTCATACAAGGGTCAGGCGCTGCTGGACTATAATAGATGGGTCAAGGACCGTTCTACTGAGGGTCAGGCTAGGCCGGACATACAATAACAGGCTGGACTTTGGCAAATTTGCTTGAAAGTCTGGCCAGCAAGAGTCCAGCATTGACAGACTGTGGCATAAGGAGAGAGACCTTGCTTATTTCGTATAGGGTTGTAAGATAGTCACATCATGATGCACATCATCATAAACGCATCATGATACATTTCAATCTTTTGGTCCTGTAGCAAGAGTCCTAACACTCAGTATACTCATCATGTAGTCCCGCTCAACCTAGAGCAAGAGTTCTCTCTCTTCTAGACGTTATTGCCCTAAGTAAGTCGCGTTTTTTTTCCTTGTGCAAACTCAGTTTGCCCAAAAACAAAACAAAAAAAATGTTGACATTGTAAGTAGACGAACCAGTAGACTCGCCTCTCTGCCCTCTAAAAGAGAGGGCAGAGAGCGAGTCTTACTCTTAAAAACCCCTCCCCCCTCCCCCCCTCCCCCCTCCCCCCCTATGCATCTTAAAGAGTGCCCCCCAGAGTGCCCCTCCCCCCCTAAAAAAAAGAGCCACATTTTTAAAATATTTTTTAGCAAGCTTTCAGCTTGCTTTTTCTTTTTAAAATTTATTTATCTATAAAAATCTCAAGTGACTTATTTGAAATTCGCGCCATCATAGTAGTCACGTGACCCCCTTAAGTAGGTCACTTCCAGTCACGTGACCTATTTGAATTTCCCGCCAAAATGGTGGTCACGTGACCCTCTTAAGTAGGTCACTTCCGGTCACGTGACCTATTTGAATTTCCCGCCCAAAGGTCACGTGACCGGAAGTAGGTCACTTCCGGTCACGTGACCTATTTGAATTTCCCGCCAAAAGGGAGGCCTCTCATTGGCTGCTTTTGAATTTCCCGCCAAAAGGGAGGCCTCTGATTGGCTGCATATCGATTGAGTAATAAACAGTACTTAAGCATAGTCCCGTTCCGATACATACTATACTACTAACACTATTTAACTAACAACTTTATTGGTAGTGTTCAACAGACAGGGAAGCTGGTATGTAGAAACTTTTTGTACTGAAAACTGAAGCAAGTCAGTCCAGAGTCTGATATACTTGTTAAGATGGCTTAAGAAGGATAGTCCTAACTAAAAAGACAGTGTGAGTAATCAGATATCTAATACTTTAAAAAGAGAAATATATAAGAGCTGTCAGATTAGGATGTAACTTTAAAGTCACTCATGGTTATGTGTCACAGGACCACGTTGCTCTCTTTTTTCCCCCTCTGGTTTTCAGGCGATGTCTGTTCTTCTTTACCTGTCTCAGGAGAGTTCTGATCCTTTCATTCTTCCATCCTGTCACAGGATATTTCAGCTGCAGAGGGAAATAATGTGTGCTCATTCCTGAAACTCTGATCATCTGCATGTCAAAGATAAGGTTGATACAGTTTCTCATCTTTCTGCCATTACCAAAAACAAGCAACGAAATGGCACTGCTGACGCATAGGAACATAAAGCACTGGAAGAGTCAACATAACCAAAACTAAAACCAAATTCCCATAAGCCTCTCCAGGCCTGCTTTTCATGCTGTAGACAAAAAAGGGCCTTCACAATATGTATGCTATTAGCCTGTGCAGAATTGTGTCCTGGACCAGAGTCAGGTTGGCTGTAGTCCTACAACTACTCAGATTCTTCACATGCCTCCAGGCAGGATTCTATCCAGAGACTACATTCATAGACGATTGTCAAGAGAACAGTACTGCCACCCGCTACTATTCATTATGACAACCTAAGTTGTCATATTGATGCGGCTTCATTTCCTAGGGTTCTCAGTGTAGTATAGTGATAGCTACAATAGCATGTTGGCAATCCATATGCTCGTTTACCCTTGCAGGGTGCATAGAATTGCACTGTTAGAGGTAACCGTAGAATCTACTGTTGTTTTTAAGTATACACTACAGCATTATTATACATGGGATGTACAGTGTAGAGTTGGCCTACAGTATAAAAGGAAATATTTCTGGGTTTACTATTTACAAAATGGGTAGGGGGGAGGAGAGGGGCACTGCAATACCCTCAGGTGTTGTCAAGTGCTAATAAGATATCACTTTATTCGAGAGAGAATATTTCATGGTAACACAGCCAAGCAGATAGTCAATACAATATTCTATAGACTGTTAATGTCACTTGAATGAAATTCCAGTCAACCAAATCTCCAATGATTTTAAACTAATGCTTTTAAATTTCACTTTGCAATGTCCTGCATATTCAATGAACGATAGCTGTTTTACATGGCTTTGGAGATTTTCATTTGTTCATTGACGTAAATACTGTTCTTGAATAATCATAATCTACAGAAGTTATTCCATGTTTCTCTAATGCAAAAACCTGGAAGAAAATTCGGTCATAACTGATGACTAAGTGTCTCTTTGTGGATCGTTAGCTAAATTTAAACTGGATAAAACAGCAAAGGCAGCAGGTGATCAGGTTTAAATGAGAAGAAGCATGCCATTTGTTTAGTAAAACAACCTCAACTATAAATACTGCTCAATGTGTTACCATTAGAAAAGTGTTTCATGCTATCAACTTCACATAACTCAACCTCTCTTAACATTTTGGCGTCAGATAAGATCTGTACCTCTGTCCGAGCTCTGAATAAACAATAAGGAGATTAGAGTAGGAAGGGCATTAAATAGATGGTTTGCTGTTTGTCATGTTTCAGTGCATTATATTATTAAAAGGGAATAGAAATCGCTTGAATGAAATTCCAGTCAACCAAATTCACAAGTGATCTTATTTTGATGCTTTCACTTTGCGAAGTCTTGAATGAAGCAATGTTGTTCTCATAGAAAATGTTAAAGAGAGTTCTGTTCATTATTGAAATAAATAATGTTTGTGAACAGAAAGGTTAAGAAGTAGTTTTTTGGGTTTCGATGGGGTTCTGATGGTGGCTGAGTCCATTTAGATTGGACTAACAGCTCCCGGATGACCATCTCAGATTTCATCCTCATCCAATATGTCCTAAGTGTTATCTGTAAATATGGACTCCAAATTCTGTACTGTTTACGAATGGCGCCTCGTGAAATAAAGGGGGGTGGGCTCATCAAAAGCAGTTCTTAAGGCTGGTCCATTTTCAGACATTTCTCATATGAAAACTCTGTCAGCTAGGAGACACACAGCTATTCTAACCAACTCCTGTATATATAGACATGGGACAAGATGTTTAGAATTGTGGATATCCATCAACTTGTAGGCGCATTAGGACCCCAAAGTCAGGAAGAAATGAGGCGTAAATAGAAAAAGTCAATCTTTGGAAGTGTTACCAAATTCACATTTTTGATTAAAATATACTGATATGTGTTAAAAGTAATAACTACATATACAGTCTTAATGTATTTAGCAAAAAGTCTCCAGAAAAAGACAATCCATGGGGCACTGGGGGTGCTTAAAGTTGGTTCACTTATGAAAATCACTCAACTTTGGTGGCCATTCTATCTATGTGCAATTACTTTGAAGACCTCGGGATATTTTTTTTCTGAACAGGCACATCAATACATTTCATGTGAATATGGTGCCTATATCCTTCCGGGATTCCTTATTGGTGAAACAATTTCTTCAAAATGAGAAAATTTGCTCAATTGTTAAAAATACTCAACTTTGGTGGTCATTTTCTCCTCTTTTGTCTTTTTTCAGAGATGTTTTGCTAAATACATTAAGACTGTATATGTATATATACTGCTTTTGATCAGCCCACCCCCTTTACTCTAGGAGGCGCCATTCGTAAACCGTTCAGAATATGGAGTCCATATTTACAGATGACACTCAGGAGACATTAGGCTATCATCCCACCAAGTGAGGATCAAATCTGAGATGGTCACTCGGGAAGATTTTAGTCCAATCTTAATGGACTAAGCCTGGTGGTAAAGCCATTTCAGACTGTGGTAGCCCAGGACAAGATAAATGAAGGGCAAAGATTTTGGACCTGGACTGTCATTGACTTGGCAATGGCCCTTGGGTAGGGATAAGATGTGGATGTGTCATATATGTATATAGGCAGAGGAAGAAGCAGAGATAGTGAGGGGAGGTAGGCTAGTCAGGAGGGAGGAGGGGAGATACAGAAGCACACACATAGAGAGAAAGAGAGCAATGGAATGGCAGACATTATGTGGACAGAGTCAAGTAGAGAGGATGCAAAACCAGGCTGTGTAACAGGGGGTTGGGGCATGTCCTGGCTAGGGACACTCAGGCTAGCGGGAGAGTGTATTGGATGGCCAGGTCCCAGGAGGGACTGTGTACAGGACTCTATACTGTCGGGCCTTGTAGAGCAGCCAACTAACCATGGGTGCTGTCACCCAAATGGCTAATAGTGGAGCCTTGGTAGCACAGGTGCCACCTTGTTCCCAGGATTCTCTATATAAGTAAATTGGCCACATTCTACTCCTTATGATGCTTTTCTCTAACCCCTGTAGTGAGTTGCGACCCAAAAAGGTCAGTTTGGTATATTGTGGACATACTCTACATACTACCCAGTAAACAAAAAACGTTATACAACATTTTGTAACGTTATTTAATGTTATCTAACGTTTCTTTAAGGCTCCTCACTATGGCATAACGTTATATACAATTTTAGAACGTTATTTTGACGTAAAATAATGTTTTTTTGTTAGCTGGGTAGTCATTGACCCTTACCTTGTTGTGTAAGGGTACTCAGCAGGGAAGGAAGTATGTAGATTGGACATAGGAAGATGGAGGAGAGTTGGTCAGCAGAAACTGGAGCCTGTTCTCTGTCAGCCAAACTGTGTCCATGGTCAGCAGCCAGCTAAGAATCTAGTAAAGGTTCTTGTGCTACATTACCTCACCCACAGCAACCTTGAGTTTGTGTTTGGAAAACCTTCCCAGCTAACAAAAAAACGTTATTTAAGTCAAAATAACGTTTTAAATTTTACATAACGTTATGTCATACTAAAGAGCCTTAGAAAAACATTGACATATAACGTTATATAACATTATAAAATGGTGTATAACCTTATTTTTTTACTTGGTTTACTACTAATACTCCTCTGACACACCGTGGGGTTCCTGATGGTACAAACACATCACAGTTACAAGTAATTTCCTGGCATGGTCTGGACATTACATGCTTCACAAAGGGACCAAAGCCTGCTTAACATATATATATAAATATTGTGTGTGTGTGTGTGTGTGTGTATGTGTTCATAATATTATATTGCGGGCCTGATGTTGGTACCTTGTACTGGAGGACAACTGATGTTGCACTAGAAAATCCATCCTCTATTATTCTTAAAGCCTAACAATGACAAGCCATATGTCTTTGTCTGCCTTTCTACGTATCTACTTCTGCAGAGACATATACATCATTGAAAGATGATACTATGGCTTCCATTGTAAAAGCATATCCCTTTTACACACAATACAATCATTTCATTCCTTAATATATCTATCTACCATACAGACCACTGTACTGCTGTCTTCCTCTCTTCTGAATGCATCTTTTTACTTTAATCAGCATAGAGGGCCTGTACCTCAAGGTAGGTAGCATACTACTGTGTCTATTCACTTTCCCATTGGCTTTGTTCACCTATGGTTCTATATGTGGATGCTTCGTAGCACTGACATCTTGCCACTCAATAACCATTGTTACCTCCAGTATATATACTTTGTATAAGAAAATCCAAACAAGATAAGTGTGAAGCTCCATTCTACAATGCCTCCCTCATGTAAAGTGTTTGTCCAGGGTCTGAGCTGTAAACTTCTACTTCTATGTTCAATATATTATAAGCTTAAAGTAAAGGGATGATTTCTTGCCCACTCCATTCTCTGAAACTATTTTCTGGACACTTGTGTTTGGGTCCAATTTCTGGCCAGCTTTGTGAACACTGCTTTTGTTAACGGTATGTCTAAGCATACAGCACATGGTGGCAGAAAATGGAACTTCCCAAAACCATGATATTTATTATTTCCCCCACTTATATATTATGATCTTCCCTTATTTGCCAATTGAGTGCCACACCTTGGCATCAGGCTAATAGCACCATGAGTCATTGAGAAAAAGTTCTAGGTCGATCCACAATCAATTTTATTTTCTAACATCCCAGTTGTACATTTACACAGTCAGTGCCTCTGCCTATAAGGTGCCAGTAAGTGCCTCTCCTGTTTCTCCTATCAGATAATTAGGTTCCCCCTAATACAGTCTGTAGACCCCAGGAGTGCTCTCTGGGGACCTAGGTGGTGAGAGGGTGATAAGGAGGCAGTCTAGGGGATGTATGGGTTCTAAAGATATGTAGAGGCAGGGTCAGGATGAAAAGGAGGGGTGTTATCATACACAGGGGCTAGGATGAGCCTCATGGTGCCGGGTTCATTGTGTGAAGTTTTAGTTGCCATGCTGATGTGATTTAAAAATGATTGTGTTGGATGGATCCTATCAAGACCACTCCTACTAAAGGGTATTGGCACTTTTACTCCTGTGTCCATTTTTTGTCCTGTACAGTTGACTTGCTAAACACCCGTGGTAATTTCAATCCTGCATACATAGACAAAAAAGGGTATTTAAAATACATTGTACCCAGCTCCTGCCACATACACCATATTGACAGGATAAGACATGGTTAGTTCAGACGTATATGTGTCTATGGGTACAGGAGACAATAACATCAAGTAGAGCTTCATCATCAGTCAAAGTGAGTTTATTGAGATATCACCCCATGTTTACACATAACTTTCAGAGTAGCACATAATTACCTAGTCTCGACTATAAGGGATGTCTACAACTGGGCAGGTACATTTTATGGACATGACAGAATGTACTGTTCATTGCCATTAGATGCTAATAACAGGTCAGTAAATACCATGCTTTACTGTCTAAGCTCTGAGGCACCAACATAATGAGTCTCTTAATGCCTTCATCAGCATTCATTATGCTCCATATAGTACATTACATGTTGACAAGATGCACAAAGTCAGGCACTGACACATTAGGAGTTGAATTAAATGCCAATGTAAGACTGGATAACTGGTGAGTCCTAATGTAAACTAGTCCATGTCTGACAGCTCCAGCTTTTAAGGGACATTTTTCACATTATCAAGGTAACAATGTGGTAATCTAATATTTGACATTAAATGACCATATTGGCAGATAGAATACTGCATATTATATCGTAATTGTTTGGAATTATTTTAGAAGAACATAATGATTATGTTAGATCCTGCAACTTGCCATAGGTTTGTCCAATTATCATTACGCACAACAAGATATACAAATTGACAATAGATGATTACAAACAAAATGAATTGTCGATGGTCAAAACTTTTTATACTCAAAATACAAATGCCAGATATGTGGCTTTCAAGTCCTTAAAAAATGTAGCTGGTCCTGCAGTATAAAAAAAATTGCAGGACTGATTGTCCTATGGGATCTAAAACTTTTTGCAATGACATATGTAGACCAGGTTATTCCAGCCCATAGTCCTCGATCACCTACCTTTATGGGAATGTGCACTGACATGCCCTGCTTGTACTCATTACACATGCAACTGTGGTTTGAGGTACTTAGTCTATTATATACATACAGAATGGAGGTCAGCATTAGCCATTCATTAGGGCCAAGCTCAAACCACAGCACCCCCGTTTCATGCTAGGCCCACCTTTGTGTGGATGATCACAGCAGGTGCCATTGTGTAGTCCTCTCATACTTTACCTGCACTTCGGGCCTATTACAGCCTCTGAACATACCATGTTTATTTCCTGTACAGGAATTACAGGTGCAGCTTGGTCGGGGAATTATTTGCTAATATTCCATGATGGGCCCCATAACAGATTCCAGTCACGAAAGCCCCTCCCCACACACCCTTTGTTGGTTGAAGAGAATGAATGGTATATAGGCTACCAAGTGCCTGTCATTAGGAAGCAGAGGGAGACCTGAATATGGCAGTATCTTAGAGTAGGGGTGAGGGGGTTAAAAAGAAACATGCTACAGAATATGATACATTGAAGTCAAGGCAGGCTTGATAGATAGCTATTGTAGATGTAGTTGAAGTTGGTCGATCTGCCAATTAGGCCTCACCCAAACGTTTCTTGAGGGAGTCACAACTAATCACCTTCACCACTCAACCTACATCATTGGACCTCTACCAACCCCTACAGATATAACAGCGGATAAGATACAAACCCACAAGTTGTAGCTATAAGTCTGTGCCTTTCCCTTCAGTTATGATTGCAGAATGTGTACTGTAGATCTGAATACCAGGTTACTCTGAGCCTATACCTTAAGAATTGGTTATGAATATATTAAAAATGTAGTTATAACCTTACTTTGATGACTGAGAGACTTAGTGGAATAATGCATTATGGATAGCAATCCTGCCTGTAGAGCTCACACCTACTATATGTTTCTACCTAGCAGTGTTGAGCTTGACACAAAGAGAAAGTTTCAGAGTGGATAACCCAATATAAAAGGAAAAAGTGTTGACACCCTTTTTATTCTGTAAAATGAGAAATTGGTCGAGACCACTCTAGGCATTTTTATTCCTTGCTACATGTTCAATAAAAGTCAATCGTGATGACAAAAGCTAAAGTGTACTGCACATGTATAATTATACATATGACTGCCTGATATCTCCTGGTTTTCCAGCAGAATATTGTATTTTAATCCATGTTGTGTTAAACATGAATTTGTGCACAGCGAAAGTCATGCCAGTATGTAAGTGGGTTTCCTGTCCCATGATATGAGGAGCCAATAAAATGAAACTCGAACCCCCTGAGGTTTACTGAATCATGCCTGATACAACCTGTAAATGTAACAATAACTTTCTAATATAAAGGGCCAGATTCCCGCATAAGTATGTTGATGTGCAGAAGTGATTGACCTGTGGGTTTTCTGATGAGAATTACTTCCCATTCCAAGAAAACACCTTAAAACTACAAGACTTACCAGTGTTGTGATGCTGCAGTGTTTTCATGCACTATTGAGAGACTATTATGATGTAAGATGCAGCAATGAAAGTATGTTGTCTTGGCTGCCCTCATTATTCTTAATAAACTCCCAATGCAGCACAGATTGAGGGTTAAAGTATCTGTGACACTTGGCCATCCATTTGATATGTCTATCTGTAGTCTGTGAGTGTCCTGATGAGACTTATCCTGATCACAATTGTCCTAAGACCCTGCCTCCTACTCCTCCTTTATCTCCCTAATCACCACATTTACAATGTGGTGTGCGAATAATTGTAGGTGGTAGACAATAACTGTAGGCAGCTCTGTATGTCATACCAGAATAATGACTGAGGGGGTAGATGGGGTGAAGAGCACAGTTCTATTGGGTGACGTAGCGACATTGCTAGGTGACGTAGCAACGTAGCTAAGGCTGTGAGGTCACTGGAGCTGTGATGTCACTCCCGATGCAAAGGTTTAGTCGAGTTGCATTGACAGTGTACTACAGTGTTTGAATGTGTTAGGAGAATGTGAAAATAAACACAAAGTCGGCCATTTTGTCCCCTCTCAACGTTTTTACGGCATTATGCAGAAATCTGTCTTGATCACAATGTATTACGATGCTCTTTGAAGACAATATCGTCTGGTGCCTTATTACCAAGAACTCCTAACATGCTTGCCTGTATTAACAAGATTCAAAATTTATTTTGTAAGGAGTCACACCAAATCCAAATATCAGTGACTGATTTCTTCATTGTTTATTGATGTCACATTGTCCCTATCCTTCCGTTGAATAGTTAATGAATTGCGACAGACAACCTGTATATTAGAATTTCTAGATTCCTTCATTTACTTTCTGCATGGTGTTTTTCACTTTGAAAAGAATCAATTATGGGTTAATATGACAGGAGTGTCAAAATCCTCTGTACACTGGAATAGAACATCTTAAAATGTACTTCATATGCCAAGCAATCAGAACCTTTCTAATTACTTTTCATTTGTGAGTATAATTTATCATTACCAAATTTCTTTCATAATCCGTTGGTGTAAAAGGACTCTGGAATTTGAATTTGAATATAGTTGCTTTTTAACATGTCCTACAGGCCTTAACACATTTTGAACTGCCATCATATGAGGAGTAGCTACTTGCTCCTACTTTTCACTACCTCTAATGCTGATAAACACTAATACTAATGAAACAACAACCGGAGTGGCAACAACAAAGCAAAGAAAATAGAAAATTTAGAACTTTGACTTCGCAGCTGTCAGAGTTCCAACAAAGCCTATGCCATAACTTGCAAATATTGTGGTGTACAATATATTGAACCTGTGTCACATCACTTCAATTCATGTCCCCTTCTTCCAGCCGTTTCATCGCGATGGAACCGTTTCGATATGAATATTCTTAGTTTTCTCAAGAGTCCCAAAAGGTCACAGGCTGGTAGACTAGAGCTTGACGTGGAGAAAAGAAGGTGGATTCATCACCTTTGCAGCATCATACCCAATGGCTTACATCTACTAGACTAACCTTGCTTCAGGCCCCAGACTCCCATTTATCTGTGCAAAGTAAATTAACTGAATCATACTACACAATTTCTGTCATAGTCACAGTTCATCACATGATGTTATAAGCTGGCTCCTAGCTAAAGCACCCTAAGGCATCATCACCTGTGATTAATTAGACATCCAATGGCCAAAATTGGTACACACAATGTCTTTCATATTATACCATGGTTTCAATCTAATTTCTCATAAATCATTAACATTTTAGGTAAGGATCATCTCAGTCATATCTGACAGAAATACTTGACAGTTACTTACTGTTAGATTGGAGTAAAAATAATGCAGTAGCTTTGTAAGACTATGTGAGGAGCCTGTGACATACATCAGGCTTTAAGATATACCTAGAAGACTCTTTGGCCTCATTACTCCTGATTTATCAAAAGTGCAACTAGTTTATTTCAACATGGGGGTAAAACATCTGTTACAGGAAGTAATATCAAATAAATAGTTTCTCATGACATTCCTTCTCAAACAATAGTGTTTCTTCCCACAAGATGACATTCTATAGCGCCACCTTTGATAAATCAGTCTTGTCCGTTGAGCCTTTTAGCTGCCTTTAAAGTGTTTTTAATGATATTAATGTCGGTTTGATGTCACTGGGACTCTTCACTTTGTGTCTCTGTGTGCTGTTGCATCAAATTATTGTAGCTTGGCTTTTAACTCAATACTGTGGAATGTCAAGCAACATTGGACAGGGAAAACCATCTATATTCCAATATCAGACTGATGTTCTATTGGACTACACAGACTTAATATGTTTTAAAAGATTGGTGTAGTGAACCACTCATAATGTTAAGGCATCTAAGGTTGCAGCTATTAAGTTGTCAATGTGAATGCTGTTGTTGTTTTTAGAGGGAGGCGGAGTTGCGGTCTTCCCCTGTCATTTTGACGTTGGAGTTTGTAGTTTGGATGGCTTGTAAATGACACTAATGAATGCAGAGCTTACAATTTCTTTCTGAAATCCTGTATGCAGATTACACATGTAAAGACATTAATTTCTACAGGCGAAGTCTTCCGTCATTAAGCACAATGTGATTATATTCAGATTTAGTTTTGCTGGAAAATACTCCTTTGGACAGTTATGTATAGAAATTCGATTGGGCAAGGCCTGTATGAAATCATGAACACTGCTCAATGTTTAGCAACTTTCCGATGAAAACAGATGACTTTGAGATTTTAAGAGTATGTGCAGCCTATCCACATCTCATATATCATACTCTACACTAACACATTTTATTTAGTCTTTTCCAAGGTGTAGAAACCAACAATAATGCAGCCCTCAAGGGAGAATAATTGCATCGTTGTGAAGCAGACCGTAACACTGTAATATATGTGTCAGACTTAATAACAGTAAGCCGCACCAAGATCAGTACCCACTGCGAGCTACCCCTAAAGGCACCACGCTGTCCTTACACCCAACTTATGGTTCCTGTTGGATAAACCTGGGTCATGAGCCTTCCTTGCTGAATCTGTTTAACATCATCTTACCTAAGAGGCATGTTACTCAGATGGACAACATGCTGCCTTATGGACCTGAGGATCCCGGAGAGCTGGTACTTTGGGTAACTTCACTCTCTACAATTAATGCCATATCCCAAGGGATACCAAGGCTATTATCATAAACCCTTTTTATACATAGTGTTGAGCAAGGAATTGTAACTTTTCAGCTCAGTAATTTTTGATTATATTATCAATGCATGATCAACTGCCTACCCTATTTACAAGCCAGGAGTTGTTTTTTAATTTACACATCACATATTGTCTGTGCAAGACGAAGCAATGAAAATGATTTCAGATTCAGATGAGAGATTTTAGCTCAAAGAGTGCTAAATCCTTTCCTCTGGCAGCTTTTCCCCATGCAGCTCCACACTGCTGTGCTTAGCACAGATAACTAATGGTCTCCTGGCCTCTTGTTGGCCACTTTTGACATGCTACCGGGCTCACCCAGATGTCAATGGATAGTTTCTCCTGTCAGGCCCTGCTCAACAAAGAGCTGTTTCGCAAAGTGTTTAGTGACCAGGGTTGGCTGTTGGCCTAGCAACCATGATCCTATCATGAACTTTGACATTGGTAATAGACCTGCCACTCTTTATCCCCGTATGAAAGACAGAACACAAAATTGTTTGTCCCTATCATAAAGGACCGTCTGTAATGCAAAATGAATTGTGCACAAGCACCTCAGGGTGCTCTGTCCCATCAATACTGTAGGGGCATGCCTACTATGTGGTTACCCCATATGTAGCATACTTCTTTGAAGTGGGTGTGTCCTATAATGGTTCTCCCTTGTATGGTGATTTAACCATAACTTACTTTGATGCCAATTACAGGTGCTGCATCTACCGCCAGATTCTTCCTTTGTAAGAATCTAAGAGACAGAATCCAATATTGGATGTTTGGGTGTCAAGGGGCATCCTTTTGGCTCCTGGCTTCAATTAGGGTCATGTCACTGGACACATGATAGGGTAAATGAGCCTCACGCCCACATGATAGAGACAGTGACATCTAAGGTAAGTGCTCTGATGCTAAACTTCATGGCTGTGTCCATAATCAAAGCTGGATGTCCGTAGTGCCACTTCTAGTTCTTCATTATCACTATGAAACTTACATTTTATATGGGTCCTAGTAAAACAAAACATGGGAAATTATTACAATTTAAGTGGTGCATTCTTAAAATCATAACACTACCATTAGGATTTTAGGCAACTTCCCTGTGATGTAACAGTAGATTGAGGCTATCAGGTGATGGGAACTGTTATGTAGTATTATTATATGATCTGGGCTCTGATCGTGCTTTTTAGGTGATATTCCCGTTCTGATATTCCTGCATACCGCACACTTAGCAAGGTGAAATCTTGCTGATATTGTGGATATCAGAACGATTTGGAATGAGTTACCGGATATCAGAACGATTCTGGCGGAACTCTCGACAGCCATAAAATCTGTGATTTCATGATGACTCGAACATGGGACCCGAAGACTTGGAGTCCGATGCTCTACGCATTATGCTGTGGAGGCGCTGGTAGAGTAAGGTGGTGAAACAAGGAGTCTACAGGCGGATTTCCAGCCCTGTAGGACCATTATATACCAAGTTACAGAAGAAAAGACATGTTTTGGTATAATTTCTTTGAAAATCAATATTTTTTTCTAATTTCTTTTTCACTATAAAAATGGAAGTTGGACTTTACTTAGCTATTCGTTAAAATAATTTTAGGGGCTTTTTTTCACATACATATCGGCATTTTAAAAATGGTACGTTTCCATCCAGATTTGATCCGGGGACCCCTGGTGTGTGAGGCGGACACGCCAGCACCCATGCCTATCTGGCCGTGGTGCTTGTGGAGGGAAATGCTGTGTATATTCCAGTCCATCAGGGAGCGGTTAGTTTTTAAACCAGCAGGTCGCGCGGCGTGAGTACACTCCTATACATTAGCACTGAGGGTATGTTGGATTTGAAATAATGACCGATCCCTGCGCCTAGCTTGTTCTTCCTCACCTCCCCTACTGAAGATTTTCACAACATGGCGACTGCACCCTCTGTACAAGACGACTTATATATCATTCAAAATGGTGAAATTAGGACCTTTTAAAGGACATATGAATTGAAAAATTGTATAATAAACCTAATAATATATCAATTCAATTTCAATTCAATTTCAATTTGACATGAGTTTATTCTGTAATTACGAAAAATATAAAAGTACAGGCGATTATATTTGTTTCCATCGAATCACAGAAGAGGTTGATACTTATAATGATACATAATATTATTTTTGCATTATATTTACAGCACCTCCATTTCAATTATACATAAGTTATGCCGATCTTTGAGATAATCTGACATTGTGATTTTACTTGGGAGGGGGAGGGGAGGGGGGGAGATGATGATTAGGTGATACCAAATATTTACACAGGAAGCATATGCTACATAAATGTACATTTATATAAGCTTATATTGGGGAGACACAGTTCGATGCAATACAATTCCCATTAGAGATTTGTGTATTGGAGATCATATCTTCATTCTGTTTCAAAATACTTAACAATAGCCTTTTTTAGCTGATTTTTGAAAAATGCACTGGTTGCGGAACCTCTTATATCTGATTATATATTATTCCATGTCCTATATGTATCCACAGGGGGTGACTTTTGAACCCTTACAGTATGTGCTGTGTACATCTTTATCAAAGGGCCATCAGCAGCTCTGGTCACTCTATTAACAACCATATCAAGAGAGTTCAATTAAATTAATCTATAACATAAAATACCTTGTAGATATTGCCTACGAAGGTCTGTAGGCAAAACCTTAACCCTTCTATGTATATCCTTAACAGAAATGGACATAGGGTCTTTAATTTTTAAGCTTACTCTTATGCCAACATTTTGCAATATTTGCAATTTCTTTTGCTCCAGAAAATTAACTCCAGATAAGAATATATTACTGTTATCAATATACTGTAGAAGCATAGTTTTAAACAACAAAATTGCTGTCTCTTCATCCATATGTTCCCTGAAATAACGTATTAGCCAAGTCTTTTGATTTACTGAGCTAACTGTCTTAGAAAACTGTGATTTAAAACTCAAATTGTTTTCCATAAATATTCCTAAATATTTATACTTTTTCACACCATCAAGCTCCTCACCCTTCACATACACAGGGGGTAATATAACATTTTCTTCATATGTATATAACATTGTCTTTGTTTTCTTAGCATTAACAGTGAGCAAGTTATCATCGCACCAAGTGATTAAAGTGTTGAGGTCTTTTTGTATGGTACTAGAAATTAAATTTAAATCATAACCAGACACAAATAATACAGTATCATCAGCATATTGCAAACATTCACATCTAATGTCTAATTTAGATAAATCATTTACATATAAAATAAACAGAGTAGGGCCTAAAATGGACCCTTGGGGCACACCATATGTTACATATTCCCAAGCTGAGTAAGAACCATTTGCAAATGTTTTTTGCTGTCTTTCACTCAAATAGCTTTTGTACCATTTAATGACACTCACTAAAACCATATTTAGACAATTTATTTAACAGCTTGCAGTGACTTATGGTATCAAATGCCTTTTTATGATCAATATATACAGCACCAGTGTATTTCCCTTCATTCACTGACTCAAAAATAATTCTATTTAGTTCTAGGACTGCATCTTGAGTGCTTCTATCTCTTCTGAAACCACTCTGCTTAGGATTGAGTAAAGAATTGTTCTCAAGAAAGGAGTTAGTTTGCATATATATAAATTTCTCAAGAATCTTCCCTGTTACAGGTAGTTGAGAGATTGGCCTGGGATCTGATACATCACCAGGATTTTTTACTTTGGGGATTGGTGAGATTTTAGCTTCTTTCCATTTTTTTGGAAAAATACCGGTATTAAGAGATAAATTCAGGACATGCAAAAATTCTTTTCTCATATCTAGCAGAAACTGCTTCAATACTTTAGCTGAGACATGCTCAATCCCAGATGACTTTTTCTCATTGATTGATAACAATTCCTTTTCAAGATCACATAAAGAAATTTCATTAAATGTTAAAATATCATCTGGTGCAACAATATCTGGAGCCTCATAGCCAGCCACTGGATCAATTTTAGAAGCCAGATTTTTACCAACATTAGCAAAAAAATCATTTATATGGTCAGCTGTTTTTTCATGACTTATTTCCTCACCCATATTATCTTTCAAATTAAAAATACCACATTTTACCTCAGACGGTAACATTTCTTTCATAGCAGCCAAGAATTGTTTTGGGTCTTTAGAATTTTCTGCTAGCAAATTCTTGATGTAATCCCTTTTGGCTTGTTTAGACTTTAGGTTAGACCTATTTTTCAATGCTTTTGCCACAATAACATCTTCAATTCTTCCTGTAGAGATTGCCTTTTTCAAAAACAACATCCCTATCATGAAATAATCTCAAAAGCTCATCAGTAACCCACTTAGATTTTTGCCTTTTAAATTTCATGTTTTTAATTGGACATTTTCTATTTAAAATATCCAAAAGTCTGCCAAACAAAATGTCCCAAGCCTCATCAGGATCATTACAAGCAAAAAACATATCCCAATCCAATTCATTCAAACAATTCTGCAAATCCTCTTTGCTATAGTTCTTTTTACTTTGGCCTTTTTCCTTACAACATATACCAGGTGGAAGACTGCCTGGACTTACAGTACAGCCTGCATAACACACCCAGCCCGTTTATACAGGTCGCTCAGCCTGGGATACAGGGCCATTCTGTTACACACTGGGGTTTTACTATGGCCTTGGATGTAATCATACTTGCGATTTTTATATGATATTTGCGAAAAATAAAGCCCTCTTTAGTATGAAGATCAATATCTTACCTCCCAACTTATGGATGCATTTAGTGCATGGTCCACTGCATTTATAAGTAATTACAAGATGAAATATGTATTTTGTCTAGTGTAGTGCAAACAGAGCAGGGTATCTGCTGGGAGAAGGTGTGAAAGCCTGAGCCCAAGCCTACTATATCAGGCTGAAGTGCTAGGAGAGTGTGAACAACCTGACCTAACACCCAGCCTGTAAAGACTCCCGGCCTGCTAAACCAGCCTGGGCAGCCTGCATTATCAATACGGGCCAGACTGTATCCCTGGTACAGTACTCCACCTGTATACCGGTACGTGATCACTGACATTGGCATATAATAACCCTGACTGATACACATCCTTAGAATTAGAAAAAAATAGATCTTTAACTTTATCACTATAAAGTGGACGAGTTGGGAGATGTATATATTGCTTAAAACCATAAGCAATTTCTAATAGAATTAACTTATTTTTTTCTTGGCTATTTTCTGCATAATCTATATTGAAATCCCCACCCAAGAAAATATCTTTATCCCTCTTCCCAGCAGAAATCCTTTTCAGGGCTCTAGTTACAATTTTTATGAACTCTGTGACATCTCCAGAAGGAGGCCTATATATGGGTCGGATCGAAAAAAAATGCTGATCTGGGGGTACATAAGGACAAAACACAAAATTCATAATTTGACTTAACGATTTTATTTTCCTGAAAGGGTAGCATCTTGACTCCCTGAAACCGCCGTGGAACTCTGTTTCGCCCAAGAATGCAGTTTTTATTCACCGTAGACCACATGCTACCCTAATCCCGAGGCGTCTGTGACGTTAATGAATAGTGCACTGCAAGAAACTCCTTTAAAGTGACCTAGGTATTCCAAATTTTGGCTCCTAGTTGTCTGACTAGGTACCATTAATCCTGGGAAATTTCATAGCTGTAAGTCGTAAATTAAAAAAATTGTGGCACTTTCAATTATGTAGAAAATAGAAAAATCCAAAGCATTCTATAACACTTTACCAACTTTAGCCTAGTTTCCTTACTCTTGCTTTGTTTACCATTAAAATTACTGTCTAATGTCTTTAGTACATCTAGTTGCCAAAGCAAAAGGTTTTAGGTGTGAGTTTCTGACCGATTGGTCACACTAGTGTGTGCAACATGGTACCAAGTACCCAGTTAACGTCACAGACGCCTCGAGTTTCACAGTAATAAACTAGATTGGTTACAGAATCATTAAAAGTGTTTAGAACATCTTAATACCTTACACACATGTACAGAACAGGTTGGTGCATTGTTTAGAACCTTAATGGAAACATTTTTACAATTTTTTGAGTATGCGCTCAGTCTTTAACCCCATCACCACTGGATTTCTTGTAACTCAATGCAATTTTGTGCAATATATTGGCTTACCGTGTGGAAGGGGTCAAACAAAAAAAATTCACTTTTTTACCGTGTGTCGGCACGCGCAGCACCACACCATCAAAATATTTACATTACAATGGAACCTCCTGGGCTCTATTCTACAAGGCAAGTTTACCTGTTTACAACCATTTAAAACAGTAATAAAGACCCTTCTAGCACTAGCAGGGCCATACTAGCTGTCTGGCTAAACCCATACATTTACAAGGTTAACGTCACAGACGCCTCGGATATCTCTTCTATAACAGTTCTTTACTAGAACGGTCACACAGCCATCAGAAGTGTTATAGGCCTCCTCGTCTTCTCTCTTCTTGCGGGCCCGACTTTCCGCCTTGCGCTTTGCGCCCGTCTTTACCATTCCAGGCGGCAGCTTCAGTCGTACCATACTGCAAAGTAGACAACAATTTATGATTATTTAAGGGAATTTCAGACCTTTCAAATAAATTTGCAACATGAATAACAATTGCTAATTATTGGCAAATGTTCACTTAAGTTGATTGTATAATTAGACACAGGTGTATAGCAAAAGCATGGAGGATTTTGAGCACATCAGACAAACAGAAGTGGGTCTGCCCCAGCATTTAAGCAAAAATTGCCAGGGGACAAAGAAGTTGGAAAAAAAAGTTTTAACTACTGCCAATACACCTTACTGGCTCTTTAGATATATAGTAGGGGCATGCTGACTAAAAATATGGAGAGGTTGGGTGCAAGGGAACTACTATTTCCATTCGATTAACTGCTTTCGAGGCGTCTGTGACATTAATGAAATGTCCTATAAATATATGTAAACTTTGATAAATAAAAATATTTCTTGGTCAGGGCATTAGCTTACATGCCCCTGAAGCATGGTACGAAGTTACATTGTTCAAATGGATCAAATAGTCACTGTACAGTGACAATTTCATTTTCGTCGGAGGCGTCTGTGACATTAACCCTAAAATGCATAAATTGGCTTGCAGTGGCCAGATAAGGAGTACCAGCGTAAATATAGCCCACCAACATGATGAGGGGACTTAGTAGGAAGAGAATTAACCATAATATATTAAGTTCAGATAGCTTTCAGCTGAGTGAGAGTACATTTTCTGACTGAAAATCAAAAAAATTTCCAAAATATTTTTTTAAAAGGCATGAAACATAGCCTTAGATACATGGGATTGCTACTAAACTGCATAGAGGCATAGAGGAACATCTATTCTATTGAATCAAGTTGATATGTACCCTCAGGGAAAGATAGAACGATAGCCAGAATGATTTTTCGCCGAGCCCGCATTAACGTCACAGACGCCTCCGCCGAGGGTGCATCGGTTAGAAATTGCGAAAACTAACATGGCGGCGTCCATGACATTAATAAGCGAGCACTTGAACGAAAATAAACGATCAAGTCTACCTAAAATAGACTGTTCTAAACGAAAATAAATGTATCAGCGCGGGCCTTGGTGCAAAATGAATCAAAATATAACATATTTTAGTCAGATCCCTTACCTTTCTCGGTGGAAATAGCTGAAAAAAAACTCTGAATTGTTGGTTTGGGAGTCGCTCCAGCAAGATCAGACGCTTCTTTGCTCGCCGAAACGGTACCCGGATGTGCGCCACTTCCGGTGGGTAACAGGAACGCCGACCTCGTTCCCACTCCAAATTTTGGGTTAACGTCACAGACGCCTCCGCATAAGTATAAATACCCCTCCCGCGGTGCCTGTTCGGTACATATCGAATCAAATGCTGTTGAGGATCCTCAAATACAACCCAATAGAGTACACAGGATACAAGAAATATATATAAAAACATAATTAAACGCTGGAAAGGCTATAATGCTTGGAGGCGTCTGTGACGATAACTCGAGTTCCAATACACTATATTGCCCATAAGGGAGAGTAAAAGTGGGCGTGGCTCAAATTTTTTTTTGCCATGAGCTCACCCGTTGGGAGGCTCTAGATTGCTGGTAGTAAGGATATTTAGTGAATACTATTAATAAAAATATAGGCCCTTTTATTAACGTCACAGACGCCTCCGAAACATGTAGTTGCTACATTTGAAGGTCACTGTTGACAAATTTGCGTGGGATATGAAAGTGTAACGAGCTGATTTGTTCACATAACATATATAGCTACTAGGAAATGCTGTTTAGTGATAGTTTTTGATGTGTCAGTTGACATGAAGGCCTTGTTAAACATGGATAATTAGCTAAAAAACATGGATTTTAGCCATTTTTCAACTTTGGAGGCTCATAAATCAGCAAAAAATCATCGTATATGCAAAATTATAATTTTTTCCGAAAGCCTAGAGTATGCCCTCTTATGAAAAACCAACAAAGACCATACTGGTGTATGTATTTTTATTCTGTGGCTCTTGCAAAGCAGAAAATCCCCCAAAACCCAGATCAGCATCTTTTTCCGATCCGACCCATATATTTAATACAAATATCTTTCTAGTGTATGGCAAACTTAACTTTGCAACCATGAATTCACAATATTCATTAACTACATTTACATCAATACCTTGTAATATTTCATGAGTTACTCCATTTTTAATTATGGTACATTAACCACCACCACGTTTCACTTTACCATTTTCATTAACAATGTCTCTATCCAATCTATGCACAATATAACCTGGTATGGAAAAGAAATTGTCACCCATATGCTCTTTGAGCCATGTCTCAGATATGCTAACGACATCTGTATTCAAGCTGGACAAATACTCCATTACACTACAGTCCTTAGACTTCACACTTTGCGTATTCCAAAATACCATTTGTAAACCTTTTGGGATGTTGTATGATGATATTTGATGAGGGGGGGGAGGGGGGGGGGGGGGGTTGTTGTGCATTAATCATAACTTGCACAATTTTGGAAAAATTGACTGGCTAGCTTCCAGCGAAATGAGTTAATAATTATGAGTTCTCAAACATGACAATGGTGACAATTCACCAATATCACACTATAAATATTAATTTCATAATGTAAATATAGATTTAATTAGAAATAGATCTATTTTACAACTGCAACAAATTCGAGTGGACAATAAACTGTGACAAAGGTTACTGCCTCACCTCTCTCTATAGTATATTACCTCACTTTGATGAATATGCAGGAAAAAAAGAATAAATATATATATAAAAAACACTACACACATACAGATTCAATTGCTAATAAGACTCATAGTAACCCCGAGTCTATTATATATAAACATCTATCCAATAGCGGATCTAGACACGCACTCTAATACATGGAAAGTTAAGAAAAAGCTATGACCGAAGCAAGTTCTCGCACATGTTTTCTAAATAAATCGAATAAGACTAACTGTAAGACCCCGAAAATCCACATACACATACTTGCACATATTATACAACGCATAGGCTATCACATTATAAGTTAACTTGCTTTTAAAATGCAGTTATAATGAAATACATACGTAAAAATATCGCCAAATGAAGATACCCGTCTCGCACGGCCGCCATGTTGTATACACCGTTGATATGGTTACCGTTACTAAGGGATGCTATGGCGCGCGCTGTGTTACCCGGCTACTGGATGCTCCAAACGTCAACTATTCATATTTGGCGCCTTGAATCTAATCGACAAACTTATTTACGGCGCTACTGGCGTTTACTTAATAATTAATCACTCTGCAAGTATACAATATTAAGTAGTGAAATTAAGTAGGATTTAAGTAAACATATGTACCTACATGCTGCCAAAAATTTAGATGATAGAAAAATTTATTTCCCCCTGAAAGTTGCTTCGGTCTTCCCAAAAAGTTCTTAGACATCTGGCTGCTGCTGCAGTTGTTGGCGCTTCTCTCTCCTCACCTCCACCAGCATCTGTCCAAATACATTCTGGCCTTGCCATTTACCTGCGACTGTTTCCTTTGATAGGAGATGAGCCCCAACCCCCCAAAAGGGACATCCAGAGCACTCCCAGATTGGCTTGATCCCTGTAGCAATTAGCTTGGTTTTCATGGCTGGATTGTCAAATTTGACCAAATTAATATCCTTTAGAATAGACTTGCGCTTGGCTAGCCATGGGTCATTGTTTTTGATTTCTTTGCCTAGTCTCTTTATTTTCTTTGGGTCTTTTTCTTTGAGAATATCTGCACCTCTAGAAGCATCACTGCAGATCTGGGCCTTGGTGTAGAAGAATGCCTGCTCATTACAGGAATATTTACCTGAGGATAAAAATTTGAAAGAAAGCTATGTTCTCCCTGGAACATGATGCCCTTCTCAAGTTCACGGGTGAAGGCTTTTTTGACTGTGAGTTCCTTTGGCAATAAATGCAACTCAGTCTTTCCATGATAAGGTTTGCCTTCAAGCAAGACATAGTCTCCGGCTTGCCTGATGTCCTTCTTCAGCTGCTCACCTAGATGTAGCACCCCACGTACCTTCTCAAGTACCTTCTTTGTTTCCTCATCTACATCTTCTACGATTGTAAACTCTTTACATCTTTTATCTGGAGTATCTCTGATAAGGAATCTCTTGTGTAACACATAATCCCTGACTCTGGTTGACTCAAATTCAATCAGGATGGGCCTGGGTGACTTCATACCCGAGAACACTCCTAGCCTTTTTGCTTGAACAATATCGTTGTGGAAGTTTCTTTTAAGGGGCCTCAGAATGGCACATACATCAACCATGAGCGCTTCCCTTCTGTACTCAGGTACATTCAAAAGGAACAGGTTATATCTTCTTTTATCCTGAATAACTTCCTTCTTGCTAGGAATAGGACCTTTTGCACCTGCTACCTTGAGCCCCTCCTCAACCGCTCCTTGTACCGCTACTTGAATGGCCTCCTTAACTGCTCCTTGCACAGCCTCCTTAAAATCAGGCCTTGAAGTAATCTCCTCCACGTATTCCTTTGATATTCATACACAAGTTTGTCGCGAACTTTCCTTTGCAAATACTAAATAACTCACTTAATAACTCAAAAAGCTGTAGCCCGACGCGCTACGCCTACTTAGCTAGTCATTGCAAACGTTCCAAACTCTAGCTGTGTATAGATGAAGAACAACCTTGGTGCTACGCACCTCGGTCATTATTCATCAATACACAACCCTTGTGCCGCCATGTCCATATATTATTGGTTAAGTATTCTGCTTACAGCCAAGGCTTCTTCATATTTTACAATGATGTAATGAAAGTAGCATGGATTTTACTGAGTCTAAATAGTAGACTTAACTTTTCCCTCTGTGAGATTGGGTCATTTCCTCAATTGGGAGGCTTTATACTATATTTTATACTTGATATAGATCACTTAGTGTGGTGGTAATCTAAGATGCTGACTGTTCGATCATTGTTAGTGTACACAAGGTTGTGTAGTGATTACTGAGTCAGCTGATCCTTTTCTACAAACACAGGGTCATGTTTGTGGTCTTTAATATAACAGGGCTAAAGCACCGTTGATTGCACAAATCTATATTGGATATGTGATGTACAAGGACTCAATATCATTCAGGAGTTGAGGTCAATGAATTAAGCAGTGAAGTAGAGTGTCACTTGTTCCCCAAATAATCTTATTCCTAGAAACCCAATCTTCACTTTTGGTCATATTCAGACATTTCTTAGATTGTTTAACAAATCTAATGTTAGTTATTTTCTTATAAATATAAATCAACTACAATATGAGGATATACTATTTTGTACAATTACAATTATCACCCACACCAGAACCCCTTTTTGATGAACTTTTAACAACTAATCATACCTGATTACCATAACATTACAAATGCCTCTCGTATATTAAAACAATTAGGCCAACTCAGCAGATCCAGGGCTAGCTTGCTGAGGTTTTCAGTGCTACATCAGACTGTATAATCAACCAAGTAGATTCAATATGACAAATGTATGCGGCACTGGTTACTCAGTAATGTGGCATTAATGCATCATGTCAACACTATGTCATCAAAGCACTTTGCTGCCCCTCAAGGGTTAACATGCTGACACACTCCAATGCTCATCTGTATTCACTTCATGATACCAGAGGTGTCCAGGACCCCATGATCAATGAATGTAAATGAGCGGATATTGAAATGATCTGTAGAATGATGCATTATGCTGTCCTGGCATGTGTGTCATGACATCACCTGTCTATGATGAATGGGAGATTAGTGACCTTCAGTAAACTGGACACTGGTTATTGACTGTGTCAGAGCAGGAAAGATCCATCATGGTTGGGTGTCATGTTGTCTATGTCTGCATATTATGTGGATCTGTTGAACAGGTCAGAGAAGGGGTGTAAATACAGGTCAAATAAAAGGTTTCATGAGCATAACTATGATGACATCATATGTCAGAAATGTGTGAGAATATATGTGTTATGTGAGAACGGACTGATACAATTTTAAAAGAACTTTTGTTATATTAAAGCAAGTAAGACATGTATCTATCTAAATCTGTTTCATACATCAATCTACTGAAAGCTTTCTGTTAAAACCCAGACTTTTAAAAAACTGGTCCTATGAAATGAATTGGGATATCCCTGTACCCCTACTGATGGGAGAGGATCAGTTAGCTAAGCAGGGATATCATGGTAGCTAAATACACTGGAGCAAAAGCAATCTGTATACCTGCTGGCCACGGCAGCCCAGAAGACATCTCTTGTTAAGGACACTATCATCACAGTTTGTCTTCATCACTTATATGTAATAAATTATCTGGTGCTGTTGTAGGTTATGATACTAATGATATATTCCAATCAGTGCTGCCAGCATTAAGAAAAGCCACACATTTTTGCAGAGCAATGATTAAAAAGTTGGATTGATGCAGGTATATTGCTGCTTCAGTCTACACCCTTGATGCATGAAAAGTGTCTAATAATGGTGTATTATGACGATGAGAGACCACTACATGAGGTTCTCCTTTGTCATGTCTCATCACTCCTCATGTAATACATCATATCTTCAGGCCTCAGACTCATTAACAGAGACTGATGGCTGTTATTACTATCATGGACTCCTCGCCATTAGCAGCACTAATTAATCAGCAGGAGTCTATGTCTACATGTATCCAAAAGTTTACTTAGTCTACTATACGCAACACACTGTTGTTCAATCATGAGAGCGTTTCATGAAGAATCAAGATGGAACAATCTTGAGCAAAGTGATGTTAAACAAGACTTAAACTAAATGGCTTTTTTACAAGTCAACCAAAGAAGAACAATATTATCAACTTAATTATAGTTTTAAGGTTGAAATTTAAAGACTCCAAATGTAAGAAAGGCCCCTACAGCATTTCATATCAGTAAAACTAAACTCAATCATTTAACAACCACTAAAATGAACAGAAACAAAACCTCAGCCAATTATTTCTATGGAGGGTGGTGGGATAAATTAGAATTATTCCAGACGGAATGCTCAGACCTGATCCCTGTGAGGGTATGCCAGCAGACGTTTATTAAAACACAGAGGCAATGGTGAAATGATAAATGGGTACAGAGGAAGCAGCTCAAGTAGCTCTTCTTGTCCTTGTATGATGTATGTACACGTAGAAAGGTCTTGATCCATCCGATATGAAGAAAGAGCTCAGAGGATAGCAGGATTAAGTAAAGTATATCCTTGTGTGTCCCTCTGTTATGTTTAATAAAAACACACAGCTAAAGGCCATCACTGTTTGCCTGATGATTCATATGGATTCAAATTATATTATTGTATTGTATTGTGATGAGCAGTCAGATCTAGTGAGTATATGCCAGCTATCATTTGATAACTTCAGAGTTTTTTTTGCAAATGTCAATTAAATCTGATGTGCCTGTGTTGCTAACCCAGACCGTTTCTTGAAAACCAAGCACCTCTTGTATCCCAAGAGACCACTTTAAATTGAATGACACTCTGAGCTACCTTATGTTAGGCGGTTGAAGCTGTATAGAGCCCTACAGATCAGAGACTAGGAGCTTAAGTACACCCAAGATGGGTGTTTAGTCACTAGGAGGGTAGATTCGTTCCCTGTGAGTCTCATTAACTGGCACTTTGGTAATCTCATGTTATGCTAGAGTGGACACAAAGAGGGGTATTTGAAAGTACCAGCAGTAGAAAACAGACAGGGGGAAGTAGATCCCACGTTGTAAAAGCCGAGACTCCAGTACAGAAAAGTATTTAAAGATGGCATTAGTTCATTTCATGAATTGTCTTTTTCTTCTCAACAAAAAGGTGGTCAGGTACCATGTGACATCCAGCAATGTCCAAATGGATGTATATGAACTAGATAACTCCTATTGTTCATAACATTTACATTTTATTACGTCATTTTCTCTTGTCACTGATATAGGTCTGGCAAGATACAGTTTATGTGTATTATGTGCATTAAACCTTTGTATGTACATTTCACGTAAATATATTTTGGCTACAATTTCACTTGATACTGGCATTGATTAATTGCACTTTCAGTCGTACATTACTTTTTACCTATTGCCATACTGGGTCTGCCTTACATGTCAACATCACAGGATCTGGCCATTCACTGTTTGGCTGGTAACTACTTGCTATAGGTGCTTTAATTTCAGAGTGGAAATTGTTGCCCCACCACCTGAGGGAGGCATGCCCACCTCTGTGATACCAGCCCACTCTCTTCCCCAACAACCTCAGTTAGAACAGCTTACACTCTGAGCAACTACCTCAGAGTGAATACCTGCAATTCCACATTCTGATGGACCTAACCTCTCTCTCTCTCTCTTT
Source organism: Harmothoe impar (assembly GCA_947462335.1). Classification (NCBI taxonomy): domain Eukaryota; kingdom Metazoa; phylum Annelida; class Polychaeta; order Phyllodocida; family Polynoidae; genus Harmothoe; species Harmothoe impar. Next base: position 79,871,676 of record OX381708.1, read on the forward strand.
TTAATGCTATGCAAACAGTTCTTCATATATTTATCACTAAAATGACAATAGAAAAGCCATAAAACCTCCAAAAACATGTCACAGGATCTATTCCTTCTGAAAATTGATAAAAGTTGGATATACAAAGCAACACTATTTGGGTTGGATCACCTGAACTAACAAGACAGTGTGAGCTATACAACAGCAACACATAAAAGCAGTCTTAATTTAGTCTTTAACATCCTTCCATGCACAATGTAACCTCCTATAATGAGTGCTTCCAGCTAGCCATCTTTAGTGGTCCCTAATCAGCCTCATACACATAAACTACTCATCCTAATTTCATTCAGGATCCAAATTAGAAGAGAGGACAGGATTAGAATCAAATCAAGCAGGGATCATCCTTTAACCTTCACACCTGAGGCATCAAGAGCTATCTTCTTAAGTATTATCAGACTCTGAATGGGCCTTCAAAAAGAATCTGGATGCGATCGAGTATGATCCTAAAGCCTTTTGAGATATGTTTGTAGGGACTTTGGCCTTTGTTTTGTTAATCAATCCTGTCTACAGATACATACTGAAAGAATGTTTTGATGAAATCCCCAACCTAAACAGAGGCAAAAAAGCCATGTCTGTTGTCTTTCTCAGAAGAAGGATACGGCAGCCTGTTTAAACATGGGGATGGCTGCTTTTTTACTGCCTTTGGTCAGATCAGATGTAGGAGGCTTCAATTATGTTCACCCAGTCCAAAATGTGTGATTCTTACTTATTATCAATTTTAGAGCCCAATGCATAAGTTTCTGTGTATCTTCCTCTCCACAGAAAAACACAACAAATTGGTGATCTTTTTTACTGTTGATATTTAAAGATGTAATAAGGGATAGGCAATATTATGCCTGGTAGGGAGTCTTTTCAGAACAATGATGCGGCACCATGTCTAGGGAGTAGGTTCCATTAGATGGCGTGTAAGAGGTGGCTACTGTATGTAAGAGGGTTGGGACTAGCAGCCTGAAGGGACAAATAGCCTTCATTAAAGGTTAATTACACTGGGGCACTGGAACAGACAATGCCAGCTTCTACCAGCCCCAGGGCAAAGGGTTGACAGCATTGATCTAGATAGTTATCAGCTGGACCTGGATTAGCTGCTAGTGACCAGCCTGGCAACCATGGTTGTCCCCACTTCAGTTAACAGCATCAGGATAACTTAGAATGGCCTTATATAAACAACCGATAGCATTAAGTTTGGCAGTAACACTTTGGATAGTACAAATCATTTTCCATAAGATTCTAGCTGTATTGGTTGTTATTGAAGATTGATTGGTAATCACATGCTATCAACCCACCTTGATGAGAGGATATAAGCCAATTATTACTTCCAGGTGGACTCTACCACCTTTTGATCAAGCATATTTGTTCAGCTAGGATTGGCACATTTCATGTCTTGGGTGTATTAGCTTATCAGTACTGCCATGTGTCTCATCCACAGTACTGGTGAGCAGATTAACTAGATCACTCAGACCCCTTTTTGGAACTGAACTCTTGCCTCCCAAGCGACCACTAAATTGAGTCCCATTCTGAGCTGCCTTTAGTACGGAAGTTGAAGCCAGATGTAACCTAAACGGGCAGTCAATAGTAGGCTAGGTAAGCCCCAGTGGGTGTTTACTTACAAAGTCAGCTCCCTGTGGCTTACATTATCAAGCCAACTTAAATTGACCTTAAATAAGCAACCAATAGCAATCAAGTGTGGCATTGACAATTTAGGTAGCAAAAAGTATTTGCTATTAGATTCTGAGCTACCTTAAGTAAGGAATTTTAAGCCGGATGCTACCCTAAAAAACAGTCGCTAGAAGGCTAAGAGCATCCTGGTGGGTGTCAATACTGAATCCTGGGAGTAAGCCATGAATGAGACACAAATAGCTGAAGCCTGGACTACACTATGTCCCATCTACAGTACTGGTGAACAGATTAACTAGCTCACCCAGACTCTTTTTGAGGAACTGAGCAATTCTTGTCTCCCAAGAGACCACTAAATTGGACTCCACTCTGAGCTGCCTTAAGTAAGGAAGTGGAAGCCAGATGCAGCCCTAAGAAACAGTCACTAGAAGGCTAAGTGCACCCCAGTTGGTGTTAAGTCACTAAGTCAGCCCCCTGTGTGTATCAAGTCACATTAACAGCCACTTTGTGGATATTGAGCCATGCTAGAGTGGACAGGAGAGGGTCCCTATGTCAATACTAAATACTGACAGTATAACAAGAATAAGACAGATATAGCTGAAGCCTGAATTATCATTAGTGATGCCTGGACTACACTAGGGTAGATTCACACAAAGACGGACACATACCTTATGTCCGACACCTTTAGCATTAAAAAGCATAATTAATCCTGTACCATATGACCTTTGTATGGACACCATGATAGAATTTAGCTGTTTTTCTTGCCAACAAATGATATAGCATGTCTTCAAAGTAGTCATATCTGTGTGTAACTAGGCCCTCAAGTGAGCCTGTTTCAGGGTGAGGAGCTAATGTCTGATTTGCAAAATTGAATGGTACCTTAAGTCGGACAGGAGTGCTGCCACACCAGATCTGGCTGTTTCATATTCACCTACCATTATAATATGAGCTGGGCACAAAGTTATATGTATTCTAACGTCCATAATAGTTGAAAAATATTTATTAAAAAACAGAAACTATTACTTAGAGACCTTCAAAAGATATCATGTGATTAGACCCTGAGTCGGACACAACTGTACCTTCTGTTTTATTTCACCTCTAAAATATAGAATAATGCAAAACTATTGGTATCCCAGTATATATTATCAAATCTATGTCTCTCAATATATATTCTCAGATTACTGGGCCTGATGAATATCAATTTATATTAGTGTAAGGAAAGTAAATATAGAATTTCTACATTTTGTATGTTCAATAGTACTAAAACCATATTAGAAAGATGAATATAGTAAATAACTTTGATATAAAATGAAGGCTAGATGAATTACAGTATGTCTGCTATATCAGTAAGACAGATCATTCACTATTACTCAAAGAAAATAATGGAAACCCAAAGTGTCCGACTTCAGGTGAAATTGGGACTTAAAATTCCATAACTTTGATGAGAAATAGCTCATTCTAATATACATATGATGCTTTAATCACTTGTTGGTTATAATGGCACAATACTCCTCTCTCCATATTTGTCCTAATTATAGCTCTAAGTGAAATATTAACATAACTATATGTCTGAGAAAACCAGTCACATTCCCACTGCCAACGAGCGTCCGAGAGTGGTGAATCTATCCTATGTATAGATCTAACATTGACTCAACCTGTGAAATTACAGCACTTGACCATGGCTGTGTAAAACATTCTCATCTATTGTTCCTTTAGCATTTGTTGTAATACAACCAGTTTAATGTGATATATTATGTGCCAAATAGAAAATTCAACTCTAACAGAATTGATGCATTACCTTAAGGTGAAATCATTATGACCATGATTCTAGGAAGATCTAGCATGGGGCACTGCTTGGGTCAATGATGTCACAAACAATAAGGGGAATTCTCAAAAGCTAATCCTGCAGTCATCTGACAGTACTGTCTAAATGTCGCCCGATATCGAATATGAGGTTTTATGTATGAGTGTGATATGAGGCAGAACCGATACTCCTGCCACATGTCCTCTGCATGTGTTAGGTAGGGTTTGTGTTAAAGGTCTTTGCTGTAATAGTTGTAGAGAAAATGGAACTGTCCCGTGGTAGCCTCTAGGTCACACCTTTCAGGAAAATTGACCACAGTTGAGAGTAAAGGTCAGGAATGTTATCTGTCCACAAACTATTGTCCACATTTAACTGTGCACTCCAATCACCCAGGCTCTCACATACTCTGTTTTAGTACTGTTTTAGTGTCAGTTAGCTTCCTCTGAAAGGCCATGTTTTAATTTTACATGAGCTGTTTACACCTATAACCTTACAGCTAGTGACAAGTGACAAAAGAGAAGTGTGTACCAGGCCCCTACAAGTAATACAGCTGTCTTTGGATGTTTTAAGCTTTGTCAACTCTACCCCCTTAAATACATGCAAATATCAAAGTGACTGCCCATGTGAAGCTTATAAGACAGCCTAATGTGGTTACAGCCTATTATGGTATACCGGCCAGACAGTGTCAGATTCCTTACCACGGATAATGCCAGTGGGAAGAAGTTAGAAGAGTGCTAGCTAATGAATACATATTAAAAAGCTCAAATTATGGTTCCAAATGGTTTATATGTGAAACAAATTATTCTGTCACCGTTATTTATTTGTGTCATCATTATCTGTTTGGGGCAGGGAGATTTGCTTGTGTTTAATTGTACAATAACATAGTACATATACCGATCAAATGGTCCGGCCCTGCTGGTAATTCATTACCATTGCCTTTGGCGCATGATATTAGGCTATGAGGCTACAGTGGTATTTCAGTCTGCAACAATTGTTGCCTGGAGCTTGATCCTAATGAATAACTGACATCTGGCATCTGGGCCAAATATTGAAAACCGACCCAGACCAAGTTGCCCACATACGATAATGGCAGGCAAAGTGAGGCCTCATATCCTGGTATTGGGTAAGACACTAAGAACTCCTCCAATGCTTGTCTGTGACATCATTTCAGAAAGATCTACTATTTTGGCTATTTCATAAAAGGCTCTTTGGATGCATACCAGTACTATTGAATCCTTCTTAAAACATATAGTAGAATATACTGGGAACATGCATTAGAGGAATTAGCAGCCTGTGTGATAGAGGTGGCAAGTGAACACTAAACAACCAGCCATTGTATTGTTGACGTGAGCGACTTGAGCAGTCAGATGGCTGAAGGTCTAGCGTACAATGACTTTTACATAACCAGGAGACATGTTGGAACAAATACTAAGGCCATGAAGGGTCAGCAGTATCCGACACCTAGCTGACAGGTTACATGTAGTAATATTTGTCTTGGCCATGCTAGTTGTGAGCCACTGTTCTTGTGTTGACTCTATGACATAGAGGTTGTGATTTAGAGACAGGCGGCTGTCCCCAAAGTGAGGGCCTGCACCTATCTCAATCATTACATTATTCTAGTCCCTGCTCACTAACTTGGCAATAAACTTCATGGAGGGATAAAATGCGGAAGTGACAGGGATAGACAGAGGAAGCAAGGGCAGGTAGCTGCCTGCAGGTAGTCATGTGTTAAACACATCCATCATATAGCTGTCAGTCACAGTCATGGCTGATCACTAATATCTGCTCAACACATTCTGCCAACCTACTACACACACACATGACCACACAGAGAGGGCTGTATCCAATCAGAGTATGTAGGCACAGATTAACAGATGGGCATTTACTGATTCAATGCATCAGTAACTACCCCTGCCCCTTCTCTGCATGTGGTACTTCATAAAGAAGAAACTGATATCCTATTGTTAGGATCAAATTAATACCCAGTCAGTCAGTCTATACCCTTAATTCTTTTCCTTTTTACTTAAAGGTTTTAAGATTAAAGATTAAAGAGCTTCAATACAATAGTGATGTTACTCTTGCTATATATTTGTAACCAGTGCAAGTAGCTGTGTTTGCATCAACAAATTGATAAATCATGCCGTCTTCATTCCTCAACACCTATACTTTTGGCTATGAGGGTAAGATGCCAGAGCGCTGTACTCTGTCCAACTCACACCAACCCACCACCCTCTCCCTGTCTCAGAGTCAAGCACGGACAATCAATGGCCTCTCAAGGCACCTTGTTTGCCTGTAACGGCAAGCAACTGGATTCAGAGGGATTTCCCAGGGGTTGAATCTTATGGTGCTGTCCCATGCCAGGCTGTACTCAACAATGGGGTGATCAAGATTGGCTGCTATTGACCATCCTATGATTGGTCTGACATTGAATCAATATTAGGTACCAGTATCAAGACAACTTAGATAAGCAAACAATAGCAATGAAGTTTGGCATAAACTATTTGGGTAGCAAAACAGTATTTGCCATTAGATTCTAGGCATTAGTTCTTGGTGTGTGTAAACGCCTTTTGCTGCTGGTACATACAGGTCCATGACTGAGGGCCCTTCAGGGCCCCCATTCCCACCCACATTGTTCCACAAGCCCTCTCACAGGAACAGCTACATGATTTATAACCACCTTTAAGTAGAATATATTGGGGGCAGGGAATCAATCAAGATTATATTTCCCATGGGTCATATAAATGTATCTACAGTTAAATCCATTTCGTGACAGTACAGCCTTACACATATTGACTTAATGTCATATATATCACTATAGTTGATAGACATGTCAGATATTTGTGCATGCACGGGAATCATTGACTTTAAACTGCTGCTTTTCCTAGGATAATAATCTCAAATCATGATGAACTGGATTTAATGCTCAAATTTGGGATATTTTATGGTACACAGAGAAAGAAGTGAGCGTCAGCTGGACTCTCCCTGGGGTCGAGGCACTGCTTGACTCAGGTAAGAGAGTCTGCTGGACTTTGACAACAGTCAGGCTGAGCCTCCTTCGATAGTCCCATAAAGTTACTCCTATTTGAGAGTCAGCCTGATCCTTGTATGACAGTCAGGGAAGACATATGTTCATACCAGAGTCAGGCAGACTTTCTATCCACTGTCAGGCAATTTCTGACTTTGGAATAAGGGTCAGATAGCCTGAGCCTTCTTTGTTTGCTACCCGGTGGGGGCACAATACAATATTGCGATTTAATGGTAGGGTATAAGACACCATTTTTGTGGGTTTGGAAATTATATATATTGAGATTCTGGGTATCACCTCTGACATATATTGGTACATGTATTTCGGTGTTGTTACGTACTTAAATAACTGTTGGTCTGCGATCGCACACCCTTTCTTATTCTGTATGGGATTTTTCTTTACAGATGTCAGGGACGTTATATATATATTTAAAAAGATCATTCCCCAATGCAAATAAGCAACTAGCCTTACTCTACAGAAGAGATTCCAGCTATGCCTGACTTTCATTGAGGCCAATGTCCAGCATTGCTAGAGTCACATCCATATGTGAGTCCAGCTTGACTTGACTCTCGAAAGCCAGAGTCTAGACTCACTGGACTCTTACTATAGGTACAGTCAAGCATTGCTAGACTACCCTTGAGTATGAAAGTCAGGCAGTGCTGAACTTTCGTACATGAGAGTCTAGCATTGCCTGACTTTGACTGCAGCAAAAGTCCAGCACTGCCTGACTTTTATTACAGCGAGAGTCCAGCACTGTCTGACTTTCATCATAATGATAGTCAGACAGTGCTGGACCGTGGAAAGGCGAAAGTCTGGCAATGCTGGACTCTCGTTCTCATGAAAGTCAGGCAGTGCTGGACTCTCTCTACAGTCAAAGTCATGTGAATATACTACCATATGAGGACATATACACTGTTTTGGACTATTATCAGTACAAACAACTAATTGTATCAGCACCCTTGAGGCAGGTTGGGTAGCTGCCCTATCTTTTGGGGTAGATCGGACCTGGTGACTGAGATAGAAAGCAATATTAATCATATTAATCATAAGAGGAATCTTCCTGTTAGGAACCAGGGTGAAAAACTAACACCAAAAACTAAGACCAACAGTGCTAAAAGTTCTTCTGAATCTCAATATATGACACCGTAGTCAACCTTAATACCCCAGAAAAGAGTTAATTGACTAAGGCTTAATAGTTTTTACAACACCGTAACCAGACTGGTGCACCAGGACCCTTACTCTTTTCCAAATGGTACAGAAGTAGCATGTCTCTGTGTCTCACCCTGTGTGTCATCCTACCCTAGTTATTAGAGACCTCTAAGTGCAGTTGAGCTTGATACCTGGCGTCCAGATCATCCCTTTTTCATTATGTTGCCATCCTCTTACTTTCAACTCCTGCCTAAGGCCATCAGAGTTTTTCAAAGATATTTCAGAGTGTGAAAACCATTCGCTTTCAGTCTTGAAATACTTTATAGTGGTTCATAAAGGGGGTTCTTAGCTGGTTGGAAAAAAATTAAGGCATTTGGTAGTTAGAGGAGAATCATGGCAGAAGTTGTCATGTACGTGGTTGATTTCTGGTATTGGCAGTATGGTTGTTTGTCAAACTAAGGGTTGGGCAGATGTTGAAAATGTGTTGGAAAATGTGTTGGAGCTGCAGCAATCTCTACTATGGGTGTAGACCCCTAAAATCGACAGGGCGACATGGCCTTTTCTTTAAATCGACAGGCGACATGGGCCTAGTGACAAATGACAGGAGAAATTAAAAGATATTGACAAGGGACATGGCCCTTCTTAGAATTGACAGGCGACATGGAGCCTAGTGACAAATGACAGGAGAAATACAAAGATACTGACGAATGACATAAGCATTTCTTAAAATCGACAGGGGACATGGGGACCCCCCATCTAGACCCCCTCTACTACAGCTCCAGCACTGTACAACACCCTCCCCCCCCTGCATCAAGCACCCTGACACCAGGAATAAGGTTCAGGTCATGGCTGACCGCCCCCTACTTCACACACAGCTAGTCACAGCTAGTCCCAGCTGGACACACAACATGACCTACATACGGACCCAGTACTGTACATTCAGAACCTGATGGACAGCATACTCCCTATGAGTGTGCCCTCATCTTAAAAGATGACAGAGCTTTTAAAATAATCATATTGGGTTTCAAATGTAAGAAATAATATAATTAACAAAAAGCCCTTACAGGTGTTATGTCAATAGTTTTCAAGAGCTTGTTGACACAAGGTCCCAGGCTCACTGTGATATGGGCCAACATGGTACACTGCATTGGGTACAGATGTTAGGTTTTTATCCATATTGTGTAAGCTCCGTGTGTCTAATGAAAAAGGGCACAAGATTTTGAAAAGCAAAAATATGCAACATTACACACAATCACAGGGGCCAGATAATCACCTTTGCTGTAGCCAATGGTGATTTCCTCTTATTGATATCATTGAAAGAGCAAAAAATGCCGCACAGTAAATCCCAGACTTTAACAGTTCAAAAAAGCTTCTAACTCATGCAGCTAAGTTAAGAACTGCTTTAAACAGTTTTAGAAAGTCCTCTTAGTATAACATTGAGACCAGACTCTCTCAATCTCAGATAGTAATACTATTGCAGACGCTGTAATTGTCTTCATTCTATAAAGAGGAGGATTTTTAGGATGATAGACTTACAGATGAAAAGGGACAGAATTACCTCACTACTCTCATTGTCATAACATTGTGAATATACTACCATATGAGGACATATATAATCTTTTGGCCTATTATCAGTACAAACAACCAATTGTATCAGCACCCTTGAGGCAGGTTGGTACAACTGCCATTAAGGGATTAAAAAAAACACTTTTTCTGGCCTATCCTCATTGGCTAATAGAATGGAAAGACTGGTTCCCATTGCAAGCGTCTCCTGGTCAACGAGGAAAATTTTCTTGCTGAGGTAGAGCCATTACTTACTAGGAAGTAGGAACAACTTGTAAATTGGCAGAGTGTATATAAGTTGGTTGTGTCCCATATAGTGTCGGTAAAATGACTGGGAGCATGGAAACAGACTGTAAAATTCCCCTTCAGTGCAAATGCTGTAGCGTCTAGTGACCAATTCCCATGCCAGGGAAACTTATAGCTTATACAGAGTATACAGAAGTAGGCACCTGGGAGGCAGTGGACCCGATATTGGTACCATATACTCACCCATATGTCTAGGCATTCCTTAAAAAAACTTTTTACGAAATATACTTTATACTCATAATCAACCCATTAGGGCCGGCACAGCTAATTTGTTACAACATAAATTTTTAATCAAGTTAGATGTAGATCGAAATGATAAACTTGAGACAGACCATATAAACAGATTTTATCACCACCATATCTTTTATAGCCAAGTGTTACCATAATTATTACATATTGCACTTGTATAACAATGCTGGTCTTGAATATAATTATTTACTGGGGTGAAGGGATGTTAAACATCCGATTGAAATAAATGAGTGGCTACAAGCTTATAATATTGGTCAATATGGTAGTTCAAGTTAGCTGCACTCTCCCCAATGTAATCCCAACAAATGTATCAGCATATGATGCCATCCTAATCAACAGAGATCTAGATGTGTGACCTATGCTGTTTGTATATCTGTATTGGGAAATTGGATACGATACATTCCAAGGCCTAAGTACCCAGACAATACACACAGGGATTGGGCCCCACTTCAGTTCCTTCATAAAATCGCAATTCCAGACTGAAATTAAATCTTTTGAGACTTTACCATACAAAATAGAAAAAAAGACTCCCTTTCCAAATGTCCCATATGAGGGAATTATTCAGCTGCAGGGGCATTCATCATCAGAAATCTACAGCCACATTGTACTGCTGAATTTGCAAGAATAGCCTGTTTCAGTGCAGTACTTTTGAAAGAAAGTAGGCACAGTAGACATAGGCAAGATTGCTGAAACTGGGCATATAAAACCCCCCTCAGTCCTCCTTTGTCTTTCCTAAACCATATTAGGGAGTCAGTATTCAATCCCAGCCTCATCAGACTACTTCAACAGACCTATAGAGAGCAACCTTTATAGAGGCTCTGTGAAAAACGGCTCAGAGAGATCGAGAGGGTGTCCATTCTAATGGCATGCCTATATAAGAATAAATTATAAAGGCACGATGAAGGCAGTAGAAATGCAATTCCGTCCCCCCCTCCCCGGGGGAACACCATGGCAGAGGTCCACATGGGTGTATTGACCAGCTTCTGCTGCAGGCACCAATTCCACTTCACCCACCATTATCCTGGGTGACCTTTAGTATCCATCTGGGACCAGACACAGGTTAACAAGACAGGTCCTGCAGGTAAAGCAGTAACAGGAATAAGTATGGACCACACTAATCATGCTAGTAGAGCTACTACATTGTCTACCTAAAACTGGACAGTCCCATCTGATGAAAAACTGACTTCAAGCAAGAGTGACTCCCATGCAGCTGTGCCTTCTGGGCTGGTAATCCTTTATTACAGAGAGCAGCTTCCATAAGGAGGCCGTTATGCATAGTTCAGTAGTGCAGTCTGAAAGGCTATTTAACCACTATAACAAGGGAGGCTTGACCACAGTTTTCAAATTAGAATAATAGATGAGGGGGTACTTCCGAGTCAGGTTATCAAAGGGAGGACTTTCATAAGGAGGGTCTATTTCTGCAGTACTAGTTGCAACATGCATTTGTACAGCCTGTTATGGTCTACTAAGTACCATCTGGATAAAGCACCAACACCTCAACCCAAGCTGGTTGCACCGCGTGAAGACCCTGTATGGGAACCCCCAGGTTATACTATTGTAGACTCTATACAACAGAACTAAGAAGGTACTTCAGTAGTACATCAATACAGGTAACTGTGTGTGGTTGGCACCACCAGAACAGACTGAGGGCTAGGGGCTCAACCTGGTCTTTGTTCCCTGCAACCAGTAGGTGTCTGTACCAGACATCAATAATGCCTTTTCAATTCCAGAAATAGCTTTTGGTTCTTGGATAGACTTTCTGGCAAACCTGCCTTAGGCTCATGGTCTGGTCCCTCCTTTTTAAGGCTGCATTTGATTGCAGGAAACAGAAGCTACTTCGGGTCTTTATCTATGTTGAAATGAGCGGAGATTGCCTTGTAAATGGCTCCAGTCAAGACCTACAGCACAGCTGTTTACAATAGGATACTGCAAAGGTGAGTAGATATCAGCACCAGACACCAATAATGATGTTTGCCAAAAATGTACTCTGGTTCTCCAGCAGTCTTTCTGTCAGGAATTGGGGACTTAACTTAGTTTACGTGGTAAAATGATCTGTGCAATTGGGTCAATTCCTATAACCACACACATGTTTGATGATGCTTACAGATGTCACCTAGCACACACTCATATATCAGTGGAAGTGTGTTTAGAGTGAGGTTTTATACCTGGTATTAAAGAATATGTAGATAACTTAGTGTGGATAGATTGTTCGATTATTGCTAAGGCACACAAGATGTGTTGTTGCTCAGCATGTCAGCTGATTGCCATCTACAAACAAAGGTCATGTTTGTGGTCATCAATATGACCAGGTTGAAGCACTATTGACTGAACCAATCTATATTCTACTAGACCTTTGCATGTGATATATTAGGGAGGTAAAATTTCAAAAGAAGGCTAGAAATCATTTTATGATGTATGGAATGTTATGGATTGGCATCTATGACAGACTTGAAGTTTGACCTATATTGAACAAGTCCAGGGTGGATGCCAGCTGAAATTATCGTTTTTCATTGAAATAGGGCCCGATAAAGGCAGCCATTACCAAAATTCACTATTTCTGATATGGCTTTGCAGCTAATGATGATAGCCATTCAATTAAAGTGTCTCTCCATCCTGTTGCCTGATGGTTGGCTGATATCAAACAACATGTCATAACAGTATCCTGCCACAGGCGCTCTACTTCAATAACAGTTCTGATATTTGTCATTTAATAGGAGTGAGACCTCAAAACCATCACCTAAACATTAGAACACAAAACATTTAGTACCATCAAAACCTCCTTATTAATGTGACTCTGTAGATTGTATCAGCTTTACCTAAACCATGCCAGCTTCTTGATTCATGACTGCTGCAGCTCCTATATTCATGTCATATTGACAGAAAGGAAAATTCTTAAAGCATTCAAAGAATGTTATTTGAATGATTTAAAAAGCATTGGCATTGCGATCAAATTGAAATGACCGATCACCATGTCATTAATCTGTCTCTTATTACAAATGTCCTCCCTGGATGCCACCCTAAAGGGAACCCAGTACTAACCCACACGCTGCCCCATACTAAAGGGCATCCATTACTAACTCACACACTGCTCCCACCCTAAAGGGCATCCATTACTAACCCACACGCTGCCCCATACTAAAGGGCATCCATTACTAACTCACACACTGCTCCCACCCTAAAGGGCATCCATTACTAACTCACACACTGCTCCCACCCTGAAGGGCATCCATTACTAACTCACACACTGCTCCCACCCTAAAGGGCACCCAGTACTAACCCACACGCTGCCCCTACACTGAAGGGCACCCAGTACTAACCCACACACTGCTCCCACCCTAAAGGAGTAAGAAACAAAAGCATCCTTCATCCTTCTTCTATATTGCAGTTGAACTGAAACAAGTTCTTTCTTTATTACCAACTAAAGTGCAGCATTACCGAGGAAACCTCTGTAGATGTAGAAGGTAAGTGAAACGTCGGAGGGACAGTTGGAATTTAAAGGCCCATACAGGCTGAAATGTCACATCTTTCCTTTAAAAATGATGAAGGCACAATCTTAGAATATTGTAATGTGTTGATGTTAGAGAGTGTGAGATACAGAGCACTGCCCTCTTCACCTCTCACTGGTTTTATGTAGGCCCTACAGTTTGGAAGTGGCGTGCAATGTATCAATTCGCCGCTACTAAAATGTATCTATTCGCCGCTACTAAAATGTATCAATTCGCCGCTACTAAAATGTATCTATTCTGTGCTGGTACGTCCTCTAACCCTTTACACTTTGATATACCTATTCAATGGTGATTGAAATCCTGGTCAGTAACTCGCCAGTGCTGCAACCATGAATCATGTAGATTAGGCCTATGGGCGGAAATGATTGGCATGATGCACCAAATGCATGCGACCTGGAATCTAGATGTTAGGTGGTGGTGTATTTCCCAACATTCCCTAAAACTCCCTATTGTAGGGCCTAGGCCTATGTAAGGCCATCGGAATGAAAGTGAGAGTTTACCGTCCACCGCCCACATGCCTTTAAAGGGGCCGCATGAAAAGTTCATCATTAATGTAATTTTTCATTATTGACATATTTCCTCAAAAATCTGACCAATAATTTACATTAATATACAAAAAAAATGAGGCCCCAGAAAACCCCAAAAATCCAGCTAAAAGCCTATAATTACTATAGCTCAAAGGGGGGAGGACGAAAAATTATCGACGCCTTCGGCAAGGGGGGCACAAAACGTACCATGCACTCTCAAGGGGGGTAAAAAACCTGACCATCCCCCCCCCCATCTAGGCCTACAGGGAGACCATTCCTGCGATCCTCATCTAACAGTGTCTAGGCATAGGCCTAGGCCTATATATACATATATATGTGTATGTAGCCTAAATGTGTAAGTATAGGCCTATCTTTGAGTACACAGAGCTGTGACTATACATGGGTAAAATTCGACAAGGCGACACAGGGGGTTCTTAAATTCGACACGGGGGACACAGCCCTTTTAAAAATCGACGGACACAGAAAAATAGACCAGAATGTATAGAATAAAAATCGACACGGCGACACGCCACTCCCCCTTAAATTTGACACGGCGGCACAGTCAGATAATCGGACACCCATGTATAGTCACAGAGCTGCTTATAGAGGCTATACTAGGCCTAGGCCCATAGCTCAACGGCAAGAGGGGGGGGGGGGGGGCTCTCTCATTTTCAGGAAATAGGCCCATCCTGCTCAAAGCATCTATCTTTTGGTAATCTCCCCTCCCCCCCTTTTTTTAAAAATCTCATCATTGATTCCGCGGTCAACTTATTAGACGAATAGAAAAATTTAACTTTAGAGCGACATGGCACACTCTCCCAGTAGACAAGTATGTCACTATGCAGTCAATATAGAGCTAAGTGTTAGATTTTTCAGAAGCATTTCTTAAATAGAATTTAACTACTCTCTATTTGCGCTTTTCCTCTTCTTCATTTTGGGGGTCAAAAGTTAATGTTTATAGGCCTACGGGTGTAGGTAGGTCTTGACAGATGCATAGGCCCATAGCAAGAAGATAAGGGTTCATGGTTGTTGCCTGGTTGTTTTTATTGATGATAGCATAGACATGAATAATTGATTGAAGTTTAGATAAAATAGTAAGTGTTTGCAGATCAATTAATCTTTATGATATAAATACAATTCATGTCAGGACATTATATTTACACGTGGCGGATGCAAGAAAAATGGGGCTTTGACCACGGGAGGGGTGGCAACCCCGACCGTGGTCAAAGCCCCATTTTTCTTGTTTTATGTAGGCCCTACATGATAGGCATGGTTTGTGTTAAAGGTCTTTGTTGTATTATTCATACAGAAAAGGAAACCTTGCCACCCCAGTTATCCTCCAGGCCACAGCTTCATGTCAGGTAAAATTTACCTGCAGAGTAAAGTGCAGGGCTGTGGACCTCTACCCACACCCCAATCCATTATCTAATGTTTATTATGCACCAAGGCTCTCACATATTCAGTTTTAGTACCATTTTAGCATCAGGAAGGGCTTCCCTAAAATACCGTTCCTTAATTATAAATGAGCAGGTTACCCAAAAACCATATATACCTAGTGGTGACAGGTAGGTAAAGGAGAAGTGCTGCATGCACCCTCTAGGTAATGCAATTGTTCACAGTTGTTCTCAGCTTTGTCAACTCTAGCTTATTACATATACACAGGTGTAAGATTAGGGCTGTAAAACACCATACCTTCTTGAATCCTTTATCATGTGTTTATTGCTATCAACGATTTGGTCTGTAGAAACCTGAGGTTAACACAGATATTTGTTACGCATTTCCTACAGCTAAAAGGTGCAAAGAAGCAGACATGAGTGACAGTAGGCAATACAACTGTTTGTTTTATCAACTCACATTCATATGTCACAATATCATATATTCAGCTGTTATATGTTTAACCCTGGGGACTCAAATTAGAAAAATGACCTTGAAACAAGGGACCTTGCTAATGACATTATAAGTTATATGAGCCATGAACACAACCTTATTACAAGTCAGAGTGAGGAATAACCAACTTTAAGAAGTTTTCATGATCTTTTCATATAATCTTGTTTGTCAGGGTGTTTACGTACAGAGATGCGTGTTCTGGTTAAAGGTCGTTGGTGGGCAGCACATTTCTTGACAGATGTTGTCTTCAGCATTTACTCGGGATGTAGAGGGTTGTTTCCCTCATAGCTGGGTATAAGGTAATACTGACAAGATGAGACACCTTATCCACCTGACTATTTACCTCTGGACAAGGTGCTGTCCAGGAATAAGCACACAATGGCCCTGATTCAGCCAAACCACAAAACCCATTCTATGAATGGTGCTGTTGCTGTCCTAATCTAGGTCTGCTTCAATCAAATGTCTGCTACACAAGCAGACATTGTCCTGGGATTACTATTCTTGGACTATAGCTGGATCACATGTATCAATCATCGAACACTTCACAACTAGAACAAAAACCTTCAGGTAACTTAATATGACTGCTTTCTTCTTGAGATATGGAGAAGAGTACCTAAAATGTCATAAACACAGTTCTTAGAAGAAAGAGTACAGCAATGCTGGAGGTCTTACTTCATGTGTTGGCATCCACAGACAATACTTTAGTATATCAATGGTAGTTCAGCCAATAGAGGCATGGTCAGACACTGCTTCTCTTCAAAATTTGGTCAAATATTAAATAGTCAAACATGGCACTAGATCACAGCCTGTTGTAATTCTCTGTACAGCCCTTGGATGGCAGCAGTGAGAAAACATTAATTCTATACAGCATGTGCAGAATGAATGAATATACGGTTAATGCCTCCATACCCCTTATGTGATGCTTCAGCCTCCATACCATTGCTGTCTGCCTGCACTGCTCTCTCGGGCACTGGGACTTTTTAAAACAATTAAGTTTATATGAAATGTGAAAACATTGAATAGTGTGCCAGATAGGCTTGATTGATAAATACATCTCATAAACTATTGACACATATATTTACCTGAAAATCTTTAAATTTCAGGGTTCAGTCTGGTGTTATTTGCAGACTTTTTTTTGACATATTGGACTATTGACCTTGAATTAAACAAGCAGGAGCTATGGTAATTCAACCATATTAACAATGCAGATACATTTGGCACAAGCTCATTTCTCTTATATCCCAAGTATAACTCTTGTAATAAGTGTATCTCCGATGGCAAGTTTTCCCTGAATAGTGTCCCAAATGTCTCAGACTCCTGCCACAAATGGGCAAGGACCTGGATTACGCTATGATTATTTTCTTGCTGTGATTGTCAGACACAAATGTCTTTCTATACAGAACTCCCATACAGAAATCATCTATAGCATCATTTCTTCCTTATTTTGGCAAGTTATGGATGCAAAATGTTAAATGTGTGTGTAGTGGCAGTCATTGATGCTGTGGCCTGGGGCGCTACACACTGTAATATTATAGACCTGCACTTACCTGAAGTGTTGCTCCTGGAGCTGGGTCTCTGATCTATGTTGTGGGAGAGAGAGACGGTGGGCCTGGGGGCTTGTTTTATATTGGAACCACTAAGAACTGTTACTGTAGTACAGTAATGGGGTGCAGGGATGGTACGGTCAACATTGCACATTACTTCACAGGAATATACCTCCCAATGGCACAGGGAGAAGGGGACAGGGGTACCATTTGGTTGGGAAACAAAAGAAAGGATGCTCCCATGAGGAGACATCTTATTCTAAAACATCATGTCCAAAAAATCATATCATAAACAGTGGCAACCATGTATAAAATGGCTTTGCTTTGCAAGAAAGTAATAATCTTGCTCTGTTCACTCATTGTTATAACTTTAAAATGACTGATATTACCACTTGGCTGTCACTTCACTTAAACCTGCAGGACAACAATATGGCCAGTCTCAAGTGGTAAATCTAAAACCAAGTATAGTATACTTAATCCCAGCATGAAAGCTATAACCCTTTCCTAAAGAAAGGGGAGAGCTTCAGATGTGAGAAATTGTATACTGAAACTGAAAGCCAATGTCTCTGAACAGTTGCTGGTCTCAACTATGCAATCCCATGAGTCACTCTGTATGACGTAACTGAGAGACAAGCCTTCTGCACTGGATGAGTTCTCGGTGGTCAAAATGGTGAGGGAAATTCTCTTAACCTAGAAGATACTGTGAGGGGCAGGCTTTCTCCGAAAATAATGTTTCTCAGAGACTCAAACCTCAGGATTACCGGAGGGATATCCCTTTGTGGGTTTAATACCAAGGCACAAGTAATCCGGGCCCCTACAATACCAAGAATAAATGATGGCTGTAGCAATGGAGGCCTCCGATCAGGACTTATTGGGACTGGGATATATGTCCATGCACAAGAACTTTTTTTAATTGATGGTATATTACACATCTAATTAAAGATTTCAGTTGCTCAAATAGTATTTTAGCCTCCCTTTCAAGGCTAAGGCCCTACACTACACACCCTTCTACTCAGACATGGAACACTGACAAGATTTAAATGTTTGGCACATCAGCATAATGCAGGCGCAGAGAGATTGAATAAAACAGCAAAACACACCTTCATTAAATGTACCTTTTCAAGGTTTGTTTTGTTTTGTGTTTTGGAGATGGAACAAATAATTGCATTCTCTGAATTGGGTTTTACATATCCCTACTTCTTTTTGTTTCATAGATGATGGTAACTGTGCTCAGGAAGACGCATCCAATTTCATCGTTTGATTAAATACCCTTCACAACAATAATAATAAAAAATGAGCAGCATTAAGTTTTCTTATTACATTAAAAAGAAAAAAAAGTGCTCAGAATTTTCTTTATTTTTCTGATAATGAATTTTACAATAGAACTGTAAATTTGAGTCTAATGAGGATCTTCTCTTTCTGGCTAATGCAAGTCATTGGTAGAACTACTGCCCCACTAACCCAACAACACCAGCAGCACTCCTCATTATGATGTCAGTTCAAATGTTACATCTGATTCATCATGTTTGACAAATGCATTACGCCTCCCTAATATTACAACAATGAATCCCACTCAGCAACTCCCACGCTGGTGTGTCAACATGTCCATTTTGAGCACGACCAACAGTCTTACCGAGCTATGGGTAGGGACAGGCCAAAAAAGAATTAAACCCTAAAACAATTTTTACTCCCCTTATATCTTTTGCAGTATACTATAGGTATTCCAAATCAGTTTTATTTTTGTTTCTAACTTGATTAGAAGCTGAGAAAAATGGATTTCAAATGTTGGATATGGGGAGTGCATCTACTATATGAAACTGTGATTTGGGACTGGCTCTCTGCTGACAGGCAGACTACCACAAGGTAGGGTGTCTTAGCACATTTACTGATGCTAAAGGTAGGAAACTACATTGGCATAATGGAAGAAGGATTAAGACCATGTGGTAAAATTGGGATACCTGGAGGAATGCATAAGACCCTGGAGGTAACATTAGAACATGCACATTGGGTATGGAAAATACTCAGTTTGGAACATTTAGAAGAGAAAGAGGGACACAGAGATGGTGATCAAGCAGGATATAAGTTGGATAGGAAGACATGGGAGTGATGGTCAGCCTAAATAAAGGAGTCACCCTGGAGGTAGCATCTGATACCATCAGTTGGGTTTGTAATACTGGAGGATGTGGGACACTGGAGGAGGGATGGGGACCCTGGAGGATGGATGAGGAACCCTGGAGGTACAAATAGGGGAGGAATAGGGGACCTGCAGGAGGGGAAAGGTTGAGATGGAGGAGGGGTGGGGGACCCTGGATGAGGGGTGGGGGGACACTGGAGGAGGGATGGGGGACCCTAGAGGAGGGGTAGGGGACCCTGGAGGAGGGGTGAGGGACCCTGGAGGAGGGGTGGGGGACCCTGGAGGAGGGGTGAGGGACCCTGGAGGAGGGATAGGGGACCCTGTAGGAGGGGTGGGAGACCCAGGAGGAGGGATAGGGAACCCTGGAGGAGGGATGGTCTAATGGTACAATGTATCAAAATCTATGAATAGGGCCAATCATCTAAGTATAGTTTACCAAATTTATTATTATGTAACAATGTGGTACTATCCTAGAGCTTACAGATGGCAAATCAGTGTATAAGGAGCTATAGATAGCTAGTTAGACACCAACATTTAGATGTCCTGGTGCTTTCAGGTGCTTTAACCAAAAAAAAACTAAAAATTGAAAAAATGCAATAGCATGTCATATAGAATTACCCCTATGGTGCGGTGAATTTTGGTGATTCAATATTTGATGTCAATTTGCACTGTTTAATATGTTATTAAATCACAGGGGCCAGATAACCTACATAACTGTTGTAACCTTTGGTCTCTTCTTGTTGGCCATCTTTTTTCTTTCAAATAGATCACATGACATCACACAACTCCCGAAATGAGGCTCACAGTGTGGGCCAGAGTGAGGGGGTCTCCCATGTCCATGGGGAACTCCCTCTGTACAGCATTCATAGACCCTCACACCATGGTGACACCTGGTGCTTTACCCGGTCCCTTCAATGGGGTTATAGCTCTGCTAACAGGCACAGAGTTGGCAGTGTAAATGGGTATAATCAACCATGATTTTACTACTGGAATTTTAACTTACTGTGCCCTTGATCTAGTCAATATAAAAACACTTCTTGACATCTTTACTGAAAGCTTTTTCAAAATAGTTCCAGGGAGGACAAGAAAAGACTCCTGGTACAAATTGTATATGCATTCTCATGGGTCACATTTACACATTTTTAATCTCATTTGACAAATCACTTGTGTCATGCAATATTACAAGTACCAACTAATTGAGTAGAGATGAGGCAGAGTGCTGGTTATTTTGGTCTGGCCCATCAGTCAACAGCCACCAATTTACCCAAACATGCAGCATTATTCATATATTTACTACAACGCCACTACAATATGGGAGAACCATGCTTGCTTCCCCTTATAAAAGGATTTTAGGGTATAAGGGTGTGTATGTGTGAAGATTTCTGCATACAGAAAAGTATTAGTACATTATTTTTATCACCAGGAGGTGTCATGTTCATTTTCCAGCATGAGGAACGAACACAGTACTGGCTTCAAATTACCAGTGCTTTATTTGGGCATCCTGCCAACCGTCTACAAGTGTAATCCATGAAAGAGTTACTCTCACGTGCTGAATTAATGCATCCTACCAATGATGAAGCAGTATGTAACTGCACAGATTAACATAAACACCCGTCATCCCCTGCTTGTCTGTATTCACTTCCTGGTACGCAAGATGTGCTGAGATGAAAGGAGATTAGCAGATGTGTAAATGGTCTGTCTAGTGATGGATCATGGCGCTGCCCCGGCTGACCGTCAGTAAACTGGACACGGCATATAGATCGTGTCATAGCAGGAATGATCCATCATGGTCATCATGGTCTTTAGGGGAGTCATAGTGCTCTGCTGCCTCACACTTATCTAGCATCATGATGCATGGATGTAGCCCATTTGACTGACTAACAATTGATATATGTATGCATCATGAAGAAACTTAGGGTTGATGCAGTCCTATATGGTCGAAATGATGCATGGTGGTAACCCTAGGGAGTGTATTCATCAGGTCTGTCATCATGCATCATCGTGCAAAGGATGTTGAAGTCATATAAAGCACTTACAGGGTAAAACTTTCTGTCTGTGTCCACATTGTGTTAAACAGGTTACCAAAGGTAAAAACAGCAGGGCCATCTTTTCATATTATCTGGAACTGTGTGTCAACAACTGGGCAAAATTGAAAAAAGGATTATAGCCACAGGATTAGCCACAACAAATATAAACAAAGTTCCAATGTCAATGTTCTGTTTTTGAAATAATACATTGTCTATTGAGAAGCTATACATCAAAGTACTATATGGTCCTTGGTGGGCTGACTTTCCAAAGTTTTCGAGGTGTTCCAAATGAATAGTATTCAACATACAATTATTATCAAGCAACACTGATTATTGGTATTCTGCACCCATTTTCATACCTTTGATTCCCATCTGTACAAACAGAGAGATGTAAGGTCAGAGTACCCATCCAGGTTTAATAAAGTTAGCCTTGTCTTCTCAGTTACTCCCTTCCCATTACTCTACAATATGTCAATATTCAATTTATTCCTCCCTTATATTTCTGTTCCAAGTTCTTGCTGATGAAACAATTGCGCAGAACCTGTCTCATGTGTGGCAGTAAAGAACATAATTATACATACAAGCTTCCATGGATTCTGCCAAGGAAAACTTTCTCGTATCATTCAATGTCCTACAATGTGTGCTTCCAAGGTAGCCATATTTGGTTGTCAGTTATTAATTTCACACACAAGAAAATGTCTGACAGCAGGTTCCAAATTAATATAATGCAGACACACAGTCCTATAACATTAAAATACAGTGGTTGCTGCAGGGACTTGTTGATAAACAGGCATTTTAGGAAGATTATCAGGACTTTATATTCAGGGGAGCTTGTCACATCAGACAAGTAAAACATTACACACAAAGGAAATTAGCCTCCTTCTGTCCCTTCCAGTAGACAGGATATTAAAATTCTAGAATTGAAAATTTGATTTGCAACTTTGAGTGAAAGGGTTGAAATGGTTCAAATGCTGGTGTCTAATTGATGTCTTTCACCATAACACTGCCTCTATTGGAAGAAGAAGAACTTAGTTCTCAGCAATTCACCTCAGGGACGCTTACAAAATCAAAGACAATGCCAGGGGAATCGAACATTCCTATTCGGAGACAACTCTGCACTGTGAATCTCCTTGTTGTCTATGAATGTTAGATTTTGACAAACAATGCACAACTGAACTGAACAAGAACTTTCTTGTTCCCACCGCCACTTTAAGGAAATTAAGAGAACTCCATTTTCAGATCGAGGGATTTTCATCAAGACAACCCTGAGACAACTTGGGACATTTAGTATCTTCATGCTAGTATTAAACACAACCCATCCTGAAGTTTTCAGCTTTCCTTGAATTCACGCAATATTAAATTCTTGCTTTACAACATTAAAGTTGCAAGGCATGATTTTTTTCTGGGGGGTCCCTTTTCCTATTTTTCACTATTCATTATTTATACTGTACAGTTTATTTGCTCAGCCAGATATGGTATTAACAAAAAGAATAATCATAATTCATGTCTGAAGCTATCAAAGGATTGTGGTCATCTGGATGCATTAAACACCAAGCAAATGATGAGATCGTACTGCACCTCATATGCCTAAATACTTAAATATGTATACTTAAACTATATAGATTAAAATCAGTCACCAACTCTAATAAAATCCACACAACATTGAGCATCAGCCCCTCAGCATTGTTCCCTTGTTAGTATAATGGACTCATTGCAGTTGGCGCACAAAGATCAAAACAAAACCAATGATAACACACTCAGTTATAGGGGAGAAACCAGACCAGAGGCACCAAGGATAACCAGGGCGATCAGCTCCTGCCTCTTTAACTGGGAGTTGAAGTTAACCTGGTGTTTGTACTTGATTATACTTTAAAGGGTTGAAATTAAGAGACTCCAAATATATGAAAGACTCCCTACAGCATTTTACATATTTGAAAACAAATTCTATAATTTTAAGAACCCCTATTGTGTTGACAAGAGTTTAATCATGTTATTAACAGGACTTTATATTCACTCCCTGGACAGGCGGTGTGATGACTTTTTGCCTCAACTACTCCTGTGATAAAATCTTTAACTAGCTCACCCAGACCCTTTTGAGGAAATCAAGCAGCTGGTTCTGTTAGTTGCATGGTACCTTAGTATGTACACGTCAGGTAAATATCTTCTGCATAAAATTTCACTTTGAACTTGCATGGGTTAATGGCATTTTCAATCGAACAGTAATTTTGACCTATTGCCATTGAGCTAGACTTCAGCTTTACAGCAATAGGGTTTCATGAAACTGAATTTGCCTTTTTACCACACAATACGTAAAATTAAGGGTCAGGGACCGAGAGACAAACATGGTTTAATAGGCCTCACTACCCACAGTTTGTACTGGGTCTGACCCACAGGTGAAATACTCCACTGTATACTTACTACTTTACTACTGCAGTGAGCACATTAGTCCTGCACCCTAACTCCTAGCTGAGGGTGTTTAACTGCCTGTACCATTTTATTGCCACTCTAGGACCATTTCCAGAGAGGTTCTCTACTCTAACGTTCCTAGCTCAACAGAGCATAGCCTTTTGTAATGATAGAGTTCTCCATCAGACCATATCTATATCAACTCCAGGGTCCTGCAGGGCTGCCCCAGGCTCTCATTTCAAGTACCTTACTCCTCCAACCAATGCAGTCATATTGTTTTTCCAGCAGAGTGAACAGTATTGGGTATTGCTCCACTCCTCACTTCAGCTCCTCAAATGTCCCATAACATATTTACTAACACAGACATGTCCCTCTATCCGTCCCCAACCCAGACTGAAATATTACACCACTATATTAGTGCAGGAGCAGGGGAGAAATGACAGTCCATTCTACACTATTGTAGTAGTAATGCACCAGGAGAACTGAATGGACCAGTACGCAGCGGCTATATGACTACTGTGCCTGCCCTTGTGAATCTCTGACAAGCTGGACAGATACTGGAAGTAAACCTTTCTCTAAATATCAGCCCCCGTTAAGCTCTGGCCAAGCCTCACCCCTAACTCAATGTGTTAACATCTCATTCTAATCTACCATCAGGAAGGCGTTTCACCGTATCATCCGGAGGGTCCATATGTCCTATTTTTGCGTTTCTGTTCATTTTTGCATTTCTGCTCAACATGTCCGCATTTTACGGACAAAGATATGGCAGCCGTATTCAGATACGGCCGTCCTGTATGTACATACGGCAATAATTGAGTTTCTGTTCAACATACTGAGCAAGAAAAATCCTTGGCGTATTTTGGTTCAAATATACGGAGGGCAGGCAGGGGGGGGGGGGGTTGTATGTTAAAAACAAGCCATATACCCTGTTCTTTAGGGCCGTATGTGTCTTTTGTGCACCGTATGTGACACTTTTGCTCTGTATGTGTCCAACTTCTACCTTTATAACAAAAAAAAACAGAATTTTAAATATTGAGTTTCAAAGAAATTATACAAAAAAATGTCTTTTCTTCTGTAACTTGGTAAAAAATAGCCCTACGGAGCTGAAAATATGCCTATAGACTCCTTGTGTATAAACGGTGGTAGACAATAGCTATCAGAGTACAGAGCTGGCTGTAGTGGTGACGAACTGGTGGTAGTGGCTCCTACCATTTCCTCATGGCCCCTACCATTTCCTCAAGGCCCCTACCATTTAGAAACAAACATGGATCCACACAGGGGAGAAACCTCTCTTGTGTTGCCTACCATGTACATAAGCCTGACTGCAACTTCCGGGCAATGTTGGTGCAGCCACCTACAGGCTAAGTCATGCTGGCCTCAACTCCTCTCATATTTATAAGGGAATGGTGATTACAAGTAAATTGGGAACACTCAGGGGAGGCGGGTGGTCATCTGGACCTAAACCATTATTCTGTAGGCTAGTATAGTCCCTGACCTCCCTTCTCCCTTTTTAAGGTGCATACATATATGTAAAGAAAATGGCACTAGAATTGTTTTAAAGAATAGATAAGTTAAGTCCAACTTCTACCTTTATAATATAGGAAATAGAAAAAATATAAATTGAGTTTCAAAGAAATTATACAAAACAATGTCTTTTCTTCTGTAACTTGGTAAATAATGGCCCTATGGAGCTGAAACTAGCCAATAGACTCCTCATGTATTAACGGTGGTAGACAACAGCTATCAGAGTACAGAGCTGGCTGGGCACCAGAGGTGAAGAAAACACTCCAAATCCAGTGCCTTTACCAACCTTTCCTATCTCTTCCCCGACCTCTCCGGTCTCTTCCCCGACCTCTCCTGTCTCTTCCCCGACCGATCCTGGCTTTTCCCCGACCCCTCCTTTCTCCTGCCTCACATTCCCAAAGATACAGACCCTATTTATACCCTCCCCGACCTACCTCCGTATGTCTAATAATATTATGACATCACAGAGGCTTGTTTTTGCACATTTTTAAAATTGAGACAGGTGACCATGTCCGTATGTTGAGAGGGCCGTATGTTGGATGCTGTATGTTGTATTTTTTAAATAAACGATACTGATGGTATGCTGAAGGTCAACTGAAATCAAAAAAAGTAATTTAGATGTATTTTCTCCCCATCTTTACGGCATCTTTGAGCCGTATGTTGAGTTTTATATCAACATACGGTGAACGCATTCCTGGACAGTATTAAATGCCTAACTACAGCTAGCCCTAGTGTGCTCAGTAGGGAATGAATTCAGGAGATTTGTGGCTAAGAAATAGATATCCATATCTTGGAATATCTTCCAGGACAATGTCTCCTAGCATTCTTTCCTGTGCCAAGTAGGGAGTTGTATGAGGTATTCAAAAGCAATCTCACTATTTTACATATGTATATTATGTTTTCTATATGTGCTTAGAATTCTGCACTCCATTGGTCTTCATGTTCATTCAGGCAAAAATTACCTCAATGAGAAATCTTGGTTCCTTAGAGCTCATTAGTGTTTCAGCCTGAACATTAGTGTCTTAACCACTTTTTTAAAGTTTATTTCAGTACCTCTTACAGCCCATACTCCCGAAAAAACTTTTCATTTGAAATAACAGCCTTTGTCCCTGGACAAATTTGACTTATTTTATGGCAGTTTCTCTCCATGTTTCAAAGCAATGCTGCAATGGCCCATGAAATGAGCACACACAGTCCATAACCCCCTCATGTTGTCTGTAGCCATGTAGGGGTGACCTGTTGACTCAGGTGACAAGAACAGATGCCTGTGTGGTTTGAGGCACAGGACAGTGTGGGGATGGGGGTTATCCTGACAGGGACCCCTGTCTGCCTGACCCTACATGCCACACCACTGATGTATACAGGACATGGATAAAGCCTTGTGTACAATGGGGAACACAGGATTGTGATGAAGGAGGGCAACTGATATGAGGGACGTTGTCAGGAAGCAAGTACAAGGGAGGAAGTTTTGTTGGCATGGCAGCATGTCTCATAAAGGGCATTGAGTTTGACAATAGAAAAGAAACACTTGAATGGTATTTGTTTTGACATTGGTCATTGTTTTCCAAGTTTATTGACCTCATCTGGAGATAAAAACACACTAATTGGTAATTTGTGTTGTTTCAGCAACTAGAATGTTAAAATCATATTACACAGAAACAATATCATACTGACACAATGTGGTTTTAAAAGTATTGGGAATGCAGCCATGGGCCAACTGACTTCTCAAGATGCAATCTTGCTTAAAATTGTGCCTCACAGAGAGCCCTAAATTAGACAGAGGCATGCAAGCCCTCACTGTTGTCTTTCTCAGAAAAAGGAAATCCACATTACCAACACAGACCGTTAAACATTGGGCAGTACCTTTATACTGATTTTATTGTTCTCAGATGCAAGAGGCTACTATTAGGTTTATCCTAGTTTGTGATCTGCAATAATTACTGATAATTTAATTTGAAGCCAGACAGAAAAGTCTCGAAGCTTCTTCCCGTCCACAAGAAAGTCACACAAAAATTAGCCAACAGTGTTTATTGTAAATACTAAAAGATGTACCAAAAAGATTTATACTTGAATTGACCATAAAGTGCCCCGAGCATGGGTCTGGTTACTTTAAGGAAAGTCAAAAAACTTCATTCAAATTGTCTCCCTGCTCAACTCTGGTCACACAATGGAAATGCTTTAAAAATCCAAAGTAAATAAGTTGATTAATGTTGAAAGCTTTGGACATTCTCCTGCCTTGAATAAGACCTCATAACAACCAAACAATCCTGACCTGGCAAGTAACACTCACTCTGTCCTGCTTTCCTTCCTTCGTCCTTTTTTTCCCACCCTGTCCCACTTGAATACACTTCTCTTTTCTTCATGTCTACCCCTATCCTCAAACCTTTCTTCTCCCAACATGGAGGTCCAGTCCCTATCAGATATTTGTCCCCATGGCGACCCAAATTGGCGGTTGTTATGAAACATCCGCCTCATGCAGTGACCTGTCTCTCATTGGAAGCATGCTATAGCAGAATAGCCTAGATATACGACCGGTATAGAAAGGGTCAAGGTGAAGTAAGGAAGTGGACAATATAGCAGGAGATGAAGGGTTCACAGCCTGTGTACACTACCTGCTTGGTGAGAAGACTAGTCAGCTGAGGGAATATGACCATACTGTGCCTGTTTCTGTGAAGCTTTGACAGCCTGGATGGGTACTGGGAGGAACCCTTTCCATAAGCGACAGCTTCTATAAAGCTCAAACCGAGCCCAACAAATCACCATATCATCCCATTTCAGTGTACCAACTGGACGGTATTAAATTCCTTACCACAGCAAGCCCCAGTATGCACAGCAGGGGAAAAGTGAGAAGATTAGAGTTATCTGAGAATATCATTTTGGATCCTGCTGCTAAGGGTCCTTGCACATGTACAACTGGAGGTTAGGTGTGGTCGGTATTCAATAGTTTGGAGTCCACAATTACATCAGTACAATTTATTCAACTACATTTTACTGGGTATACCTCCCACTTGCATGGGCTACACTCAGGTTGCTATATGTCAATCTTTATCTCTTCCCAGCCTGATAATGTATTAATTCCATCTGCCCTTGGTATGAGCTGCTCATGACGCTGACAGTCTGGCAGCAGCTGAAGCACATGTACAAATCAGCATGCAGCTCATACCCTAGCTCCATCATTTAATTGCATTAACTATCCGTCCTGTCGATGATGGGGAGTATTTACAAATTCATTCAATAAGATGACCTCGGAATGTGATGGGCTGCAGATACAACACATGATATACATAAAGAAAGAACTGAAATTATTCAATCTAAGGTGGTGATCTAGTAATAGAACCTCCACACACTCTTTATATCAAAGGAGATATACAATCATTACCGTTATAAGCTGGTCAATGTTAATAGCCTATAATCTGAGGGTAGGTGAACCTGAGGTCCTATGAATAATTTGTGTGCTTACCAGTTGAATACCTCATGCAACTGGTATCGCCTTCTTCCATTAGCAATTCGGCCTTTACATATGATGGATAGTCAGTCTTGATGGAATCAAAGGCCACCACGGGGACACAATTTGTCATAAAAGCAATCACTGCAATGTATCCTTTCTAATATTTAGAGTGTGTTTGGCTTGCGCAGCAAGGGAACAAGGCATATCATTGCTTGCTCAGAAACATCTAACCATTCCTGAGAAGGCCTTCCCACACCTACCTCCTTCCTTCCTCATTTACCTTGGGGTGTATGTGGTGTCGGTGTTTTGAATTCCAGCCTACCATGGCATTATCAGCCACCATCAGTGGGGCTAATCCATACATCAATATACAGCACTGAGGCAAGGTTTCTGTGAAGGACAGCTGAGTCTGCCACAGAGTGCTTCCAGATGACTTTGATGCTGTGTTATGTTATTTAAATTAACTGGGAGTGCTATCTAACTGGGATCTCTTCAGATCGGTAAAGTCATTACTAGTAAAATAGTAGATCAAAGAGGTACAGTAAATTGAGTTTATGTAAGAATCTATCTTATCATGGTTTTTGCGGCATTGGTTTTACTGTGAGATGCTCAGGCCCTTCCATCCATTTCTTTCTGAGCTAGTGAGATTTAATAAATCCTCACCCGTACATCCTGATTAGACAGCGTCTCTGTATAGATTAGCAGCAGCTTAAGTTAGGGATCAACAAAAAAGACTGAACATGAGAAAAGGTAAGAGTCAATTAATTAGCAAATTGAAAACTAATTACCAGGTGCACTGAAGCTGGAACTAATTAGCTGGTCCAAGTCTGTCAAAGTTAGGTAACTGTGCCAAGTATGGATGCACTTGACCACTTTGAATTAAGCATAAACATCTCACAAACAAATTTCCTGTGATTAGAAATATGGCAATACATGCTTTAAGTATTGTGTGGCAATAACTTGTTTTCAAACTCTATTTCTAACTCATTCTTTGCATAGCATGCATGAAATAGATTATTGAGTATGTCTCTATTAGGAAGTACTTAGGTCAATGTGTATTTGTAATTGGTCTCAGTCATCTAGTAGGACAGACAACATTGGTCTCATGATGACACATTAGAAAATTGCTCTGTGGCAGCAGTCCATAGAATATTTGTCTCTCGCTGGGGCTGCTCTCTCTAATGGATTTCCCGATATCTTCTATTCTAAGATTCCAGGAATCCCTGGTGAATGTCCCAAGGAGCATGTAGATATATAGCAATGATGGAGATGCCAAGTACACTTCTGTTAATATATACCACACTGCTTAAATCATCTTACACCCCTGATAAGTTTCTGTCTTATATGTATACAGGATTTTTTAAAGTTCTGTATTTCCTCGAGAGATGGACATCGAAAGCCCCCGTATTTCGTTTCAACCCTTATAAAGGGTTTCAACGAAATACGGGGGCTTTCGATGTCCATCTGTCGGGTAAATACAGAACTTAAACTGATCCTGTATTTATTTTTAAATGCATTTGTCACATATTAGAGGAGAAAAAGACAATTTATGAACCTGCATCGTCCCCAAACACGTCCGAACGCCGCCATGACACCTTACTCGATACACACCTCCGGTCTGTGCACCTGCGCCAAAAAAAAGTCCCCCCCCCCTTTGATCGCCTATATCGTCTTTATTTGTACAAATTAGGGCTTATGTTTCAGTTTAATGTATTAATTGATTAAAAAACAAGACGATAAGAGTATAAATCGTCCTTTATCGCCCAAAAATATATCGTCGCCCGATATAGCAACATAGCAAAGAATATGCTTGAAGACCGATCGTACCGCCCTTGGTTTCAATCGCCAGTCGAGATTTCGGCACTACTGTTTCTCTATGGGAAAATTTTGCGATAAGTTTTTTCGCCGATCCATCAACTAAATAAGCCTCAACCAAATTTTCTGGGGGGCTATGGCCTACTTCAGCTATTGTACGTGTAAATAAAGGATGTTTTGTACAGCTTAGTTTTGGTTTCAAGCAAAAATATGGTATTTTAACCCCCAAACGAAGCCAATGAAAAAAAAGTGTCATTGTATCAATCAAACTGAAAAATGAAGTCATGACGACGAATTCGTCTCTGCACTGGCCGGGAATCGAACCCGGGTCTGGCACATGGAAGGCGAGGACGCTAACCACTCGGCCATCACCGACCAGCTAGAGGCAATGATATCACTTGGCGGACTGATTCTTATGCTGAACCAGAAGTGAAGTTTTCGCGAAATACGGCGGTTTGAGGAAATACGGGGGCTGGTTATTCACCTTTGAGGAAATACGAGGATCAGTGTTGTAGTCTACCCGACTTGATATTTCCTCAAACCATTTAAAAATAAGGCCTGTTATACCTTGTTAAACCTTGATATTCATAGGACATAAGGAGAAAATAGATATGGCACTCTGATTGAGATAAGCCTGATAGTCCTTCTGTTAACACCCAAACCCTCAATGGAGAAGATGGCCGCCAACGAGTAGAGACCAGCTTTGAACGGCAGCTCCAATATTCGCTGGATTATACCATTTTCTTCACCACTAATCTCCTAAACGGTTGCTAGAGGCTTGTATAAGCATACAGTGAACCTGGAGGAACCATATTTACCACCCAAACCCCAAAGAGTGAGACGTAGACGACATTTTAAAATGTCCGTCGCGAGTGGGGAAAATCAAGACCCGGGCGCGCCCGGTGTCAACACTGACAGCGTGGGAGCCAGCGCCTACCTCGGGCTGGACACGCCGCCAACATGGATCTTTGACAAGCCGACAGCAGTGACGAAGGATTACAAACCCCTCTTACGTTCAAATGCCACACATCAATCGGCCCTTGATAGGATAAATGAACTTGACATACGTCTAAGGGAACAAGAAGCCACTACAATTAAAATATTGGGACTCTTCGATACCATAGAGAGGCGTTTTGCAAATGGCGATGAACGTGCTGTCAAAATAGCGCACATGTTTGACACTGTCCACACACGACTGACGGGGGCTGAACAAAAGATAACTGGCAACCGGGATAGCCTAGCCGAGACAGACGACCTATACGAACACCTGGACAAGAAGGTAAATAAGGTATATAAAGGCCTAGAATCCACTGAAAAGAAATTGTCGTTTATTGAAGAGGAAAATAGGCGAAAGGTCTTAGTTCTTGAAAACTACAAGGAAGCCGATGGTCAAAATCTGAGAGGGATCGTCGATGACCTACTAACCTGTTTACAAGTAAATTTCACATCGACTGCTGCAGAATCGGTGTATAGAAGAGGGAGATTCATCAGACCCCGCCCAGATGATACCCGCAAGATAAGGCCGAGACCCATAATAGTGGTGTTTTCCTCAAATCAATTCAAACAACTCATTTTCCAGAATGTAAACAAACTGAGAAATGTCAACCAATGATTGGGGTCTCACTCACTGACGACTTATCACCGTCTGACAGGCTCAAACAAGGGGAACTCAAGGCGATTAATGCCCTGGCGCGCTCCAAAGATATCAAAGCCAGCGTAAAAAATCTGACGATCACCATCGAGGGGGACACCTATCCCTACTCCAGGATCAACAACCTACCCCAGGGCCTATCTCTAGAAAAGGCAAAAACCCAGGATACACCTGATGGTGTTGCTTTCCAGAGTTGTCATGCTCCTCTAAGCAATCTGTACGTATGTGAAGTTCCATTTGAAAATTTCTTGTATGACTCAACTGAAAGGGGTTTCCAGCACCAACTAGCCCTCAAGTGCAACCAGGAAGATCTTGCTGACAGCATACTAAAGTTAGAAACTCCATACGACTGTATGATAGCTGGAAAGGCCATCAAGAAGAGTAGAGATGTTGAAGAGTCTGAGGAAGACTTGATGTATGATCTGAACGAAGCAAAGTTCACGTACAATCCAGAGCTAAATGCTGCCCTCCTTGACACTCAGAACAAAATGCTGTACGAGGCAACTTTTCATCGGAAATGGGGCTGTGGGTACCATCTTGGACAAGTGAAAGAAATGGTCAAAGAAAATGTACCGCAGGACTGCAACCTGATGGGCGTCACCCTGATGAGACTACGTCAAGACTTGATAATGGCAGCTGAAGAAGTCGAATCTGAGCACTCAGTACCGGCCCTTGATGACGGAAATGGAAACCAACGACCAAACTAAGTCATTCTATCATTCTACCTAAGTCCTAACCCCATATGGTAAATCAATCATAAATATTTAATCTGAAAATCTAAACCCACCCCTGTCCCCTGTTCTAGAAATATCACAGGCTTGCTGATATAGCTTAATATCAAGGCACGTTAAATTACGGCTTTGATAGACACGCTAAATTATCAAGAAGTACAAAATTAAATTTTCAAAATTTAAATTTGAATAAACTAGATTCTAAATTAGCTTCTTCAAAGTTAACCTTGTTACATACCTGATGCTTTTCAACGTACGTGAATCACGACATTGAACTTTCAGTGTAATTAACAAGGCCAGGGGTCTACAATCATGGCATCCATAACTAATGAAACGCCAGAATTCCAAAAATCTTGGAATGAACATATTGATATTATGGTGAAATTCTGGAAACCTGCTCCAAAAAATGTCATACTATGTGACTCGAGAGGTAAATTCCTACATGACTATGTACAGGCAGCGAACACCAAAAACACTCGATACATGATATTTCATTTTGATGGTGCTACGATCAAAGAGCTAATTGTCAAGGCTGAATTCCACCTTAGAAGTTACCCTAGAGACATTGTGTATATATTTGGTGGACAATGTGATGTAACCCAAAGGTTGACAAATCCGGTTTCCATTAGATGCAAATGGAATACCCCTGAACACTTGACCACCCACTTATGTGCCTACACGGAAGTAGGCCTAGACTGGTTATTGTTCTATCATCCAGAAGCTAGAGTGGTGATATGCCCCTTGACAGGCTGTGAACTTGCCAAAAGGGTATTGAGTATCCTCCCAGGACAACAAGATCGTATAAACAATGCTATAATGGCTTACAATAAAATTGTCTGTGAATTGAACGAAACCAACCAGGTTGCCACGCCATGGCTTGCAAACCATTTCTTCAAAGAAAGAAATGGCCAAATGGACGTCAAGTACCATGTACTAGGTAATGATGGGATACACCCATCAACAGATCTCCTCAAAAAGTGGGGTCAAGACTTTGTAAATTGTTTCGCCAAAAACACTCTAATGTTGTCACATGACTCCCTATACTAAATCAACCTGTGCTTACCGGTAATATAAAATAGCTAGCATTTATTGACTATGTACTCTCCAACCTTAGAAACTCAAAATTAAACATAAAACAATGATGTTATACATATACCGGTAAATATATATATTTTTATATATACTTTATACTTTAATACCTTCATTTAAACACTTTACTTGATAATAGCGAGACTACCGGTAATATTCACAACCTATAAACTGTGAAATGTTGAAATTTTTATAACCTAGACCTGTTTGTTGATATTGTCACCTGTTAATACCACCTTGAATTTGACCTAGTTTTTGTTTTTAATCTTATGATTGTAAAACCCAGTGTATAGACTTGTAGGTGAAGAATACAAGTCTAGTTATTTTGTGAATGGAGCAGATAGCCGTTCACTAGTTATCCCTACTCTAAGGAATATATCTTCTTCTTCTACTAGATGGCTTATAAGCCGAGGTCTAGCAGAAGAGATCGGGGAATTTATGAACATGGTCCAGACAGACCTAAACTGTTGATTTTTGCTATGTATGTAACTGTATTTACTTGTTATACACATGTATATATGTTATTAGGTACCCACCACCGTGTCCAACTGTTTGATACTTCCAGTCAATATGACCATGGCTAGTGTCCAATCACTGATAGGCAAAAGAGGCTTCCAGGTCTTTCATATGAACGCAAGAAGTATAAATGCAAACTATGCACGACTTCAAATTGAGCTAAGAAATAACCCATTTGATGTTATGAGTTTCACAGAATCTTGGTTTAAAAACTCACAAAATTCTCTCTCCTATGGTTTTCCAGGATTTATTGTACACCGTGTGGATAGGGATTGGGTAGATGATGAAATGGAGTATGATGAAGATGGTAATCCCAAGACTGGGGGAGGAGTATGTACATATATTAAGGAATGTATCTACCATGATGCATTTGATCTTGGTCATTTAAATCAAAGTTGTAAAAACATAGAAATTCAATGTATAAGGATTGAAAAACCAAATAACAAGCGCTTGGTATTAGTAAATACATACAGACCGCCCAGAGGATCCAAATTGGAGTTTATTCGTTTACTAAAGGAAACTCTTACAAATATACCAGAAAGAAATAAAATTGAAATTATTTTAACTGGTGACATAAATATAAATTTAGACGCTAGAGATGATCGGGTAAAAGATTTTAAGAAATTAATGCGCGACTTTGGTTTAAGAATTCTTATTAAAGAATATACACGCTGTGTTGGCAACTCAAAATCAATATTGGATGTAATCTGTACAAACGCTAAATTTGTCAACCAGTCAGGTACAATGAACCTTAATATTTCGGATCATTATGCAGTTTATATGATAAGAAAGAAATGTGTTGAAATAAGACCTAAGGTTGAGCATACCGGCAG
Organism: Harmothoe impar; assembly: GCA_947462335.1. Taxonomy (NCBI): domain Eukaryota; kingdom Metazoa; phylum Annelida; class Polychaeta; order Phyllodocida; family Polynoidae; genus Harmothoe; species Harmothoe impar. The sequence continues at coordinate 79,907,063 of OX381708.1, forward strand.
ATCCTACAAGAAATACAAACCCCTCCAGCTTGGTGAAGACATGAGATCACATGATTGGTCTGAGTTTGACAACTCCAATTATTGTTCTGTTAAATGGAATATTTTCCATAATGTTATTGAAAATTCACTTGACAACATGTGTCCGGTAAAGAGTTTCAAGATCCCTGAGGATAGGGAAGAATGGGTTACTGACCATATGGTCAATGTGTTACGTGACAAAAACAATCTATTAACTAAAGCCAGACGGACAGGTGAAGCTGAGGATAAGGCTAAAGCTGATAAAGCAAAAAGAGATGGTAATAAATTCTCTAGGACAGCCAAACGAAGGTATATAAGGGAGGAGCTGAAATCATGTGAAGGGAAATCGACCGGACTTTGGAGGAAAATTCAGAAATTAATACCTGACTCACCCAAACATGTCACCATTGAATTGACAGATGAGGTTTCAAACCAACCTGTACCTGAAGATGATGTACCAAACTATGTAAACTCGTTTTTTGCTGATATAGGCCCAAATTTATCTAGAAACATGAATGATATTTGGAGACCATATGATGATTATGTACATGAAAGTCTACTTGATTTTAATGCTACAATTAATGAGGTAAAAGATGTAGTTAAGGATATTAATATACATAAGTCGTCTGCAATCGATAATATGTCTAATATGGTAATTAAGGATGCCTTTTGTTATGATCTTGGAAGAGTCACGGATATGTTTAACTGTTCATTTAAGTCCAACATGGTGCTTTCGGCGTGGAAGATAGCAACAATTGTACCCATCTATAAATCTGGTAACCCAAAATCTGTAGGTAATTACCGACCAATAGCACTAACACCAACCCCATGTAAACTAATTGAAAAGTTAGCTCATAAACATATTATGAATTTCTTAAATGTACACAACATTTTGTCTAAACACCAAGGTGGTTTTAGAGCAGGCAAATCGACCATTGCTACTCTAGCGGATTTTACTGACATAATAGCTCGGAATTTAAATGTTGCCAAACCTACAGTTGCTGTATTTATAGATTTAAGTAAAGCATTTGACACCGTAGACCACTCCATCCTATCCAGTAAATTACAAAATTATGGGATAAGGGGAAACACTTTAAAATGGTTAAACAGCTACCTCAGCGATAGAGTTCAAAAAACTAAAGTTAACAATACTATATCTAATACATCAAGAGTGGTCTGCGGTGTCCCCCAGGGCTCTATATTAGGCCCCCTGTTATTTTTGCTATATGTTAATGACTTGCCAAATTGTGTTAAAAACTCGGATATTAAGTTGTATGCTGATGACACTGTGATATTTGATTCTGATGTTAATCTTGAAAATATTCATACAAGGTTGCAATCGAGTTTGGACATCTTTGGCCTATGGTGTATGCAGAATAAGCTGACTGTGAATACAGGCAAAACAAAAATAATGGCCTTTACAGCCTCCAAAGCTAAACTTAATGCTATGAATATAAACCTTTATTTACATAATCAAAAATTGATGGTGGTAAATTCGTATAAATATCTTGGTGTAATGCTTGATTCCCATTTGAAGTATGACCTACATGTTAAACAACAACTTAAGTCCATAAATCACAAAACTTATATACTGGCAAACCTTAGAACATCCATGACTAAGAGTATAGCCTTCAAAATCTTCTTTTCTAAAATACTACCGTACTTTGACTACGGTGACCAGCTATTCTGTTCGGCTTCTCAATATATTCTTGATGATCTCCAATATGCCCAGAACAGATGTCTTAAGATATGCCTAAAGGTTGACCATCTCACAGACACCCAGGTTGTACATGCTATGGCCAAATCACCTATGCTCAATGATAGAAGGTTAGCTCACTTACAAAACTTTATGTTTCGTCGAGCACAATCCCAGGATTATACAATAAATAGACATGTACCGACTAGAGCCCATGTAGGGCCCATTTTATTTAGAGTAACTGCTCATTGTGAGGTTTATTATCGGTGTATTGAACACTATGGTTCAATGATTTGGAATGCTTTACCTGCCCCTGTTCGCCTCTTGCCAAATCTAAAATTATTTAAATTGGATAGAAGGTCTTGGTTGGACGGCAAGGTACCTATAATGTTAAGATAAGATAACTTTACATATTGTAATTTAATATGGAACTACACATTCCTTAAGATGTATGTAAGATTTAATAATCTACTTGTGTCCAGGTCTAAACAGGACCGGACTTTTTTCTCCTAGAAGTAAGATACCTTCTAATGAAGGAAAGGGTCCCCCGAGAAGATCCTCCACACACTCATACATGGGTGGGAGGAGGGGGGCCTTTCTCACCTGAGTTCTGGGAATAACCATACTTGTTCATGATATTACATGGGAATCATGATACACATACGGGAGTGCACCCATCCAGCACACATCTGAGATCAATATTTCGATGTAACTGTGATATAACTCAGGAATAAAGATAAATGTTTCAAAAAAAAAAAAAAAATATTTACAAAGTTTAGATACTATTGCTTTTCTCATAACTCTGTAGCAAGATATATAACGCTTTTAAAATTCATCTAGGTGTGGTATAAACTTATATTCAAATTGGGATGCATGTACCGATCAATGACCCAAACAAACCATATCTTAATACCCTGAGCAGTCTCCTCTAAAGTTCAGCTTTGTAATCAAAATATTTAGTTGTATTGGCAGTTCTTGCCTCTACTCAGATAGGATTGCATATCAGTTGGGCTTTTAACTCTTGTGCTGCTTTTTTTAGTTGTACGTGATTTAAGTACCACTACCCAAATTCTACAACAAATAATTTCTCTCACTCACTCTAATTTGTTTCATGAACACAATACAATGTTTTAGTGAATTCATATCAAATCCATTCCAAAGTCGACATTTTCCACTTTAAAGGTCATATCTGTGGCCTAGTACCCTTCAGGTTATCAACAAAAGCCAATGCATTGAGCAATGTTAGCAATACAGAGGATTCAAGCTGATAAGAGCATTACTTCCAGATGTAATTTTTCAAACCAATTCACGGTTAAACTAAAACCATCTGAGGTACATTTTAAATTTGTAAGTGGTTTTCTCTTCCTGGCAGAAGCATTAACAAATGGAATACCTATGCCCGTGTGTATTAGCTAGCCTAGTGAACACATTAACCAGCTTAACCAGACATTTTTTGCAAAGGGAGCTGCTCTTCCTGAGAGATGACTTTAAATTGAATTTTGTTCTAAGCTGCTTAAGGCAAGGAGGTTGAAGCTAGATGGGACCCTAGGTCACTAGGCCTATGAGTGAGTTCGCTGTGGGTGTTAAACTCATTTTTTAGCCATGCTAGACTGGATAACTTCTTTACCTCAAAACTAGAGTGAGACACAGTCACAAAGGAGATCACGGATCGTAGAAAGTAAAATTTAATCGTATTAGATTCATTTCATGCTCACACATACCAGCTGAAATCTTGTTTTACTCAAGACCAAAACCAACTTAAACAAAGCTGCACAAGCCCTGTGTTTTTTTCCTTCTCAGAACAAGGAAATTCACACAACTACCCCAGCCTGTTCACACACACACAGGTGGTTGTTGAGGAAGGAAGAGGGAGCTTCTTGGGAAATTTCTCTCTAAGGTCGCTAGTTGAGTTCTTTCTTAGGTGGAGGCTTGTAGGAGAGAGTATATCGAAAAGAGACAAAGTACAAAAATACCTAAGACCTTCGACTCTTGTTTCTTGGTCCAGCTTTGCAAAAACATTGTCGGAACCACTTTAAATTTTCTGTCTAATTTGCCTAGCAACCTCTGGTATGAGCTTCACTTAGATACCATTGAAAATGAGAAATGGTAACCCATCAGCTTTAATGCAGAACAAGTTTTACAGATGCAGATGAACAGATATGTCTATGTAGCACTGAGTAGCAGCATGTATGAGAAGTCTCAGCAATAGTGTATTTCTAATATAAATATAAATGATGACAATAGCTTTGTTTATGCTAATAAATTGGTCCATTGTGCAGTCCTCATTCCTCACCACCTTGCTTGTGGGTGCACTCACCAGGTTACAGCTAACCAGGGCTCCCTTGTCCTAGTGGTACACAGAGCCGTTTTGCTATTAAGTATACACCCACAGACAAGTGATTAAGGCCTTGTGTTATAATGTGATGGATGAGCCAAAGTATATGCAATTTGAATTGAAACAAATTTGTGATCTTTCTTATAAATCAGTGGAATATACTAATACTATAAGCTAAAAGATGGATACCCCTTCTAGATGCCTGTGGATGTACCTAATTGATTCTATGTTGCATTTGGTCAAAAAAAATGAGTTAAAGATGGATGTATATCTCTGACCTCCTTCCCCCAGCTTTCACACTCAATAGCCAAGTACAATGGGAGGATGGGGAGAGGGGCATGCAGGGCGTCGCGCTATACAGCTACATTATATGTAGAGACAGTGTTTGCTCTGATGTAGCCATGGACTATAAATGCTCAGAGAAGGGTGGAAACAGTTGGCAGATATGCCAACATACAGGAAATGGTATCTCGGAACAGGTCAACTTTCTGAAAGGACCCTGTTTTAGATGATCTGTAATATATTGACTCTTTAGAGATCCCAAATGACACCTACCAGCATGTGATATTTGAATGTGTACCTGCAACAGGGGCAATGAGAGCTGCATACAAGCTGTGAGGGGGAGGGGGGGATAACACACTCCATGATGGCAGCAATTACTACCTGCTGTGTGGGTAATTATGATCTCCACTCACAAGGTGCCTGATTTGGGGCTATTACTGACACTGGAGTTAGTCAGGGCTGTTATGCACTGGCCAGGGCCATTTCAAGACAGATGTGACCAAAGCACCACATTTTTTTATGGATAGGAAAATATGTAATTAATGATTTCAGAGGAGGTGCCAACATGAACTATGGCCAGGGGGGCGAGGCGCCCCTTGTAAACTCAGATTTTTCATGAAAAAAGTTAAAAGTCTGGAACTGGTATGACTAACTTTATCACCATAAATATTTAGTGTCTAGGTCTATAAACTCTCAGGGCTCTGTCAGTTTCAATATCAGCATTCTGACTCATTAACCTGGATATAGGTATCATGTTAAGACCTTCCTGATGAGGCCTGGGGAGTCACATGGAATGTAAAGAACAGAATGGGATGTTTGTTGGTTTGTGCTTCGATGTGGTGAAGCTTTTCCATTTAGCTCTGGCACCCAACAACATCTGCCCTCTGAAGGAGGCTCTGTGAGCAGGGGTCAGGTTTCACACTTGGCTAATAGATAGACCCCACTGGAAACAAAACGTGACCTGCCTACTGAGCTTGACCCTCTCTGTCCACACATTGCTATAACACACAACTAGAGACCCAGTATTCTCTTGTTTTTTTTGATAGTAGATGACGCATGTTTACTGTTCGGCGACCCTGGCATACCAATATCTAAGTGTATCCTGTTAATAAGCCACAGTGGTAATGTATGGCAATATATATCATCATCCATCAGTAACCAATGGGAAAGCCTCTCTTCTTAATGACCTCTACCAAGCTGTTGTGTTATGTGGGTTGGGATATTGGTAGGTCTTGCCAACAACCGTAAAGGTGTTTAATGCTGCTGTCTGGCATGGCATGCTTAGGGTACATTACATGTTTATACCTCAAATATAAATTAATCTGAACACCATGGCTTACACAATAGATCATGTTATCCTCAGATTTTGTACACTTCCACCAGTCTGCACTAATGCCTAAATGTCTGATATTAAGAAGCTCTGTAAGGTATGCAGTTATCAAGATGCATGGGCATCACAGTAAAACTATGAAGTAGGAAATTAATCCTGATAGAAAACGAATTGCAATGCAATAAAGTCAATCAAATTTAATTGTCAATTTAATGACTCCTCTAAATGCTTCCAAATTGAGATCAATCACCCTAGAGATTTATTGATTAGTGCCTGATATGTATTGCTAAAGCAATTGTTGCTTGATTTATTTGAGCCTGAGCTGTGAAGTCTGCAATATCTCAGTGATAGGAATTCAGGGAGTATTAATCAAACACCCTTCTTTATAATTTCTATATCTGTAAAAGCTTCAAGGGAAATTTAGTGATGTGGATGAGAAATTCAAATCATAGAAGAGAGGACACAAATACTGCACATCAAAACAAAGGAGAGATGTGCTGAGACCTATCTTTAAATTACACATACTGTCTCTTTTGTCTGTAATCTTTCCACTTACTTATGTAACTGGGTACTCAGGCAATACCTTAATACCTTAAGGACTAATGCTTCAAATTGCGTCCACCTGCAACCATTCTGTCCCTAGCATTACATTCACATCTTCACTTTAGCCTTGAAAAATATAGCATTGGAAATGAGAAACTGCAAACATTTCGGTGTAATTACCGACCCAAGTATCATGAAAACAAACACTGTGTCCCCCAGATCTGTACTTTGAAGTTTCTTTGAGGGATCTCAGTGACTAAATCCCATTACAATTATGGACCAAGGGAAAAGGCAATCATTGTTTTAGGGTTAATTAACAGGCCCTCCTCTCTGACTGCTGCCGTCAGATCTTTAATGGCTACTTCATGCCACTAAAATACTGCATTCAGTGAAGGAAACAAATAATTACCTAATTAATGATTTAGAATCATGATAATGTGCTTCAATGCTGTTCTTAAATAGGAAAACCTGAATTTATTTTAGTTATTTATCCAGGCAACGATCAGGTATCACCATTGTTAATTTTAAATGGTTTGACAAAATATCAAGCTGGGTAGACAGCACTGAGCCTCGTATTTCGCAAAAGGTAAATAATCAGCTCCCGTATTTCCTCAAACCTCCGTATTTCGCAAAAACTTCACTTCCGGTTGCGCATAAGGATACCTAAGGTCAGCGGTTCAAAGTCCCCAACTGAGACTTCCAAAGCCAGTGTCCAAGATGGTCTAGTTGGGAGCGTGCTCGCCTTACACGCAGGCGGCCTAGGTTTGATTCCCAGACCGAGGGATGACGGGGTTCGTCGCCCTTTCTCTTTTCTTTGCGTGCCCAGTGTCACGTTTTTGTCAATACACATTTTCGTTGAACCTTTAAGTTTTGAAGCCTCAACTAAATTTTCTGGGGGGCTAGGGCCTAATTCATCTACTATGCATCTGCTAAAGATTCAAATCGAACAGTTTAACATCGATTTTATACAATAAAATGATAAAAGACAGTGCTGTCAAAATCGTTTGCGATGATCCTATATCTGGTTGTTCCTATATTCAGCCCCAGGCAGCTAAATGGATGTCGATTCAAAAGACCTTTGAACAAGGTCCCCCTTACCTGGTCTGCCAGGCTTTTAGGCTAACTAGGAGAACCCATTTAACAATTTCTTCAGTGCAATGCAGTGCTGATGCTGTCTTCAGTTCATTTCTTCACCAACTGCATCTTTCTTTTGAATGTGTGTAGAGCCCCCTCAGCAGGACAGAACCATGCTTCATTGTGTCAGCTGTAGGCTGTTGTGAGTTAAATGATGTCACAAACAACAAGGGCATCCTCAAAAGGTGATCCTGAAGTCATCTGACAGTACTGTCTAAATGTTCCCCCGCATCAAATATGAAGTTTTAACAGATTGATATGAGGCAGAGCCCCTACTCCTGCCACATGTTGTGTGCATGTGTTGGGCAGGGTTTGTGTTAAAGGTCTTTGCTGTAATATTCATACAGAAAAATGTAACTGTTCTGTGCTAGCCTCTAGGTCATACCTTTATGTTCAGGAAAATTTACCACAGTTGAGAGTAAAGGCCAGGAATGTGTTCTGTTCGCAAATATTGTGGACATTTTACTGTGCACTCCAATCACCGAGGGTCTCACATATTCTGTTGTAGTACAGTTTAAGTGTCAGTTAGCTTACAGCTTACAGCTAGTGACAAGTGACAAAAGAGAATTGTGTACTATGCCCCTACAAGTTATACAGCTGTCGGTGGATGTTTTAAGCTTTGTTAACTCTACGTCCATAAATAATGGAAATATCTAGGTGACTGCCCATGTGAAGTTTTAACCCTCACCTTACCGCCTATTCTTTTCTCAGTGAACCAGAGCAGCGTGGAGGAACCGGAGGAGGAGGCAAACTGTGACCCAGTGCAACCTACCTCAAACATGACAGCTATTCTGACGCATCCCGAGCCACCTAAAGAGGGAGAGGAGGCAAACTACCTGTCTTTCCCCAAGCCCCAGCTTCATCCTACAAAATGTCTTGTAAATGCCAAAGGTAGGGATCACATAAGTAGTATAGTATGTATCGGAACGGGACTATAGTTAAGTACTGTTTATTACTCAATCGACATGCAGCCAATCAGAGGCCTCCATTTGGTCACGTGACCCGTTGCCATGGTAACGTGACCTACTTAGGGCTCTCAGCCAATCAGAAGCCAGCATTCTGGGTGACCTACTGACCTACTTAGAAGCTCTCAGCCAATCAGAGGCCGGCATTCTGGTAACCATGGTAACGTGACCTGCTTACGTCACGTGACCTACTTAGGCTCAGCCAATCAGAAGCCGGCATTCTGGTAACTAGGGTAACGTGACCTACTTAGGGTTTGTTTGTAAACAACACCACGTGGCTCTCTTGTTTGTAAACAACACCACGTGACACGTGACTGTTTGTAAACAAACAACTTATATATAGAAAATAAACACAACAAGTTCCATGTTATGTTAAAATTATATTTTCAAAAAAAAAGCACATCTGTTACAGCGTCTATGTGTAACTACGCGCGTTCTCATTCAAACACTATAACACTACTATCATACCGTAGCAGCAGCAGGTAGGACTGGAAGAAAAGCAAGCGCACGAGCAGAAGCGACGACACCAGTTGCACCATCCGGCCGTCGCGTTGGTAGCCCTACTACTCGTCGCGCGTTCAACTGGAGGTTTAAGAGTGACAAATGACGATTCTTTGTCGACGCGACTGCTAACATCAGCATCGGCAGCAGCATCGGCAGCATCGGCAGCAGCATCGGCAGCAGCCTCGGCAGCAGCGGTAGCAGCAGTAGCAGCAGTAGCAGCAGCTGTAGCAGCAGTAGCGTGAGCATTAGCAACAACAGCAGCAGCGACAGTAGCAAGGGCCGCAGAGCGGGCACTAGCAGCGTTATCAGCGGCGTCATCGGCAGCCGCAACAGCATCAGCAGCAGCGGCGTCGGCATCGGTGGCATGAGTAGCTGCATCGGCGGCAGCAACAGCAGCAGTCACAGCCGCAGCGGCAACAACAACAACGTCATCACAACCAGCGTCACTAACAGCCGCAGTAAATGCAGCAGTAGCACGCTGAGCAGCACTAGCAGCAGCAGTAGCAGAGGCTACAGCATCAGCTTCACATTCGCGCGCCGCTTCGTCATTCCGCTTCATGTCACGGTAGCAACTTTCCATCATGGGGATCTGCAAATTGAGGCGCGGTGCTGGTGGTGGTAGTAGTGGTATATGACTGCAAACACTGCCTCACTACTACCGTTGTTAACTTGGTTTATGGAGATATTACCATACATAAGCAGGCATCCAAGGCAGAACACTATTACCAATTCTCTCATTGATAATATATGTGTACCCCAGCACTGTAGATAGTTAAAGTTGATAGGCAATGCAAACAATTGTTCATTTTTCTGAATTCAGTTCTCTGATACTCATGATGCAAAAAAAACAGTATACCTACTGAGGCAATCCAAGAGCAAGCATAGACATTGTAAAATAATAGACCAGGCCTCCGAATGTGAGATCATACAGTGTACTGTAATGTCCTGCAATTTGCCTGTCTGGCTGCTACAACTATACATGCATGCTGCTTATCAGAGCGGTAGTAATATAGTAGTCCCCAGAGTTCTGTTATCTCTATAGACCACTACAGGATATACATTTTGGGAAAAAAAACTTTTTACTTCTTAACTCAATCTAAGCTACGGAGATTGAGATGGTGTAAGTAACAATAATCCGTTTCTTGGAATATCACTTTGGCTCTACCCCTGCTACATAGCTCAGTTTATGCTTTATGTTCCCTTCTTTTTGAAGTTTCCCAAATATACCTCGAGTGGCTTTCTCCTGTGTTGTCATTCTCTTTCCTAAGGCGTTGACAGCCAATATAATCTTGGCCGGTGAGGTGTCAATGGCCAAGTCTTCTTTTGTTGCTCTTGTAGGCTGTTTCCTACCTCCTCCTCTCCATGTGATCTCTATGTGTAAACACAAAGACAAATTTCAGTTCCTGCCTCTTAGTTTTTTCTCTAAAGGCCGGGAGCCCATTTGCACAGATCTCTAGCTGATTGCCGCCATCTTCACTAAAGACTTGTACATTTAATTTCAAATTAACTTTAGCTAACATCCATTGAGAAGTTGTTCCTTACCTTCTTCTGTTCATTTTCCAGTGAATATTATTCATCCTAGAACAAAACAGTATATAATTTTATTATATATATAAATATAAATATATATATATATATATATAAATATATATATATATATATATATATATATATATATATATACATATATATATATATATGTATATATATATATATATATATATATATATATATATATATATATATATATATGTCTATTGTTATGTTTATCCATATATTAGGTTTTATAAGTTCAAGACTGGATTGTTTCCATATGTAATTTCATGGTACATTTAAAAGCATTTGTGGTGTAGTTATTTTCCGTGCACAAGGATTGGCACAGTTAAAACCAACTCCCTGGTGTATTGGCTTTCCTGTCTCACCATGCTTGCCTAATGGACACATAAACTAGCTCACCCAGACCCTTTTTTAGACACCGAGCATCTGTTTTCTCCTAGAGACCAGTTTAAATTGAATCTCTCAGCTACGTTAAAAAAAGGGAAGGTTGAAACCGGATTTGACCCTCCCCAATTAATCTCATTGATGGTCACTTTGTCAATATTGGGCCATACCAGGTCTTTCAACAAAAGTTGCATCATTCAATGCTGGAGTGAAACACAGACAAGAAATAGATTGTTGGACTACAATAGCTAAGTTTATTTTAATTGTATTTTTTTTCCCAACAGTTTTCTATCCGTCCATAACAAGAGTGTCAATATGGAAACATACAGAAAGCTGGTGCAAATATTGAATGCCTCATGACTTTGATCTTGGACATCAGTGTTATATATCTAAGTAACATTGCACTAATAAGTTGTTGTTTAAAATCACAAGGCTAATCTTATTTGCTGATGGCAGAATGTGCTTGGAGAGCAGAATGCTGAAAAAGTTGACAGTTGACAGCAACGATTTCCGCAGTTGACAGTTGACAGAAGGTATTTTTTATGTTTAAAAAATTCCCAAAAAAATTCACTTCTGAAAAATAAAAAAAATAAAAATTTCCCATGTTTATAGTGAATTTTTTTTTTTTTAATTTCAAAGTACTTTTTTTTTTGAGTGAGCCTTGTTGGCCACCGTACTATACAGATATCCATATCATCAAGAAATAGCTACACAGGAAATTTTGAATTTGTTTATTGAACAAAATTGTTCCATACGGATCATTGATCAATGATAATGAGATGGAACTTACATGAATTGTTATTTGTCTTGTTGGATACAAGGGAAAAATAGGACAAGAAATATTTCTTTAGTATCTTATTAACATGGTATATTGAAGATAAACTATTTTGTATCTGAGAGCTGCTATTATGAGCTGCTCTTTCATAGTAACAGTTCATTTCATGATGTTTTAATCTTGTTTCTACCTGAAGCAGCCTCAAGCACCATCTCCTGTGGTAAATTGAAGGTTTAATGGCCAACAGAATACACACAGTATATTTTTATCTCATTCCTAAAAGCACAGCAACACATTAGATAGCCAATGACAAATATATTTTCATCTCATTCCTAAAATCACAGCAACACATTAGATAGCCAATGACATACATGAAGTTGATCAAAACATGATGTCAGATTGGAGAAAAAAAACTGTTGTAAATAGTAAACACTAGTTTCCTAAAGAACTGTGTAAAAGTTGTGGCATAAAAGTCTTTAGAAGACTATTTTATTATACATTCATTTCAATTCTGACTTCATCAAAGTCAAATTAGTTGTTTTCCAGAGGGGAGGAAAATATATGTTATCAGTTTATGTATCAATTCAATAGTTTGTTGAAAAGTTGCTCCTCACACAATAGCTTTTTGGCCTGGATCACAACATCAAATAGTATCCCTATTGTTTTACCCTCTTTGTGTCATATACCCTGAGCATGCCTTTAGGGTTTAAGGCATCTTATGTCACTCAGCCTCCTCCCCATGTGGCTTCCTCTGCATTATTAAACTGCTGAAACTGGCGTTGTAACACAGTACAGAGGAATGTTAGGCTAGTTGGGAGAAAAATAAAACCTCCTTTATTACAATATCAAACTCGTGGTTCACTCAGTGTTGGTAAGGTTACCATATTCTTGTGTCATGTCGAAGCTGGAGTAGTTTCTAAAGCTGGTGAATGGTGCTGCTAGGTACGGTGCTTTTAAACTGTTTTTGAAATCAGGATTGCAGATTATGTACGCTAAGACTTTGTTATACGACAAATTATTAGATATTGTTACCTTCAAAAAAGAACTCCTTTGTCGTTACGCACAATGTGATAACATACAAAGTTTGATTTTGTATTAAGATAGCTGACAAATGTGCTATGAGTAATCTTTGGTTCATATCCCATCTCATTTGTATATCAATAATAATGTCTAAGCTATGAGAAATGAGATGCTTATAGGAATGGTAAAACAATGGGTAATTCATACAATTTTCAAAATTGCAAGAGTTTAGCATGCACAACTCAGACGTAGCATAATTGGGTTGTAGCTTTCCTGTCTGACTGGGCCTCACATTGATAATGTTTGAAAATCATGATGTGCCAGATCTAATGCTCATATATGGAATGCTTTACAGGGGTAATAGCTTAACTATAAAATGTGTCTCATTACATAAAATTAATAGTGATACATAATGCAGTATCAACTTCTGACATGAGCAAGTGGCTGGTTTGTATATTTCATGCATGTGCATATTTCATAGAAAACAGGGCTTACTACATTTCACACTTGTTATTTCACTGTGTCTGGTCACCCTGTACTACACAACCCTCTTTTTAAAACTAGTCCGGCTATATATGTATGAAGCTACAGTGCTGTACTGCATAAATAGCAGCAAGCTCCAATGAGAGCGATGCAAATCAAAACTAGTTAGAGTATTTGATACCTATATTATACTCGAAATACCAAATGAATAACTGATATTATGACATTAACAACTTATCTGATGTGTCAAATTCTGATTGCAATAGTAGCACCAACACAGCACAATGAAGCCTGCCTTCAGAACAAATAACTTGATGACAACAATATTTTGAATCATTGAGAAATTTTAACGAGAAACATTAACCATTTAAGGACTGTTGTTGCTAAAAAATGACATTTGCACCAATTCAGAGCTGCATTGGTACATCTCACCAGAATTTCATTCTTTCATCATGACAGTCAAGGGTAAGTGCATCATACCGTCCTTAAAGGGTTAATGAGAAGTTAGCTCAGCATTTCCTATTCCTCCTTTAGTCTGCCATGTCCTGGCTTAGCTGCACCGGGCCATTTTGTTTCAGATTGCGAGAAAATTAATTCTAATGCTTGCAAAGACTGCAAAGCACTATGTGGCAGCTCCTCAATAAAATAACACATATTCAATGACTTTACTTCAGTGAGAAGTAAATTCAGTGAGAACTCGATTGTTTTCTATTTATCGAAATATGATTCAATAATCTGCAGATTCAGGTTCCGGCAATGTTTTCCTGAAACAGTGTTGGTTGCATTTATCCAAAGATTTCAAATGATTATCTGACAGTTCCAGAATAGAATCATATGAATTCCATAGGATATCTTACAACACTGGCTGTAGAACCTTTCCCTAGATGTTGGAGGAATCCAGGTGGGCGGATTGAGTGCAGAGAACTGGACAGGTATTATTCTGCATTGGACAGGTGAGCTTTTTGACCTTCTGCCAGAATATGTCATTCTGAACGTAATTAAGCTGAGTTCTGTATAAATTGTCAGGACTGACAAGTTGCAGTTCTCCCACAACCATCCCACATTCACAGACTTCAATCACCTCCCCCTCCCCACTACCCTCCGGAATCCTTTGATGTGTGCGGAATGAATGAATGGTACAGAGTTTACTTGGGGCCTGTCATTAGAGATAAGAAAAAGACCTGAATGTAGCAGTAACTACGGGAGGAAGTTATAAGGAAAGAGGCTAACAGGATATGATACATTGAGGTTATGTACAGATATGACTACAGGGGCGGACTTGACTAGTACTTATTGTATGGGTGGTAGAGGTTGACGGATCTGCCAATCAGGCCTCACCCACATGCCCCTTTACTCCTCCACCTGCAGCAATAGACCACCACCAACCCTTACAGTTAAGGGCGGTTCTGTGTGTGCAGGAATGGGAAATAACAATGCTTGAGCCAGAATTTCTTCACAGGACCATTCAAAAACCACCTCCTAATGGTGAGAAAGAAATAGCGCACCCCCCCCCCCCTTTGTAACAGACACAGGACCAAGACCTAAATTGACAACTTGAAATTTGGTTATGAACATATTATGAACATATTATGTGTGTATATATAACCCTAGCTGTATGGACAGGTTGCAGCCTTAGTTGATTCATGCATTGCCATTTCTATACCAAAAGAGGAACATTTATACATTGGAATACATGAGCTTTAACTTAATGTGATAACCCGACAAAAGTATACAGCAAATATCATACGACTACGACTGATTTCTATACACATATTTCAAGACCCTATAGTTGTAATTCCTGCATAAACAGCTAACACATACTACAGCTTTATACCTGGCTGCTTTTCTTTTGAAATACATCATTCAAATCCATGCAGTGTTGGGCCTAATTTAATGGATCGAAAAAGTTTCAGAGTGGATTAACCCAATAACAAAAGACAGAGTACTGGCAAGTTGGTATTCAGCACAATATGTGATATAACAAGCCAATAATTTGTAACTCAATATGAGGAGATCCCTTCATACTATAAGTAGATTAATTTGTGCAAACATGATTTAGCAGGTGTCTGATTCACTCACAGCAGTGGGGATCCCCATAAGTAGATCAATATGTACATGCAGGCATGATCCATCAGGCATTGCCCTCCCTGTATTATACATATTTGCTTTCTAACAATATCTTGGGTTAATCACTTTGTCTGCTTAGTCATATCCTTTAAGTATTTGTTAAGCCCTGCTGATCTGTGGTAATCCATGTGGGGCCCACATATACTGCAAGTTTTCACCTGAATGGTTTTCCTTTTGAACATATCATTTTAATCCATGTGGTCCAGGTAGATAAGTTTTTTTCCAGTGGTTTTGATTCGTACACATGCTATTGTGTGGACAATGGACATATCAAGCATTGTGTGCTTCAACATTCAAACCTGTGTTCTATGACAGATCACTCTGTGAGGCATGGATATGGAAATTAACAGTATTCGTTGAAACTAAAAAGAGCAGATGTCAAAAAGTATGAACTTTAGCCATTCAAACACACAACTGGCCCTGATCCATGGAGGAGTGCTTTAAGATTAACTTCCTAAGCAAGTTTGTTCTGTTTTTGTGTTTTTTTTTCTAACTAAACTAATATGGGACACTACGCAGGGCCCCTTTCTTGATTTAAAAGGTACACAATATCACAAAGGACAGTTGCATTGAAAGAGGAATCTTTAAAAAAAACAATTCTGTATTCAACTAACAGTACTGTAGCTAATATCACGGAGGGCACAGCAGTACTTGTACACCGATTTTTATCTCAGCATAGTCTATAATTTTTCAGCATCCTGTTAAAGGCTTAATCTCACAATATTGCAATGTTGTGATGTTATAGCGAGTAACATTAGACAGGGTACTTGCCCTGCCCCTCTCACAGGTGTAGGGAGGGTTAGTGTTAAAGGTCTTTGTTGTATTATTTAAGAAAATGGTGCCTGTCCTGTTCCCTGCAGGTCTCACCTTTACAACTTGTGAGATTTACCACCAGCGTAAGTCAAGTTCAGGGCTGCTATCACTGAGGCTCTCACATATTCTGTTTTAGCACCATTTTAGTGTCAGGAAGGGTTTGTCTGAAAGGCCATTCCTTAATTATGCATGATCAGGTAACACCTTTAACCCTACACCTAGTGGTGACATGTGGCAAAGGAGGAGTGTTCAAGGCATGCCCTAAGTACTGCACCTGTCTGCAGCTGCTTTCAGCTTTGTCCTCTACCTCTTTGAATACATCTATGTGAGAGCAGGGCTCTAACATACCAAACCTGCTGGAACCCTTTGTCAATGTGTTCCAGAGCATGATGCTGAAGTTGAAACATATATTTGTCATGCACTTCCCTCAGCATAGATGTATAGAGAATCAGATCTATGCAGGTGACAGTAGCCTATGTCATTTCCAAAGGTAGTAGATAAAGTCTCATAGCTTTCTGCATTACCATTGCCATCACAGTAGCCTATTCACTAGGTCTTGTTTCATAAATATTTTGGATCATTAGCACCTGTAATATGTGCTGACTGTTTTTAAATGTGAGCTTCTTATGGACCGCAGTGTTATAGTCTCAAGTTTTAGGGTGTAAACAGTCACTTTCATAGTGATTTGCCAACAGCACTTCATACAATATAGGAGTTTTCTCTTCAAGAACTTCTCTAATGTGCAAGATACATACTAAGCTACAATTTAACTATCTGACTCCACAGCAGAATTTGGTTCAGAACTCACTATGATGGAAAATAGGGTTAACTTTCATTCAAAGATACATTTTTTTAGATGCAATACTTTTTAGACATGTGTCCGGTAAGTGCTGCATAATGATGTTAGTACACAATCTTCTTTTACTACCATGGATAAATTGCTACCACCATCTTACAGTGAGGGGTGTTTGCTTACAGTTTCTAACCAATAGCTTCCATTCACATAGAACTAGTAGCAGCAAAAGAATGTTGGGATTACACAGGATGCATGGTTACACTTCTGACACAATTAAGTTAAGGTCCTGCTGAAACCTACTTTATCCCTGAATTCTGAAGCCTTCAATAGTTAAGGGACCTCTACAGATTCCTGCGACAACTAGGTGAGTATTTGGTTTGTTCCCAATCCCACCGGTACCAAGACCCCCTGGCAAAGTGAGCAATCACGCTCTGAATAAGGGGCAACTCTATTTTTGAGATTTTAGAAATAATTGGTTGACTAAATTCTTTGTAGGAAGCCTTTGATGACTAAGATAGAGTACTATGTGTCAGAAGTATGCGCTATCAGAGTGTGTAAGGGTAAGGGCTACTGTATGCTGGGCTATCAGCCTGCAGGGACAGATAACCTTCATGAAAGGTTAACTACACTGGAACACTTTCACCAGGGCCCTGCACCATACAACACAGGATGCCAGCTTATATCCCCAGCGTATGGGGTTGACAGGGAGAGAGTGGGGGAAAGGTCAAGGATGTGAGGCATTTCTATTGTACCTGATTCTAATTTCAGGCACATTGGTGTAACATAATTATGTACATCAATAGCAAAAATGAGAGTCTGTGATAGGAAATTGATGAATCCTTTAGTTTTCATCCCCAAACCCTGTAAGAAATAAATGTTATCCAGTTTGATAAAACAGAAAGTATTTCTAATTTGAAGAAAATAAAGTTCACCCAACTCAGGTACCAAAATGCTACATGAAATCTTTTGAACATCTATTATTTTCAAAACTCCACATGTCTTGGGACAAATTCCACATGTCTTGGGACAAATTCTATGAATCTCATTTCTTGATGCATAGCAAATTCTAGAGCTCTGACATGCATAATTAACAAATGAAATGAGAAATACAATACCCACCTCTTCATGGTGTTAGCATATTGCAGTAAATAGATAAATCTTCCTCAAAGAAATGTTTCGATCAAGGCATAGTAGGCCAAGGAGTGGGATTTGGAGGGCTAACAGGTGATAACTAAGGTTGATAAGTGAGCGTGACATGGGTAGCCTTAGCATGTCCGTACAAAGTGCTTAGTCAGGCTTTAAGAGGGGTTGAATCTGCGTCCAGCCAGCTGTAGGTGTTAGGGGCAGCTTCAGATCAGCCACGTGTCCGGTCAATACCCGGCTGACCAAGTACTATTCATCTGCCTGGCTCTGCTGCTGGGATGTAGGGCCTGAGCCCTGCTGTGGTTTTCTTGGTTGTGAGTGGGTACCATCAGGACACTCACCTAGCTGTGGTAGCAATCTCTTATTCTTAATCCAGCTGGACGTTATAGTAGCTTTCTAAAACTTTTTCAGAACCTCACTCTCACTGATGGACAGTTAATGAGTTGTACACATCTTGTTTTGATGGTTATAGATTTCTCATCATATTTGTTTTTGGTTTGCTAGCTTCATCATGAAGAGTAATAATGGACACTAAAAGCCTTTTAACTACAGCATCAGCATCAAGCGGTTTTATGGCAGTCTTCTTAATGATCAGTATAAATACATGGAACAAGAACCTATGGGTAAGAGTCGATAGGAATCCTAGCAAAAAATAAATAGACAACCTTGAAAACTTAACAACGATAGATTCTGAATGTAGACCATAATTATGGTACTTCAAAAATAAACTTATCAGATACGCACAAGGTAACCTATTCTGTCCATTCTTACTGTCAGAAAGCTGTTACTTATTGAAATGCAAACTCGACTTAACCTGTCAGTTCATATGAGTGACCTCATCACCTACTTCAAACACCTTATCAACTCTCAGGTTCCAAAGAATACATGATTTACACCCATGTAAAAGGGCTCAGCTAACCATTTGAGATACAATTGTGGTATAGCTGTTTCATTTCGGCAAGGTATGTATACATGTATATAGCAGTCTGCTCCACCAATCCTCTATCTAACAGCACTGATATCCAACATCTGTATGCAGTAGCACTTCTGATATTCAGCTGAGACGAGATAACTGCTTGATGTCCAGCAGCACTAGCCTTAACCCTTTAAGGACAGATATCGCTAAAACAAGACATTTGTCGTCATGATGCACCAATGCAGCCCGGCGAGTAACTCGCTGGGGCTACATTGGAGCATCATGCCGACCCTTCGGGAGTGTCTCAACCTCATAAGGTTGGCATGATGCATGAATGTAGCACTGGCGGGTTACTTGCCAGGGCTGCATTCATAGATCATAATGACCAAGGGCGTGATGCATAAGGGCATGATGCCGTCCTTAAAGGGTTAAACTACATGGACATTTTTTCATTTCTGCATTCCTGTACAGTATACATACAGTGAGTTTACATTCAGTACCTGACCTGCTTAAGTACACACCAACCACCCAGAGTCTACAGCACTGTGTTACTGTATACTATCCGCACTCCTGTACCGCAATGTGTGGGTTGCATATAAACCACTTAAAACAAAAATCTCTCACCACCAAACATGGGAAAGGCCTCTGTTAAGCAAGCAGTACCTGAAAGGATGATTGGATCATCCTGTTTCAACGTACTGAGTACCTTTAGATGATAGTATTCTTTTATAATAGAAAACATCAGTGAGTGATATTGATCCATTCTACAATCCCTCTCTCATATTATGACGGTCTAGTATCTATTCACTTTTTTTAAATGTATATTTTACTTCATACCTTAATGTTTTCAGCTCTCTGTCTGCTCCTCTTTCACTGCCCATTCCCAATCCCAATCCCTATCCCTGGCTGCCCAGTCTTTACCAAGTGTAATTTCCACAATAAGTGACCTCTCCCCTTGACCTGTCAGCACATGGGCACCGGATGATGTGCATCTGATATACACCAGGCCCCGATCAAGGCATTATAATGCAAATATGATGAACTGTCCAAGAGATGAGGAAATCAATATCTAATCTGTGGAGACACATTGTCCTTCATATCCTCCCTTTAGTATAATCACTTCCAACAGATCTCAGTACAGTAAAGCTTTTGAATTGAATTACTTACTGATTGTTTTTTTGGTAAAGATTATTTAAAGCATTGGGTCAGCTGCTTCTGGCCTGAAGTGGTAATGGGGTTTCACTACATCAAATAATCAGCGAGAATCAAGCTCAAAAGATGCCAAATGGAAAGATTATGTATACAATAATACACTAATATGCTGGACAATATTTCTTTTGACTCAGAAATGGAGCACTGACCAACAGTAAATTCAAATCTTCCCCTGCTCTATCTCCCTGATTCCAATTCTATACCTGACCAACTGCACAACGCCACATTATTGCATTCACTAAATGCACTAACCCACCAATGTCACTTCCCATGGCACCCTCGGAACACAGATAGAGCCCTTTTAACCACCACTTTACCTCTATTAGGTCCAGCATACCAGTCCTTACTCTGCTTCAACCCTTGCTGTAGTGGCAATGAGTCCCGAAAAACTGGATCCCAGAGTTGGGTCCATGGTTCAACAACTCAATATCTGTCTGCAAGTAGTTCTTCAATGTGTTAGACTGGTACAGCTGATGACAATATTAGGAAACTTTAGTTCTTTCTGCATTGATTCAGTGTCTACCAGTCAATAAAACAGTTGTTGACTGACCTGATTGGGAGAAAGATAGCCCTTTGAAGGTGCTCCTGCCAGAACCAAATCGCCATGGCCTAACGAGGGACTAAACCAGTTTAAGATCAGTCCTGCATCGAGCTGGTGTGGCAAACATCTAAAAGTGACAAGCTTCCAAGTTAAGGGTTTTATGATAATGTAGCTGTTGGCTATTCTAAGATAGGCATCGGCTATGAAAAACTCCAGATTCGAAAATAGGTTGTTCAGAAATTACACTTTATTCATTCTGACATACGGCTCGTAATCATACAGACGGATAGTAACAATCAAATAGGCTTCTGAACACCAGTGGTCATATGAACATACAGGAGGTATACGCTCATGGTCTAGTACATAATTCCCGAGTTCCAAGGCTCTCTTCCATCTTGGTTAACTCCACTTAGATCAGACTCCACAGAGGGAGTTCTGTACCCGGAGTTGTCCACCAATGCGTCTATCTCCTCTAGTTCCCCCAGAGGGTGGAACAGAGAAAGACGCAGGGTGACCAAGTTGGAAGCAGCGACAGGACTAGGCCTAAAAGGTACAACAGAGTTCGGGGAAGCTCTGTTGTGGAGCAGTCGAGCTGGCCGAAGTGCGCAGCAAGACTGGGTCCTCGATTAGCAGAACCCCAGGTCTTATGTACTGATCGTTATGTAACTCTCTTCATTACTCGTAAACACTTGAGTTCCCGAGGAACTCCGGGTAACCACCCGCCGGTGCATCCGGGCCGACACGGTACCCGAGATATGTCGGGTGACACGTGGCGGTCACGGCTCAATGCACATAACCAGGCCGCGCTCCACCAATCCTCAGGTGTCGGCTTATATAACCATATACTCGGCACTAGACAGGAGTGTGGCCTGGATACACGGCAACACACATACCAAATATAACCCAAACTGGTTCCATAGAAATAGTACAGCGGCGACCCACTACACTACCCCCCTTCAGACAATATCACAGCGTCTAAATAGCGGCACAAAGTGCAGTACTTTTATACTACCTTGATACAATGACAAATTTTATCTCCCAACAACCCAAAAAAACATATATATTGTCTCCAAACACATACATAGTGGAGACAAGCGTAACTCTTTCTATCAGAACCACTTATATATTTCTTGAGTATTATAGATATGTCTTCATCCTTTTTGATATTAACGTC
The DNA here is from genome assembly GCA_947462335.1 of Harmothoe impar. NCBI lineage: Eukaryota > Metazoa > Annelida > Polychaeta > Phyllodocida > Polynoidae > Harmothoe > Harmothoe impar. The sequence goes on from OX381708.1 coordinate 79,928,811, forward strand.
AATCATATCAACCATCAGGATCCAGTTACACAATAATCGAGTATCATCCTTCAATAACAGTCATGATTTCTGGGACTAAGAGGATAAACTCCACACAGCCAGTCAAGCCCTATAAAACAAACTTGACTATATATCATAAAAAAAAATAAAACTTTTAAGACATACTACCGTATACTAACCATGTTTTATCGAAAACGATTTGTTACAACAGGTATCGTATACATACAGATCAATATGAGCACTTCTCCTTAAAAGTTACCAATTTTTCATACGAGACATATTGGAAACAAAAAAGGTGGCAAGTGTCGACTTTATAGTAAACCTTGACCCAACCCGTCTATTTGAATAGACTCACTCGCTTTACGTGCCAGAGCTAAGGTTTGAAAGATCAATATTTTTGGAATAAATGAACATATAGCGTAGATCCGGTAAATGCAGTTTCAATCCAATCAAGGACTTCAAAACCTTATGCAAATCATGGTCACATAGGTGTCCTTTTTGATGTAACCTACATAATAACACAAGTGGCATTCTCCATACAGAAATGCTAAGGCAATCAGATCAAGTGTCTTGGCAACACGTTTCAACTTTAAGTGAGAATTAGTCTCCACACTCAGTTCAAAGATCAAAAACGCAGTAAGCTGAAAAATAGAATGATCCAGCTCCTCACTTGATACCTTCCTTCTGAAAGTAATCAACGAGAACCTACGGATCTCCATAACAACTTACGCAATTTCCATACTCAGTACCTGAATAAATTTCACGTTTTTCAGGTTCATTGATATGTTATTACCACAGATCTACACATAGTACGAATGCAGTCAAGTAACCTTTCACTTCAGTAGGTATCATCAGGATCCAGTCCCTTATACCTTTACTCATTGGACGGTTAATTCAGAGTATCACAATCGGCATACAATAATCATACCTATAGCACATGTCATCAAATCAAACAGAACCCGTTTTACAAATACTGTCTTATGGCAAATAGAACACTCTTTGGTGATGGTTTTAACAGTTTTTTTATATGTCAACAACTGCAAAACCTAGATGATAGATAATATGGCATCATATCAAAGTCTTTTCATAAATAGGGGATAATGATCCACTGTTCTTGTCATCTCAGTCTTTTATAAATATATATATATATATAGTCATCTTGTGACCCATAGTCTATGGTATTTTAAAGCATCATATGGTCTGTGGTGCACTAATAGCTCCACTACTGCAAAAGTTCAACCTTGATGACGACACATGGTAGAGGTTCTATATATGCTGCAAACTGGGAATGTTTTTATGACTCGCCACTCAGCAAAAGTTCTTCATTTCTGGACACTGGCGACATGCATTCACTCGATCGGTTGTCACTCATCTCAATGGAAATGTCCATCCCTGACCCTAGCTGCAAAGCGTCAGGGTTGGGAAAATGCACTTGAGTACTCATAGGTACACTCGCCATGGATATAGGAATGTCCAGGGTAGATGGACGATGGTTCCCTGACACAGAACCAGTCGTCACAGGTAGGTCCACTGGAGGATCCACCATCATGGATTGTTCAAGTTCGTTTTCAGGAGCCATAAGCGCCTCAGCATCACGGACAGTCAGACGTAGGTCAGCTTCTGCAATTGCATCGGTCAGCTCCATCAATATCTGAACCGCCTCTGTAGTCTCACTTTCCGTTATCTGGTAAGGTGACTGACAAGAGGTGGCGTCGAGTATTGGTGTTGAGACAGGTGTTGAGTTGGGCGACTCTGTCTGCAGTTCATTCACCACCATCCTCGCAAGAGTGGACACCCCGGCTGGAGTATCCATAGTCTCGAAGGAAGACACGGTTGTGTCCACCCCCATTGTAGTATACTGCATCGTCTTAGCAGCAGACGAAACAGAGGTGGACGTCACGGCAGCAGACGTCGCAGCGACAGACGTCACAGAGACAGACGTCACAGGAACAGACGTCACAGGAACAGACGTCACAGGAACAGACGTCACAGGAACAGACGTCACAGGAACCAACTCCGATGACCCAGAGGTCATGGAGGAGGCAGCCACGTAACTGCAGTCAGCCAGGTGCATCTCGTCCCTTGCAGGTGAAGGTGGAGGACTCCGAGGGATATCACTAGCCCTGGAGTCAGCTCTCAACCTTTGTGCGTATGCATCACCGTCAAATCCTGAGGGAAGAGGGGCAGAACCCTGGTCAACCCTGTACACACTCTCGTCGTACCAACTTGACAATGGGATTTCATAGCAATCTTCGAAAAACTCAGCCAACTCTTCATAGAAGTCATCGTTCTGCTGAGCTTCCTTTTTAAAGCTAGAAAATTTCTCTGTTAGACCACCAATTTCGTGTTCTAACTTCCGAATAACTTTAGTTTTCAGACTAATTTCAGTCCGGGCAGCAGTTAGTTTATGTTCAGCAGAACTGACCATATCCTTACTGCGATCCAACTTGACTTTGAGATCGTCAATTAAAAATTGACTTTCCATACGAGATTTTTCAATGTTCAATATCAAATCGTCTACAATTCTGCTAGAGGTTGCTACCATGTCATCCCGTTGTCCCAACTGTCGTTTGAGGGCTTCATTCTCCTCAGTCATTTTGGACATTTTAGATAGGAGTTCTGCTTTTGCAGTCTCCACTTTCTCTAATTCGGCCAAACAACTTTCTTTTACCAATTGCTCAGCTTGAGCCCTAGCTCCTTGCAGAGCTAGTTGACAAGCGAGATCCAGTGTGTCAAATGAACTTTTCAGCCCAGTGACATACTGTTCTTTTAGAAGATTACTGATACTAACATTCTCAGGGTGATCAATATCACCAGTCAGCTTAGGCAGAGGGACCGATTCCAAACACATCTCTTCTTCATCCACCCCAGGTGATGGAGAGTTCAATGAGAGACCCCCGATACAGGTAGATGGTGATGGAACGGAGGATAGTCTACGACCAATCTCCTGTTCCTTCCTCATCTCTATTCTACTTGATTGGACCCTGCCTGTGGGTGGGGTGAATTTATGATCCACCCAATCGTCTCCCTCAGATTGGAAATCAATCGTTCTATAGATCGTCTTAGTCTTGGAATCCTCTTTCCCACTTACTGACTCTATCTTCCCTGTTACATACCCTTGATTATCAGTAGAAGTATTTTCTGTCTTTAATATCTTCCTTGACACTCCCGGGTTCCCTCCAGCCTCAGAGATTGTGGTAGGAGGTATTACCTCCTGTCCCACAAATACACAGTCATCCTCCTCCTCTACAGGAGAAGCTAACAGGTCTTTTACCATTTTCTCCTCTATGGCTAGCCTTGGGCTAACAGCAACCCTCGGTAATGATCCGCCAGAGCCCTCCTTGTTGGATTCAGTAGTGTTCCTACTAAACCCACAGGAAGACCCTGGAGCACGTCTTTTGGTTGGGGTAGATCGACCGTCAGGTGATGAGTCTAACCCAGCAGAAGCTGAGGACTCCTCTGAACCTGTGGTTCGCATCTCTCCTAAGGTAACAGAGACAGGAGTATACACTCCATGGTCCACAGTTTTACCTTCAGACAACACTTTACCTTTGGGAGGAGTGGCCAACTCCATCTTACTACGGTAATCAGCGGCTTTCTCTGGAAAGTCCTGAATGTAGTATGGCCACGCCTTCCGATTCAGCCACAACCTTCTCGGGTTATGGTTGAACACCAAGGTGTATGCCAACCCTTGTGGTACCCTCACACACTTTTCTCTGTCCGTGAGTCCTAAGGGCTCCGGGCAATTCTCGAGAATATCTAGATTGGACATGGCAGTTTCAGCCTTCATATGGTGTACATCCACTAAGTGTCTTACCATACAACCCTTTCTAGATGTGCTGAAAGGTTCACCATCTTTCATACATTTGACTGAGCGATTAGACTTGGACCGGCACTGCCACATCATTTTGGAGTGCCCGTGGAACTCCACTAGATGTCGTGCGAACTGGTACAGGTCCAAATACTCGGCCATTGGACTTCTATCCACACGTCGTTGAATGGGCACTGCCCCGAACCTACTCTCCAACCTCTCCAGATTTATAAGTAGGCATACCCGGTGGGACAAATGTCATCCAGGCCCATTTCATACGGTCTCTATCCTCGTTGGAGAGGTCGGCAGCCCTGTATGTCCCCATACTCTGCTTTATAACCTTATCCCAAAACTTGTAAGCTTGATGTGCCCCTGAGCTAGCATGTTCTAACCAGAACTCCATATCCCTCTCCGTATCTTCGTAGGAGGGTAGCCTAGCTCGGCTCCCTATCTCCCCAGTAATCTCTCCCGTGTAGGGTTTGGACTTAGAATTATTGGAAGGAGCTCTGAATAGCTTAGTACATTTCCTCTCGTTGAATCCGTCTAATTCTCGGATGTATGCCCCCCTGCATATCTTACTCCCAGGAATTACTGCATCCGGCTCAAATTTCTCAAATATTGCGGCAAAATGCATGACTGCCATGGCTGGAATACGTTCCGGAGTTGACTGTTTAGGGGCATTCCAATCGGGTACAAAGTCACCATGAACCGGATGTAGACCATCCGCACGGTCATACGACATAGAACCCCACGGAGCACCCACTGGAGCGTGACTGACCGAATGCACCGGTATCCCGGGCATATTAGGGTCAGTTCGGGTTACTCCTGAAGAAGGTGGTGACGCAATATTCCCAACCAGGAACAAGGGGAATCCCCCGGCCTCGAGTCCTTTTAACCCCGGCCCTGACACGAACCCCCTAGCTTGCGCCACTGACAAACCCATATCTACCAGTTTCTTTACATGTGCTCCCCGAGCTAGGAGATACTGTGTGGTTTTAACCTGTTCAGTTTTCCTTATCTCGGAGATATTACTGCCATTTCGGCGTTTCACTCCCCTATTCTTCATCTTACTCGGTGGTTGATACACGAATTTTGGTAAATCCGCTTCCCTAAATTGTTTTGGAAGATTACAATCGACCGGAGCTGTTGACTCCAGGTCCCCCAAAGCTAACAACTCTCTCTGTTCCTGCAACAGAGGGGTAACCTCCGTCGAGTGACTCCTTCTACGGCAGTTACCCGACGGATAGCTATCCGCCATGATAACTACACAGAGGGCGGCCCAGAGGAGCCCACTCCTAAATGAGCTTAAATGGGTAGTAGAATCAGAAAAATTGTTACAAAAGTGTCCTCCTGTACTACCTCACTTTAGTGTCTCCTCTCCCCCTCACATGTAGAGCAGTTTAGATGACTAACTGCTGTTTAACATACGCGGAGAGAGGTGCCTTCGCATCCACTCTCTCCAACGGTATGTGCAGGACTGACGCTTTCCGCGCCAAACCAGCGTGCGTGCGCATCCAAGCGCAAAGGATCACGGGTACCGGATAGCCCTTCCCGAAGAAGTTATCCGGTATTATCCGAAGAAAACCGGGTAACGAAGTAAACTGCGTAGTAGTTGCAATCTTCGCCGGGTTATCTCGAATTGTATTTTACACATCATTTCAAGTAATAGCAGTTCTTTAGTTCGTCAAGGCTGTATTATTTGTAGCATATGAACTTTTAGAACGCTCTTTAAACAAACATAATAAAAAAATACGTGTCAAAGTAAATTTCTTTGGTGGTCCGAATAAATTCGGAAGACGTATGAGTCCCATTCTCATGTTACTAGAACGAATCCTACACCCGTTCTTTCCACATAATATTTCTTTTTAGGATTCTCATCTCATCCTTAGAAAAATTACTGACTAAGTCGATTGGATTTTAATCCGAAACCATCACGACAAGTACTAAATGGGAAACCAACTCACAGACCATAGCATGTAAACATTCAAAACTAACTTTAGTAAAGCAGAACGTTGGGTACCCCAATGCCATCTACCGGTCACTTTCACCATTATTCCCGTCACAAAGACTAAAGAAAAAAATCCAGTATTTCTCGTTGTGTTTTTGACAATCAGCACCAGTTACGCAACTATCCGGGGTTTACCGGGTAAGTCCTTGGAGACCCGAACTCTTCCGGGTAACCATAACAAACAAACCCAGCCCCGCCGCTTTTACGTAACAGCACCTCGACCCGCTATACGAGCACTTCTACGTATGGGTCCTTGGGGTTTCTTCTTCTCAATTACTCGAGGAACTTCTCCAGTTTCCTTTCTAGTAACTAACTTCTTCTTCTTCCTACCATTAACCTTTTTAGCTGGCGTTGCTTTTCTAGTCTTCTTTGTAGGCGGGGGTGCTGTAACCTGCTTCTTACGCACCCACCTGGGTTGGGGCATTGGCACTTCTACCAAAGGTTCATCCTCATCGCCAGGCCGGCGACCTAGCCAAGGCTTCAGGCGATCCACATGGCCTGCAACTATCTTGCCTCGCACATTTTTCAACAACACAGTAATTAACCAATAATGCATGGCTGACGCCCTCACAAGGGGCTGTATCGCTGGATATCGGCACGAGTGCGTAGCACGAGTGACGATATCCAGCGATACAGCCCCGAGTGAGGGCGTCAGCCATTCATTATTAGGTTTATTATACGATTATTCCATTTAATTGTCTTTAATTACCTTATATGAGTCCTAGTTTGGCCATTTTGAAGGATTATTGACTGAATATCACTCGTACGCCAGTAGCGCCATGTTGTTTTGAGCTCCCACCAACCCTGCTCGCTGCCTGGTGACGTCATGCGCTCAATCTCCAACACTGAGTCCAACATAGAATTTGTGAGGGGGCCAGCTTGGGGCTATGTTATATACTAACCAGCGTTTCCCTCCGCATTCACCACAGCCGGATAGGCAAGGCAGCTAGCGTCGCCGCCTCACACACCAAGGGTACCCGGATCGATCCTGGGTGGAAACGAACCTTTTTCAAAATGCCAATTTCTATGTGAAAAAAAATCCCTAGAATTATTTTAACGAAAGGCTAAGTAAAGTCCAACTTCTACCTTTATAGTAAAAAAGAAATTAGAAAAAAATTTGGATTTTCAAAGAAACTAGACCAAAAAATGCCTTTTCTTCTGTAACTCGGTAAATAATGGTCCTACAGGGCTGGAAATCCGCCTGTAGACTCCTTGTTTCGCCACCCACCTCTACCAGCGCCTTCACGGCGTGGTGGTTAGCACATCGGACTTCAAGTCTTGATGTAGCGTGTTCGAGTCTCCATAGAACCCCGGATTTTATGGGGGACGAAATTTCGGAATTGCTCAGGACCACCGGAAACGGGATGATATCCCCCGGAAACGTGCTGATATCCACCGGAAGGGTGCCGATATCACTAGATATCAGCACGGGGATATCACAGAAAAAGCACGATGAGTGGCCCGATCGTATAATAACATCAGATATTACCTTTGTTACCTCAAATGGCCCATCCCAACCTTTCGAGATTTTTCCATGTACAGGTGGTTTCAATCTCACCACCTTCTGTCCAACTACATACTTCCTTTCTCTCAAGCCTGTATCATACCCTACTTTCTGATGGATGGCTGCTTTCTTCAAGTGGCCTCTCACCAATGCATAGCCTTCTCGCAATTCTCTGCGTAGAGATTCCGCAAATGCCACTCGGCATGGGACATCCTTCCTCCGCAGCACACTGCCAAAGACCAAATCTACAGGCATTATGATCTCAGATCCAAATACCAGGCTGTTAGGAGTGCAGCCAGTTGAAGCATGCACTGTACCGTTGTATGCATGAGCCACATACTGGGAAAACGTATCCCAGTCATCCTGATTAGAATTAACCAGCGTGGTCAACCCCTGAATCAACGTACGGTTGAATCTCTCAACCATCCCATCCGACTGCGGTCGGTAAGGATTAGTGCGTGTTTTCACTATGGCCAATTCTTCCAGCATCCCTTGAAAGAGACGCGATTCAAACTCCCTACCCTGGTCTGAATGGAACATGAGAGGTGCACCAAATGTAAGTACCCACTCCTCAACCAAAGCTTGTGCGCAGGTTAATGCCGTGTGATCCTTCATTAGGATCACCTTCACGTACTTGGTATAGTAGTCCTGTACTACCATCATGCACAAGTTGGAGTTTGGAGTTGTCTGGAAGCCAGTGATTATATCAATGGCTATCCTTGCAAATCTGACTCCAAACAGTTCTTGTCTGAGAGATGTTTTACCCTTCCCAAGACCCGGCTTTACCAGGCAACACGTCGGGCATTCCGTCAACCAACGTATTACATCCTTAGACATCCCAGGCCAGTAATATCTCCTCGCTAGTTTGTCCAAAGTCTGTTTCCTGCCAAAATGAGCGAAAGTCTGATGACCATGGTAAAACTCGAATACTTCCCATCTCAGAGAAGCTGGCAAGACTATCTGTAGCCTCCTCCTGGCTTTGCCTTCAAGAGTTTTCCATCTACACAATAGGCCGTCTCGCACTACCAACTGCGACCATTGGCCCACTAAGTTCCTCACTTTCACACATTCTAATGACAGAGCAGGTCTGACGGGACGAGCAGCTCTCTCCAGGATCAGATTCCGTATCACATTGATACCTTCGTCCTCCTGCTGAGCTTCAAGTATGGACTCCGCCGACCAGAACACCAAGTTCTCTTCCCAGGCTGGATCAAAATTCATTATTGGAGCCACCAAAGCGTTATGTATGCCACAGTCTTCACAGTCCAACCTCGCCCATCTTCAGATAGGTCTCCGAGACAAGCAATCCGCATTCACGTGCTTCACTCCGCTCCGATGCTGAATCTGGGCATTCTCTATCCCCAATTCAGACAACGCGGAGATCCATCTACCCATCATCCCATCTGCTTCCTTGAAATTAAGGAGCCATCTCAAGGATGAATGGTCTGTACGCAGAATGAAATTCCCACCATACAAATAATGGCGGAATTTCTTTGTGTATACCACTATGGCCAACAACTCTCTCTTGGTGGTGCAATAATTGCGTTGAGTTTTACTCAAGCTGTTGCTAGCAAATGCTAAGGGCACTTCTTTCCCCTCCTGTACTTGGGATAAGACAGCGCCTATACTGTCGTTGCTAGCGTCGGTGTCTAGGATGAACTGATCACCCTCAGTAGGATAGCTCAGCACAGGAGTTACCGTGAATAACTCCTTTAGCTTCTGAAAAGCCTGTCCAGCTAATTCCGTCCAAATAAATGGAGGTAGCTTCAACATTCCCTTCCTTTTTCCTACTACCAGCGCCTGTAAAGGAGCCGACACCTCAGCAAATCCGGGAATGAAATCGCGGTAGTATGAGCAAAAACCCAAAAACGATCTTACTTCCTTCTGATCTTTAGGCTTAGCCCAACTCGCTACTGCCTCTAATTTCCCTGGATCCGCCGAAATACCTGTGCCACTGACTATTCGGCCCAGATATTCCACTGATTGCCTGAAGAACTTGCATTTCTTAGCTTTCAGTCTCAGGTTATAGGATCTCAGTCGATCCATCACCATGGTCAAATTTGATAGAAACTCCTCCCGAGTTTTCCCGAAAACTATGATGTCGTCCAGATAAACTAGTCAGTTTTTCCACAACAATCCCCTTAGCATTGTCTCCATCATATTCTCGAATGTAGCCGGAGCATTACACAAGCCAAATGGCATCACATTGAACTCAAACAACCCCCTGTGGGTTGTGAACGCTGTCTTTACCTTATCCTCTGGGTGCATCCCAATCTGCCAGTAGCCTGACTGCAGATCTAAGGTACAAAACCAGTGATTGCCACCCAAGGAATCTAGACTTTCATCAATGCGTGGTAAGGGGTAGGCATTCTTCCTCGTAATCCCATTTAGTCTCCTGTAATCTATACAGAACCGACAGGTGCCATCCTTTTTGGTAACCATTACCACTGGACTAGCCCATGGACTATCAGAAGGCCTTATAGTAGTATAGTATGTATCGGAACGGGACTATAGTTAACTACTGTTTATTACTCAATCGACATGCAGCCAATCAGAGGCCTCCATTTGGTCACGTGACCCGTAGCCATGGTAATGTGACCTACTTAGGGCTCTCAGCCAATCAGAAGCCAGCATTCTGGTAACCATGGTAATGTGACCTACTTACGTCACGTGACCTACTTAGGCTCAGCCAATCAGAAGCCGGCATTCTGGTAACTAGGGTAACGTGACCTTCTTAGGGTTTGTTTGTAAACAACACCTCGTGGCTCTCTTGTTTGTAAACAACACCACGTGACACGTGACTGTTTGTAAACAAACAAAGTTATATAACTTATATATAGAAATATCACTAGGCGGCAGAGTGGTCAAAAGGCAATCTCGTAGTAGTAGGTCTACTTGGATCTTGAGTAGCCACCCTTGTGGTTATGATTACCTAGACTAGTTGGCTCTGCCAGCCTGGTCAAGTGAAAATTGGTAAGGAGACTATGAACTAGGCTAAGCTTGGATTTTAAAATAGCCTATAAAAGTATAATAAACTATAGTACCCTCTTAGATTTGATGATTAGACATTGCCTACTAGGTATACACATTTGTACAATGGTATCATTGTGTATAAATGTTCTTTTGGTACATCAAGCCGACTCTACACGAGCACCATTTGCAACGACAGATAGTGCTAAACCTAAGACCTACCCACTCCGTAGAAAAATATAGGGGTGACGTTTGTGAATGGTCCCTTAGTCTTTCTATTCTTTGTTTATTGTGTGGCCCCTAAAGAGGGGCCGACTAACATCGGTGTTATTAATTACACCTCATGTTAGGCAGCATAGGATCAAACCTCAAAAGCATCAAAGCTCAAAGTCCTAATGGACAGAGAGCCCTGTGTGGCTTTTGAGGACGAGTGGGAGTGATCCGTTGCAGAATACCGATCCGTGAGAGGTTCTGACTATATATATCTTTTATATCGCTTTAGATATGGTGTAGTATTTTTCATCTCGCTATAGTTTAGTTGATATTTTAAAGAAACTGCCTCATTCTATCAGAAATACACAACATTGACATGTTCAATAACAGAATGAAATGGCTCTATTGGCCCCAATCAGTGGAGTTTAAATAAATATACACATAGATCTAGGCTAGGGGCTCAGCAGTTCAAAATGAAAATGAGGTGTGGTGCATTCAGATAGCTAGTGGATAATACTTTATGTTATGTATGGGGCTGCTGCTTCCAACCGTCTATTATCAATATTCTCATTGTCTTTGTTTATTGACTTTACCAGCCTACATAACAAAAGACTTAATACAATGTTTCCCTATGGCTTCTTATCGTGGCAAAATGTTAACGTTAAAAACATTATTTAGATGTAAGATAACATATTTTTGGGTGGAACAGAATTCATCTTGGCAGTCAGTTGCAATCCCTTGCGCACAGAGGCACTGGGGGGAAGCCCTAAGTGGCAAAAAGCAGTTGCAGCTTGAGACCTTTAGCAAGAGACTTGAAAGTGTATGTAAATCAAAGTCTGGGCTTTTCTTTGTCTATTCATCTACATAGAGATTTAACACAATGCATTTTTTAGTGTGGCTTACATTCCTACAGGAAGTCAATGTGAGACCCCAGCCAAAGTACCAAGCCTTTAGCCTTATCCTAATTGTCTTTGGTATCTGTAGTTTAACTCTACAAAGGCATCAAGCTGAATGACTCTGAGAATGGCGCGAGAAAACAATGTAATCACCTTCGCAATTTGTAAATGATGTTTATCCTTCAGAAGTGATTCATATATCCTTCTTTAATCACCTTTAAGCACGCTTATAGTATGACTTTAATCATCAGTAAATGGTTTTTAATTTCAGACTTTTGGTTTAAGTTTTGCTAACAAGTCTGTTTAGAGTGGCGCTAAGTTGATTAAAGAAGGACATTTTACAAATTTAAGCAATCTGGAATACTGCTTAATGCAGATGTTTTATGCAGTGATATGTAACTCTGCCTCAGGTAAAGAAAAGGTAGAGATGAAAGCAGGAATGCTTTCACATGTCCATATACTTATTCCCCATTCCTGTCCTACAGCAGAAACATTTCGCAACAACAACATAGGTACAATGTACAGCCTACATCTAATAGCAGGAGTTCATTGTGTCAAGATAAAGGAATTGAGTGTGCTATACTGTGATGGATTGATAGTCACAGGCTATTGTGCTACTATTGTGTGGGGACAAAATATGGCTGACATTCAGAAAAGGAGACAGGGCCACTACAGAATTGGTGAGGGGCGGAAATTCATACAGCCACTTCTTAGAAGGTGCTCTCCGCAGCCCAGCCCTCCTTTCTTCCTGAGCCACAGTTGGATCTTCTATACAACCCCAACCTTCTTTAGCTTTTTCCATCAGTGGGGGCTGTATACATATATATATATACAACCATCAGAGCAGAGGTTGGGTGCCGTCTCTGACCGGGTGCCGTCTCTGACCGGGTGCCGTCTCTGACCGGGTGCCGTCTCTGACCGGGTGCTGTCTCTGACTGGACATCACTTTGGGAGTTTAGTTACCTTCTACCAACAGCAGGAGGCTAATTATAATTACATAACAACTGCTGTAACGTTTTTACAAATCCTTATATATGTGAGTATAGGTTAACAATTAAAAAACACTTTTCTTTGACACAAGGTCAGAGACGGGACCCGGTCAGAGACGGCACCCGGTCAGAGACGGCACCCAGTCAGAGACAAAAACATTGGCCCAAGGTCGTGAGACACAGCCTGAAGCTATTGTTTCATTATAGTCAACTATCATGGCTAACTGACCAGATGTTAAATTACCTAACAATCAATCCAGTCTACATATATTTGTGCCACCAATAATGACCTTTTGGACTGATGGGACCCATACCTCGATGTGAAAGCCTGATGCGGAGATGGTTCTCCTCAATCTTACCCCACACCATACAACACATGGGGGTAGAGGTCTACTTGGGTGTAGTGACCAGTGCCTGCTCTAGGCACTGATCCCACCCTACCCAGCACTGTCAAAGGGACACATACTTTACCCAAGGGCCTCACAGAATAAATGTCACACTGTGCATGAGATGTAGCTAACTTGATCCCAAACACAACCAGTTAAATAACTGCATGTTTTTTGCTTGGTATTATTCATTGGTAAGAATTCTCCAAAGCTTAATGTCTGACATCTTTCTGAGAAATTAGGATAATCAAAAACCTGTCATCTGAATAAGTGTCTTGACTTCTCCTGACTTCTCATGATGCTTGACAACTTGCTGATACAATAAACATGAATGGCTGCTTGGTCAATATTCTCATTATCTGGGCACACTGCATCTTATGGCATGAGCTTTAGTTGCAACATGACCTGACCCTGCTGTCCATTTGTGGTCATGTCATTATTAATTAAGCGACTGCCTAACCTTTTTACTGTCTGATAGGTCCTGTCACTGCCCACATTTTTGTGCAAGAAGCATGGAAGACGAGAATTTCAGATCAAATGAGATATTGCAAGGTGTCCTGAGACCTATGCTCTTTCCACATGACCCATATCCAACTCCAGACAGGCTGTCCAGCACAGACAATTAATGGCCTCTCTCCAGCCCTTGTTAGCTGCTATTGACACGCTACGGGGCTTGCACAGATTTCCCAGGGGATGTAATCCATGGTTATGTTTCTTGTCAGGCAATACTCAACAAAAGGCTGTTTCTCTTGGTGTTTAGTGACCAGAAGGATTTCAGCCGTTGGTCTAGCAACCATGATTGGCCATAGATTAGATATCAATGTCAAGCAACTAGGATTGGCCTTGGCTATTAATATAGCTACCAGCACTGTCGGTTAGTGCAATGACGCCTGCTGCAGGAAGTGACCAGATATAGCCAGATAATTACCCATATCCCATTTCTATGGCCTTCATCATTTCTGTTATGTGGAGATGATAAAGCTGATATCCCATATCAGAACAGGAAAGATCTAAGGACAGGGTTGCATTTATTCCATCAGAAGGAACCAAATTGGCCACGGAGACATTTGTGAGTCTGTATTCTCTTCAGGGGTAGTCCTTGACCTAGTGACTGGGACAGAAAGCAATATTGGTTGTTAGAAAAATCTTCCCGTTAGGAACCAGGGATGAAAGACTATTTGCTAAATGTCCACTAACAAGTGCTAAAACCACTTTGGAATCTCCATATGTGACACTGTAACCAACCTTAATGCACCAGAATAGAATTGATTGACTAAGGTCTAATAGCGTCTTCCAACACTTTAAGCAGACTGGGCACCAGAACCCTTAATCTTTCCCAAAAGTTATAGTAGGGGCATGTCTCTGTGTCCAACCCTGTGTGTTACCCTATAACAGGTAATGGGAATGCCAATTCTTGCCAATTTTACCTAATTTCAGTAATCACTAATGACTCTTCAAAACACCAAGTTGAGACAATATGACCTGCTGTGTTTGTTGCTGAGAAGGTAAAGGTAGGGGAGATGCTCAAAGGATGGGGGAGTAGGGGTGACATCATTGAATAGTTCTGTTTGATATTGCTTAGGGACTTCTCTGTGCAGTCAAGCTTAATACTTGACATCTAGATCATCTCTTTGTCATTATGTTGCCATTCTCTTACTTTTAATTCCTGCTTAAGGCCATCAGAGTTTTTCAGAGATATTGCAGATTTCATACTTTCACACTTAATAACTCAGTCCAAGCTTGACATATTTCAGAGTGGGCTAAAGGGGGCTTCTTAGCTTCTTGTGAGAAATATGAAGGCATTTGTTAGTTAGAGAAGAAGGATGGCAGAAGTCATGTACCTAATTGCTTTCTGGTATTGGCAGTATGAAATATGGTCCCTGGTCAAAATAAGCATTGTGCATGGACACTTGGATGGCTGTTGAAATATGTTGGAGATGGCCATATATGAGCAAGTTCATCTACAGCTGCACCTACCTCTACTACGGCCCCAGGACTGTACAACACCCTGCCCCCCCCTGCATCAAGCACCCTGACACCAGGGATGGAGTTGAGGTTATGGCTGACCGCCCCCTACTTCACACACAGCTAGTCACAGCTAGTCCCAGCTGGACACACAACATGACCTGCATAACGACCCACTAGTGTACATTCAGAATCTGATGGAGAACATAAGACTCGGTAAATGTGTGCCTTTATCTTGAAAGATGGCACAGCTTTTGAAATCATATGTTTCAAATGTAAGAATTAATCAAATTTAAGGGGGTTATAATCATGTTTATTATAATGGTATAACTATCAAGTGTACTACTACTATTACTCCTGAAGTGTTCTGCTACTCAGACTCTGCAGTCGGTTCCTGGTTTTCCTCTTATGGGTCACCTGGCTGGCACTTCCCAGAATCCACCCCTGTGACCCAGTTAGCATTCAAACACTGGGATCAGGTACAGCCATATCTTTTTCTCTGGCTTTATTTATAATAAATAAGGGTGTTATTAGCACCAATTGTCAGAATCATACATATCCTATGTTTTTTATCCTTCATATTATTATTTAGTAAGACGGCAGCGTGTGGTTATAAGCCAAGAGACTGCTACAACTAGCTCAGGGTATCAATAGTGTTAAATCCTATCCAGACTACTACAATTAGGGATTATAAGGACAACTTGTTCTGGCCTTTACTCATTGGCTGATTACTATGGCAAGGGTCTCCTGGGCAACCAGGAAAAGTTTCCTTGTAAAAACTTGTAAATGGCAGAGTATATAACCTGTTTTATTCCCTACACAACTGGTTGTGTCCCATATAGTGTCAGTGAAATGACCCAGAGCATGGAAACAGACAATAAAGGTCCACTTCAGTCCCAGTGCTGTAGCATCAAGTGACTACTTCCCATGCCAGGGGAACTTACAGTGTATACGGAAGTATACAGGAGTAGGCACTGAGGCTGACCTGGGAGGCAGTGGACCCAATATTGGTACCGTTTACCTACAATCATAATCAACCCATTGCAACCATTAGAGCTAATTTGTTACAACCTCAATTCATTTTAACCAAGTTATAAATTGATAGAAATGGTAGAATTGAGAAATAACTTATAAAAAGATTTTATGAATACCAAATTCTTTATAGCAAAGTGTTACCATAATTATTACATATTGTATCATAAACCAATGTTGGTCTTGAGTAAGCACTGCGGTTAAGGGATACACATGGTTTTGAAATATATGAGTGCCTACAAGCTTATACTTTCCCCAATGTAATCCCAACAAATGTGTAAGCATACAATGCTATCCTGATCCACAGAGACTTAGATGGTCTACTCTGCTTGTATCGCTCTGTGGGGACGTCAGATACAATACATTCTAAAGCTAGACATCAGTTCCTTCCACAAAGAAAGGAAATTTTGATTCCAGACAATGAAATTACATCTTTTGAGACTTTTGAGACAAAATAGGAAAAGTACCTTCTTTCCAAATGTCCCATATGAGTAGGGTGGACAATCTCCGCGGGCGCTCACGCTGGCCGTACCTGCCGTAATGCTAAATGACCCTTTTGAAAAAGTGAATTTCTCTGGCCCAAAAGGTCGCATAGATTAATGTAAATACTTTTTGGAAAGCTACCTTTCTGATCTATTCATATATGCTATCTAGAATATTATCTGAGAGCTGGAACCCTATTAAATCACGAGTTGAACATAAGGTTCCGGAGCGTTTTTTCTACCATCTGTCAGCCAGTTTCTGAAAATACTCCTCAAAGATACAGTCAGGAAAAAGGTTAATTCTCACTCTATCTTGAACATTGTCCTATAGGGGGATATTGTAGACAGTTGGGGCTACATGCTGATATGTTTATATTTTTTCTGTGATAATTTTAAGTTTTTCAAAAATTAAGTTAAACTTTCTATTTTTGCCCAGAATTATATATCCTGCATAAGGAATGGTTTGGCCCTAAATGGCACCTTTTCAATGGATTCAGAAGGCTCTATTTAGCCTAGAAAAGTTCACTTTCATCTATTTTACATGCACGATTTTGAACGATTTTGTGAAGAAGTTGTATTTACCTACAATATTTTCATCAACATTTAATCTTTATATTTCAATAATATTCATAGAAAGTCATTCGGTACTCTGATTCCCTGTCATTTAGATGGCTATTGGGCTCTAAATGAGAGCCATACATGTTAGCTTTGATTTCATATACAGCATGACATTATGTTTCAATTTTCTAAAAGGCTAAAAGGGTTGCGGTATTGGTTTGTCGAAGCTCATGTAGACTGATAATTACTAATAGTAAATCATAATTATTTCTTCATAAATAGATATCTTAGACAAGGAATGGTTTGGCCCTAAATGGCACCTTTCCAATCGATTTAGAAGGCCCTATTTAGTCTAGAAAACCTTATTCTCATCTATTTTACATGCACAATTTTGAACGATTTTGACAAGAAGTTATGGTTACCTACAATATTTTCATCAATATTTGAACTTTTTATTTCTATGATATTCATAGAAAATCATTCAGATCTCTGATTCCCTGTCATTTAGATGGCTATTGGGCTCTAAATGAGAGCCATACATGTTAGCTTTAATTTTATATACAGCATGACATTATGTTTCCATTTTTGAAAAGGCTAAATAGGTTGGGATCTTGGCCTGTCTAAGACAACCTACACCGATAATTTCTAATTTATTTCATGTTTTTTTTCTAAATAATCATATTTTCCCACGATTTGAACTGATAATGATGGAAACACTATCTTAATAGATCTGAACTCCTGATTGTAGTGGGTTTAATTTGGTGTATGACATGACCATATTGCTTTAGTGCGTGTGTGAATAAATTGCATTATAACCAAGGACACTGTAGGTCGGGGACATCTTTCAAATTATCAGATATGATTCTCAACCACCCCGCAGTGTTTGTTTAAGAAAAATGTGTATGCTCTAAAGCAATAACAATACATTAAGGAACTATACAGATTTAGATACCTGATAGTATAAGCTTTAATTTGATACAATAAATGATGCAATCATATGATTTTCTGATAGGCTACTTGTATTTAGCCCTTGGCCTTCTGATTGTTGTCGGGATGTGGTAAATCCCGGCAATCCCGACAATCCCGACAGGTACTCCGGTGATTTTCCAATTATTAAAATTGCAATAAAATCTGAACCGCTCATGATAGAATAAAAATAAAAACAGGTCTGGACTCCCCATTATGCTAGCTTCAATATGCGCTACAGCGTCCTATTTGGTCAAATTGAACTGTCCACCCTAATATGAGTGCTTTATTCAGGTGCAGGGCCATTCAACAGATTAAAACATTGAGACTGGTTGCCCAGGTGAACATTGTCGATCTACCTATCTGCTCTGAATGAACAATTAACAATTAAGGATATGTAAGAATGGGTTATAAAGAAACTAGACAGTAAAAATGCTGTTTTGCTCAACTGGAGAGGCAATCACTTTTCCCCTATTGGCCTACCGCCTGCAACACCATGGAAGAGGTCTACATGGGTCTATTGATCAGCCCCTGCTTAAGGCACCAATCTCACCTTAACCACCTTCCCGGGAGGGACCTATATGATCCATTTTGGACCAGACACAGGTTCACATGATAGGTCCTGCAGGTACAGGTGGTTTGGTGGCAGCTGGTACTTGGTTATATTTACTTATGGTGTGTCGTGAGGGTAACCAAGGTGATTACATTACTCAGTTGGTGCAGCCGTCTTTATGTTGATAGGTGTATCTATAAAAGTTATAGAGGACGGACCTGTAGATGTGATCTCAGTAAAATGACTAAAGCAGTAACAGGGATCTGTATAGACCACACTAACTATGCTGGTAGAGCTGCCACATTGTCAACTTATAACTGGGCATTCCCTTCTGATGTTTGAAAAACTGACTTCAACCAGGGTGACAGATTCCCATGTAGCTGTGCCTTCTGGGCTGCTAACCTTTGTTACAGACAGCAGCTTCCATAAGGAGGCAGCTATTCCTGGTTCAGTAATCTATTCAAAAAGCTATTGAACCACTATAACAATGAAAGGGTTGACGGCAGTAGATTCTTTAAAATAGAGTAATAGATGAGGGGGTACTTTGAGTCAGGTTATCAAAGGGAGGACCTTTATAAGGAGGGGCCTATTTCTTCAGCAGTAGTTCTGTCGTATCAGGCATCGGTATGGTACCAGCCTGTTATGTTCCCTGTTGTACACAGGGAAAGTAGGAAATGTGGCAAGGTTTTCGGAGTTCTGAAAGACCACCACCTCAGGCTACTTCAAACTGGCATTTCCCGATTGCACCCCCTGGGTGCAACTTTCATAGATCACATTTACACAAATAGCTCCACAGTTTCAAAATATGGTACACTAAACCTATTACTTTCAGACCACATTCCAACTTTTGTTGTTTTAAAACATACAAGGAAACCGAAGGTTGTTGAGAAAGTAACCAGCCGAGTTTATAAACAACATGAAGTAGCTAAGATAACGACACACGTTATTAACCATGATTGGGCCACCCTAGCCAACATAGACAGTCCCACTGACCAATGGGACCACTTAGAACAGGTACTAATAGCCTATCTGGATGAATATTGTCCAGTTAAAACTTTTATGGTAAGAAAAGATACCCGGAGGTGGTACCCACCTGACCTTCTAGAGTTGTTACGTAGGAAGAATGATGCCTATAGACGTGCATATAAAAGTAAAGGTATGGACTTGGAAAGTCTTAACCTTGCACACAGATTGAGGACAATTTCCAATAGACGTATCCACTCTGAGTTTTCTAACCAGGTCAAAGCTACTGTTGAAATGTATAAAAACAACCCTTCCAAATTCTGGGCAGCCATAAATCGTCTACTAGGCAATAGCAAAACAGGAAACACTTCCATTTTTCTAAAAGATAACGATGGCAATGATGTTGACGCAGACAACACTAGCAATTACATTAACAACTTCTATGGCAATGTTGGGGTAAAACTAGCTGATGAATTCAGCCACTTAGCAGGTGACACCAAATCACACACTGTCTTAACTAACCCGACATACACAGAGGGAGAGTTCCTTTTTAGGCAAGTCCTAATTAAAGACCTCACCTCTTACATTAAGAAAATTGATAGGAAAAAAGCCTCAGGTGTGGATTACACCAATGCCAATGTAATGAAAGATTTCCTGTAACTAATCATACCCCAAGTAAAGGTTGTAATTGATAACTGTCTGGACAAAGGAATTTTCCCTGACAAATGGGCTAAAGGCACTATTATCCCCATACCGAAGAAAGGTGACCTCCAGAACCTCAGTAATTGGAGGCCAATTACACTACTCCCTATTATGAGTAAAATTATGGAAAGGGTAGTTCATGGACAACTTATGGATTACTTGTTAGAAAATGACCTCCTGTCTAAAGTACAATTTGGCTTTACTCCAGGGCGCTCGACGGCTGATGCTGTCTATGTACTAACACATAAGATATACAACGCTATGGACAGAGGCAAAATTTCCTCATGTCTGTATATTGATATAAGGAAAGCGTTTGATACTGTCCATCATGCCAGACTTCTAGACAAACTTGGCGCCATTGGCGCCAACAGATCTGTCCTTAGATGGTTCAAAAGTTATTTGGGTAATAGAGAACATAGAACGTTAGCAAATAACATACTCTCAGACCCAACAAAAGTTACCTTCGGGGTTCCCCAAGGATCGATCCTGGGGCCCCTACTTTTCTCAGTATATATAAATGACATGCCTGATGTAGTTGAAAACTCCAAAGTGATCTTATACGCTGATGATGCGGTTATGATCACTGAACGTAATAAAGCAGAGGACCTAACTCGCATTGGTCAACCCGACCTCCAGCTTTTACTGAATTGGTGTGCCACCAATAGGCTAACTATTAACAATGAAAAAACTATGTTGGTCGTATATGGAACCCCTGCAAAAACTGGTGGGGTCACTGCCCCCGTCTTGAAAATAGGCACTAACAACGTTGAAAGAGTCAACTCATTCTGTTACCTAGGTGTGACGCTGGATGAAAATCTCACTATGAAGGCACATATGGCCGGTGTCAGAAAACGTGGTAACTTTAAGATAAAGCAAACACACAGGATACGTGACTGTGTTGATAATGATACCTGTCTCACTATTTACAAGCATTGTACACTACCAACACTTGAATATTGTAGCTTTATGATTGACAGTGCCACCTATCTGGACCAGAAAAGTGTGCAAACAATTCAAAACAGAGGCCTAAGACACTGCCTCAAGATAAGAAATCCTAGAGACATCACACAGGAAGACCTGCATGCACAATGCAGCATTCCTACTTTGGTTAAGAGAAGAGACATACAACTTCTCCTCTTTCTGTATAAATTGTCAAAAGCCAAGGATAATATCATAATCAATGAAAATCCTAGAACCAGGGGGGAAAACAAGGTAAAATTCAAAATTGGTAGAGGAAAGCTACATGTAGTTAAAAAATCACCCCTATTTAGAGGCGTAATTCTTTGGAATTCATTGGATAAAGCCACCCAGGAAGCTGATACTCGCTCTAAGTTTAAGGGTCTAATTGAAAAAGTTGATTTCACACTAATAAAGCAACGCCATGCAGCTATGAGGCAATAGAGTAAGCTATCAATTATATATGGTTTGTTATACCAGGCAGACATTGACACTGTCTTTTTCAAGACACAAACACCTGTTTCTTCATCACTATGTATAGTCTGCTCACTCATTAAAATCCATAACTCACTTGATCATAAAAATAGTTCTATTGGGTAAGTACAGAACACAAGCACTGCTACCCCCTTTTATGAATCTAAAATCTTCTCATCCTGACATACAGGCAAGTTCAGTGCATTAGCCCTGCTCCCTCATCATAAACATAGGCCTTGTTATTGTGTTCATTTCTTTTCCTGATATACAGGCAAGTTCAGTGCATTAGCCCTGCTCCCTCATGATAAAACTAGGCTTTGTTATTGTGTTCATATCTTTCCCTGACATACAGGCAAGTTCAGTGCATTAGCCCTGCTCCCTCATTATAAGATATAGACTTGTTATTGTGCTCATTTCTTTATCTGACATACAGGCAAGTTCAGTGCATTAGCCCTGCTCCCTCGTAACATAACATGACAATAGCAGCACCAGTCGATGCTGTCTCCACATCGCCGGAAGAAGCCAACCTTGATAATTACCAGTCTAGTTATTATTCAAGGCTACTATGGTGGTAGGTACAGAGCACAAGCACTGCCACACCTAGCTACATTATTCAATATATTCATATTGTTTATAGTGTTTACAGTTATTTGAATGGAAAAGGGTGGTACATTGCATAAGCCATGCCCCCCTAACTTCATTTATTCATTCAATCATTTCAGCTATCTTCCAAATTCAATCATTTTAACTATCTTCAAAATTTTCTCAAAAAGAAAATGATTAAAACACTACTTTATGAGGAAACCAACTCTCATCTCTACTCCTCCTGTATGTTTTATTTTATTTTCTATGACGCTAATGGATATACCGCTATCTTGGACATGCTATTGTTTATTATTAAACACAGCCATCTACTCATGTAATCACTGTAATGTACATAATTGTTCCTTTCAACTCTTGAAAATCGCAGTGTGAACCGTGACCTTGCTTGAATAAAAAATCTTACAATCTTACAATCTTACATGGTGTACTTAGTACCTTCTGGATAAAGCATGGAATCCTCAACCCAAGCTGGCTGCACCTTCCTACATTAAGACTCTGTACGGGGACCCCCAGGTTATACCATTGTAGCAGAACTGTTTATTGAGTATACTTCAGTAGAGGTGATTGCGGTTGACAGCTGCAGCACAGACTAAAGGTCAAGGGTACAACATTGACTTTGCTCCCCAGGAGACCTTCTGAGCTTCCTGCCTCAGACCAGTGGTGTGGTCAAGGGGCCTCTGTATATATAGGTGAATTAATCTACCAATATCTTTGGTCAAATACCAGCTCCATATGTATGAGCAAAAAAAGAATGATCTAGGTATTAAAGCATTAATGTTTGGATATATCGAAGTTTGTATGTTGAAATGTGATGGCTTACGGAAAGTGCCTTTTGTAGGATTATGTTCAGAAATTGCAATTAACTAGATTTAATGATCATATGTGTGATGCATTACAGTGGTAGATATCAGATGTCTCCATACATTAGTGCTTCTTAGGACCTCCTTTGACATGAATAGTCTTGATTTACCCAACATCACCTTGCTATTATTAGAGTACATGTGGGTAGCCAAGCAGAAAGGATACTCCGCAGGGGATTAGTTCCGATTTTAGCCACCAGGGAAGCCCCAACCATTGCCTTAAATGGTATAAAAAGGCTAAAAATGACTCTTGGGTACTAGGGTACTAAATGGGGGTCTTTGTTGATTTAGGTTGCCATGGAAACATAATTATCATTCAAAATACAAGAAAAAATGAAAGATCGATTCATGAGGATTGCTATGGTCAAAACAGACTTGGATGACAATTCCTAGATCAAATTTTATGACCTAAGGAATGATGATGTTTGATGAATTTCTTATTATCATAATTATGCTAATTAGATAGAGATATCTTGGAAACTATGACACTGAGCACTTATTTGGGATTTCAGATAGGGCCATACCACACATATTCATAAAGCGATTTCTCAAAAACTAGAGTTCTTCTAATGTAATACATCATTGGAAAGCTTATGACATCAATTTTAAAGTTGGCTTTTTCCTTGGAGTACCCTTTTTCCCTTGCCTGTACACACATTACTAAGAGCTTCCTTTGACAGGTGGGCATCTATGAACGCTACATATATTAACTACAGAGATAGTGGCTGTTGCTGCCTTTCTGGCATGGCATGCCTAGGGTACATTACATGAATGCCTGAATCATGTGGTTGCTTTGAACACTGTGGCTCACATGGTTTAACTTGTTTTGTCTTTAAATATTCTCATGTTTAATGTCTCTCGTTGAGGAGCTACACTGGTATAGAGTGAGGCAGATCCAGGAGTCCCTCAGGCACAGTGGCAGTCAATGCTATCCCCCAAGGCTAAAGCAATTGTGGCTTGATGGATTAGAGTCTGAGCTGTTAAGTCTGTAACATCTCAGTGACGGGGCCTCTGGAAGGCGTTTCACTCCAGGGAGTATAAGATGATACTCTTCTTCAGACTGTTTTGAATGTTCCTCTCAGATCAAAACCTATAAGAAATTAAACACATACTTGAGGAGAAATAGGAGTTCAATTTTCCAACACAGCAAATTGTTTTGTAAAAAGGTACCATGAGGAAAAAAGAAAGGGAGACTCTCATGTTTAAATCACTAATGATGTCCCTTTTTGTAATCTAAAATTTTGCTATGGTGACTAAGTCACCAAGGGAGTCATGCAACAAGCCCAAAGCTAGAGGGTTATTTCTTTCAGCATAAAAAGACACATGGTCAGTTTACATTCAGTACCTGACCTGCCTAAGTACACAACAAGCCTGCCAAGGGTACTGGTACTTAGCCATCCTGGACATCTGTACTACAAGACGTGAGTACTGATAGTTTGAACAGGGACATACTATATAATCTGGCACTAGAAGACCACTAAATATGAAGTCCAGGCCGAGCATCTAGGAGTGAAAAGTGTAATGTGGGGACTTGAGTCCTTATACTGAGACCAACTGCACAATATCTGGACTGGAAAAAAAGGACTGGAAAATGACAGAATCCCATGACACTAGAAACATTGTGAATTTGTGCCTGTGTGTAGGGAGATATTTGCATAGATATCAGCTCAGAGGCCAGCTTATCATAGAAGTAGTCTCAGTCTGACACAGGATATAACCCTGGACAGCCTGCCTCACGCTACATCCAGATGTGACAATCAATAATTTTGGTATAGCTGCAGTCCCCTGACAATGCCCAATACAGAGATGGGGAGATATCATATCTAGGCACTCATTCCTCTCAGGAGTGTCTGTGTAAATATTTCATCCTATGCTATGTGTTTCAGTGTTCATATTAAGTAGTGTATACACAGATGCATTCCTGTATGAAGTAAGGATAGCAGTACTTTACCCTTTACAAGACTGTTGAAGTCTGACCTTGGGAACAATTCTAGTTAGGTCTCACAGAGACTACTTACTGCGATATTATAGCGAGAATATCATAGCAAAAATGGAAGCAGCCTAGTGCTCTCAAAGGGTACCTCTGAGACATTACATCCCTTTTTTCCATATTCACTGAAGCTAAGTCATCATAAATAATGTTAAATCTCACATAACTGACATAAGGAGGGATGGGATTGCAGAAAATAACACATCTGGGAAACATTTTTATCAGAAATATATTGTGTCTATGTTTTCCGGCATTATCATTGCAAATGTGTACAAAAATCACACTTATATTTGTTTGGAAAGTCACTCTAAAAGTTTCTTCACTGTATCTGGAGCAGGGATGTGTTCTGCTCAACAATACAAAGCACATATCAGCCACATTATCAGGGACACAGGATGGAATAGTCTCCCGAGTTCTCTACCTACCAACACCCTGGGGTGGATGGGGTGCTATAGGACATCATCATTATCACACAAACACATTACGTATTCACCATCCTCCCACATTGAGACAAGCTTAACTCAATGTGAGCTGCTACCCATGGGATGAGATTCTGTAGGGGGCTATTATCCCCTGAAGAGAAAGGAAAGAGAAATAAAGAAGAGAAGAACTTCTCAAATTGATAACAACCCCACAAGGGGCTGCATGTATTTTTAATCTTGAGCCACTCTAAAAGTTTCTTCACTGCATCTGGAGCAGGGATGTGTGTTGCCCACCATTACGCAGCACATATCAGTCCATATTATCCGAGACACTACTTACCAGGGATGGATAGCCTACTATAGGACACCATCATTATCACACAGACACCTTACGTATTCACCATCCTCCCACACTGAGACAGGCTTAACTCAATATGAGCTGCTACCAGTGGGATAAAATGCTGTTGGGGGATTTTATCCCCTGATGGATATTACCTAAGTTCTGACCTACATGATGTGCAGCTAGAGTAGAGTAGAACTCTTTCTGTGTATAGTAAAGTTTCCTAAGATAGTTTTCTGCCCTTAGGTACCTACCATGGGTACATTTCCTGTCATTATCAGTATCATTTATTCAGTTACATATTACCCTATTTATAGTAACAGCCCCAGGCATGGTCTACACCCTAGACACCAAACAACCATTATCATATATAACAGGTCTGAAAGTGACTCAATTATGTTCCCGGGGGATGACAAAGGCAGTTGGGCAGGAATTGAGGCAGTCTGATATCTGTACATCATCAACACGCAGCCGACCATCTTTGTCACGTTATTACATTAATTATCCATTGTTCTTGTCGTGAGAAGTCATTACAGTTAATTAATCAGATGAATTAGCTGAGTCTGCTACAACACAAGAACGTGATATGATGATGTCAGGAAGAATCCTGCTTTAATGTCATCATTGTAGAGCAAGGATACTGTGCTTTATGCATCTTTCATTTTGTCATATCACAGTTCATTATAAAAGTGATTCAAGGGTGCAAACCAGGTATATCACATATTCAAACGGGCATGAATTAGCAAATGATATGACTGCCAGAAATACTTCAAAATGTGGGGAGGTGACACTGAAACCTTAACTGAGTGGTAAGGCATGGTGGACATAACTAAATCAATTGGGAAACCTAAAGGTCATTGCCAAAAGAAAGGAGAGAGCCTTTGATTTGAGAAACTAATAGCCCACAACTTTCTGAACAGTTGTGAGTCTCAGCTACAGAAATACCCTTTTTTCAAAATCTCTAAAATATCAGGGGTCTTTAGATAATTCTTATTAAGATGATAACAAAAGAAAAGGATGTTTATGACATGTAGAGGTCTTTGTTTAGGACTTACTTAGATTAGGTCAAAAAATAAGTCCTGTGGCCATTTACAGAAGTATGTTAATATTCATACTATCAAAAATGTGGGTCCTCTTCTGTGTTTCAGCTGATTCCATTGAGTACAAAGATTTCAGTGGCTCAAATTGTTTTTCAGCTTCCCTCTCAAATAAAAGCCCTTAAACAACGCTTCTTTAGACTTCTGATAAAGCAGTGTAGGAGCACTGGCCAACATAAGCCTTGTGAAATGTAAATGTGGTGCTGCCCCATGACCCCCTTCATCCCCTGATACTCCTAGTTCCCATTCTATAACTGAACCTCTCCATTTTGTTCACTCTATACCCATGCACTAAAAGCACTCACTAGAAACTACAATGGCCTTCACACACATTAAGAACACCTCAAACCCTAACGTCCCCTCCATGAGGCCCAGGGGACTTGTCCTTGCCCCACCCTGACCAAAGCTGTAGGGGCAGCAGGAATACAAATACAACCCAGAGTTGGGTCCCAGGTCAAACAAGTCAATGTCTGTCTGTCCCCAGTTTAACTATTTAGTGCAGGGGCTTATGTATTTTTGTGGGAATCGCATGTTAAAGTTTACCCATCATACATAATTATGTTCCCAGACTTTCCAGGTGTAAGAAAAAATATGATGGGAATTTTTTCGATAATTTCTAGTTGTTATGGCAGCCATTTTCCTTGAAAACACTATAAAATAGAGAAAAAGGGTAATATGGAGCTCATATATGTGTTAAATGTTATACCTGACCACTGATACCCAACCAATATCATACCTTAGCATTCCATTTTGCCAATAACCTTCTTCCCAAGGCTGGTGGTTGCCTAGCAACAGTTTGTTTTGATCAAGTTTCCTTATAGTAAGGGCTGTTAAATTCTATTTTGGGTCCCCAGGGGATTTACTGGACAAAACTTTGAAAGCTGACATAAAGGTTCATTTTGACCCCCTGTACTATTTTGGATGGGGAGGCAAGACAATTTCTCACTGGAACCCCCCTAAATCCAAGATGGCCGCCAATTAGGCCTCAATTTGTAATATTCACCTCTAAAATGGAATTGGTCGTATAATAGCTCAAAATGACGGTATGGGTGAGAGCAATCAATATATTAGAGGAGGCAAGGTGGATTTTCACTAGGACCCCCTAAATCCAAGATGGCCACCAATTGGGCCTCAATTTTTAACATCCAACTCTAAAATCCTTGTTTATCAATGCAATTGGTCATGTAATAGCTTAGATTGATGGTATTGGTGAGAACAATCAATATAGGAGGTGGGGCAAGGCAGATTTTTACTGGAACCACCCCTAAATCCAAGATGGCCACCAATTGGGCCTCGATATTTAATATTCAACACTAAAATCCTTCTTTATAAATGGAATTGGTCCTGTAATAGCTTAAAATGATGGTATTGGTGAGAACAATCAATATAGATTGGGAGGCAAGGGGAATTTCACTGTAACCCCCTAAATCCAAGATGGCCGCCAAACAGACCGTGATTTTATACATTTAACTCTGTAATCCTTGTTTATGGATGGACATGGTCATGCAATAGCTCAAACTGATGGTATAGATCCATATAGAAGGGGAGGTAAGGCATATTGCCTAACTCCTAAATTCAAGATGGCTGCCAACCTGGCAGCATTTCAAACATCTAAATAGCTCAAGAATACTTATATTTGGTCGGAATTGGTTGAGGTATAGCTCAAAAAGATGGTGTTGATGAGAACAAGGATTCAAAACCCATTTTGCCTTCTTCCGACTTATCATGGTCAACTTAGCAACCAAACATGTGTAGTAACTCTAGTTTACAGTGCAATGTTGCTAAATGCAGTAATGATTAGACTCACCCCAGGAGTTATGTCTCATCAACAGTACTCAGGGGTGTTCTGCTGTTCACAAATGGGCCTGTCTCATTAAGACAGTGGTTCCCAAGAGCTCCCAGACAGAACTGTCAGTGCCTGGTGGTTGGCTGCCTTATATACCAACCCACTGACTACTGGTGGCTGCCCTAATGGCTCGCAGGCCTGGGAGGTCCAGGCCGGGTGCAGCTGGACCGTACCACTGTCAATAGTATAGTTTATATAATATAAGACCTCCCAAAGCACAGCAGGTCAACATTCAGTCACCTGACATCAATGTTCTGCTCCTCGCCCTCACTTGGGTTTTTTTCAGCATCACTTTTGCAATCGGGGTATTGTCTGTGAATTTGTATGGTATGATGAGGTAGACCCCTTTCTTCTTTCCCTTGTAGCCTCCTTGAGGTAAATCAATGAGACTTTGCTTGGTGTGCTCGGAGATAATGCCCAATTTCTCTAGGCTAACAGTCGGAGAGGTTTAGCCCCTCCCCCCTTAGGACAATCCTGAAGCTGCAACTGTATAAATAGCTCTCTTCTATACCATATAAGATAGACATATACCCTCTATACTATGAGTATGTCCTCAAACACATTTCTTGTAGCATAAGATGCAGTAAATTAGCAGTTAGAAACTATGAATGATAAGTTTGCATAGAATTTAGGGTAGGAATCATATTTCTCTTAAGCTTTTGGATAGATAAGTATCTCAGAATCCAAGATGGCTGCCACATGGGCTCTCCAAAATGGTATGATTGAATTCCCTGTCCACAAAATGGTACTATCATCACTTTTATTTGTGTTTCTATGTTAATTAGAAGCAAAGATACAGCTCTTTCTAGTTTTCGTTGGGAGCCATCTTGGAATATGGCTGCCATTTTTGATAGAGGCTTAAAATGTAATGTGGCATATGTCTACTGAGTCTCATTGATTTAGTATCATGTGTTCATATTTTTTCCTAATTTACAAGAATGAAAGTGTGAATAATTATATAACTAGTTATCTACAGTTTTGCATAAATTATGCTAATTAGGTGAAAGCAAAAACTCTATTTGTGGTGTAATTCTATTCACAGGAGGTATTCCTCTAAGAACTGACCCTTTTTGAATATATATATGGGTGTTTTTGCCATCATTGCCATGCTAGTCAGTTTAATTTACCTGACCCAATTAAATATGCAGATTCAGGTCATAATATGCAAATTACAGAATGGCTCTCAGCAGATTTGGATTCTCTGGAAAAAACTGAATACAAACAGGTCATTGAGCATCAAACCACAATGGTTGTTAGTATAATAGAGAATTTGACCTTTCTATATGTACTCGTGTAGATGATCAGACAATCAATGCAAATGAGGAGTATACCAAAAATCCTAAATAAACATAGTTGAAATTGTTATCAAAAACTCAGAAAAAGCTTTCATTATAAACATTGTGTGCAATTTACATATGTGGTACTTTAGAGTAAACCTTTGGGCAGATTTCTATGAAACATACCAGTAGCAAACCCAATATCAAAGAGAACCGATCTCTCCTGTATGTGTGTAGGCAAATTCAACCAAAATAGGCTGTTGCTAGGCAACCACCAGCCCTGGGAACAAGGTTTTTGGCAAAATGTAATGCTAAGGCATGATATTGGGGGGTATGAGTGGTCAGGTATAATTATTGACAAATATATGAGCTCGTTTTTAGCCTTTTTCTCAATTTTATAGTGTTTTAAAGGAAAATGGCTGCAATAGTAGCTAAAAATTGGCGAAAAAATTCCCATCATATTTTTTCTTACACCTGGACAATCTGGGAACATATTTATGTATGATGGGTAAACTTTAACATGCGATTCCCACGAGGCCAATAATCCTGACGTAAGCCCCTGCACTAATTTGTTAAACCGCTAGAGCTGCTGATGCTGTCAGGACATTTGGGTTGTTACCTCAATGATCTGCAGGTCTATAAAGCAACTGATGTCTAAAATTGCCCTTTACACTAAAGGTGTTTTGGAGGCTCCTGGGTTATGAGGGGTAGTTCTACAAGGTCAAACTGTCTATAGTGTGTGAAGTGACTAAACCAGTCAGTGTAAAGAGCTCTTTGTCTATTACAGATTGGCCTGCAAACAGTTTATGTCTGCACACTGAAATGCCCTACTCAGTATTGATAATCTGTTGACTTTGTCTAATATGACCCTAATAATATGGTTGGACCATATTGATATATAACTGTGCTCGATGATGCAAAAAGTTAAATGAGGCAGGTCTGTTTCGCTGAGGACAGGAAGATGTCAAAGTGGCTCTGCAATCGGGATTCAGTGAGGGGGCTATACAAGAAGCAGACTTATATATTATATTGTACCAGACCCTGTGCAGCTCTAACAGGCGAATACATATTATGTTGTTGAGAGGTGAGGCAGAGCAGATCAGTCTGCTAGACTAGTTTGACCCCTGTCAAGTCAAGTTGTACACTTCCCTGTATGACTGTAGTCATAGCTACACTCTGTGCATAGCAAAAGCTCAAACATTTGAGGTCAACACTTTGCAAAAAAAGTGTTTCTCAACCTTATATATGTATGTTCCAATCTAATATCCCTTGCCTGTTCCTATCTATATAAACGAGAGCCTTTGCCCGACCAAAAACCTTCTAAATGACTATGCTAGGGGGACTCTCCTAGGAGTAGAAGTAGGAGAATTGTGCATGCAAGCTATGGGTGAGAATTGGCTATAGTTGCATTAGATAATGGAGAAACTTTTAGGGGTGGTTTTGGCTGTTGGTTGTGTAGTGAATTGCATGCTGACCTCACCAGATTCATTCATGTGTAAACCATATGTGTTGAAAGTGGCAAAACCTCTGTGGTCAAAGGTTACCGCTACTCATTGAGATGTAATTGTGTCTGTTCCCTGCACATGCATCCACCAATCTGTAGGTTTTAACTAAATGATGAATTAAAAATGAGAAGTGGCTGGTTTGCATGGTGCGGGCTGAGCCATTAGTGGTCACGGCATTCTAAAAGTGGTCAAAACTACCAACTAACTAATTCAGATCTCACTTTATGATGATACATTTATCAACCCATATCTGTAGTTGCTCTCTTTGATTACTAAACTGCAACTGTAACATTTATATGTTAGTTTATTGACTTGTGTTTAACACTAGAGTATGCACGTCTGTCTCTTTCAAAAAACCTTACAATAATTAAATTGTGTTGGAATGAACAACAACTGCCTGTCATAGAAAATATTTTGTATGGTTTGTATTCAAACTCACATGTTCTGGTGGATTTACCCTATGTATTGTGAAGCACCTGTAAGGTTCACAGTCTGCTGCAGTGTGATTTGTACAGAGCATGGGAGGCGGCAGATGTATTTGCCAAACATAAATACAAAAACAAGCAAAACCTCTCTTGTCAGGTCATCCTAATGTAGAATGCAGATAGTTAAGGGGCTGGGTATCATCACTGAGGGTATCCCAGACACATTTTCTAGTATGTGTGTGTGCATTAGTACCTTACATTGGCAAGAAAACTGCTAACTGCTAAGGTTTTAGCTACACCTTAGGATACAAATGTCAGGCCTTACAACCAAAATTCAGAACATTGTTTAGGAAAAACAAGCTTCTAATAAGCTAAATGTGATATACCACCATCTAAAAAGTTACTTCATCAACTTAATACCGATAGATTGGTAGCCACTATCAGAGCTTTACATGAGCTTTAGTCTGCAAATGCCTGCTCTCTTTAGTATCATATCATGAATGTTTAAAGGAGTGAATTTTATCCAGTAAAAGGGATTGGTCTCAGGTGGAGTCTTGTTTCTTCTTCTTATGGATACTTAGTCTTCCCCTCACCGATCTTATTGATATTTGAAATCTCGAAACAAACAGACAAGAAATAGGCTTTATATGGAACATTCCATGAAGATATTGGATACATATTATAACCTTAACATAATCAATCTAATAAGTTGCAAGATCAAATTAACTGCCTCACCAACAGCAGGGTGAATTACCGCCTGGTCCTCAACCCTCTAATGGCTAAATGGTGCTTCAATGTGCTATATCTATTTTCATCATAATATGTGAATGCACCAATCCCTACTTCTTGCTAGGACTACGTTCATTTATCATGATGACAATATTTTATTAACCCCATAGAGCCAAGTATTATGCTTTAACACCAGCACTGGCTAATTACCTTCCAGGGCTGTATACATGTCATAGCAAAAGGTATAGCAGACTATGTGGTCCTTACAGGTTCAACAGAAGTTCATTAAACTTAGTACAGTTCTGTCCCTTGGTGAGGTATCTCAGTACTAAAATAATTTAAGAGGATCTGAAGCCTGTAAACCAGTCTTCCTTATGAATAAGCCATCAGGAAGATAACTTCATAACCTTAAATCAAAATTAACTTAAGACCAAATTGAATTATGTTATCTGAGGCAAGAGTTCCGGCTAACTCTGTATTGGTGCATCATGCTGAGAAACCTTCTAATATAAGACATTATCTGCTCCTCAACGTATTGAATTCCAACTGACGGAGCGAAAAATTAATATGCATGCATAACTTGACATGTGATGTGCTTCATCCATCATGGTTATCCTGCACTAACAGCATCAACCTGACAAGTCACTGTAGGAGAACAGAAATGACAACACTGGGTACAAGTCCAGCCACCTGTGACTGACTAAAATTAAAACCTGCATCAAACCAGCTGTCTTATCATCATGGCTCTTTTTGAAGTATGACAGTCAGTCAGGGAAGAATAAACTTTTCTGACCATTAGATGGTGTGTGTATGATGGTGAAGGAATCTCAATCAGGGTATCAATAGTGTTTTCACCTTGGGTAATCAACTACTCTCTGTTTGTTAAATGGATTGCTGTTCTGCACCAGCATAGCTACCATTATTATAGAATAACCACAAAGACCTTTACCTATTATGTTTCACTGCTTAGTTGAACCAATGATTTTCAGGAAAAATCATGGTCTATGTCTCTCTGTCTCTTGTTGTCAGCAAATGAAGTCAACAGTGGCCTGCAGACGGTCAGCAGTGGACAGTGTATATATACTATATGTATATATATATATATATATATACAGATATACAATATGTATATATATATATATATATATATATATATATATATATATATATATATATACATGCAAACAGCAGGGTAAAACCAAGGGGAAATGTAGTCAAATGTAGTCAAAACTATGATGCTACCTACATTAGATTATGGGGATATAATATGCCATGTAGCACCAAAAACCACTACTGATACCCTTCAGCCAGTGTTGAGCAATGCTCTACATACAGTCTATTGGCTGACCTGAACTTACTTGTTGATAGAAGAAAAATGCATATGCTTACACATAGTTTCAGTGCTTCTTTAAAGCATAGCAGGATAGATCATAGGCCTATACACACAAGGCCATATGATGAGAGATTGATGAGAAATATTAGAGATAAGAATCCAGTATTTAGGAAAAGTTTGCTCTTTAGAACTGCATCCACGTGGAATCGACTAGATAATGCTACTAGACGATATAAGGATGAGACTGAGTTTAAGGCTTGGCTCAAGAAAGAATATGATAAAAAAATCAAAGTGCTACCTGATATGAACCGGTAATCCTACCATTGCTTCTCTTAAAACTTGTTGCAAATTAGAATTCCTGGAGCGTGGACTAGTAAATCCATGCACACTCATGCCCCATAAGATTTGAAGAAATCTCAAATGCTGATAAGTACTCTTGCATGAATAGGATCCATGGGGGCCACTTATGTGACCCGCCATGGATCAGTCTTCTTTTTTTTCTTTTTTTTTCTTTTTTTTTCATAACCAGGTTTGATCCTGTGCTGCATGGTGGCAGCACAGGGACAAGCCTATAAACCTTTCTTCCTACTTCTATCCCCTACCTTTGACAACTGCATAAGAAGAGGCTGCTGTACACCAACTGAAACAGTAATGGACTTTATTAATTGCCTCAATATATTTGTAATAATGTATTAATTACAGGTTATTCTTCTGAATTATGTGCTAACACACTTTGAATTAGAATTAATTAAGAGGTAGTGGGGTTGTCCCTTAAAAACAGGGACAGTTCAACATCCTATAAATGCCAGCAGCATTTAACGATTGCTTCATTGGGATAGTATTATACTACTTGCTGTGGAATACTACAACACATTCTATAACGGAAAGTTATCTCCCCAGGATAATCAGAAATAAAATAAAATATCAATCAATCAATATGTTGTTGCAAATTTAATGTAATTGCTATCAATTTCACTTACATACAGACTCTAAGAAGAACTGTATCTATGAACACAGTATGCATAATGATAAAACTAAATTCATTATCACAATAACATGAATAGTTTCCTGGATAGATGATACAATTCACCAACTAAAAGGTATACAGAACCGTTATATAAGGGCGTTATATATGAGACACTGCTTTCCTCATATTTCATTCATTCCATCATCTTCATACTAATCAATCATCCAATATTATATCACCAATTACGTCCATTGTGGACATAGACAGACCTTGCCTTGGGCAGAAGCAGGTAATGTGAAGGTGACTTAGTCACTGAACTCGGACATTATCCCTCTAGTAATTAATAACAGTAATAATACTGAAGCATTATATGTATG
Source organism: Harmothoe impar (assembly GCA_947462335.1). Lineage (NCBI taxonomy): Eukaryota > Metazoa > Annelida > Polychaeta > Phyllodocida > Polynoidae > Harmothoe > Harmothoe impar. Next base: position 79,964,011 of record OX381708.1, read on the forward strand.
CTGATGTATATTAAAATAACTTCATTTATTTCTTACACATAAGTCCCGGAGACGCCAACAGGATACACATGTAGATACAGTCAAATTTATCGAATATCATGAAAATGAATAAATTTGTTTAAACCAAAAAAAATAAAAATACCAGCGATTGTAGATCAGCCACAGTGTAAATGGCAATAATTTATTCATGACATAGTATTGTCTGCTATAGAATTGAAACTCAGAGACTGCTACTGCATTGGTATTGCAACTGTACCACACCCTGACATTAGTTGATTAACCTTCTATGCCCGATTAGATGCTGTAAAGTTCAGGTTCATTTGACCTTATCCTACTCCAATACAGTGCAAAGTAAGAAATCACCTGTGCTGCATTCGTAAATTATGCTAAGCAAACAGTAGGGAGGCATAAATGCAGCAGCAGAACCATAGGATCATTGCACATTAAAGCAGTGTCTGGTCCTTACAGGGTTAAAGAGTAACATATGATATATCCAGGAATCAGGCATTCAAAGTGGCTGATGAGGCGTCCTTATAACACACAGCATATTATGCTTTTTTTTTACTCTTTTGGTGAGCAGTGAGGCTATTCTAATTGTATTGTCCATCTTTGATAAATGAGAGTTTAAACAACATTTTCTTGTTCCTTCCTTAATCTGATAAGAAGAAATTTTCCGTCAGAGTGGTATTGAATGTACTGCAGGAATTCAATTTATTCTAACATACAGTGATATATTGTTTTGATTCTGATTTAAAATAATGAGCTCTGAACAGACAACAAAAGTCACAATTTCAAAGATAATCCACATATATAGGGCACACAACAAATACTAGTAGCTGCCTTTGGTCCCTGTGGTATGTAATATGCTTTTGTCCTGATTAATCAAAGAGGACAGTGTGCAAGAGACATAGCAGCTAGCATCCATTTGGACACCTAAAATCACTGATAATAGTATGTGACGTCTTTCTGCCAGATATCATAATAGGACCTTGTCTCAGTGGTATATAGTAGATTCTGTGTGTTATATTTTTTTGGACTTGAGACTTGAGGCTATCATATCACATTGCTTTTACTTCACATAGCTTCATTCTTGTGTTGCCTTCATATTTTCTGGGATATAAGATGATCCATTTTCATGTATGATTCTGAAGAATATTAGAGTTGCTGGGTCCCATTTCTGTTTAGGGTCAGATTTCATGGGTGCTGACATTGTCTCATTGTCCCTGGAAAGTAAGATAACCTGCCTTTGGATGACTCGCTCCAATTCTATTTAGGGTCATATTTTATTTGAGCTCTCTTTTTCTGTGACTGAGATAGAGAGCATAGCAGCTTCAGTGTCACAACTTCCTGGGCATGTCTTCATGTTTTAGTATTTATGGAATTGAGAAGTCATTATTCTAGGACTTGAAGATTCATTGTCACCAACCATACTTCACCTTCTATTATGCACTCCTGGTTGGATGGATGCATATCAATATTTTTAATTATGTTAAAATTCACAAATGAATGGAGATGATTCCTTTTTGGCTCATTCAATATTGAAACAATGTGTTCCAGGATGTCTTACTGTTTGGAATACCAAGAGGGAATTGAGTTACTGAATAGGAAATGAGAACAAAATTGGGTCCACTAAAAGTGTCCATGTAAAGAAAAGAAATGCTTGCCTCAGGAAAATTTCTGCGGGAGGAAAGTGCTGAGTCATGGCTCTAAGGAGGAGGCCAAGAAGGAAAATTGTCCACCCAAATAACACAAGCTGGCCACTGGATACAGCAGTAAGTAAAGTGGCAGGTTTTAATGGCAGTATATGGAACTACAATCAACTGAATTCAAGGTGTCAGATATCATATATATATAAGTGAATTATTTTCACATAATCTTTTGCGCTAATGCAATTTTGGTTGCAGAATATTTCAGCAAATTGACTGGTTGTAGTGCGGTTATGTGGCTGGAAAATCACCTCATTTCTTGCCTTTCGTCCATAAGACATTTTGGACAGAGGCAAATTATGAGCATCAGGCTGCAAATCAATCTGCTTTTTCTGGCCCTTATTTCACCCATCAAGAAAGCAATCATTTTCATGATACAGTGGTTAACCATTGTTAAACACGTTAAATACTGTCTGAAGATCTCTCTCTCAAAAGCACATATACTTTAATGCTGACATCAATGTGTCTGGGTGTAAAATCTCCCACACATTTAGAATATGAAAGAAATTCATGGATTTTGACCTTGCGGTCATATTCAAACTCAGATTATTAAAGAAACTTCATATTTCTACCTAGGATATTTAATTCGCAAAAGAGGGAATTTAGAATTTAAACAAGTGAGTTTGTGCTGCAAGTGACAGCCAAAATGACCAGCATAGAAGTTGGTTACGAGATACGTAAGTGAGGTGTAAGGTACTATTGCTGTAGTCATCAGACTTCTATCAGCAAATGAACTCCCAGGTCAAGTAAAAGGACAAAAAGATGTATATTCTGAGGTTGTGGGAGGATTACAATGTGGGTTACTATAAAAGAACATCCAATGGGGCACACTCAAAGATTTTATCATTAGGAGCCAAGTTGTTCACAAAGATTAATTTACTTTGCCTTTTTCATTTCCTATTGTGTATTAGTATTGGTAATGAGGAGTGGGAGACTCCTGTTGATCTGATTTAATTTAATTGCTCCTATTAATGTATGTATTGAAAAAGACATGGTGTACCTTATGTAATATAACCTGTTCAAACTTCAACAAAGTCTAAGATGAACTTCGCACATAGCAGACCCACAGCTGAAAGTTGCTTAATGAGATTAGGGCAGCTAACGTGCCAGACTGGGAGAAAGGACAAAATGTGATCTACTTAAACCCTCCACCTTGAGAAATAATGCCTGCCTCAGGGAATCTAGGACTAGGAAAACACAGATAAAGTGCTGAGTAGGTTATTTTGGAGGAGGCCCTGAGGGGAGACAACGTGACGTTATATACTGCACAGCCACAAACTGTAAATATATCAAATAGAAAATGTATGGTCTCAAAGATATGACACAGTAACACAGTGTTAGCTAATTTCAGTAACTACAGCTGAACCTTGTTTGATCGGGTTGGATAAACCTGTTCCTAGTTGTCAGAAAATCTTGACCAACAATGCAAATGGATATCATAGATTAGGCATTTCTATTTATCTTATGACCAAGTCTCTAGTTGGAAATAGTTTGAAATTGCTTTGAGGTGACCCATACCTGGAGCTGCTTGGAGAAAAAATCCCAAGATGATCCTGGCTTGTGGGAAGTGAATTTATCACTTTCTTGATGTCTTTCATCAATGGTAGGAAGGAGTCAAAGCCAGAATATAACTGATAGAGGAAGTAATAAGGCATCGGGTGCTGTATGGTATTCAAGACCGAGGGTTATGTTAGACACGCCTTGCAATAAGGGTTTCGGTTTGTTACTGCACGGTGGTAGATGCTGAGTAATCAGGCCTCACTCTCTAAGGCTCCCTGAGGCAACCACATCTAATGGTAATACTCCCTCAGCCTTAGGCTTCCGCCCGCCCAATGGTTCTGGTCGTGGTTTGAATGAGAAAGCAGATGTCTAATTCTGAGTTTCTCCCCAATCCCTCAACCTTAGCTAGATGCAGTCATCAATATCACCTTGTACCATGCATACTAGAGGGATAAAGAACACTTTGATCCGTAAAGATCTGAAGAGCCCCCAGTAGTAGTTCCAGTGATATCATGTTGCTGCTGTACTGTCACCTAAGTTGATAATGGAATAATATGCACAGACTTCTGAGCCAGTAGTCTTATTTGGAGATATGCAAAAATAATGCAATTGACAATGAGCACATAATTTATAGTGACACTTACAGAGACAACAGCAAAGGGTTGTGGCAATATCTATCACATTGACTTCTCCCTGTCCTTACAAAGTGTGGAACAGTTGCAAAGATATCAAAACAACGCCAAACCCCTGGTAAATACAATAACTGATTGTATTGTTTTAGAAGCATGTGCAAGTCACATTCTTCCTATGAATGATGGTCAAGTGATGGCAATATAGGTCTCACCATTAGCCTTAATGAGGGAATTCATGATTTGCATTTGATAGCATTTACCTCAAGTGGAGGCTACTTCAGCCTTGTGTTATCCCCAATATAGTTATTGCCATACATGCCTTTTGGGCAGGAATTCCCCTTATAACTCTCGGTCATGAAGCTGGTTGTTGTAATTCTAACTGACAGCGTAAGCTTTGCATTTTCTTGTTTCTTTGCAATATACAGGTATGTTATTATATGATTTGGTTCTCAATAGTACAGTGAATGGAATGATATGGTAAATCTATCATCAGACTTTCTCTCTGTAGGCAGCCTTGTTATTCTTCACCCAATGTATCTGTTGATGCTGCTTGTTGACATGCCTCACATTGACTTGACATGGGGAATCCAGCCTATGACATAGGAGCCATAGCTGGTGTGTTATCATGCACTATCTGTCATCATGCATTGACCCTATCTGTCACCATTTACTGACAGCTCTCAGCTCCCTGTCTCCAATCATTTCCTCTGTATCTGTTATTCCTGAAACAAACTCTACCTTGTCCTGAATATGATACATGATTTTGTGTTGACTTTACATTGGCTGCCACCCGTCCAGGCTGGGTGAATGTGCAGGTTGATGCATTGGTTTGTGGGTGATATATGTGATTGTGAAATGTGGCATTTGTAGACTTAATGTTAGGAGGGTCGAGATTATAGGACATGTCAACAGAGGAAATTTATGTCATGTCTGCTCTGGTGTCAAACGGTCAGTCATTAATTGTGTGCATGTTGCATTTGAAATAAATGAAACACACATGCTTGTCCTATATACATGATCTCTACCATCATCTCAATGCATGACTTTAATATGACTTGGACATTGAAAGGCACATTGATCAGCCATGTCAAAGGCACTTCACCTGGTCTCATCTCAATACAGTGAAAAAAAATGAATTTTAAACTCAAGTCAAGCAAAATGACTGCATACAATATAGACTGTATTAACCACAAGCTGAGTATATTGAGTAAAAATTGTCAATTGTGTACATGTTATTTTGAAAAATAATGAAACACACAGATACTTGTCCCATATATGAGTTCTAACAGCATTTAAATATGACCTTGACATTAGATAGCACATTGATCAGCCAAGTCTCAATCATAATAGGGTCAAAAATTTATTAATTTTAAACTCAAGTCAAAAAAAATGGCTGCATACATTATTGACAATATTAACCACCAACTGAGTGTGTTAAGTGAAAATTGACCTAAGCTTCTGCCTTCCGTTTGATACTTTCCTCCAACAAATATGATCTAAAATCATAAATGGCACCTTCATATATATACAAACCCTCAGCTCTCTTTTTCACTTCTCCTGCCACCCACACATGGCTCCAGCCTTCATCCATCTACACACGCACAATCTGATGCCTCAAAAGCAGGCCAATGGTCTTCACTAATAATATGTGTACACCTCAGCTTAGGGAGCCTATACAGACAGACACAGACTGCTACTAATTAAACCGGTCAGGATTTCCATCTTTGGTTCTGTGTATAGCTGCTGTGTGGGAGGACAAACAGCGCTGTTGGCTGCTTTTACATTGAGGTGTTTCATAAAGTTCTGAAAGGAAAAAGGATCCAAGTCAGCCTTTTGCATTTTAATGGATAGGGTCAAGACTTCAAGTGATATTCTTTAAATATCCTAAATGTCCTATAAAACACTCGTGGCCACATGGCCCCCACACCCCAACCCCCGAGATATAGTCCAATGACTCCCGGCCCAAGTGATGTACGGCCCCAAAAATTATAGCCCCAGGAATATAGGCATATAGGCCCCACTATCTATGGTTCAGTATATATATATATATATATATAAATATATATATTTAAATATATATATATATATATATATATATATATAAATAAAATGAAAATGAAAAAATGAACCGTATCCACCGGCTGGCTACCACAAACTGACCGAGCGTCAGGCGGGAAGGAGTGGGGCCAGCTTCGGGTGACCCCTAGCATGAGAATAGCGAACTAGGATTTGCCGCCGCTTGATAATATATTATTTTTATCCGGTTAGATCAGTTATCATACATATATATATATATATATATATATATATATTTATATATATATATATATATATATATATATATATATATGAGACCAATAATATTCATAACATTATTGGCGTTTATAATATAAATGCCAAACTAAATACTGGGGTTAGTTCATCATTCCTCCACAGGGGGGCGACTAGGGCGCCTCTGTGCAGGAGGGTCTGAGTCATTGTGTGTGTCGGACTCGCCATGTAAGCTTGTGAATATTTTGTGAATATCTTGAGATTCAAGATGCCTAAGTTGTGTGACAATTGTCAGAGCTCTTATGACGGGCGCCTCAAGAATTGCCCAGAGTGTGTCAGAGCTAAGGAGGAATTGGCGACGGACGATTTGTTGGATGAATTGGAGAAAAGCTTACATGAATTGGACGAGGAGGAAGTCTTGTTCCAGGCGGGCAAGTTACCGGGCAAGTTACCGGCAGACCTGACTGCGGCTCTGCAGCAGGTGGCCAAAAAGGAGGCCGCCAGAATGTCAATCTGCAAATGTCAGCTCTTTTCAGCTTAATATCATGAAAGTTCAATGGAGTGCATTGTATTCAGAAAAAGGAATGGGTTTTAAGTCAAATCTTATCTCTTCAGCTTTTTTTTATGTTAAACTGTCTCTTTCCATCTCTAAGGTTTTAACATTTGAAATGTCAGCTACTTATAGGATTAATTAAACTGTAATACTTAAAATTGTCATGGAATATTCTATAACCCTATTGGATATGTATAACCTTTGTTATTACATGCATTTATTATTGTATGTTCACTTTTGCATAACCATTTGTCTACTTTGGTTCTTTCATTGAAATATCATTTTGATCTAAGAGATAATCATGACTCCATTGTCCTAGGTCATCATGATGAATGCTCAAGCAATGCTACTTCATACCCAATCCTGGTGAGTGCATCAACCCTGTAAGGTCAGCATGATGCATGAATGCAGCACTGGAGAGTTACTCACCAGGGCTTGTATTTATTAGACAGAGCACACTAAGGTCATTGTTAAGGCACTATACAGCCCCTAAAGGCTCAACAAAAGTAGATCTTCATTAATTTGATTGCAGGCTCCCCAGGCTGGCCTACCTCAGAACTAATACAGGTTAAAGCCCCACCGTCCCTATTTATAGGGCTGAGTACCTTTCCTGACTCCACTCCGACTGTCGCTGGAGGGGTACCGAGGTTTGCGCCTTTAAGAGGGTCTAAAGCTTGGTAAGCTGGTCCTCATTATATATAAGCCTTTAGCAGACCTAAATCTAAATTACTTCATGGCTAAATAACATCAGCCTATATTGTGCCTCTATATGGGTCCCCACAATTTTGACCGTGTCGCCGTGTCGCTTTTTAGCAAAAGATCCATTTCACTGTGTCGATTTTTATGTATATAGAATATACCAGGGCATTATAAAGATGTCTGTGTCCGTCAATTTTAAAGGGGCGGTGTCACCCGTGTTGATTTTTAAAGGGGCTGTGTCACCGTGTCGCCCATGTCGATTTTTACCCATGTAGAGGCACTATATTAGCAGCAGAGGCAGGAGTTCAACTAAAGTCAAATACGTCACCAAGTGATGAATTAAGGGACTTTAATGCTTTACTGTTACATGGTCTATGACTTCATAAAGCAAGAGTAGTTGATACTTTAATTTTTCCCATTTTTAGATTGTAAAACATGTAGTTAACGCCACTTTGACAAACCTGTACATCTTACATGTGTGTGAATGGGTTTTTCTTTCCACATATATTCATCAGAGTATCAACCAGCTGCAAGGAAGCAGTTTTGATGAACCAGATTTCAACAAGCTGCTTGCAGCCCAGCAAAACAATTTGTACAAATTCTAAAGTGAATGATTAGCAAACTGAGAGTGGTCTGTGCTATCTCTGCCTTCGCTGTAATAAGCTCTGTTATCTGCCTGCCACATGCTCATTACTCGCCAGTGCTGTCTTCATATATCATGCTTAGCCTATAGTAAACCCCTTAGGGTTGTCATGCATCCCTAACATGTAATTTCCCTGTGCTAAATTGGTCCATTATTATGACAAATTAACATGAAGCATTGATGCATGATACAAGTTATCTTACATTCCAGCATACATGGCCGATGTTACTGGCAGTATGAGTAGGTCCGTACAGTTATTTTGAGTTTGCTAGAGGTGATAAGCTTGGTGGTTTAACATTTATATTGGATTTAAAACTGCCTAAACGATCCCCTAGACGCCATTAATGTCACTTGAATCATGATAGTGCCTATTGCTAGCTGGCAGCTTAAAGCCGGTTAAGTATCAACACATAAAGCACATAGAGCTTCCATTCAAGAACAGCAAAGTGGATTACTAAGCTAGCCCCAACATGTTAAACTTTATCTAACTCTAAAGCAGGGGCCAGTGTCTTTCAGCATAATATAACACATGGCCAGTTTACGTTCAGTACCTGTCTAGTCACACACATGGCATGCCTGGATTTACAGAGCATTCCTACTCCTCTGCACAAAAGATGTGAGATTCACAGAGTACTGGCAGTTTAAACAGGGACATACTTCAGTACTACAAGACTACTATAGATGAAATATAGAGTAATCATCTTATTTCAGGAATAAATATTACAATGCTGGGATAGTTGAGTCTGATGACTAAGCACGACTACAAAGCAGAGAAAAAGTCCAAGAAATAACAGAAGCCCATCATATCATGACAAGTAAAAACATAGTGAGTGTGAGCTTGTGTGGATGAGGATATTTACATACATCAGCTTAGAATAGCTCACAGACCAGCTCATCATAGAAGTGATCTGAATCCAACACAGGAGATACCCCAGGACACCCTGCCTCAGGGAACACGTGGATGGGAAAATTAATGTTATAGGTACAATCCCCTAAAGATGCCCCAAAACAGAGATAGGGAGATATCATGACTCCCAGGAGTGTCTCTGTATATATTTCATAATACATAGTACCTCAGTGTTTATGATGGGTTGTATTAAGAGATGCAAGGCTTGTATATAGTTGGAAGAAGAGTACTTTACCCTTTACCGTTGGGACGTGACTGCTTTAGAGTAGCAGTATGACCTCGGGACAATGCGACTTAGGTTTTGCAGAAGTTGCTTAATGTAATATATTGCTAGAACAGTATAACAAACATGGAAAGCAGCCAAGGAGTCTCAAAAATCTATTTATTCACACTCCCTGAGGCATACCAATCCTAACCAATGTTAAATCTAACATGATTGACATGAGGAGGGATTCATTAATTGCAGACATAAAGTCAATTGTTACATCTGGAGTGTCATTGTATGAGGAGTATGTGGTGTTCATATTGTCTGGAATTATCATTGCTCATGTGCGTAAATGACTCAAAAAAGTAGTTCTGATTGTGAAAGGTGTTGGGAATCTTTGATCACTCAATTGTTTCAGAGTTTGCTACACCCAACTGCTTCTTGGGCAGGAGTGTCTTCAGCTCAACATTACATACCACTCAGGGACACAGGGAGAAGGCCGCCGCCCATTCTCTCTACTAACCAGTATAGGCCGCTGGGGGTAGAAGGACTACTATAGGACATCATGATTATCCCACAGACCCTTTACCCATTCATCGTCCTTCCACACTGAGAAAGACCTAACTCAATCAGAGCTGCTACCCACCAGATGAGATGCTGTAGGGGTCCATATCCCTTAAAATACATTACATTAGTTCTATCCTACCTACTGCCTAGTATGAATCTTCCAGTATACCTTTTTTTTATATGTGTATATATAATGTGTCATACACCCCAAGGAACTTACCAATGTTACATTATTCCTCATTATCAGTATCAATTATTTACTCACATATTATCCTATATAGCACCCTCCCTCGGCAAGGTTTACAGCTTGCTCACTAAACTAACATCATAGATGACATTGCAGGTCTAAGAGTGGCTTAACTATGCTTCATGCAGGATGAAAGGCAGTTTGGCAGGAGCTGAGGCAGTCCCATATCTGTACATCATAAGTATGCAGCTGACAGGGTCTGTCACCTGATTACATTAATTATCCATTATTCCGGCGGAGAGGAGTCATTACAGTTAATTAATGAGATGAATTAGCCAAGGCTGCTGCAACACAAGAATGTGATATGACAATGTAACTGTGTCTGTAGGAATCCTGCTTCAAGGTTATCATTGTGGAAACAGGATGCATGCTGTGTTTTATATTGAGGCATACATACATTAAACCTTAGAATCCAGATTCAGCTGTAAATTTTGTCTGAATATCAGCCCTATAGCTGACTCTGATAGCCTTATTTTCGAGAGCTTTAATGCTATGAGCCAAGGGTCAGTAACCCTATTCACAGATGGCTATTCCATTCATGTATAATAGATAGTTAATCATGATTGAACCAGTCTTAGATATGAGGACCTTATCCTTTAAGGGTTTTAATCCTCAGAGCCGAGGGTCAAGCATCCTATTCACTAAGACCAAGTGGTAAAATAATTCAGACCATCACTTCTTGCACCACTCAATTTTGTGGCTGGATTCAGTCTGATCCCTTATGGATCCTGCATACATGTATGATTAATAGCTAATCATGATTGAATCAGAAGTCACCACTGAGACTAAATCTGTCATAGAAGTAACTATTACCGTGTATCATCTGTCTCTGGATAAAGCAAACCTACATGAATAATGAATATTAAATCTATCATTCGAGCATGCGGATTGACTGTCCTTCACCCAAAAGAGACATTCTGTGTCATTTCTCTCTTGTGTGTCATTTCATTCCATTTAATACCAAGAGTTCAGTTGCTCAAATTGTTTTTCAGCTTCCTTCTCAAAGACGAGCCCTTAAACGACGCTTCTTAAGGCTTCAGACAAAGGAGTACAGGAGCGCTGTCCTACATAAGCCTCATTAAATCCAAGTCTGCTGCTGCTCTATCCCTATGATACTCTGACCTTATCTCCATGACTATAATGACATGATAGGACCAGATTGATATGCTCACTGATGTAAAGACAAAGCTGTCTCACTGAGCACAGAGACCATTTCAAAGCGGTTCTGTAATTATGATATGGCGAGGTTGCCATACAAGTAGTAGACATATACATAGTAGTTATAGGACGTGTACCATGCTGTACGCAAGAAATAGTGAAGGAAGCCTTATAGGATATGGTATAAACTATAACACTAGACCCTATGCTCACTAACAGGCTAATATATACTGCTTCATGGTGAGCGGTGAAGCAGGGCAGATGAGTCTGTTAGATAAGTTTTGACCCTGTCAAGTTGATTTGTACACTTCACTGCCTACATGTATAGTCAGGACTACACTATCTGGAGAGCACAAGGAAAAAAACTATTTGGTCAGTTTAGCTCCAATAGAGTAGGGACCCTGTATATAGTGTTTGCTCATCTGTATGTACAAATGCATGCACTGATTCCATATTTTATCTCCAGTGGCTGGATTCTTCATTGATGTCTTAGTGAATATTCAAAGCACTACGTCTTTGAGTCTGTATGTAGAAATGTATTCTGTCTATAGATAATTTATTGACATTGATATATTCTTTGGTACAGTAGCACACCTGAGCCAGACGTAACATATCATCCTTAGTGTTCATCTAAGGTAAGGTTCATTGAGGGTACAGATAAAAGCTACACTCTTACTCAGGTGACATAACGACAAATGTTAATCGGGCATTCAGGTGACGGGCTGTAGAAACATAAAGGTCTATAAATACACAGCTACCTTTTAACAGGTTTATATTCAGCAAGGACATTGATTCACCTAGGCAGTTCTCATTTCAGGCACATCACAGCTCAAAGGTTCAAATAAATTAAACAGATCACATAGTATCTATAGCTAGACTATCCTTGTATGCTCATGATAGAATAGGGCATGATTGTTTTTCTATAGAATTATGAATATATTTCCCGTTCATGATATGCACTCTTAAACTACTATCATGTATTGTCAGCACAATTCTTGGACCACAGAACGATGGTAATGTTAGTCCACATTTTACATCCGATTCATCATCCGATGACAAATGCATTACGCTTCCCTACTATTAGAACAACTAATCCTATTCAGCGGCCCCATAACAGGGATGTGGGCACGTCCATTCAGATAATACCCAGTGCTATATCTCCATAAGAAGGTTATTATGTGTACTTTTCTCTATACAGGTTTCCGGGTAAACACATTTACTCTGCTTTCCGCCTGGAGTTAGTGCACACGGTATCCGTTAGAGGACCCACATTCTCTTCTGGTTCCTGTTTGCCACTTAGTCTTAGGTGGAGAAGCGGCCGTTTTACCTGTACACATGACCCATGGTGGGTATATAAGACCCCTGTGTTACTGGAGTCTCCAGTCAGTGCAGGCCCTGCTAATGGTACACTTCACTTGTCCAGTTGTGCGTAGCCATACAGCGAGTATATGCCTAGTTATACCATGGTTCTAGCAGAATCAATTTTCTGCACCGAGACGTTTCTATGTATTAGAATAAGGTAATGAAAGAAATACATAGCCATTTTGGCTACGACTCATCCGGGATTCGAACCCCGGCCGCACACGCCAAACACGCTTAGCCATCTACGCCGCCGAGGCTAGACATTTTGTGAAGATGAAACCAAAGCTTTCCTTACCACGTCGCCATGATTTGCTTCAGCGGCCGTTCAATACATATTGAATAACATCCAAATGTGGCGGAATTAGAGCATGCCAGGGTCCAATACATGTTTATACCTCCTTGTTGATGATGCCGTGCATTATTGGCTATTTAGACACTGGAACATCTATAAGGATATATATATATATATGTATAGGACTGAAGGATTATGCCTGACATGCTCTAATTTCTCCATGAAACGCATATCATCAACAAATTGGACAGTCAGGTAGGCTTAATACATATTATTATACGATCTTGGCTCTTATTTCACATTTATGAGGAAATAGTGGTTTTAACGCATAAAGAGACCCGTAAGTGCCTCAATATACAGAGTACTTTAGTACAGACTAGCTTCCTTATTTAGGAACAAAATGAATGATTTTTCTGCTGTGTTCTTCCTTTGATAAAGAACCCTTGCTCTCACACTTGGAAACTTCCAGTTGACCTGTTCTTTAAACTAGAGCAACGGAACCACTACATTTGTATTCTGTAAAGTAGGCTTTTTTTCTGCCATTTTCTATGTTAGGTTCCTGTCAGGTAAAAAGTATAACTCGTAGGTAGAAAGTAAAATACCTATGTTTGCTGAAAGACTCAGCACCCACTAGAAGATGTTGAATACAGTTACTATTATGATACAAAATGGACAGTGATGTCAAGCATCACATACATTTTTAATCTTGGCAAATGGCCTTTAGTGTGATATTTGACTGTAGTGGTTTCGGCATGATATGTGAATGCAGCACTGGAGTATTCAACATCAATGCATCATGTCAACACTAGGTTATGACAACGCTATGCCGACACCCCCCTATGCTCATCTGTGTTCACTTTATGATAATGGAATTGTCCATAAACCCGGAATCGATGTCCGGGAATAAGCTGACGTGCAAATGGTCTAAAGAATGATTGATTATGATGCTAGCCTGGCCGCTTGTCATCGTATAATCTGCCCATGATGTATGTCTCTTCTGTCTCCACTAATTACAATTGCACCGTTTAATTTATCCTTCTGGAGCGTAAATACAAATCAGGACTTTAAAGCCGTCACTGATTTCAAGTGCTTTCTCAATTCTCACAAGCCCACAAACTTAATTAATCCTTCCAGGTCAACACTTTGCAATGAGTGGAATTAAACACAAATGGCACCTTGCCTTTTCCCTTCTTTATGAACAAAAGCCCTTGTCTAACTACAAAGTTTCTAAAGGACTGGGCTACAAGGTTTGAAGTACTGTTTACCTAGCAAACTCCAAGTGAGAATCAACCCTGTTTGCAAAAGCATTTAAGTGTGGTTTAAGTTTTTGGCTGTGTTGGTTGTGGCTTGCATGCTGACATCATCATCAAACCCATCAATGGTTGAACAATGTCTGGTGAGAGTGACAGAAGCTCTGTGGTCAAAGGTTGCTGCAACCTTTTAAATTAGTTCCCCTTCCCCTGCATCAACTACTCTGTTGGTTTTAACTTAATTATTAATGCGAGCTGGTCTGAGTGTTACCAGCAAACCTGACCATTAGTGGTCACGGTATTCTGAAAGTGGTCAAAGCTACCTAAACTCATTCACATCTCATCATGGCATGATGAAACGATTATCATGCCATCGTTAGTACTGTGAATGGCATGCCTTGTCTGTGTTTTCTCCCTTTGTAGGCGCAGTAACTTTCACCGACCCCCTCTTGTAACTCACCAGTGCTGTATTGGTGGATTGGTGCATTTTTGCACCCTATCTTCTGGGTATAATTATAGGGCATCATCACAATATATATATATATATATACAGGTTGGATTTGCGTCATGCATCGTACAGCACATGTTATGTTGACAGTCATGCGATATGTACAGAGCATGCGAGGCGACAGATGCAGCTGCCAAACAGAATTACTATCAAGCTGCTACTCCAGCCACAAGGCCTCGTTGTCAGGTCATTCTGCTTGGGAATCCTGTTGGTTAAACCATAGCTGTTTTATAAAGTCCTGAGATATTAACAGATTCTCTGCATTCACACCTTTATAAATGGAGTAATAAATATTTTTCACAGTGTAGCACTTAGTTGTGGACATATTCTTTGCGATAGAGTGAGGACCCTTATATATTAACCCTAGAGAGTCCATAGATTAGTCCTGACCACCTGCTCTGATACAAACACCTAATACAATGATGAACAACTGATAAGGTATCAAGACAACCCGTACACAAACACAGATCTGAAAAAAAGGCACAGTGGCTTCTCCATGTTTACTTCCTAGCCAACATGGCTCTACAAAGGACGTGATGGTTCTACACAGGACGTGACCACCACCTCCCCAGGCTCTACACCCTAGTGCCTGCCTTGCGCATGTGTTACCTATCAGACAAGCAGCAGCAGTACCTTTTTTCACCCCCCTCTCCCCACCCTCATCCCTCACCAGATGAACCTCTCTCCTCAATCCATCCTCCTTCCCATCCCTATTCTCACTCCCCTCATCTCATCCCCAGGTGTGGCTATTCACAGGTAAATAATGCCTGTAACCTCTCTGTGACTTTAAAAGTTATCAGTCAGTCAATAAGACTCCATCCCTATCAGGGGTGGCCAGCCACATCAGCTAAGGAATCTTGGGAATTCTCATTTCAGAAAAGAAACCTTGGGGAAGTCATACAAACTGTCCCGCCTCACCCTGAGCCCCCCCCCCCCTGGAGTAACATCCCAAATACCATGTTAAGGCAAAGAGATAAGGCCACTCAAAGAAATAAACTGGTTTCTCATCACCGCGCTCAGCATGAAAATTAGGTGTTCGGAAGAACTTTGTTTTTCTTTTTGCAAATCTTTTATGTAAAACTTGATGAAAATGGACAGAAAATTTCATAATTATTTAGTGTCAGATTAAAACTAATGGTGCCAGCAAAGCATTGGTATAGGAATAACTTACATTTTCTCCACTTCTAAAGATCAATTAATTGAGACAAACCAAACTATAAATTGACAGGGTGACATTGTCATTTTTTAATATGGAATTCTCATCGGGAAATCCTGAGAAGCTTAACAATAGAAGAGACTATAATTCTGGTTAACAGAACACATATGATCCACTCTTACTTCTGAAATACTGCAGGTGAAAAGTAGCTTCTCAAATTGAAATGATATCTTAACCCTTCAAGTATGTGATGTTGCCTCGGATACTGACCAATGCATTCCCTGCTAGTAACTCATTGAATGCCAATGGAGTAAACTGCATCAATACACAACGTAGAACATGAAGAGTTTAGGAAGTGTGTTCAATTTTATTTGTTAAAGCTGCATGAAGTGAACAGATGTAAATCTCTTCAATGAGCTATCTTGGTAATCTGCCTGGCTGTTCTGGAGTGGAAGCTCTCTGTGCTGATATATATGTGCTGATATCTCACCAGCTTTAAAGGCACAGATCTCGGTACCCCTCCAGCGGCATTCAGAGTGGAGCCGGGACAGGTAACCAGCCCCATATATAGGGTTGCTGGGGCTTCAAGCGGCCTGCTAGCAATAAACATTACTGCTGTTAAAGTGACATTAATGGAGCTTAGGGTTGTTTTTTTTTAGCTTCATGACCAATATAAATCTCAATGTTAAGCCACCTGGCTAATCACCTATTATCATGATCTAATTGTTTTTAAAACGAATCACCCAAATGAGCTGAGGATTATTTGTGCTGTGTCTGATGGGGGTCTCTAAACAAAAGGCTAACTTTAAATAACAGTACAGATATTAGAGAGTGATCATCTTTTAACAACAGGGGGTAATGGATTTGGCAGAGGGGATACTTGTATCCCTTGATCAAGGATGTCGAGAATTTGCATCACACAAATTCTTACTGCCCTTCCCTTATAATGACGAGATGATGCCTTCATGCTTCATGCCCTTGGTCATCATGATGCTTGAATGCAGTCCTGGCGAGTTACTCGCCAGTGCTGGATTCAAGCATCATGCTGACACTATGGGTTTGAGACAAGCCCGACTGGTTGGCATGATGCACCATGATGACAAATGGTGCAATCATGATGACAAATGTCATATTTTAGCAACATGTGTCCTTAAAGGGTGAAGAATGAGCATTATTCTATACACTTGTGCCAGATCAGGCCTGTGTGTGAGAAGCCTGTCTCTGCAGTGTCCCCTCCTGCCCATACTGTGATTAACACGGGCCACGGCTGCTGAAACATGAGATAATGTGCAACATGCATCAACACTTCATGTTAATTTGTTATCATAATGGACCAATATAGTACTGGAAATTACCCGTTAGCCATGCATGACATCCCTAAGGGTGTGATTCCCATGGGATCGGCATGATGTATGAAGACAGCACTGGCAAGTAAGGTGCAGGTGGCAAGCAGATTAAAGGGATTATCGCCTAACAGCTAGCCAAGGTTAGTAATGATGTTTTAAGAGCAGATAACAGAGTAGTGATGGGGAGTTAATTGCCAATGAGCGTAAACGAGAAACTAGGACAGTGAAGTATCAAACGAATAGTCTCAAGCACATTCAGGATTAAAGGACTCGCAATAAAATCGTATCGAAGGAATATATGTAACTGTTTAAAAAAAAGAAAAAAAGAAAAATGCTAAATGAAGTCGAATTGTTACAAAAAAAAAGAGAAAAAGGCTGAGATAGCACACCCCACTCTCAGTTTGGTAATCATTAACTTTGAAAGCTGCACAAAATGGGCTAGTAGCTACCAGATCCTTGGGGTAAAACACACTTATATTCTGCTCTTGACAACTCAAATCTGTTGCGACTGCCCGGGAGTTGGATTTTTAAAGCGATATCACTCAATGTTGACTTTAATCCCTGCCACTGCTGCTAAGAAAAACTGATGTTATTTTGTTGTATGGTAATTCTGATTTAATGTTGTGAAGATCTTATTAACTTTTTGAATGCTTATACATTATGAAGACCAGCTAGCCAGCCTTCAGACCCTCTTAATCTTTATTAGTAATAGAGTACCCTAACATGGATTGCACTGTTAATGAAGATCTACTGTTACCCATTTAGTGGCTGCAAAATATGTTAACTTAGCTTTAATGTACCCTAAAACCTCACCTAACTCCCTTATAAGCCACAACCCGACTTTGGGCTGATCCTTTAAGCCACACCAGCGATCTGACTTAGCCGCAGCTTATACACAAGGTCTTACTGTACCTAATCTAAAATATGCAAGTAAGTAACCCTCTAATTTTGAATTCATGCATCATGCTGACCGTACCAGGTTGATACACTCTCTACAATTGTGTATGACGGGCTGCATTTATCAGTATGAATAAGGACAATAAGGTCATAAAGCACTTTGCAGCTTTAATGTGTTAGACACAGGGTGGTAGTTCATCCTACAGATGAAGCGGCTTAAAATAGCTGATCTTGCAACTTATTACCCCTGATATCAAAATGATACTTTAGTGAAGGAACTGACAGAGATGGGTGATGCCTGAGTCTAAAAAGTAAACATAGAATATTAAATACATGTATAAAGGTTGAAGATATCCCACATGGCTATAAGATATTCCATATTATCGCCTTATTCAGTTTCACAGTTTGAATAAGATTGTTCGATGAATTTTATAAGGGGCTAACATTTCAAATGCCAATTATGCAGTGAGGTTTCAAATCAAATGTCGAAGGGCCAAGACTTAACTTATATCCAATCCTATTTGCTGAAAAAAGTGCACTCAAATAGACTTTCATGATATTAAGATTAAAAGAGCCGACATTTACAGGCTGACATTTTGAGGCAATAGACTTCATTTTTTGATCCACGATGCAAGTTCAATGTCCCACAATATTATTAAAAGTACAAAGTACAAGGAGCCTCTATATATGGCAAGTACATTATATGGTTTGATATTAGCTACAGGGTTTTGTATTGCGTGTCCATAAATACATTGATATGAAGCTTATGGCCCCGGTGGTCGTTCAAAGCAAGTCACTCATCAGTGAAAATCAAACTTCAACTATAAACCCTATGAAAAAAAGTGCATACAAATTAGTGATTTGTGCTGGATGACCACTCTTAGGTTATAGGGGGCTGTACTTCATATGATAATTACTGTGTCCGGTTACCCCGTACTCCATCATTGTGTCCCTTTAAATAGTCTATAAATATATGAAGCAATAGAGAATAATCAATTATGAAGTAGTATGATCACTGTCTGCTATAGATCAATGCAGCAAACATGTTGATAAATGTTCGAAGTGTTACAAATAAATTCATAAATATAATGTCAAAATACTGTTTTCTAATATACACTTTTTGAAAGACAATTGTCTTGTAAATCTCCTGATATGAGACATTAGTTAACATAACCATTACAGACAATGTTATGAGGATTTTACCAGAACCAATGTAAACACAACTTTATTATGAAAAAGTCACCCTTTCTTGCTTGGGTGAGCTGTGCTGTCACTGCTGTTTCAATATCAGCAAGGTTCAACATAAGAGATACACACCAAATACTACTAAGGGTGTCATATTACACTCAAAATACCACAGTAATAAGTCAAAGCATGACATTTGCTGAATCAATGAGTCAAAGTGTACCTCCAATAACAACACCCACACAGCACAAAAAAACACTGTCATAATTTGAGCACAACTTTTTGAATCATTTAGAGGTTTTGATGAGAAGTTAGGTTAGCATTTCACAATTCCTCTTCCTGCTTCAAAGTACTTGCTTAGCCACACCACACCATTTTGTATGAGATTGTGAGAAAAGCTCCCAATGATTTACAACCATTAATTGACATTCCCACAGTAGCATGATATAGATCAACTATTTCAAATCATTAACTGACAGTTCCAAAACAAAGAATTCCATAGGACATCTGGCAGGCAACACTGGCTTTAGGACCTTTCCCTAAAGGTTGGAGGCATCCATGTGAGAGGGCTGAGTGCTGAGAGTTGGACAGGTGTTGTTATGCATTGGACAGCTGAGCTGTTTTGACCCGATGTCAGGCTTTAGGTGAGGCTCCACTAGCCGATTTTATTCACAAATCGGGTCTATTCTCACGAATCAGACTCAGTTGTATACCATAGCAATTACATGCACTAAACAGTGGGGTACTGTACACCCTGCCACAGGTTTATGTTTGTAAATAATGTTTATGTTTATAAACAAGTGGAAAATAGAATTGCCAAGGCTATGTAAGACGATTTAGGTCCCGATTTATGTCCCGAGTTTGCAACTAAGGCCGATTTTTGACTCCAGATCTCATATCTAACAGGTTTGATTTTAATTGGTCTGATCTGCAGGCCGATATATATACAATTTATACAGAAAATGAATGGATTAATCGGCCATATAGATTTCTGAAGGCTTTGTTTATACCTGAGCAAACTGTATAGACATGTATGATCGGATCGTGAGAACTGCCCAAAAAATCGGGTAGTGGAGTCCCAGCTTATGTCATTCTGACTATAATTAGGCTGAAGGGACAAGAATCATTGACAGAGGTCTGAAAGCCTTGTTATGACAGGCCTGGACCCATCAGCTATATATAAGACTTATTAACCATACCTGTTTATTAAATATCCAAACGTAGGGTAAGGTATCTGCAGTACAAGTAAATATCAAAGCTAAATTTAGAATATTAATATACTTTATCATATCACATTTTCCTACTTTCCCACTACTTACTGATAAAGACTGCTGTCAGTGTCACACCTGTGAGTTAATGTATGAAAGGCCCTACATCTAAGTTCAGGAACTATATCAGTTTAAGGGTTATATATTAATAATATCTCAAGTAAGGCTGGACATGATTAAAAACAGGGAAAATTACCTGATGCTAATCCAGGATAAATAAAGGAATTTACAATATTATTCAATAGAATACCTCATAACAAGTACTGAGAAGCAACTCGGGGGAAAGAAGAACTCAGGGTGAGCGAGTAGTTCTTTGTGAGGGAGAACTAACAGTGGGTGAGGACCACTGAGGAGCTCTAGGAGGTTCTTCAGCCTGTAAAACAAGGCCCAAGGACACCACATTACCTGTCAGCCATCACCGTCCAACACACAGCCTGGTCCCAATTACCCTGTCTCAAACTTTACCCTTTAAGGGAAGTATATATATAGGCTTTAATGAAATCTTTCTGTAGTCATGATAGATGAATCCAGCTCTAGTGAGTGACTCCCCAGTTATGAATTCATGCATCATGGCTATGCCCTCCCAATGATGATGCATTGATGCATTATCTGTTGATTACTCTGCACAGTGCATCATGAGAGGAAATTAGCATGAAACAGGGTGCATTCAGGTTTTGAAGCCTTGACCTACTGTCTCCTCGGAAAATAGGACAACTTACAATATTATGGGAACAGAGTAATAGTGAGGTGGCACAGTGCTGTCTGACAGGAACCTTTAGCCGTCTACATCAGGATGTAGCGCACAAAGACACAGGTTGTCTGTAAGAGATGGTCTGTGAAGTTGAAGGTCTCTATCAGTGCTCTTGTCTTGTGGTATATAGTCATTATTGTGTATTACTATGATTCACAATATCACAAAGTCACTTAACGAAATGCAAAGAATATATGGTCTTTTTTTTGTCTCTATTTTCTTAGACTAGTTATTAAGGTGTAACCACCCTAAATCGGGTCACTTCCGGGTTTACTGGCCAAAGAGTCCCTTATGAACTTTGTTATCTTGTGGAATTTAGCCTATAGGGGAGGGTTAAATACACGGTTATTTGTTATTAGGGTGATCAGAAAGTGTTTATTTATAGTCCTAAAACAAGGATTTATCTACTCCCTATAAACAGTGTAGGTTTATGGGGGTGAAACGGCCCTATAGTGTATCTATACCCTGCGTAGGCCTCACTGTATAAAACCACTACCCCGTTATCATGGTAATTCATGCAAAATCTAGCCTGACTTTTTGGGGTCACACCCGTTATATATTTTTCTGCATGTCATAAGCTAAAAGGCCGAAGCCGAGAAGAGGGCCTCCAAAGAAGCCGCACCTGTCGAAAACAAGGAGAATGCGGATTTTCAGGATGCCCCCCCCAGAGGGGGGCACCGAGGAGGGCACCCCCCAAGAGGGGGTCGCGGAAGGGGAAGGGCCTACCAGGGCTACCGAAGCAACCGGGGCCAGAGGGACCCCAGGCTAACCAGGGGCCGACGTGCAAGATTCAACCAGGAGTAAATATAGACTGTGACCAGAAGGGAGAAAACCCCACCAACATCTATCCTCCTGTTGTGAAAAATAAAAATCCTGAACAGTGTACTGAAGTTATGTCTGATTTATATAACAATGTAGTAAATCTGTCAAATAAGACCCTAAGTCAAGATGAAAAATCTCTTCTCAAAAAAGGTCTTAACTTCTGCCCAGTAATACCAAATGTATCTGAAGGAGATATCAAAATAGAACTTGATAAATTCCACAATAAATTGAGAACCAAAGCATTCTTTCACAAAAATAGCAATGAAAATGGTAGCGGACAACTGAAGTCAGGGGTTGACAAAAATCAACCCTTGATTACAGAAAGTTGGGACAATAAAATAGTCCGGAACAAATTGGCCGTAGGGAGCAAAGGTACACCGTACCATGACAAAAATCTCGTGATGGATTTACGAGAAAAATCCACATGGGTTCCTCCAGACGGCCCCAAAAATCTGGAAGATTTTATTGCTATCAATGAGATGGAGGTATCCAACTTATTGCTAGAACAAAACCCAGCAAAAAAGAATCTCACCAAAGGCCAAGAAGAGGCCCTAGGGGTGTTATCCAAAGATATACACATTACAATAAAACCAGCAGACAAAGGTGGGGCCATTGTAATACAAAACACCAGAGATTATGTGAAAGAAGGCATGAGGCAACTCAAGGACACAAACACATACGAAAGACTGAAGGAAGACCCAGTCTCGATATATGCTGAAAAAGTAGATGAAAAAATCATGGACATGACAGCGGAGGGGGAAATCTCCTACCTAATGGCAGGGTCCATGAGGAACATCAAACCAAGAACCCCACACATCTACTTCCTCCCAAAAATCCACAAGGGGGTGCTACCACCCCCAGGGACACCAGTGTGTTCAGCCAACGGCTGCCCCACTGAGAAAATCTCAGCATTTGTGGACGCTTTTCTAAAACCGCTATTCCCAAAAATAGAGTCGTATGTGAAAGATACAACGGACTTCATAAACAAAATAGAGGACCTGGACCCCCTGCCAGAGGGGGCCACCATAGGGACTCTAGACGTCACCTCACTATACACAAACATACCCAACGGGGAAGGTTTGGCGGTTATAGCTGAAAGACTAGAGGAAGTCAGAGACTCGAGACTCATGCCGAAAGACAGGAGTCTAATCGAGCTTTTGGAAATGGTTCTAACCATGAACCACATCCAATTCAATGGCAGATTCTTTCTACAAAAGAGAGGTACAGCCATGGGCACCAGACTGGCGCCATCATACGCCAACATTTTTATGGAGAACGTAGAGACAGCAGCACTACTTTCAAACCATGAAAAACCAACTGTCTGGCTCAGGTACATAGATGACATCTTCTTTGTGTGGACACACGGAGAAGACAGTCTACAACGATGGCTAGGACACCTCAACAGGTTCCACGACACCATCAAATTCACAGCTGAAGTGTCAAAAACAGAGATCACGTTTTTAGACACAAGAATAAGACTAGACACAGAGACCAGGGAACTGTACACGGAACTGTACTGCAAACCGACTGACGTCAACACGTATCTAGACTATAAATCAGCACACCCAATGTCAACCAAACAAAGTCTACCATACTCACAACTACTCAGAATCTTTCGCATTTGCCAAAAGAGCGAAGATTTCGAGAAACACAGCCAAAAGAAATCCCTCGAGAAATCCTAGAAGGGGCCCTAGCCAAGGTGAGGGAACAAAACAGGGAGCAAACCCTCAAACCCAAACCCAAAAAACAAAAAGACAAAGACACCACCTACCTGATCAGTACCCACAGACCAGGCAACAACATAATCAACAAGTCTGTATCCAAAAATTGGGACAGACTAGGAAAATCCAAAACGACAAAATTCCTCAGAAGGGCGGGCCTAGTGAAGGGCCAAAAAAGACCCAAGAACCTGAAGGACCATTTGGTGAGGGCCGCGACCAATTACCCAACGTCGGAAGACGAAGAAGACGGCATATCCAGAAACACAGAAAAACAGAAAAAACAGAGAACAAAAATGTCGGAAATTGTTTTGTGACAAGTGTGCCCGCCTAGACAAGGGCGGGGAGATCAAGTCCAAGACAACAGGAAAAAGTTTTGTATCGAAAACAAACATCACCTGTGAGAGCTCGAATCTAATATATTGCCTAGAATGCAGAACATGCAAAATGCAATACTTGGGAAAAACGGAGAGAGCTCTCAAATTCTGAATATACGAGCACGTTCACTCGGTAAAAAATAACGAGGGAGAGACAGATGTGCCTTGGCACTTCAACCAGTGTGATCACAAAAAGGACAAAGACATGAGGTTCTACGTCGTGGACTTCATAAACCAACACCCAAAAAGCAACGAAGGGAGACGCCTACTAGCGTTAGTGGAATTCCACTGGATAGAGAAACTTCGTAGTCATTCACCCTTGGGGAAGAACACGAAGGACGGCAGCCATGGGTGAAACGTCAACACGTCCTCATTAAAAAAAGCAACACCAAATTTACTCGGCGTTTCACCCTACAAGGACTTATTCCTATAAAACTGCCCCGGTCCCTCATACATGTCCCATAGAGTTATGCACAAATAAATAAAAGACTAGGCCTAATAAACTGCCATTGGGGTTTATTGTCTTTTATAAAAATATATACATAGTAGCACTATAGAAATATTTTTCCCGTCAAATCCACCTGATGATGACGCCATAAGGGTCGAAACTACAAAGTGGGGCCTAGCACTAGAGGTGCTTGGCCCAATAAATCATACTAAGGGATACCCCCTTAAAAACTATGATTAAACACCCAACTCCACTTAATGCTACTAGGCCATAGGCCTACTCACCCAAAAAATACTTATGAAAAGAGAAGCAGTCTGTACACTAATTATAGGTATGGGGCCCAGTAGCTCCTAGACTATGAATAGTACAATACACACCACAAACCTGCCCCACTAAAGTATAGTGCCAGTGTCTAGCAAACTGCACTTGTGTGAGCACAGTGTCAGTATGAATTGGTCAGAGCCTGACCCATGTGTGACCAGCTGACCACATAAATAACCAATGGGAGCAATGGTGGGAAATTTGATGCATAATTAAGTCCAGCTGGGATCTGTCAGCAGGGCCTAGGGCACTTTGTAATTGTGGTCCATAGGGAAAACAACCTCCTCGTGAAAGAAGCTAAAAGTTGGTATAGGTGGCTAAACACTGTGACTGTGTGAGAGTTTTGAGTGTCTCAAATGGCAGGTCGACGGTGGTCAATATTGAAATTTCCGAACGTGGCCTAGTGCTTTAGGGTGGTGACACCTTAACGGTAAACTCTTACTTCAATTAGAGAACAATAAGATGTTATCTTCAACCTTCAAATCTTTTTGAGGTCTCGAGCTCGATTCCCTCATCAATGGTAGGCACAGCATTGCATTGAGTTTCTTGCACAGAGGGACTTCATAAGTAAATATCCATATCAGCTATATTCTGGTCATTTAGCCGTGTGGTGCTCTATGCCTATTCTGCCCTTGAATTACTACAAGTAGGGTGGTGCATTTAGCTTCTTTTATAGCACACAATATCAGCTACCCTCAGACTCAACAGTTGACGACAAGCTGCTAAAATAGTGTAGGCTCATTTTCTCGTTTAACCTGTATGCACTGAATATCAGCGAAACAGATATCCAAGTGTTTAATGCAAATCTGACTTCCACACAATAGTAAAAGCAGTCGCTTAAGAAGTGATATCTATTCTATCCCTTATCAAGTAACCATGAACACAATAACCCAGGACAAATCAGTCACCCAGCTCAATTCCCGCTGTAACTGTAATGCACTGACTACCAATACACCAGGTCAAGATATCTAAAGGGAATTGCTAGTTCCAACACAGAAGCCACCTGGTGGCAAAAATCGAAGCTCATGAAAAGTATTCTTTAAACTGTATTCGTATTCCTACATAGACCACTTTCCCTAAATCAACTAATTGTATTTGCTATTTGGACAGTATACCTCCATTGTTCACATATATTCACTGCTAGGATATCCAAAGGATCCTATAGTTAAGGCAAAAGAAATATTTTTCAAAAATTTATACCTTTCTCATTTCATCCGTGACCCCACGGTTTATTGGTCCTAAAATGTTTGTACAGATAACCATTATACATTCCTAAGGTTCAGTTGCAATATTGGCACAACAGATATCCAAGTATATGTCAATCTGACGCTACATGATTGTCTTGCTAACTTACAGTGTACCTTTTCAAGTAACCACATTCGCTAAAGCCAGGGCAGATCGGTCAGCTAACTCAACTCCCTTTGTAACCTTAATGCACTGACTAGGTGGAGGAACCTTTTCCTGACCTCACATTTGTGGTGTACCCTGTCAGGTCCTGAGAGAATTAAAAAAATAATTATTAAAATTTGTCTGTCTCCCGGTACCATAGGCGACTGGGCTAGCTGGGTAAAAAATAATGCACTGACTATCAATACACCAGGTTGAGGTATTTGAGACCTGAGGCCTTACTCTGCTGTCAAGGCTCAGCAATGCTGCAGCAGCACACCAATAGCCAGTGAGAAAGCCCCCTCGCCCTTACATACAGATCATAAGGTGCTGCAATCTTCATACTTTTACCAGTTCTGGTATATAGGGCAAGTATGAATTAAGTTTAGTAATTATCTAAACTACTCTGAGCAACAATATTATTTCATGTCATATGTTGTAGACACCTTGAGGATGTTTTATACTGGTTCAGCAAAGAATCTGAAATAAGAGAATTCCCACTTTAAATATAACGGTAGTAAATAAGAATACATTGTTGTAGTAACCAACATATCTAACAGATGAGT
Organism: Harmothoe impar; assembly: GCA_947462335.1. Classification (NCBI taxonomy): domain Eukaryota; kingdom Metazoa; phylum Annelida; class Polychaeta; order Phyllodocida; family Polynoidae; genus Harmothoe; species Harmothoe impar. The sequence goes on from OX381708.1 coordinate 79,990,752, forward strand.
CTCCTGGTTACTGCCATACACTCTGTATACACAATGCATAAAACAGTATTTAGGCCTGATCTGTTGTCATCGATGCTCCTGTCTACATCTGGAAACTAGATGCTGGCACTCTGCTGTATTAGGGTAGGACATGGACATAGACTAGGGCTGCTGTCAGCTGGATGCACAACATTATAATCTCAATAGAGGTCTGTATGAAAACAGTTATGTATTTTTTATGTACAAGTCATAATATAGCCAGTATTGCATGATAGGGTCACGTATGGGTTCTGTTGTTAAATCGCAGAGTTTTGTTGTTGAATCGCCAAGTGTGTTGTTTACATTGCCGCCATTGCTCTAGCTGTCACGTGACTAGATGCTGCCTTTTGATTGGTCCAGAGCATTGGAAAGCGTACGCGAAAACGTACCACACCCCCATGTGGTACAGTTTTATTGGTTAAACAAACACAGGATCGTACCAATAACGTTAGGTCGTGTAATAAATAATTATGTTTCATGAAAAAACATTCATCAGTTAACCCTTTAAGGATGGTCTCTTAATGCACTGTACCCTTGGTCGGCATGATGGTTGAATGCAGCCCTGGGAGTAACTCACCACGGCTGCATTCAACCATGATGCAGACCCTACAGAGTTAAGACACTCCAGAAGGGTCAGCATGATGCTTGAATGCAGCACCGGTGAGTTACTCGCTGGGGCTGTATTGGTGCATGAAGCCGACAAATGTCATCTATTAGTGACATCTAAATCCTTAAAAGGTTAAGCAGTAACAAGTAGGAGGAGTAAATAGCAGCATGAACAAAAGTTAACCAGAGGCCCAGCAGTCCATTAATGTACCAGATAGTTACTATGATGAACCCAGCCCCGGAATTATCTAAATCTACATTGCAACTATCTAACGGTGACCTTACAATACCTTAAAAGACAGAGCGTGCAAAGCCAATTTCATCCAGATTTCTTCATTACAACACTACACAGACTTTTCAAACACAATTACCAATGATGCATCTGTCTTTGTCAGCACTGGAACTACTAAGGCTATCCACAGGAGGAGGTTTTCTTGTTCTGCTGCTGACTAAGGTATTTACCTTAAATAAAGCCAGGGCCAAATACAGTAAGGGATTTAGCAGCTATCTGATGTAGTAGGCAGAAACCAATGGGACTTTCTCATTTGTATATTTGAAACAGAAAGGCAACAATATTTGTGTTTTTTCTATGCCTGTTTTTTATTCTCACACCCTCTATCTCACTGCTTTTTAGGTTCTCACTGGATCTCCCTCTCTCCCCCTGTCTCTCTCTTTTTTAATTCTCCATCAACCTTAAAAAACAGAGAGGGTTTGTTTGAGCTGTTTGCTGATTAAAGTTTACCAGGACAGTCAGCCCAATCAAAAGGGACATATAAGTATCAAGGCAGCAGTTCAAGGGACCGCATACTGAGTGGTCATTACATGGGCAGCGACAGGAAGCTTCTGGTTTCATCATTAAATTTTAGAGTTGTTGCATGTATATAGCATATACAATCACTTCTAGTATTAATGGGTTGGGGGTGACCTGTGTCACCAATACCTGTGTTAAAGGGGAGGGGTAGGGAAGTGCGGATATGGATGCCTGTTCTGGTTGAAACACTCAATTGAAGGCTATGAGGTCAATTGTGGGTGGTTTTATTGATACAAACCTAAAATGTCCTTCTCTGGTTGTTTTCTTGGTACTCTATTAGTGCCACAGCTGGCCATAAACTAGTTCTAGTACAAAGATATCACTGGTAATACTAATCACTCCTCCCAATCAACCTAGATCTTAATAACTATGTAGGTACCATTTAGACGGATCTTGTAATCTGCATAGGCCTATGGACAGTGAAAGAAATAATTATGATATTGCATATCTCTCTTAATTAAGCAGATATAGGTTTTAGCCTGTTATATGTCATACCTTACCTTCACATTCCACGAACTGTGGGGTGAGAAAGCAGGAAAATCAGTTTCCATTTTTCTGAAGTCCTCTTAGCACTTTGAGTCTGTGCTTGGAGAACTAATCCCCTGTTGGGCTCTTTTCCAGACAATTAAAGTGATTTATTGAGCAAAGAATTAATGTGTATGGCTAAATGCATTGGGAATGACTGCCCTAGCATTGGTACACTTATCTTATTTCAACAACTGTGTGAATGCTGATTCATGGTAGACCACCTGGTCCTAAGGCCAGAAGATGTACGTCTTACCTGTTCTAATTGATTTTCTTGAATGTCAACCTACAATAAATTCCCGAATCTCAATGTTACTTATACCGCAATAAAATCAAACAAATCAATTTGTCTGTTTTTGTAGCAATTTCCCCAACCTATTGCACCCAGCCTACATGATGGAAATGGTTAGACGGACAATCATACAAAGTGTAAACACTTGCCTTTGATAGATGTGGGACCTCAGTAGACCTGGGGTTCCAGGGTAGTCATCCGTTATATATGGTGTGACAGCACCCACCGCTCAGTCACTGTTAAGGGCAAACTGTCAGGTCCCTTGTGATATCTGTTTGACCTTTCTCTTTGCCTGGTCCTGTATGTTTTTGGTTGGATTGAGAGCAACACCAAAGAGAAGTTATGTCAGATCTCTGTATTCCCCAAATACTGAATCTGGCATTGCTGTCAGTGTAGTATTTGGAGTGAATGATTGTGAAAATATCCTGTCTAATACAATTAGACTGAGCCTCAGAACTGGACCTTTGAAATTAGTGCCTCCATTTTGGCTGCCAAATTTCACTTCTGTGTCCATCAGAGAAATACATAGAACTGTTTGCTCTAAACCTAGTAACATGCAGAATAATCAGGGACTACAAATGTTGCTTTTTGTTAACAAAATTATTACTACTTAGAAATAAAATTTCAGATACATTCAGATTATTCATGAACTTTGGGATTCATAGATATAGTCCTCTGGGGCATTTCAGAAACACATTGCAGTCAGCATTAATGCAGATGTGTATTATATGCGGCGGGTCAGCAAATCTTCACAAACATTTTTTTTCCACCAACTTCCATAACAATAATGACCACTGTATCAGGAAACTGAATGCAAAATCACATTTCTGTAATAACAGCTGAAATGAAATTTTTACTTTCATTTTGAATGATTGCTTTCTTGATGGTAGAAGTTTTGATTACATAGTTCCTACAATTTGATGATACATCAAATAAGGGCCAAAGTACAGATTACTTTTCTAGCCTGATACCCATATTTTGCCTTAATCCAAAAGTTGGTATTGTGTGTTGAGGAAAGGAGAGACAACTGAGGATTCTCCAACCAAATAACCACACAACACCCAGTTAATTTACCGACACAGGCACTGCCAGCAATAATCAATTCATGCAAGAAATCATGTTATTATGATTTATTTATTTCATCATATCTGACACTTCAATTCAGTAAATTGTAGTTTTGAATACTGCCATCCATTCCAGCACTTTTTTGTACAGCTGTATGCAGTGGCCAGCATGTGTTCCTGGAGTCGGTAGTTTCCCCTCGGGGCGTCCTCCATATAGCCATGACTCAGCACTTTATCTTTGTTCTTCTAGGAGGAATGAGGCACATATTATTTCCTTACATGGACACTTTCAATCTTCTTAGGCTCTCCTAATTCATTTCTATATAAATCAGGTCTACTAAAATGCAGAATCGATCTCAGACTTCAGTAACTAGGAGATTAATCACTTTCAGTTAATTGTGACGGTTAGACTTCCTGAAATATAAAGTGCTAATACTGTATAAGGCAATTATCATTATTCATCAAAGTTATCAAAGCAGTTATAGGCTTTTGAATCTCACAAACCCCAATAAAACAAAGATATGTCCAGGAAGCCATGGCACTGAAGCTGCTGTTATCTCCAGTCAGTCAAAGAAAAAGGGAGCTCACATAAGAAATAACCATGAATAGAATTGGAACCCTGCAACCCTAATAACTTTCAGAATCACACACAAAATGCAGGTCTTATTTCCCAGTAACTCATCAATAGAACTATTTACCTGGAGATTTTCTTACCCTTTCACTATGAAATAAATAACTTAAAATCAATGGCCCATCTGCGGCTCTAGTCCTTTTGTTTTCCGCCATATCAAATGCATTAATCCATACCATTCTTTAGCAAATGCTACCTTGGAGATATTTCCTCCTTAATTCTAATGGCAAAATTCCAGCTTCTTAGTGGAGTTTTAACAGAAATTTCAGTAGGATCTAATATCTGAAAACATCTAAGAACATGAGTCATTTAGCCTAGATGCTCAGTCTTTGCAAAAACATGCAGGACAGTGGCAATGTCCTTCTAAAATGCTAACGGTCCAGCAGATTTACATCTGAAGCAGAACCGAATGTCCAGTCACATGTTGGGCTTTTCTGAACGAGAAGAATTCACTTGGGCTTCTAAAGCTGAGATATGTATGTTATTATACTGTGTAAAACTATATATCTGTCCTGATTTGGCCATAAATGCTTACAAAAGAATGTATTATTAATGGACAAAACTCTTTTAAACTTAAAATGCAGAACTCATCAGATATGCGGCTATCCAGTCCTCTAAAAATGTAGCCGATCCTTCAACATTGAAAATTTGCAGGACCAAATGTCCTGTGGTATGAATTAATTTTTGCAAAGACTGGATGCTCTGCCTGTGTAACAGCTTCCCCGCTAGCTCTCATATCAATCCTCGATCATCTTAACATATCTGCTGAGTAGGGAGTTGTGTCGGTCAATATCTGCAGCACCCCACACCTCAACCAACATGGGAGAAATACTAGCTAAAAGCCGAAAAGCTTAGAGCTGGAAGTATACTAAGACCTTAGATACTTCCTTAGTTCCTCCACCATCATACACATTTGCCCATCTAATAATCATAAGGGTATAGTGTTTCCTTCTCGCCTCACTGTGCTGCAATATTACAAGAAGGAGCCATACTCATAACACAGCTGGATCAATAAAGACCCAATCAGACGTCGCTAGACTTGCATCGAGGGTTGTCCTATTTGGCCTCCTACAGTGACTTGTCAGGGTGATGCTGTTAGTGCAGGATAAACAAGATGGATGAAGCACATTTTGCCTAAAGCTACCCATATATATATATATTATAGCTTACATCAAGGACCACATAATGCTTTATAAAGCTTCTTACAATGATGCACCAACACAGAGGGAAAGATTGCTTACAGGTCAATAGAATGTCAAGGAAAAAAGCAACAGACTTTTCTGTCAAAAGAGCCTGAATATTTAGTGCATCACCTGTCTCTGTCTCATTGTCTCTATCTTCATGCTCCAAAGTGTCTCTCTGCCTTTGTCCCTTCTCTCCCCCATCTGTTAATGCTGAGTTATTCGAACAGCTGTGTTCCTCTCTATACATACCCCTGTCAATGAGTAGGTGCAAGGATATACAGGCACTGATGGATTTCTTATACACACACATCTGTTGAAAAGGGGGCACAGAGATGCAGATATGGGCCGTATTCTCATACATACATGCCTGTGCCAGAAAAGGTGATCTCAGAGCTGGTTAGCAGGTTGTATAGGGCTGTCTACAAAGTATACAGTAACATTGCTCTCCCGATGGGAACACTCAGATATCACCTGCAAGAAATAGGACACTGTAACAAATAAAGTGTCTAATAATACCCATATTAGTCCAGGGCATAATATACATTGTGTAATATTGTATATTATATGATAAACACATGGCAAGCATCTTCTGTTGCAGACTGGGCACCTGACCTTCCCCTTTTGGCGGAACTGATGATAAAGTAGTTCCCGTCAGGAGTGTCCCCACAGCGTAGAGTTGGCATGATGCTTAAATGCATCCTTGGTGAGTTACTGACTGTGATGTGCATTCATGCATCATGATGACCAAGGGCATGATGCATTAAGGCATCATGCCACCCTTTAAGGGTTAAGGGTTAGCATGCCAACACACCCCCATGCTCTTCTATGTACACATTATGATAATGGAATTGTCCCAAACCCAGAATGTCCAGGGATAACATGCAAATGGTCTATAGAATAATTGATCATGACGCTAGCGTGGGTGCTTCTAGTCAAATGATCTGCCTATGATGTATAGCAGATTGGTGATGCAGATTAGTGGTCTCCACTAATTGCAATTGCCTTGTCTTATTTGTCCCATTTGGAGCGTAAGTACGAACCAGGACTTATAGCTTTCACTGATTTTAAGTGCTTTCTTAATCCTAAAAAGCCCACAACCTTTACTAATCCTTCAAGGTCAACAATTATTTCCATCTTTGCAAACAAAAGCCATTGTCTAATTGCAATGTTTCTATGGGACATTGGCTAGAAGGCTTGAGGTACTGTTCATCTAGACGTGCATGCCAAACTCAGCAAACTCCAAGTGAGGATCAGTCCTGGATGCAAATGTATGCTTTTGGGTTTCGGTTGTGTTGGCAGTGCATTGGGTTGCATGCTGACATCATCAAACCCATCAATGGCTGAACCATGTCTGGTCAGGGTGACAGAACTTCTGTGGTCAAAGGTTGCAGCAACTTTTTAGGATAGTTCCCATGCATCAACCAATCTGCTGGTTTCAACTGAATGCTGAATGGGAGCTGGTCTGAGTGCTCCAGCAAACCCGACCATTAGTGGTCACGGTATTCCAAAAGTGGTCAAAGCTACCTCAACTCATCAAGGTATCATCATTGCATGTTAAAGCAATTGCTATACTATTGTTAAGTACTGTGCATTGCATGCCTTGTCTATGTTTCCTCTCTTTGCAGCTGCACGAAGTTTCACCGACCCATTGTTGTTAACCCCGTTAGGGACGGCATAATGTCTAAATGCATCATAGCCTTGGTTGTCATGCAGCTGCCAAGCAGAATTACTATAAAGCTGCCGTTTCGGCCACAAGGCTTTGTTCTCAGGTCATTATGCAGGAGAATCCTGTTGGTTAAACCATATCTGTTTTATAATTCCTTGAGATATTAACAGATTCTCTGCATTCACACTTTTATAAATGGAGTAAAAAATGTTTTTCACAATTTAGCACTTACTTGTGGACATATTCTGTGTGATAGAGTGAGTGTGATATTATGAAGGCTCAAACCACCATTAATTGACCAAGAATATCATATACGATTGCTTTGTCCACACGTACAAGCGGAGGACAAAGCATACGAACACCTGCTACCTAGTACCCACACCCACCACCAGTGGCGCTGCACAACCCTATTGTATATAAGGGGCACACGCTACTAGCCAGTCAGAGAGAGCTGGGTACGGTACTAGGTGCATACCATCGCATACCTAATGTACAATAAACCCAAACTACACACCTAACCGCTGATTGTAATGTTACTTACTTTCGTGCATATCAAATCTCAGATATTAGTCCAATGCTAATTGAAGATGGCCCGATATGACATGAGGACCCTTATATATTAACTCTAGGCGTTGGAGAGAGTCTTTAGATTAGTCTTGACCACCTGCTCTGATACAAACACTAATGCACAACTGATAGGGTATCGAGACAACCCATCTACGGACACATACACAGATCTGAATATGGACACAGTGGCTTCTACACCCTTTCTCTACACACTATCGCTACACCCTATCTCTGCACCCTATCTCTGCACCCTATCTCTGCACCCTATCTCTACACCCTATCTATGCACCCTATCTCTGCACCCTATCTCTGCACCCTATCTCTGCACCCTATCTCTACACCCTATCTATGCACCCTATCTCTGCACCCTATCTCTGCACCCTATCTCTGCACCCTATCTCTACACCCTATCTCTACACCCTACCTATACAACCTAGTGCCTCCCTTACACGTGTGTTACCTATCAGACAAGCAGCAGCAGTACTTTTTTTCACCCCCTCTCCCCACCCCCATCCCTCACCAGATCAATCTCTCTCATCAATGCATCCTCCTTCCCATCCCTATTCACACTCCCCTCAGCTCATCCCCAGGTGTGGCTATTCACGGGTAATTAATGCCTGTTACCTCTCCGTGACTTTAAAAGTTATCAGTCAGTAAATTAAACTCCATCCCTATCAGGGGTTGCCAGCCACATCAGCTAAGGAATCTTGGCAATTAATGATATTTTCTTATCTTCTCATTTCAGAAAAGAAACCTTGGGGAAGTCATACAAAGTGTCCCGCCTCACCCCCCGGAGTAACATCCAGAATACCACGTTAAGGCAAAGAGATAAGGCCACTCAAAGAAATAAACTAGTTTCTCATCACCGCGCTCAGCATGAAAATCAGATTTTCAGAAGAACTTTGTTTTTCTTATTGCAAATCTTTTATGAAAAACTTGATGAAAATGGACAGAAAATTTCATAATTATATGGTGTCAAATTAAAACTAATGGTGCCAGCAAAGCATTGGTATAGAAATAACTTACATTTTCTCCACTTCTAAAGATCAATTTATTGAAACAAACCAAACAATAAATTGACAGGGTATATAAACATGGTCATTTTTTTTATACATAATTCTCATCGGGAAATCCTGAGAAACTCAACAATAGAAAAGACTATAATTCTGATTAAACAGAACACATATGATCCACTCTTACTTTTGAAATACTGCAGGTGAAAAGTAGTTACTCCAATTGAAATGATATCTTAACCCTACAAGTATGTGATGTTGCCTCCGATACTGACCGATGCATTCCCTGCTAGTAACTCATTGAATGCCAATGGAGTAAACTGCATCAATACACAACGTAGAACATGAAGAGTTTAGGAAGTGTGTTCAATTTTATTTGTTAAAGCTGGATGAAGTGAACAGATGTAAATCTCTTCAATGAGCTATCTTGGTAATCTGCCTGGCTGTTCTGGAAGCTCTGTGTGCTGATATATGTGCTGATATCTCACCAGCTTTAGGCAGCTTGCTAGCAATGAACATTACTGTTGTTAAAGTGACATTAATGGGGCTTAGCGGGTTCTTTATGGGGTCTATGACCAATATAAATCTCACAGTTAAGCCACCTGGCTAATGACCTATTGATATAATCCTATTGATTTTAAAACGAATCGGCCAGATGAGCTGATGGTTGTTTGTGCTGTATCTGATGGGGGTTTCTAAACAAATGGCTAACTCTAAATAACAGTACAAACATTAGAGAGTGTTCATCTTTTCAGGATTTGGCGGAGGGGATACTTGTATCCCTTGATCAAGGGATGTAGAAAATTGCATTACGCAAATTCTTACTGCCCTTCCCTTTTAATGACGAGATGATGCCTTAATGTTTCATGCCCTTGGTCATCATGATGCTTGAATGCAGTTGTGGCGAGTAACTCGCCAGTACTGCATTCAAGCATCATGCTGACACCATGGGTTTGAGACACGCCCGACGGGTTGGCATGATGCACCATGATGGCAAATGGTGCAATCATGATGACAAATATCAGATTCCAGCAACATGTGTCCTTAAAGGGTTAAGAATGAGAATTCTCCAATACACTTGTGCCAGATTAGGCCTGCGTGTGAGAAGCCTGCCTCTGCAGTGTTCCTTCCTGCCCATACTGCGATTAACATGGGCCACAACTGCTGAAACATGAGATAACGTGCAACATGCATCAATGCTTCATGTTAATTTGTTATCATAATGGACCAATATAGCACTGGAAATTACCCGTTAGCGATGCATGACAACCCTAAGGGTGTGTTTCCTATGGGATGGGCATGATGTATGAAGACAGCACAGGCAAGTAAGGTGCAGGTGGCAGGCAGAGTAAAGGGATTATCACCTAACAGCAAGCCACGGTTAGTAATGATGCTTTAAGAGGAGATAACAGTGTAGTGATGGAGTGTTAATTGCCAATGAGCGTAACCGAGAAACTAGGACAGTGAAGTGTTAAACGAATAGTCTCAAGCACATTCAGGATTAAAGGACTTGCAATAAAATCGTATCGAAGGAATATATGTAACTGTTTAAAAAAAAGATAAAAAGAAAAATGCTAAATGAAGTCTAATTGTTACAAAAAAAGAAGAAAAAAGGCCGAGATAGCAAACCCCACTCTCAGTTTGGTAATCATTAACTTTGAAAGCTGCACAAAATTAATGATGGGCTAGTAGCTACCAGGTTGTTGAAATCTTGTTTGTCTGAACTGCTCCCTGGCAGTTGGTTGATACTCTGATACATATATTGTTAGTTGAAAGATCCTTAGGGTAAAACACACTTATATTCTGCTCTTGACAACTCAAATCTGCTGCAACTGCCTGGGAGTTGGATTTTTAAAGCGATATCACTCAATGTTGACTTTAATCCCTGCCAATGCTGTTAAGAAAGACTGATGTAATTTTGTTGTATGATAATTCTGATTTAATGCTTTGAAGATCTTATTTACTTTTTGAACGCTTATACATTATGAAGACCAGCTTGCCAGCCCTCAGACCCTCTTAACCTCTATTAGTACTAGGGTACCCTAGCACTGATGGCACTGTCAATGAAGATCTACTGTTACCAATTTAGTGGCTGCAAAATATGTTAACTTAGCTTTAATGTACCCTAAAACCTAACCTTACTCCCTTATAAGCCACAACCCGACTTTGGGCCGATCCTTTAAGCGGCACCAGCAATCTTAAGCGGCTTATACACAAGGTCTTACTGTACCTAATCTAATATATGCAAGTAAGTAACCCTCTAATTTTGAATTCATGCATCATGCTGACAGTACCAGGTTGATACACTCTCTACAATTGTGTATGACAGGCTGCATTTATCAGTATGATAAAGGACAATAAGGTCATAAAGCACTTTGCAGCTTTAACGTGTTAGACACAGGGTGGTAGTTCATCCTACAGATAAGGGGCTTATAAAAGCTGATCTTACAACTTATTACCCCTGATATCAAAATGATACTTTAGTGAAGGAACTGACAGAGATGGGTTATGCCTGTGTCTGAAAAGTAAACTTAGAATATTAAAGACATGTATATCCATAGGACTGCCAGTACTTTCTGGAGGCGCACTGCCATAGCGTATTGTTTCCAATGCAAACGCAAAATCCTGGCTTTCAGGGGGCCCTTTTTACTATACACATTGGCCCGCTATGGTTGTGCTAAGGATAAAGGTTGCAGATACCCCTCATGGCTATAAGATATTCCATATTATCGCTATATTCAGTTTCACAGTTTGAATAAGACTGTTCGATGAATTTAATAAGGGGCTGACATTTCAAATGTCAATTACAAAGTGAGGTTTCATATGAAAAGTAGAAGAGCCTAGACTTAACCCATATGCAATCCAATTTGCTGAAAGAAATGCACCCTAATTAACCTTCATGATATCTAGCTAAAAAGAGTCGACATTTACAGGCTGACATTTTGAGGCAGAAGACTTCACTTTTTTTACCTCAATACAAGTTTAACTTCCCACAATATTCTTTAGGGTGCAAAGTGACATCAAGGAGCCTCTATGTAAGGCAAGTAAATTATCTGGTTTAATATTGTCTACAGGTGCGGTTTCCTATTGAGTGTCCATCAATACATTGAGATTAAGCTTATGGCTGTGGTGGTAATTCAAAGCAAGTCACTCATCAGTGAAAATCTAATTTCAACCATAAACCCTATGGAAAAAAGTGAATACAAATTTGTTATGTGTGCTAAATGACCACTCAGGTGAGTAACTCAGCAGTGCTGCATTCAAGTATCATGCTGACACTTAGGGGTTGAGACACTACCGAAGGGTCAGCATGATGCACCAAGCAGCCACGGTGAGTTACTCACCAGGGTATTGGTACATCATGATAACAAATTTCATCTTATAGGGACATCCATCCTTAAAGGGTTAACAATTTGATATGTATGACACAACAGGGTTGTGCAAAGCAAACGATCATTAAGCAGTACGATATGGTTTGCTAACAGTAGAGGGTGAACTGTGCTGCCGGTACTCTTTTAATATCAGCAAGGTTCAACATAAGAGATTCACACCAAATACTACTAAGGGTGTTATATTACACTCTAAATACCACAATAATAACTCATATCATGACATTTGCAGCTAAATGCATGTGTCAAAGTGTCCCTGTAATAACAACACCCACACGGCACGATAAACACCCCCATAAAAAATAACTAGAGAACAGCAATGTTTTGAATCATTTAGAAGTTTTGATGAGAAGTCAGGTTAGCATTTCACAATTCAGTCTCCACCTCCTCCTGTTTTAAAGTACTGGCTTAGCCACCCCACACCATTTTGTAGGAGATTGTGGGAAATGCTCCCAAAGATTTACAACCATGAAATGACAGTCCCACAATGACAGACCATAATAAACGTATTTCAAAACATTAGCTGACAGTTATATAATAAAATCACATGAATTCCATAGGAAATCTGACAACACTGGCCTTAGGACCTTTCCCTAAAAATGGGAGGTGTCCATGTGAGAGGCCTTAGTGCAGAGAGTTGGACAGGTGTTATTATGCATTGACAGCTGAGTTGTTTTGACCTGCTGTCATGCTTGGCCATTTTGATTGTAATTGAGCTTGTAATTAAGGGATATGGATCATTGACAGAGGTTTGAAAGCCTTGTTATGACAGTTCTGGACCCATCAGCTATATATTAGATAAACTAACCATACCTGTTCGTAAAATTTCCAAATGTGACGTATGGTATTTGCAGTGCTTACATCACAGACCAGTAAATATCAAGCTAAATGTAGAATGTGAATATTGTTTTTCCTACTTTACAACCACTCAGTAATCAAAACTGCTGTCACAGTCACACCTTTGAGTTATTGCATAAAAAAACCCACATCTAACTTCAGGAATTGTAGCAGTTTAAGGGTTATATATTTATAATACTATCTCAAATGAGGCTGGACATGATTAAAAACAGGGAAATGCCTGATGCTTATCAAGGATAAATAAAACTATACAATAGAATACCTAATGACCAAGAACTAGGTACTGAGAAACAGCTCAGGGAAAAGATGAACTCAGGGTGAAGGAGTAATCCTGTGTGTTGGAGAGCTGATGGTGATGAGGAGCACTGAGGAGCTCTAAGAAGTACTTCAGGCTGTAAATCAATGCCCAATGACACCACATTACATGTCAGCTATCACCGTCCAACACACAGCCTGGTCCCAACTACCCTGTCTCAAACTTTACCCTTTAAGGGAAGTATATATATATATATATATATATAGGCTTTAATGTAATCATTCTGTGGTCATGATAGATGAATCCAGCTCTAGTGATTGACTCGCCAGTTATGAATTCATGCATCATGGCTATGCCCTCCCAATGATGATGCATTGATGCAATATCTGTTGATTACTCGGCATCATGCATCATGAGAAGAAATGAGCATGAAACCAGGTGTTTGTGTACTGACCTACTGTCTCCTTAAAAAATAGGACAACTTACAACATTATGGGGACAGTGTAATTGTGAGGTGGCACAGTGCTGTCTGACAGGAACCTTGAGTCGTCTATATCAGGATGGCAGCTACGGTGTAGCTCACAAAGACACAGGTTGTCTGTAAGACATGGTCCGTGAAGTTGAAGGTCTCTATCAGTGCTCTTGTCCTGTGGTATATAGTCATTATTGCATAATACTATGATTCACAATTTCACAAAGTCACTTAATAAAATGCAAAGAATAAATGGTCTTTGAGAGTCTATTTTCTTAGACTAGTTATCAACGGTAAATTCTTACTTCCATTAGAGATCAATAAGATGTTATCTACAACCTTCAAATCTTTTTGAGGTCTCGAGCTCGATTCCCTCATCAATGGTAGGCACAGTGTTGCATTGAGTTTCTTGCACAGAGGGACTTCATAAGTAAATATCCATATCAGCTATATTCTGGTCATTTAGCCGTGTGGTGCTCTCTGTAATGATCAAGCCCTGGGGTTGATAATTAATTGGGATTTCTAATGTAATTAGTTTTATGGTAATGGGTAATAAAGAAAGTTGAGAATTGATAATGAAAGCGGAATGGTTATACACCACGACCCTGTTCTAGAATCGTGCACGTCGTGACTCCAGAGTTGTACAAGGGTAGGGAGGGTGCGTGGGTGCCAGGGCACTTAGAGAGTGCAAGTGGGCGTGAGGTCACGAAAGGGGGTCAGTTTATACAGCAAGCTGACCGCTTTCTCCCACGATATGGCAACCGGATGTCACCGGAAGTCATGAGGCAGCATCATGTGAGGACCCTGGAAGGGAGGTGTATAGTTGGTACAAAATAACCATTGTATTGATGGAATACTGTTGATTATGTTTGTTAATTAATTACAATTTACTTTTTATTGAAATGTTTTATATTAAGGTATTATAATTGATTACAGGAGTGACTGTTCTATTTTGAGGTGTTGGATTATATATATAAAATATATATGCTGTATTGTCCTTTAACTATCAGTAAGTGGTAATGGAAATATATGTAAATGCATATAGTTAAGAGTCACGTAGCCACTCTGGTCGGCCAGAGGATATCACGACACACTGACGTCACTTTTGAAATAAAAGCACCAGCTTACTGGTAGGGGGACGAAGTTCTTACTCGTGGTCTCGAGGGAACGTCTCTCCTGGGTGTCATCGGCACTACCTTGTCAACGCGTCATGATTGATAGATAGAGAGAGTCTACTCGGCAGTTGGTGTTGGCTTAGCAACCCAATGGTAATCAGCTGTGGAGATAGGCGCCCCGGTAATATCTGACGACCTAATTAACAGACTAATAATTACCAGCCTAATGAGGGTCGTGATACTTACAACTGGCGACGAGCGATGGGATTAATTGGACTGACCAACAACTGGCCACCAGTTCACGAGGTGGCCGAAGAAGGAATGAGGTGCTGGACAACCGTGCTCAGACCTACTTTTGCCACCTGGCAGGAGACATCTTGCCGACCCATCCGCCATGAAGAAAAGAAGAGAGAGGAGAGGTGAACCCAAGAACTGTGAGTAAAGTCTACCATGTGTTGGTGAAGGAAACACTGTAATAAGAAGAACAGTATGAAGACTGAAGCCTAACTGTAAGAAGAGAGTAGTATATGGGAGCAGATACAGCATATAGAAGAGGAGTAGTATATGGGAGCAGATACAGCGTATAGAAGAGGAGTAGTATATGGGAGCAGATACAGCGTATAGAAGAGGAGTAGTACTAAGGAGCAGTCTCAGCGCATAGAACCAGTTAGAAGTAGAACAACCAGTATGGCCCAGCAAGCAGCAGCACCTGGAGGGGCAGCAGCCGCCAATCAGCCCCAAGTATTTCAGGTAGGCGCTCCAGCTTACATACAGTGGAGGAAAGACGCCAATGACTATACAAAACACAACCCACCCTGTGATGGCAGGAACAGAGCTGAGCTTAGGGACTTGTTGGACAATCTGGAAGCACTCCGGCAGTGGACTAACGTGCCGGACCAGCTGTTTATGTCTGTGCTGGGGTTCACCACGAAGGACATATTAAGAACCAGTATCCAAACCTTCATCGCCGGAAATCAAAATGTCACCTGGCTACAAGTGAAAGCACACATTGAGAACACATTCTTAGAGGAGGATGAGCCAGAGTATCAGAGGAAAGAATTGGAGAAGATGCGTCAGAGGGCGTTTGAAGATGTAAGGGGGTATGGACAGGACTTTACCCGCTCCTTATACAGAGCCTACACCCATCAACAGTTACAGGACCCGGTCCGGATGTCCCAGATAATCAACACTTTTGTCCGTGGACTAAACTCGGGAGATGTCCGTGAGAAGGTATACAACACCAACCCCCAGACTCTGCAAGCTGCTATTGATGCTGCTCAGGCATATACACGAGCCAAGAAGCTGAGACCAGAAAGGAATGGCCCCTGGGTAGAGAAGGAAGTAGTCGTGCGTCAGGAGGAGCCTATGGACGTCGGCTTTGTGACTGGCGGGGTTGTGAGGAGCCCACAAGGAGCACCAGCCGGGGAGGCAGCCCCAAAGTCAGACTGGAGAACTGATATTGACCGACAAATGAAGGGTATCCAGAAACAGCTGGGGAAGATGATAAAGGAACAGAAGGAAAGGAGGATGGAACCAGCCCCTGCCCCAAGACAGACTGCACCCCCGCCACCACGACCTGACCGCCGTAGGTGGGACGTAGATGGCAAGCCGTACTGTCTGCGATGTGGAGGGCTTGGACACATCGGGCGGGACTGCCGCACTGTGAGTGCCGTCCACCGACCTACAGACCAACGGCCCCCCGAGCCGGGAAACTAGAGGCCGTGTTGACAGAGCGCCCAGTTATCCGTCTCTCCATCCACGGGATTAACACGGCTGCTCTGGTCGACACGGGAAGCCCGTGCACCTTGATGAGTGAGGAGCACTTTAGATTTATCTGTGATAAGGTGCACCGCCAGCCGTTATATAGAACTAGTAGAACATTATGCAGCGTGTCAGGACATGCCCTGCCGGTAGTAGGTGAAGTGAACCTACCGGTGGGATATGACACAGTTAGAGCGACAGTAGTAAAAAGACTGCCGCACCCGGTTATAATAGGAGGTGACTGTTTGCGGGATGGAGCAGGAGTCATCAACTATAGAGAAAGGACTGTGAGTATATACGACCAACTCTATCCATTCACTGTGAGCCGAGTACATCACATAGCGTGTATCACTGAAGGAGTAGAGAAATGGAGACGGAGATTCCCAGAAGCCTTTGCAACAGAAGCCAGACCATTGGGAAGTGTGAAGACCAGATGCCACATCAATGTTGAGAACAACCAGCCCTTCAAGATGCGAGCTTATAGAGCACCTTTAGCCAAGCGGAAACTCATTGAGCAGGAGATCGACAGGATGTTAAAGCAAGGTGTAATTGAACCGTCACAGTCACCATGGGCCTCACCAGTGACCCTCGTCCCTAAACCTGACGGGTCAATCAGGTTCTGTAGTGACTACCGGCGTCTTAATAGCCTGACTAAGAAAGACTGTTATCCCCTCCCGTTGATCCAGGACATCTTCGATCAGTTGGGTGGAAGTAAGTGGTTCTCTTCACTTGACTTACAAAGTGGGTATTGGCAAGTCCCCATGGACTCAGACTCTATAGAAACGACCGCCTTCATAACACACGCAGGATTGTACCAGTATAAAGTCATGCCCTTCGGCCTCTGTAATGCCCCTGGAGTGTTCCAGAGGTTGATGCAGGAGATATTGCATGACGCCATTGGAAAGTACGCCATGGTATACCTGGATGACATCATCATCTACTCCAAGACTGAGAAAGAGCATGAGGAGAACACCAGGGCAGTCATGGAGAGGTTGATACAGGCAGGTGTGACTTTGAAGCCAACCAAGTGTACCTTTGATGTAGAGGAGGTGAAACTACTGGGCTTTGTGGTAAACAAAGACGGTATACAAACAAACCCAGAAAAGGTAGAAGCAATCAAGGAAATGCAGCCGCCTAAGACTACAAAGGAGGTACGTAGATTTCTAGGAATGGCGGGCTATTATAGGCAGGTAATCAGAAATTTCGCCGATATAGCCGCGCCCCTGACGGCGCTGACCAGTGCCAAGAACCGGTTTGTGTGGACGGCCACCCATCAGCAGGCTTTTGATAGACTAAAAGAAGCACTGATTGGATCGGAAGTCATGGCCGTACCCGACCCCAATAAACCCTATAAGCTGTACACAGACAGTAGTGACTACGCCGTAGGGGGTATATTGTGTCAGGTCATTGATGGGGTTGAACGTGTAATACAGTACGTGTCTAAGAAGTTGACCCCAACTCAGAAGAAATGGGCTGTGATTGAGAAGGAAGCATGGGCAGTAGTGTATTGTCTGAAGAAATTGAGACCCTATTTGTATGGTGCTGACTTTGTTATTTTGACTGACCATAAACCTTTGAAATCTCTATTCCTGGGAGAAGTGGCTAACACCAGAATTCAGCGTTGGGCCGTCCTGATAGCCGAATATGGTGCACCCATTGAATATAGAAAGGGAAAGAACAATATCAGGGCTGACATGTTGAGTCGGATACCACACCCGTCATGTGAGGTCTGCGTCATAGATGCCACCACTCAGTGGGCGGTGCCCCCACAGGAGGCGGAGGATGAGTCGTGCATACCCTGGGACCAGGATGGCCTGGATATGGACCAAGTGAGACAAGAGCAGGTCACGATGCCGGAATATGAGCTGGCCACAGAACAGGATTCTGACCAATATATTCTGTCACATGGTCTGCTGTATGACGTATCCCAGGAGGATGGAGGCCCGCTGTCCTACCCGCGCCTAGTCCTCCCTCCCTCCTGCCGTTTCCGAGTCGTGAGACGGGCCCATACTGAAGTAGGACATCAAGGGGTCAGCAAAACATTATGGAGACTGAAGGAAGCGTACAAATGGCCGGGAATGAGAAAGGATGTCAAGTCAACACTAGCGAAATGTGCCAAGTGTGCTATACACCGGGACACTCAGCAGCGTGCCCAACCTGGTACCATGCCTATCGCCACATATCCAAATATGATATTAGGAATGGACTTGACAGGACCTTTTGAACTATCCTCTGAAGGTAATAGGTACCTGTTGACCGTGATTGACCATGCGACCGGATGGTTAGAGGCCAAACCCATCCCCTCTAAGGAGGAGGTGAATGTACTACACTACCTGGAGAGAGAGTACATTCCCCGGCATGGCGTGCCAGAAATAATCATCACTGACCAGGGAGGAGAATTTAATGGAGAGGCTCTGAACACTTATTTTGAGAAAATGGGAGTGGACCACCACCGGACCACCCCCTACCACCCCCAGTCAAATGGCCGCTGTGAACGTGCGAACAGAACAATCAAGCAACTAATTAGGAAGCTCGTTAATAACTGCAATAGCCGGTGGGAGGATCAGTTGGGACACGCCCTGTTCGCCCACCGTATAGCCACCTCTTCTGTCACTGGGTACACTCCTTTCTTCCTGACCTACGGGAGGAGATCTAGGGCCCCAGTGACGTCAATGTTTCGTCAATTAGAGGCGCACGATTCCAACCTAGTTAGTGATCGACTTGAGGCCCTGGCTAGAGCGTTCCAGGATGCTGCCCGGAGGACCACAGAGGCACGTGACAAGAACAGGGAGCGCCTGGAGATGCGGGCCACCAAACAGGATATACGGCCTGGGGACACGGTCGTGATCAGGGACAATCAGGCCACCCAGTTTGAGAGGAAATGGAAACCGGAATATGAAGTCATCAGAGTCTCGGGACCGGTACTAAAGTGTCGACACCAGCCGTCAGGCCATATTAGGACGATCAACCGTTGCCAGGCCCGGCTTGTTCCACGTGACCTGGTGTGGGACCTAGCGCCCACACCACCACCGGTGCAACCACGCCAGAGGGAGTACCTCCCACGCATGGCCAAGCAGCGCCCTCTGCGGTATGAAGACGACCCTAACTGGGAGCCGCCACCACTCACTCGTGCAGCCAAGAGGAGAGCAGACGACATGCAGAGGGAGGAGGCTAAACGGCGTCGGACACCACAGACTATAGTTGAGAGAGAAGAAGAACCGATACCAGTTGAAGTTAACAGAAAGAGAGCTGGTGATACCTTAGAAGAAGATAGTTCCTCCCGGGAGAAGCGACCCTGTGAGGGAGAGCCGTGTTCATATACTCGGGTGTGTGCTGTGCACGTCCGAGGACCGGGACCCTGTGGAGGGGGCCCCAGGCACTGCTCTCTTATGAGAATCTGTCCTAACCACTGGAAACCGGAGCAGGAGAAGACAGAGCAGCGTCAGCCTAAGACTCGGCCGGCCCCTGCATCCAGTGTGAAGAAGACATCAACATGTGGGCATTGTATTGGGTCCCGCTTCTGTTATTGTATGCGGAAGTGCAAGGCTCACTCCTTGCCGAAGACGGAGTCCTCGTAAGCACACGAGGGCAAGGGCTCCAGATTGTGGGGACCTGGACAGTGGTCGTCACTATCAAGGAGCCACCCAAAAGTAAAGCCTTGGAGTATGTGGATCGTACAAGACTTTACTTAGACCGGTTGAGAGGGGAAGTAGCAAACGTCACGTTCAACAGTTGGATCCGACGTCTGGAGGCAATAAGGGACGCCTTGCCCTCCACTACTAATCTCAACCATGATGAAGAAGCCCAGCATGACAGCACCCAGACTACCGGTCGTCGACGTCGGGGGTTGATAGATGGAATCGGCCGTTTAAGTTCTTGGTTATTTGGAACTGCGACCCAGAAGGAGGTGGATGACCTCAGCAGGTATCTGGACGTACTAAGAAGTACAGAAAAAGAAATAGTTCACTCCGTCAATGGATTGGTGTCTTTGGTCAATAAAACCGTGGCCGCCCTTAATGAACAAGGAAGACGCCAGGCGGATGATGAAGCACACATAAGGGTATTGGAACAGGCCACTAATCGCCTACAGGACACTGTTATGAGAACTGAGAAGAGGATCACCAGCCTAGAAGTAGCCGCAGAAGTGGACAGGGTGCTGAACCAACTAGAAGCACTACATAATGCCTGGAGGAAGGACTGGGAGCAATTCAGGGCCCAACAGCGCGCACTGGACCGTGGATGGCTGACACTTGACCTCCTGACGCCGATACAGCTAGCAAGTATACTAAAACGACAGACCACTGCACTGTCCACTCGTTCATTATCTCTCCACTGGTATTATAGGAACGTTAGACTCACTCTGTTAATGTGGAGAACTGGTGAATTTGTATACAAGGCAGAACTACCGACAGTGAATGATGAACTGTATGTGCTATATACTATACGGACTGTACCTGTGTACACCGGAGTACGCGACATATGGCGACAGGTGATGGACCTACCAACCGCAATCGGCTGGAACAGCCGGCGCGGAGGAACTATAGACAGTACCCACTGTTATGGATCCAACCCGATAGTGTGTCCACCGGAAGTACACCACCGCCATGGACGGTGCGTTACAGGTGTGATTACAGGTGAAAAAGCGGACTTAAAGAAATGTAAGATACAATTATTCACTGACAAACAAGACAATGTGGCGTATAAGTTAAGGCAGAACACTTACCTTATATCTGCCAGGAACAATTCCAAAGTGACACTGCGTTGTTTAGGTAAGGCGGAAGAACAGATCAAACTCGATAGGGCCAGACTGTACGAGCTGACCCCAGGTTGTATTATGGAGTCTAAGACTTGGCGACTCATTGGTGAATATGCACGTGTAATACACATTACATTTCAGAGAGAGGCCCCCACAGAGGACACGACTAGTTTAGAATTCCAAATTGAGAAATTAACTAACTTTAAAAAGGTTAAGAGGATGGTGGCACAGGCCCCCATCGTAGTTCAAGCTGGGGATGCCAGCGCCCTTTTGATCAGACCCAGTACTCTTCCCCGAAAATCTATAGTTGTGACTTCCTCTCTGGGATCCGCTATGGTAGTTATGGTGATAATAATTATGATTGTTGTAGCTTGTTGTTATGCCAAGGTCAAAAGGTCATTGAAGAAGCCCAAAGGTGATAATGTTACAGAGGTCAAAATTGATGAAGCCAGGAAACAGGTCGGACCTGTAAAACCCCGTAGAAATCCTGTAAGATTTCAACCTGACAATGCGAGGTCTCGCCATGATGAATCTGGTTACTTAACTCCTACAACTAGTAGAGAGGACTTAGACTCACGACCACAGAGGAGGGACAGCCTTTACTCTAACAGGAGGTTGCCTAGAACCCCTGTGGCCGTGAATGCGGACTCCCATCTCAGAGTTTCAGCGGAAGTGCACGCCAGGAAGACACTGGGTTCACATTCCCCTGGGTCAAGCGGAGATGGTGAGGCGCACGAATTAATAAGGCTATACAGCCCAACTAGTGTAACAACCTCTGAAGCTGAATTGGTAGAACCATATGCTATCTCAGACCCCTATCCTGTGTCTGAGAAACGAGTCTTCCATCATCTGGGCCTAGGTGACTCGGTACAGAGCCGTGACATCAATAGTGCATATCTTGCGGCCGGTGGAGACTATGAAAATGATAATCCTCCTATGGAGGCATGGTAATATAAGTGTTGTATCTATTACTTACCATGAAGATTGACCCTGTCAATCTTCTGCCTGGTGGCAGAATAGCCTGGTTCATACTGCCTGGACTGACTATAGTATAGTCTGTCTGTGATCTAATCGAGGACTTACCTAATAAGTAGGCACCCGTGCCGCTTATTCCCCTTCGGTAGGCATCCTTGACAGCGAAGTGATACTTACCTTTAACAATTAGTCATGGTCGCCATGCCGGATGCGATCTAGTTACATAACTTACCTTGAAGCCCCGCCTTCTATACAGTAGTATACGCTACACTTGCCACAGAGGTTGTCATATAACTTTGGATATAGATAACAATCTACTTACCCCAAAATGGTCTTACTCAGGAACATGCTCTGTGTGCCATTTTAATTATGTCAGGCATGCCGTATTTATAGTATATTGTCTTACCTTAAACCATACTGACTTAGGCAGTTCAATGAGAGTTTACTATGGGTATAGGTCATTGTCTATGATTTTGATGATATCCCATAAAGCGAAGCATAAGATAGCGCTTATGCACGGATCTTACCTGGAAGTGTGACTTGAGCGCATGTTCCAATGGAGGCTCCTCCAGTCTAGCGCCAGTAGGGTAGCGAAGACATAATTATCTCTTGTTTATCTTACCTGAGAGTGTCTAGATATACTCCCAGCTAATGTCTATGTGGTTGTCTTACCTGCAGGTACCGATTGATGACTACATCAATATCGGATCTTAGTTAGCTCTAGCCCGATTAAGTCGATGGTGCAGAAATCTTACCTGTGACCCCATTGGGACACTTCCAAAACGAGCCCATAGGGACTCCCAGCTCTTAGATCCATTTATACGTTGTGATTGTGCACAAGTATTGTTGGATCGTGTGTATATACCTATATCAGAAAATGGCCGAATCATTAAAGGACACCTATATATCCATATGTATTCCTAGTGCATGGTTAAGGGAATTGAAAGAATCTAGCCAATACTTTGAGTCGCTAGAGAGATTTGACACGAAGTCAGATAAGACTTTTGTGCTTGAAGACAAGGTACAATTTACCTTGCCTCCAATATTGTCTGTTGATGAATATTATGACGTATTTAGCCAAATATATGAACACCTTACCGGAAACCGCCGTAAAAGCGTGGTTCCGCTAGGAAGCTTGATGATGGCAGCAGCTGATAAATATATTAATTCCCTCAGTTATTTTGGTTTTGACCAACTGCTGAAGGAAATAATAGAAGCTTTTGTCACGTGGGACGCTTACCAGTGTCATCATATGATTGTGGGAATCATTAATGTGTATGGAGAACGAAGTGAAATTGGTCAATTAACATTAAGTCAATTAGCGTTAAGATTACAATATTGTATTAATGAACCTATTAGGGTACTGGACAAAGCAAGAGCAAAGGACAGAGCTGAAATATCCAGAACAAAATTGCGGGCGAACATTAGGTCCAGAGCAAGACTTTTAGATCATAAACTAAACATGCAGGAAGGTATGTGCCTCCCTTGCAGGAAAACTATTGATTATTGGTATAAGAAACGTTCTATTAGACGAGCATATCGAATTCCTTGTTGTGGATCCGTAGTGCATAGACAGTGTTTTTGGGATAAAATTGCAACGTCTCTACTTTGCCCTTACTGTGATTCCACCCTGAAAGTGAAAACATTTCAGCCTGATTGCGAAGAAGATAATCTGCATATTGTGTGGAAGCGCCATAGTGTTCGGATGCGTAATCATGTTGAGATCAATGAGGTCATAGGTGCGCCTCCTCCGTTAGAAGATAATTGGGATTAACCTATAAAACAAATTACGTTGATTTAAAGGGACTTTAAATCTTTAAGGGGGGGAGGTCTGTAATGATCAAGCCCTGGGGTTGATAATTAATTGGGATTTCTAATGTAATTAGTTTTATGGTAATGGGTAATAAAGAAAGTTGAGAATTGATAATGAAAGCGGAATGGTTATACACCACGACCCTGTTCTAGAATCGTGCACGTCGTGACTCCAGAGTTGTACAAGGGTAGGGAGGGTGCGTGGGTGCCAGGGCACTTAGAGAGTGCAAGTGGGCGTGAGGTCACGAAAGGGGGTCAGTTTATACAGCAAGCTGACCGCTTTCTCCCACGATATGGCAACCGGATGTCACCGGAAGTCATGAGGCAGCATCATGTGAGGACCCTGGAAGGGAGGTGTATAGTTGGTACAAAATAACCATTGTATTGATGGAATACTGTTGATTATGTTTGTTAATTAATTACAATTTACTTTTTATTGAAATGTTTTATATTAAGGTATTATAATTGATTACAGGAGTGACTGTTCTATTTTGAGGTGTTGGATTATATATATAAAATATATATGCTGTATTGTCCTTTAACTATCAGTAAGTGGTAATGGAAATATATGTAAATGCATATAGTTAAGAGTCACGTAGCCACTCTGGTCGGCCAGAGGATATCACGACACACTGACGTCACTTTTGAAATAAAAGCACCAGCTTACTGGTAGGGGGACGAAGTTCTTACTCGTGGTCTCGAGGGAACGTCTCTCCTGGGTGTCATCGGCACTACCTTGTCAACGCGTCATGATTGATAGATAGAGAGAGTCTACTCGGCAGTTGGTGTTGGCTTAGCAACCCAATGGTAATCAGCTGTGGAGATAGGCGCCCCGGTAATATCTGACGACCTAATTAACAGACTAATAATTACCAGCCTAATGAGGGTCGTGATACTTACACTATGCCTATTCTGCCCTTAAATTACTACAAGTAGGGTGGTGCACTTAGCTTCTTTTATAGCACACCATATCAGCTACCCTCAGACTCGACAGTTGACGACAGGCTGCTATAATAGTTTAGGCTCAGTTTTTCGTTTAGCCTGTATGCACTGAATATCAGTGAAACAGATATCCAAGTGTGTAATGCAAATCTGACTTGCACGCAATAGTAAAAGTGGTCGCTTAAGAAGTGATATCTATTTCACACCTTATCAAGTAACCATGAACACAATAACTCAGGACAAATCAGTCAGCCAGTTCAATTCGCGCTGTAACGTAAATGCACTGACTATAAATACACCATGTTGAGATATTTAAGACCTGATGCCTTACTTTGATGGCTCTGCAATACAGTGATACCCCTTTGCCATACAGACTGGACAGATGAAAACCAGCTGCTAAAATAGTTTAGGATCAGTTCCCTGTTTAACCTGTATCCACTGAATATTGGCGCAACAGATATCCAAGTATGATATGTAAATCTGATGTCCACATGTTACGTACACAAGAACAAGGTTGTTTGGCCGACTTGGCTCGTATCAGGATGAAAGATAAGGTATCAGCCTGAAACCCTGTATAAGTAGTAGCAGCAGGAGCTCCTCTGTCATATCTTACCCAAACAAGTCGTTCAATAATCCGAAATCACCTGTTCTTTCTTCGTCACATTCATTAAGGGCCTCTTCCACTAGATCGTTAGGAACCCACTTTTCAAAATTATAAAATACCTGACAAGCTATGGCTTGTGGAAGCCTTTCTTTTTCCCTGGGGGTGATGTTGGACCAAGCAAGCGGCTCCATTTTTGCTATAGCAGACAACCAGAAGCCAACGGGAACTAGTTTTGCGTCCCCCCGTGTGGCTTCCACATATTCATACACTCTGTGATCGGCCGGAAATGGAAGCCACCACCTTCAACTGACCCCCTGATACAGCCCCAAAATACCGGAAATGACCTGATTTGGCTTCCCCGTATGACGTAGGTATGTTCGAGTATCAATTTAACCACATGGCTTGATAACTCCTGGTTATTGCCATACACTCTGTATACACAATGCATACAGCCATATTTAGGCCTGAGCCATTGTCGTTAATGCCACCGTCTACATATGGAGACTGGTCAGTGGACGTAGGGCGCTCGGCTGTACTAGGGGAGGACTTGGACACCAGCTGCTGTCAGCTGAATAGACAACATTATTATCTCTATAGAGGGCTGTATGAAAACAGTTATATATTTTTTATGTACAAGTCAAAGATTATATGTTTCATGAAAAAATGTTCATCAGTTAACCCGTTAAGGATGGCATGATACCTTGATGCACTGTACCCTTGGTCGGCATGATGGTTGAATGCAGCCCTGGGGAGTAACTCACCAGGGCTGCATTCATGCATCATGCCCACGAATGTCATATTTTAGTGAAATACGTCCTTCAAGGGTTAAGCAGTAACAAGTAGGAGGAGTAAATAGCAGCATGAACAAAAGTTAATCAGAGGCCAAGCAGTCCATTGATGTACCAGATAGTTACTATGATGAACTTACCTCCTGAATAATCTAAAGCTACATTGCAACTATCTAACAGTGACCTTACAAGACCTTAAAAGACAAAGCGTGCAAAGCCAATTTCATCCAGATTTCTCCATTACAACACTACACAGACTTTTCAAACACAATAACCAATGATGCATCTGTCTTTGTCAGCACTGGAACTACTTAGGCTATCCACAGGAGGAGGTTTTCTTGTTCTGCTGCTGACTAAGGTATTTACCTTAAATAAAGCCAGGGCCAAATACAGTAAGGGATTTAGCAGCTATCTGATGTAGTAGGCAGAAACCAATGGGACTTTTTTTTTGTATATTTGAAACAGAAAGGCAACAATATTTATGTTTTTTCTATGCCTGTTTATTATTCTCACACCATCTATCTCACTGCGTTTTTGGTTCTCACTGGATCTCCCTCTCTCCCCCTGTCTCTCTCTTTTATTTTAATTCTCCATCAACCTTAAAGAACAGATAGGGTTTGTTTGAGCTGTTTGCTGATTAAAGTTTACCAGGACAGGCAGCCCAATCAAAAGGGACATATAAGTATCAAAGCAGCAGTAGAAAGGGACCGCATACTGAGTGGTAATAACATGGGCAGCGCAAAAAGCTTCTGGTTTCATCATTAAATTTTAGAGTTGTTGCATGTATATAGCATATACAATAACTTCTAGTATTAAGGGGACCTGTGTCACCAATACCTGTGTTAAAGGGGAGGGGTAGGGAAGTGTGGATATGGATGCCTGTTCTGGTTGAAACACTCGACGGAAGGCTATGAGGTCAATTGTGGGTGGTTTTATTGATACAAACCTAAAATGTCCTTCTCTGGTTGTATTCTTGGTACTCTATTAGTGCCACAGCTGGCCGTAAACTAGTTCTAGTACAAATATATCACTGGTCATACTAATCACTCCTACCAATCAACCTAGATCTTAATAATAACTATGTAGGTACCAGTTATATGGATATTTGGCTACATCTTGTAATCTGCATAGGCCTATAGACAGTGAGAGAAATAATTACGATATTACATATCTCTCTTAATTAAGCAGATATAGGTTTTAGCCTGTCATATGTCATACCTTACCTTCACATTCCATGAACTGTGGGGTGAGCCAGCAGGGAAAACTGTCCCCTTTTCTCTGAACTCCTCTTGGCACTTTGAGTCTATGATTGGAAAACTGAGCCTATTTTAGAACACAGATATAGGTAACATATAAGCTATAGCATACAGGTCTCTGATAAACTAAGTACATACCAGTTATACGCTAGTATTCAAAGTACTACAAGGAATAGAGAACTCTTGTTTTCTGATACAGACACTTATTGTATCATACATATTTGATCATTGAAACATCTTGATTGTATTGGTTTGGCCACACCCAAATTATGGAAGTTGGATCACTCACGTGTAAGAAGCAATAAACTACTTGAAGAACTTGAACTGGATCATACAGGTTATTGCTGAAGGCAAGGTCCTGCTAATTATGTTATATCCACGAGGCATCTATGGTTGCAGCCACCACGCCAGTATCATATCTTTAAAGAATGGTTTAAAAATATAACATGAGCTTCGGGGCGAGCACTGAGATTACTGTATGCAATCTCTCAACAATAAGTAGGTACTTCAAGCCTGCATCGCATCTCAGCACATAAAAATATCGTTTGATGTTTCGAGGGGGCCACTAAGAGTTGCCACCAGCCAATAATAACAATTATACCCAATATGATGAGTTAACTTCTGTGATATTTCCATCCATATTATTAGTGCATCATTCCACCATGTCACCCAGCCTCAAGCTTTGGCAGCAAATGGATATGCTACCATATCCCTCAACAAATAACCACATAGCAAAGTCAGAACAAAATATGCTTTGTTTCATTAAATAACAGATGCAGAGGAAGTGATTGAAGACCGGCACACTGGGGCCTGTTAGTGAATAGTGACAGATAGTGTCAACGCCTGACAAATAATGTCAATGCATGACATATAGTGCCAATGATAGTACATAATAACACATCTGTACGGCTGCTACATCATACATGGGGTGACATATGTCAAGGTAGTAATTGGCAACTGCACCTATGGTGAATAAGCCACATCACCTGTTCCTTCTTCCCTACACCTGCTTTTATAACCTTGGCCTTTAGCACATTGATTTGAAAACAGGCCATTAGAATCGCCAAACGCCTAATTGTTTCCTGAAATGTTGTGCAGATTTACAGAAAAAAACAAATTTGGTCTAAAAAAGAGACAAGAATAAAAAAGCAGCAAAAGCAGACGTTGGGAATAATGTTAAGAAGAGCTAAATTGTCTGAAGTGCACATTTCTTCTTTTTTTCAGAGAGAGGCAGCCATTAGAAAGGCAGGCATGAGGACATGTGTATAGCTAAATGCATTGGGAATGACTGCCTATCATTGAAATGCTTATCTCACTTCCCCAACTGTGTGAATGCAGAGTCATGGTAGACCACCTGGTTCTTAGGCCAGAAGATGTACGTCCTACCTGTTCTAATTGATTTTCTTGAAGGTCATCCTACAATGAATTCCCCGAATCTCAATGTTACTTATACCGCAATAAAATCCTACAAATCAATTTGTCTGTTTTTGTAGCAATTCCTGCAACCTATTGCACCCAGCCTACATGATGGAAGTGGTTAGACTGACAATCATACCAAGTTTTAACACTGGCCTTTGATAGATGTAGGATGTCAGTAGACCTGGGGTTCCAGGGTAGTCATCCGTTATATATGGTGTGACAGCACCCACCGCCCAGTCACTATTAAGGGCAAACTGTCAGGTCCCTTGTGATATCTGTTTGACCTTTCTCTTTGCCTGGTGCTGTATGTTTTTGGTTGGATTGAGAGCAACACCAAAGAGAAGTTATGTCAGATGTCTGTATTCCCCAAATACTGAATCTGGCATTGCTGTCAGTGTAGTATTTGAAGTGAATGATGGTGAAAATATCCTGTCTAATACAAATAGACTGAGCCTCAGAACTGGACCTTTGAAATTAGTGCCTCCATTTTGGCTGCCAATTTCACTTCTGTGTCCATCAGAGAAATACATAGAACTGTTTTCCCTAAACCTAGTAACATGTAGAATAATCAGGGACTACAAATGTTGCTTTTTGTTAACAAAATTATTACTACTTAGAAATAAAATTTCAGATACATTCAGATTATTCATGAACTTTGGGATTCATAGATATGGTCCTCTGGGGCATTTTTAGAAACACATTGCAGTCAGCATTAATGCAGATGTGTATCAAATGAGGCGTGTCAGCAAATCTTCACAAACATTTTGTTTCCACCAACTTCCATAAGAATAAAGACCACTGTATCAGGAAACTGAATGCAAAATCATATTTCCGTAATAACAGCTGAAATGAAATTTTTACTTTCAATTTGAATGACTGCTTTCTTGATGGTAGAAGTTTTGATTACATAGTTCGTACAATTTGATGATACATCAAATAAGGGCCAAAGTACAGATTGCTTTTGTAGCCTGATACCCATACTTTGCCTCAATCCAAAAGTTGGCATTGTGTGTTGAGGACAGGGGAGACAAGTGAGGATTCTCCAGCCAAAAAAACATACAACACCCAGTCAATTTACCGACACAGGTACTGCCAGCAATAATTAATTCACGCAAGAAATCATTTTATCATGATTTATCTATTTCATCATATCTGACACTTCAATTCAGTAAATTGTAGTTTTGAATACTGCCATCCAATCAAGCACTTTTTCGTACAGCTGTATGTAGTGGCCAGCATGTGTTACTGCAGTCGGTAGTTTCCTCTCGGGGCGTCCTCCCTATAGCCATGACTCAGCACTTTATCTTTGTTCTTCTAGGAGGAATGAGGCACATATTATTTCCTTACGTGGACACTTTCAATCTTCCTAGGCTGTCCTAATCCAATTCTGTATGAATCAGGTCTACAATAATGCAGAATCGATCTCAGACTTCAGTAACTAGGAAATTAATCACTTTCAGTTAATTGTGACAGTTAGACTTCCAGAAATATAAAGTGCTAATACTGTATAAGGCAATTATCATTATTCATCAAAGTTATCAAAGCAGTTATAGGCTTTTGAATCTCACAAACCCCAATAAAACAAAGATATGTCATGAAAGCCATGGCACTGAAGCTGCTGTTATCTCCATCTCAGTCAAAGAAAAAGGGAGCTCACATAAGAAATAAACATGAATAGAATTGGAACCCTGCAACCCTAATAACCTTCAGAATCACACACAAAATGCAGGTCTTATTTCCCAGTAACTCATCAATAGAACTATTTACCTGGAGATTCTCTTACCCTTTCACCATGGAATAAATAACTTAAAATCAACGGCCCATCTGCGGCTCTAGGCCTTTTGTTTTCCCCCGTATCAAATGCATAGCAAATGCTACCTTGGAGATATTTCCTCCTTAATTCTAATGGCAAAATCCCAGCTTCTTGGTTTTAACAGAAATTTCAGTAGGATCTAATATCTGAAAACATCTAAGAACATGAGTCATTTAGCCTAGATGCTCAGTTTTTGCAAAAACATGCAGGACAGTGGCAATGTCCTTCTAAAATGCCACCGGTCCAGCAGATTTACATTTGTAGCAGGACCTAATGTCCAGTCACATGTTGGGCTTTTCTGAAATAGAAGAATTCACTTGGGCTTCTAAAGCTGAGATATGTATGTCAGTATACTGTGTAAAACTATATATCTGTCCTGATTTGTCCTGTGGGATGAATTAGTTTTTGCAAAGACTGAATGCTCTGCCTGTGTAACAGCTTCCCCGCTAGCTCTCAGATCAATCCTCAATCATCTTAACATATCTGCCGAGTAGGGAGTTGTGTCGGTCAATATCTGCTGCACCCCACACCTCAACCAACATGGGAGAAATACTAGCACACCCTGAAAGCTTAGAGCTGGAAGTATACTAAGACCTTACATACTTCCTTAGTTCCTCCACCATCATACACATTTGCCCATTTAATAATCATAAGGGTGTAGTGTTTCCTTTTCGCCTCACTGTACTGCCATATGACAAGAAGGAGCCATACTCATAACAATTTTCATCTTTGCATCTTAATATCATCTGTATATAACTCATTTTTATATTATCCTTGTGTGCTTATACCTATGGAAGGTAAACTATTGACCAGGATTCTTCATTTCTATTTGTCATGAATATAAGATATGTTTGTAACCTGTGACTTTGCAAATAAAGACATTTTCAAACCCTATAATCTAATAATCATGAGGGTATAGTGTTTCCTCCTCGACTCACTATACTGCCATATTATAAGAAGGAGCCATACTTATAACACAGCTGGATCAATAAAGACCCAATCAGAGGTGGCTAGACTGGCATCGAGGGATGTCCTATTAGTAGTATTGTATGTATCGGAACGGGACTATAGTTAAGTACTGTTTATTACTCAATCGACCTGCAGCGTATCAGAGGCCTCCATTTGGTCACGTGACCGGAAGTGACCTACTTAGGGGATTAGTGGTGCATTCTGGGTAACCCTGCAGCCAATCAGAGGCCTCCATTTGGTCACGTGACCGGAAGTGACCTACTTAGGGGATTAGTGGTGCATTCTGGGTAACCTACTGACCTACTTAGAAGCTCTCAGCCAATCAGAGGCCGGCATTCTGGTAACCATGGTAACGTGACTTACTTACGTCACGTGACCTACTTAGGCTCAGCCAATCAGAAGCCGGCATTCTGGTAACTAGGGTAACGTGACCTACTTAGGGTTTGTTTGTAAACAACACCACGTGGCTCTCTTGTTTGTAAACAACACCACGTGACACATGACTGTTTGTAAACAAACAATTCGACTTAGTCTGACATTTTCAGCTGTCGCATGCTGACCTGCTGCTATCATAAGAGAAACAAAAGCCCTAATCACGCTTTTCAGCTGGATCCTTCCACCCACCAGACATGGATCCAGATGGGAGGGTGGTTTAAAATTAATCCGTGTACCGACTGTCATACAATAGTGTAATTAGTTGAACACGTGTTACCTGTATAAAGGATTAGCAGGTCATGGGCTTAGAGTGTGTATAGAAAAACAACTACAGGTAGCGTGAACAAAGCGACCCCCTCCCTTTCTGTCACTCTGTCTGTGACTAGAGGGCGCGCGTGTGGTAAGCGGCTTTAATCTAAAGAAAAAAAATCACCCTCTCCTGTCGTCAGCAGTCAGCTGGCCGGCGGCTGGAAAATGCGATTAGAGGGATGATGAGCGCGGTTTTTTATATTCAATATATTAGAAGTGTGCTTTGTTGCTTATATAGTTCATTATGCGTTTAAAATGTTCGCGAGTATCGTAGAAATGTACAAAAATCCTATTGTGGCGCCATCTGACGAAAAGAGCGGAGAACTATACTAGGGTATGGCGAGCTAGACTAGAGCATGTAATCACCAGGCGGCAGAGTGGTCAAAAGACAATCTCGTAGTAGTAGGTCTACTTGGATCTTGAGTAGCCACCCTTGTGGTTGCAATTACCTAGACTAGTTGACCCTGCCAGCCTGGTCAAGTGAAATTAGTAAGGAGACCGCACATTAACGCGCTCCACAGTCTTTAGACAGTTAAGACTATAGTACCGTAGATTCTACTGTGTACTCACACTAACTATTTACAGTGCTACATATTCATACCCGTGTTCTAAGTGTTTTTTTAGAAAAAAGCGATCTACTCACCCATTTTTTTTAGACAAACTCCTATTAGCAGGTAACCCCTGTATAAACCATACTGCAAAGATCTGCTACTTCGAGCGTCTGCCTCGTGACTGATAGTGTACAACAAGACGAAGTGGGCAGAGGTGAAGTACTGTTCCAAGAAAAATTGAGGCTCTTTATATAGCTGAGAGAGCGGCTAATCCGGATGTTCTAAGCTTGTTTTCACCTAGAGCCCCACCCTCTTCCAGAGAGGAATCAAATTGCTTTTCACCTGGACCCTTCCACCCCTCATCCATCAGCATAAAAAGAGGGATAACAAGTGT
This sequence comes from Harmothoe impar, assembly GCA_947462335.1. NCBI lineage: Eukaryota > Metazoa > Annelida > Polychaeta > Phyllodocida > Polynoidae > Harmothoe > Harmothoe impar. Next base: position 80,024,003 of record OX381708.1, read on the forward strand.
AACGTGCGCTACATGTATATGGGATTATAGCTGGTGAAGAGATAAAGCCAGGTCAACTGTGTATACAAAGACTACAGGAGGTGATTAACGACAGGTGTGACGCGCCAGCCCGTGGACGGATTATCTTCTAAGCTGACGCTTATTCAACTAGCCAGCTGCCGTCCGCTCCACTCACCACGGCAAGAGGAGGTGCTTTTGTTTTACACTTAAGTCGCTTACCACATGTACTCGTCTCTACCTCACAGACAGACACCCTCTCGCTTGCTTCACGACCCCTGTAGCTTTTTTTGTATACACACTCTAATCTCATAACCCCCTGATCCGTTATACAGGTAACGGGTATTCTCTTTTAAATAGCTGCCAGTCAGCCTGCGGCAGCTGAAAACGACGGTAAGTAGCTTAGCTCTAGAAGCAAGAAGGCGTATATAAGGAGGCTGACACGTGTATAGGCGCCTTATAAGTCGGCAGGGGGTAAATACTAGTGAAAAAGGAAGGCAGGTGTGCAGGTAGCTTTCTAACAGACACGTGTGTGCACTAAGCTGCTTAAGTCTAAACCCACCTGCAGTAGTCAGGTAGCATGTGAAAACTTACTTAACAGATCTCTTAATTGAGTAGAGACTCTGTACTGAGAGAGTCTTTTCAGCCGTTTAAGAGGATTATCTAGGACAGGGTACATAAGGAGTGAAACAACGCTCTCACCCATCACACTTTCTCGACCCGCCCTTCATCATCGTAGCATCGTCCACTCTACGCTCGCTCAGAATGTTATGATGGTTAGTTCTGCTATTTTCAGCTACTTTTCTTATCGAAGTGTTGACGCTACAGAGCATCGAAACTCTCTCCAAATGAGTCCAAGAAAGAAAAAGCAACTTCCACTTGAAGCAGGAAGAGAAACAGTGCCCTATGATGCATGTGAGGTAAAGAAACATTGGAAGGACGTCACCAAGGAGCAATGGATAGAAGCATGCTTCAACTTCATCGGAACGGAAGTAGTTTCATTTGGACAGAGGGAGAAGATTTTGTTGGAGCTATTTTTCTTAGCTCCGTATACTTGGCCTGACTGTGGTGAAATTCCTTCAGGTATTTGTTCAGTCTTCGCCATAGAAGTTATCAGGTCTTTGAAGGAGCTTCGATATATGCAAGGCACTCACGAGGAGATTGTTCAGAAAATGACGGAATTCGAAACAGGAGAAGACACAATATGGTGCGAGGAGACGACATATACGGACGATGATCTGGAGTACATCATTTGTAGCCCGTTGGAACATTATGTTAAAGACTTTGAGGACATGCTAGACAGCACTGAGATGAACCCGAAAGAGAGATCCCTTACTGCACAGAAAGAGGCCAAAGCTGTGTTGGAAAAGCTCAAGTTTGGTCAAGGATTCACTCTTCAAAGCAGCTGTGTGAGTGTGATAAAAGGCCTTGTGTTGAAACATCCAGACATGAAGTTTTCGCGTGCTGTCGACACACTTCCTTTGCCTGAACTGATGATGAACATGATCGATCCCATCGTACCAACATGTTTCGACTCTGCCAATTGTCCCATGTATAAAATGGTTTCAAGTTTTGCCCGTGGCCGATGGCTAAACGATCCACTGAAGTCAGAAAACCTCCTTGATTTAATCAACTGACTAAATGTATTTTCTCATACTAGTATTAGTAGCATTAGTAATAGCAGCTACTCAGTCTCGTGCAGCACAAGCAGCAGCATCTGTCAGCAGCATCCGTGACATCGTCAGCAGCAGCAGCAGCTGCACGAGCAGCACAAGCAGCAGCATCTGTCAACAGCATCCGTGACATCGTCAGCAACTGCAGCAGCTGCACGAGCAGCACAAGCAGCAGCAGCTGTCAGCAGCTGCAGCAGCTGCACGAGCAGCACAAGCAGCAGCACCAACAGCAGCAGCAACAGCAAATCAGCAGCAGCAGCAGCAGCAGCAGCAGCAGCGGCGGTGTGGACCACTAAATTCGAGATGGCGACATGTCTGTTTCTTAGAATCGACATTCGACATGAGGCCTAGTGACATTTGACATGAAGCTTGAAAAACATAGTGACAGGTGACATGAGCAATTCTTAAAATCGACATGAGATATGAGCATAATTAAGCGACATCGACATGTGCCATGGCTATTTTTTTTTAAGACAAACGCCATAGACTCCTCATTCAAACCCCCACTAGTAGTGCTCTATAAGCGCAAGCTTTGCCTTAAGAGAGCTGTGGCTGTGAACCCTCTCCTCCCCCCGTACACACAGGTAAATATCAGAGTCAGCCAATGTCGCCAATACTACTCTCATACAAGGGTCAGGCACTGCTGGACTATAATAGATGGGTCAAGGACCATTCTACTGAGGGTCAGGCTAGGCTGGACATTCAATAACAGGCTGGACTTTGGCAAACTTGCTTGAAAGTCTGGCCAGCAAGAGTCTGTTGAAGGACTATACGGTAAAAAGGCTGCTGTTACAGTCAAGATACTCATATTTCAAGCCCAGAAAACTGTAATTAGCTTTCCAAGTTGTTTATTTAACAATATCCTGGCCTAGCAAGAAGCTGTCAGATGACATCTAAGAAAAATGGGGCTGTTAATTGATCAAGAGAGCTACATTGTTACAGAGTCCTATTCCTCTTTTGAGGTGGGACCAAATTTGAAAAAAGAATAAACTCAAAAAAAAAGCCTTAAGATTGAAACAGTTGTAGATGACAAATTTAATGAGGAAGTCGTATTAATTAGTTTACAAATAGCCGCTGCACGAGCAGCACAAGCAGCAGCTGACACTAGTGTCAGCTGCAGCAGCTGCACGAGCTGCTTGTGCTGCTCGTGCAGCGGCTATTTGTAAACTAATTAATACGACTTCCTCATTAAATTTGTCATCTACAACTGTTTCAATCTTAAGGCTTTTTTTTTGAGTTTATTCTTTTTTCAAATTTGGTCCCACCTCAAAAGAGGAATAGGACTCTGTAACAATGTAGCTCTCTTGATCAATTAACAGCCCCATTTTTCTTAGATGTCATCTGACAGCTTCTTGCTAGGCCAGGATATTGTTAAATAAACAACTTGGAAAGCTAATTACAGTTTTCTGGGCTTGAAATATGAGTATCTTGACTGTAACAGCAGCCTTTTTACCGTATAGTCCTTCAACAGACTCTTGCTGGCCAGACTTTCAAGCAAGTTTGCCAAAGTCCAGCCTGTTATTGAATGTCCAGCCTAGCCTGACCCTCAGTAGAATGGTCCTTGACCCATCTATTATAGTCCAGCAGTGCCTGACCCTTGTATGAGAGTAGTATTGGCGACATTGGCTGACTCTGATATTTACCTGTGTGTACGGGGGGAGGAGAGGGTTCACAGCCACAGCTCTCTTAAGGCAAAGCTTGCGCTTATAGAGCACTACTAGTGGGGGTTTGAATGAGGAGTCTATGGCGTTTGTCTTAAAAAAAATAGCCATGGCACATGTCGATGTCGCTTAATTATGCTCATATCTCATGTCGATTTTAAGAATTGCTCATGTCACCTGTCACTATGTTTTTCAAGCTTCATGTCAAATGTCACTAGGCCTCATGTCGAATGTCGATTCTAAGAAACAGACATGTCGCCATCTCGAATTTAGTGGTCCACACCGCCGCTGCTGCTGCTGCTGCTGCTGCTGCTGCTGATTTGCTGTTGCTGCTGCTGTTGGTGCTGCTGCTTGTGCTGCTCGTGCAGTTGCTGCAGCTGCTGACAGCTGCTGCTGCTTGTGCTGCTCGTGCAGCTGCTGCAGTTGCTGACGATGTCACGGATGCTGTTGACAGATGCTGCTGCTTGTGCTGCTCGTGCAGCTGCTGCTGCTGCTGACGATGTCACGGATGCTGCTGACAGATGCTGCTGCTTGTGCTGCACGAGACTGAGTAGCTGCTATTACTAATGCTACTAATACTAGTATGAGAAAATACATTTAGTCAGTTGATTAAATCAAGGAGGTTTTCTGACTTCAGTGGATCGTTTAGCCATCGGCCACGGGCAAAACTTGAAACCATTTTATACATGGGACAATTGGCAGAGTCGAAACATGTTGGTACGATGGGATCGATCATGTTCATCATCAGTTCAGGCAAAGGAAGTGTGTCGACAGCACGCGAAAACTTCATGTCTGGATGTTTCAACACAAGGCCTTTTATCACACTCACACAGCTGCTTTGAAGAGTGAATCCTTGACCAAACTTGAGCTTTTCCAACACAGCTTTGGCCTCTTTCTGTGCAGTAAGGGATCTCTCTTTCGGGTTCATCTCAGTGCTGTCTAGCATGTCCTCAAAGTCTTTAACATAATGTTCCAACGGGCTACAAATGATGTACTCCAGATCATCGTCCGTATATGTCGTCTCCTCGCACCATATTGTGTCTTCTCCTGTTTCGAATTCCGTCATTTTCTGAACAATCTCCTCGTGAGTGCCTTGCATATATCGAAGCTCCTTCAAAGACCTGATAACTTCTATGGCGAAGACTGAACAAATACCTGAAGGAATTTCACCACAGTCAGGCCAAGTATACGGAGCTAAGAAAAATAGCTCCAACAAAATCTTCTCCCTCTGTCCAAATGAAACTACTTCCGTTCCGATGAAGTTGAAGCATGCTTCTATCCATTGCTCCTTGGTGACGTCCTTCCAATGTTTCTTTACCTCACATGCATCATAGGGCACTGTTTCTCTTCCTGCTTCAAGTGGAAGTTGCTTTTTCTTTCTTGGACTCATTTGGAGAGAGTTTCGATGCTCTGTAGCGTCAACACTTCGATAAGAAAAGTAGCTGAAAATAGCAGAACTAACCATCATAACATTCTGAGCGAGCGTAGAGTGGACGATGCTACGATGATGAAGGGCGGGTCGAGAAAGTGTGATGGGTGAGAGCGTCGTTTCACTCCTTATGTACCCTGTCCTAGATAATCCTCTTAAACGGCTGAAAAGACTCTCTCAGTACAGAGTCTCTACTCAATTAAGAGATCTGTTAAGTAAGTTTTCACATGCTACCTGACTACTGCAGGTGGGTTTAGACTTAAGCAGCTTAGTGCACACACGTGTCTGTTAGAAAGCTACCTGCACACCTGCCTTCCTTTTTCACTAGTATTTACCCCCTGCCGACTTATAAGGCGCCTATACACGTGTCAGCCTCCTTATATACGCCTTCTTGCTTCTAGAGCTAAGCTACTTACCGTCGTTTTCAGCTGCCGCAGGCTGACTGGCAGCTATTTAAAAGAGAATACCCGTTACCTGTATAACGGATCAGGGGGTTATGAGATTAGAGTGTGTATACAAAAAAAGCTACAGGGGTCGTGAAGCAAGCGAGAGGGTGTCTGTCTGTGAGGTAGAGACGAGTACATGTGGTAAGCGACTTAAGTGTAAAACAAAAGCACCTCCTCTTGCCGTGGTGAGTGGAGCGGACGGCAGCTGGCTAGTTGAATAAGCGTCAGCTTAGAAGATAATCCGTCCACGGGCTGGCGCGTCACACCTGTCGTTAATCACCTCCTGTAGTCTTTGTATACACAGTTGACCTGGCTTTATCTCTTCACCAGCTATAATCCCATATACATGTAGCGCACGTTACACTTGTTATCCCTCTTTTCATGCTGATGGATGAGGGGTGGAAGGGTCCAGGTGAAAAGCAATTTGATTCCTCTCTGGAAGAGGGTGGGGCTCTAGGTGAAAACAAGCTTAGAACATCCGGATTAGCCGCTCTCTCAGCTATATAAAGAGCCTCAATTTTTCTTGGAACAGTACTTCACCTCTGCCCACTTCGTCTTGTTGTACACTATCAGTCACGAGGCAGACGCTCGAAGTAGCAGATCTTTGCAGTATGGTTTATACAGGGGTTACCTGCTAATAGGAGTTTGTCTAAAAAAAATGGGTGAGTAGATCGCTTTTTTCTAAAAAAACACTTAGAACACGGGTATGAATATGTAGCACTGTAAATAGTTAGTGTGAGTACACAGTAGAATCTACGGTACTATAGTCTTAACTGTCTAAAGACTGTGGAGCGCGTTAATGTGCGGTCTCCTTACTAATTTCACTTGACCAGGCTGGCAGGGTCAACTAGTCTAGGTAATTGCAACCACAAGGGTGGCTACTCAAGATCCAAGTAGACCTACTACTACGAGATTGTCTTTTGACCACTCTGCCGCCTGGTGATTACATGCTCTAGTCTAGCTCGCCATACCCTAGTATAGTTCTCCGCTCTTTTCGTCAGATGGCGCCACAATAGGATTTTTGTACATTTCTACGATACTCGCGAACATTTTAAACGCATAATGAACTATATAAGCAACAAAGCACACTTCTAATATATTGAATATAAAAAACCGCGCTCATCATCCCTCTAATCGCATTTTCCAGCCGCCGGCCAGCTGACTGCTGACGACAGGAGAGGGTGATTTTTTTTCTTTAGATTAAAGCCGCTTACCACACGCGCGCCCTCTAGTCACAGACAGAGTGACAGAAAGGGAGGGGGTCGCTTTGTTCACGCTACCTGTAGTTGTTTTTCTATACACACTCTAAGCCCATGACCTGCTAATCCTTTATACAGGTAACACGTGTTCAACTAATTACACTATTGTATGACAGTCGGTACACGGATTAATTTTAAACCACCCTCCCATCTGGATCCATGTCTGGTGGGTGGAAGGATCCAGCTGAAAAGCGTGATTAGGGCTTTTGTTTCTCTTATGATAGCAGCAGGTCAGCATGCGACAGCTGAAAATGTCAGACTAAGTCGAATTGTTTGTTTACAAACAGTCACGTGTCACGTGGTGTTGTTTACAAACAAGAGAGCCACGTGGTGTTGTTTACAAACAAACCCTAAGTAGGTCACGTTACCCTAGTTACCAGAATGCCGGCTTCTGATTGGCTGAGCCTAAGTAGGTCACGTGACGTAAGTAAGTCACGTTACCATGGTTACCAGAATGCCGGCCTCTGATTGGCTGAGAGCTTCTAAGTAAGTCAGTAGGTTACCCAGAATGCACCACTAATCCCCTAAGTAGGTCACTTCCGGTCACGTGACCAAATGGAGGCCTCTGATTGGCTGCAGGGTTACCCAGAATGCACCACTAATCCCCTAAGTAGGTCACTTCCGGTCACGTGACCAAATGGAGGCCTCTGATTGGCTGCAGGTCGATTGAGTAATAAACAGTACTTAACTATAGTCCCGTTCCGATACATACAATACTACTCCTATTTGCTCTCCTACAGTGACTTGTCAAGGTGATGCTGTTAGTGCAGGATAAACAAGATGGATGAAGCACATTGTGTCTAAAGCTACCCATATATATATATATATATATATATATATATATATATATATATATATATATATATATATAATAGCTATGTATAGAAAATATACAATAAAGTATACATTGTTATGGGAACACTTAAAAATCACCTGCAAGATATGGGACACTGTAACAAATATATTGTCTGATATACGCATATTAGTACAGGGCACAATATACATTGTGTTATATTGTATATTATATGATAAACACATGGCAAGCATCTTCTGTTGCAGACTGGGCAACAGACCTTCTTCTATTGGCGGAACTGGTGGCAAAGTAGTTCCGGTACATATCACTGTTACATTGTAGTTACTCCTTCCAAATAACCCAGACATCCATAACATTAGGATCAGCATGAAGTGAATGGTAATTATCACACCACATCTCCTAATTAAGGAGATTCCTCAAATGTCTCGATACATGGCCATGTAGGAAAAGTAACTATTTTATGCTCACCCTCTAGACAGCTTGTCTTTTATTTGGAAACTGACACTGTTTTTTAGACACTGCATTGGATATGACATGAGCGAGTAATTACGGTGCCCAATGGTTTTGCTAACTACTGTAAGTATGCGCCCATAAGTCTCATAGCAAGGATCTTAACATTGGTTTAGACTACGGAAACTTTGCGTGCACTCAGATTACTAAGTATGGCAACCACTGTATCTCTGCCACTTGCTAATTAACCGGAACTATGTAAGCACTAGGTTGGCACTAAGAGGTTGTCTGATGTTATTTTCCATCCAATTAGTCTAGGCTTTCTTTAGTCTTGGGCAGGTTTTGGGGCCAGCTTTCTGCCAGAAATTTGGTGTGTTTCATAACACCAAGCTTTGCGAAACAAGACAAGTAGCTTTTTTTCTGTTGCTTTTCTAGCAATTTTGCTGAGGAACAAATGTCTAACCCTGTGGACTAAATTCACATTTTAAAAATTAAGGGATGAACAAAAGTTGTAATAGGCATATATGTCCTCTAGATACCAAACATGGCTAGTTTGGACTATTAAAGTAGTTTGCATGGAGCTGCCCATAGATAAATCAAGCTCAATGTTATGTACAAAGCTTTACAATTTGAGTCTCTGGGTTGGCACCAGAGGGAGATTCAATTATTGCAGTACGCTCTTTGTAAGTTGAACTCTTAATCCTATCTATTAAAATGAGAACTGCTGACTTGGATGTGTTTGACCTTCCTACAATACCGTTTTTTTTAGACAGACCCTCGGGTGGAAATCCTGATCAGTCAGATCTGTGGCAGTCTCTATAGGCTCCCTAAGCTTAGGTATACAAACACTTAATTGAGGACAAAGGCTGGCTTCTGAGGTGGCAACATGTGGGTGTGTTGATAGATGAAGGTTGGAGCCATCTGTTATCAGGAAGAAGAGGAGGGGGGGAGGGGAAAAGGGAGGAAAGTGAGGAAGGTGAGGAAGGGCAGAAAGAGCAGGAAGGGCAGAAAGGAGAGTGAAAGGTCTGAGGGTATTTCTATGCAGTATCTATAAAGTGGACTGTTATTTTTTTGTTGTTTTTTCTAAGTGAGTGGGTCGGAAGGTCGGTCAATTTTCACAACGCATACTCAGCTTGTGGTTAATACAGTTTGTACCATATGCAACCATTTTGTTTGAGATGAATTTGGACTTCATCTATTTTGAATGTATTAGGATTGAGACCAGGCTATGTGCCCTAATAAAGCTGATCAATGTGTGCTATGCAATGTGAAGATCATATTTAACCCTCTCACCGCCAGCAGGCCAATATAGCGGCCAGAGCACCTAAACCACTGGGCTGAACAAAAAGATATTACTCAAAATTTATGAAAATGTTTTCTGTCTTAGTCAAAGCACCCTCTGTTTGGTATCACATTAAAGCTTATGACACATCCTATTTTCTATTTGTGTTTACCAAGAATGTTGAAAGAGAAGCTCTACCAATACATCATTTCAATTTTTTATGTTTAATTCTTTTTCACATTTTTGGCGAAACTACAGAGAAACTTGGCAGTGGGAGGGTTAAGTCATGTGTTGAGGTGATGGTAGAAATCAAATATATAGGATAATTTTCTGTTTGTATCATTTCCCATACAACATGCACACAATTAATGACTGAAAACATAATTGTCAAAATGTCCGTGGTGCATGACCTGCAATTTCAACCCTCCTACCAATAATGAATACTACTGCTTCATCACACAATCTCTGCCATCCATAGTACCAATGCATCAACACACACATTCACCCAGCCTAGACGTGTGGCAGCCAAGGAATAGGCTATGCTATTTCTCAGCACAAAATCACATATCATAATCAGGAGATGGTAGGGTTTGTTTCATGGAATAACAGATGCAGAGGAAATGATTGGAGACAGGGAGGGGAGGGTTGCCAGTGACAGATAGGGTCAATGCATGATGACAGATAGTGCATGATAACACACCAGGTATGGCTCATATGTCATAGGTTGGATTCCATATGTCAAGTCAATGTGAGGCAAGAACTGTCATACGTCAGCAAGTAGCATTTAAAGAAGAATAACAAAGCTGCCCACACGGAGATATTTGGATGGGGAATTAACCATATGATTTCCTTCACTGTGCTAACCAAATCATACAACATATTACTGAGAACCATGAAAATGCAAAGGTTACCCTGTCAGTCTTTCTACATCATTAGCTCCCTACCATTGTAGGTAGATGATATTTTATAACAACTGTCATTCTAGAACCAGAATATGACCAAAGGGCCGGCACTTTGGGATCCCGGCCCACGAGGCATGAAGAAATGTAATGCCCATGAATCCCAAATTATGAACTTCCCCATTAAAGCAAGTGCATATATGGTTAGACTTTAGCTGAAATGTACTTGACTAGTACTACTTTTAGATTCCAAGACAAAAGTCAAAACATCATTTTTAGAGATTTATTGGTTCAAATAAGGATTTGGCCAATTCACATTGGTAGAGAAGAGTAGAGTATTTTTTGTGTGACAGCCATTTCCCTAACTGACAGGGACACATCACTCTAGGTATGGGGCTTTAATATGATTATTAGTAATTCTAATTCTAGAGATCTAGACATTGAGGGTGCTAGAGCCCACTAGAGCCCGCTCGACAGACAGTCAAATGTGAAGAGCGGGTTTACTTTTGTGTACATGAAAAGTAAATTGCATTTTCTGTTGGGTTTGTTAATGTTTTTCCTACATTGGTTATTGTTTTCCGGCAGTTTGTTTACTAAATATGGCTGCAATTAGACAATATCCAATGCATACTGAAATGTACAATGTCACATAACAGGATATCTGCTCACTACTACGCTATAACGAATGGCAAATCACTTCTCTGACGTTATAACAAACAGCCAGCCATTTGATAAACGGCATAAAACACCACCATACATAAAGTTATCTGTGTTTAGGTGACAGGCAGTCTGATAGGCGTACAGTATACTGCACAGTTGAGCTCGGCTATATTGCCTTTCAACCTATAGTCTCCCACCATACTTAATTTACAACCAGAGAGACAAGACCATCATTTTCCCACTTTAGGCCACTCAATCACAAATATGTCAATGGCTCAATAGATTAAAAGACGACTACAAAACATCCATGATTATGAAATATGGTAAGATAGAAGAACCACACATGAATCATGTGAAAGGTGTGCTTCTTACCTCCCCTCTCCTGTTTTAGAAGAGTTCTGTTTTTCTCTTTCTCCCCTCCTGTCTTAGGAAAACTCTGATCCTCTTGTTTTGCTGGTGAAGAAAAATGTTCTATTGTTCCCAGGCAACAGATCATCTGGATGTCAATTGTCAGATGGATCCCATTTTTTATGCCATCACCAGATACAATTATAAAAATGCGGCCATGCATTCACTGATGCACAGGGGAAACCAAGACACAGGCATTGGTAACAGAACACTCATATCACTTATATATTTATGCCATGTGATGCATTGTGATACTTTTGAGGACAAGCATTGTTTGCCTGCATATACAGAAGGTATAGCTGACCGTTCCACCAAAACCAGATCAGGATATCAATTGTCAATAGGCTCTACATGCCAACCTTAATTATCACAGACAATAAGCGTCCTAACAATGCACCTGTCATTGGTTGAGAATGCAGTGTACAACACTGGACCAGATTATGTGTTGGCTACAATCCATGAACCATTCAGCTCCCGTATTTGTATTCAGGAGAGATTCTATGCAGTGCTTTTAGCAGATGAGACCTATGTATCAACCATTACAAAAAGACTTTCTTTTATTTATGGCCATCACAGGAAGAATGTGACTTGCACATGCTTCCAATGGTGTACATTCAAATATAATATTTGCTAGGGTTTTAGCATTGTGTTGATCTTTGCAACTGTCTCACACTTTGTATGAACAGGAAGAAGGCATATTGTTATAGATATTGCCACAGTCCTTTGCTGCTGGGTCGTTTCTCTTATGTTATGGCCTACTTCTGTCACTATAATTATGTGCCCATTCTTGCATATTTTACATTTCTCCAAAAATGATTACTGTCTCAAAAGCCTTTGCATGTTACTAGTCTTTACAACATCACTGAATTAGATGACAGTACAACAGCAACACTGGAATACCATCAGGGTATCTTTAGATCTTTATAGATGATTTTGTATCACAATGTTCTTTATCCCTCTTAAATGAGCTAGTAGGCACGGTACAAGGTGATATTGATGGCAGCATCTAACCACATTATTTCTAAGGTTGAGGGACTGAAGAGACACCTATAGGTAGTCAGCTGCTTCCTCATGCCAGCCACGACCACCTCCATGTGATGGGTGGAGGCATAAGGTGGAGGATTAATGTCATTAGGTGTGGCTGCCTCAGTGAGCCTTAAAGGATGAAGCATGATTGCCTCCAACACTTCACTAAGCATCTACCACAACACAGTAACAATCCATAACCCTTTATACCAGGGCTGTCTAACATACCATCACACAACACCCAATGCCTTAACACCTCCTCCACTAGATATTTCTCAACTGCAGCTCCTGTCTACCAGTTATGAAAGGCCCCAGGGAAGTGATGTATTTAGTCCCCATCAACCAGTATCATCTTGTAGACTTGATTCTTTACCCAAGCAGGTCCAGGTATGCTTTCGGTCTGCTCATAGCCATTTTAAAATAAATATTTCCTCCTGAAATAAATGAAACTGCCCACTACATGAGATTCATTTGCATTGTTCTCCCGTAGTTGGCAAAGTTATCTGTGAACAGGGAACTGGTTTATCAAAACAGATCAAAGAAGCTCTAGCACTAAATTGATTCATTTGAACTTCAGTTTTGGAGGTCCGCCGAAATTTGTTAACAGTGTCATATTTTCGGGACCACATATTTTCAATTTGATATATTCTACTTGTGAATACTGCTGTGGAAGGCTGCAATTTTGTTTAGAGTTTATGGCTGTGTCCAGCATGGGTTACTAGGTTATGTTGTTATTAGATCAAGCTCACCTCAGGGCCTCCTGAAAGTAGCCTACTCAGCACATTATCTGTGTTTTTATGGTTGGAGTTTCCTTGAGTTATGCTTTAGGTGGACAGTTTTAGTGGACTACATTTTATCCTTTTATCCTGTGCAGCACTTGAGCTGTTCTAATCTCATCACGTTTCTCTCAGCTGTGGGTCTGCTATGTCTGAAACTCATATCAGAATTTATTCAAATTCCATGTTTGTTCCAAATCATCGATAAGCACTCATCGATAGGCACACTTAAATGTGTGGGCTATGAAATGGGAACCGTCCACTCCTCATTGAAAATAACAATATTTAAAAGTAGCATAAAAGAAAATGAAAAAGCCAATAAAGGAAGTAAGCTCTTTGTTAACATCCTGGCTCATAATAATACACACATATTTGAGTATGCCCCAGTGGATATTTTCTCATATGGCAATCAACATCGTAATCTTCCCAGCCCCCCTCTCCCCACCTGAGAAGGAAGTACTCTTTCCCTTTATCATTGATTGACTGATGTTAGTACATGGCACTTCATTAAGATACCTCATAACAAAACTTTATGCTTCCTGGTCATTTTAGCTGTGACTTATGTCGCAATCCCCTTCTTTTAAATTCCAAGTTGCCTTTTTTGTCAATTGAAAATCTTGAGGAGAAACATGAAGTTGTTTTTTGTTTCATCAGATTTGAATTTAAATAGTATCTTATGAAAATTTCTAATTTTTTTCATGGTATTTTAGTGTGTGGTTAGTTTTCTACAGTTATTGGCACCTGCACCGAAATAAGGCACATCACCTGTTCTCTCTAGCTTGCACCTGATTAATAAACTTGATGATTGCTGTTTAATGGTTTAATGAAGCGAGTCAATCAGGGAATATGACATCCAAAGTTGGGTGCTAACATTTACCTGTAGTTTATCTTACAGGTCTTCCGCAAATTGGCCTTTAGCATTCCCGTTTTTCAAACCAGGCCATAGGATGCAGGTTCTGGGACTATTTGTTTATTGGGAATGTCAACTGTCTATCAATTCCCCCAGATCTCAATATTACTTTTACCCCAGTAAAACAACGATATATGTGAATAGCAGCTTGTCCAAGCTACTGCAGCCAGCCTACATACTGCTAGAAGCCAGCAATGCTATTAATATACAACTATATATAAGGTTGGCATCAAGTCAACAGAAGATTAGTATTGGCTAGACTGACAATCACACAAGCCAAGTTTTAACACTGGCTTTGGTTTAATGTCAGACCTCTTGTAATTTCTGGCTATTGGGCAGTCATTCACTTAAAACACAATGACACCATTCTCTCCTGTGTCGCTTTGGAGGGAAAAGTGTCCAATCCCTTGTGAATTCTGTTTGGCCTTTCTTCTAGCCTGTGTGGTTTAAGGTCAAATGAAGGGCAGCATCAAAGTGAACCTATGTTAGATCTCTGTATTCCTCATATGTTAGGAATCTGACATTGCCTTAGAAGCAGTGTTTGAGGTAAATCATGGTGAAAATGTGCTGCGTAATACTAATGGTCTAACCAGTGCAAATAGATACTTGAAATAAGTGTCGCCATTCTTGGCTGCCATTTTTAGTGTCCACTTCAATGAACATTACAGAAATACTGAAAACCCTTTCCCTGGAGAGGACTAATTCTATGCAGCATTGCAAGGCATTACAATCAATGCTTTTCAGTTTAAAAAAAAGATATTACACCTTAGAAACATCTTTTCCCCACTGGATAATCAGACCAAATGAGCAGCTGAAATGAAAGCTGAAATGAAATTCTGACTTTTCAATTTGAATGATTGCTTTGTTGATGGGAAAAGTTTTGATAATGTAGCCAGTGGAGTTATTATGCATTAAATTAGGGCCAAAAAAGCAGCCTAGCCTGACACTCATTATTTGCCTCTCTCTGAAAGTATATGTGGGAAGAAAAGTGATGATTCTTTAACCATGAGACCACACCACTCCTAGCCAATCTGCTGACAGAAGTTATTAGGTTAATGCATTAATGCAAAAGGTTATGTCAAATTTTAAATTCAGTTGATTGTAGTTGTGATTACTGCCATGAAAGACACCTATCTAATTCACTGTAACACCCAGAGGCCAGTGCGTGTTATTGGGGGGTGTACAGCCATACAGCCATGACTCAGCACTTTATCTGTCTTTTTCTATCAGGAATATCCCTGAGGCACACATTTTTTCCTTACCCATTTTTCCATTTTGCCTGTCCTAATCTGATTATGTTCAACTCAGGTCTTACTTATTTTTATATCCTGATCGTTTTGGGCCTCATTTGATGCTATTGAGTGTGAAAAAGGGCCATTATCATTTTTTCCTTGTTCCCAGTGCAGCACTTCGGCTTGCCTAATGTGGTTTTGTTCAACTCAGACTTTTTTTTATATCCTTATTGTGTTGGCCCTCATTTGATGCCAACAGCCTGGTTCACATAGTTCTGATATTGAACGAGGCAATAAAGTAATGATCTTCATCACACAAGCAACAGTAATGCAAAGATATGCCAAGTACGTCATGGTACAGAAGCGGCTATACTCTCCACCTCAGTCACAAGAAAGGGAGATAAAATGGAATATGACCCCAAATGGAATTGAAACCCTACAACTCTAATAATCTTTTAGAACCACACATGCAAGGCATCTGATGGCAGTTTATCTTATTTCCCAGGGAGGGTATGCAAATATCAGCGCACATGAAATATGACCGCAAACACGATTGGGACCCTGCAACTCCAATATTCTTCAGAATCATATATATACAAACATACCAAAATTGTATGACTCAAGGTGTTTGTAGCATAACAAAACAGAGTTTACATGGTAACATAACCTGTTTGTATGGTAACACTTGTCAGTGAATGTGCTGGTGTGGGTTGTGGCAAATCAAACTCCATACACTAGGCTGTATATTATAAAGACCAGTCCTTTGCTAATCTGAATCCCTGAATCCTGGATGATATACCTCTTTAATGCACTATGATCCTTTAGTCCAGTTGCCAGCTTGAAAACCTTGCAGAAAAACCCCCTGAAGAGGTTATGACTGATTTGGGTACAGGAAGTCATATACTTTCAGAATCTTGACGATGCCCGGCTGGCATCGTTGAGCGTTTTCCGAAATTCAAGATGGCGTCCAAGATGGCTGACGAAAATGTTTAAAGTCATAAATCAGTCAATTCTTATGTGATTTGCATATGTAATACCTCTAAATTGGGGTTTTTGGGCATGCCTGCTTGATGAAAAGAGTCAAAAAGTCATTTGAGTAGGTATCCATGGTGATAGTGTGTTTCCATAGCAACCAGCATGCCGCTTCTAATACAAGATGTATATTGTTTTAAGAAGTTTGTCATTTCTCAACACCTACACTCATATAATATCTCAAATTAAAGGTCTCATTGAGATACATCATTTTAACATAGTTTTAGAGTTGTCACAGGTCCTAGATTACCATGGCAACCAGAAATCACCAACAATAATGCCTAATGATTGATGCCGAAACATCATCATCCTTACTGATAACTGTGAATGCATGACAGAACAACCAACATGGCCACAATATACTCTGTCCTCAATGTCAAAAAGTCATTTGAGTGGGTATCCATGGGGATGCATCATTTCCATAGCAACCAACATTTTAACTCAAAACATGATTTTAGCTCACAATACATTTTGTATTGAGGAATTTTTTTGATGATATGGTCATGTGATATCTCAAAGTAAAGGTCTCACTGAGATGCATGATTTTAATATTGTTCCACAGTTGTCATGGGTACTGGGTAACCATGACAACTTGCCCCTGTGTTAGTGGGGACCTCCATGATGGGGCCATGAATGAGTAGAATGACTTGCTGGTGGTCTTTCTTGTGATCTTTCCTCAGAGAACCACGTCTGAGATATCAAAGGCTATGGTTTGTCTGGCCCTGCCTACTATATTACTAGCCCAGGTATGTAGGATAATGCACATAAAAGAACGCTTGCTCTCCTCTGAAAGCAGGGTACGTGTCCCGGTAGCGGTTTTCTCCCTCACCTCATAGATGCAGTCATTCATTTCATACATTCTATCATCCATAGATGCAGTCACTGCTGTATTAGGCAAGCAGCATATAAATATCTGTCTCACTGCAAGGCAACATTACTACTATTTGTGGAAGGCTACCTTGCTAACTTGAGATATGTCCCGTGAGGTACTTGATGTACGTCTGGACATTAAACAAATCAATCAGTCATTCAAATCTGACCATGACAACTGGAAATCAACAACAATAATCCATAATAATTGACATAGAGGTAGTTCAAATTACTACTCCCACACGCTTTTAGGCACTATGTCTCTCTGGTCAGTGTTTGCAATCCAAATACCCTGTGTCTGCAGCCTTTCATCATCCATAGTAACCACCATAATCTGACCCCCTAACCTCCCTTCCCACCAACTTTTACTGGCCTGACCCTAGTGAGCAACAGGCCTCTTACTCCAAAATCACCACATGTACACATTGAAGTTGCTGCCAGAATTAATTGAGGAAAAGTTGATCCAGGGCAAGTACACCATGCGACCCATCAGTTCCAATGCAGTGTGGTTTGTACTGACTAACATAACCTCAAATGAGAATGTCACAAACTAGTTGGCACTGATCCTGCTGTTTGCAGCTAGCTGTTAAGCACTATAAGAAATTTAGGGAGTAATGATACACTGTTGCCAACATACACAAGGAATAAATCCAGGCCCATATAACAAAATATGAAAAGGACAGAAAGAAGCTACATAAGAATATCGATAGCCATGCCATCAAAAGGGGCATTCAGCCTTACATGAGAAAGCTTTCTGATGGTTTCATTGACAAGTTACTGCCATGGCTGTGAACTGGAAAAGGTCATAGATAAGGGAGGCAGATTCAGTTGACACAGAAGTGTCAATGGATCAATTTGAACCAATCAGGCTCTATCTATATTGGTTCTCAAGAACTGAGAAATTCAAAGACTCCTGTTTGATCTGGAGAATACAGCTACATGATCAAGCATCATAAATGAACAAGCCAATGCAATCATGACCAATCAAGCTATGACATCTGTGTAGTAATATCAAAGAATACATGTCATCTCTTATGACACCGGTGTCTTTATTCTGCTAACCTGAGGGGGTGCTATGTCTTCAGAACATCCAGAACAAGACCCTCTGCTATTTGACTGGTCTTTGCATACAGCAATGAAGTGTGTCATCCCCACACCATTGCCAAATGTGATTCATATTCCTCCATCAACTATCCTCAAAATGCTTTGCTGTAACTGTTCTTCCTCAGACCCATGCTGTTCATGAAGATGTTACTTGCTGATGATCATGCTTGATTGAACTGCACAGATATGTGGAAACGTCAGATCATTGATTCACATACTTAGTGTCCCATCCAAATGACGCTATGGTGGACAATCTGGAGGAGGGAACCATTGTAGATGACCATATTGATTGTAGTATTGGCCGTAGTATTCAGTGAGATAGTGACTGAAGCCATTATTGTGTGCTACTAAGCTAACCATCAAGCAAATAGTCACAAACTGTTATAACATTATACATTTTGTATCTTTATAAGGTATGTCAGCAGACTGGAATTATTACACAGTAATGATACACATCTGCATGTTCATATGTTTGTATATTGCTGATATTGAACAGCTATACTGCATCATTCACTAGCTGGCCAGGCCGACAAAGGGGCTGGCCAGGCCGACAAAGGGGCTGGCCAGGCCGACAAAGGGGCTAGCCAGGACGACAAAGAGGCTGGCCAGGCCGACAAAGGGGCTGGCCAGGCCGACAAAGGGGCTAGCCAGGACGACAAAAGGGCTGGCCAGGCCGACAAAGGGGCTGGCCAGGCCGACAAAGGGCCAGCCAGGATGACAAAGGGGCTGGCTAATAATGAGTGCACTATAGGAGGACTGGCAGGGTATGAGCTGCTTTAATGACTGTTGTAAACGTCATAGATTTATGGGAGCTCTGAGGATGCATCTTATAGACACCACTAATATGACTTGTCATCACCTTATAGTCAGGAGGCTTGCCAGCAGGTCCCAGATTCAGTATGTACAGTAGAAAATTATTTTTAGTTACCATTGTAGCAGCAGCAATTAATAACATGTTAAAAGATGCGAGTTTTCAAGATCTATGATAAAAAGTGCACATTTGGTGAAAATCGTAACATGAAATCAAAACATTCTGCACATAAGCATATTGGCTGCTATGGAATTGACCCACCTCCATAGATAACCACATAGTTGACATTTTGACATCAAGCAGAGAATCATTATTTGGTGGCCATGTTGGTTGTTCTGTCATGTATTTGCAGTTATCAGTAAGGATGATGATGTTTCGGCATCAATCATTAGGCATTATTGTTGGTGATTTCTGGTTGCCATGGTAACCTAGGACCTGTGACAACTCTAAAACTATGTTAAAATGATGTTTCTCAATGAGACCTTTAATTTGAGATATTACATGAGTGTAGGTGTTGAGAAATGACAAACTTCTTAAAACAATATATATTTTGTATCAGAATCGGCAGGCTGGTTGCTATGGAAACACACTATCACCATGGATACCTACTCAAATGACTTTTTGACTCTTTTCATCAATAAGGCATGCCCAAAAACCCCAATTTAGAGGTATTACACATGCAAATCACATAAGAATTGACTGATTTATGACTTTAAACATTTTCGTCAGCCATCTTGGACGCCATCTTGAATTTCGGAAAACGCTCAACGATGCCAGCCGGGCATCGTCAAGATTCTGAAAGTATATGACTTCCTGTACCCAAATCAGTCATAACCTCTTCGGGGGGTTTTATTGCAAGGTTGCAAGGATAATTCCTCCCTGGCAACTGGACTACTTTGTTTCTGGTGCTGCAGTTATGCATCGCTACTGTTTGGTCAGCTTTAAAGCATTCAACAGTCCTTCAAAAGTGAATTTACTAATGTCAAGGTGTGATCGATGAGGTGCAGAACAGTTGTCTGACAATACAACATCAGCCAAAGCTATAGAGAGATATTTGCCAACACAATACGTCACTTCTCTCTTTTGAATCCTATAGATATGGCAACAATACTGAGCAATGAATAAATGATTGTCATATACTGTCAGTCAAATTTACGATGGCAGTTTAACAGCCTAACAGTTTAGTGTTGTGTTTCATATATAGAATTCTGTTTTCAATTAAGCCCATACATTATATGATCTTTTCATGAAACTATTCATGTCATTGTGATGATAAATATTGGTACATGTAACATGTTCCTAAATGCAGTTTTCTTTGAGTCTCTATGTAGGTGAAATTGATGGGAATTTATCCATTACATTAACAATATCAATTTCCCTTCCGTGTTTCCCTAGCAATGTGTGTACATACAAGATGATATATCACTTACAGTAACATATACCCAGATCAATGCTTCCGTATACATTGTCACTGACCAGAATGAATCACTTCCATAGAATTCCCCTCCTCTTTTATAGTTGATTTTAGTTTGGATTATGAATGAGAAACTGAGGGTGCACATTTCTACCGATCATCATCTACCTAACCATAATGCACTTCATAACCTCTATTTGCCAAATGAAGTTTACAATTAATAATAAAGCACGTGATGCTTATTCATTGGGGTCATACTTGGTCTGAGAGCCAAGAAGTTCTGATCGAATACCCTTGAATGTAGAGTACCACAGGTTTATTGTCACTATGCAACCCAAAACCTTTCGTATTTTGATCACATAGAATACAGTATTTTTGCTGCAATATTCCTATTTTAGGTAATCTACAGCTTGTTTACATTTAACATAAATATATGAGATTCCTTGCATCAGGCTTAAAAATGAAATTCAGGTGATTTAGCCTAGAGTAGAGTGTAACAGCTTCCCTCCTAACTCTCAGATCAATCCTCAGTCATCCTAACATAAGTGCCAAGTAGGGAACTATGTTCATCAATACCGGCTCAAACCTTTAGGTCCACCAGCCCAGGGAAATGCTGGTACACTCTTAACACTTAGAACTAGAAGTATGCATAGTTAGTCTAGTATAATGTTTCCCTTCACATCATACTAAGACTAAAATTTAGGAAAATCCATGGATGTAATAAACCTAATCTTGGACATGCACTTTTCCAGCATGTACACATGGAATGGATGCAAACCTATTTGATTTCTTGCTTACTATATATATGGCAAAATATCAGGCAGAACATGGCCACACTACCATGAGAAGCTGTAGCCATATGAAGCTTTGAATGCCTTCAAATTGTCTGGTAATTTACCGGTACTGTATGTCATATGAGACATTATGGGGTCCTTGATATGTTAAGGGCCAACTAACCAACTGTGATATATATATGGGTAACTTGATACACAATGTGCTTCATCCATCTTAGTTATCCTGTGCTAACGGCATCATCCACACTGTAAAAATATCCCGTAAAAATTACGGTGAATCACTGGCATCACTGAATGCCGACCGTTTCCCGTTTTTTTTACGGTCACCGTATTTTGCTTTTCCCCGTAAATTTTACAGGCCTTTCCTGTTGTTATTTTACGGTGATTCATCATTATTATACGATGATTCTCTGCTATTCAATGATAGTTATAATTGTTTCTGGATTCATTGATGTATAATTCATGATATTATTTTAATTCCAGGCCTGCATATATTAGGCCTGAGAAGCATAATTGAATGCCTCATAGCAATATACAATTACAATCCATGAGCAAAAGGTACTCGAGGATTGTTACAAAGAAACTGTGACAACAGTCTCAATATGTATAATTCTAAATACCACAACAAGGGTGTTTATACTATTCACACTAGTGCCCAGGGTATCAAAAAAGGAAATTATATATTTTTTATCCTTGATATGCCAAAGGCTTGAATTTTGATTGTGTAATTAATGAGATAGTTGGATATCTTTATAAATCTAACACAATTATGTATGTTTTTAGTTGATAGCTTCCACTAAAGTCTCTGTATCAAACCAAGCTGCCACCTGGTGGGCAAACCTTTAACGTGAGATCCACGTAAATGAAAAAACATTGTTTCACTGTACTGGTTTACGGATGTTCAATGTAAATGTATTGAGTTTAACAGTGTCTCACCGTAAATCACAATTATGGTGATACACCGTCAAATTTAGCATTGATTCTCCGTAATTTCAACGGACAATTTTTACAGTGCAGACAAGTTGCGGAAGGTGAGCGAATGAGACAACACTCGGTGCAAGCCCAGCCCCATCTTTTGTAGTATGGCAGGCAGTGAAGTGTTATGTATTCACCTTCTTTATTAAGATGGTGCTTTCATGATGGCCCTGTACCAGCATGAAGGCCAACTAAAGGGCACATTTCACTTCAAATCCGCTAAACTGTATGTGAGTTGCATTCAATTTACAGCACAAAGCAATCCAATCTAACGTCAAAACGCTTCTAACGTTGTTTAACTTTTTGCCATGATAAGGAGTCATAGGCAGACATTATATAACATTTTATAACAATTTTGTCTACTGGGATGGCACCAACAATTCAAAGAAGGATGGTTTTTATGGTTTACCTTGACCTGACCTTTTTCCCATTGCTGTTGTTCTTATATCAGCTGCTCTGTCACAGTTAAAATAGTATCAGTCCTGTCACACTGAGAATGGAGTTGTGATGGGACACCGTGGGGGAAGGTGTGAATAACTTGAAGGAGGAATGGGGATAGGAACAGTGGATGAACATCGGAAGTGGGTAGTGGATGAGAGAAGGGGAGTAATGATAAGGCTATGTGAACCTAATCATTTGTCTGATGGCTTATTCATAAGGGAGATTCACTAACAGGCCAAAGATCCTCTAAACATGTTTTAGTACTGAGATATCCCACCAAGGGGCAGTGCTATTATTAGGAAAATGAGGATCTACTGCTAGTGTGCTTTACCCTTTGCCATGTCGTCATGAATGCAGCATTGGTGAATAATTTGGTAGTGATAGATTCAAGCATCATTCTGACCCTCTGTGGTTGATGAATTCTCAAAGGGAAAACATGATGCATGAATACAGTCATTGCCAGTGATAGGAAGGGGTGCATTCACACATCATGATGGCAAAAGGTATATGAATATCACATTAAAGCACTATGCGGTCCTTAGAGGGTTCAGGACAAGGTGCGTGTTTGCCCTGTAGTTGATGAGGCATATTATATTCTCTCAAATAATCAGATGATATTTCAGTGAAAGAACCTGGATAAATGACTGCCTTGCCAATGAGTAGCCATAGAATATTCAATATATATCCAATATTCTCATGGAATGTTCCCTATTAAGCCTATTTCTAGTGTCCAAGTTTGAATACTATCTACATGTATAGACGGTTTAAGTTTGATGTTTTTCAGGGGAAAGCTTATTAATATAATTTTTTCTGTCAAACCACATCCATATAAGATGGCCATATTCAAAGCAGGGTGGAAACATGAAAGAGACAGTATGATCTCATACCCACAATACATCTTGTAATATATGTTACAAGCATCAAAGGTGAAGGTTATAGCAAAAAATGTACCTGCAACACCTTCAGTGTTTATTGTTCACTCAGTAATACTACACTATTACATCATAGCAACTGTATGATGTTTATGCATATATCCAGCACTGGTGAGTTACTCTCTAGGGCTGCATAAATATATCAATATGATAAGTGGCATATCACAGAGTTCTAGAATCCTCTCCTAGATGTGGCAGGTGCCCAGGTGGCAGTTCAAGGTGCAGGTGTTACTATGGATTGACAAGGAGAAGGGCAGGGTGCTGAGCAGTGTGGTGGGCTAGGGGGAGACATGGCTATTCGATTCTGTAATTGAGGACCCCTGAAGTGACTCTAGGTGGTAATACAGGTTGTAGAACAAGCCTCACTGACACAGCTTGTATGTCTGCATCAGAAACAAATAGCCCTGTTTTAGTCATGTTACACAAAACTTGATGCATCATTCTGACCATAAAGGGCTACAAGTCCTGACCTATTGTGTCTACAGAGAACAGGGTAAATACAGTATTACTGGAACAGTGGTCTGTAATGGGGCACAGCAAACATTGCATGGGCTGTCAAGATTGTGTTCGCTGCCAAGTGTTCATTGGAAAGAGATAAAGATTCTTCCCTTTCAGCTCGACAAAAAGATGTACATGGATGCTGTTCTCATTGAAAGGGCTGTCTACAAAATAAACAATAATGCCATTCCCCAATGAGAACCCTCAAATATTACCTGAATGAAATGGACAACTGTAGTAAAATTGCAAGGCAAGGAATTTAGTTGTAGGTGGCTCATTTTCAATTATTTGACTATGTTTCAAAAGTAATGTGTCAAAGTGTCATATTGTACATCTTCTGATCCAGACTAGGGAACTATAGATATAAGAAATGTAGCTTACCCCTTAAGGAAATTGAATGTATATTTATCATGATGAACATCTTCTGATATGTATCCACATTAGCTGCATTACATGAGCAGGGCCTGGCCAGGGCCTGGCTAGGCTCAAGCAATGTCTGACCAGGCTAGCTACCGGTACCCTGAGACAATGGCGCCCCCTGTTGTATAAACTAAAAACCAACACAATATGATTGAGTACTAACATTTTTTGCTCACCGTTGACTCAGCTTATACCTGTTATATGGAGAACTGACCCTGTTCTAGAACACTGAACTAGATCTGACATGATGTTAGTTGTAACAGGTAATTGCTGTAGACAATAGTTGTACTAATTATGTATCCATAAGTCATGTATGTCATCATATATGTGCCACCATATGTCTCATGTCTAGGATCTCAGATTGGCTTACTCTGTGCTGCACTCAGATACTAAGTATGGCAATTTAGTGTAAGTCTGCCTTTTGCCAATTAACCTGAGACCTCTAAGCACTAGGCAGGCACTATAAGTCTGCATCTCATCTAGTCTTATTTTCTTCTCCAACACTTCTCCAAAACATAAACCCTGCGGCAAGTCCTCATGAAGGAAATCCTAATAAGTCTAATCCAAGGCAGCCTGGGCCTGTCTGTATAGGCTCCCTAAGCTGAGGTATACAAACATCATTAGTGAAGGCCAAAGGCCTGCTTTTTAGACAGCAACGTGTGGGCGTGTAGATGGATGATTAATTACTCTAAACCGAGATATCCATCACATTGGGATCAGCATTAGGAGAGTACTAATTATCACATCACATCTCTTAATGAAGCAGAATTCTCAAATTTCTTGACACTTTATAAACTGTTGGATGGACATGCATAGAGGAGGAAAAGTAGCTATTTTTTGCTCAGTCTCTACTCGGCTTCTACCTGTTATTTGAGGGAACTGACCCTGTTCTAGACCACTGAACCAATTCTGACACAACGTCCGGTGTAACAGGTAGCTGATGTAGTCAAAAATTGTACTTATTACATTATATACCTAAGTGATGTATGTACAGGCAGCATATGTCCCATTATATGTATCATTTCTAGGATCTCATATTGGTTTACTTTGGGGTGCACTCAGATACTAAGTATGGCAATTTACTGTCTGCCTCTTGTCAATTAACCTGAAGCTTGAAAACACCAGGCAGGCACTATGAGCCTGCATCTCATATAATCACATTTTCGTGCTCTTAATGAAGCAGATTCCTCAAATTCTTGACACTTTATAGACTTTTGGATGGACGTGCACACAGGAAAAGTAGCTTTTTTTTGCTCACTCTCGACTCAGCTTCTATCTGTTATTTGAGGGAACTGACCCTGTTCTAGGACACTGAACTAGATATCTGACATATATGAAGGCATTTTATGTGCCACCATATTTCTCATTTCTAGGATCTCAGATTGGTTCATAGTTCAAAACTGTGCGCTGCACTCAGATACTAAGTATGGCAATTTACTGTAGGTATGCCTTTTGCCAATTACCCTGAGACCTGTAAGCACTAGGCAGGCACTATGAACCTGCACCTCATCTAATTTATTTGTTTCACTTCATCTATACGAAAACCCTGAGGCCAGTATTTACTGTGGAAATCCTTATCAGTCCAATCAGTAGCAGTCTGTGTCTGTCTGTATAGGCTCCCTAAGCTGAGGTATACAAACATTATAAGTGAAGGCCAAAGGCTGGCTTTTGAGACAGCAACGTGTGGGCATGTAGATGGATGGATAATTACTCTCAACTGAGTTTTTTTTCTCACTCTCGAGCATGACTGACAAATAGATAAATGTAATAGTCTGGCAGTATTGTACTATGACCCAATTCTCAGGTATAGCATTTTTCTCATGTGTGCATGCTAAACTATTATGTAATCTATTATCCATAGTGCACTATACACAGGCTCCCCACCCACGGTCCAGCGCACGCCACATGTTAAAGCCATGAATATATAGTTATCCAATCAAATGTCAAATGTATATTATCCAATGAAAACCACTGTTACATCCACTTCCGGTCACATGGGCTCCTCCTCTAGCTGCCGGGCACCTGTACTTAAGCCCCGGGCAGCTAGAGGGAAATCAGTAATCATCAAGAAACCATCTCAGTAACCACCGACTTATCACCTATACTGAGCCCTAGTGACTGGTACTCTGATATCAATATTATTATTAATAAAAGATGCCAAGTACCGAAACTGACGTCTCATCTCATCCTTACGCCCTCATTGATGTGGAAGGGATTTTCCCAGCCACACAATGGTAATTCATTAAATGTGAATATTGAGGCATTCTAGACATATATGATGCATATATGTTTTGTTCATTTAAAAAAGAACCTCCGGTCACCCTAGCTGGAGCCATCTGTGGGTGGGAGGAAGGGGAGGAAGAAGGGGAGGAAGTAGAAGAAGGCGATAGAAAGGTCAGAGGGGGTCTCTATGAAGGCGCAGTATAGAATGGGCTATTACGTTTCTGGAAGGGAGTATTAAACAGAAGGGAGTGGGTTGGAGGGTAAGTCAAAATTCACTCAGGTTGTGGTTTATTTAGTTAATAGTGTATGCAGCCTATTTTTTTTACTAGAGTTTAAAATTCAATTACTTTGACTGTATTGTGAATAAAACCAAGTTCCCTTGACAAGGTTGATGTGCTATGCAATGTGAGGGTCAAATTAAAGTCAAAGTGAAGTGATGGTAGAAATCATATATTGAACAGGCATATGTGGGATAAGCGTTCTTTTATTTCCCATACAACATGCACACAGTTACTTGGCTCCCCTACACCAAAGCAGGCTTGGCATAACGGTCAGATACCTCTGATGTTATGACCTACAATCTTAACCATTGCACCGTCCAGAATACTAATGCATCTACCCACCATCTCACCCGACCTGAACTGGTTGCAGCAACTGGATACGTTACCTTATCCCTCAACTAATAATCACAGATCAGAGTCAGAACAATATAGGGTCTGTTTCATGGAATAACAGATGCGGAAATGATTGGAGACAAGTGCACTGAGGGCTGTCAGAAAAGAGTGACAGATAGCGTCAATGCATGGTGACAGATAGTTCATAATAACACATCAGATGTGGATGCCATATGTCAAGTCAATGTGAGGCAGATGGGAAAAAAAGCAATATGTAAACAAGAAGTATTCTCAAATACATTGAGAATTTTGGATCGGTAATAGGCTATATTATTCTGTTCTTTGGAGAACCGAATCACATAGCAACATATATTACAGAGAACCAATAAAATGGAAAGGTTACCCTCTGGATTGTTGGAGGCAATGACTCCCTACTATGATTCTTATAAATCCCATTCTACAGTCCTCCTACCATTATAGGTAGTCATTCCAGAACCAAAACAACCAGCTTTATGACCCTTGGTATGGTTCCAGGTTGGTAACTGAGGAATTCCTGCCCAAGAGGCATGTATTGTAACAATGGTTTTAGGGATATATCGGTATCCACAGTACCTGCATGTGATCTCATATAGGCCGAGCTATAAATTGCCTCAATAAAGAAAATGTTTATGCTTCAACTGGAGCATAGCTATAGAAAACACACTAGGGACAAATCTAAAACCTAAGGAAATACCATGTGTGACCATTGAAGTGTGCTTAACTAATTTATTTACCATGGCCTTTTTATGCTAGAAGAGAAAAGGGCCTTCATGTAAAACATGAAACTCTAGGTCTTGGGCTTTAATATGAAATCAAATATTTGAAGTACTTACATAAGTTCCAGTTGAGAGGAAGTCTGATGGTGGTACTGCAGATGTTGGTTCCACCTGTCAAGTGACAACTACGGAGATTTCTATTGACTATTGACATTGACACTATAGACAAGAGAATGGATTGGTGATTGATACAACTGTTTTTAATAATGAACTATCAGGTGGTGCTGGAAACAATAACCGCCCCTCTGATTGTGATACCATTATAATGTTTATGTCATTTACACCTACATCAGGACCTACAATATAGTCAAGTTTTGATCCATATGTAAGATAGGTATGCAGCCTGTCATGCCTCTGATGTAGTTTGGAAGCTGTGACTCTTTCTTTCCTTCTGCCACAAGCAAGTGATACTCCTCTCCTTCCCTCACCCCGTCACAGGACAGTGATGCTCCTCTCTCTCCGCTGGGCTGGAGAACAATGTTAGATTTCAGACCATCAGATCATCTTCTGTCAAATGTCAGGTGGATCCCATTCTATACAGTGCTAACTGACACAAGTGAAAAACCTGCTGTACAGACACAGTGGAAAACAAGATGCGTGCCACCAGAAGAGAATACTCATATCATTTATGTATCTGCCATATACTGCTACTCAGGATCACATAAATCAGCCCATCATTTTCCTGAATATGTACTGGTCAAATCCTTCCAGAAATAAATAGATTTAGATAGCTATTGCCAATTCATGATTCTTCATAGGCTCTACCGCAAACTTAAGTTTTTTCTTCAAGTAAAACCTTTTCTCGCCTAGGGTACATGTAAGGAAGGGACCACTCAGAAGCCTCTGAACATTTGAGGTCTTTATGCCATTACCCAAGTAAATAGATGACAGTCCAGAAGTAACTTGACATGACTGGGAGTACTACACAGGGCTCTTCAGGTCTGTACAAATTATATCATATTGTTCAGAAGGTCTTAACCTCTCCCTTAAATGAGCTAGTATACATGCTACAAGGTGATATTGATGGCTGCATCTAAACACATTACTAGCTAAGGTTAAGGGATTGAGGAGACACTTAAGAGGTTGTCAGCTGCTTTCCCTACCAACCACGGCCACCTCCATGGGGTGGGTGGAGGTCTAAGGTAGAGGGATTATTGTCATTAGTTGTGGCTGCCTCAGGTAGCATTAAAGAATGAAGCATGATTGACTTCAGCACATCACTAAGCATCTACCACCACAGTCCACACAGGAACAATCCATAACCCTTTATACAAGGGCTGTCTAACATACCCCTCAGTCTCTACCATCACACAGCACACAATGCCTTAACAGCCCCACTGGATATTTCCCAACTGCAGCTCCTGCCCACCGGTGATGAAAGGCCCCAGGGAAGTGATGTATTTAGTCCCAATACACCAGGATCATCTTGAAGACTCGATTCTTTCTCCAAGCAGGTCCAAGTATGCTTTCGGTCTGCTCATAGCTATTTTAAACTAGATATTTCCTCCTGAATGAATGAATGAAACTGCCCATTCCATAAGATTCATTTGCATTGTTCTCACTTATTGGGCAAAGCTATCTGTGAACAGGGAACTGGTTTATTGAAAAATATCAAATAAGCTCTAGCACTAATTAAATAACTAACTTTATTTTTGGAGGTCTGCTGAAATTTGTTAACAGTGTCATATTTTCGGGACCACATATTTTCAATTTCATATTTTCTACTTGTGAATACTGGTGTGGAAGGTTGCAATTTTATTTAGAGTTTGTGGCTGTGTCCAGCATGGGTAATTAGGTTATGTTGTTATTAGATCAAGCTCACCTCAGGGCCTCCTGAAAGTAGCCTACTCAGCACATTGTCTGTGTTTTCATGGTTGGAGATTCCCTTAGGTATGCTTTAGGTGGACCGGTTTAGTGGACTAGATTTTATCATTTTTCCCTGTGCAGCACTTTAGCTATCCTAATCTCACTACGTTATTTTCAGCTGAAGGTCTGCTATGTCTGAGACTCATATCAGAATTTGTTCCAACTCCAAGTTTGTTTCAATATATTCATTGATAGGCACACTTAAATGTGTGTGTTATAGAATAGGAGCCGTCCTCTCTTCATTGAAAATAACAATGCAAGTGGCATGAAAGGAAATGAAAAAGTCAATATAAGAAGTAAGCTCTCTGTGAATATCCTGGCTCATATTAATACACACATCTTTGAGTATGCCCCAGTGGGTATTGTCTCATATAGCAACCAACATTGTGATACTCCCAGCCCCCCCCCCCCCCCCCCACCTGAGAAGGAAAACCTATTTGCCTTTACCATTGATGATTGACTGATGTCAGTACCTCACACTTCACTAACATATCTCATAACCAACCTCTATGCTTCCTGGTCATTTTAGCTGTCCCCTTGTTTTAAATTCCAAGTTGCCTTTTTTGTCAATTGAAAATCTTGAGGAGAAAGAAACACGAAGTTGTCTTTTGATTTCTCAGATTTGAATTTGAATACTATTTTATGAAATCTCTAATTTGTTTCATGATATTTAAGTGTTGTGGTAAGCTTTCTACAGTTACTGGTACCTGTACCAATATAAGGCACATCACCTGTTCCCTCTAGCTTACACCTGCTTTATAAACTTGCTGTTTGCTGTTTATCTGTGTTCCTATGTAAATCAAGGAATATGCCATCTAAGGTTGGGGTATTAAAATTACCTGTAGTGAATCTCATAGGTGAAATGTTCAGAAAATTGGCCTTTAGCATGCTTTATTTAATCCAGGCTGTAGGATGCAGGTCCTGGTACTATTTGTTTATTGGGAATGTCAACCATCAACCAGTTCCCCCAGATCTCTTTTACCCCAGTAACAATGATATGTGATAAGCAACTTGTCCTAGTTACTGCACCCAGCCTACATAGTGCAAGAAGCCAGCAATGCTATCAAAATACAAGTACATATAAGGTTGGCCTCAAGTCAACCGAGGATAAGTATTGGCTAAACAGACAATCACACAACGCTGCTTTTGGTTTAATGTCAGACCTCTTGCGATGTCTGGCTGTGGGGCAGTCATTCACTTGATACACAATGTGACACCATCCTCTCCTGTGTCACCTTTAAGGGAAAGTGTTCAATCCCATGTGTATTCTGTTTGGCCTTTCTCCTGTTCATCAGTGTTGCCATTCTTGGCTGTCATTTTCAGTGTCTACTTTGGTGAACATCAAAGAAATACAGAAAAACTTTTTCCAGGAGAGGACTATTTCTATGCAGCATTGCAAGGCATTACAATTGATGCTTTTTTCTTTTATTTTTTAATGATATTAACCTCAGAAACAGCTTTTACCAACTTGACAATCAGACCAAATTTTGAAATTTTCATACATCTTTGAAGGGTCAGACACTTCAAGAATTTGAGTGTACTCTAACCCTTAAAAAAGGAACTTTGTTTTCTCAATAGAATTCAATCAGTCATAGATGTGATCCTGTGTGAGATTTCTGGTGCTGCAGTTATGCATCACGGCTAATTGGTCGGTTTTAGAAAATTCAACAGTCCTTCAAAAGTGAATTGACTAATGTCAAGGTGTGACCATTGAGGTGCAGAACAATTGTCTGACAAAACAACATCAGACAAAGCTATGGAGAGATATGTGTTGACGCAATAAATCACTTCTCTTTTTCGAATCCTATAGATATGGCAACAATACTGATCAATGAATAAATGATTGTCATATATCCTCAATCTGATTTACGTTGGCAGTTCAACAGTCTAACAGTTAAGTGTGGTGTTTCATATATAGAATTCTATTTTCAATTTAGCCCATACATTATACAATCTTTTCATGAAACTATTCATGTCATTGTGATGGTCAATATTGGTACATATAACATGTTCCTAAATGCAGTTTTTATTTGAGTCTCTATGTAGGTGAAATTGATGGGAATTTATCTATTACATTAACAATATCAATTTCCCTTCTGTGTTTCCCCAGTAATGTGTGTACATACAAGATGATATATCACTTACAGTAACATATACCCAGATCAATGCTTCTGTATACATTGTCACTGACCAGAATGAATCACTTCCATAGAATTCCTCTTCTCTTTTATAGTTAATTTTAGTTCGATTATGAATGAGAAACTGAGGGTGCACATTTCTACCGATCATCATCTACGTAACCATAATGCACCTCATAATCTTTATTTGCCAAATAAAGTTTACAAATAATAATAAAGCATGTGATGCTTATTCATTGGAGTCATACCTGGTCTAAGAGCCAAGAAGTTCTGATCTAATACCCTTGAATGTAGAGTACCACAGGTTTATTGTCACTATGCAACCCAAAACCTTTCGTATTTTGATCACATTAATATTCTTAACTACTAGAATCTACTTAGTACGCTGTGCACTAGTTGCATAGAATACAGTATTTTTACTGGAATATTCCTATTTTAGGTAATCTACAGCTTGTTTACATTCGACATAAATATATGAGATTCCTTGCATCAGGTTAAACAAAGAAATTCAGGTGATTTAGCCTAGAGTAGAGTGTAACAGCTTCCCTCCTAACTCTCAGATCAATCCTCAGTCATCCTAACCTAAGTGCCAAGTAGGGAACTATGTTCATCAATACCGGCTCAAACCTGTAGGTCCGCCAACCCAGGGAAATACTGGTACACTCTTAACAATCAGAACTAGAAGTATGCATGGTGAGTCTAGTATACTTTTTCCCTTCACATCATACTAAGACTAGAATTTAGGAAAATCCAATAATGTAATAAAGTTAAACCTTGGCATGTACTTTTCCTGCATGTACACATGGAACAGATGCAACCCTATTTGCTTTCTTGTTAACTATATATGGCAATAATATCAGGCAAAACTTGGCCACAGTACCATAAGAACCTGTAGCCATATGAAGCTTTAAATATTGTTAAATTGTTTGGCAGCTTACCGGAACTGCATATATATCATGCGAAGTTAGGGTTGACCTGGCACTGCTGCATAATGGTGATGAACCTTATGGGACATTATGGGGTCCTTTATAAAATATATATGGGTAACTTGAGACACAATGTGCTTCGTCCATCTTGGTTATCCTGCAGTAACAGCATTATCCTGACAAGTCACTGTAGGAGATCAAATAGGACAGCACGCGATGCAAGTCTAGCCACCTCTGATACGGTAAACACAGTAGATAATGGCGCTTTTTTGTAGTATAGCAGGCCGTGAGGTGCTATATCTTATAAACCTTTTTTTAAGATGGTGCTTTCATGATGGCCCTGTACCAGCACGAAGGCCAACTAAAGGGCACATTACACTTCAAATCTGCTAAACTTTATGTGAGTTGCATTTACCAGAATTCAATGTACAGCACAAAGCAATCTAACCTAACAAAAATAAGTCAATGTTTTTTCTATACAGGGATGGCACCAACAAGTCAAGGAGTGATGGTTTTGATGGTTTTCCATAACCTGCGCCTTTTCTCCTTGCTGTTGTTCTTATATCTGCCGCTCTGTCATAGAAGTCAAAAGTATGCTCTGGATACCTCGAAGGGGGTAGGGGGATAGGAACAGTGAATGAAGAAATCCAAAGTCACATAACAGGAAATATTCCAAGGTCAATGGTTTCTCCCTGTTATTTGGATTCTGAATAATTTTCAATCTTGTTTATAACTTATCTAAAAGCTGAGAAAATTGGATTTGAAATGATGAATATAGGCTGTTGTGTACACTATGGTTTATAGTGTAATATGCTGTCTGGAACTGTGATCTGGAGATGGCCTGTGCTGACAGGGATACTTGTTAACTGTGGTTTCTAATGGTTTGTGGGCTGTGTTATATGATGTTCAAAGAATAATATTAATGGAGAAGTAATGGGACATCATCAAGGATGGATAGAGGGTCCTGTATAATAAGGATGAAGACCCTGGAGTACTGTGAATGCACCTGGAGGAGGGTCAGAAGTATGGTGGGTGACTTTTCACTTTGGTCAGGAATCTGGGGAGAAATGCTTTGCGAACTATTGGGGGTGTACTTAAAGAACTGGAGGAAAAACTCAACATAATGAAGAGGAGCTTAGAGACCCTGGAGGAGGGGCCAGTCTGGAGGAATAGGTGACAATAGGCATAGAAGAACCTAGAAAATGGGTAGGAAAACAGGTGTATCACACAGAGAATGAAGGATCCCAGAGGATGGATTGAGTGGGTAAATGTGCTAGAGGAGGGGTGCAATGCCCTGGAGATGGGGTATTGGGTAGGTAATCTGGGGCTCATTCTGGGTGCTGATGTCATCTTAGTGATATTTCTTTTGATATGAGGTGGAAGGAGTTTCACATTACTGAGGGATTTTGTATCCCTTGCTAAGCAAAAAGAGATGGAAGAGTCCCTTTACCTAAAAGCTCTACCCATGTATCAGTATCAAGTTAGTATCATAGAGAGCTGTATGTCATATGTAGCGCATGTAGCTGCAGTAAGCATATAAATACATTTTTGTGTGCATACATTCTCAACAATTACCCAAATGGAATTTGTTTCTTGGATTTCAAATCTTATAAATAAATGTCCCGCTGTATACCTTTTTTCAGATTTTCATTGTAGTGCTTATTGGTCACTCAGCAATGCTACATTATTAGATCATGGCAACTATATGATGTTGAGGCATAAATGCAGCACTGGTGAGTTACTCTCAAGGGCTGAGTGAATAAACCATTATGATAAGTGGCATAGCACAGGGTTAAATAAATCCTTTCCTAGATGTCGCAGGTGCCCAGGTGACCGTTGAGAGTGCAGAGAGCAGGGCAAGTGTTATCATGGATTGACAAGGAGGAGGACAGGGTGGTGAGTAGTGGGATGGGCTTAGGGGAGATACGGCTATTAGTCTCTGTAATTGAGAACCACTGAAGGCACTCCAGGAGGTACTGTAAACATACTTTATTTTGTGTATATATATTTTTGCGGATTAGCTATAAAATACAGTTTCATAGAGATTTGAATTTGTGCATTGTGGAATGGGCTAGCTATATCATTATAGCCGATAAATATTCAAGCTGTACATATTTTAGCAGATTTTTATTTCCGCAGCCCGTCTACACCTTTAACTCGTAAAGGTCACGTAGTGGTTCAATGCATCTTTTTAGTCATGTTTCACATATATGTCCAGAGCTGACAAGTTACCTGGCATTGAGGTTTTTATGCCGCATGTCAATGCACTCTGAGAGGGTTAGCACGATAGAGCAATGCAATGACATCTGCAATTGCTGAATTGGTGACCAATAAACACAAAACCTGACGCATCATTCTGACCATAATGGGCTACAAGTCCTGACCTATTGTGTCTACAGAGAACAGGGTAAAATACACCATTACTGGAAAAGTGGTCTGTTATGGGGAGCTGACATGGTGTTGGCTGCCAAGAGGTCATTAGAAAGTGATTATGTTGGTTGGATACGAGTCCCTTGTCTCCACTATTGGTCTGGTCATTGGTCTGGTCAAATAAACAGTAATGCCATTCCCTGGTGAGAACCCTCAATCATCATTTGTATGAAAAACTGGAAAACTGTAACAAAATATTTAATTTCTCAAGTTCTTAGCACTCAATTGCAAGGCAAGGAAGTTAGTTGTAGGTGCCTTATTTTGTATTGTTTGACTATGTTTCAAAACTAATGTGTCCAAGTGTCATATTGTACATCTCATATATAAGCATGTTCCTGTCCAGATTAGGAAACTCACCTTCTTCTAGTAATGGGACTGATGTTAAAAGAGTTTTGGTGCATGCCAAAT
Organism: Harmothoe impar; assembly: GCA_947462335.1. Lineage (NCBI taxonomy): Eukaryota > Metazoa > Annelida > Polychaeta > Phyllodocida > Polynoidae > Harmothoe > Harmothoe impar. The sequence goes on from OX381708.1 coordinate 80,059,636, forward strand.
GTAATACAGCTGAATTAGTCTTTCTGATTTCCCTTAATATCCATAATGTATGGATCAGCATGAAGAGAGTACTACGTATCACATCACGACACCTAATTGAGTAGATTCCTCAAATGTATTGACACTTCATAAATTGTGGGATGGCCATGCAGACAGGAAAAATAAATATCTTTTACTCACTGTTGTTTGTGTTGTTTGTTATTCATTCATTTATCCTGGGTCGCATAGGGCCAGGACCGGTAAACTTGCATAATCCAGCCAATGTGTACATCTTAAAAGTGATGGTATTCATGTAAGAAATGTACAGCTAATGTCCCTAAGGGATGAAGAACACTTATAATATAAAAAGATGGAATAAAGAAAGGGGATTAGCCGTTAGACCCCCTCAATATGTTGCTGTCCTAGATGGTATGGATCAGCTGACTGAATATATTTACTTCTATTGCCTTGTTTCTTTTTAGAGAAAAGCATTTTTTTGACTTAGCTACTATCCGTTATATGGAGAATTGACCCTGTTCTAGGACACTGAATTAGATGTCACATGATGTTAGGTGTGACACGTAATGGCTGTAGCCAAAAGTTGTACTAATTATGTTATATCCATAAAGTTGGCATCATATGTGCCACCATATGTCGCATTTCTAGGATGTCAGATTCGTTTACCTTGGGCTGCACTCAGATACTAAGTATGGCAATTTACTGTAAGTCTGCCTCTTGCCAATTGACCTGAGACCTGCAAGCACTAGGCAGGCACTATGAACCTGCACCTCATCTAATCTTATTTTCTTCTCCAACACTTCATCTATAGGTAAACCCTGAGGCCAGTATTTACTGTGGAAATCCTAATCAGTCCAATCAGTGGCAGCCTTTGCCTGTTTGTATAGGCTCCCTAAGTTGAGGTATACACACATCATTAGTAAAGGCCAAAGGCTGGCTTTTGAGACGTGTGGGCGTGTAGAAGGTTGATTAATTACTCTAGACCAAGATATCCATAACATTGGGATCCACATTAGGAGAGTACTAATTATCACATCACATCTCTTAATGAAGCAGATTCCTCAAATTCTTGACACTTTATAAACTGTTGGATGGACATGCAGACAGGAAAATTGCTAATTTTTGCTCACAGTTTGCTCAGCTACTATCCTTTATATGGAGAACTGACCCTGTTCTAGGACACTGAACTAGATATCTGACATGATGTTAGGTGTAACAGGTAATTGCTGTAGCCAATAGTCGTACAAATTATGTTATATCCATAAGTCATATATGTTGGCATCATATGTGCCACCATATGTCTCGTTTCTAGGATATCAGGTTGGTTTACCTTCCGATGCACTCAGATACTAAGTATGGCAATTTACTGTAGGTGTGCCTTTTGCCAATTACCCTGAGACCTGTAAGCACTAGGCAGGCACTATGAACCTGCACCTCATCTAATCCATTTGTTTCACTTCATCTATACGCAAACCCTGAGGCCAGTCTTTACTGTGGAAATCCTTATCTGTCCAATCAGTAGCAGTCTGTGTCTGTATGTATAGGCTCCCAAAGCTGAGGTATACAAACATTGTTAGAGGCCTGCTTTTGAGACAGCAGCGTGTGGGCGTGTAGATGAATGATTAATAACTGAGATATCCATAACATTGGGATCAGCATCAGGAGAGTACTAATTATCACATCACATCTCTTAATGAAGCAGAATTCTCAAATTTCTTGACACTTTATAAACTGTTGGATGGACATGCACATAGGAGGAAAAGTAGCTATTTTTTGCTCAGTCTTGACTCAGCTTCTACCTGTTATTTGAGGGAACTGACCCTGTTCTACACCACTGAACTAATTCTGACACAATGTCAGGTGTAACAGGTAGCTGATGTAGTCAAAAATTGTACTTATTGCATTATATACATGAGTGATGTATGTACAGGCAGCATATGTCCCATTATATGTCTCATTTCTAGGATCTCATATTGGTTTACTTTGGGGTGAACTCAGATACTAAGTATGGCAATTTCCTGTCTGCCTTTTGTCAATTAACCTGAAACCTGTAAGCACTAGGCAGGTACTATGCACCTGTATCTTATATAATCTTATTTTCTTGCATCCATACAAAAACCCTGAGGCAAGTCTTTATGGAGGAAATCATAATCAGTCCTATCAGTGGCAGTATGAGACTGTCTGTATAGGCTCCCTAAGCTGAGGTATCCAAACATTATTATTTAAGGCAAAAGGCGAAAGGCTGGCTTTTGAGACAGTGACATGTGGGCGTGTAGGTGGATGATTGATTACTCTAAACTGAGATATCTATATCATTGGGATCAGCATTAGGAGAGTACCAACTATCACATCACATCTCCTAATGAAGCAGTTTCCTCAATCTTCTTGACACTTTATAAACTGAGGGATGGACATGCAGACAGAAAAAGTAGCTATTTTTTGCTCACTCTTGACTCAGCTTCTATCTGTCAATTGGGGGAACTGACCCTGTTCTAGGCCACTGAACTATATCTGACATGATGTTAAACAGGTCACTGCTGTACCCAATGATTTTTGCAACATACATAAGTCTCATATTCAAGATCTCCAATTAGTTTATGCTACACACATTTTGGGGTGCACTTAGATAGTACTTACTAGGCATGCAATTACAGTAAGCCTGTCTATAGCCAATAAACCAGAAATAAGTAGACACTAGGGAGGCACTATACACTGATAATAATACCTATAGTCAGTAGTGACTATACCACCATATTTTGACCCCTGTAGTCAGGGGACTATACAACTTAGTCACATATTAGTCATAAGATAGTCAGTAGTGACTATATGTGGATCACACAAATTGATGATGTCACAGGAATGTGTGCACAAGAAACAGTTAGGATTCAAATTTGAATGGTCCATGGACTGCAGGTAGGCACATCCTCTTCTAAACCACTGTTCTATGGATATCCCTGCTTGTTATATGTTATGTTACAGTTGTCTATGACAATTAAGATGCTATAGGGTGCATGAGTTCTCATGTTTGATAGAGTAATCATGGTATTTTGTTCAAATTTTGATTACATAGAAATACATGAACAGTGTATGTCTAGACTGACAGAGCATAATAGGCTTACACAGGAGCCTGTAACCTGCCCTGTTTTAGCCTAGCCTGTCACCTGCCCTACCTATCCTAGCCTGTCCCCTGCCAGGCCTTGTCCTGTCTGTCCCTTGCCCTGCCTTATCCTAGCCCATCCCCTGGCCTGCCTTATCCTAGCCTGTCCCCTGGCCTGTCTTATCCTGGCCTGTCCCCTGCCATGCCTTATCCTAGCCTGTCCCTTTCCCTGCCCTATCCTAGCCTGTCCCCTGTTCTACCTATCCTAGCCTGTCCCTTGCCCTACCTTATCCTAGCCCATCCCCTGGCCTGCCTTATCCTAGCCTGTCCCCTGCCCTACCTATCCTAGCCTGTACCCTGCCATGCCTTATCCTAGCCTGTCCCTTGCCCTTTCCTAACCTAGCCCATCCCCTGGCCTGCCTTATCCTAGCCTGTCCCCTGGCCTGCCGTATCCTAGCCTGTCCCCTGTCCTGCCTTATCCTAGCATATCCCCTGCCCTACCTATCCTAGCCTGTACCCTGCCATGCCTTATCCTAGCCTGTCCTTTGCCCTGTTCTTTCCTAGCCTGTCCCCTACCCTGCCTTATCCTAGCCTGTCCCCTGGCCTGCCTTATCCTAGCCTGTCCCCTGCTCTACCTATCCTAGGCTGTCCCTTGCCATGCCTTATCCTAGCCTGTCCCCTGGCCTGCCTTATCCGAGCCTGTCCCCTGGCCTGCCTTATCCTAGCCTGTCTCCTGCTCTACCTATCCTAGCCTGTCCCCTGTCATGCCTTATCCTAGCCTGTCCCTTTCCCTGCCCTATCCCTACTACTCTGCTCTGCCTTGCTATGCCCTGCCCTGCTCTACATTATCTTGCCCTGCCTTATTCTGCCTTGATCTACCCTACTATACTCTACATTAGTCTGCTCTGCCATGCTCTGCCTTGCTCTACTTTCCATTACTCTGCTCTGCCTTACTCTGCCTTGCTCTGTCCTGCTCTACTCTACATAGCTTTGCTCTACCTTGCTCTACCCTTCTGAACCTTGACCTGCCTTTCCCTTATTTCTCATGATTGACTATATCTATTAGTCATAGTGACTAACTTAGACCATGAAACCATTAAATTCATAGTCACTTGACTATATAGCCCAAATCAGCCGATTTAATGGCTGACTATAGGTTGACTATATGACTAACTTACATTAGACATAGGTGACTAACTAGGTATAGCCGTTTTTTCTACGTTCATGTGACTATAGAAACATAGTCCGTAGTGACTAACATTTCCAGGCCCATTATTATCAGTGTATGAGCCTGCATCTAATCTCATTTGGCTCCTTATTAGTTCAATCAGTGGCAGTTTCTGGCTGTTAGTATTGGCTCTTTAGTCTGAGGTATACAAACACATAGGGAATGCCAAAGGCTGGCTTTTGAGACAGCAGCTTTTGGATCTGTAAAGGGATATTCTGCCGGTGCAAAAAGGAGGAGGAAGTGAAGGAAGCATAAGAAGGGGAGTGAAAGGTCAGAGGGTGTCTCTATAAAGGTGCAGTATTGAATGGGCTATCATGTTTCTGGTATGGAAGTTTTAAACAGAAGGGAGTCGGTTGGAGCATAGGTCAAAATTCACTCGACGTACTCAGCTTGTGGTTTATTCTGCTAATAATGTATGCAACCTTTTTTTTTTACTCGAGTTCGAAATGGATGTATTTTGACTGTATTATGAACAAAAGCAGGTTCCCTTGACAAGGTTGATGTACCATGCAATGTAAGGGTCATATTAAAGTCATGCATTGGAATGATGGTAGAAATCATATATCAGACAAGCAAATATGGGACAAGAGTTCTTTTATTTCCCATACAACATGCATACAGTTACTTTGGTCTTTTACACCAAAGCAGGCTCGGCATAAAGGTCAGATACCTCTGATGTTATGACCTACAATCTCAACCATCGCACCGTCCAGAATACTAATGCATCCACCCAACATGTTAGCCAGCCTCAACTGGTGGCAGCAAATGTATATGCTACTGCATCCTTCAACAAATAATCACAGATCACAATTTAGAGTCCATTCATGGAATAACAGATGCAGAGGAAATGATTGGAGACAAGAGCAGTGAAGGCTGTCAGTGAATAGCGACAGAGAGCGTCAATGCATGGTGACATATAGTCCATAATAACACCTCCAATGTCAATACCATATGTCAAGTCAACATGAGGCAGATGGGAAGAAGAGTCTTATGTGAACAAGAAGTATTCTCAAATACATTTAAAGAAGAAGAATAAGGCTGCATACATAGAGAAATCTGGATTGGTAATTAACTTTACTATTCTGTTCTATGGAGAACCGAATCACATAACAACATATATTACAGAGAACCAATGAAATGCAACGGTTACCCTATGGATTGTTGGAGGCATTGACTCCCTACTATGATTCTTAGAAATCCCATTCTACTGTCCTCCTACCATTATAGGTAGTGATTCCAGAACCAGAACAACCAGCTTTATGACCCTGGGTATGGTTCCAGGTTGGTAACTGAGGAATTCCTGCCCAAGAGGCATGTATTGCAATAATGGTTTTAGGGATATATCGGTATCCACAGTACCTGCATGTGATCTCATACAACCTCAGAAAAGTGAGAGTCATTGTCGCTAAAACTACCCTCATCTGAGAGTCAGGTAGTGCCTGACCCTCAGGTGAGGGTATTTTTAGCGACAATGACTCTCACTTTTCTGAGGGTGTAGGCCGAGCTATAAATTGCCTCAATAAAGAAAATGTTTATGCTTCAACTGGAGCATAGCTATAGAAAACACACTAGGGACAAATCTAAAACCTAAGGAAATACCATGTGTGACCATTGAAGTGTGCTTAACTAGTTACACAAATGATTAAAAGAAATCAATTAATTTACAATGGCCTTTTTATGCTAGAAGAGAAAAGGGCATTCATGTAAAACATATAACTCTTGGTTTTGGGCTTTAATATGAAATCATTTATTTAAAGTACTTACATTAGTTCCAGTTAAGAGGAAGTCTGATGGTGGTACTGCAGATGTTGGTTCCACCTGTCAAGTGACATCTACGGAGATTTCTATTGAATATTGACATTGACACTTTAGACAAGAGAAGGGATTGGTGATTGATACAACTGTTTTTAATAATGAACTATCAGGTGGTGCTGGAGACAGTAACCGCCCCTCTGATTGTGATACCATTATAATGTTTATTTCATTTACACCTACATCAGGACCTACATTATAGTCACGCTTTGATCCATATGTAAGATATGTATGCAGCCTGTCATGCCTGTGATGTAGTTTGGAAGCTGTGACTCCTTCTGCCTCCTGACCCCTTCTGCCACAAGCGAGTGATGCTCCCCTCCTTCCCTCACCCTGTCACAGGACAGTGATGCTCCTCTCTCTCCGCTGGGCTGGAGAACAATGTTAGATTTCAGAACATCAGATCATCTTGCTGTCAAATGTCAGGTGGATCCCATTCTATACAGTGCTAACTGACACAAGTGAGAACCTGCTCTACAGACATAGTAGAAAACAGGATGCTTGCCAGCAGAAGAGAACACTCATATCATTTATGTATCTGTGCCATATACAGCTATTCAGGATCACATACATCAGCCAAACATTTTCCTGCATATATACCAAATCCTTCCAGAAATGAAATAGATTTGGATACCTATTGCCAATTCATGATTGGCCTTAGACTCTACAGCAAAACTTTTTCTTCAAATAAAACCTTTTCTTGCCTAGGGCACATGTAAGGGGCCACTGTCTCAGAAGCCTCTGATCATTTCAAGTCCTTATGCCATTACCCAAGTAAAAAGATGGCAGTCCAGAAGTAACTTGATATGACTCACAGTACTACATGCCTGTTGCTAGGCAACCATCAGGAATACAGAAAAGGCAACATAACCAGAAGATTCCCTATACTTGATTTAGGGAGGGTATGTGTTGTTGGAAGATTAGTAGCTCTATTTCCTAGAGAGACAGAGCCTCATTAAGCTATAATTACACTAATTAACCTAAATGGCCTAAAAATAGCCCAAATAGTAAAAGTAAAAAATGGAGCGGTATCCTATCTTTTTAAGCACCTTTCAAACTATACATATCAGCTGAGAAACTACCATAACCACGAAATTCCCACGGAAATACAGTTGCCCCCCCCCCCCACTAATGGGGCTGTTCAGGTCTGTACAAATTATGTCATATTGTTCAGAAGGTCTTTATCTCTCCATTGAATGAACTAGTATGCATGGTACAAGGTGAAATTGATGGTGCAATCTTATCATGTTATTAACTTAGTAGGTTGAGGGATTGAGGAGAAACTTAGAGGTAGCCAGCTGCTTGCACATGCCAACCACGACCACAACTATGGGGTGGGCGGGGGACTAAGTTGAGGGATTAATGCCATTAGGTGTGGCTGCCTCAGGGGGCTTTAGAGAGTTAGGCTTGATTGCCTCTAACACATCACTCAGCATATATATATAAACATGCAGTAGCAATCCATAACCCTTTATGGCAGGTATGTATAACATATCCCTCAGTTTCTACCACTTCTAAAGTAGCCCACTCAGTACTTTATCTGTACTTTCTCGGTCAGAGATTCCCTGAGGCATCCCGTAGGTGGACAGTTTTAGTGGACCACATTTTATCCTTGTTTCCAATGCAGCACTTTGGCTTCCTTAGCTTATTACAATACCTTCAGCTGTGCGTCTGCTATGTCTTAAATTCTTGTCAGACTTAGTTCAAGATTAAGCAGTATCTGTTACATGTTTAAGGGACATTATGTCTGTTCCAGTGTTTTCATCAATAGGTACAATTAAATGTGTGAGCTACGGAATGGGAACCGCCCACGACTCATTGGCATGACAGCAAATCATGAACATCCTGCCTCATAATGATAATAACAGTTTAATGCTTGCTGGCCATTTTGGCTGTCACTTACTCCAAACCTACTTCAAATTCAAAATTGCCTCTTTTGTCAATTGAGTATCTTGGTTAGAAATATGCAGTTGTTTTATTGATCTGAGTGTGAATATTATCATAACATGAAAATTCATATCTTCACGATGTTTTAGTATTGAGGGTAGCTTACTAATTGGCACCTGCACCGCACTTGTTTCCTCTTGCTGTATGATGTTTTCTGTTTAACGGTGTTGCCCATAATGAAGTGTGTCAATCAGAAAATATGCCCTATAAGCTTGGTGGCTGACAAAGGGACCTGTAGAGTATATCATGGGTGAAATATTTTGGCTCTTGTTTGTTCAGGAAATTGGCCTTCAGCCTGGTTATTTTAAACCAGACCATTACAATTGCTCGAGATACAAATAGATCTAGGGACAACATCAAAAGTCCATTAAAGATTTCCTACGTACAAAATGGACCCACAAGCACGCTGACAAAGTTTAACACCCGTCATTTAATGTCAGACCTCTTACAACCTATGCCTGCGGGCCAGTCATCCATTATATACAAAATGAGAGCACCCTCTGTTCTGTCACTTTTGAGGGCAAAGTATTAGATCCCTTGTGATTTGGTCTTTCTCTTAGCCTTGTCATGTGAGGTTTAAGGTTAAATTAAGGGCAGCATCAAAGAAATATTACGTCCGATCTTAGTATTCCCCTAGTACCAAATATGACATTGCTTTCAGGGCAGTGTATGAAGTGATTGATGGTGAAAATATCCGGCGCAATACTAAAAGAGTAAGCCCTTGAAGCACAGCAGCACTGTGAATTACCGGAGAATGTTTTCTCTGGACAATTAGAAAAAATCTGACCCATTCGTAACAATTACTTTTTCTTGCAAAATCAGACATTTTCAGGAATCTGAGCGATAAGTGAAATTTGACAAGTTTTTCCAGCCAAATTCGAAATTTCCTTAAAATCTGACCCTTTTTGAGATTTGAATTCTTTTTCATTTTGAGTTTGGCTTTTCACTTTTCACTTTGGCACTTTTGAGTTTCACTTTTCATGTTTTGAGTTTCAACTTTTGCGTTTTGAATTGATTCCCTTTGGCCCTTCTGGGCCACTGTAATCAAGCTTTTACCATTCACATCTCTACTGTGTGGTGAAGCATGGCTGGTGATGATGATGTTGAGTACTAGAAGTAAGGACTTTTAAATCTCACAAATCACAGTAATACAAAGATATGCCCAAGAAGCCATGCTCTCTATCTTAGTCAGAGCAAAAGGGAGCCCACATAGACATGCATGTGAGGCTTCGAAAGGCATGTCTTATTTCACAGGAATGACATGCGAATGTCAGCCCTTATGAAATATGACCACAAACAGAATTGGGACTACATATATATTAGTACTACATTTGTAGTTCATGTGGAGTACCGAGCATTAAAAACGCCCAAGCCACAGTTATGTGTCGTCTCCTCATTATTATCATATAATTTTAGAATGCAGTATTCATTATTTTCCAGCATGTTAATATTTAAATTATGTATATTGAGTAGGGATGACAACCAGCAAGTTACCCAGCCATGAACCTCTGTGAGCCAATGCTCAGTCATCCTTAATGTTTAAACTGAAGAAAAAATATATCCCCCCCCCCCGAAAAAAAAAAGAAACAAAAAAAAATAACTGTTTGAATCTTGTACCAGACAATAGTTAAGTAGAATTATGTAGTACATTTGCAAGTTTTCCAAACTAGCCCTGCATGAACACATACAAATTAATGGAACCCTATTCAATTTATTGCAATCAAATTACATATGGGACTGGTATCAGATAGAATATGGCCACAGCATCGAAGGACCACTACCTTGATGGAGCAATGAATATGGGAAAAGGACTGCGTCCCTCTGGGCCCCCTACCCTGCTCCTCAGTGGGTGCACCAACATTGCCAACAGTGGGGGCAGGTGACAGGTTAAGACAATCATATCCCATTACACTGTCCACTGTTAACAGTGCTGACTGCAGACCACTGTTTGCTGCCTGACCTCTCTTGGCAATGATATAAGACAGAGTGAATGAGTTCATTTTCTTTCTGGTGTTTAGTGTTCCTGGTAAGCAGTGACAACATGATAGGAAAATGCCATTATGGTTATACTACTAGTGGAAGCTATACTACCCAGCTAACAAAAAACGTTATTTTACGTCAAAATAATGTTCTAAAACGTTGTATAACGTTATGCCATAGTTAGGAGCCTTGGGGAAACGTTACATAACGTTATTTACCGTTATAAAATGTTGTATAACGTTTTTTGTTTACTGGGTAAGCTATACTAACATAGACACGCAATAATCTGACTAGCTGAGGGTGTCCAACCAGGTGTTTGCCTAGGTTGAGTCCTCTGTTGCTTCCTCTATCACAATACACAGTTCCCCCTTCCAATGGTCAGAAATGGTGTATTATTTCCTCACTGTCTCACTGTCCTGCCATACTACAAGAAGGAGCCATACTGGTGAATGCTCTTTGTACCCAATCAGAGGAGGCTAGACTTGCATCGAGGGTTGTCCTATTTGGCCTCCTACAGTGACTTGTCAGGGTGATGCTGTTAGTGCAGGATGACCAAGATGGATAAAACACATCATGTCCCAAGTCACCCACATATTGTTTACGGTCGGTCAGTTGGCACTTAACACATAAGGTTTCTGACCATGATGCAGCAGCAAAGAGCTAGCCTGTAACTCAGCATAGTAATGCAGTACTGGTAAGCTACAAGACAAAGCACATAGTCAAATATGTTCCCTTAAGGCTTTACAGATCATCCAGAATGATGTTCTACAAAATAATCTAAGGATACACAGCATGATGGTTATAATGACCCTGTAGCTGCAATAAGGACACCTTGAGGGAACATTCCACACATCTTACACTCACATTGAAGTAGTCCACAAAAGAATCCCTCTCTATCACTAGGGCATTTAAATACCTTGTGTTAAACCGGAGGTTCTGCTCTAAACACCTCAAATCTGCTGAAATAGTATAAGCGTTGCATTCACAAACATTCAATAAACAACACCAGGCAATTGCACCAGCAATGACAAGTGATGTAAATCAATGTAATAGTTAGCAATGTCAGCCAATGCAGTACTTGATGAGAAATCCTGCTTCAGTTGAACACTTGTCTCAGAAAATATAATTGATGGATGCAATTTGGCCGTAAGCTAATTTTGCTCTAAGGTTATGAAGATCTCATTAACTTCCTGATGGCTTATTCATAAGGAAGACTAGTTAACAGGCTTTAGATCCTCTTAACATGTTTTAGTACTGAGATACCCCACCGAGGGACAGCACTGTAGTCAGGTTAGTGAAGATGTTCTGTCAACCCTGTAACAACCGCATAGTATGCTATGCCCTTTGCCATTACAAACCCAGCCCTGTAAGGTTATTTGCCAGTGCTGTATTCAAGCATAATGCTGACCCTATGGGGTTAACAAATCTTGTCATCATGATGCATGAATGCAGTCCTAGCAATTGCTAGCAAGTAGGGGTGCATCTACAGGGGGTGCATCCACACATCATATTGACAGTGGAAATAGTACATTGAAGCTCTATCAGCCAATGGAGGGTTGAGGACCTGGTTGTCATTCACCCTCCCATTGGTTGGGGCATGTAATTTGATCTAGTGCTTTATCATCTCTGATGGTATCTTATTAAAGGCTTTCAGGCTAATTATATTAAGGCTAAACTTATTCAATATAAATAACTCAGTATGGGGAAGGTTTATATGCAAAAGCAGAAACACAAGACTTCACCTGAAACCAATCCCATTTACTGAATACAATAAACTCCTTTGCGCTTTCTTGATATTAAACTAAAGAGAGCTAACATTTGTAGACTGACATCTGTTCATGGACATAAAGAACATCATTTTCACCGCTTTAAAGTGATGTCAGTACTTTTATCTAAATGTCTGGGGAATTTTATTTCAGGGGAAAGGTTATAGCTAAAAGTTTGACTCAACCACATTCATAAAACCTGACCTTATTCACAGTGGGGTCGAAGATGAAAGAGAAATCATGATCCTATACCCACTATACTTGTAAAATACATGAACAAGCTTCAAAGGTGAATTGAGATATCAATTACCAGCAACACCTTCACAACACCCTCACAAGCAGAGATCAGCGAGCCTCAACCTGAAGAAAGAACCTCATCTGAGGCTCGGCCTAGGTGGTACCTTCATATGGGTGATATTTCTTTTGGTGATACTTCTTTTGATATGTGGTCAAAGGGCGTATCACTTTGATGAAGGGTTTATTATCTCATAAAGGGTGCCTTCACCCTAACACCTGGAGACAACCTGTACAAGTGAAGATACAAATTTTATCGAATATCATGAAAATGAATAAAATTTGCTTTAAACATAAGCAAATAAAGGCATGTGGCAGGACATGGAGTTTGTGACTTGCTGACATGCTCTGTCTTTGTGATGGTAATTAAGTTGAATAGGCAAGAGCTGCTGACAAAGCCCTGGATGCCCTGTTTAGACAGGGACAGATGCTAAGTTATAGACACATGTTGAACTAACTAAACAGACAGACCCTACAGCATGTTATGTAGGTCTGCGGTAGTATTTCAAACAGAAAAATAAGACACAGCTACATTGACATTTGATAGTGAGTGAGGGACAATCTAAGTGTAAACAAGCAGCAAGGCATAGGTCTGTGCTGTTGAGACTCGTACGGCTATTAGTCTCTGTAATTGAGGACCACTGGGAGGCACTACAGGTAGAACAAGCAAGGCTGACACCACATGGTTTGTCTGCCGCCAGCCCTGTCCCATTAGCCTGTCTAAACCTTTGAATCTTAATGCCCACATAGTGCCTCAATATGATATGGCTTTTCTTCATGTAGCATATAGGTGCCTCTACATGGGTAAAAATCGCCACGTGCGACACGGCGACACGGCCTTTTTAAAAATCGCCACGCGCGACACGGGGGTTTTAAAAATCGATGGACACAGAAATCTTTGAAATAAAAATCGACAGACACATAAAATCTATGCATAAAAATCGACGGACATACTGTAGGCAATGCACAACAGTGGGTAAGTTATGAAATGCTGTATGCTGGTAGGCTCTCACACCTAGTCCGAGCAGCATTCTCACACCTGCAGTAGGTGTGAGAATGCTTTGCCCGGAGGGGGGGAGGGGGGCACTTGGTGTATCTTATCTACACAGGTGTAACATAGGGTTTGTGCCTCTTTATAGCCCATGAGTAAAAATCGACATGGGTGACACAGCCCTTTTAAAAATCGACGGACATGGACAGTGTATTGAATAAAAATCGACACGGCGACACGGCCCCTTTGTACTACATGTACGGGCATCAGATCATCTGGGTGTACTAAAAACCGACACGGCGACACGGCCAAAATTGTGGGGACCCATGTAGAGGCACATATAGGTCCAGACCTGGTGAGTTACCTAGCGTATAGGCATTTGTGCCCGATGGCAATGTACTCCCAGAGGGGCAGCATGATAAACCAATGCAGTTTCAGACACCATCACTGCATTGGCGACGAATGAACACAACACTTGATGCATAAGTATGACCATAAAGGGCTAGGAGTTCGGAACTATTGTGTCAGGGTAAAAGTGTTGAGAATTGGACAGGTGTCATTATGCATTGGCCAGGAGTGCTGTTTTGAGCTGCTGCCAGCCTTTGTCATTCTGACATTAATTAAGCTGAAGGGATAAGAACTGTTGACAGATGTCAGAAAACATTGTTATGACAGACCGGCCTCGATGCTTCCTGAAGGACCTGTCAGATATTGAACAAATCAAACAGGTATAAGCGCAATTCAGTTTATCATATCACACTTTCATACTTTCCTTCTACTTACCGTAAATTCCAGCATATAACCTAAAGGTTTTATACTGAACCAAACCTCCAGTGTGGGCTATACAAAATTCTCAAAATCTGGTTTTAGGATTTTTAGGGTGCAGGTTATATGCAATATGGCGGTTGTTTGTGGGCATTCTATGGTTTAAGGCTGGATATATGATTCAAAATATGCAAAATTGCCAAATGTTTAACCAGGATAAACAAAGAAATTTACAATATATTACATCAAGTCAAATAATAAGGAGCAGCTCAGTAAAAGGAAGAACTAATGGTGACGGAGTAGTTCTGTGTGAAGGAGAGTTAGTGAGTGAGAGACACTGAGGAGCTCTAAGAGGTACTCACAGTTTGGAAAACAAGCCCCAATGACAACACATTATCTGTCTCTCAGCCGTCAATGCCCAACACACGTCCCCGTCCCAACTACCCTATCTCTACCTCTGCCTTTTAAGGGTAGTATAATGCTTTAAAGGCCCAGGGCCCCTATATAGAGCTGAGTACCTGTCCCGACTGCACTCTGACTGTTATTGGACGTGCAGTAAGATCTGCAGGTTTAATGCAATATGCTGTTGTCATTATGGATGAATCCAGCCCTAATGAGTAATCCACCAGTGATGCATTCATCCACCATGCAGATGCCCTGCAAAATAATGATGATGCTCCAATGCAATATATGTCTGTTACACAGCATTTCTGCATATGAACGAGAAAGGAATAAATCTTGTGCTCACAGGGTTTCATGCCATGACCTACTGTGTCCACAGGTGAGATTAAGGGAGCGGTGTAATGGTGAGGTGGTAAGGCACTCTCTGACAGCAACCTTTAGCCTTTAGCAGCTACAGAGCAGCTCACACACACAATGTCTTTGTAGACACTATAGTCTGTGAGGGTCAAGGTCTCTATCAGTGTTTGTGTCCTGGGGTATATAGTCAAATTGTGATATCACATTTATTGAGGTGCAATGAATAAATTGTCTCTGAGAGAAATATAAATTCCTAGAGTTATTAAAGGAAAACTCTTACTGCTATATTGAGGATAATCTCCAAATGTGCCTTTTCAGGCATCTACAGCCTTCAATACTCATACATTTTTTTGGTTTTAGAGCTTATATTCTTTACACAAACAACATATTCCTTATCACTGGTAACTACAGAATAGCATTGATTTTTTTTGCACAGGTGATTCCATAGGTATAAATGTCCATATCAGCTTCCTTTTGATCTTTGAGCTTAGTGCTGTGGTGCACCTGTTCTGCAACTGAATTGCTACAAGTAAGGTGACATTTGACTTTCTTTGCAATGCACCATATCAGCTAACCTCAGACTGAATATATAATGACAGACCACTCAGACACTTTAGGCTTAGTTCCTTATGTTACCTTCATGTAACAGATATCCACAATCTGACATCCACACGATAGTCCTAGCAGTCATTCAAGAACTGGATTATTTCACAGTACACCTTATAAAGTAACCATAGATACAGCAACTGAGGGCAGCCAAATCAGCCAATTTTGGCTCAGCTCCCTCTTTAACATTCATGACTATCAAGTTTTTAAGTGTTTTATTGGGTAAAAAGAGACAAATACAATAGTAGATGTTCTATCCTAGCATAGGCGCATTGCCTTGCTTCCGCTAGGTCCCCTATCATGTCAATACGGTATCACAGATTCATACATTAGTGGTTATGGCGTTTCATTACTTACATACATTATTTAGTACAGACTAGAGTTATTCAGCATTACAAGTGGCAATATTAAGATCAGAGTTTTGATGAGATGAGATGAGATGAGGGGGGGGAGGGTTGGTGTACATTGTAGGGAGCATTTCACAAGTATACGGTACAGAACATATTCTACATAAAACAGTGGTCATAGTCCTTATTTATCATGACTTTAAATTCAGCCAGGCTGTGTATGAGGGTATAAAAGGGTTTTAGTTTGTTCCAGCTTGCTATGGCTCTATAAAAGCAATGTCTGATGGTGGTACAGCAGATTGGAAGAGTTGAACTCCATTGTAGTGATGGTCATGTGGTTTGGAAGCTCCTACTCTTTCATACTGCCACAGGAGAGTTCTCCCATGTTTACAACCTGTCACAGGAGAGTTCTGCACCTCCCCTTCCCCTGACATTAAAAATAATGTCCGGGCATCAGATCATCTGGATGTCAAATGTCAGGTGGATCCCATTTTTCCCACCATTATCTGATACAAGCGGAAAATTGGCTCTGCAGACACATGGGAAAACAGGACACAGGCATCGGAAACAGAGCACTCATATTACTTTATATATATCTCTACCATATGTATTGTAATGCTATTGCGGACCATGGACATCAAACCATTATTTCCCTGCATGTACAGAATTGTTATTCTTCACCCAAAGCGGATCTGGATACCCTTTGGCCATAGGCTGCACAGCCCAACCTTAACTATTGCACATGTTTCTTAGAGAGTACATTCGGTTGTGGTATTTGGTAGGGTTCTGGCATCATATCTTCGCAAACGTCTCACACTTCATGTTAATAAGGAGAAGGCATAATTTTACAGATATTGACTCTGTTGTGTGTCATTTACTCTCTGTCACTATTTGGAGGCCTTGTATCAGCTCGCTTCCGGCCTTAGCACTGGCGCATGAATATGCCATTGTAGATGATTAGATTGCACCACCAACCACCCACCCTCCCACACACTCATACAATTGGCATATACATGTAAGTAGGCTTATTTCAAGAGAATTATGGTGAGATTGTGTTCCTTTTTGATGGATAAATACATTTGAATCGAACAACAAGGTATAATAACATGGAGAGGAGGGGGCCTCTTTTTTCTGTGTAGTTAGAAAAATGTGTGTGTGGTACATCTGGTAGGAATCCAAGTCGGTTAAGTAAACATCTTTAGTTAAAAAGTCTAATTTCTCAGTCAAAACGGATTTAATAATAAATACAGGATCAGTAAAACCAACTCCGATTTTCATGTATTGAAAGAAATCTCGACGCGATACATGAAAATTAAAGTTGGTTTTGCCAATCCTGTCTACTTATTGCATTATTTTTAAACTCTGCATTTTAGTAGTCGTTACTCCATCACCAAATTAGATGACTGTACAGCAGCAACGTTATACCACTGGAACAAATACCAGAGGCTCTTCAGATCCATATAGATTGTATTGCATCAGAAGCTCTTACCATATACATGGAACTGCACTACACATATTGATGACCCCCATCTAAGACACAGCTAAGGTTGAGGGATTGAGAAGAAACTTAGAGGTAGTCAGCTGCCTCCTCATACAACCCTGAACACAACCATGAGAACAGGTTTATCCATACAGATCAAATCAGGTCTAGCACTTAATTGATTAAATTAAAGTTCTGCTGAAATGTGTGAGCACTGTTGTACATTGTCATATTTTCGATACTCTGGAAGGCTACTGTTTTGTTTAGAATTCACCTCAGGGCCTCCTTTAAAGTAGCCTACTCAGCAATTTATTTGTGTTTTCCTGGTTGGAGATTCCCTGAGGCAGGCATTATTGCTTTAGCGGGTCAATTTTAGTGGATCATGTTTTTATTTATCTCTTTTTTCTGTGACACACTTTGGCTGTCCTGATCTTATTATGCTCCCTTGAGCTGTCTGTCTTCTATGTCTGACAATCATCTCAGACTTTGTTCAAGTTTAATCAGAGACTATTGAATAAGGATTTCCATGTCTGTTCCAATACATTTATGAATAGGCGCAATTAAATGTGTGGGCGGTGAAATGGAAACCGCCCGCTCCTATTGACAATAAAAATGGCATGATACAAATTGAAAAAGGCAATAAAGGTTTTTGAGGCTCATCCTGGCTCATGATACATTTTTGACTGTGGCCAGCGGCGGTATTCTCATTAGAGTAACCAAAATTGTAATCCATCTTTCACCTCACCAATCAGAATGAAATACCCTGACCCTGTTCTAAACCACTGAACTAGATATTTGACATGATGTTAGATGTAACAGGTAATTGCTGTAGCCAATATTTGTACCAGTTACGTTATATTCATAAGTCATATATGAAGGCATTATATGTGCCACCATATTTCTCATCTCTAGGATGTCAGATTGGTTCATAGTATATAAACTGTGCACTGCACTCAGATACTAAGTATGGCAATTTACTGTAGGTATGCCTTTTGCCAATTACCCTGAGACCTGTAAGCTCTAGGCAGGCACTATGAACCTGCACCTCATCTAATTTATTTGTTACACTTCATCTATAAGCAAACCCTAAGGCCAGTATTTACTGTGGAAATCCTTATCAGTCCAATCAGTGGCAGTTTGTTCCTGTCTGTATAGGCTCCCTAAGTTGAGGTATACAAACATCATTAGTAGAGGCCAAAGGCTGGCTTTTGAGACGTGTGGGCGTGTAGAAGGTTGATTAAATACTCTAGACCAAGATATCCATAACATTGGGATCCGCATTAGGAGAGTACTAATTATCACATCACATCTCTCAAAGCAGATTCCTCAAATTCTTGACACTATAAACTGTTGGATGGACATGCAGACTGGAAAATTGCTATTTTTTTCTCACAGTTTGCTCAGCTACTATCCTTTATATGGAGAACTGACCCTGTTCTAGGACACTGAACTAGATATCTGACATGATGTTAGGTGTAACAGGTAATTGCTGTAGCCAATATTTGTACCAGTTATGTTATATCCATAAGTCATATTTACATGTAGGCATTCTATGTGCCACCATATTTCTCATCTCTAGGCTCTCAGATAAGTTCATAGTATATAAACTGTGCGCTGCACTCAGATACTAAGTATGGCAATTTACTGTAGGTCTGCCTTTTGCCAATTACCCTGAGACCTTTAAGCACTAGGCAGGCACCATGAACCTGCACCTCATCTAGTTAGTTATTTTTTCACTTCATCTATACGCAAACCCTGAGGCCAGTCTTTACTGTGGAAATCCTAATCAGTCCAATCAGTAGCAGTCTGTGTCTCTATGTATAGGCTCCCTAAGCTGAGGTATACAAACATTATTATGGGCCTGCTTTTGAGACAGCAGTGTGTGGGCGTGTAGATGAATGATTGATTACTGAGATATCCATAACATTGGGATCAGCATTAGGAAAGTACTAATTATCACATCACATCTCTTAATGAAGCAGAATTCTCAAATTTCTTGACACTTTAAAAACTGTTGGATGGACATGCACAGAGGAGGAAAAGTAGCTATTTTTCGCTTAGTCTCGACTCAGCCTCTACCTGTTAATTAAGGGAACTGACCCTGTTCTAGACCACTGAACTAATTCTGACACAATGTCAGGTGTAACAGGTAGCTGATGTAGTCAAAAATTCTACGTATTACATTATATACATAAGTGATGTATGTACAGGCAGCATATGTCCCATTATATGTCTCATTTGTAGGATCTCATATTGGTTTACTTTGGGGGGCACTCAGATACTAAGTATGGCAATTTACTGTCTGCCTCTTGTCAGTTATCCTGAAGCTTGAAAGCATCAGGCAGGCACTATGAACCTGCATCTCAACTTATCATATTTTCTTGCTCTTAATGAAGCAGATTCCTCAAACTTCTTGACACTTTATAAACTGTTGGATAGTCATGCACACAGGAAAAGTAGCTTTTATTTGCTCACCCTCGACTCAGCTTCTATCTGTTATTTGAGGGAACTGACCCTGTTTCAGGACACTGAACTAGATATCTGACATGATGTTAGATGTAACAGGTAATTGCTGTAGCCAAAAGTTGTACTAATTATGTTATATCCATAACGTTGGCATCATATGTGCCACCATATGTCTCATTTCTAGGATGTCAGATTGGTTTACCTTGGGGTGCACTCAGATACTAAGTATGGCAATTTACTGTAAGTCTGCCTCTTGCCAATTTACCTAAAACCTGTAAGCACTAGGTAGGCACTATGAACCTGTACCTCATCTAATCTTATTTTTCTTCTCCAACACTTCATCTATAGGTAAACCCTGAGGCCAGTATTTACTATGGATATCCTAATCAGTCTAATCAGTGGCAGCCTGGGCCTGTCTGTATAGGCTCCCTAAGTTGAGGTTTACAAACATCATTAGCGAAGGCCAAAGGCCTGCTTTTTAGACAGCAACGTGTGGGCATGTAGATGGATGATTAATTACTCTAAACCGAGATATCCATAACATTGGGATCAGCATTAGGAGAGTACTAATTATCACATCACATCTCTTAATGAAGCAGAATTCTCAAATTTCTTGACACTTTATAAACTGTTGGATGGACATGCACAGAGGAGGAAAAGTAGCTATTTTTTGCTCAGTCTCTACTCGGCTTCTACCTGTTATTTGAGGGAACTGACCCTGTTCTAGACCACTGAACTAATTCTGACACAATGTCCGGTGTAACAGGTAGCTGATGTAGTCAAAAATTGTACTTATTACATTATATACATAAGTGATGTATGTACAGGCAGCATATGTCCCATTATATGTCTCATTTCTAGGATCTCATATTGGTTTACTTTGGGTTTGCACTCAGATACTAAGTATAGCAATTTACTGTCTGCCTCTTGTCAATTAACCTGAAGCTTGAAAACACCAGGCAGGCACTATGAGCCTGCATCTCATATAATCACATTTTCTTGCTCTTAATGAAGCAGATTCCTCAAATTCTTGACACTTTATAAACTGTTGGATGGACGTGCACACAGGAAAAGTAGCTTTTTTTGCTCACTCTTGACTCAGCTTCTATCTGTTATTTGAGGGAACTGACCCTGTTCTAGGACACTGAACTAGATATCTGACATATATGTAGGCATTATATGTGCCACCATATTTCTCATCTCTAGGATCTCAGATTGGTTCATAGTATATAAACTGTGCGCTGCACTCAGATACTAAGTATGGCAATTTACTGTAGGTATGCCTTTTGCCAATTACCCTGAGACCTGTAAGCACTAGGCAGGCACTATGAACCTGCACCTCATCTAATTTATTTGTTTCACTTCATCTTTACGAAAACCCTGAGGCCAGTATTTACTGTGGAAATCCTTATCAGTCCAATCAGTGGCAGGTTTTTCCTGTCTGTATAGGCTCCCTAAGCTGAGGTATACAAACATTATAAGTGAAGGCCAAAGGCTAGCTTTTGAGACAGCAACGTGTGAGCATGTAAATGGATGAATAATTACTCTCAACTGAGTTTTTTTTCTCACTCTCGAGTATGACTGACAAATAGATCAATGTAATAGTCTGGCAGTATTGTACTATGACCAAATTCTCAGGTATAGTATTTTTAAACTATTATGTAATCTATTATCCATAGTGCACTATACACAGGCTCCCCACCCACGGTCCAGCGCACGCCACATGTTAAAGCCATGAATATATAGTTATCCAATCAAATGTCAAATGTATATTATCCAATGAAAACCACTGTTACATCCACTTCCGGTCACATGGGCTCCTCCTCTACCTGCCGGGCACCTGTACTTAAGCCCCGGGCAGCTACAGGGAAATCAGTAATCATCAAGAAACCATCTCAGTAACCATCGACTTACCATCTATACTGAGCCCTAGTGACTGGTACTCTGATATCAATATTATTATTAATAAAAGATGCCAAGTACCGAAACTGACGTCTCATCTCATCCTTACGCCCTCATTGATGTGGAAGGGATTTTCCCAGCCACACAATGGTAATTCATTAAATGTGAATATTGAGGCATTCTAGACATATATGATGCATATATGTTTTGTTCATTTAAAAAAGAACCTTCGGCCACCCTAGCTGGAGCCATCTGTGGGTGGGAGGAAGGGGAGGAAGAAGGGGAGGAAGTAGAAGAAGGCGATAGAAAGGTCAGAGGGGGTCTCTATGAAGGCGCAGTATAGAATGGGCTATTATGTTTCTGGAAGGGAGTATTAAACAGAAGGGAGTGGGTTGGAGGGTAAGTCAAAATTCACTCAGGTTGTGGTTTATTTAGTTAATAGTGTATGCAGCCTATTTTTTTTACTAGAGTTTAAAATTCAATTACTTTGACTGTATTGTGAATAAAACCAAGTTCCCTTGACAAGGTTGTGCTATGCAATGTGAGGGTCAAATTAAAGTCAAAGTGAAGTCATGGTAGAAATCATATATTGAACAGGCATATGTGGGATAAGGGTTCTTTTATTTCCCATACAACACGCACACAGTTACTTGGCTCCCCTACACCAAAGCAGGCTTTGCATAACGGTCAGATACCTCTGATGTTATGACCTACAATCTTAACCATTGCACCGTCCAGAATACTAATGCATCTACCCACCATCTCACCCGACCTGAACTGGTGGCAGCAACTGGATACGTTACCTTATCCCTCAACTAATAATCACAGATCAGAGTCAGAACAATATAGGGTCTGTTTCATGGAATAACAGATGCGGAAATGATTGGAGACAAGTGCACTGAGGGCTGTCAGAGAATAGCGACAGATAGCGTCAATGCATGGCGACAGATAGTGCATAATAACACATCAGATGTGGATGCCATATGTCAAGTTAATGTGAGGCAGATGGGAAAAACAGCAATATGTAAACAAGAAGTATTCTCAAATACACTTAAAAAAGAAAAACAAGGCTGCATACATTGAGAATTTTGGATCGGTAATTAACTATATTATTCTGTTCTTTGGAGAACCGAATCACATAGCAACATATATTACAGAGAACCAATAAAATGCAAAGGTTACCCTTTGGATTGTTGGAGGCATTGACTCCCTACTATGATTCCTAGAAATCACATTCTACAGTCCTTCTACCATTATAGGTAGTCATTCCAGAACCAGAACAACCAGCTTTATGACCCTTGGTATGGTTCCAGGTTGGTAACTGAGGAATTCCTGCCCAAGAGGCATGTATTGCAATAATGGTTTTAGGGATATATCGGTATCCACAGTACCTGCATGTGATCTCATATAGGCCGAGCTATAAATTGCCTCAATAAAGAAAATGTTTATGCTTCAACTGGAGCATAGCTATAGAAAACACACTAGGGACAAATCTAAAACCTAAGGAAATACCATGTGTGACCATTGAAGTGTGCTTAACTAGTTACACAAATGATTAAAAAAATTAATTTATTTACCATGGCCTTTTTATGCTAGAAGAGAAAAGGGCCTTCATGTAAAACATGAAACTCTAGGTCTTGGGCTTTACTATGAAATCATTTATTTGAAGTACTTACATAAGTTCCAGTTGAGAGGAAGTCTGATGGTGGTACTGCAGATGTTGGTTCCACCTGTCAAGTGACAACTACCGAGATTTCTATTGACTATTGACATTGACACTATAGACAAGAGAAGGGATTGGTGATTGATACAACTGTTTTTAATAATGAACTATCAGGTCGTGCTGGAAACAATAACCGCCCCTCTGATTGTGATACCATTATAATGTTTATGTCATTTACACCTACATCAGGACCTACATTATAGTCAAGTTTTGATCCATATGTAAGATAGGTATGCAGCCTGTCATGCCTGTGATGTAGTTTGGAAGCTGTGACTCTTTCTTTCCTTCTGCCACAAGCAAGTGATACTCCTCTCCTTCCCTCACCCCGTCACAGGACAGTGATGCTCCTCTCTCTCCGCTGGGCTGGAGAACAATGTTAGATTTCAGACCATCAGATCATCTTGCTGTCAAATGTCAGGTGGATCCCCTTCTATACAGTGCTAACTGACACAAGTGAAAAACCTGCTGTACAGACACAGTGGAAAACAAGATGCGTGCCACCAGAAGAGAACACTCATATCATTTATGTATCTGCCATATACTGCTACTCAGGATCACATTAATCAGCCCATCATTTTCCTGAATATGTACTGGTCAAATCCTTCCAGAAATAAATAGATTTAGATAGCTATTGCCAATTCATTCGTCGTAGGCTCTACCGCAAAACTTAAGTTTTTTCTTCAAGTAAAACCTTTTCTCGCTTAGGGTACATGTAAGGGACCACTCAGAAGCCTCTGAACATTTGAGGTCTTTATGCCATTACCCAAGTAAATAGATGACAGTCCAGAAGTAACTTGACATGACTGGGAGTACTACACAGGGCTCTTCAGGTCTGTACAAATTATATCATCTTAACCTCTCCCTTAAATGAGCTAGTATACATGCAACAAGGTGATATTGATGGCTGCATCTAACCACATTACTAGCTAAGGTTAAGGGATTGAGGAGACACTTAAGAGGTTGTCAGCTGCTTTCCCTACCAACCACAGCCACCTCCATGGGGTGGGTGGAGGTCTAAGGTAGAGGGATTAATGTCATTAGGTGTGGCTGCCTCAGGGAGCATTAAAGGATGAAGCATGATTGACTTCAACACATCACTAAGCATCTACCACCACAGTCCACACAGGAACAATCCATAACCCTTTATACCAGGGCTGTCTAACATATCCCTAGGTCTCTACCATCACACAGCACCCAATCCTTAACACCCCCACTGGTTATTTCCCAACTGCAGCTCCTGCCCACCGGTGATGAAAGGCCCCAGGGAAGTGATGTATTTAGTCCCAATACACCATGATCATCTTGAAGACTCAATTCTTTCTCCAAGCAAGTCCAAGTATGCTTTCGGTCTGCTCATAGCTACTTTAAACTAGATATTTTCTCCTGAATGAATGAATAAAACTACCCACTCCATAAGGTTTATTTGCATTGTTCTCAGTTATTGGGCAAATCTGTAAACAAGGAACAGGTTTATCCAAACAGATCAAATAGGCTTTAGCACTAAATTGATTCATTTGAATTTTATTTTTGAAGGTCTGCTGAAATTTTTTAACAGTGTCATATTTTTGGGACCCCACTTTTTTAAATTAGATATATTCTAAGTGTGAATACTGCTGTGGAAGGCTGCCATTTTGTTTAGACTTTGTGGCTCACCTCGGGGCCTCCTGAAAGTAGCCTACCCAGCACATTACCTGTGTTTTCATGGTTGGAGATCCCCTGAGGTATGCTTTAGGTGGACAGTTTTAGTGGACTACATTTTATCCTTTTTCCTCTGAAGCACTTTAGCTATCCTAATCTCACTACATTTTTTTTCAGCTGAAGGTCTGCCATGTCTGAGACTCATATCAAAATTTGTTCAAACTCAGAGTTTGTTTCAATATATTCATTGATAGGCACACTTAAATGTGTGTGTTATAAAATGGGAGCCGTCCCCTCTTCATTGAAAAAAACAATACAAGTGGCATGAAAGGAAATGAAAAAGTCAATATAAGAAGTAAGCTCGTTGTGAACATCCTGGCTCATATTAATACTCACATCTTTGAGTATGCCCCAAAGAAGGAAACCCTATTTGCCTTTATCATTGATGATTGACTGATGTCAGTACCTCACACTTCACTAACATATCTAATAACCAACCTCTGTGCTTCCTGGTCATTATAGCTGTCCCCTTGTTTTAAATTCCAAGTTGTCTTCTTTGTCGATTGAAAATCTTGAGGAGAAAGAAACATGAAGTTATCTTTTGATTTCTCAAATTTGAATTTGAATACTATTTCATGAAAGCTAGAATTTGTTTCGTGATATTTTAGTGTTGTGGGTAGCTTTCTACAGTTACTGGTACCTGTACCAATATAAGGCACATCACCTGTTCCCTCTAGCTTACAACTAGTGTATCTTAGAGGTGAAATGTTTAGGCAACTGGCCTATAGCATGCTGTTTTAAAACCAGGCCAAAGGTGGCAGGTCCCGGTACTATCTGGTTATTTGGAATTTCAACCATCAACCAATTCCGCCAGATCTCAATATTACTTTTACTCCACTAAAACAATGATAAACATGTGATCGGCATCTTGTCCAAGCTACTGCACCCATCCTACATGGTGCTAGAGGCCAGCAATGCTATAAAAATACAAATATATAATATTATAAGGTTGGCATCAAATCAACGGAGGATTGGTATTGGCTAGACTGACAATCATACAAGCTAGGTTTGAACACTGGGTTTGGTTTAATGTCAGACCTCTTGGGATGTCTGGCTGTGGGGTAGTCATCCGTTATATACACAATGACACCATCCTCTCATGTGTCGTTTTGAAGGGGAAAGTGTCCAATCTCTTGTGCATTCTGCTTGACCTTTCGCTTAGCCTGTGTGGTTTAAGGTCAGATGAAGGGCAGCATCAAAGATAACCTATGTTAGATCTCTGTATAGTGAATCTGACATTACCGTTGAAGCAGTGTTTGAAGTGAATGATGGCGAAAATGTCCTGTGTAATACTAATAGACTTAGCCGTGCAACTGGATCCTTGAAATCAGTGTCACCATTCTTGGCTGCCATTTTCAGTGCCTATTTCTTCAGACATCACAGAAATATGGAAAAAGGTTTTCTTGGAGAGCACTATCTCTATGTAGCATTGCAAGGCATTACAATCAATGCTTTTCATTTAAAAGAAAATATATTACACCTTAGAAATAGCTTTTCTCACTGGACAATTAAACCAAACTTTTGGAATTTTAATAAATCTTTGAAGGATCAGATACTTCAAAAATCTGAGTGAACCCCACCCCTTGTACAAGGAACTTTGTTTCCTCAGTAGAGTGCCAGCTAAAACAACATTAGTTTCTGACCAGTTATAGAACAATGGTAAACAAGTGCATCATGAGATGTCATTGAGTACAAAATCATTTTTTTCATATTAGCAGCTGAAATGTAATTCTGAATTTTCAATTTGAATGATTGCTTTGTTGATGGGAAAAGTTTTGATAATGTAGCCGGTGGAGTTATTATGAGGGCCAAAAACGAAGATTGATTGGTAGCCTGACAGTTATAATTTGCCTCTCTCCAAAAGTATGTGCTGTGAGAAAAGTTATGATTCTTCAACCATGCGACCACACCACTGAGGTTAATGTATTAATGCAAAAGATTATGTCAAAATAATACACTTATGTTTTCATGTCTGACACATTTTAAATTGAGTTGATTGTAGTTGTGATTACTGCCATGAAAGCCATCTATGTAATTGACTGTAGTACTCAGAGGCCAGCGTGTGTTATTTGGGGTGTAGTTTCATGGCCATACAGCCATGACTCAGCACTTTATCTGTCTTTTGCTATCAGGAATATCCCTGAGGCACACATTTTTCCTTACCCATTTTTTCCTTGTTCCCCGTGCGGCACTTGGGCTGTCCTAATCTGATTTTTTTCAGCTCAGGTCTTACATGCCTAGAGTTCATCTCAGACTTTTTTTTATATCCTGATCGTTTTTTGGCCCTCATTTGATGCCAACAGCCTGGTTCATAGAGTTCTGATATTGAACAAGGCAATAAAGTCATAATCTTCATCCCATAAACAACAACAATACAAAGATATGCCCAGGACGCCATGGTGCAGAAGCTGCAATGCTCTTCATCTCAGTCACACAAAAGGGAGATAAAATGAAATATGACCCAAATAGAATTGAAACC
The DNA here is from genome assembly GCA_947462335.1 of Harmothoe impar. Classification (NCBI taxonomy): domain Eukaryota; kingdom Metazoa; phylum Annelida; class Polychaeta; order Phyllodocida; family Polynoidae; genus Harmothoe; species Harmothoe impar. The sequence goes on from OX381708.1 coordinate 80,086,973, forward strand.
CTACAACCCTAATTATCTTTAGAATCACACATGTAAGGCATCTGAAGGCATATTATCTTATTTCCCAGGAAAGACATGCAAATGTCAGCCCACATGAAATATGACCACAAACCGAATTGGGACCCTGCAACTCCAATATTCTTCAGAATCATATATATACACACATACCAGAATTGGATTATCTTATGTCTCAGAATATATGAAGACAGCACATGAATGAGCTATGTGTAGTGGGGTAAGTAGGAGCAATATGATATGATAGCCTTGGGATGAGACCATGTCCAAGATGTATTACATACAGGATCCCATATATTGTATACCACTGAATACATGCACATTGGTAGTGGAACACCATGCACAGCATGCACTGTCATAGTAGAACATGGCCTGCACATCATGTAGTAGAACACCATGAACAGTGTTTGCATGGTAACATGAGCTGTTTCTATGGTAACACTTGTCTGTGAACATGCTAGAGTGAGTTTAGGCAAATTGAACTCTATAGAATATTTGTATGTTATAAAGACCAATCCTTTGTCACGGTGAATCCTGAATCCTGGACAAGATACCTCTTTAATGCACTATGATCCTTTGTTTCCGGTGCTGCAGTTATGCATTACGTCTAATTGGTCGGTTTTAGAAAATTTAACAGTGCTTAAAAAGAGAATTAACTAATGTCAAGGTGTGACCAATGAGGTGCAGAACAATTGTCTGACAATACAACATGAGACAAAGCTATAGAGAGATATGTGTTGACGCAATAAATCACTTCTCTTTTTCGAATCCTATAGATATGGCAACAATACTGATCAATGAATAAATGATTGTCATATATCCTCCATCTGATTTACGATGGCAGTTCAACAGTCTAACAGTTTAGTGTGGTGTTTCATATATAAAATTCTATTTTCAATTTAGCCCATAAATTATATGATTTTTTCATGAAACTATTCATCTCATTGTGATGATCAATATCAGTACATATAACATGTTCCAAAATGCCGTTTTCTTCGAGTCTCTATGTAGGTGAAGTTGATGGGAATTTATCTATTACATTAACATTATCAATTTCCCTTCGGTGTTTCCCCAGCAACGTGTGTACATACAAGATGATATATCACTTACAGTAACATATACCCAGATCAATGCTTCTGTATACATTGTCACTGACCAGAATGAATCACTTCCATAGAATTCCTCTTCTCTTTTATAGTTGATTTTAGTTTGGATTATGAATGAGAAACTGAGGGTGCACATTTCTACCGATCATCATCTACATAACCATAATACACTTCATAATCTCTATTTGCCAAATGAAGTTTACAATTAATAATAAAGCATGTGATGCTTATTCATTGGAGTCATACTTGGTCTAAGAGCCAAGAAGTTCTGATTTAATACCCTTGAATGTTGAGTACCACAGGTTTATTGTCACTATGCAACCCAAAACCTTTCGTACTTCGATCACATTAATATTCTTAACTACTAGAATCTGCTTAGTACGCTGTGCACTAGTTGCATAGAATACAGTATTTTTACTGCAAGATTCCTATTTTAGGTAATCTACAGCTTGTTTACATTCAACATAAATATATGAGATTCCTTGCATCAGGCTAAAAAAAGAAATTCAGGTGATTTAGCCTAGAGTAGAGTGTAACAGCTTCCCTCCTAACTCTCAGATCAATCCTCAGTCATCTTAACATAAGTGCCAAGTAGGGAACTATGTTCATCAATGCCAGCTCAAACTTGTAGGTCCACCAACCCAGTGAAATACTGGTACACTCTTAACACTTAGAACTAGAAGTATGCATAGTTAGTCTAGTATACTTTTTCCCTTCACATCATACTAAGACTAGAATTTAGAAAAATCCAATAATTTAATAAAGTTAATCCTTGGCATGTACTTTTCCGGCATGTACACATGGAACAGATGCAACTCTATTTGCTTTCTTGTTAACTATATATGGCAATAATATCAGGCAAAACTTGGCCACAGTACCATAAGAAGGTTCTAGTATGTAGACATCCACCTGCCATAATGTTCTAAAACGTATTCCTATCAGAGAATATTTTTATAGAACATTCTAATACGTTCTGGCATGAGTAAATGAAAAGAAAATTACTTTCAAAACAGAAATGCCAGTAGGTACTAAAACGTATTTTCTTTACAACTAGGGCTACTAATGTGTATTTGCTATAGAAATGCCAGAACGTTTTTATGAGTTTTGCTTTTTGAGCTGGACCTACCAGAGTAGGATAATGTGTATTGAGCATCATAATTTATATTAAATAAAGAGGGAAATCAGTCCTTGATTACACATCATTACGTTCTGGGAGCCAAAAACTTGAAGAATTCATTACACATATTACGTTCTGGGAGTCCCCTGACAGAAAGCACTGGCTTTTGGAGGGCCCTTTTTATACCCCACATCAGTACGTTCTGGGGGTCCCCTGGCAGAAAGCACTGGCGTTTTGAGGGCCATTTTTACACCCCACATCAGTACGTTCTGGGGGTCCCCTGGCAGAAAGTATTGGCGCTCCTAAGGATATGAAGCTTTAAATGTCAAATTGTCCGGTAGTTTACCGGTACTGCATATCATGTCAAGTTATTGGCTGACCCAGCACTGCTGCATCATGGTAAGGAACCTCGTAAGAGATTATGGGGTCCTTGATGTGTTAAGGGCCAACTAACCAACCATGTAATATATATGGGTAACTTGAGATGCGATGTGCATCCTCCATCTTCGTTATATCCTGGGCTACTGGCATCATCTTGACGATTCGCTGTCGGTGAGCAAATAGGACAGCACTTGGCGCAAGCCTTACCTCCCCTGATTGGGTAAACACAGTCTTCATCAAACCAGCTGTAGTAAGGCAGCCAGTGAGGTGTTATGCATAAACCTTTTTATTAAGATGGTGCTATGTATACAACTTTTTATCTTTCATGATGGCACTGTACCAGCACAAGGCCACCTAAAGGGCACATTCCACTTCAAATCTGCTAAACTGTATGTGAGTAGCATTTACTAGCATTCAATGTACAGCACAAAGCAATCCAAGCTAGCAAATGTACGTCAAAATAACGCTTCTGTATATCTTTTTGCCATGATAAGGAGCCAGTGAGAAACATTATATTTAACATTGTATAATGTTTTTCTGTTTACAAGTTAAGTCTGTGAGCAAGTCAAGCAATGATGGTTCTGGTGGTTCACCTTGACCTGAGCTTTTTTTCCCCTGCTGTTAATCTTATATCTGCTTCTCTGTCACAGTTCACAGTACTATCAGTCCCAGGACACCCCGTAGATGCTTTGAGAGTGGAGTTGTGATGGGACAGCATGGGGGATGGTGTGGATAAACTGAAGGGGGCAGGGGGATAGGAACAGTGGATGAACATTGGAAGTAGGTAGTGGATGAGAAAAGGGGACTTATAAAGAGGATCAGAGAACGATGTACTTTGGTCATAATGTTGTTGTTTTTTTCATTTTGATGGCTATGAGGACCTAATCATTTGTCTGATGGCTTATTCATAAGGGAGACGTACTAACTGGCCCAAGGTCCTCTATACATGTTTTAGTACTGGGATATCCCACCAAGGGGCAGCACTGTTATCAGGAAAATGAGGATCTATTGCTAAACACTGTAACGGCTGCATAGTGTGCTTTACTGCTTTTCATGTCGTCGTGAATGCAACCCTGACTTCACCTGAAACCAAAATCCCATTTACTGAATAAACAATACACTCCTTTTAGCTTTTACAATATCAAACCAAAGAGAGTAGGCGTCTGTTCATGGACAGCCATCTGTTCATGGACATAGAGGACATTGTTTTCATCATTTTAAAATGATTACTATCCACATGTATAGATGGTTTATCTTTGATGATTTTCCATGGAAAGCTTATAAATATAGCTTTACTGAACCACATCCATGAGACATGGCCATATTCAAAGTAGGGTGGAAACATCAAAGAGAAATCATGGGTTTCTCATGGATGTATGTGCATTCAGGAGTGGTCATTGTTGCCACCTGGTGGTGAGAAATTCAACCACCCTCACACATACCCCACCTATACCCTGCCACCAACACCATTTACCTCAACCACAAACCGTCCTTCCCGCCTCACCTAAACAAACCCTTACCCTCGTCCATTCACCTCTCTGCTCCCTCACCGCCAACATCTCCGCCATCTTCATTTCAATCCACCGCAATCCATACCTTGGCGACCATTTACACGTTTTTTTATAATCACACACATTTGATTTTAATACTGCCATACAGGTATACAGTGTAAGTTTAGTTAAATTATGTGAGATAGTGAGGAGCTGGAGGTGTCTACCAGGAGTTGTGGAATCGACACGTCAACATGTCGACGGCCGGCACCGCCAACACGTCCAGGACCAGATCCCAGACATCACGCACAAGGTCAGCACGCAACTCCAGCGCCACACATGATACATCTGTGGCGGCATCCACGATCAGCTCAACATCCACAGATCACGAGGTATCTTTTAAAACAGTTGACAGGGCAGACGCGAGCGTTACCGGCTCCTCCAGGTCACGCCGCCATGACGCAACAAGATCCTCTAGGACGCGCCACTCTACTGCCTACTCCACAGCCTTCTCTGGCTCAAGGCATGAAAGCACCTCAAGGTCAGGTAGTATACACAGTCTCTCAAACTCTGCTGTATTTAGACTGGACACGCTTGAAAGTGATGTAAATATTATCAAGAGCGACCCTGAAGGTGTAAAATCTGCCATGGACGGGGTGAGCATGCAGTTGGGTATACTGGTCAGTGCTGTGCAGCAGAAGGATACAACACCTGCACCACAGCACACGCCGGTCCACCCACAGCAAGTGAACCCCCCAGCCACAACACGCCACTCGGTGTACTCCCAGCCCAGCGACGCACACCAAGTGGCAGGTCCAACACGCCAGGCATCACAAATACCACCTCCGGCGGAGCTCAGACAAGCCGCCACCATCAGTGGTATTATAGATGCCAACCTGCGCCGGGAGGAGATGACACATACACGTATAGATGGTAAGAACCCATTTGTCAGTGACATCTTTACCGGTAAACTAATCGGGAAACATGTTTGTTGAGAGGGAAGGGGTACGCACTATGAGAGAGAAACTGGACATCAGGGGTAAGATGAACGCGGGGGAGTATATAAATGCACTGATTGCCCTGCTCCAGCAACCAGCGGCATTTGACCCTCAGGATCACCCCCACATGTCTAAACATCTACATGAAGTGTCCTCTGATTCCCTCACAAGAACATGGAAGCATGTTATGGCCTGGTCCCAGTTTGTGTTTGACGAGGTTGAAAGAAAAACCTACACTGGAACCAGTACCAATTGATACAGAATGCTAGATTCCGCCTCTGCTTTGCTGCCACCGGGACCGACAACACAGACCTGGGGCGATCAAACAGTGGTACAACTAGCGGTGGTAAGCTCATAGTTACATGTCCAGACTTCAACCAAGTGAAGGGCTGTAAACATGCATCTCACCATGACATACAAGGAGTTAAGCTCCTCCACGCCTGTGCATTCTGCTTCAGTAAGGGAAAGCAGTTACCTCATAACATTGTAGCGTGTAATAACAAAATGTTTCAGTCCACGCACACACATCAGCCATCATCCACCCACAGCAGGGAGGCCGAGCTGGACAGTCACAGCCCGGCACACATACAAGCCAGCAGGTACCAAAAAACTAGTGTGGGGCGCGGGAATCTACGTCAATGATTCACCAGCGCCCGCATCCTCACGCCCCTTGTTCGTAGCCGGACGCCGCCACGTGTTTTCCCCGCCACGTGGCACGCCCGCGGACAATAACAATAACATTCATGACGTCATGGCGCCCCGCTCGCCTCTCATTGGACGAGCGCCCCGCCTCGCGCCCCGTGTGGCTTTGGACGAGATTCAAGATGGCGGCGCCCATGCCAAAACATTCACCGCCTGCACTCACAATGTGTCTTGTGAAATTGAATCGTTTTTAGATGATTTAACACTAGCAGCTCCATGGAATACTAAAGGAATGAGTCGCCAGTCCATACACAGTCAGCTCGGGGCAAGCTAGGGCCCCAGGCACAGCAGCCGGCAACATAGAGACAGGCTGCACCGTGTCTCACCACTGGCCCGCCGGCCTCAGTCACAGTGAATTCAGGTACGAGGGATGTGTTTAGTGACATTAGACGCGCTTGTGAAAATAATTCGCCTGACATTGAATTTGACATGTCCCCCAGTTCATTCTCGCAACACAGAATTCAAAATTGGCCAGACATGATTCAGGAAGGTTGTGAGGGGTGCAATGCAATGTCAGCGAGGGTTCTTTTGCCTACCTCGCTCAACATAGCAGCATGGGAGAAGTATCTTTGCAATTCTGACGACGAAGCTGAACTTCTTGGATACATTAAATATGGGTTCCCCATGGGCTATATGGGCCCAACCACCGATACATCCGGGGTCCCCAACCATCCAAGTGCCACCAATTATAAGAGTAGTATAAATGATTTTATTGCAAAAGAATTGTCACATGGGGCGCTCATAGGACCCTGTTCAGAGCCTCCATTCAAATAATGGATGCACGTCTCCCCCCTCATGACGAGAGACAAACGTGACAGTAAGGAAAGACGAGTCATTATAGATATGACTTTCCCCCGGGCAGCATCTGTGAACGCCTACATCAGAAAAAACACTGTCTGTGGTTTATTAAGGCAACACTCTCTCCCTACTATTGATAATCTTGTGGATGACATTCTTGAGATGGGTGAGGGGTGTTATTTAAGCACCGCAGACGTTAGTAGGGCATACAAGAACTTCTCCTCCTGCCCACTAGACTGGCCATTACTAGGCATGGAGTGGGAGGGGAAGTTCTATTGTGATACCACCCTCCCCTTTGGAGCGCGTGCCAGTAGTTCTAGCATGCAAAGGGTCGCAAATGCAATAACAGGTATCCTCCGTCGGGAGGGCATTGTGTGTCACATGTATTTAGACGACCTCATTGTCTTATCTCCCAACAGCCAGAAAGCGGAGTCTGACTACAACAGGGCTACAGGGCTACTCGCTGAGCTCGGGCTACCACAGGCCAAAGGTAAAGCCCAGCCGCCAGCACGCCAGGTCAGATGGCTGGGCATCGATGTCGACACAAAAAAGATGTCCTTAGCTGTCCCCCAAGACAAGCTACGTCAGACACTAGATCAGGTAACAAGAGTCATAAAGAAAAGATCAATCACAAAGAAAACACTTCAATCGCTCCTAGGTAGGCTACTGCACATAGGAAAGTGTGTAAGACCAGCAAGGTTATTTGTCTCAAAACTGCTGGAGGCACTTAGGAACATGCGCCATTTCTATCTAAATGTAAATAGTGAGATGCGCTCAGACCTCCGCTGGTTCTTAGACTTTGGCACCAAGTGGAATGGAGTGGCGTTGATCCCCAGACAGGATGCTGATGTTGACATTTATGTAGATGCATGCCTGTCAGGGGTTGGTGCTACTGACGGTGTCAGCGCATACTGGGCACAGGTGTGTGAAATTGCCGACCCTGTCGACTGTATAAGTGAACTCGAGGCAACAAATGTAGTCATAGCACTCAGTACATTTATGACTGAGGAACACAGAGGATCCCACATACGTATACACTGTGACAATGAGGGTTCTGTGAGTGTCTTCAGTACCGGTAGAGGTAGAAACCAAGTCATATTAGAGGCAGCCAGACAAGCATGGCTCATACAAGCGAATCTGGACATTAAAATCTCATATGTGCATGTACCCGGGGTCGACAATGAAATAGCTGATAGACTTAGCAGATCTCACCTCAGTGACACACATCTTAGTAGTACACACAACCTTGTAATTGAAAATTGTCTTCTCCCTGTGAAACCCAAGACCGAGCTGTTTGACAAAATGTGCACTAAACTATATTGCAGATCCGGCAGTCATCTATCTGCAACAAAAAGCTTCTGCACGCCAGACTACAGCCAGGGCAAAGGGGACACAGAGGAACAACAGGGTCGGTGCTACCAACTACCTGGCATTAATGTGGTGGGTGGGCAAGGACCCATACTCACCCCACTTCTCCCTGGTGTGTACTTACCTGGAGTACCTAGCAACACACACCAGGGCGCCAGGAACAATCAGGAACATGCTGTCCCAGGCACGGGTACAAGTCTCCCTAGTGACAGGGGAGTCATACCCCCTCACCCACATTAGGATATCACGTGCCATGGAGGCAATGAACCGCAACAAGAACTATGTACCCAAAGTGAAAGCACCAGTCCCCATGGACGTGCTCAGGCCAATAGTGATCCGACTACAAACAGCTACCCTTCACAACGTCGTCAGAGCAGCATTACTGGTGCAATACTATGCAGCTCTGCGGCCAGGAGAAGTGACACCTCCCTCCAAGAGGCGATTCCAAAGTACATCCCACCTCACAAGAGGCGACGTGAGGTGGGTTGGAAAGGAAGTGCAACTGACTATAAAGGATGGCAAGACAATGCAACACACCGGACAGCAAAAGGTGGTGACATTGAGTCCCTCCCCAGAATCAGTGTTATGTGTAGTGACAGCTCTCAGGCAGGTCTGTATGGATACAACGACTCGACATCTGTCAGACCCCCTGTTCATGTTTCCAGACACGAGAGAACCAGTCCCTACCACCGAGATCAGGAAACACTGGGAAAAGGGCCTAGCGGACCTAGGCCTACCCTTGAAGACATACGGCCTCCATGGACTGAGAAAGGCTGCACCCACCGAGGCCTTCAACGCAGGTGCCAGTAAACTCAACGTCCAAAGATACGGTGGCTGGCGATCCAACGCACACAGGACTTATATAGCAGCAAGGGCTGACAAAATTGTCAATCATGAACTCATACATGCCCTAGTCAAAAACTGAATCATATCAATTGTGCTCCACTTCAATTCGCATAATTGTCTGTTGTTTTATGTATCATAATCCACCATATCAACAAGGTGTCAATCAATTATTCAATTTTACAAATATATATTTTTTATCCCACCCACCAATCCCTCATACTCCTTGCAGGCTTGGCTATTATTTACAAAGGTCATAATATTACATAATCATACCATTTAATACACATTCAATCAACATTATTGTGTATTACAAACTGTATATTTTATTGTGTATATAATCATGTCTACGTTGTTATTTAAAATAACAAGTAATCATGAAATAAATATTTTATTTCTCCAAGTCCTGCGTCCACTTTTATTTCTCATAATCAGGGTAGAGCAATAATGGGTTTCTCATGGATGTATGTGCATTCAGGAGTGGTCATTGTTGCCACCTGGTGGTGAGAAATTCAACCACCCTCACACATACCCCACCTATACCCTGCCACCAACACCATTTACCTCAACCACAAACCGTCCTTCCCGCCTCACCTAAACAAACCCTTACCCTCATCCATTCACCTCTCTGCTCCCTCACCGCCAACATCTCCGCCTTCTTCATTTCCCCACCCACCCACACCTCAATTCAATATTCAATAGTTATATCAAATATTTCATTCAACCTATTATTTACAAAGGTCATAATATTACATAATCATACCATTTAATACACATTCAATCAACATTATTGTGTATTACAAACTGTATATTTTATTGTGTATATAATCATTACTACGTTGTTATTTAAGATAACAAGTAATCATAAAATAAATATTTTATTTCTCCAAGTCCTGCGTCCACTTTTATTTCTCATAATCAGGGTAGAGCAATAATGATCCTATACCTGCTTTACATTATATATAAAAATACATTAACAAGATTCATAGCGAGAAAAAATACCTGCAACACCTTCAAAAACCTTTGCAAACAGAGAATATAGAGCCTCCCTCTGAAGAAGTAACCTAATCTGAGGCTCAGTCTGGGTGGTAATTTCATCTTGGGGATATTTCTTTTGATATGAGCTCAAACTTTTACTTTGCTGAGGGATGTAGTATCCCTTGCTTAGCAAATAGAGATGAAGAGTACCTTCACCCTACGCTCTGCTAGCGGCAACCAATGTATCAGTATTAGGTGAGTATTATAGAGAGCTGTATGTAATATGTAGCTCATCTAGCTACAGTAAACAATTTACAGTTTTGTGTGCACACATTTTCACCAATTTCCCCAAAACACAATCTCACATGGAATTTATTTCTTGGATATCAAAACTTACAGATAAATATCCCGCTGTATACCTTTTTTTCAGATTTTCATTGTAGTGTTTATTGGTCACTCAGCTAATCAGCTTATTGGTCAGTCACTAATGCTACATTATTACATTATTACATCATGGCAACTTTATAATGTTGATGCACTGGTGAGTTACTGTCTCGGGCTGCATGAATATATCACTATGATATGTGGCATAGCACAGGGTTATAGAATCCTTTCATAGATGTCGCAGGTGCCCAGGTGGCAGTTCAGAGTGCAGAAAGCAGGGCAAGTGCTATTATGGATTGACAAGGAGGAGGACAGGGTGCTTAGCCTGAGAAGGGCTTGGGGGAGAGACGGCTATTATAGACCATTGCAGCAAGATGGGTGACTTTTTCAAAATAAAGTTGTGTTCACATTGGTTTTAGCAGAATTCTCACAACATTGTTTGCAATGGCCAAATTTCGAAACGTTTCTCATCAGGAGACTCACAGGATCATTTTCTTTCAAACAGTGTAGATTAGAAGGCAGGATTTTGAGATTATAAGAATGAATTTGTAGATCTTTATCAACAACTATTCTGAAAAGTCAGCCTTTCTTGATATATAGTCTCTGTAATTGAGAACTACTGAAGGGACTCTATGAGGTACTACGGGTTGTAGAGCAAGCCTCACCGACACAGCATTGTTTGTCTGCCACAGGAACAAATGGCCCTATCCCAACTAGCCTGTCTACACCTTTAACCTTTGATGGTCACATAGTGATTCAATGTGCATTTTAAGTCATATTGCATATGTCCAGAGGTTGCAAGTTACCTGCAATTAAGGCATTCATGTCAATGCACTCTGAGTGGGTCAGCGTGAGAGACCAATGCAATGACACTCGCAATTGCTGCATTGTTAAACACAAAACTCAAACGCATCATTCTGAATATAAAGGGCTATTAGTCTTGACCTCTTGTGCCTATAGAAAACAGGGTAAAACACCCAATTATGGGAACAGTAGTCTCTTATAGGAAGCTGACATCGTGTTGACTGCCCAGAGTTCATGAGAAAGAGATTAAGTTTAGGTAACTTCATTTAAGCTGTACAGAGAGATGCATATAGATGGTGTTCTGATACAGACGTGCCGGTGTCAATGGGGGGGGCACAGACTAGAGATGTTCTTCTAACTGTCTAGCAGGCCATTAAAGGGCTGTCTACAAAATACACAATGATACCATTCCCCCAGTGAGAACCCTCAATTATCACCTAAATGAGATGAAAAACTGTAACGCAATATTTCATTTCTAGAGTTATTAGGAATAAGGTTATTTTGAATTCTTTGAATTCTTTCAAAACTAATGTGTCCCAGTGTCATATTGTACATCATGCAATAAACACATGGCAAGCATCTTCTGGTTTAGACTAGGGAATGTACCTTCTTCTAGGGCTGGCGCTGATGGTGAACTAGTTCTGGTACATGTCATAGCTAATACAGGTTAACTACTCTTTGTGATTAACCTTGATATCCATAACATTGGGATCAGCTCAAAGAGAGCCTACTAATTATCACATCACATGTCTTAATGAAGCGTATTCCTCAAACTTCTTGACATTTCATAAAATGTGGGATGGTAATGCAGACAGGTAAATTGCTATTTTTTGGTCACAGTTTGCTCAGCTACTATCCTTTATATGGAGAACTGACCCTGTTCTAAACCACTGAACTAGATATATGACATGATGTTAGATGTAACAGGTAATTGCTGTAGCCAATATTTGTACTAATTATGTATAATCTATAAGTCATATACGTTGGCATCATATGTGCCACCATATGTCTCGTTTCTAGGATATCAGGTTGGTTTACCTGCCGGTGCACTCAGATACTTAGTATGGCAATTTACTGTAGGTATGCCTTTTGCCAATTACCCTGAGACCTGTAAGCACAAGGCAGGCACTATGAACCTGCACCTCATCTAATCTATTTTTTTCACTTCATCTATACGCAAACCCTGAGGCCAGTATTTACTGTGGAAATCCTAATCAGTCCAATCAGTAGCAGTCTGTGTTTGTATGTATAGGCTCCCTAAGCTGAGATATACAAACATTATTAGAGGCCTGCTTTTGAGACAGCAGCGTGTGGGCGTGTGGATAAATGATTAATTACTGAGATATCCATAACATTGGGATCAGCATTAGGAAAGTACTAATTATCACATCACATCTCTTAATGAAGCAGAATTCTCAAATTTCTTGACACTTTATTAACTGTTGGATGGACATGGACAGAGGAGGAAAAGTAGCTATTTTTTGCTCCGTCTGGACTCAGCTTCTACCTGTTATTTGAGGGAACTAACCCTGTTAGTAGTATAGTATGTATCGGAACGGGACTATAGTTAACTACTGTTTATTACTCAATCGACATGCAGCCAATCAGAGGCCTCCATTTGGTCACGTGACCCCCTCATTTGCATAATTACGTAATAGGCCACGCCCCCTCATTTGCATAATTACGTAATAGGCCACGCCCCCTTGATCACCAGCCAATCAGAGGCTTCCATTTGGTCACGTGACCCCCTCATTTGCATAATAGGCCACGCCCCCTTGATCACGTGACCCTTTCATTTGCATAATAAGCCACGCCCTCTTGATCACCAGCCAATCAGAGGTCGCCATTTGGTCACGCGACCCCCTCATTTGCATAATAGACCGCGCCCCCTTGATCACGTGACCCCTTCATTGACATGATAGACCACAACAACATCACGTGACTATCTTTGTTTGTAAACAACACCACGTGGCTCTCTTTGTTTGTAAACAACACCAAGTGGCTCTCTTGTTTGTAAATAAGACCTACTAAGTTTAGGCATAGGTAACAGCAGTGTTTGTAAATAACGCCTACTATGTTTTCAGTCATAGGTGTCTAGAGCAGCAGCAGCAGCAGCATCTTCAGCAGCAGCAGCAGCAGCAGCCGCGTCATAAGTGTCTAGAGCAGTAGCCACGTCATAGATGACTAGTGCAGCAGCAGCAGCAGCATCTTCAGCAGCAGCAGCAGCAGCAGCAGCATCATAGGTGTCTAGAGCAGGAGTAGCAGGAGTGTCATAGGTGTCTAGAGCAGTGGCAGCAGCAGCAGCAGCATCATAGGTGTCTAGAGCAGGAGTAGCAGGAGCGTCATAGGTGTCTAGAGCAGTGGCAGCAGCAGCAGCAGCAGCATCATAGGTGTCTAGAGCAGGAGTAGCAGGAGCGTCATAGGTGTCTAGAGCAGTGGCAGCAGCAGTAGCAGCAGCGGCAGCAGCAGTAGCAGCAGCAGCATCAACAGTATCTTCAGCAAAAGCAGCAGCAGCCGCGTCATAGGTGTCTAGAGCAGCGGCAGCAGCATCTTCAGCAGCAGCAGTAGCAGCAGCGGCAGCAGTATCTTCAGCAGCAGCAGCGTCATAGGTGTCTAGAGCAGCAGCGTCATAGGTGTCTAGAGCATCAGCCGCAGCAGCAGCAGCATCTTCAGCAGCAGCAGCAGCGGCAGCAGCAGCCTCATCAGCAGCAGTAGCAGCAGCAGCAGCAACATCTTGAGCATCAACAGCATCTTCAGCAAAAGCAAAAGCCCGTAACTTAGCATCATGGGCATCAGTCATAGCCGTAACAGCGACACTGCGACTAGCATAAGCAAAACAGGCTATTTTTTTAGCAGCTGTACAAGCATTAATAGCATTAGCCCTAGCAGCAGCCGCAACAGCGACACTTTTAGCAGACGTTGCAGCATCAGTAGCAGCAGCATCGGTAGCAAGAGCGGAAACAGTAGCAAAAAGATTAGCAGCACGAGCAGCAGCGGCGAGAGTAACAGCAACGTTGTTAGCAGCATTGGCAACTTCGTATGCTGCATGTGTAGCACGAACAGCGATACGAGCTTCACGTTTTGCACGAGCAGCAGCATTAGCTGCAGAAGTAGCCCTCACACTTTCCAGCCACCCGTACGAATCTTGATAAAAACCAACTTCCACCTTACGAGCTTCACGTTTTGCACGAGCAGCAGCATTAGCTGCAGAAGTAGCCCTCACACTTTCCAGCCACCCGTACGAATCTTGATAAAAACCAACCTCCACCTTGCTACTTGTTGACTCATCAGTAAACATGGACGTCTCCTCATGTGGTGTTGTCGCGGCTCTGTAGTAGTGTTGGGATTGCTCACATTCGGTAGAACGTAGAGTGATTCCTGATGACGCCATGCTGAAGGTGGTTGAAGAAGTGTGTAGGACTCATGTTTCACTCTCGCTTATGTACTAGGCTCCGAGATAAGCTTCTTAACTCAGGAGGAAAACTCTCACTAGGAAGGCGACCGGCTGTCTACCTGTGTAGGCGCGGGTTCGTTACATCTTTAATCCTGTTCGACCCTCCGAGGAAATACATGAAAAAAACAAAAGACTCGAATCCGCAGACAGTAGGAAGCTATAAGGAGCTTAACTCATGTTTGATTTAAGCTGTCTACCACACGCACGCGCTTGTAGTCACAGCTAGAGTGGCAGACTTCTGTCCGCCCGCTGGCGCATGACAATCGACTTTAGACACCCCCTGTAGTTTGTTTTTTTGCATACACAGTTGACTAGCATCTTAAGCTCTTACTCAGCTATAAGCCCATATACATGTAACGCGCATTACTCTTCTTTATGGTAATTATCAGATCGATTTAAGGGTGGAAAGGGCTTAGGTGATGTAGATCCCTCTCTAGCTGAAAACAGGCTTAGACTATAGCATGTAGGCAGCTGGCCGCGTTAAACATCCCTGTAGTTTTTTGTATACACTCTCGATCCCCTCTCTAGGTGAAAACAAAAGCTTAGAAGATGAGGTGATCCGGCCACTGGCTGTCGCGTCACACCTGGCGTTAATCACCCCCTGTAGGCTTTGTATACGCTCTCTAGGTAAAAAAAAAAAAGCTCCCTCCACGGGCTGGCGCGTCACACCTGTCGTTAAAACGCCCCCTGGAGTCTTAGTATACACAGGTGCCCCGCCTTATCTATTCACCAGCTATAAGCCCATATACGTGTACATGCGATTTTTGATACCCTCTCTGGAATAGGGTGGGGCTCAAGGTGAAAACAAGATTAGTCCATTCGCTCTCTCAGCTATATAAAGAGCCTCAATTGTTCTTGCAACAGCACTTCACCACCGGTACACTATCAGTCACGAGGCAGATGTTTGCGGCATGGGTCATACAGGTTACCTACTAATAGCGGTTTGGGTGAGTAGATCACTTTTTTTCCCCTAAAAAACAAAAAAAAAAAACCCACTTATGACTCAGGTATGTATATGTAGCACTGTTAGTGTAAGTACACAGTAGAATCTACTGTACTATAGACTCGGCCCTCTGAAGACGGCGGAGCGCGTTAATGCGCGGGTCTGTGGCGGCGTCACTTGTTTTTTATTCTAACTAAAAAGTCAGAAGTCGATCTACGACCTATCAAAGACAAATTTGTGATAAGTTCAAACTAAATAAGAGACAGTTTGAGCGTCTCTTAGTCGCTGTCAAAGATGCGAATAACGAACACGCTGAGGGCGGGGTTCAGGTCACGTATAGTTCCTTGCTCTTTTGTCAGATGGCGCCACAATAGGGGATTTGTACATTCTTACGATGCTCGCGAACATTTCAACGCATAATGAGCTATATAGGCAACAAAGTGTGCTTCTGAATATATTAAAATATAAAAACAATTCAATATTGTGTATTTCTGATAGAAATGAGGCAGTTTCTTTGAATACCAACTAAACTATAGCGAGATGAAAAATACCACACCATATCTAAGGCTTTATAAAAGATACATAGGCAGAAACTCTCGCCGAGTCGGTAATCTGAAAAACGAACCAACTCGTTGTGCCACAAGGGCCCCCACCCAACGGGGGCCTTTTGAGCTCAGTCATGTTGTTTCTCAACACTAGGTGTAATTAATTACGCCCATGTTGAGTAGCATCTACTAACCAACTGACAGTGTCAGTTGGTTGGCCCCTCTTTAGGGGCCACACAATAAATAAAGAATAGAGACCTAAGGGAACGTTCACAAACGTCCACCCTTCCTACGGGGTGGGTGGGTCTTTGGGTTTAGTGACAAAACAGCGACATGTCAGCTCTCTTTTTTTTTTTCCAAGTCTACATATTATTTATGATTAAAAAATTTTTAAAAAAAACCACGATAATAAAGTGCGCTGATCAAAAACTGAATAGAAAAATAACCAAAAATAGGTTGGTAGCTGATCGGTCGTTGTCACACGGTGCAGAAAATTTACTGCATATCGGACCAGGGGATAGTCTGGCAGCGACCCGCCACCCCGTTCACAAGCTGTGTACAGCACCCCGTTTCTCTTTGTCCATATTGGCTAAAAAAAACAGGACATTGTTGACTTGGCTATTTTACCCGTCTGGGTCTTATTATTTAAACACCTCGTGTTGACCCTGTGGGGCAGCGGGTACATGGAATAAACGTGTCCAAGTGCACGCTATCTAACACATAACCGAAGGTTACTGAGTTATGTAATAATAGTTATGTAATAATAACTGACCTATGAGGTCGCCAGTCAGTTTGCCGTGATTATTTTGACACACTCTCAGTTACTCGTAGCACATCTAATACATAATTAGACTCAGCCTCATATAAGACAGTCTCGGCCACGCAGGCTGCATATCGGACCAGGGAGATAGTCTGGCAGTGACCCACCAGCCCGTCCACAACCTGTGTACAGCACCCCGTGTCTCTTTGTCCATATTGGCTAAAAAAAAACAAAAAAAAACAGGTCATTGTTGACTTTGGCTATTTTACCCGTCTGGGTCTTATTATTTAAATCACCTCGTCTTGACCCTGTGGGGCAGTGGGTATATGGAATAACCGTGTCCAAGTGTACTCTATCTAACACATAACCAAAGGTTACTGAGTTATGTAATAATAACCACCCTATGATCCTATGAAGGCGCCAGTCAGTTTGCCGTGATTATTTTGACATACTCTCAGTTACTCGTAGGGTATCTAATACATAGTTAGACTCAGCATCATATAAGACAGGCTCGGCCACGCCGGCTGCATATCGGACCAGGGAGATAGTCTGGCAGTGACCCACCAGCCCGTCCACAACCTGTGTACAGCACCCCGTGTCTCTTTGTCCATATTGGCTAAAAAAAAAAACCAAAAAAAAAAAAAACAGGTCATTGTTGACTTTGGCTATTTTACCCGTCTGGGTCTTATTATTTAAATCACCTCGTCTTGACCCTGTGGGGCAGTGGGTATATGGAATAACCGTGTCCAAGTGTACTCTATCTAACACATAACCAAAGGTTACTGAGTTATGTAATAATAACCACCCTATGATCCTATGAAGACGCCAGTCAGTTTGCCGTGATTATTTTGACATACTCTCAGTTACTCGTAGGGTATCTAATACATAGTTAGACTCAGCATCATATAAGACAGGCTCGGCCGCGCCAGCCGCATATCGTACCAGAGGGATAGTCTGGCAGCAACCCGCCATCCCGTCTACAATCTGTGTACAGCAGTCTGGACCAGACCACCAACTCTGGGTATAGCATTCTGGATGCCTGTAGCAAGACTGGATCTAACCCTTTAATAGTCGCATAGCGCTTTAATGTGCAGTGCCCGTTGTCGTCATAAGTCATGAATGCGGCACTCAGAGTTCCTCACCAGGGCTGCATGCATGCATACACTGGCATATCGACAAAGGGCGTAGCGCATTAAAGCACTATTGCCACCTTTAGCATTAAAGCGCTGAGGGTTTTATTTTTTTGATAGTGTAGAAACCAATATCTGTCTAATTAAACCCCTTATCAGTGCTGTTTTTTTTGTGTTTTTTTTCACATACAAAAAGAATTAGGTAATGGCGCTGCAGTACTCTGAAAAGCGGTGGCGGTGAATTTCCATTTAGATCTTGAAAAGGGGGGCGGTCAGATGTCGTCAAGGCTCTGATAAGTAGGGCAGTTAAAATCATATGATTACATTGAGCTAATTTTCTTGCTGAAAGGAATGAATAATTGTATTTGTATAAAATTCACACACACACACACACACACACACACACACACACACACACACACACACACACACACACACACACACACAGGACACCTGATGATCTCCACACGATGACCTGATTGCTCTTCCTAAAAAAAAATGCCCAACTCGATCTACCTACTCAACAGGGTTTCAGTGTATAGCGTATTAGGGTTTTTCTGATGCGTATATTATATTGAGATTGATTTTCAACTTTTGTGATCAGTGGTTGGTCCTTAAAAGGACCGTTTGGTAGAGAGAGGGTCGCAGGGACCTTGCTGCTGAAGCGGAGGGCGTGGTCATAACGCGTGGCAGTCCTTCAGCAGCTCCTCCAGCACGGCGGGCGGTAAGCCTTCCTCCATGCAGACTTGCTGCTTGACCTGCTCCACGCACCGGCGGATGAGTTGATCAGCGACGTTCTCGATCAGCTCATCCACCACACCCTCTGCTTCAGCAGCAGTCCGCTGTCTCTCCTCTCTCTGTAGCGAGGCTACGAACTGCTTCTCCACGGCCGCATCGATCATAGATCGAGAAACGGCCACGAAGTTCTGTCTCTCCGCCTCCTCTCTCTGTTGCACGGCTACTAATTCCTTCTCCACGGCCGCATCGATCATAGATCGAGAAACGGCCACGAAGTTCACTCCGTGAGCCATTTTGTCGAACTGACTTCCTAGCCGCCTGAGAGATGCTGACGTCACACTATTTTCGACGACGCTATGACGCGCACGAGGTAGACAGACGACGTCGTTTCACTTCCTTATTTGGAGTTTGGGATCTTTTGACACCGAAGTCATACCGTACGGTCGCGATAAAGCAACTAGTGTTGAAAAGCGTGCCGGTCTTTTATAAGCGCCGGAGTATAAGAGCCTCCAAATGTTTTTTCTCAAGCACTAAAATCGCGACTTTGAATAAGCGCCAGCGCCTGGCTTGTATATAGCTCCTGAGTAAGAACTTCACCGAATTGAAAAGCCCTCCCTCAGAGCTCTTAATCGCGACAGTACGGTACAAATCTGATGTCAACCCGCGCCAAAAACAAAAAGGGTGTTCCGGTCACACGTACCTACGACGAGCGACCTTCAGCTATCACCACGTGAAGAGTGGGAAATAAATTTTGTACGGCAAGAAAACTGAAAACTGATAACGATTCCATTAGATAAGTATTTGGTTCCAATCTATGGCGAGATATTTCCACCAAAGCGATTGATTTATATGTCTGTAAGGTTCAGCTCTCCAACACTCTCCAATGTCCGCCGGTGCACGACGGTCGCCGCCCATCATTAGTCACAACTAAACTTCTGCTGGAGAGTGAAAGTTACGTTGAGTCTTGAGGTGCGCAGAGATACTATCTGCCGCAGCCTGATTTTAGTTCCACGCTATTTAGATAAACGCCCCATTTAAAATCTCTCTCTCGATCCTAGTAAAGGAAAAAAAAGGCTAGAGTTTATCATGGACGCGTCTCAGTTTTAGTCAAGCCGTAAAGTGAAGAACCAGAGCTTGTACATATTCCCACGTGAGGGGTGACCCCGCGGGGCGTTCAGTTAGTACTGAGTCTATACTCAAGGTCAAGTTCCACTCTCTAAACAGAGCTTTAGCGACTCCGTCATATAGACTAGACCGCGCGCGCGATTTTTTTTTTTGCTGAAGCAGCTAATCGATGGAAGAGTAGAGAACAGGTGCTCGACCAAAAATCTGCTTCAGAGGCTTGTTATCAGGTATTAACAGTTAAATCAAAATATTTCAAAACATCCAGAAAAGCAGAATAACATGTCCTACGGGCTACAGCCGGGCACTGACGAGCAGACGGCGCTGACGTCATTTCAATCAGGTCACAGGGCTCTTTAGACACCTTTTCTGTAAGACCCGTCTCATACCTTAGTATATAATACCGTAAACACCGGTGATTAGTATATGATCACATTGGCAGTCGCGGATCCACGAAGAGGCTGAATAAGCCTCGAGCGGACCCGCCACTTGCAATGTGACATAATCTTACCATGCGCTTTGTTTTGTTTTTGTTTCTATTTACAACAGCAAACATTTCAAACAACCTATTGTTTTTTTTTAAAATGATGAAAAATCAGCCCAAAAAAAAAAAAGTAAACATTTTAGAGCTAAATTTGTGGAGGATAGCCGGACATGCTGATGTCACTAGACCCCTAAATTCGATATGGTGACATGGGCATTTTCTTAAAATTCGATACGACGACACGGGCACGGACATCTAAGTGACATGGGACATGTGGCATTTCTTGAGTCCCACATGTGCCATGGACCATAGTGACATGAGGAAAAAAAAAATGTTCAAAGAGTGCATCAGAAAAGTTTCTCTTGGATGGTACTCGGCTTTGCAGTGTCTGGGTCCTTAAAAATGTACCAGAATGCTCAAATTCGGGTTCTAAATATTTTCAAAAAACGTTTTCTCCCTTAGTGACGTGTGACATGGGCATTTCTTAAATTCTACATACGGCTGCATGGGGAGGACCCACCCGTCAAGGGCCCCATGATGACTCATACCCGCCGCGTTCAAACTAGCGTGGTGGTTATAGGTAGACCTTCTTTCAGTATCCACGTGACCAGATCCATCGCCGTCTCTTGAGCAACAGTAACCGAGGTAACTAGGGTTATTGTTATCCGGGCCGTAAGACGACAGTCTAAGACGGTGTGTAGTCGCGTTTTGCTCTCCCTAATACTCTAATTCAAGTCGAGTTACCGCTAACCCCTACAAAAAGAGGGTCATTTGTGTAATTCAAAAGTCGTTCCTTTGTTAGCAATGAGGGGGTCGTTCTATTCATTGATTTTTTTTTTTTTTTTTTTTTTTTTTTTTTTTTTTTGTTTACAACAACAAGTCAAAGTACAGTCAATCAACCGAGATCCTTTCTACTCCGTGGGGGTGTAGAAGGATCTCCCCCCTGAGGTTACAAAGTCACCTCTTTATTTAAAGGGTTACGGGTCGCAAAGTCGCTTTCGCTTTCGCTTACAAGTCACAAAGTCGCATGAAATATTCAAGTCAAAAAGTCAAATTCATCAACTATCAGCACAGTCGTTTGAAAGGCATCAAGTCACCGAAAAACTCCTCTACAGTCACCTCCGACTCGCCTCCTCCCTACCCCCCTAAAGGGGGGTAGAGAGGAAGCGATTCCCTAGAGATCAGATAATTTTTTTTTTTTTTTTCTCCCGAGCAGACCCCAAAGGCCCCCCCTCCCCCCCCAAGTGCCCGCCCACCCCATAAATAGTGCCCCCCTCCCCCCCCTCCCCTCCCCATGCATCTTAAAGTGCCCCCCTCCCCCCCTCCCCTCCCCTCGCCCCTTATAGAAGCCTCCCATTAGCTAGTCCAAGTCATGTGACCAAAAGGGAAGCGTAGTCTGTCTATTGTCTATATTATGCAAATGAGGGAGGGGGTCAGGTCACGTGACCAAGGGGGTGTGGCCTATTTTCTAAATAAAGAGCGCTTCCGGTCACGTGACCAAGAGGGTGTGGTCCTATTATGCAAATGAGGGGGTCACGTGATCCATGATTATGCAAATGAGGGAGTCACCTGACCAAATGGAAGCCACTGATTGGCTGGTGATCAAAGGGGCGTAGTCTACTATGCAAATGAGGGGGTCACGTGATCAAGGGGGCGTGGTCTATTATGCAAATGAGGGGGTCACGTGGGGGTCACGTGACCAAATGGCGGCCCTGATTGGCTGGTGATCAAGGGGGCGTGGCCTATTACGTAATTATGCAAATGAGGGGGCGTGGCCTATTACGTAATTATGCAAATGAGGGGGTCACGTGACCAAATGGAGGCCTCTGATTGGCTGCATGTCGATTGAGTAATAAACAGTACTTAACTATAGTCCCGTTCCGATACATACTATACTACTCCTGTTCTAGACCACTAAACTAATTCTGACACAATGTCAGGTGTAACAGGTAGCTGATGTAGTCAAAAATTGTACTTATTACATTATATACACAAGTGATGTATGTACAGGCAGCATATGTCCCATTATATGTCTCATTTCTAGGATCTCATATTGGTTTACTTTGGGGTGCACTCATATACTAAGTATGGCAATTTACTGTCTGCCTTTTGTCAATTAACCTGAAGCTTGAAAGCACCAGGCAGGCACTATGAGCCTGCATCTCATCTAATCATATTTTCTTGCTCTTAATGAAGCAGATTCCTCAAACTTCTTGACACTTTATAGACTGTTGGATGGACATGCACACAGGAAAAGTAGCTTTTTTTTGCTCACTCTCGACTCAGCTTCTATCCGTTATTTGAGGGAACTGACCCTGTTCTAAACCACTGAACTAGATATCTGACATGATGTTAGATGTAACAGGTAATTGCTGTAGCCAATATTTGTACCAGTTATGTTACTGTGGAAACCCTAATCAGTCCAATCAGTGGCAGCCTTTGCCTGTCTGTATCGGCTCCCTAAGCTGAGGTATACAAACATTATAAGTGAAGGCCAAAGGCTGGTTTTTGAGACAGCAACGTGTGAGCATGTAGATGGATGAATAATTACTCTAAACTGAGATATCCATAACATATGGACCAGCATTAGGAGAGTACTAAATATCACATCACATTTTTAATGAAGCAGGTTCCTCAAACTTCTTGACACTTTATAAACTGTTGGATGGACATGCTGACAGGAAAATTGGCTATTTATTTCTCACTCTCGAGCATGACTGACAAATAGATAAATATAATAGTCTGGCAGTATTGTACTATGACCCACAATTCTCAGGTATAGTATTTTTCTCTCTTCATTATCCATCTATAGGGTCTGGGTGAGTATTTCCAGGGGTGTGTGAACATGTCACCCTTGAACATTTTTAATTATTCATGGTTGCCTAGCAAACAACTAATTTTGACAAAAATGCTTAGATACATGCGTCCCAGCGCCCTAGATAGCGCCTAGCGATGTTGTCATGAAGATGCTTCCCTATCAACCCAGCCGGACCATTCGTAGCCATGGAGGACTGTCGACATTAAATTTTAGGCTACTTTCTCTAAAATATTATACTGTTTTATTATATTATACTCACAGGGTAGGTTCAAATGTATATGTACTATTGCAATCCTATTGAACAACAACTCCTTAATGATAATCTGATTGATATCAACAATATCATACAAAGAATTAATGCTGGTAGGAACCTAGTCACGCCGCGCTTTGACAGGAACTACTTTCATTATGACTGTCGTACTAAAAGCCATCGTGTTTATTATCCAAAGCTTGATAAAGTGTCCTTCTTTGTCTCTGACGCAACTTTCAGCAGACAGATTGCTGACAAACTTCTGAAGAGTATTGATTCGAACTTGAATATGTAAAAACTGTGTCCGGAGCTGCCTGATAGCAGGGGCTCGGACTCATGATCTATTTGTGTACTAGTAGGACTTGTATAAGTTGTATAACTTACACCTTGTAGCGCTGTATAGACCTAACAAGGGGTTTATTTTTATATTTATATGTATGTTTATACTATTCATTCTTTTTTTTTTTTTTTTTTTTTTGTACATTGTATGTTAGCTAGATTAGATACCGGTCAACTAGGGCCCAGTTATCGAATTATCTTAGGCTAGTAACACTAGCACACCGTAGATAGAGCACTTAGTCTCACCCGTCTCCAAATACGGTCATAATTGTCTTGTATGGAATTGACTCATGAATGTCTAAACGAGTCTGTATATGTAACAAACTGCCGTGGGGGACATCTATATAAATTGGCGCGTACAGGTATCGGTCCTAAAATGGACTTAGTCCACACTTATTAAATGTCTTTGACCACACTTGTGCCTAAAGGGTTGCGTATTGTATTTGTAAATGCGCGAAGTTTGAACGACGAAAAACTAGATGTTTTAAAAGTACACTTCAGCACCTTTGATGTAATTGGGGTATGTGAAACTTGGTTTGATGAGACAAGAACAAATGGTGAACTGGATTGGCCTGAGAAGGTCCTGTATAGACATGACCGGATTACTCGCTGTGGCGGTGTGGCCTTTTATATTAGGAAAGATTTCTCTAATTTTGCAGATGTTGTAGAAAGTGGTTGTAACATGACCGGTGATTTAGAAATGCTAACGATTTCTGTAAATAGACCCAGATGTAGAAAGGTTCTCTATACTTGTGTATACAGACCCCCGTCTGGCAAGATAACTCCTTTTATTGAAAGCATGGAAGCCTATCTGGGTACTACTGATGTAGCCAGACAGGACCTATGGATAGGGGGTGATTACAATGTTGATTTTTCTCTGCCTGATGACACAGAGACAGCCAAAGTTGTAAGCATGGCCGACACTCATGACCTGGATATTAAAATAACTGACTCAACCCGCATGGGTGGGACTAGACTGTCAACACTTGATAATATTTTAACCAATGCTGAGCATGTTGTCTATAAGCAGGTGTTGCCAATCTACATATCTGATCACTTACCGGTAGTATGTGTCCAGAAAAAGGAAAAGGCTCGACCAACCACACACACATTTATAGGTAGAAGCTATCGTAATCTTAATACTGGGGAATTCCAACGTGAACTTGCAGCTTATAACTGGGAGGTATTTTATAATGATACCAACCCTGAGTCTCAATGGTTGATCATTGAATCAAGAATATTACGCTATCTTGATAGAAGATGTCCCCTTAAGGAATTCTCTATCAAGGGCACAGACACAACCTGGATGACCAGGGAGGTTAAGGAAATCATCGCTGAAAAAGCAAGACGTATCTCCAATTATTCTAAATTTAAACGCCCTCAAGATCTCGCCGAGGCGAATAGGTTGAGACGCCTAGTCAGTACAATGAGAGTTGACATGAAAAAGGGGCAAGTTCACGAGGCATATAATGACTTCAAAAATGGTCACCAACAATTTTGGAAGAAAATAGCACAGCTTATTAAACCGGGCAAGGCCACCACAAGTGCTGATTTCTTACACCACATTACGGGGGACAGAGTGCCAGAGAATGACTCGGCAAATTACTTTAATGAGTTCTTTGCTAATGTTGGGCAAAAAATGAAAGAAGCTATGAATTTTGATATTAACAATTATGTAGGTACTGATTACCGGGTGAATGTAGAATGCCCGCCACTAATCATTGAACAGGATGAAGTTAGGAAACTTGTGAACAAAATTAAAACCACTAAGTCAAGTGGGATCTGCGGAATCAACGCCAGGGTGCTAAAGTGTGCACTACTGGGTCTGATCCCCCAATTGACTGATCTGTACACTAAAAGCATCAATAACTCGCTATTTCCCAATCCTTGGGCGGTAAGCACAGTGGTACCGATACCTAAATCCGGCAGCCTACGGGAAATTGGAAACTGGAGACCGATTAATCTCCTCCCTGTCCCGGGCCGCATACTTGAAAAAATAGTTCATAAACATATACTGGGTCATCTCCACGTGAACGATCTAATGAGTCCAGCGCAATATGGTTTCAGACCCGGCTTGGGTACGGGTGATGCAATATTTGATTTTGTTAATTATGTGTATGGCGAACTAGACAAAGGGCTCTATGTGAGCACTTGTTTCGTGGACGGAAGCAAGGCTTTCGACTCAGTCCACCACACCATACTACTAAGAAAATGTGCCTCTTTAAAATTACATATTAATATTCAGAAATGGCTGGAGTCTTATCTCAGCAACAGGAGGCAAGTTACCACCCTAAATGACACTAAATCAAAGGAGTGTAAAGTGCAATTTGGGGTACCCCAAGGAAGTTCCTTGGGCCCACTACTCTTTTTATTATTTATTAATGACTTCCCAACACATGTAAGGCATAGCAAGGTGTTTATGTACGCCGATGATATAGTTTTAGTGACTACCGGCAATTCCTACGCTGAGTCGGAAAGAAAGCTATCCGTTGACGTTGAACTTACTAACCAATGGTGTCTGAATAACTGTTTAACTGTGAATAAGAAAAAGACCAAGGTCATGCGCATAACCAGGAATAGAATATCAGGGGTCATACCTGAGTTAAATATCAATATCGGAGATAACAAACTGGAGGATGTTCAAACATACCGGTACCTTGGTATAACTTTAGACTGCCGTTTCACCTTCAAACCACATATAAATGGCCTCCTAAGGACGGTCAGTCATAAGGTCACCTTGTTAGGAAGGATCAAGAAATATATGGATGAAACTGAATCACTACTTATTTATAAACAAATGGTGGTTCCCTACTGTGATTATGCTAACTTTGTTACTGAATGTACTGTAGATGATTTAGTTGCTAAATTACAGCGCCTGCAGAACAGGGCTTTACGGATCTGCAGATACGGTTATATGTTTGAACGCAGCTCAGCCACAGCCCTACATGAATATTTCAAAATCACTGAGTTAAAAAACCGGAGATACACACAGCTCCTATTGATGATGTATAAACAGTCAAAAACCAAGGGTCTTCTAATCCCAGAGGGGAGGAGAAGGACACGCGGCGACCATAAAATAAAATTTAAGACTAGAGTAAACACATATGCTAGTACGGACAAGAGTCCTATGTCGAGGGGAGTTAAGGCCTGGAACCTTCTACCAGCCAGTACCCAGAAAATAAATACTACAGCTGCTTTCAAACATAAAGTGCGGGGAATAAAACCCCCTGTCAATAGATAACACACAGACGAACACACTTTCAGTTACAACGCCGAGACGAGCGGTCATGTCTGGGTATTATATATTATTTCATTGTATATACTGTATTTAAAAAACGATTCTGTGTACATAGTATATCTCTTGAGCTCGTTGGCCATGTATGACACATGGCAAGGCTCTCACCCTTATCACTGTAGTGCTGGAATGTAAAAACAGATAGTTTAGTCTCAAACATGGGAGGTGGCACTCGTCAAGACAAAAATCCCTATCTGTCCCATTGATAAGTGAGGATAAATCCTGGACACACATGAGAACTGATAGTTTAGGTCTTACTGGACCTACCTGTGCGCTAAGGGTTAACTTACTTTGTTTAATATGACCATGTTGGTCTTGGATTACTTGTATTGTAATACGGCTCAGTTTGTACTTACCGGTATTTGATGACTACACAACAAATACGCATCATTCTTTTGAGTTAGGTTAACTCTATTATGCAATCATTTACTAGGGCATCTGTCTGGACACAGTATGACATGATAGAAATTGAACCAGGAAATACCCGCGTTCTTGTAAACTAATTGATATAAGGAATCTGCAACCGCAGTATCTGTCTTGATGGATGCATGTAAGTCTTAACATCTGACTGATCTCTAATTTATGCAACTTAGACTAAAGGTCTCTCAAGCCTAGATGTTTTAATCTATGGTAACTGACATGACATACAACATTTATTCTCATACACTCAAAAGGAAAAATTGTACGGGTGCTGACCATAACCCGGGTTGCCAAAGGTCGATCATGTGTATTTCTGATGAAGAGGCAATAAACAATCTTTAACTTGAACTTGAACTTGAACTTAACTTGATTGTATTTGATCAGCATTCTTCAATATGTGCTTTATTCAACTGGCATTTAATTTGAGGAAAAAAAGGGCGGAAATTTGGGAAAATTGTCTTCTCTTCTTGCTAGAATCTCTGTGAGAGGGTATTCTATTACAGGGTATCTATAAATCTTTTCTTTCAAATAAAATGGAATTCTGAGAATCAGTGTGATGGGAAGAAGAATCATATTTAAAGGTCCTTAAAAATAGTTGAAGCAAAATCGAGTAAAAAATCGAGTTAGCTTTGAAAAAAAGACATACTTTGATATAGCCTCTTTGGTTCATCTGGTCCTGTCAAGCACCTCAAGCCTGATTCAATGAGGTGCAGTTTTATATAGAGGGGAATCACTTGAAGTCTTAACTATATTCTTTGCTACTAGAACTGCTGATTTAGCACTGTTTGTCCTTCAACCCTGCATCTATACACAGACCCTAAGACCAGTCTTTAAAGGTGAAATGCTGATCAATCCAATCAGTGGCAGTTTGTGGCTGTCTCTATAGGCTCCCTAAGCTAAGGTATACAAACACATAGGGAAGGCCAAAGGCTAGCTTTTGAGGCAGTGACTTGTGGGTCTGTAGAGGGATGAAGGCTGGAGTAGGGTAGCCGGAGGCTCTAGCTGGTCGCTCAATCTATATCTGATGTTAAGTGACCCTTTTATGATGGCCTCTCATTTTGGCTAGGGAGCAGATAGAGACTTCTAGTAACTTGCTATCAAGAGATCTTGAATAGATCCTTCATACATGAGCTGGAATGAGCATAATAAATCGTATAACATAATGTAATTTAAGAGCATTCTTGACAGATCTTCAGATTTGGAGTCTGTCTTGAGCACTGTTTGATGGCAAATCCATGTATCAACAAAATTCATTTCTTGTTTGAAGGGTCTTGTATGCAGGCAATATATCTTGTATGAGGGTAATATAGTTACTTGAGACAATTATATCTTATATAGATAAGCCTCCTAAAATTATGCACTTTCAGCTCAATTATTTTTCTAGAACTCTTTAATTGGTAATTTACGGTAGACTACTGAAAATAAAGCTTAATGAGCTGAAAATGACATTTTTGGAATGGAAATGATACAACCTACCGCCAGCCAGCGTCAGGCCATGTGCTGGGGGTCATATGGGTGTCTGAGACCCCAATCTCAAGCACTAACATCATATTATAACACTAGAGGGAACCTCCTGTCATTGGGCTATAGAGGAAACCATGCTGGCATTTAGATCTGTCAGAAAGGATACAGGAGTGACTAGCTACAGTGGGTTTCTCAGTTACTGTATTAGAATAACAATGGTAATTCATTAAATGTGAATATTGAGGCATTCTAGACATATATGATGCATATATGTTTTGTTTATTTAAAAAAACACTCCGGCCACCCTAGCTGGAGCCATCTGTGGGTGGGAGGAAGGGGAGGAGGAAGGGGAGGAAGTAGAATAAGGCGATAGAAAGGTCAGAGGGGGTGTCCATGGAGGTGCAGTATAGAATAGGCTATTATGTTTCTGGAAGGGAGTATTTAACAGAAGGGAATGGGTTGGAGGGTAAGTCAAAATTCACCCAGGTCGTGGTTTATTTAGTTAAAACTGCATGCAGCCTTTTGAATTTTTTTTTATTTCGACTGTATTCTGAATAAAACCAAGTTCCCTTGACAAGGTTGATGTGCTATGCAATGTGAGGGTCAAACTAAAGTGAAGTGATGGTAGAAATCATATATTGGACAGGCATATGTGGGATAAGCGTTCTTTTATTTCTCATACAACATGCAGACAGATACTTGGCTCCCCTACACCAAAGCAGGCTTGGCATGACGGTCAGATACCTCTGATGTTATGACCTACAATCTCAACCACCGTCCAGAATACTAATACATCCACCCAACATGTCACCCAGTCTCAACTACTGGCTACAAATCGATAAGTTACAGTATCCCTTAACAAATAATCACAGATCCGGGTTTGAACAATATAGGGTTTGTTTCATGGAATAACAGATGCAGAGGAAATGATTGGAGACAGGTGAAGTGACGGCTGTCAGAAAATAGTGACAGATAGCGTCAATGCATGGTGACAGAAAGTACATAATAACACATCAGATGTGGATGCCATATGTCAAGTCAACATGAGGCAGATGGGAAGAACACTCATATGTAAACAAGAAGTATTCTCAAATACACTCAAAGAAGAAAAACAAGGCTGCATACATTGAGAATTTTGGATCGGTAATTAACTATATTATTCTGTTCTTTGGAGAACCGAATCACATAGCAACATATATTACAGAGAACCAATAAAATGCAGAGGTTACCCTCTGGATTGTTGGAGGCATTGACCCCCTACTATGATTCTTAGAAATCCCATTCTACAGTCCTCCTACCATTATAGGTAGTCATTCCAGAACCAGAACAACCAGCTTTATGACCCTGGGTATGGTTCCAGGTTGGTAACTGAGGAATTCCTACCCAAGAGGCATGTATTGCAATAATGGTCTTAGGGATATATCGGTATCCACAGTACCTGCATGTGATCTCATACACCCTCAGAAAAGTGAGAGACATTGCCGCTAAAACTACCCTCACCTGAGAGACAGTCAGGTGAGGGTAGTTTTAGCGACAATGACTCTCACCTTTCTGTGTGTGTAGGCCGAGCTATAAATTGCCTCAAGAAAGAAAACGTTTATGCTTCAACTGGAGCATAGCTATAGAAAACACAATAGGGACAAATCTGAAACCTAAGGAAATACCATGTGTGACCATTAAAGTGTGCTTAACTAGTTACACAAATTATTAAAAAAATGAATTAATTTACCATGGCCTTTTTATGCTAGAAGAGAAAAGGGCCTTCATGTAAAACATAAAACTGTAGGTCTTGGGCTTCAATATGAAATCATTTATTTAATGTACTTACATAAGTTCCAGTTGAGAGGAAGTCTGATGGTGGTACTGCAGATGTTGGTTCCACCTGTCAAGTGACATCTACAGAGATTTCTATTGAATATTGACATTGACACTTTAGACAAGGGAAGGGATTGGTGATTGATACAACTGTTTTTAATAATGAACTATCAGGTGGTGCTGGAAACAGTAACCGTGTGGGGCCTTGAGCCCACAAAATTGCCTTGAGCCCACAAAAGAGTACCATTTTGTTAGCTGAAGGCTAACACCGGGCCTTCAGCCCACAAAAGTGGCTTTAAAGCACAAAAGCCTTCAGCTCACAAAAAAAATGTCTTCAGGCCACAAAAGCCTTCAGCCCACAAAAGCCTTCTGGCCACAAAACAAAGATGCCTTCAGCCCACAAAAACATATACACATAGCATATGTACTGGTCTCACAGAGCAATTGGCATTCAGGTCGAACACCAATTGTACATCTTATATCCACCTGCCTTCAACTCACAAAACCTCTCATATCAACTTGCCTTCAGCTCACAAAACCTATACACTAATCTCAGATAAGAATCTAGCCTCTAGCACCAACTTGCCTTCAGGCAAGAAACATTTCATCCTGATCTTATATACCAATCTAGCTTTTCATATCAACTTGCCTTTAGCTCACAAAGCCAATACATAGGATTTGTGAGCTGAAGGCAAGTTGATCTCAACTACAAACCTATGAACTGATCTTACATACCGATCTAGCCTCTCATATCAACCTGCCTTCAGCACACAAACCTGTATATACTGATCTCATATAATAATAAATCAACTTGCCTTCAGCTCACAAAACCTATATAAACTGACCTTCAGCTCACAAAACTTATGTACTGATCTGACATACAAGCCTATATACTGAACTTACATACCAATCTCGCCTCTTAAATCAACTTGCCTTCCGCTCACAAAACCTATATATTCTGATCTTACATACCTATCAAGCCTCTTATATCAACCTGCCTTCAGCTCACAAAACCTTTAAATACTGATCTCACATATAAATATATCAACTTGCCTTCAGCTAATAAAACCTATATACTGACCTTCAGCTCACAAAACTTATGTACTGATCTGACAGACAAGCCTATATACTGATCTTACATACCAATCTAGCCTCTCAAATCAACCTGCCTTCAGCTCACAAAACCTATATATACTGATCTCACATGAAAATATATCAACTTGCCTTCGGCTCACAAAACCTATATACTGACCTTCAGCTCACAAAACTTATGTACTGATCTGACATACAAGCCTATGTACTAATCTTACGTACGAATGTAGCCTCTCATATTAACTCGGCTTCAGCTCACAAAACCTATATCCACTGATCTTACAAACAAATCTAGCCTCTCATATCACCTTGCCTTCAGCCCACAAAGCCAATACATAGGATTTGTGAGCTGAAGGCAAATTGATCTCAAATACAAGCTTATGTACTGATCTTACATACCAATCTGGCCTCTCATATCAACTTGCCTTCAGCTCACAAAACCTATATATATACTGATCTCTCATAAAAATAGATCAACTGGCCTTCAGCTCACAAAACCTATATTTATACTGATCTTACATACCAATCTAGCTTCTCATATTTACTTGCCTTCAGCTCACAAAACCTTTGTACTGCTCTCACATAAGGATATATCAACTTGCCTTCAGCTTACAAAACCTATATACTGATCTCACATAAGAATATATCAACTTGCCTTCAGCTCACAAAATCTATATATTCTGATCTTACATACCAATCTAGCCTCTCATATCAAATTGCCTTCAGCTCACAAAACCTATATATTGACCTTCAGCTCACAAATCCTAGTACTGATCTGACATACAAGCCTATATTCTGATCTTACATACCAATCTAGCCTCTCAAATCAACTTGCCTTCAGCTCACAAAACCTGTATATTCTGATCTTACATACCTATTAAGCCTCTCATATCAACCTGCCTTCAGCTCACAAAACCTATGAATACTGATCTCACATAAAAATATATCAACTTGTCTTTGGCTCACAAAACCTATATATACTGACCTTCAGCTCACAAAACTTATGTACTGATCTGACATACACGCCTATATACTGATCTTACATACCAATCTAGCCTCTCAAATCAACTTGCCTTTGGCTCACAAAACCTATATATTCTGATCTTACATACCTAGGGACCGGGTAAAGCACCAGGTGGCACCATGGTGTGAGGGTCTATGAATGCTGTACAGAGGGAGTCCCCCATGGACATGGGAGACCCCCTCACTCTGGCCTACACTGTGAGCCTCATTGTGGGAGTTGTGTGATGTCATGTGATCCATTTGGAAGAAAAAAGATGGCCAATAAGAAGAGACCAAAGGTTATCACAGTTATGTAAGTTATCTGGCCCCTGTGATTTAATAACATAATGGTACCATTTAAACACTGCGAATTGACATCAAATATTGAATCACCAAAATTCACCGCACCGTAGGGGTAATTCTATATTACATGCTATTGCATTTCTTCAATTTTTAGGTTTTTTGGTTAAAGCACCTGAAAGCACCAGGACATCTTAATGTTGGTGTCTA
The DNA here is from genome assembly GCA_947462335.1 of Harmothoe impar. Classification (NCBI taxonomy): domain Eukaryota; kingdom Metazoa; phylum Annelida; class Polychaeta; order Phyllodocida; family Polynoidae; genus Harmothoe; species Harmothoe impar. Next base: position 80,120,138 of record OX381708.1, read on the forward strand.
ACTAGCTATCTATAGCCCCTTATACACTGATTTGCCACCTGTAAGCTCTAGGATAGTACCACATTGTTACATGATAGCATATATGGTAAACTATACTTAGATGATTGACCCTATTCATATATTTTGATACATTGTACCATTATGACCATCCCTCCTCCAGGGTTCCCTATCTCTCCTCCAGGGTCCCCCACCCCTCCTCCAGGGTCTCCTATCCCTCCTCCAAGGTCCCTCACCCCTCCTCCAGGGTCCCCTATCTCTCCTCCAGGGTCCCCCACCCCTCCTCCAGGGTCTCCTATCCCTCCTCCAAGGTCCCTCACCCCTCCTCCAGGGTCCCCTATCCCTCTTCCAGGGTCCCCTACCCCTCCTCCGGGGTCCCCTATCCCTCCTCCAGTGTCCCCCATCCCTCCTCCAGGGTCCCCCACCACTCCTCCATCTCAACCCTTCCCCTCCTGCAGGTCCCCTATTCCTCCCCTATGTGTACCTCCAAGGTTCCTCATCCCTCCTCCAGGGTCCCCCATCCCACCTCCAGTGTCCCACATCTCCATGTATTACAAACCCAACTGATGGTATCAGATGCTACCTCAGGGGTGACTCCTTTATTTAGGCTGACCATCACTCCCAGGTCTTCCTATCCAACTTATATCCTGCTTGATCACCATCTCTGTGTCTCTCTATCCCTTCTAAATGTTCCAAACTGAGTATTTTCCATACCCATTGTGCATGTTTTAATGTTACCTCCAGGGTCTTATGGATTCCTCCAGGTATACCAATTTTACCACATGGTCTTAATCCTCCTTCCATTATGCCACATACCTACTCATTCAAATGTAGTTTTCCACCTTTGGCATCAGTAAATGTGCTAAGACACCCTATCTTATGGTAGTCTGCCTGTCAGCAGAGAGCCAGTCCCAAATCACAGTTTCAAATAGCAGATGCACTGCCCATATCCAACATTTCAAATCCATTTTTCTCAGCTTCTAATCAAGTTAGAAACAAAAATAAAACTGATTTGGAATACCTATAGCATACTGCAACCGATATAAGGAGAGTAAAAATTGTTTTAGGGTTTAATCTTTTTTTGGCCTGTCCCTACCTATATCCACTGATCTTACAAACGAATCTAGCCTCTCATATCACCTTGCCTTCAGCCCACAAAGCCAATACATAGGATTTGTGAGCTGAAGGCAAATTGATCTCAAATACAAGCTTATGTACTGATCTTACATACCAATCTGGCCTCTCATATCAACTTGCCTTCAGCTCACAAAACCTATATATATACTGATATCTCATAAAAATAGATCAACTGGCCTTCAGCTCACAAAACCTATATTTATACTGATCTTACATACCAATCTAGCTTCTCATATGGACTTGCCTTCAGCTAACAAAACCTTTGTACTGCTCTCATATAAGGATATATCAACTTGCCTTCAGCTCACAAAACCTATATATACTGATCTCACATAAGAATATATCAACTTGCCTTCAGCTCACAAAATCTATATATTCTGATCTTACATACCAATCTAGCCTCTCATATCAAATTGCCTTCAGCTCACAAAACCTATATATCGACCTTCAGCTCACAAAACTTATGTACTGATCTGACATACAAGCCTATATACTGATCTTACATACCAATCTAGCCTCTCAAATCAACTTGCACTCAGCTCACAAAACCTGTATATTCTGATCGTACATACCTATTAAGCCTCTCATATCAACCTGCCTTCAGCTCACAAAACCTATGAATACTGATCTCACATAAAAATATATAGACTTGCCTTCAGCTCACAAAACCTTTGTACTGCTCTCACATAAGGATATATCAACTTGCCTTCAGCTCACAAAACCTATATACAACACAAGATGGGTGCCACCAGAAGAGAACACTCATATCATTTATGTATCTGCCACATACTGCTATTCAGGCTCACATACATCAGCCAATCATTTTCCTGCATATATTCAGAATCCTTCCAGAAATTAAAAAGATTTAGATACCTATTGCCAATTCATGATCGGCCATAAGCTCTACAGCAAAACTTTTTCTTCAAATAAAACCTTTCCTTGCCTAGGGCACATGTAAGGGGCCACTGTCTCAGAAGCCTCTGATCATTTCAAGTCCTTATGCCAATACCCAAGTAAATAGATGGCAGTCCAGAAGTAACTTGATATGACTCTGAGTACTACATGGGGCTGTTCAGGTCTGTACAAATTATGTCATATTGTTCCGAAGGTCTTTATCGCTCCATTGAATGAACTAGTATGCATGTTACAAGGTGAAATTGATGGCGCAATCTTATCATATTATTAACTTGGTAGGTTGAGGGATTGAGGAGAAACTTAGATGTAGCCAGCTGCTTGCACATGCCAACCACGACCACAACTATGGGGTGGTCGGGGGACTAAGTTGAGGGATTAATGCCATTAGGTGTGGCTGCCTCAGGGAGCTTTAGAGGGTGAGGCTTGATTGCCTCTAGCATATATATAAAAACATGCAGTAACCATCCATAACCCTTTATGGCAGGCATGTCTAACATATCCCTCATTCCTACCACTTCTAAAGTAGCCCACTCAGCACTTTATCAGTGTTTTCCCGGTCAGAGATTCCCTGAGGCATCCCTGAGGTGGACAGTTCTAGTGGACCATATTTTATCCTTTTTCCCAATGCAGCACTTTGGCTTCCTAAGCTTATTACACTACCTTCAGCTGTGCGTCTGCTATGTCTTAAATTCTTGTTAGATTAAGCAGTATCTATTACATATTTAAGGGACATCATGTCTGTTCTAGTGTAATCATCAATAGGTACAATTAAATGTGTGAGCTACGGAATGGGAACCGCCCACTCCTCATTGGCATGACAGCAAATGAAAAAGGCAACAAAGGAAATAAGGTCATTCTGAACATCCTGCCTCATAACGATAATGCTTGTTGCCCACTTATATTGCAAACATACTTGTTCAAATGACAGCACCCTCTGCTCTATCATTTCTGAGGGTAAAGTTTTAGATCCCCTGTGATTTGATCTTTCTCTTAGCCTGGTCCTGTGCGGTTTAAGGTTAAATGAAGGGCAGCATCAAAGAAATATTACGTCAGATCTTAGTATTCCCCTAGTACCAAATATGACATTGCTTTCAGGGCAGTGTATGAAGTGATTGATGGTGAAAATATCCGTAATACTGATAGATTGAGCCCTTGAAGTACATCAGCACTGTGAAATACCGAAAAAAAAATTCTCTGGAAATAACTATGCAGCATTGCTAGGCACCTAAGAAATAACTTCAGAGGTACATTCAAATTCGATTTTTGAATTATGATGAATGTCTAAAAAAATTGTGTCTATTTTATAGGAGGGACCTTGTTTTTCACTAGATTAAAATCTGTGAGAGATTTCACACGGCAGCACATTGATGTCAACTCATATGACTTTTTCACCACTGCTTTATGAAATGTCAATGAGTAGAACATCCTTCTTCCATATTAGTAGCTGAAACTAAATGCTAACTTTTGATTTGAATGATTGCTTTCTTGATGGTAGAAGTTTTGATTATGTTGGTTAAGTTTGATTATGCATCAAATAAGGGTGGGACACATTGATATCTAGTCGGATACTTATACTTTGCCACCGTCCAAAAGTGGACATTTCTTATGGAATGAAGGCGAGAAAAGAGGTAATCTTCCAGCCATATAACCACACTTGATTGTAGTTGTGAAATGTGCCATAAGAACCTGCCAAGTCATTTCCTGCTTTATCCAGTGGCCAGTGTGTTATTGGGGTGTTTAGTTTCCAATTAGGGCCTAATCCAAAGAGCCATGACTCAGCACTTTAACTGTGTTTACCCTGAGGCAAGCATTATTTCCTTATATTTTAGTAGACCCGATTTTGTCCTCGTTCCCCGCTTAGTACTTAATGGCTGTCCTAATCTCATTCTCGTCAACTCAGGTCTACTAGGTCTGGAGTTTTAGAGTCTAGATCTCTTGATCTCCGACTTTATTCACCATGACATCAATTGCCTATAGTTAATCCTGCAGGATAGACACCCAGAAGCACACAGTTTCAATATTGAGTGAGGCAATAAAGTAACCATCTCCATTACATGTGAATATTAAAGTGATAAAAACAACAATATGTATCCACCCAACTTGAAGGGCGAAGTGAGCATAACAAAAATAAACTAAAGTGGCATCAATCTTTTACCATTCACATTTCTACTATTGTTCTAGTCTACTATGTAATGAAGTATGGGTGGTGATAATAAGGTTTTGAGTACTAGATGTGATGGCTTTTAAATCTCACTAACCACAATAATACAAAGATATGCCATGCTCTCTATCTTAATCACAGCAAAAGGGAGCCCACATAGACATGCCCGTGAGGCATCCAAAGGCATTTCTTATTTCACAGGGACGACATGCCGATGTCAGCCCACATGAAATGTGGTGGCGGGAGGTTCTCCTCCCGCCGGATCATTACACCCCCCTCTAGTGTCAAAATCTCCCTTCATTTACTTCATACTACTACCACCACCTGGTGGTCATCCCTTTAACCATCCACCTCACTTCAAACCACCCTTACTAAGTTACTCGTCCTCACTCCTACCTACACCTCGTTCCTACCAACATCTCAATTTCCCACCCTCCCACACCTATTTATAATTATTCTCACTTCAATATTCTCAATATTTCATTCATAATTCAATTCAATATATATATTTCATCTATATTACCAATTTCTTATCATCATATATTACCAATAAAATCTCATTGTAAACACCGTACAATAAAATCATGGTGTATATCTCATACATAAAATTTATTAAAATACAAATACATTTTATTATCCCCACTTACGTCTTGATCTTGTCACTGGGGGACGGGGTAATGATGACCACAAACAGAATAGGGACTACATACATATAAGCACAACATTTGTAGTTCATGTGGAGTACTGAGAATTTAAAACGCCACAGCATCGAAGGACCACTACCTTGATAGAGAAATGAGTATGAAAAAAGGACTGCGTCCCTCTGGACCCCCCACCCTGCTCCTCAGTGGGTGCACCAACATTGGCAACAGTTGGGGCAGGTGACAGGATAAGACAAACATATCCCATTACACTGTCCACTGTTAACAGTGCTGACTGCAGACCACTGTTAACTGCCTGACCTCTCTTGGCAATGATATAAGACAGAGTGAATGAGTTCATTTTCCTTCTGGTATTTAGTGTTCCTGGTAAGCAGTGACAACATGATAGGAAAATGCCATTATGGTTATACTACTAGTGGATGCTATACTAAGCTATACTGACATAGACGGGCAATTACCTGACTAGCTGAGGGTGTCCAACCAGGTGTTTGCCTAGGTTGAGTCCTCTATTGATTCCTCTATCACAATACACAGTACCCCTTCCAATGATCAGAAATGGTGTATTATTTCCTCACTGCCTCATTGTACTGCCATACTACAAGAAGGGGCCCTACTGGTGAGCCAGCTAGTTTGAAGAATGCTCTATTTACCCAATCAGAGGAGGCTAGACTGGCACCGAGTGCTGTTCTATTTGCTTTCCAACAGCGACTTGTCTGGATGATGCTGTTAGTGCAGGATTACCAAGATGGATGAAGTTTCCCATATATATATGACGGTTGGTCAGTTGGCCCTTGACACATCAATGACCACAAAATGTCTTATGAGGTTTGATATACAAGAGGTGATAAAGCTTCACAGTTAGCTGCCAGCACGATAATGCAGTATTAGTAATTTACAAGCACATAGTCGAGTATGCTGCCCATGAGGCCTTGCAGATCAACCGGAATGATGTTCTACAAAATAAGCTAAGAATACACAGCATGATGGTTATGATGATGCTGTAGCTGCAATAAACACACCTCAAGGGGACATTGTACACATCATACACTCACATTCGGGAAGTCCACAAAAGAATCCCTCTCTATCACTAGGGCGTTTAAATACCTTGTGTTAAACCGGAGGTTCTGCTCTAAACACCCTAAATCTGCTGAAATGGTATGAGAGTTGCACTCACAAACATTCAATGAACAACACCAGGCAATGGCACCAGCAATGGCAGGTGATGTAAATCAGTGTAATAGTTAGCAATGTCAGCCAATGCAGTACTTGATGAGAAATTCTGCTTCAGTTAAACTCTTGTTTCAGAAAATATAATTGATGGATGCACTTTGGTCGAAAGCTAATTTTGATCTAAGGATATGAAGATCTCATTAATGTCCTGATGGCTTATTCATAAGGAAGACTAGTTAACAGGCTTTAGATCCTCTTAACATGTCTTAGTACTGAGATACCCCACCGAGGGACAGCACTGTAATCAGGTTAGTGAAGATCTTCTGTCAACCCTGTAACAACCGCATAGTATGCCATGCCCTTTGCCATTAAAAACCCAGCCCTGTAAGGTTATTTGCTAGTGCTGTATTCAAGCATAATGCTGATCCTATGGGGTAAATAAAATCTTATTATGATGCATTAATGCAGTCCTAGCAACTACTAAGTAGGGATGCATTCACACATCATGATGACAGTGGAAATAGTACGTTGAAGCTCTATCAGCCAATGGAGGGTTGAGGACCTGGTGGTCGTTCACCCTCCCATTGGTTGGGGCATGTAATTTGATCTAGTGCTTTATCATCTCTGATGGTATCTTATTAAAGGCTTTCAGGCTAATAATATTAAGGCTAAACTTATCCAATATAAATAACTCAGTATGGGGAAGGTTTATATGCAAAAGCAGAAACACAAGCCTTCACCTGAAACCAATCCCATTTATTGAATACAATAAACTCCTTTGCACTTTCTTGATATTAAACTAAAGAGAGCCGACATTTGCAGACTGACATCTGTTCATGGACATAAAGAACATCACTTTCACCCCTTGAAAGTGATTTTAGTATTATTATCTATATGTGTGGAGAGTTTTATTTTGATATGGTTTTCAGGGAAAGCTCATAAATATAGTTTTAGTCAACCACGTTCATAAAATATGACCTTATTCACAGTGGAGTATTGTATTGTATTGAGATTGCATTTATTCATCCTTTCATGAATGCTCTGGCCTGGTAGACCATTAGTATTACATACACCATCAAGTTCCGATGAACGGAGTTAATAAAGGCATTTTTTCACCTTATAATCATGAGAATAACAAGAAAATACACACTATGGTACATGTTCATTTTATATATACTTAGCCCTGTGAATATTGTTGCTATCATTTTTGATATTCTAGTGACACATTGGTCGATAGTAGGTTAGTATATATAATCGAGATCAAAAATAATTCTTTCTATGAAGAAAGAGAGTAGCAAATGGGTAGAATAGAGGAAAATATGGAAAAAATGAAATAGAAATCATGATCCTATACCCCCTATACATGTAAAATACATGAACAAGCGTCAAAAGTGAAGTGAGATATCAATTACCGGCAACACCTTCACAACACCCCTACTAGCAGATATCAGGGAGCCTCGATCTGAAGAAGGAATCTAATCTGAGGCTCATCCTGTGTAGTACCTTCATATGGGTGATATTTCTTTTAGTGACACTTCTTTTGATATGAGGTCAAAGCGCGTTTCACTTTGATGAAGGGTCTATAATCTCATAAAGGGTGCCTTCACTTCATGCATGCGACATGACATGGAGATTGTTACTTGCTGACATGCCCTGTCTTTGTGATGGTAATTAAGTTGAATAGGCAAGAAATGCTGACAAAGTCCTGTAAGCCCTGTTTAGTCAGGGACAGATGCTAAGTTATAGACACATGTTGAACTAACTTAACAGAGAGATCCAACAGCATGTTATGTAGGTCTGCGGTAGTATTTCAAACAGAAAAATAAGACACAACTACATTGACATTTGATAGTGAGTGAGGGACAATCTAAGTGTAAACAAGCAGCAAGGCATAGGTCTGTGCTGTTGAGGCTCGTACGGCCATTAGTCTCTGTAATTGAGGACCACTGGGAGACACTACATGTAGAACAAGCAAGGCTGACACCACATTGTTTGTCTGCCACCAGCCCTGTCCCATTAGCCTGTCTAAACCTTTAACTCTTAATGCCCACACAATGCTTCAATATGATATGGCTTTTCTTCATGTAGCATATATGTCCAGACCTGGTGAGTTACCTGGCGTATAGGCATTCATGCCCGATGCCAATGTACTCCCAGAGGGGCAGCATGATAAACCAATGCAATTTCAGACACCATCACTGCATTGGCGACAAATGAATACAACACTTGATGCATAAGTATGACCATAAAGGGCTAGGAGTTCGGAACTATTGTGTCAGGGTAAAAGTGTTGAGAATTGGACAGGTCCCATTATGCATTGGCCACGTGCGTTTTTTTGAGGTGCTGCCAGCCTTTGTCATTCTGACATTAATTAAGCTGAAGGGATAAGAACTGTTGACAGATGTCAGAAAACATTGTTATGACAGACCAGCCTCGATGCTCCCTGAAGGACCTGTCAGATATTGAACAAACCAAACAGGTATAAGCGCATTTCAGTTTTTCATATCACAATTTCATACTTTCCTTCTACTCACCGTAAATTCCAGCATATAACCTTAAGGTTTTATACTGAACCAAACCTCAAGTGTGGGCTATACAAAATTCTCAAAAGCTAGCTGGGGGTAATGTAAGGGTTTATCTAAATTTAATAATGTACTAAAATGGCGATTTTGGGATCACAGGTGCTTGTTTTAGGATTTTTGGGTGCAGGTTATATGCAAGATGGCGGTTGTTTGTAGGCATTTTATGGTTTAAGGCTGGATATATGATTCAAAATATGCAAAATAGCCAAATGTTTAACCAGGATAAACAAAGAAATTTACAATATATTACATCAAGTCAAATAATAAGGAGCAGCTCAGTAAAAGTAGCATCACCACAGAAGAATTAATAATATATCATATTGTAGTAGTTTTTATTGGCATAGATGCACCATGTCGTCAGGATAACAAAACTGGTTTTATATTGTGCCTACCATGTCTAGAACCAACAGAATTCGAAATTATACATTAAAAAAAAGGGGAACCAATTGGAGAAATCTCTCATAGGAAACTGACATTTACATGTACCATCTATACAATAAGTGTCACCGCGACCTAGCCATGCTCAGTTTTCACAGCTTTCACCCCCCCCCCCCCTCCCGGGAGGCACCTACAAATCTGCAATTCTGCGACTCTTAAAATAAACTTAGGAAATAAATACAGGCATGAATGAATAGGTATTGATTTCCTTTTTCATATGTATATCAAAGATAATTTAGCGCGGGGTAAATATTCTGAACACATTGATGATTTGTGAAAAAATCAACTTTACACAATCACAATTTTACACCTATTCATCCCATCTAAAGATTCGGGTACTGGGCTGTAGCTTAATCTGCTGCCTAACTGCCTAATGCATAACTGAGGGGATGTGATATACTGGGGACTCACAATAAGGAGAATAGGGAAGGGGTATCACTGTCTATTGTGTAAAAAACGGCCCGTGGGTGTGTGTGTATTCAGTAGGACCACGCATCCAACTGATAAACACCACCAATTGGCGTCGCTAGTAAAAGGAAGAACTAATGGTGACAGAGTAGTTCTGTGTGAAGGAGAGTTAGAAGTGAGTGAGAGACACTGAGGAGCTCTAAGAGGTATTCACAGTTTGTAAAACAAGGACCAATGACACCACCTTATCTGTCTCTCAGCCGTCAATGCCCAACACACATCACCGTCCCAACTACCCTATCTCTACCTCTGCCCTTTAAGGGTAGTATAATGCTTTAGTGCAATATGCCTTTCTGTTTGATTGTTAGTGAATCGAGCCCTAGTGAGTAATCCACCAGTGATGCATTCATCCATCATGCAGATACCCTCCAAAAGAATGATGATGCACCAATGCAATATATGTCTGTTACACAGCATTTCTGCATATGAACAAGAAAAGAATAAATCTTGTGCTCACAGGTTTTCATGCCATGACCTACTGTGTCCACAGGTGAGATACAGCATTAAGGGAGCGGTGTAATGGTGAGGTGGTAGGGCACTCTCTGACAGCAACCTTTAGCCTTTAGCAGCTACAGAGTGTCTATACACTATAGTCTGTAAGGGTCAAGGTCTCTATCAGTGTTTGTGTCCTGAGGTATATAGTCAAATTGTGTAATCACATAATGAGGTGCAATGAATAAATTGTCTCTGAGAGAAATATAAATTCCTAGAGTTATTAAAGGAAAACTCTTACTGCTATATTGAGGATAATCTCCAAATGTGCCTTTTCAGGCATCTACAGCCTTCAATACTCATACATTTTTTTGGTTTTAGAGCTTATATTCTTTACACAAACAACATATTCCTTATCACTGGTAACTACAGAATAGCATTGATTTTTTTTGCACAGGTGATTCCATAGGTATAAATGTCCATATCAGCTTCCTTTTGATCTTTGAGCTTAGTGCTGTGGTGCACCTGTTCTGCAACTGAATTGCTACAAGTAAGGTGACATTTGACTTTCTTTGCAATGCACCATATCAGCTAACCTCAGACTGAATATATAATGACAGACCACTCAGACACTTTAGGCTTAGTTCCTTATGTTACCTTCATGTAACAGATATCCACAATCTGTCATCCACACGATAGTCCTAGCAGTCATTCAAGAACTGGATTATTTCACAGTACACCTTATAAAGTAACCATAGATACAGCAACTGAGGGCAGCCAAATCAGCCAATTTTGGCTCAGCTCCCTCTTTAACATTCATGACTATCAAGTTTTTAAGTGTTTTATTGGGTAAAAAGAGACAAATACAATAGTAGATGTTCTATCCTAGCATAGGCGCATTGCCTTGCTTCCGCTAGGTCCCCTATCATGTCAATACGGTATCACAGATTCATACATTAGTGGTCATGGCGTTTCATTACTTACATACATTTTTCTTAAGTACAGACTAGAGTTATTCAGCATTACAAGTGGCAATATTAAGATCAGAGTTTTGATGAGATGAGATGAGATGAGGGGGGGAGGGTTGGTGTACATTGTAGGGAGCATTTCACAAGTATACGGTACAGAACATATTCTACATAAAACAGTGGTCATAGTCCTTATTTATCATGACTTTAAATTCAGCCAGGCTGTGTATGAGGGTATAAAAGGGTTTTAGTTTGTTCCAGCTTGCTATGGCTCTATAAAAGCAATGTCTGATGGTGGTACAGCAGATTGGAAGAGTTGAACTCCATTGTAGTGATGGTCATGTGGTCTGGAGGCTCCGGCTATTTCATACTGCCACGGGAGAGTTCTCCCATGTTTACGACCTGTCACAGGAGAGTTCTGCACCTCCCCTTCCCCTGACATTAAAAATAATGTCCGGGCATCAGATCATCTGGATGTCAAATGTCAGGTGGATCCCATTTTTTCCACCATTATCTGATACAAGCAGAAAAATGGCTCTGCAGACACATGGGAAAACAGGACAAAGGCATCAGAAACAGAGCACTCATATTACTTTATATATATCTCTACCATATGTATTGTAATGCTATTCCGGACCATGGACATCAAACCATCATTTCCCTGCATGGACAGAATTGTTATTCTTCACCCAAAGCGGATCTGGATACCCTTTGACTATAACTTTAACTATTGCACATGTTTCTTAGAGAGTACATTCGGTTGTGGTATTTGGTAGGGTTCTGGCATAATATCTTCGCAAACGTCTCACACTTCATGTGAACAAGGAGAAGGCATAATTGTTACAGATATTGACTCTGTTGTGTGTCATTTACTCTCTGTCACTATTTGGAGGTCTTGTATCAGCTCGATTCCGGCCTCAGCACTGGCGCATGAATGTGCCATTGTAGATGTTTTGATTGCACCCCAACCCACCCACCCTCCCACACACTCGTACCATTGGCCCATATGTAAGTAGGCTTATTTCAAGAGAATTATGGTGAGACTGTGTTCCTTTTTGATGAATAAATACATTTGAATCGAACACCAAGGTCTAATAACATGGAGAGGAGGGGGACTCTTTTTTCTCTGTAGTTAGAAAAATGTGTGTGTTGTATTTCTGGTAAGAACCCAAATTGGTTAAATAAACGTAGTTAAAATGTCTAATTTCTCAGCCAAAACGGATTTAATAATAAATACAGGATCAGTAAAACCAACTCCGATTTTCATGTATTGTGTATCAATTTTTCCCCATATCATTATGAGGTGTTTTATGGGAAAGAAATCTCGACGCGATACATGAAAATTAAAGTTGGTTTTGCCGATCCTGTCTACTTATTGCATTATTTTTAGCCTATACATTTTAATAGTCGTTACTCCATCACCAAATTAGATGACTGTACAGCAGCAACGTTATACCACTGGAACAAATACCAGAGGCTCTTCAGATCCATATAGATTGTATTGCATCAGAAGCTCTTACCATATACATGGTACTGCACTACACATATTGATGACCCCATCTAAGACACAGCTAAGGTTGAGGGACTGAGGAGAAACTTAGAGGTAGTCAGCTGCCTCCTCATACAATCCTGAACATAACCATGGGAACTAGTTTATCCATACAGATCAAATCAGGTCTAGCACTTAATTGATTAAATTAAAGTTCTGCGAGCACTGTGAGCACTGTTGTACATATTTTTGATGCTATGGAAGGCTACTGTTTGGTTTAGAATTCGCTGCTGTGTCCAGCACTTGTTATTAGATAATGTTGTCTCACCTCAGGGCCTCCTGAAAGTAGCCTACTCAGCAATTTATTTGTGTTTTCCTGGTTGGAGATTCCCTGAGGCAGGCATTATTGCTTTAGCGGGTCAATTTTAGTATCATATTTTTATTTATCTCTTTTTCCTGTGACACACTTTGGCTGTCCTGATCTTATTATGCTACCTTGATCTGTCTGTCTGCTATGTCTGACAATCATCTCAGACTTTGTTCAAGTTTAATCAGAGACTATTGAATAAAGATTTCCATGTCTGTTCCAATACATTTATGAATAGGCACAATTAAATGTGTGGGCTGTGAAATGGAAACCGCCCTCTCCTCATTGACAATACAAATGGCATGACACGAAATGAAAAAGGCAATAAAGGTTTTTGAGGCCCATCCTGGCTCATGATACATTTTTGACTGTGGCCAGCGGCGGTTTTCTCATTAGAGTAACCAAAATTGTAATCCATCTATCACCTCACCCATCAGAATGAAATACCTATTGGCCCTTTTCATTGAATATATGGAAGTAGTATAGTATGTATCGGAACGGGACTATAGTTAAGTACTGTTTATTACTCAATCGACCTGCAGCCAATCAGAGGCCTCCCTTTTGGCGGGAAATTCAAAAGCAGCCAATGAGAGGCCTCCCTTTTGGCGGGAAATTCAAATAGGTCACGTGACCGGAAGTGACCTACTTCCGGTCACGTGACCTTTGGGCGGGAAATTCAAATAGGTCACGTGACCGGAAGTGACCTACTTAAGAGGGTCACGTGACCACCATGTTGGCGGGAAATTCAAATAGGTCACGTGACTGGAAGTGACCTACTTAAGGGGGTCACGTGACTACTAGGTTGGCGCGAATTTCAAAATAAGTCACTTGAGATTTTTATGGATAAATAAATTTTAAAAAAGAAAAAAAGCAAGCTGAAAGCTTGCTAAAAAATAATTTAAAAATGTGGCTCTTTTTTTTAGGGGGGGAGGGGCACTCTGGGGGGCACTCTTTAAGATGCATGGGGGGGGGGGAGGGGGGGGAGGGGGGGAGGGGAAGGTTTTTTAAGAGTGAGACTCGCTTCTCTGCCCTCTCTTTTAGAGGGCAGAGAGGCGAGGCTACTGGTTCGTCTACTTACAATGAAATGTATCATGATTGCGTTTATGATGATGTGCATCATGATGTGACTATCTTACAACCCTATAAGAAATAAGCAAGGTCTCTCTCCTATACATGGGCGTACTTACACTGACTATTTGTAAACTAATGAATGGGACTTCCTCGTTAAAATCAGTATCTACAACAGTAGTATAGTATGTATCGGAACGGGACTATAGTTAAGTACTGTTTATTACTCAATCGACATGCAGCCAATCAGAGGCCTCCATTTGGTCACGTGACCCGTTGCCATGGTAACGTGACCTACTTAGGGCTCTCAGCCAATCAGAAGCCAGCATTCTGGGTGACCTACTGACCTACTTAGAAGCTCTCAGCCAATCAGAGGCCGGCATTCTGGTAACCATGGTAACGTGACCTACTTACGTCACGTGACCTACTTAGGCTCAGCCAATCAGAAGCCGGCATTCTGGTAACTAGGGTAACGTGACCTACTTAGGGTTTGTTTGTAAACAACACCACGTGGCTTTCTTGTTTGTAAACAACACCACGTGACACGTGACTGTTTGTAAACAAACAAACAAACAAAAAGTTATGTAACTTATATATAGAAATAAAAACACAACAAGATAATTTCTTTTCTTTTCATTTTATTCTTTATTTTCATTTCAATCAGAAAAAACACACAAGTTTATGCTTTTTTAGCTTGCTTCTTCGATTTGCAGCAACTCAACAGGCCGCAAAGTCTCACGCCGCCGTCACTCGCACCACCACACCCCGGACGACTTTTCTCCAATAGACATTGCACGACTTTGGATAAATCCAACACCATTTCGGCAAGGCAGAGAATCTTTGCCTCCATGAAACGGCCGCCATCGCAACAACCCGTCACAACAGCATCATCGATAGCTTCTGACTCACGACCCGGTCGCTCAGCTTTGGGATTTTGCTCATGCGCATGACGCACTTCTTGGGGTTTCTTGTTCGACATGCTTCAATTAGGAAATGAACGCAATGAGGTCCACAGGTGTCAGCAGAAGTGTCTTGTAGTTGAATGCGGTTTCTTTGCCACTTGAACGGAGCAGAGCGTTCCACGAAAGACAAGAACTCCGCACTCAGCGGCGGTAAGCCGAAGGAATCAAAGTAGTACACTTCACCCGTGCTCGACACGTAAAACGCCACCCAATGCTGACCTGGTAAATGTTGCGGATCTGTGTTGCTCACGAAACAAGTGTCTTTGATAGGGTGCTTCGGAATAGTGTCACAAGAGAAAACGCCCAGGAAACGATGTTTTGTGTGAACGTTTTCCTTCAACACTCTGCTTATTTCAAGCGTGTTCATACGATACGCCAAGTACCGCCGTCTTGTCTTCAGTTCATGTGGTAGTCGGTGACGGGGTGTCGATCTCGGGTCAGCTCGACGACGTTGTCGTACACCAAGTAGAGTAGCACCGTTGTTGTCGCTTGTAGCGCCGAGCGGAAACTGACTTCCACCCTCAGCTGACCCGCTCTTATAAGGTTCACGCGACACCCGTCGTGCGATCTGTCTGGGGTTAAGTCGAGGGGGAACACCGTGTAACCGTTCAGGAATTGTTCGTATGAAATACCGCAGGAGCGCGCGCCCTCGTACATCCCCGTTTCCGTGTGTAGCGCCAAGTACTCTCTCACGGCCGCTTTGGTCTTAAAGTCGGGCACGTAGGCGTCGTTCGGCACTTTCTGATCGTTCACTATCACTTGAAGCGAGCTGATGTCGTAATGCTTCATCTCGAACGGGTTCTTGGTGTAGCTACCGTTGAAGGCGTCGTGGTCAAGGAAGCAAATCATCATCGACTTGGGAAGCTGGCCTGTGTTGGAGTGCGTGTAGCTGTGATCTCTGTTACCTTGAGGGATGGCGTAGGTCGTCACCTCCACTCTGTTCACCGGGTAGTCGAAGGGCCCGTGTTCTATCACCGCTCTCTCGTGCGTTTCCGCTACAGCGTCCGCCACCAGCACGCGTCGCACGTAGAGCTTTGCTTTGTAGATCTTCAAGCTGTAGCCTCCGTCAGCGGCGCACATCAGATAGAAAGAGGGCGCCGCTTGTTTCAGAGTGAGATTGATTTCTGTCTCTCCAACGATGAGCTTCGGTTGATGAGCCAGGTCAAAGTGCAGTCGCGCCATCAGCGAAAAGCGCTTGTTGGAGATTAGCTTCTTGCGCGCTTTGTACCCCGCATTCGCGTCAGTCAACGTGTCAAACTGACCGGGCGTATCTTCATGCCACCCCTGGGCGCTCATGACGCCGTCCTTCACGTCTTTGTTGTAGTTGAGTAACCCTTCCAAGTAAGCTCGGTAAGGGTAGGTCTCGGTGTTGCCAGACACTTTGAAACCGCCGATGGAGACTTGGACGTCTTTGAAGAGCGAGTGAGCCAAGTTGTTCACCGGAGCTACCGCGTCGGTGTCCTCGATCGCCGCTCCGTCCTTTAGCACTTGACATTCCAGATGAAGGTAATTCTCGTTCAGGTCTGTGTACTCTTGCGACTTGTTGATGGTGAAATTTATGTTACCTCCATCCTCTAAAGAGTTTTTTGTTTCTATCCCCAGGAAAGACGACTTTAAGATAGTAGTCTGAGTCGGCGCTACGGTGTGCAGGTCGAGCTCAGAGAGCGCGCACTCGTTACTGCTCTCGTGTACGTAAGCCATTGTGTTCTCTCTTCATGCGGCCGACAGACTGACGCCGGCCGCCTCCAGTCTTTTTATTTATACCTGAACGCCTAGGCGCTTACCGGTCGAATACATCCCCTCTACGTCTCTTGCAAGAGCCACCGCCCGTCTGAGGAGAATGCCGGCGACGTTTCGACCCTTTCTTAGACGCGACAGGCGTCTTTCCTCCCGAGAACGCCGTACTCGCCAGTCTCTTCAGAGCGCCTGCGCCTCGGTCTTTCACGCTGCTCTTTAAAGTCCGACCCGCCAGCACATCTTTAGCTACGCCCACACCGGCGCGGAGCAGCGTTTTTCCCACCGACTTCAATAGCGGGGTAGCCGAGCGCATCAGACCTAACAGAGCGCCGCCTAAACCGTGCCCGCTCTGGAAAGAGCGCCCGCTGTACACGTTGACGCCGTTGCCCAGCTGCGCGTTGTAGTAATCGCTGTACCCTCTGCCGACGGTGCGCCTGGGTGGAAAGTACGGAACGCGTTGACGCATCATTTTTCTCTCTTTCAGCGCTCAATAGGTCTCAGATGAAGTGTCACGGTCACCTCGCCTCTACCGAATGGGATGGAATGACCGGATCGGTCTCTTAAATAGATGCCGACCTCGGTAAACCTCTTGGATTTCAAGGGGAAATAATCCAAATGGGGAAAACTGATAGCTTGCACGCCACCTCGACGCTTTCCGCCTCTGTCCACCGCCACGCAGCGCAACAGCGGCACTTGCATGTCGCCCACACGTCTCTCCTGGATCATGTCGGTGTATATGTACACAGAGTGCACGTCCCCGTAAACATCCATCGAGTAGGCGCCGGTAGTCGGCGACGCGAAACACGTCTTCTCTCCGAAGCCTAGAACGCATGCGAGATGCTGACTCAGCAGGACAGCACAGTGTCTCGGCGGTTTGATGGTGACGCGTTTCGTCTTGGCGTCGTACGATAAGATCCGCATCGGTTTGAGCAAGAAGCTGTCGCCCTCTAGTCTGTCATCTCGCAACGTCTCACTCAAGCGCTCGATTAGGGTGTGGTTGCTTCCGGTGAAAATAGGAGGTATCTCGAATATGTTTGGCATGAAACTGCGCACTCCCATGTCCTTCTCCATCTTTTCGATCATCTGTCTTGCTTGATGGCTGATCGTCTTCTTCTTCACCGCCGGGGACAAGAACTGCTTGTATACGGCATTCGTCTGTCTCAAGTCGACCTCTCTCTTGAACCTTTTTGTTTCCGGTTTCAATTGCTGCTCTTCCGACGTGTCTGATATCTCTTCCACCGTTACATAGCTCGCTTCCTTCCAGCTCAGCGGGAATTTTGAGCTGAACGTTAGCTTGCTCAGACCGTTCGCGTTTTTCATTCTCTTCCAGTCTACCTGTGGTTTTTTTCCTTCGGAGAATTTAGTTTCTTTTAAAACCTGGATCGCCTCCTCTAGCGAACCTTTGGTGCGCAGAGGAACAACGATGATCAAGTCGTCGTCGTGCACGTTAGTCCATTCTGTAGGGAGGATGATCTCAGTCAGAGCCGCTTCGTACGCTTCGGGCAGAAGGAGCGGCGAGTCGAAGTGAGTTCGGAAAGACGTCAAGCTGTTGTCAGGATAATACTCCATAGAGCTGTTGCTAGGTAGAGTGATGTTCATTTTTTTTTTTTTTTTTTTTTTTTTCTACGTTATTTTTTTGACGGGGATCCACTCGTTGAACTTGTCGTCGTAACCTAACCAACGTACGAAAGCTAACTCTTTACCGTCGACGGTCTTGCAGCGCAACACCTCGTCTATCAGGTAGTTGTTGTCGTAACGACTCTTGTACACCTTCTGAACCTCTTCCGGGTAGAAGACGCCTTTTATCTCCTCGCCCTTGTCGTCTTTCAGCTCGAACCCTCTGCTTCCCAACGTCTTAGCAACGTCGACCACTTCCTCGCGCCAGTTTCCCTCGTACCCTTTGTCGAAGGCGCCTTTAGTTCTCAACATCCTCACTCTGTCACCCGGAGCGATGACGTCGACGGCGGACGTCTTTGTTTTTTTCTTCTTTTTCCATATTTCGTCGATTTGTTTGTTAGTTGGGAGATCTTGTCGGTAGAAAACTGTTTCGCTGTTTTCCGAGCTGACTTGAGCCGGCGCCATTTTCAACGTCTTGTGGTGAGTGCGATTGTAAGAAGACACTACATGGTGCAGTACGTCTACGTAGCGATACGTGCGCTTGTGTGTGAAATAACGCCACAGCTTCTCCTTCAGACTGCGGTTCAAGCGCTCCACTAGACTAGCTTTGATGTCGTCGTTCTCGCCAGTGAAGAACTCTATGCCCTCGCTCTTCAAGTGATCTTGAAAGATCTTGTTCAAAAACTCTTTCCCCTTGTCTGTCTGAACAGTGCGCGGTCGTCTCTCGCCAGTGCCTGTCATCTCTCGGAAGGCCTCGGTGACATCAGCGCCGCTCTTGGATTTAATGGGAACGGCCCACGCGTACCTAGAGAAAACGTCGATCGCCGTCACCACGTACCGGAAGCGGTCGTTGTGAGACGCCAAAGCTTGCATGTCCATCAGATCTATCTGCCACTGCTGATCGATTGCGCCGGTTATAGTCTTGTTCCTTGCGAATTTTCTCCGAATGGGTTTATGTTTAGTGTAGGCGTCCAGCGACACTAAAGCATCTCGGATGACGGCCGGGTTCAGGTGGCGAAAATGATGTTTCTGGAGTTTAGTCACGCTAGTGAAACTGGAGGGCGCTTTGACGTCGGTATATCTAGCTACTACGCGCTTCTTTTCTTTTTCCTTCTTGGTCAGTCTCTTCACTGGTTTGCCCATGGTGGGCTTGTTGAGGGCGTGAACGACGAGCTCGCCGCTAGGCGGTTGCGCCCTTTCCTTTTCTTACGCGGCACGCTCCTATAGGAAGTCGGAGTTTGGAAAAGTTCACGGTCGTCCTCCTCGTCTTCAGAGGATTGATCGTCCACCACCTGGAGAGAAGAGTCTGCTGCTGCTACTGCTGCTGCTGCTGCTGCTTCTCCTTCTTCCGAGTCGAAGCTCGGTCGTTTCCGACCTCTGTCAGCAAGCCGTGTGTCCAAACTTTGGCCAGGTCCGCTCGCTTTATACAGATGGTTTCCGATCAAGGAGTCTGTGGGAACTGCTTCGCGCAGCGCTTTCGTGAACGGCGAGTAGCCCGCCGGTCTGGGCGCCGTCTTCCTGAACCTGGCGGCGTCGTTCAGTAAGTCCACTATGTTGATGCGACGCTCAGGTGGTATTCTCCGACCCGACATCTCGCGCACCGCACCGTCCTCGTTCCACTTGATCACACCGGATTTCTCCAATTGTTTGTACAGCGCCACGGTCCGAGTGCGATTCCTCTTGGGAACTTGGTTCACCAACCGCTCGAGTAGGGACGCGCTGGCCTCTTCAGCAGACTGACGGAGGTGAGCCGGGGGCGAAGAAGAGTAGGACGAAGAGATGTTGCTGTTGTGGGGATTCGCGAGAAAAAATTGCAATCTATTCAACAACCTTCGGTATTTCAACATTTTCTCGCGCGATTCCAAAGTGGGGTCGTTCAACACTAAATCCAAGTCCCTGTAGATAAACTGTAGCACCTGGTGCAAGGCCGCGTCGGGATGAAGGGACTGTTCTGCCTGCTTGTGGTAATAGGCCATGTCGGCAGGTAGGCGGGCGGCGGTGGCAGGAGCGGAACTCTCGTTCTTTTCAGTGCGCTCATCAGGAAGAGGAGGAAGGTTTGGAGCAGTAGAAGTACTAGCAGCAGCGACTGCAGTAGTAGCAGCGCTAGTAGTAGCAGCAGCAGCGGGCACATGATGAAGTAGACCTGCTCGTGATGATTTGTAGAGCGTCTCAGGATCCACGAGCGCTAAACGTTTGTAGTGTTGTTGCTGCTCTGGGTCCGTCATGGGGACGACGGTGGCAATGACGCTGGTGGTGGCGGTAGTGGTGGTGGTGGTGGTGGTGGTGGTGCTGTCGGCGAGTAGGTGTCGAATGAGGTGTCTCATATACGGAGAATGCTCTTTATAAGCGGTAAGGCCATCCCTATGAGAGCCGGAATGAGGAAACCTCCCTCTTGTACCAAGACGCGTCTCTTTTTTTTGATGGGCGTAGATTTTTTGCCGACCTCCCTCAACACGTCAGCCGATTCTCGAAGCTTGTCCAGTTGTTTGTCGCTGAGCGGGATGTTCCCTACCAGTAAATTGTGACAGATCTCACTTAACGCTGCGATCAGATCGTCGCTTCCAGAGTCTATTAGATGCGAGCAGTCCTTTGGCGAGCACTTAGCTAAGTGCTTGAGAGTACCAAAGTGTCTTTCGAGTAGATGAGAAGACATTTTTTTTGCTACTGCTTTCTCTTGTTCTTTTTTTTGTCTAGCGGTACGAACACTAGCTGAGAGTGTATGGACGTCAAAGAGGAGCGTATTCTCAGATCGTCAGGTGTTGACTGCTTGAAGTCCAGAAGGAGGTATGAGTGAGGTCGCTTGAGTTCATGGGTAAATATACTAGAGAGGGCCGCCGCGTTGGACGGAAACACCTGGCGAGACAGACTAGCTATTTGCCCCATGTCGCGCGGGTTCTTGAAAACGATCATGTAGTGAGCGTTCAGACTCATAGTTCGAAAGTCGGGTGATTTCTGGAATAGGTTCTGAGTGATGTATATGACGCTCACGTTCCAGTGATGCGAGTATTTAGTAAAGATGTCGGCTACCACTTGCTGATTGGAACTGCTCATCAGATCGTCCAATATCAGTAGAGTGTGGGGTCGTAAAGCGTCTTCTGCTACTTCCACGTCTCCCGCTATAGACTCTTTGCTAGGAAGACCTTCTCTGAATTCCACACCGTACTGATTTTGCATTTTTTCAAACAGAGGTTGCCACTCGCCGTAATGGTAAAAAGTCTTTTCCACCGGCGGCGTGACCAAATTGTTCACGTCGCTCAGAAATTGATCCACCAAGCGCGATTTTCCACAACCCGACGGACCGCTAATGATACAACTAAAGGGTCCTTGTAGTCGAGCGTCGAAATGAATTTCTGTGAAGAGTTTGCTTTTACTACTGGACATTTTTTTTTGTTTTTTTTTCAGGACGCGTCAGAGAGCGGTTGTGTGTCTGACTGTCTGCTGTGTTTCTCACTCGAACGGTCGGTAGTGAATGGTTGTGGAGAAAAGTCAGCCGACCTTTTTATTGATACCGGCCGGTGTCACAGTAGCGGCGGCAGAAGTGACTTTTTTTTGCGATAAAATTCTATTTTCACTCAATAGTCATAAATGTTTGTATCAGACTCCAGAGGAGTCTGATACAAATATTTTTTTTTTTTTTTAAAAAGAAGAAGAGGAGGAGGAGGAGGAGGAGGAGGAGGAGGAGGAGGAGATTAATTTTTTTTTTTTTTTTTTTTTTTTTTTTTTTTGATCATTTAGGCAAAGCTCGTCGCTTTGCCGTTTTTTTTTTCTATTTCTGTGTTGTGACACGATCGTCTCGAAAAAGCAATAAGGCGTGTGAGCGCGGCGGTGACAAATACATATTGGAGCGTATGGTTTAAAATAGTGCGTCCCTATCTTCTTCAATTCGGCTGCGTTGCAATATGCGGGATAACAAGTGACGACGTCGAAACGTTTAGAGACCGTGTTCACGTCGGCCACAACGCGCGCCCACCGAGTGGGAGCTGCAGTCGCTCCCAAGAAACCGATCGGCTTGTCGAATCGTTTCATAGCACTTATTCTCACTTTATAAGAGGAGGCAGGGTGAGGAGAGTAGCGGCGCTCTTTCTTTTCATGAAACGCCCAACGAGTGGGGGCGCTGAGAGCAGCTGTTATGCAATAGTAGAGTAAATGCTGTTCTGAGAAGACGGCTCTCGGCCATGTCGCTACGTTTTCCTTTTCCGCTCTTGTATAACGACGATGGCGCTCAGCTTTGCATTTCTCGAGAATTCGGTACGCCTCAAGAGAAGCGTGAACCTCAACTACGTGACACTCTCTCCTTTGAGATAAAAAAATAGCCGGGCAGTTGAGGAGAGCACTTTGTTCGCGCGACCGTCTTTTAGAAACTCGCGCCCTCTGCAGCGCCATATTTCTTTCCTCCGAAACAAAAAAGACTGAGTGAAAATAAAAATTTAAGAAAACAAAAAGCTCAAAGAAAAAAAATAAGCAATAAGCAGACTCAGCTCGAAATTCCCTGCTGGCGTGATGGCGGTGACTGCAGGCGGTGGCGGCGGTCGGCTGGCCGGCGGTGGCGGTGTCGGCGGCGATGGTAGAAGGGTGTGTGGAAAGAGAGACGCATCTCAGTCTTTTATAGGAGCGGCGAGTCTGACATTTTCAGCTGTCGCATGCTGACCTGCTGCTATCATAAGAGAAACAAAAGCCCTAATCACACTTTTCAGCTGGATCCTTCCACCCCGCCAGACATGGATCCCAGATGGGAAGGCGGTTTAAAATTAAATCCGTGTACCGACTGTCATACAATAGGGTAATTAGTTGAACGCGTGTTACCTGTATAAAGGATTAACGGGTCATGGGCTCAGCGTGTGTATAGAAAAACAACTACAGGTAGCGTGAACAAAGCGACCCCCTCCCTTTCTGTCACTCTGTCTGTGACTAGAGGGTGCGCGTGTGGTAAGCGGCTTATATCTAAAGAAAAAAACAAATCACCCTCGCCTGTCATCAGCAGACAGCCGGCCGGCGGCTGGAAAATGCGATTAGAGGGATGATGAGCCACGTAGTAAGCGACTTAAGGCTGATCTAAAGACCTGCCGTGAAGGGGCAGCTGGCCGGTGGCTTGAAAAAAGGCGGGGCGTAAGGGTATATAAGGGGAGTGAAACCACATTCAGCATCGTCATCATCGTTCACGCTACTACTACTACTACTACTACTACTACTACTACCACCACCAGCACCGCGCCTCAATTTGCAGATCCTCGTGATGGAAAGTTGCTACCGTGACATGAAGCGGAATGACGAAGCGGCGCGCGAATGTGAAGCTGATGCTGTAGCCTCTGCTACTGCTGCTGCTAGTGCTGCTCAGCGTGCTACTGCTGCATTTACTGCGGCTGTTAGTGACGCGGGTCGTGATGACGTTGTTGTTGTTGCCGCTGCGGCTGTGACTGCTGCTGTTGCTGCCGCCGATGCAGCTACTCATGCCACCGATGCCGACGCTGCTGCTGCTGATGCTGTTGCGGCTGCCGATGACGCCGCTGATAACGCTACTAGTGCCCGCTCTGCCGCCCTTGCTACTGTCGCTGCTGCTGTTGTTGCTAATGCTCACGCTACTGCTGCTGCCGCTGCTGCTACTGCTGCTACCGCTGCTGCCGAGGCTGCTGCCGCTGCTGCCGATGCTGCTGCCGATGCTGCCGATGCTGCTGCCGATGCTGATGTTAGCAGTCGCGTCGACAAAGAATCGTCATTTGTCACTCTTAAAGCCGCTCCAGTGGAACGCGCGACGGGTAGTAGGGCTACCAACGCGACGGCCGGATGGTGCAAATGGTGTCGTCGCTTCTGCTCGTGCGCTTGCTTTTCTTCCGGTCCTACCTGCTGCTGCTACGGTATGATAGTGTTATAGTGTTTGAATGAGAACGCGCGTAGTTACACATAGACGCTGTTACAGATGTGCTTTTTTATTCGAAAATATAATTTTAACATAAGATGGAACTTGTTGTGTTTTTTTCTATATATACGTTGTTTGTTTACAAACAGTCACGTGTCACGTGGTGTTGTTTACAAACAAGAGAGCCACGTGGTGTTGTTTACAAACAAACCCTAAGTAGGTCACGTTACCCTAGTTACCAGAATGCCGGCTTCTGATTGGCTGAGCCTAAGTAGGTCACGTGACGTAAGTAGGTCACGTTACCATAGTTACCAGAATGCCAGCCTCTCATTGGCTGAGAGCTTCTAAGTAGGTCAGTAGGTCACCCAGAATGCTGGCTTCTGATTGGCTGAGAGCCCTAAGTAGGTCACGTTACCATGGCAACGGGTCACGTGACCAAATGGAGGCCTCTGATTGGCTGCATGTCGATTGAGTAATAAACAGTACTTAACTATAGTCCCGTTCCGATACATACTATACTACTTACAACTCTTTCAATCCTAAGGCTTTTTTTTGAGTTTATTCTTTTGTTCAATTTTGGGCCCACCTCAAAAGAGGAATAGGCCCTCGCTTGCTCATCAGAGCCGGGGTGTAGAAGGCCCCTGCCCTGTCGGGTACGTTCTGAGATAGATCGCCCTCTGGTACGTTTTTGGTTAGTTTGGAGCTCTCAGTCGACTGTCTTATCCACCTTAAAAAAAACAGACTTTCGGTGTCTCATGATAAAACTGGTGCCTTATACTAAGTGCTGGATTACTTTCTCATTTTTTTATTGTTCTATCCGATGCTTATTTAATTTTTGCACTGATAAAAACGGCTAGCTTGTACAAACACGCGGTCTATTTAAGTGTTAAGTGTAGAAAATGAACAGAACAGTGCACAGAAAATAGGAAACCGACTACATTTCGCCCAGTCACTCAGCGGAGAACAAAAGAACTACTGACGTAGTGTACCCGCTATTCCGACAGTTGGCGCCACCGTTATACTTTTCCCGCGTGCGACATGAAGCCCTGGGTAGGTACTGGCTGTTTGGTTGTAGGTACCGAAACATAAAAAACTACAGCCAGCCCATGTCATGGTGAGACAGCTCTCTTATTCCCCCTTGAGTAGCGTCCGTAGGGCCTATGACAAAACCTAGTCCCGTACACTGAGCAGCTTCAGGTCTGAAGGCTCATACAGAAAAATGTGTGGGTGTGTGGGTGTGTGGGTGTGTGGGTTGCTTTACGCCTTAGTTAACAGCTATGGTCATTTCAAGGGCGGTGATGGTGATCGAATCTATGGCCCTTTTACCGAGACAAGGGTTCTTTTACATCCCACACTACATAGCAGAGAGACGTCTAGCAGATTCAGAGTGGATAGAATTTATCCACTGACCACGGGAGCCCCAGACAGCCGGTGACCAGTGGTGGTGGTGGAAGGGGTCAGGGGCAGTTTGTAGTAATCTGATACATCCTGGTCAGATACCACCACTAACCTTACCCCTTCTAACTGTGCCTGCAAACCCAAAATATTTGAATACCTGATTGAATTGATGTTATTCTTTAATAAGCATGACATGCATGTCATGTGCTTCACATAGGTACTTTATTTATGATTCAACTCCTACCAGAAGCCAGTATATAAGAAAATGTTTGATACAACGTTATCATGTTATACATTTTTGTATTACTGCTTCTAGAAGGAGTTGAGGCTTAATTAATTTACCTCTGTGGAACACAGAACATGAATAATATATCTATTTTAGAATTTCATCAAATTAATGAAGCCTTTTATCATCTTTGATTGTGAGGCATACGCTTTTCTTACACACAACAGCTGTCATCTATCAAGGGGCTCTGGATGGGGGGTCCCCATGTCGAATGTCGATCTTAGAAAATGGCCATGTCACATGTCAATGTCACTTAATAATGCTCATATCCCATGTCGATTTTAAGAATTGCTCATGTCGCCTGTCACTATGATTTTTGGGCCTCATGTCACTTGTCATTAGGCCTCATGTCGTTTGTCGATTATAAGAAATGGCCATGTCGCCATGTCGAATTTGGTGGTCCACACCCATTATCAAGTGTCAGGGCATGTTGGCTGCTTGACCACATAGTCTGTCATCACCCTTGTTTCTGTGCCTTATCTAAACAGCCAATTAGTGGCCGCTAGCCGAGAGTACCTCCCTGGTCACCTCTCCCAAATCTGATAGACGCCTCACTGATAGGGGTGTGTGGGTGTGTGGGTCTGTGTGTGTCTGTTCGGTCTGTGTGTGCACGCGTCTTGCACTCTAGTCTTGCGGACCACTGTTAAGACTGTGGTTGGAGAGCGCGACATAGCCGCCCGCTACACTCTCCAAACAGGGGTCCGCAAGACTAGGCCAGATCGCGCTCTTGCTTAAAGGTGCACCTCAACTCAGTGCGCCTTTAACAGCCGTCCCAAATAGGTGAAGTTCCTGACGCGGCACAGCACCTCCCACTAGTAGCCAATCAGCGCGCCGAACGCCGGACACACCTCCACCGTGTGAGCCTCTAAGTAGGTCACACAAATCATACTAAGATACCGAGGTCTTCAGTCGGTTCGTCGCGACGGCCGCGAGCGATTGCGCGGTCGTCTAGATTCACTGCCTTGATTGGCAGAGGGGGGGGCTGATTACCCCCCGTCGGATGAATTGCGGCGAAACCATAATCAGATAAAAGAGATCCAGAGCTATCCGCTCGTCCAAGAATTATTTTTCTATCAGCCCGGGATCACCCTCAAATTAAGGCCTAAAGTCCAAAAACCCAAAAATTTTTCCCTATGGGATTTCAAGGTCTAAGCGTTTTTTGTGGCCCCAAGGAGCAGCTCACGGGTTCGAACCCTGTAAACGCCTTGACGCGCTTTCGTCGCCTTAGGCGACGTGGCTAGATGTCTTGACTAAAACTTAGTGAGGGTTCGAACCCGGAACGTCCGTATTAGACGCCTAATTTCTACTAGCCCCGAAAACGAGAGTATCACATCTATATAGGTCAACCATGTTAGCCTTGGTTTAAGTGCGTGCAGAACCGTGTATTGCGCATTTATGCAGCATACAGATATGGAGACAGGCTGCTACAGTGTCAAATTGATCGACATTGTATGTAACTGGACATGAAGAAGGATAATTTTTACTTAGTTTTCTAAAAAAGAGGGTAGTTCTCGGTACTCCTCCAGCAGCAGTGGTAGAGGGGTCGGACAGGTACTTAACCCTATTTATAGGGGCGCTAAGGTAGGGAGTTTGATAAATTTTTGAAAAATGAGTTAAAAAATACATATTGGTTCCATTAGTATAGATCCCTATGAGAGCTTTTCAGATCTGTAAAAGATCAGGGGTTTCTATCCTGCCTAGATCCAGAAATATCATGGTGAATGCAACTGAACATATTTCCCATTTCTGTGATCTAGGCAGGAGAGGGGCACTTTCACAGCAGTTAGGGGTTCTGTAGCTCTAGCCCTCCTAGGCACCCTTCTAACTCAGACAGAACAGGTTAACTTAAAATGGCTAGGGACATCATTGGGCAGAGGCACATACATCTGGATTTCACATACGTCTTCAAGAACACAATTACCAACATCCCCATGGTAACAAGTTTTAACAACTCATATTTATTTATTACATTTTGACATGAAGAATGTCACCATAATATTGTAGGCTACAGAAAACAGAGACTCTTATCTTTCTCCACTAATGGTTCCATTCATGTTGACTGCCATGATATTGTGATTAAAATGAGGGGTTTGTGTTTTTTATAGCTCAAGAAATGAGGTCAGGGGGGGCTATTTTTATGCAATGCATCAGTGGGGGTGCTATTAGGAAGGGTTCATATTGGATCACAGAAACGGGCAGACTACAGCGTTATTCACATCTTTTGACAGGGACTTGGTTGGTTGTTGGGCTGCTTTACGCCCTAATTAACAGCTGAGGTCATTTCAAGGGGGGTGATGGTGATCGAATCTATGGATGCCTGAAGGTGGAAAGCACACACCCTACACTTTTACTGAGGCAATGGTGCTGCTCAAAGGGTGTGGCGAGCTAGACTGGAGGATGTAATAACTAGGCGGCAGAGGGGCTAAAAAGACAATCACGTAGTAGTAGGTCTACTTGGATCTTGAGTAGCCGCCTTTGTGGTTATAATTACCTAGACTAGTTGGCTCTGCCAGCCTGGTCAAGTGAAAATTGGTAAGGAGACTATGAACTAAGCTAAGCTCGGATTTTAAAAATGGTCTATAAAAGTATAATAAAACTATAGCACCCTCTTAGATTTGATGATAAGACGCTGCCTACTAGGTATACGCATTTGTACAAGGGTATCATTGTGTATAAAACGCTCTTTTGGTACATCATCCCGACTCTACACGAGCACCATTTTCAACGACAGATAATGCTGTAGTTAGGGTGGCCGGAGGGTCGGCGTGAGGGCCCAGTGTGTATCTGATCCTATGTTAAATGACCCTTTTATGATATGCCCTCATTTTCGATTCAAGGCAGATAGACACTTCTAGTAATTTGTTATCAACAGATCCTGAATGGGTCCATCCTATACAGGCTGGATAATGCATTATAAACTGTATTACATAATGTAATTCAGGGGCAATGTTGACAGACCTCAGGTTTTGAGTCTCCTTTAAGCTCATAACTGGGAAATCTCTTTAACCTGACCTTTGGGAGAATTTGCACTGGCTGATGGCAAATCCATGTATCAACGAGATTCCTTTTCTGTTTGAAGCATCTTGAATGCAGCTATCCCATGGAGGGTCCTATAACTACTTAGGATATTGTTATCTTTTTTGAGATAAGCCACCTAAATTGCGCATTTTCAGGGCTCATTTTTTTTTTATAGAAATCTTTAATTGGTAGTTTACGGTAAATTACTGAATATAGAGATAAATCAAGTTAAAATAATGCATTTTGAATGGAAATGATACAATCTACCGCCAGCCAGTGTCAGAGCATCTGCTGGGGGTCATATGAGGACCTCAGACCCCAATCTCAAGTATTAAAATCATATAAATAACACTAGAGGACACCTTCTGTCATACAGTTAGATAGAGAAATCTTAGTTCTCCCAATAGCCACTATAGCATGGCAGGGCTATAAGTAAGCCATGGGTATGGCATGTCTTCTCTATACAGATCTTCAGATCTGTCAGAAAGGTTTGAGGAGTGAGGTATATGTAATCAGCTACAGTTAGTTACCTAGTTACTCTATCAATATAACAGTGCTAATTTGTTAAATGCGAATATTGAGACATTCTAGACATACATAATACATGTGTGTCTAGTTTATTTTCAAAAATGCTCCGGCCACCCTACTGTAGTGAATTTCCCATCTCAAGGCGAGCCCCGCGCTGGGTGGTGCTTATGTCTCGTAAGAGCTCCATCTCATAAGTATTAGTTACCATCACCTCACACCCGTTTAACAACAGATTCAGGGTCTAATTATGGAGACCCTGGAGTAGGATTAACAATATATCCCAATGTCTGTGGTGGACATTTACGACATGCAGCCTGCCTCCTAGAGGTGATAGATCTGACCACAGGTCCGCAATATGGAGCTCCCCCTCTGAGAGTATCAAGGTTTGCGTATAGTCTCCTGCAGTTTAATCTGTTATCTCCCCCTTTGTCGACCTCGCCAAAATCCTGGGAGATTCACTTTAAACCTAAGTCCTACCCTTTTTTATTCTTTGTTTATTGTGTGGCCCCTAAAGAGGGGCCGCGGTGTTGATTAATTACACCACATGTTAAGCAGCATGAGATCAAACCTCCCTCAAAAGCGTCAAGGCTCAAAGTCCTGTTGGACGGGAACACTGTGTTGCTTTCGAGGACGAATGGTTGAGTGATCCGTTGCAGAATACCGATCCGTCAGAGGTTCTGACTTTATATAGCTTTTATATCGCTTTAGATATGGTGTAGTATTTTCAATCTCACTATAGTTTAGTTGATATTTCAAAGAATCTGCCTCATTCTATCAGAAATACACAACGTTGACGTGTTTCTTATATTCAATATATTAGAAGTGTGCTTTGTTGCTTATTATAGGTCATTATGCGTTTAAAATGTTCGCGAGTATCGTGGAAATGTACAAAAACCCTATTGTGGCGTCATCTGACGAAAAGAGCGGAGAACTATACTAGAGCATGTAATCGCCAGACCAGCAGGCGGCGGCAGAGTGGTCAAAAGACAATCTCGTAGTAGTAGGTCTACTTGCATGTTGAGTAGCCGCCCTTGTGGTTGTAATTACCTAGCCTAGTTGACCCTGCCTGCCTGGTCAAGTGAAATTAGCAAGGAGACCACCCATTAACGTGCTCCACAGTCTTTAGACAGTTAAGACTATAGTCAAGACTGGAGAATTTGGCGAGACGCCCCTCTGGGAGGTCATAATCCTCAATGTTAGGTGTTAGCTCATTAACATCAGATACCATATTAACAACCCATTTAAAATGTTCATTTTAATAGCAACTCACCCTATTCTGACAAAATCCTATTAGCAGGTAACCTCTGTATAAACCATACTGCAAACATCTGCTACTTCCAGCGTCTGCCTCGTGACTGATAGTGTACAACAAGACGAAGTGGGCAGAGATTAGAAAAAATGAGGCTCTTTATATAGCCGAGAGAGCAGCTAATCTGGATGTTCTAAGCTTGTTTTCACCTAGAGCCCCACCCTCTTCCAGAGAGAATCAAATCGCTTTTCACCTGAACCCTTCCACCCCTAATCCATCAGCATGAAAAGAGAGATAACGAGTGTAACGTGCGCTACATGTATATGGGATTATAGCTGGTGAAGAGATAAAGCCGAGTCACCTGTGTATACAAAGACTACAGGGGGTGATTAACGCCAGGTGTGACGCGCCAGCCCGTGAACGGATTATCTTTTAAGCTGACGCTTAAATTCAACTAGCTAGCTGCCGTCCACACCACTCACTGCGGCAAGAGGAGGTGCTTTTGTTTTACACTTGAGTCGCTTACCACACGGTCTCTACCTCACAGACAGACACGCGCCCCCTGTAGCTTTTTTTTGTTTTTTTTTGTATACACACGCTAATCTCATAACCCCCTTATCCGTTATACAGGTAACGGGTATTCTCTTTTAAAATAGCTGCCAGTCAGCTTAGCTCTAGAAGCAAGAAGGTGTGTATAGGCGCCTTATAAGTCGGCAGGGGGTAAATACTAGTGAAAAAGGAAGGCAGGTGTGCAGGTAGCTTTTCTAACAGACACGTGTGTGCACTAAGCTGCTTAAGTCTAAACCCTCCCGCAGTAGTCAGGCGGCATGTGAAAACTTACTTAACAGATCTCTTACATTGAGTAGAGTCTCTGTGCTGAGAGAGTCTTTTCAGCTATTTTAAGAGGATTATCTAGGACAGGGTACATAAGGAGTGAAACGCCGAATAGCGGCTACTCAGTCTCATGCAGCACAAGCAGCAGCATCTGGCAGCGGCTTCAGCAGCAGCTGCACGTGCAGCACAAGCAGCTGGCAGCGGCTTCAGCAGCAGCTGCACGAGCAGCACAAGCAGTAACATCTGTCAACAGCATCCGTGACATCGTCAGCAGCAGCAGCAGCAGCAGCAGCAGCAACATCTGTCAACAGCATCCCCCATGACATCGTCAGCAGCACAAGCAGCCAGCAGCTGCTGCAGCTACTTCAGCAGCTGCTGCACGAGCAGTAGCACAAGCAGCATCCGTGACATCGTCAGCAGCAGCAGCAGCAGCAGCAGCAGCAGCATCTGTCAACAGTATCCATGACATCGTCAGCAGCACAAGCAGCCAGCAGCTGCTGCAGCTGCTGCATGAGCAGCACAAGCAGCACAAGCAGCACAAGCAGCAGCACCGACAGCAGCAGCAGCAGCGGCAGTGTGGACCACTAAATTCGAGATGAAGCCTAGTGACATTTGACATGAAGCTTGAAAAACATAGTGACAGGTGACATGAACAATTCTTAAAATCGACATGAGATATGAGCATAATTAAGCGACATCGACATGCACCATGGCTATTTTTTAAGACAAACGTCATATGTCATAGCCTCCTCATCCAAACCTCCACTAGTAGTGCTCTATAAGCGCAAGCTTTGCCTTAAGAGAGCTGTAGCTGTGAACCCTCTCCTCCCCCCGTGCACACAGGTGAATTATCAGAGTCAGCCAATGGTGCCAATACCACTCTCATACAAGGGTCAGGCGCTGCTGGACTATAATAGATGAGTCAAGGACTGTTCTACTGAGGGTCAAGCAGGCTAAGTCGGACATTCAATGACAGGCAGGTCTTTGGCAAACTTGCTTGAAAGTCTGGACAGCATTGACAGACTGGAGCATAAGGATCTAGCATGGTCAGACTTTTCAAGCAAGTTTGCTAAAGTCACGTTATTGAATGTCCGACCTAGCCTGACCCTCAGTAGAACGGTCCTTGACCCATCTATTATAGTCCAGCAGTGCCCGACCCTTGTCTGAGAGCGGTTTAGGTGCCATTGGGTGCCTCTGATATTTGCCTCTGTGTAAGATGAGAAAAGGAGCTGTTGAAAGACTATATTTCAAGCTAGAAAACTGTAATTGTATAGGAGAGAGACCTTGCTTATTTCTTATAGGGTTGTAAGATAGTCACATCATGATGCACATCATCATAAACGCAATCATGATACATTTCATTGTAAGTAGACGAACCAGTAGCCTCGCCTCTCTGCCCTCTAAAAGAGAGGGCAGAGAAGCGAGTCTTACTCTTAAAAAACCTTCCCCTCCCCCCCTCCCCCCCTCCCCCCCCCCATGCATCTTAAAGAGTGCCCCCCAGAGTGCCCCTCCCCCCCTAAAAAAAAGAGCCACATTTTTAAATTATTTTTTAGCAAGCTTTCAGCTTGCTTTTTTTCTTTTTTAAAATTTATTTATCCATAAAAATCTCAAGTGACTTATTTTGAAATTCGCGCCAACCTAGTAGTCACGTGACCCCCTTAAGTAGGTCACTTCCAGTCACTTGACCTATTTGAATTTCCCGCCAACATGGTGGTCACGTGACCCTCTTAAGTAGGTCACTTCCGGTCACGTGACCTATTTGAATTTCCCGCCCAAAGGTCACGTGACCGGAAGTAGGTCACTTCCGGTCACGTGACCTATTTGAATTTCCCGCCAAAAGGGAGGCCTCTCATTGGCTGCTTTTGAATTTCCCGCCAAAAGGGAGGCCTCTGATTGGCTGCAGGTCGATTGAGTAATAAACAGTACTTAACTATAGTCCCGTTCCGATACATACTATACTACTTATGGAATTAAATTGAAATTCTTATATTTTTTCTGTGGCAGCTTAGGACTAGGACCTGTCTTGCAATCGATAACCAGGAAGGTCACCTGGTGATAGAAGTCTTACTGGAGAAAGCAATCATCCTCCTACACAGCCCATAGGGGATTGCTGATGTCTACACCAACAATACCTCATACCTCAATAGCTACAACATAACTCGTATGACTATGTTTGCTAGCTGTTTTGAATGTTGCTTATATCGCAAACCCGCATGTTTGAATTGTGACAATTTGTCTAAAAGTTCATGAAACGTTACATCACAACACATCCCCCCGATCTCGATGTTACTTCTACCCAAATAAAATAAAAACATGAATTAAAATCAAATCGTCTGGTTTTGTGTAGATTAGCAATTACTACAAAGTTATTTGAATACAAACATCCCTTCTTTGTTAATTGAATATTTTGATAAAAATTAATTTGAATGAGGACCTGCTTCCTCTTGCTCACGACTGCTTAGTGATTACTACTGACACTGGATTTCTATGTATCTTACCGGTAAAGTGGTTGGGCTCATCTCTGTTTAAGAGATTGGCCTCTGAGTTTAAGTCATACCTTCAAAACTGTAAAACACCTTATTGTTCCCTTAACCAGGTTGATTTCAGGAAGAAACTAATTTGGTCTAAAAGTACACAAGCATCATCACACAGTAAGAAATAAACTTTGGAAGAACTTTAGCTAAAACTGTCATAAGTGCCTACTCCTGTTTTTGAGAACCAATCAGACGGTAGGTATGCTAACTACATAGGTAGGGTGTTGAAAATGGATTGGTGTGTGTATGATTGATATCTAGAGCCAACCTCCAAATGAAAATATATACTAATTCAATGAACTAATCAGAATAAGGATATTTTAATGGAAAATGATTGACAACCTTTGAAAAGTCAATCATATTTCATCCATGACCTAGGGGGCCTAGTATTGTATGTAGTATAGGGAGTAACCACCCTTTGTACAACCACACACTCTAAAACAGGGGAAAGCATGAACTTCAACTACTTAGTAATGATGTACCAAGCAAAAGTACAGCAGCATGTCTTATTCTGGGGCAAATCCGCCCTGTTAGGAGGCTCTTATATGACTAAATGCATTAAGAATGACAGCATTATTATGGATGCCCTTATCTCATTGCTACAAATGTTGGAAGGCAGAGTCTGTTGGAAGGCAGAGTCAGGGTATTCTAATCAAATATCAGAGGACAACGGTGTCATAGCCGGGGGAAGCAGGTCCTGGTACTATTTTGTTAATTTCGATATGTCAAGCCATTCTACAAGCAATTCCTCAAGATCTCAATGTTACTTCTACTCCAATAGAAATCACCTTGTCTGTCTTTGTGTTGATAGGCACCTTCTCCAACCTATTGCACCCAGCCTACATTGTGAATGTACTAGAAAACCAGTCAATGTTATCAAGATACAATTAGATCTAGGGGTGACCTCAATTCCATGGAAGATTCCCTCCATACAAAATGGATGCCTTATCACATCAACAAAGTTTTAACACTGGTCAGTGTGGAACGTCTGCCTATGGAGCGGTCATCCGTTAAATGCACAATGACAGCGTCCTCTCCTCTGTCACTTTAAAGGCCAAGTTACCAGATCCCTTCTGACGTCTGTTTGACCTTTCTCTCAGTCTGTATGGTTCGAGGACAGAAGGATTGCAACATCAAAAAGAGGGTATGTTAGATCTCTTTATTCCCCAAATACTGTATCTGACATTACTTTCGGTGTAGTGTTTCAAGTGAATGTAAAACTAATAGATTGAGCCTTGGAACTGGATCCTTGAAATCAATACTGCCATTCTCTGTGTAATTTCCAGTTTCCTCTTCTGAGCAAATCACAGAAATACTCAAAATTATTTTCTCTCGAGAACATTAGATCTTTGCGGCATAGAAAGACATTACATTTAGTAAACACTTGTAGTGGACCTCGTTTTGTCCTTGTTCCCCGTCAAGTACAAAGGCTCTCCTATTAGGAACAGAGAGAGATATTACATCTAATTTTTTTTTTAAGTGTCTTATTGGGTAAATAACATAGTTAATCATTTGATTCAGCGCCTTGCCGTTCTTCCTCCAAGACCCCTTTTTTCTTTTGTAAGGCTCTTGGAGTAAAAATAGCTCACAATCATGCCGGTCATAAGGTACAGTGTATATTTTCTTGTACTTCATTTATGATGTTACTAAAAGCTTTTCACAGGCGGTAAGAATGATGAGATGAGATTAGGATGAACACAATCCATAGTTACAGCAATAAAATATGAGAATAAATAAAATACATTTCTGTCTCGTTTACATGAAACATGTCTTGTGATTCTTTTTAATCTGAATTTTAAAAGTGTTGAGGTCCTCAATTAACGTGTAATGGGCCTTCAGATTATTCCAAGCTACAATTGCTCTATATAAAAAGCTTTTAATGACTAAAGGCTTCAGTGACCTTGGAACATATATACAGTCGCTTTATCATGAAAGGAATTACCTTCAGCTGATATTGACAGCCTAGAACATAACGTTTTAATATTGAACGAGCATCAAAGATCACACTGGGCATAGTTGAATAGTTATCAAAGCGGCATAATCACCAAGCATGTTCTATTCACATTTCTAGTACTGGTCTTTTCCACTATGTTGTGCAGCATAGGTGGTGATGCTGAAGCTATGAGTACTAGAGTACTTGCTTTTGAATCCCACAAACAACAATAACGCAAACATGTGCCCAGGAAGCTGCTCCTGTATGCTCTCCATATCAGTCACAGCAAGAGGGAACTCAATTGAAATATGACCACAAATAGAATTAGAACCCTGTGACCCTAATAATCTTCACACGCAAGACATCCAAAGGCCGGCTATCTTATTTCCCGGGGACGACATGTAAATGTTAGCCAACATGAAATATGACGGAAAACTGAATTGGGTCCCATCAAGTCAAACATGCACTAGAATCATTTATATCAACATACCAAAATTAGATTATCTAATTACTTAGATTAAGATATCACACAAAACCAAAACACAATCATGTATAGTATAGTTGACTTTTTATTAGCTGACTTTTTATTAGCTGAGAAATACAAGGTGTTGGAAAGTTCCTTAGTAAGCATGTAGAATGAATCAACGTTTCAACCAAATTAATTGATCTTCTTCAGGATTATCTAATGTCCAGAATATATAAGGACAACATGAGCATGAGGGTATGGAAAGTAGGGAAAGAAGAGACAATATAGGGCAGGGAGGAGGCCACACTGCACATTCCAGTCCGGGCACAAGGTCTTTAGTGTACATGATTGGTGTGAGGTGGCAGCACTGTACTGTAGGAGGGCCATGGTCATATAGCCTACCTAGGTAGCAGGGGAAGTAGACGCTATATGATAATGGATTATGATAGCCTTAGGTTGCGAATCACATAGATCTACTGTATACCATTGAGTTACGGCCCGAGTATGGTACTTGTACCTGAAGGTTGATGCTTCTTTGTAGGCTAACTTAACATTAGCAAACTAATTTTCCTAGCTGTCATGTCACATTCTTAGCATAAATTGTATCATCCGGCACCAAAGTGTTGTACCATAGTTAAAGTACAATCTATAGGCAGCTGTTGTGTGTCAGCCCTGGTGAGTAACTCGCCCACAGGCGTACTCTGAGTCCTAAACCTATGGGAGGGGAGCTGTGATATGTAGTATATACATGAAGGCCTGCCACCTGGATTTCGGCCATTTTATTTTTATTGTTGTTGTTTGAGGTGTTGCCTATGGTGTAAGGGGCCCGACTTGACTTCTTCCACATATAATAAATACTCAAGAATAGGTAAATAGATAAATATATTTTTATTTACCTTATATAAATTGCCTGTATTTGTATTAGTTAGATTTATATTTTTCCTATAAGCCTAAAGCTTAATCACACAGTGCACTGCAGACTGCCCATGTGGAAAGTGCTCTGCAGCTATCTTGACACCCAGATGAAGGGGGACTAACAGAAAATGTGATATTCTGCACAATGTCATGTAAAATATACATTCATGGGGTCTGCATATATTTTGTATTTCCATATATATGTCAACATGTGGCAATGCATATTATTGCATATTACTCCAGTTATGCATATGAGCCCCCACTTCTAAGTGTCTAGATGATCGGACCATCGCAGTGACGGGCCTTTCTATATTTAGAACAACACACCTCTTCCCCCATAGGCTTAGGACTCAGAGTACGCCTGTGAACTCGCCAGTGTTGCATTCATGCATCATGGCGACCCTAGGGGGTTTAGAGACCCCGGACGTGTTGGCATGATGCACCAATGCAGCACTGGCAAGTAACTTGCCAGAGCTGCATTGGTGCATGACCACTTATTTCATATTTCGGCGACATCGATTCTTTAAGAGTTAATGATCATTGTGAGAATAGAGACTTTTGTTTTTTGTTGAGAAAAAAGCAATCAGAACTCATTGTATTCAATCAGATTCAAACAATACACCAGATGTAGCTCATTCTCACTAAATGAATGCAACTCTTACCGTGACGTACATGGTCAGTTGCCGTACACGGTTAGTTGACGCACATGGTCGAAATACATTACGTCAACAACTTCTCCCATATACAGTGTCATTTAAGGTACTGTTTTATACTTATTTTTCACTACAATGTAAGGGCCATATAATATGAAACCACCCTGTCTATGTAGTTAAGATATGCAGTATTTAAAGGAAGAAAACTTCCTGAATGACGTACATGATCAGCAAGTGACATACATGGTCACTTGCAGTACATGGTCAAAAATACATGACATCAACAATTTCTCCCATATACATTATCATTTAGAGTGCTATTTTATACTTATTCTTTAGTGTAATGTAAGGGCCATATGATGTGAACCTTTCCTGCGTATGGAGTTCAGATATGCAGTATTTAAAAATGGGTTCTAACACGCACGGCAGTGACTCTCGTACTGGCGCCTATAGACCAAGTGGCGTGACTTGGTCAGGGGACCAAGTCACTGGCGCTACATTTCGTGACGCACATCTAGGCGATGGTATCATCTCCTTGACAACAGCCAATGAGCGTGCGTCACTGAGATGCCAGCCTGCGGCTGGCATTCAAGATGATGCGGCAATGTTTACAGTGTATTTACAGCTGTATTTCAAATAGTTACAGTGGATATACAGTTTAGAAGGTATTTTGTTTGTTGTCAGAACCGCATTTAACCATGTCGCACCTGCGAGGGCCTCTAGACCAAGTCACTCCGTCTCGGGAGCCTGTCCCATGGCACCTGCGGTGCCCCTGGACAGGCTCCCTCGACGTCGTGACTTGGCCTAGAGGCTCCTCTAGCCGCGCCATGGTTAAACGCATAGTTGAATGACGTACATGGTCAGCAAGTGACTTACATGGTCACTTGCCGTACATGGTAACTTGTTTACAGGGGCTCTGCAACATACTTAATCATAACTATAATATGATACATTAAATAATACTCTATCTGGTAGGACAAGATCTAAATGTGTCACCTGATCATGTACGGCAACTGACCATGGACGGCAACTGACCATGGACGGCAACTGATCATGGACGGCAACTGATCATGTACGGCAACTGACCATGTACTGCACCAAAGGAGTTGCATCCATTTGGTGACAGTGAGCCGTATGTTGGATTGCTTTTTTTTACAGACTGTTCCATACCAGTTTGAGACAAAGGTCTTACAGGGGTATGCAAAAGGCCTGTGTGCCAAATCCACCTAGTCCTCCATGTTCTTCCTATAAACCTCTGTCTCTATGAACCAGTCCTAGTATGTCACGCTGCCCCAGAGAGCTGAATGGTATTTTTGATGTGAAAAAAAAATCAGAGTTCAGTCATACAAATGTATGTCTTACTACTAAGGAGGGGCACTGGGAATGTCTCCCCTCTACCCAAATATTTGTTGAGTAAATCATCAAGGCTGTATTCCTGCCCAAGGACAACAAAAGGGCAATACCACACCATGCTGCCCTAAAATTGTTGAAGAAATTACTCTCTTACCTTAAATTGGGTTATAGTAAAGTATGTGAATGGGTTCAGCAAAGAGATGGTAAACTTATTAATTTGGACAGCATTTCAGGGTGATGGAGTAAGACAAATTCCAAACGGAATGAGACCGGTTCCTGGGTTTGAGTAAACTTGTCAGTTTTGAACAAGTCTTTTAATGTATCCTCTTTTTTAGGTAGATTGAAATGATTCAACATGAATATAGTGTCTGAATCTTTATTTGTTTTCAACAGAGGAAACTACCATGATCTTGAAAATGGAGTCAGTGCAGTTACTGCAAATGGCTTATTATAGATGGCTTTATAAGATTGCTATTACAGAATTCAAGGCTCGCAAAGGACATAATGTGTCAGAAATATTTTTGACATGAGATTAGGTGACTGACCCACAAGTGATTTTGCAACGTAAATCTTATCAGCAAGATATACAAGATAGATCCACCATGATAATATATTTCATTAACTATGCAAATGCCTTTATATGATTCAACTTAGTCTTACTAATGGATATTGAGTTTTCCTCTTATTTATAAACAGGACTGTTTCTACTCATATATGAATACACAAGTGAGGTGCCACCTGTAGTGATCTCCCACAACCATCAATCACAGCTCATCTCACCTCTGATTTCAACCCCTGCTTTCTCAGTGCAAAGCTTTTTAATTGGGTGCCATTCTTCTTGTATTGTCGGTATTGTAAGGCGATTACTGTAAATGCCTTTGTATAAGTTGCATCGCACGTATAACCTGCGGCCTCAACTCAGAATCATACAACCCGTTTCTGGGTTTGTAAATTTCTATTTTAGTACTGTTATATATATATTAATAAAATCCCTCGTATAACTCACACTTAATATAAGCATGTTTGGTATCAAACGAAAGCTGAGTTTAGTATGCCTACAACTCACAAATAATACATGTTTAAGGACAATTGAATTTAAATTTCTCCTAGCTATTACCTAATTTTCTTCTCTAATATAGTAAACGTACATGGATTTGTTTAGGAGCTATACTTCAGTCCAAGAAGAGCGCTGAAGACAATGATGAACATGTGTCCTGTGGCCATCATACCTGCACCTGCAAAAGGGATTTATGTCTTATTGTGAATTATAAAAAATAACGGTTTCCTATATTTTGATATTATGAAGAGACTTGTACTTTCCAATGTGTAATTATATATATTCATTTTCACTGGGTGTTGGGTATATTGTTTTTACTTTGAGTCATTTCATGGCTTTATGTACTCTCGGGTAGCCAATGGCCCGTAGTTCTGGGTCTGGCCTGCAGTGTTCTGTACAATTACCTTCCTACAGACCCCATTGGCCCACAGGAGTGGGTGAACAAATTTCTTGGAGAATGTATATACCAATATAGTCATGTCATAATTATGTCGTTTGAGAGAGGAAATCTATGGGAAGCCTACCATTCTGGTTAGGCCCAGATATAAATTAATCAGGATTATATACCTATGTTTTTCTCTTTAAGAACAGTATCATGATTAAACTGGGCCCTCAGATTTTTGTCTGGGCCCGTAGATTTCTAATGCTACGGGCTCCGGTGGCCCATGGCTGAAAAAGTGTCAACCCCTGTGTACTCCCTGAATTATCTTTAAAAATGGGTTTTGCCTACTTTCAATTTCAAATTGTGGCACTCACCTGCCCCATCTCCTGGGATATCTCCTAGAACATGGAATAAAAATATGAAAGTTAAAACATGAAGATCTTTATGGTGAAAGGGAAACCATAGAGTTGTAAATCTCTGGAAGACCACTTAGAATAATGATGTGTAAAAGATGAAAAAGCTACCAAGTATGATAGATGGTAGAAAGAATTAAACTATTTTGCCATTTTCCTTGGGAGCTCAGGCTTCCATCATCTAATTCATATCTTTCTCAGTCACCAAAAAATAATAGACATACCGGTTGGTCTGTTTAGTATGGAGGGCATTTTGCAGACATAGCTCAACCTTGGCTCACACCTGGCAGTCAGCCATTGACCAGTAACCATGTCAGCATGGACGCATGGAAACCTGTAAGGATTATTTGGTTGATGATCATGCCAGTGGTCATAGTCTCGTGCTGTATCATCCGTCCAGTAGTATGCATACGTGTCATCAGCTGCAATCATGAAATAAATAGGAGGACATCATAGTATTTTATGAACATCTTAAACTATCTCGCCACCCATTTCCTTACAAAAATAAAATTGGTGTAAAATAAGTACCAAAAGACAAACATGGGTTGTTCTTACCAGAATAGAGATAGGAATAAGTTATGTATATACTGATACCAATATAGATACATGTACAGGTACACATGTATGAATCATAGCATCATGGACCAAGTACCTGTTTTGTTGATGGCCAAACCAAACCAGTAATGTGTGTCCATTAGGTCTGGAGGTAGAAGTGATGCATTCTTCATCCCAAATCTGATAAATCCCATCTCAAAGGCACTATGTACAGAAGCCAGGTCTGCCCCGGACATCTCGCGACACTTTTTGAGAGAATCGTCGTGTGTCAGGCTCTCGTCTGGCTTGAAGAGGTAGCAGTGACCAGTGACTGAGGAGTACACCCAGCCCGGGTCACAGTGTGCAGTAGTCGATGGAGTCACATGAGGGGCTAAAATGAAAGTATTACATTTTTTCAATGTCAATATTGTGGAAGGAATGATTGGAAAAGGTTGGGCCTTTGGCACTAGAGGCTTCTGAATACTACTATTAACCATTAATCACTAAAGAACAGCAATATAACTATTTCACACTTATCTACTTATATATTCTTTGACACCATGGTATTTAAGTATTTTCAGAGGATGCCAAGTGATTGTTGTGTCCCAGAAAAATAACCATCATATCATTTCCCAGTATTACAATTAGATGAGGATGTAAACTTACTCTTAGGTGCTTTGCAGACATATCCCAAGTCATCACTACATTTGTGATCACTCCATTTCCCTGGCCATTCTTGGTTCCAGATTCTGACACAGTCCTCTCTGCTGTGCTCCCCATTAGGCTCTGCAGGCGCCCAGGCTTCATACTGAAAGGCTGACCCATCTGTCCACCTGATTCTGGTCCTATCTAAAATAATACCTCAGATGAAAAAGGCTCAATTTAAAACTGTCACACAAATAAACTAAATATATACAAACTACTAAAACAAACAATTTCTAAATGAAATAATAGATAGGGAACTAGTTCTGATGTAAATTGATTGTTGTAAAGATATATAGTATCATATCTACATAAAATCTTAGCACCGCATATGATAAAGGAGATAGTCAGTAATTATGATTTGTCTGAAGGCCTACAAAGTCTACAAACCTGATGCTGATCTGTGCAACCCAATCCACACATTTCTGTTACCATAACCTGTTAGGTTCAACATGTCAAGGAGCATCTTATGTTCAAGGTGAGAGTGAATGGACACCAGAGTTGAGAGAAACCCTTTATCCTGACACTAAAAGAGAGAAATACTTGGGATTCAATACAAATGGGATGAAATTGATAGCCATACAATAAAAGGGAAAGGGGTTTATTTTCTGTACACATTTTTTCATGCAGAAATCTTTACATACATGGCGTGTCCTTTTTCTTGTCCTTTTTCTTTCAACATATCTTCAATAAAACTGAGGAAACTACATTTGGGGTCATTGATGTA
Organism: Harmothoe impar; assembly: GCA_947462335.1. Taxonomy (NCBI): domain Eukaryota; kingdom Metazoa; phylum Annelida; class Polychaeta; order Phyllodocida; family Polynoidae; genus Harmothoe; species Harmothoe impar. The sequence goes on from OX381708.1 coordinate 80,163,144, forward strand.
TCTTGTGTTTCATTCTGGTGGGCAGTAATATTTGCTATTGCTATTTACATGTGATGAAATTCATATAGACACATCTGTACATTTGCATTTACTATTTCATAGATTATAAGTATTTAAACTAGTCTGATTAATCCTAGAGCTTTACCTTTTCTTTGGCACCTTCCCAACTGCTATGTGTATCTGTTATTATCAGGTAGCAATGTTCACCATACTCAAACCAGCCTTCACCAGTTGGGCATGTCCCTGGTAATGTAGCTGGTGTGGTCAGGGCAGGGACTGGAACAATAATAGTGAAGAAACTTTACATGACAAAATAGATATTCTGTTCATAAAAGCAATTACCAAACATTGATATGGTTGGGTAGTGATATGGTTGGGTAGTGAACTGTAAAGACATAAACAAAGTTTTGGACAGTGCAATCCTATTTTTCGGGTATACAAACCTTTAAAATTGCCTTTCATTCACAAACAATCGTTGTTCTTACCTTGTGAGATCTTGCACACCGATGGATACTGCTTGCTGCACACATCATCCGACCATCTGCCATCCACTGACATCCTAACACATCCACCTTGGTACTCCTTAACAGGTTGTCCATCAGCCCAGTTTGTCCATAGGACATGCCAGCCATCCTCCCACTTATACTCACCATCATCACCATTCTGAGAAACATTAAACATTTTAGTTCATACTCAATTATCCAAAACACACCATAATGGTTTTGAGCAAACTGTAAAAATGACTTTGCTACATTATCTAGAAAGATCATCAGTTATATATATTAAACATGTGCTTAAAGCAACACAACCGCAATGTGTATAGTGAACCATTACAGCATCCATGAGTATCTCACCAGCTTTTCATTAATGCATTATTCTGACCCCTTAGGTCACTAGCATTTTGAATTTATTATGATGACAAAAGGCCAAGGACATTTGATCACTATGTCATCATTTAATGCTTAAATTTAGTCTTAGAATACAACCACTTACTGTACTGTTGTCCCTAAACCCAAGCCATATACCTGTGTCATGGGTTAGCGGCAATGTCTGTACTGCCGCATTCTCTGCCTCTGCATGAATCCCAACCAGAGTGGCCAATGGGTCCAGTCTTTTACACATAAAACTTGCTGTATCCCAGGACCATGCAGTCAGTTGGTATCTATGTGGACAGTAATAAAGCATCACTTGATAATGAGATTGAATATGAAAGGAGTGTGAATACTTACACCTCCCCAAAGGGTCAACCAACTCTTTTTCTTCGGACACAACGACAAAGATATACAATTATCATTGTTAGGATCAGGTTTAAATGATTAAAAAGAAATAATGACTTAACAATAGATCAGCAATAGGGCAATCCTCAATATGCGGGCACAAACTGTTGATATTCGAGGCAACATTAGCTACTCACTTGTAACATCCATACCAATAAGGAGTGAAACCAGCAGGACATGTAAAGTTTACATTTGGCACAGCAGAAGTAGGAATGATGTTGTTTGGATCTGAAAGAGATACAGTTGAATCATTTCATTTTTTCACAAGGAATTCTCATTATCTCACATGAATCCTTTTGGGACGGTAAGTAGCAATTGCAGTGAACATTTATCCCAGAGGCAACCCATGTGTTTTGGAAGCATCGGTGTCATGTAGCCCTGGTTCACACTTCAGTGGAACTTGACTTGTCCATGAACCGTCACACGACTATTTAACCCTCACTAGTTCTAAAATTATGAATCCTGCTAGATGTAATTACATTAATCAATTTTGAAACAAAATGAACAATCATGCAAAGTGCTTTTCAGCTACATTCAATAATGAGAACACACATGAGGATGATCTCTTCACCTTTCAGATCTTTAATTTTTGTCAGATAGACATAGATGTTAGCTGAGGGTATTAGACTTAGAAATTTGTGGAAAGAATACTTCTACTTACTCTTGTATGTTTGGCAGATGTAGCCCCTCTTCTGGCTGCAATTGATGTTATTCCACTCTCCTATAGACCCAGGAAGCATCCAGACCTCTGTGCAGTTACCCTGTAAGTTTTTTTAATTGAACTGGTTGATGATCAATAACTGTATACACCCCCTGTGACCTCTTCATCTTGTATATGTTATACTACTAGGAACTGAAACAATACTCTTGTTAATTGAATGTAATATTTATGTGTACATGAGTGGTAATTACAGGGTCCATATTTTAACAAAAACACAGTATTTGGGTTTTGTATGAAACATTCTTAGTATGGAACTTACGTTTCCACTAGTCGGTTTCTTAGGACTCCAGTTATCATATTGATAAGGGCTACTGTCTACCCATAGCCACGTACTGCCAGGCTTTTCTCTATAGAGGCCTATCCATACTCCAAACTTCACGGAGGTCAGATGTGCATTGATGAAAGCTTGAAGAAAAAAGTCCAACTAAAATATGTTGTTGTTTTACTGGTTGATGATCTGGTTGATTTAGGCAAGTAACTGCTGTACATCACTCTATTCGTTATAATTTGAAAACCATCTTTGAACTCCCCCCAAAAATTCCTGTTTCAGCAACATTAAAATGTGAGTAAATGTATATGGCATATCCTTACCTTGATCAACTTCATTTTCGATACTGGCTAAACTCGGACGAATGCCAGGTTCCTGTTTACATGTGACTGTGGCCTGGTCAAATGTTAGTGAGCCATCCCCAAAATGTCCAGGTAGAACCACCTTGAAGCACTTGTTACCTGGTTGAAAAATTATAATTATTTATTCTAAGAAATACATATGCAATCATGCAATTGAAATACATATACATAAACTACTATGAGTTTAAGCCGGGGCGTATCACATGAAGCCATAAGACGAGCGGCACAAGTTGAGTACCATATAAATGTATGTCAATAACTGTTTTTTTGCATTTATCACATGTTCGTACTGTATTAGGATGGCCATCGAGTATGGTTGTACCGGACTCCATGGGGGCATGGGGGCATGGGGGCATGGGGGCATGACATTTTATAGGTTTAGCATAGAAGAATGCGATATCCACCAAGTTTTATGTTCATTTACCCTCTCAGTCTATAGTCTCTAATCTTGCCACACATGTTCCAGTCAATATGGCACTTGGCAGACAGATGGCTGTTATACACCTTAGGCTGTATACTGCCGCCCAAAGTTCAAACAGAGCCTGTTTTCTTTGGGGAGTTCAAACCTTTTATTACACAACCAATAAGCTAACCATTCTATGGATGAATGAAATAGATGCCTAGTAAATTTACCGCTGCCATAATAGCCTGCTGGGCAGTAGCCACCAACAGTCTGGGTAGGAATGGTTGTCTTGGGTGTGGGGCTGCTGGTTATTGGTCTTTTACAAAGGAAGCCCTTCTTTGTGTCACAATGCCCATTCCTCCATGTTCCTGTGGATTAGAAAATAAGAGATTGTCATCATTAGATACAAACTAGGCATATTTCCTTTCTGTTCACTAATTGCATCTTAAAACTTATACAACAATAATGTTCAATCATTGAATAATAACATAAAAAATGAACTCTTAAAGATACAACTGGATGTACAACGATGAGTTTAGGTGTGGTTATTGCACGGTGCACACGACTGCGCAGCAGGAGTGCGCACCGTGCGATGCAGCACACCCAAACAAGTCGTCGTACATCCAGTTGTATCTTTACCAGTTCTTTTTTGTTTTATTATACCTAGCATATGCCATTAGGAAAATTATGATAGATTACGATAGATTTTACGATAGATTTTGCAATTGAAATGACGATAGATATTGCGAAATACACATTTGCGAGTTGCGCGCCACCCCATCTGTTTGCGCACCATATTTCCCGTATCGCACACGTTGCAAAACAGAGGTGTGTATTACATACGTAGCTAGTCCTGTGCCTCTATGTAGCAGGAATAGTAATGTCATATGCTAGGTATAATAAATAAGTAAAAGGATAGTGATACCCATTTTTACCAGTTCTTTTTTGTTTTATTATACCTAGCATATGCCATTAGGAAAATTATGATAGATTACGATAGATTTTACGATAGATTTTGCAATTGAAATTACGATAGATATTGCGAAATACACATTTGCGAGTTGCGCACCACCCCATCTGTTTGCGCACCACTTTTCCCGTATCGCACACGTTGCAAAACAGAGGTGTGTATTACACACGTAGCTAGTCCTGTGCCTCTATGTAGCAGGAATAGTAATGTCATATGCTAGGTATAATAAATAAGTAAAAGGATAGTGATACTCCTAATCATTTTTGTGAACATACAATATGAACAACAAAAATACATAATTTACCATTGAAATCATTCGAATTCTGATATCCACAAAGATGACCATAGGTGTCTTTCTTTGGAAAGAGAGGCTGCCAGTTGTTCCACATTGATGAATAACTGCTACCATCTGACCATCTGTTGATGAAGGAAAAATATTAATGTGGTAGCTGTCCTCCATATTTCTAAACAGATCGTCCTTTCCTTTCAAAAATTACACTTTGTACTTACCCCCATTCCTTTCTGGCCTCTGCCAATTTGTTTAGCCCTATCCATAGTTGCCCCTGATAAGAAGTTTGAGTTGCCTGCAGAATTACATATAAGTAAAGTTGTTGGGTTCTTGTGAATGGTCATTATAGTTGAAATTCCAATCGTTGAAAAATAAGATTAACCATACTTTAGTAGTTATGACTTCATCCTAGAAACAATGTTAGAATTTCAGAATTTAAAGTCCTGTCCAATCTCCAAGCAGGGTGTACATCTTTTATTGTGGTTCATTAACTATCACAGGTTTGCTTGAAACTTTGCTTCCAAATATCTGTTTTAAGTAAATAGTACATAATTGCCCTCTTTATGTTGTAGTAGAATATTGTACCATTGCAATGTAGATCTACTGTGTATACTATCACTGGAAGGAGAACCAATTCCCTATCAAAATTGTTATCAGTGGTGTGGGTTAAAAAAAGGACATAAGTTGTTATCATTGGGGTCATGATTTTTGGTCAAAGGACACCATGAAATTTCTTCAGTTTAGGGAAAACAGTTCCCATGGCTATTGGCTTAAAATCAGTGCTGATTAATTGGTAAATCACATATATGTTAGTACAGTTTATGAATAATTCAATAATGACCATTCAAAACACCCCAATATTTTTGCTATCTGAAGGTAATAAATAGGTTCAGCACTAGAGACGTTATCTGTTTATGGTACCATGAACCCTTAAGTTGTTTTGCTAAAAGCAGATTTTCACCTACCCAGGTTGCAGCCTGGATTACTTCCTCTTCATGCAGAATGCTGGCCACATCTCCTCCTTGCTGCATACAGAACTCACGAGCCTCATACCAAGTACTCTCTATCTCATCAGGCAGAGTGCTGATGTAGTATTCATTACCCTTGTACTGCTGCCAATCGTGAACTGCAGTAGGGAATGTTAAGTATGATGTACAGGATACGTCATTTCATATATAATATAGATTGTCCAATTTGAGAACTAACAAAAACAAAATACACAGCGGAATAGCTGAGTGATATCTCATAAATAAACACCAGAGATAAGATATTATCCTATACCCACGAAAGATTGTGCAGCTCTAATGACATACCCAATAAAACACTTTAAAAAAGATATTGAAGTTATACTGTGGGCCATAATTAACAAGAAATATGGTTGTAGGTGTATGGAAATTAGCAACCTGAAGTTGGATTTAAGAATCATGGTCAAAATAACTATACATACCAATTGGTGCCTTGCAGACATATGGATAATCAAATGTACACTTCGTATCTGACCAGTCGTTATAAAAGTATTTTACACTAACGGTCACACAACTACGGATGCCTGTGGGTGCTCTTGGTCCCCAGTGTGAATAATCCACCTCTGTCCCATCGACCCATTTGTAGTTTTTTTTGTTACCAGAGGCATCTTGAAAAATAGAAATAAACATTGTATGGACTTTGAATAGAATGAGAGAGGCCTTTTATCTTCTTTTTTTTACATTATTTCATGTTTTAAACAGAACATGTATGTAATCAACACAGGAAAGTAAAGTCCTGATTGCCAGTTATAATTGGTGGTATGATTGTATTTGTTACAACAAAAACATATGATACATTACTGGTCGTCGGCACCTAGGGGCATAGAGCAGTAGAGCTAGGCAACTTTTTCATCTCTGGAACATGTTGAATCTGAACATGTTGCCCAGCTTGAATTTTAGGTCTTCTATATTTAATCTTCAAATGAAGAAAAAAAAAGTTAGAAAAATACCAGAAAATGGAATTTTAAAAATATTTAAAAGCCATATAATGACTCAAACTCATGGGATATACAAAGCCTAGTGTCACCCTAACAATCATGTATGCTATGGTAATCTTTGTAGAAAGTCTGATTCAAAAGATATCTCCCACCTTTCTTGTTCTTCAGCTTGACCTTGACCTTCATACTAAGATTACCCTATTATCCATTTTTGCTGAGGAGACACTCAACTATGAATATCCTAAAAGGTTGAGTTCTTATATGGCTTTTTGTTATTTATTTTATATTTTATCTTCATTTTTGGTGCTTTTCATTTGAAGATTCAGCATATTCCAGAGATGAAAATAATTCATGTTGCTCTACTGCTTCATGCCCCTATAAATGACTTTAGAGGCCTTTTGAAGGCTGGCCCACCAGTCTACATACACCATCAGGTAACCAGATAATTCTAAATACAATGATATTACAAAAGCAGTATGTAAACAAAACATTACCTGAGTCCTTTCTCATACCAATCCAATAGTAAGCAGCACCAGCTGCAAGCATCACTCCAGAGATGTAGTCCTGTTCTTCTTGTGAGTGGATTGATGCAAACTCTGCCCCAATGGCCTCACACTTTGCCTTGACTTCGATCCAATTGTAATCATACCCAAATTGAAAAAAGTAGCAATGCTGGCCCCACATTATCATTTCGCTGTTCCCACACCATTTTATGGGAACAACGCTGGAAATATCTGAAAGCCATATTCAGAAAAAAAAAACAAAAAAAAACATTAGTGGTTAAAAATTCAATTTAACTAGCTTATAGATTTTCTTTTTGTGATTGAAGTTTAACCAGTGGGCACAGGCCAGCCTAAGAGACATTTTTAAGTGCTTATTAAGCCCTACAAAGAATATGCAGGGCTTAATGAGCCCTTACTAAGTGGTTGGTACCAACTGGGTGTACCGTGTTTTGGAACTTAGCATTTAGTTTTCCCAAAATATTTTTTCTTGGGAAGGATTATACATTCACCATGGTTTGTCTGCTTTTATAAAGTATTTAAGCAGCACCAAGTTTATGCTCAAGGGAATACGGATGGGTATATAATGAGGGAACATAATTTGGTAGAGGATGATTTGGTTGTATTTTTTATAAATTCTGAAGAATATAGTTTACCAAACAAAACTAAATAAATGCAATATTATTTGCAGCCTATTTGTTAGGTTATAATGCTCCCATGGTGATGGCTGGATTTTTTTGTATATCCCATAATTACTGCACTAAAAACCCATTGGGATTGACTTTCATCAGTAGTGATGACCTAGGTTTTCATAATGAATAATGGTAGCAGGCAGTGTCAGTATACAGTTGCTGGCAACTCCTTAAAATGACTATGCCAGCGACTTTTGAACCTGTAGTCATTTTTCACCCTGGCTTATGAAGCCATTGTGGAAAATGACCCTGCTCTTAAATCATAGTAAGTGCCTTTTTGTAATGGATATTTCAGATATTTGCCTTCACATTTTAATTGTGAAATCATCATAAATGGAAGGAGAACTGTATGTATTAGCAATTTAGTATTTCAAAATATCTCCCAGTGATTTTTCTAAGTAGTATACTAAATACTTGCACCAGACATAGTAGCTCTCTATTCTCAGAAGAATGCAAATGTGACTGGTGTGCCAAATTTGTGACAGAAAAAAAGCACCCCATCAGTAGAACCACAATATAATCTAGTAAAATCCAGGAGAACTTTGGTACCAGAAGTACAGTAGCTGAGAAATTTAAATTATATTTGTATGTAAATTCTTTACTAACACACCAGAAAGGCCTAGAGGGTGGTGTATTCAATGGGATTACATAACAAGCAGAGGGGTAAGGCAGCCCCAAAAATGAACCTGCCTTTAGCATTCACACCTTGGGAGGTGGGAGGGGTGGGGGTAGTGTGGAGGGAGGCATGGAGAGAAATGGCCCCAGCTTCATAAGTCTTTGCAGGGTCATTTCCTGGTCATTGCTTAGACCTGGTATAGTCTCACCCCTCAAGCGGGGGGATCTGTTTCATTCTGTGTAGACTACTCATGCCTCATTAAATTCCATATGAGAAATGGAACGGGAAAACTTAATTATGGTTTCACTGTTTTAACTGTTCCCATGAATAGCCCATACATAACCTACATCTGGCCTTTGAGAAAAGTCTATCACGTCCACCAGGGATATAAAGATTGCCTATTGTATCTCACATATTACTAATATGAAATATACATAATAGACAACACAAGACAATTATATATGTTATGGTGCTTACGCGTATGGCTGGATTAACCTGGTTAACATAGACAGATTTTAGTACTGTACTATCCTGCTAAAGTCCCGTGTATAAGCTGCACCCTAACACTGTAAATTCAGGTGTAGAAGCCACGGCTAGTATGTAAGTCAGCTCGCCAGTGTGTTCTTTAAAATGTGCCGGAAATCAGGGTGGGGCATCTACATGTGCTTTTACAAGTATCCTACAATCAGGTTGGAGACTGACCAGTTTCTGAGTACTCGCTAAGATTGACTGACAGTCCCTAGAACACAGGGTGTACCAAGAACTTGGTAAACTCATTTATTGTCACTTTTCTCATATTTCCATGCCAAAATGCATAATTCTGATGCCATCATAGGAAGCAGAGGTCTATAATTGATGTATGCACCCTTTTTTATAACTAAAATCGGAATATTATCTAAGAAATAGCTTTATCTACATATTTTCCTTCAGTAAATGTTTAGTAAAATCAGTTTGCTAATTTATTTGTTAAATCTGCTAATGTAAATGAACCCATAGGATGGAATCATAGATAAAGGCCCACAAAATGATGTTTTTGTTTTAACTTAGTGATGTTTGGTAATGTAGTAAATAAGCTATACAATGTAAATATAAGTATGAAACAGTAGACTGGTTTCCCTATCCCCAGTGACCCCACTAATTACATGCACAGATAAGGGTCACAGTCCAGTGACCACAGGTAATGTACATGAGTACTTGGCTGTGATTGGCCCATTTACCTGCATGAGCAGGGGTCATGGTCCAGTGAACACATCAGGTGAACCAAGATTATGGTACAGCCCAAGATGGTGCACAGTACCATGATCTTGGTACAGACCCAATGGAAAGGGTGTACTATGTTTGTAGTACGTCCTAACAACATTGTCCTGGCCCCAACATGACAATATCCTATAATCAGACCACCTGTATGATTCATAGGATTCTCTAAAGTTAGAGCAGCTAATATGCTAGTTAGGCTTGTAAACGAGAATCTCCGGTGGGTGTTTTTAGTATCATATTAAAGCTGAGGCTAATTCATGTACATTTGTGAGTAATATCCAAGATTTTGGAGATTTCAGGTGGTTGTTCCATGCAACGTGTACAAAATATACACAATGTTAGCAGTAGAATGCCCTTTAGATTTTAGTCTAGTATAAACATATGTGTATAGAATAATCTTTAAGGCATTCAGGCTGCTTTTAAGCGAATAAAAAGTACTTACGGAGAAAGAGCAATACCAAAGTAGCTATACAATATCTGCTGGCCATGACTGAAGTCAGTTCAGAGACAACCTGTCTGTTTTATCAATTATTTCTCATCAGATGCCACAATACTCCCTCTACTTACCGAACACCTGTTTTTATACCTACTCTAAGTTATAGCACTACGTTTCCTGTACGTTGGTATGAACAAGATCCATATCTTATCTTATACTATAAGTCTTGATTTTAACTTTTGCTGGGACATCTTATCAGTTGATGGGTGTTTCTTGTTATCAGTGATAGTAGAGAAGCAACTATTGATGTTGTACAACATGACTCTCCATCTCCAATTACCATTAAGGCCAAAAAAAGGTATGTTTCAGGTCACCCGACCGACCCTATCTAAACAGGGCCGACCCTACGTTTTTTTTATGCTTTTTCAACTGACCAATAAGGAATGCCATATGTCTCCCATATGTTGGCCCGTATTCATCTTGTATTGGACCAATGGGGAAAAACGGGCCTCAGTGTCTAGTCCCAGAAATCTTTATATTTTTAGACTTTTTTTGGTCAATTTTAGAGGGGAAGTAAAAAAAAAAAAGGTAAAAAAAAAAGAAAAATCCAACCTACCGACCCTAGAGTTTCTTCCCATGTGGCCTGAAACAATTTTTTTTAATTTGGCCTAAGGATCATTCTGAATGACTGAATCATATGTAAACTTCACTGAAAATCCGGAGGAAGGAGCCTAGTCATTATGACGACCTAGGTTGTCATTATGAATAATGACAGGTGCTCTGGAGAATGGTGTATGAATAAAGTCTCTAATTAGTTTACCTCTTAATGAGAGGCCTCCGTTTCATATATTTGGTGTACTCTTGATTGAACTAAGTAGCATTCTTTGTTATAAATAAGTTGCCAATGGGTGAAAATGATGGCCCCAAAGGTATAGAGACCACTCTGCTTCTCGTCACCAGATTATGTCTTGTGATAAAGATACTTATGCAGATACTTCAATTCATTAACACTGGGGGGCAGTCCCGTGCCAAAAGAGGTCCAGTCTGCAATAGCATGGGTAGCATCGGGTAGTCATTGGTAAAACCTAGGACCGGAGTGTTGTCAATACTGTTGACTTAAGGTCTTCAAGTTGACAATACATGAATCAACAACCTTGAGGTAGTCATTCTGACTACCCAATTAATGTGACTACCTAAGGTCGTCATTATGACAACTTTGTTTTGAATGGATCAAATGTGACTACCTTAGGTCGTCAAAATGATGACCAAAGGTCGTCACCTGGACTACCTAAAGTTATCAATTTAGGTATTGTCAAAATGACGACCCTGAGGTTTTCAGTGTTGGCCATGTCAACCATCCCAAAGTTTTATCTTGAATTGTATGAACCTGACATTAGAATTGTCCACACAATAGGGACCTTTAAACCACGCTGAGGATTCCCTAGGGGTTCTCCATCCTCCCGTATTGGTAAGGATACAGACAATCGAATACAGAATCCCGCATTTTAACCCCATATGCTGCAAACCAATACGGATTCCTAAATTCAAATATGGGCGTGATACGGAGGTTGAACAAAATCACTTTTTCAACTGACCAATAAGGAATGCCATATGTCTCCCATATGTTGGCCCGTATTCATCTTGTATTGGACCAATGGGGAAAAACAGGCCTCAGGGGGCCAGTCTTAGTAGGGATGCAGTGTGTATAGGGGGAGGTGTGGCATATGTGACTCATGTACTCAATGCTGATAAAGGCCACTTATGACCACTAACTGAGATCATCCCACATATGTTTTATCAATGAATGTCAATAGAATTCTTGAATATCCTAGTTATAGTATGGTCCAATAGTCCAATTGTCCAAAACCCAGTTGTTATTCAGAGAGTAACTCCTGACTGTGTCACATTGCAATTGAGAACTTGCTTAATCATTTGATGGCAGCACAGTGTTTTTAAATACGTTGCCCTTTATTGTCATGATACATGAATTCAGCCCTGGTGAGTCTATTGCCTACAGAAGAGACATACCCCTGAAGGGTCGGCATAGTCTGACAACTGGTTGTCCAGGTTAACCCTCCCTCTACTGTACATGCATTATTGCGAGTTTACAGTGCAGGACCATACACACATTTATTTTGGCCGATTTATGAGCCGCTGTGCTTTGCCTAAAAATTGGTAGAACGGCATGGTATTTTCTGACAGTGTTCTATGGCATATTGTCTCTGCATGTCCAAATCCATTTGTACGTACATTCCCTATTTTAGAAATGCTGGGCATCACAACTTGGATGATATTCAACTCATTTTCAATATGATTTGAGCAATATTTGAGGCAAAAATCGTCAAAAATGTCAAAAATGTTTAGGTCTGTTTAGATGTCTCATTGCCTTCTTTTTCTTCAATCAATAACAAAATAATGCAAAGTTTAGCTGAGCTGATATAACTGTGAGCATCAACTCACTCCACGCAAATGCAGATACAGTTTTGATTTAAAACCTAAAATTAGTGAAGTGTGATTTTTGGAATCAGGGGGTGCTTAGGTTTCCAAAAATGTAAAGTTCACAATTTCCCCACAAAAACCCTAACATGAGGTCTTTCACTAAGCGTGTATTACACCAATGTCGGTTGGCCGAAAATTTGTCATCCGATAAAAGTCTATAATGTGAAACGTATTGGCCAACCTCGGCTGACCAACAGAATCAGGTCTGATTCCGTCAGTGGAATACTTCCTTAACAAAAGGAACCCCACTAAATCAAAATCTACATAATCAAAATGCACTGAATAACCAAGGTTACAAAGAATGATAGAGCAAGTGATGCTCCTTCATTAGTGACATGGTGTAGCGGGAGCGGCGGATCGGGTGGCGGATCCCGCGTCGTCTGGCGGATCTGGCGGATCTGGCGGATCTGGCGGATCCGGCGGATTCCGCTAGACGGCGCGGCGGTCGCCACCCTATATAATGATCCGCAGCGGGGCTGGCGGATCACTCTCTCTCCTGCAGCTGAAGTGCGCGGACGTCGGCTCTCGCTCCTGTTACACCAAATTGATGTGCTCTGTGTATCTTGTGAAGCTATAATATAACTTTCCCTGAACCTTAATTGAAGCTGTGTTGTGTTCTATTTCCTAGCGAAGTGTTTGCCCTAGTCCTTTTACAGTGGTGACAGCGGTTTCAACTAACAGACGAACCACGCCATGGATAGGGCTTCAGAAGGAAGTACAGCAGGGACTGAAGGAAGGATGGAGAGGCCAGTGGGAGAGGACGTTTTCCTGCGGCTACCCACGGAGACTGCTCGGATTCTAATGGGGGAAGCTCCTGCGGACGAGGGAGACCGCGAGCAAGAACTGGAGAGAGACAGGAGAGCCCAGAGGGAGTGGGTCATCCGCTGGAGAGAGGAGGAGACCAGAAGGCTGGAACGGTTGGAGGCAGAGAAAGCAGAGAGGGCTTCTAGATGGGCGGATGCTGTGGAGATGTTCGGGCAGCTGGGGGTAGCAGCCGGGGAGCAGGGAGGAGACGAAGGCAGCAGAACGTGGGGTCCCATCGGGGAAGTTCTGGCAGCCCAAGACGAGACAGTCCCCTACGCCCCGCTCGGCGAAATCCGCAGCGGAATCCGCCAGCCTGTCAACAAAGGAACGGTCGCTATGCAACCGCCACCGGAAGACTCCGCCAGACCGGAAGACTCCGCCAGACCGGAAGACTCCGCACGATCCGCCGGGCTCCAGATCCGCCAGGACGTCAACAAAGGGGCATCGGTCGCTAGGCAACCTGGGCCGGGTGACTCCGCATGGCCCGTGGGGTTGCCGATCCGCCAGGATGCCAGTAAGCTGGGGACGGTCGCTTGGCAGCCGGGGCAGGATGGCTCCGCACAATCCGTACGATCCGCCGGGCTCCCGCATCACCAGGACGGCGCCGAAGGGGAAGTGGCTCCTGCGCAACCGCGGGCGGAAGGCTCCGCACGATCCGCCGGATCCGCCGGATCCGCCGTTTCGTTCGCTTCCGGCCCAGGGATCCCCACCAACACCTCCACGATTAGCCACGCATCTTTGTTGGAGGGCAGCGGGGGGGGAGGGCCCCAAGGAACGGGCCGGGTGGCCGACGCCGCAACCATTGAAAGGTCCCAGCAGTTGGGCCGCATTCGGGCCCTCACGGAGGCCGCAGCATTAAGAGATGCAGCAAGACGGGGGGCGGAATTGGCGGTCCGCCGGGAGAGGGATATAGCTGAGGAGGGCCGTCGTCGGGCGGAACAGGAACACCTGGAGCGGCTGGAAGAGGCCGAGGCTAGGGCGGTGACGGCCGAGTCGGTGCAGCGGGAGATCGCCAGGGTGGACGAGGCTCGGGCAGAGGTCCAGCGGCGAGAGGCCGCCTACAGGGACGCCATGGAAGCGGAGGTGCACAGGGGAATGGCCCCACAGCGCAGTACCCCGGTGTACGGGGCACCAACCTGGATGGAGGCGGAGCGGGAGTGGGCATCATCGGCCGCCCAACCGGGGCCGCACCAGGGGGGATCATATGGCACGGCCGCACCGACAGTACAGGTGATGGCACCGCCCCAGGCGACGCCTGCGGTGATGCCCGTGTTCCCACCCATGCAGCCACGTTGGGGGGGGTCTGTCCCACCTACCCACGAGTTGGAGCCCCACCACAAGCAGCCGCAATTCGGGGTGCCGTTCACGAAGGTCACGGGACCGGAAGGGGAACCCATGAAACAGGAGGCCAAGGGCGACACGCCCACGTCATCCGGGATAGGGGCTAGTCGCCTGGCGAAGCCCGTTATTGCACCCTGCAAGTTCGACGGCCAAGGGCACCTGACCGAGTGGCTGGTTCATTTCGACTTGTGCCGGGAGGCCAGTGGATGGGACGAACGGAGCGCTGGCGTATTCATGGGACTGAGTCTCACGGGGGTGGCTCGGCGCCTGCTGACGGGCATTGAGCCGTCAGCGGAGGGAGGGTATCGGAAGTTGCGCGCCGCCTTGGTGGCACGGTTCCAGCCCCCTAACCAGGCCGCCATGTATAAGGCGCTGCTGCGGGGGAAGGAACGGTCTAAGGGCGAATGCCTCCAAGCCCACGCGGAGGAAGTCGAGAGATACACCCGATTGGCGTACCCTGGCGCGGACATGGCCACCATAGATGTTATGGCCAAAGATCGGTTCATCGAGTCCCTCCGCGACCAGCAGCTGCAGATCTGGATACACCAGAGCAGCGCAACTACCCTCCTAGAAGCAGTGCAGGTAGCGCTGCACGCCGAGGCCTGCATGAGGCCCTACGGGTCACAGGTGGTGCGCGCCACCGGCCAGACCATGGGGGAGGAACTGAAGGGGGTGCGGGAAGACCAAGAGAAGGAGCGTATCGCCAACGCTAAGTTCCGCGATACCGTGACGGCCGCCCTGTCGGCACCCACTAACCGAGGGTCCTCCGGCCAGTCGAATCGCGGGGGAGGACAAGGTAGCCGCCCCCCACGCCCACCGATGTCCGAGATGCGGTGCTTCCACTGCGCCTCTCTCGGACACCAGCGCCGGACCTGCCCCACGTGGAAGGCGCAGATGGCGGCCGCGGACGCTAGGGCCCAGCAGCCAGGGGAACGGGCCGGAGCGGCCGGCGTACCGGCAGCCCCAGCGCCCCCCGCAGTGATCCCGGTGGCGGAAAACTAGAACCGACCCTAGAGGATAGCCACTCTAGGGTCGACAGGTCAGAGCATGGGCACACGATAGAGGTAGTGACGGGACGACTGGAGGCGGGCGGTTCAGGGCTCCTGGTGGAGGGCAAGATTGCGGGGAGGGCTGTCGGGTGTTTAATGGACACCGGGGCCACGGTGAATATCTTGTCGCTCTCATGGTGGAGACAAAACGGGGAACCCGGGTCGTTGATGACTACTTCGGAGACGGTGTATTCGGTGGAAGGCCGGCCCATGCGGCTACACGGCAAGGTGGAGGTGCCGTTAAAAATCAGCAAGTGGGTGTGGACGGTCCCGTTCGAGTTGGCGGAAATCGCCACCGACGCGATACTGGGGACGAAGTTCCTGCGGGAATCACGGTTCCTGGTAGACCTGGCGCGGGAGCGCATAATATTGGAGGCGGGGGACGAAACGGAGCAGGAAGAGCTCCGTGTCTGCAGAGTCATCAGCTGCCGGACAGCTGTGGTTGGCCCGGGAGAGGAAGCCATCCTGGGAGGCTACCTGGTTGGAGACTGGGAAGGGGAGGATGTTGGCATGATCGAAGGCCTACGAGAAATGGAGGAGCATAGGGGCGTCCTGGTGGGACGCGCGCTCGTGGACACCAGGGAGGAGGTGACGCCAGTGAGGATCTTCAACCCGGGCCAGAACCCAGTCATCATCTATAAAGATATGACCTTGGCCTCGCTGGAGGTCGTCAGCACCCCGGAGGAAGGGGGACCGCCGCCGGCGGGACAGAGCTGCCGCATGGTTACCCTACAGCCACCTGCTACGTCGGAGGAGACGGAAGCCGTCGTTAGCACTCTGACTGATGGAGTGGAGACCGACAAGCAGGGGGCGCTGGCCGACCTGGTGCGGAAACATAAGGCCGCTTTCCAACTCCGGCCGGGGGACACAGGCCGCGCTAACACGGTGCAGCACCGCATCGACACGGGTGACCACGCACCGGTGCGGCTTCCCCCGCGGCGCTTGGCCCCGCACAGGCGCGCCCTTGTGGATCTGGAGGTGGACAAGATGCTGGAAGCCGGGGCAATAGAGGAGTCAGAGGGGTCCTGGGCCTCCCCGGTAGTGTTGGTCCGGAAGAAGGATGGTACGATGCGCTTCTGCGTGGACTACCGCCGCCTGAACGGGATTACGAAGAAGGACGCGTATCCCCTCCCCCGAATCGATGATTCGCTCGACACGCTGGCAGGGTCCCGCTGGTTCAGTACCATGGACCTTGTCAGCGGCTACTGGCAGGTAGCCATGGCACCGGAGGACCGGGAGAAGACGGCGTTCGCAACGCACCGGGGGCTGTTTCAGTTTACGGTCATGCCATTCGGCCTATGTAACGCCCCCGGGACGTTCGAGCGCTTGATGGAAGTAGCCATGCGAGGTCTGCAATGGACCTCGTGCTTGGTGTACTTAGACGACATCGTTGTCTTCTCCCGGGACTTCGAAAGCCACCTCTCGCGACTGGGGGAGGTGTTGGCCCGCCTTGAGGCAGCGGGCCTGAAGGTGAAGCCGACGAAGTGTCACCTCGCCAGGCGGAAGGTGGCCTTCCTAGGCCACGTAGTCAGCGCAGAAGGGATTGCCACGGACCCCGGCAAAATCGAGGCGGTGAAGGACTGGCCCATACCGGAGAGCCTCACCGAGGTTCGCAGCTTCGTGGGGCTGGCCAGCTATTACAGGTCCTTTGTACCGGAATTCGCTATCGTAGCCAAGCCCCTCACCTCCTTGGCGGAGAAAGGACGGGTATTCCGGTGGGACAGGGGATGCCGGACTGCATTCGACACGCTGCGTGGGCTACTCATATCGGCCCCCATACTGGGGTATCCGCAGGACGAGGGCCAGATCATACTCGACACGGACGCCTCGGACACGGGACTGGGGGCAGTCTTGTCCCAGATGCAGGAGGGACGGGAGGTGGTCCTGTCTTTCGGGAGCCGGACTTTGGGGAGAGCGGAGCGCAACTACTGCGTCACCAGGAGGGAGCTGCTAGGGGTCCTTTTCGGACTAAAGAAGTTCCGGCACTACCTCCTGGGGCGTAACGTACTGGTACGGACGGACCACGCAGCCCTCAAATGGGTTATGGCGTTTAAGGATCCCGAGGGGCAGGTGGCCAGGTGGCTGCAAATCCTCGGAACTTACGACTATTCCATTCAGCACCGACCAGGGCGGCTACATGGTAACGCCGACGGCCTCTCGCGCGCGCCGTGTCGACAGTGCGGCCGCTGCGATGGGGAGCCGGAAGACGTTAGCCACGTGGTACGGGCCATTACCCGGCAGGGCGCCGCCGACCCCACGGTGGCAGAGGAGGTACGGGCGGAATGGGTGAAGGACCAGAAGGAGGACTCCGTTTTGGGACCAGTATACCAATGGGTGGAAAAGGGGGTGACCCCCACGGCAGAGGAAATAGCCGCCTCCCCATACGCTTTGAAGTCCCTAGTCAGCCAAATGAGCCGGCTGGAAATACGGCAGGAACTGCTCGGACGATGGTGGTTCGTACCGGGAAGCACGAGGGCGTTCCAGATTATAGTGCCGGAAAAGCGGACAGAAGAGGCCTGGAGAACAGCGCACGGGGCTGGGGTAGCCGGTCACTTCGGTCGTGACCGCACGCTGCGGAAGGTGCAGGAGCGCTGGTATTGGCCGGAGTTCCGCCGGGACGTCACTTACTGGACCGCGGTCTGCACCCGATGCTTGGAGCGGAAACCCCCGCCCCATCCCAGGAGGGGACCGATGGGCCACGTAGCGGTCAGTTTGCCGATGGAGAGAGTCGCGATAGACATCATGGGCCCCCTACCCCGAACGCCAGGGGGGAACGCTTACATAGCAGTCATCTTGGACTACTTCACGAAGTGGGCCGAGGCGGTGCCCCTGCGCAACCAAGAGGCAGCCACCGTAGCCCGGGCATTGGTGGATACAGTTGTATGCCGGTTCGGAGCCCCTGCGGAGCTACACTCGGATCAGGGCCGGAACTTTCAGTCCAACCTGTTCCGGGAGGTGGTACGGATCCTGGGGGCGAAACAAACCAGGACGTGCGCTTTCAACCCGAGGTCTGACGGGATGGTGGAAAGGGCCAACCGAACCATAGAGGCACTCCTGTCGGCGGTGGTAGCCTCGGACCACAAAGACTGGGACGAGCATCTAGGGATGGTCATGGCCGCGTACAGGGCGTCAGTCCACTCTAGCACTGGGGTGACGCCCAACATGATGATGTTGGGGCGGGAGACGAACATTCCGCTATCACTCCTGTACCCGGAGCAAGAGGAAGCCATCGGGGGGGGTGCAGAAGGGTACGTGGCCAACCTACAGCGGCAGACCGCATTGGCCCACTCTCTGGCTCGGGAGAACATCGGATGTGCAGTGGAAAGGCAGGCCCGTAACTACGACGCCCGGGCAGTGCGAGACGTAATCCCGGTAGGGGCCACGGTGTACTACCACTGGCCCGGGAAGAAGGTGGGGCTCAGCCCGAAGTTGCAACGGTTATGGACCGGGCCGTGGACGGTCACAAAACAAATATCCCAAGTAGTATATGAGATCCGGCGGCCGCCCAGGGCCGTAAAAATAGTACCGTATGATCGGCTGAAGGTGGTGCCTGATCCACCCCCAGGGGCACGCCCGGCACGCCCGGAAGAGGAGGAGGTGCAGGAAGGAGGTGCGGTTCCAGGGGGACAGGTAGTACGGAGTATAAGAAGTGCCCCCCCCCAACTTAACTCAGGCTGTGGAGGGGTGCTGCGGATCCGGCGGATCCGGCGGATCTGGCGGATCGGCTGGGAGGCGGATCGGGTTGCTTCCGTTTCCGGCGCGGCGGATCCTTGACAGCGATCCGGACGTCAAAATGGCGGACGTATGGGCGAGACTGGGGGCATCTAAGAAAGAGAAGAAGAGGTCGCTGGCACGCTTCGTCATTCCCAAATTGAAGAGCAAGCAGGAGAAGAAGGGTAGAGGAGGTAGGCGGTCAAACAGGGAGCCCACCCCCCCCAGGGAGAGAGGGAGGAGGGAATCCGCACGCGGTAGCCCCCAAGGTCACGGTAATGGCTCCCGCTCCCGCCATTCCGGGCGATCCGCCGGATCCGCCGGAGATCTCGCCCGGAGCGAGAAGTCCCGCGGGGCAGCGAGACCTAAACAATCCGCCAAGCCGGATGGCTCCGCACGATCCGGTCTCGTGCGGAGCGAGAGGGAGCGAGACTCCGCGGGATGTAAACAGAGACGATCCGCCAGCTCCGCCGAAAGAGTGTCAGCTTCATCGGGGAGTCTTCGGATCGGTACCGTAGCGGATCGAGGGAGTGCCGCCAAAGGACAGGTGGTCGCTAGCCTCCTTGGAGGATCCGGGCACCCTAACAAGCCGGAAGCAGCGGTCTCCACGCAGGCAGCCCCACTCAAGAGCCTCCTAAAGATCCCGGTCCCCGTGAGTACCCACACCATAGCTGCCCCAGAGATAGGGCCAGTGCCCCCAGAGCCGGACGGTGAGTTGCCCCCTGTTCGAGTGTGCTTGGAGGAGGGGGAGGAGGGCGAGATGTACAACTGTACAGTGTGTAGCGCCACCTTCTCTAACACCTCGAACAGGGCGAGGCACATGAGGGAGGCCCACGGTCCCCCTAGGGGATGGATGTGCCCGCTGGAGGGGTGCGACGGGGGAGACCGTGTGGCGGAGGGACGCACGGCCTACACGGCCAAGAGGAAGGGGGACGTGCAGCGGCACCTCCAGCGCCACCACGGGGATCGGGGCGTCGCCCACCCCTGGTTTGCCAGCAGTAGAGAGTTCCCCGAGGCACACCCCATAGTTCCCACAGTAAACGCGGCGCCGCCGCCGAGTTGTGGTGGGGGCGCACAGCAGGGACCTCAGGTGCCACCGCCGATTCCACCGCCGGTGGCTCCCGCCCAGCAGCAACCTCCGATGCCACCGCCAGCGGTTCCAGGCCAGCAGCCCCTCCCGTTGCAACAACCACCGGTGGTAGCACGACCGCAGCTCCCCCGGTTGCCGCCACCAGCAGCTGCGTCCCGGTCGGAGGCACCGGCTGCGGGTCACGGGACCCCGGGCACAAGGAGGACGAGGGCTTCCGTTGCCCACTGTAGTGGCGCTACCCCACCACCCCGAGCCAGCACGTCGGCAGCCGGAGTACCCCCCAGGGCCGCGGCCCCTGGGCCACAGGTGGAGAGCCGTCGCCGCCCCACGAGCCCGCGGAGACGGTCGCCGCGGATCTCGTACCTCGACTGCAGCCCCTCCCTGCCTCCTCCGTCCAAGCTGAGGCGCCTCAGCACCAAGGCCGAATTGAAG
The DNA here is from genome assembly GCA_947462335.1 of Harmothoe impar. NCBI lineage: Eukaryota > Metazoa > Annelida > Polychaeta > Phyllodocida > Polynoidae > Harmothoe > Harmothoe impar. Next base: position 80,183,824 of record OX381708.1, read on the forward strand.
ACGCCGCCGGCAGGTCGCTCCATCCTGCGGACCCCGGGCTCCCTGGGAGAGTCCCCGGGCATATCCCTCGGTACCCCGGGTGGCAGCGGCAGCGAGGATGGGGCCTCCCCGATGCAGCGAGAGGCCGCCTCTGCTGCAGAGAACCTCATGGCTATGAGGACACCAGACCTCCCCCGGAGGGAGAGGCCGGGCCGATCCGACGACCCGGTGAAGTACGCACGGGTCGACCTGGACAGCTCGGACCCCGACTCCCCCCCTCCCCACGAGGAGGATTCCCCCTCTGGACAGCTCGCCATCAAGGAGGAGCGTCCGGCACCGGATGCACCACCACAGGTTGCGGTACGCCCCCATCCTCCGCAGGTGGCAGCGCCCCAGGACGTGACAGGGGTGGATTCGTCAGTGCTGCACCAGCTGCACTCCCAGATGGCCGGGCAGCCAGCCATCTACAGGGAGGGGGCGACCATCAGCCCCACGTTGGCGGGTCTGCTCTTCCGGTACGATCCCACCAATAACGTGTACGTGCAGCTGCCCCAGACCACCTTACGGACCCCCTCTCCTGGGAGGGAGGGCTGCTCGGTGACGGTCCGGGTGGGGGGAGATGGCGCCGTTGTGGGGGGACCCTCTACCGGGGTGGCGCCCCACACGGCCTGCAGTACCGCCACCAGCTCGGAGGACACGGAGCGGCAGCAGGAGGCCGGGGAGGTTGGGGGACTCCATGCCGGAGTAGCGCCCCACACCCTGTCCGCACCTGCCTCGTCGGTTCCCAGCCCCCGCAGCACGGAGGCCACAACCACTCCCGTTCCCCTCGGCGCAGACGGCTCGCCCTCGTCTTTGGCCGAGCTACCGGATGCCACAGTGGCGTCCCACACCGCTGGCGTACCGGAGGTCGCCATCGCCACAGCGGCCACAACCACTCCCGTCCTCCTCGGCGCAGACGGCTCGCCCTCGTCTTTGGCCGAGCTACCGGATGCCACAGTAGCGTCCCACACCGCTGGCGCACCGGAGGTCGCCATCGCCACAGCCACTCCCGTCCCCCTCGGCGCAGACGGCTCGCCCTCGTCTTTGGCCGAGCGACCGGATACCACAGTGGCGTCCCACACCGCTGGCGTACCGGAGGTCGCCATTGCCACAGCCACTCCCGTCCCCCTCGGCGCAGACGGCTCGCCCTCGTCTTTGGCCGAGCGACCGGATACCACAGTGGCGTCCCACACCGCTGGCGTACCGGAGGTCGCCATCGCCACAGCCACTCCCGTCCCCCTCGGCGCAGACGGCTCGCCCTCGTCTTTGGCCGAGCGACCGGATGCCACAGTGGCGCCCCACACCACTGGCGCACCAGAGGTCGCCACCATGCCTTCCCCCCTCGGTGCAGACGGCTCGTCCCCGGCGTTGGCCGAGCAGGGCAAGACCGCGCTCATGGAGGTGACTCTCACCGCTCCCGGGCCCCCTGGTGCAGGCGACTCATCACCACAGGCTGACCAGGCTGAAGCCGGTTCAGGCTCAGGAGACGCCGGGGAGGTGTTACTCCCGACGACTGCACCCGCCGCAGCAGTGAGTCCGGTGCGCACGCCAGTGCCCATCCACACTGCCACCAGTACCCCCGAGTCGGACACCCCGGACTCGCGGCAGCAGCCCCTGTCGGACACGCCAGTGCCCATTAACACTGCCACCAGCACCCCACACCCCTCACCACACAGCACCCCTCAGTCGGACACCCCGGACTCGCGGCAGCAGCCCCTGTCGGACACTAGACAGGTGGTCCTGGCTACGGCTACGGGGGGGGGAGGGTCCACTACACACGCCACGGGAGAGGCGCAGGACTCTCGCCAGGCGGTTCTGCAGCCCCAGGCCGGTACCTCGCGCCGGGAGGATGCGCCCCGGGCCACCGAGCAGGACACCTTTACACTCCACCCTAAGGTGATGCAGCTACTCAACCGGATGTGGGACCGGTGCTCCCCTGTGACCTTTTTGGCGGGATGCACCGAGTCCGAGACGTGGGACCGCACCATGACGGTGCGGCTTCCCCCGCGGCAGCCCACCGTTGCAGTTCGCTTCCAGCCTTACAGGCCCGACTTGCCGCCGGAGGTGACCCCCATTACGCGGGCGACGGTGGAGGAGGATGAACGCGCAGCACTGGATGCGCTGGCCGGGGGTGAGGCCGGCCCCTCGGAATCTCTTAGCGACTCGGAGATGGAGTCCCTCCCGCCGGACTGGAGGAGCCCGCGGGCGCCACCACCCCGCCTCCCACCCAGCGACCAGCCTTCAGCCAGCTCGCCCCAGTTCCATGCCGCAGCCACAGGCGACCGAGCGCCCGGACGCTGGGGTCGGCTGCAGACTGAGGCCAAGTACCGGGAGAGAGGGAGAAGGGACCCCCAGGCCTCACGAGCCGCTACCCCGCCCCCCAGGTCGCCTCGCCGGGGTCCGTCACCCCGTGGTTCGGGGAGGACCACCCCGGTCGGGAGCCCGCCCCCCTTCGGCACCGGTCTGCCAACCTCACCGAACGCCCCAGGGGTGTGGATGCCCTGGCTGACGGTCACAGGGCGTGACCCCGACCGTCTGGAGAGGTGGGCCGCCTTCGTCCTGCCCCCCCTCCACATGGGAGGCGACTACGAGTCGGTGGGAGGGGACATGTCTAGCCGCGTGAGGGTGGTCGGGCCGGGCGTGTTCGATGTCATCGCCTCGGTGGTAACGCGGTACCGGCGCCGCCGCCGCCAGCAGCAACGAGAGCAGCAGCAGCGGGACCAGCGGAGACAGCAGGACCAGGTGGGTCATCACCCCTTACATTAAGGGAAACTACTGGGGTAGGCAGAAGGGACGGGAGTAGCAGCATCAGGGAACGCTCATGTGGCGCGGGACGCCGGCCAGCCAGTAGAGGCATGGCCTAGGACGTAAGGGGAAGCTGATACGAGGGAAGGGGTTAAGTGCGCGGCGGATGGAAGTAGTGACGGGGACTGAAAAGTTGATGTTGTCTGTTCCAGTGAGCGTCACCCAGGCGAGAGACGGGCTCCGGCGGGAGCAGGCCTGGTCCAGGCCGCCGGGTTAGCCACCCGACCATCGCACCAGCTCATCACCATTTCACCATCTTCATTCCGTCACCCTGCGGAGGGCCGGCAGGAAGGGCCGCGTTCTTGGCCTGGAATGCCGGTCGGGCGTCCGCCATGATCAAACACCACCATCCCAGTTCCAAGTTCGAAGTGTTCAAGTTAGAAGGGGGCACCCTCGAAATTATGCGTTATGTATGCCTTAAGCGTTGTTAGTCATTCAGCTGGTTGCCCACTGGGCGCGAAGACACTAGCTTGTTCTAATTATCTAGTTCTACCTCGTATTAAGTCATGCCTTAAGCCTAAAAATTATAACTCACCACTGGCCGCCCCTGGGGCGCGAAGAAGGCTGGTGTTTCTACCTCATACTAAGTCATGCCTTAAGCATAATTAACTCACCACTGGCCGCCCCTGGGGCGCGAAGAAGGCTGGTGTTTCAATGGTTATGTAGAAGTAAAATATTTTATCTAAGTCAATCAAATCTGATGACCTCGTACTCATGACGCAGTTTTTAGTAAGGATGGGCCTAGCCCCATATTAAGATATGACATCCTGTATAAACCTTTTAGCCCTCCTATTTTGTGTGGGAGAGGGCCCCACGTGTTTAGTTAGTGAGGGGAAGGTGTAGCGGGAGCGGCGGATCGGGTGGCGGATCCCGCGTCGTCTGGCGGATCTGGCGGATCTGGCGGATCTGGCGGATCCGGCGGATTCCGCTAGACGGCGCGGCGGTCGCCACCCTATATAATGATCCGCAGCGGGGCTGGCGGATCACTCTCTCTCCTGCAGCTGAAGTGCGCGGACGTCGGCTCTCGCTCCTGTTACACCAAATTGATGTGCTCTGTGTATCTTGTGAAGCTATAATATAACTTTCCCTGAACCTTAATTGAAGCTGTGTTGTGTTCTATTTCCTAGCGAAGTGTTTGCCCTAGTCCTTTTACAATATGTTGAATGTGACATTAGTTGTAATGTGACAGACACTTCATCTAAAAAAAGGAGTTCTGATGTAACAGCACTCAGAATACAATGCTGTAATTAGCACACGTCTCCTGATGAGCACTACCCGTGCTGAGTTTTGGCCATTCTATTTTACTAAAGAACCCAAAATCTGTTTAATTTTGATCCCATTTACATTCTTAACTACTAGAAATGTGTTAATGGTGTAATAGACGTGACTTTGTTCCCTTAATATCAGTAATGATTGATGAAGGAAAGAACATGGTCGACACAGTTCGGATCAAATGTACAGGTTGCAAAAGGTTAAGATTATTGACCAAACCTAACAGGCAAAGCTAATCAGTGAACAAACTCCCTACAGAGTTTGGAGAGGGTCAGTATGCTTCTAGCCGATAAATAATATATATATGGGTGCACTAGATTAAAGTCTAGAAAGAACCATCAGACTCTGGCTATCTATAGGCAACCAGCCTGCACGCGCACACACAGACCGGAAGCCTATAGCGACCTCTATCCATACCCCAAGTCAGGAGCAGGTGCTGCCACCTGAGGTCGGACCTTAGGGTTCGGACCAAGCTCGCAACACAGCGTCCAAAAAAACCTGTGATAGAATAACCCAAAACCTAGCCCCTACAATGCTAATACGCTTACCACATTGTGTGCTAATTGCATTAAATAAAGTCTAGAGGCTAACCCTCAGATCAATCCCCAGTCGTCCTAACATTGGTAGTAGAAAGTCAATTCCTGCTGCTCCCCATATATCAACATAGCAGAATCACTTGCACACTCTAAATAGTGTAACTATGTGAGTCAGAAATCCGAAAAATGCCCTAATTTTGGTTCCTATTCTGGATCACAACAACATTTTGGCAAACTCAATTTATCTTTATACAATTTTATTTATTGAAAGACATATCTTAGGTCCCAGAATCCACTTGAGGGAGAACTTATCTCAAAGGGGGTCAATTTTTATTCACCGTCAAACAGAACCCGGACTTTTTGTCAAAAATACCAAACCATGTGTAAAACTGTGAATAAACAGGAACTTCTAATATGTTACACATGTTGCCATCGCATGTATGATTAAGCATGCCATTTTTAAAAGCCATAGACCAAAAACTCTTTTTTTTATGAGGTGACAAACTTTGCATGACGCATGGATTTTGGTGAAATTCAAAGATGAGAATGCCAACTTTACTCTTATTTCTTTAAAAATGCTCTGTTTATAATAAATATGCTGTGTGTTATCTTCAACATGTCTACTATCAAAATCAGACTAAGTTTTACGTATATAAGTGCCTATCTGGTCTAGTATGATATGCCTTTACCTGCATATCATACTAAGTGAAAAGTAAGTTCCAGGCAACATGATTCAATGATCTAAGGTAGGTAGGTAGGTATATTTTTTCCCCTTTTCCCCCTTTAAAGTACAAGAAATGGGTCAAAAATTGCAACAACGACTCAGTACTCATCACAATATTTCTTTCACATAGGCCACAGAGATTTTTATTTTTTTTTAATCCCAAAATAGGAAAAAAATGCTGTGTTGACCATTTTTGGAACCTTGGGTCAGGTTGCTTGAAACTAACTTTTTTAACTTAACTGTTCTCTTTGACATTAGTTTAGCAGAATTATGTCAGAATTGAACGAAGTTTAATTCTGGGGCATTGCGGCCTTCAATGACCACCCACTCTTACCATGTTCCCAACAACCCAGGTCTACCACCACCAGTCCCCCACCTTACCATGGTCCTGGTAACCCCCTCTACCACACACACACCCCCCACCTTCACTTCACCTCAAACCGCGGTACACACCGCACCACCTCTACAACTTCAATTTCTTGGCACACATCTCCAGTCTCGCTGGAGATCCTAAGAAAATACGCCTACCATTACCTACACACATAAGTATATTTTCAGTGTATAGTGTAATTTATGCCACTAGCGAACGTTTAACACCTGATCGACTCGGATTGAATTCTTACCCCTATTCGGTGCAGGGCGACCTCGTGGTGCAACCATGCCAGGTCGACCGGGCAGGCGGGCCTCCACATTGGCCAGGACTAAGATTCAAGAGGCAGTCAGAAAGAGTGGTAAGAAGCGTAAGCTGACCGGCGGTAATGAAGGCCCAGGCGCGTTGCCCGCGGCGGCGGCACCTGTTATACCTGTAGTGCCCGCCGGCGGGCCGACCGTCCCGTCACCTAAGGTACTCCCCACCCCCATGCAGGTCGACACCGTCACGAGGACAAAGACCAAACGCGTGGGAGTCCTCCCACGGGTCGAGAAGCTGGAAGGCGACCTAGAGGAGGTAGGGGGTACGGTGAAGAAAATACACGCCCAGATGGAGGTGCTTATAGACGCTGCCCTGTCAGGTAGCATGAACCTGTCACGGTCACGTCTAGAGCACTCTGACAGGAGGAGAGGCCCACGATCGTCCACACCGAGGGACCTAGGGACGACGCGCCGTCAGCCCAGCAGATCCCCCGACCGGACACGATGGAGGGACACGAGCCCCGACAGGACAAGAGGCCGCCGGCACGACCGCCTGGCGACCACCATAGCAGAGATCCCATGTAGTGGTAGCGGAGGGGCGGCAGGGACGGGAGGTGTATCCCCCAGCCGCCCCCGAGCTCGCCACGACCGGGACCGGACCCGCCGCCGGACCCCGCCGGGACGCCACCGGTCACGCTCAGGTGGCCGCAACACCACACGGCGCCCACCGTCGCCACGGGGCATGAGGAAAGCCGCGCAGGAGGCCGGCTACATTGACTTCCACCTGGAGCGTGAGCGCTACATCATGCAAGACAGCGATGGTAAGACGGCATTTCTATCTGACCCGTTCGTAAAGAGAATTCTTCCAAAGCCATACATGTTCCTAGAAAGGCAGGGGTGTCATAGCGCAAAGCTTAAGCTAGAAGCCAGAACCAGTATGACATGCCTAGAATACCTCAGCGCCACCAATGCGCTGATACAGGAGGATAGCGTCTTTGACTGGGCATATAGCGAGGACGATAGGGAGGAAATCATTGCACATCAGGGCGTCATAACTAGGGAGGCGAAGTTCAGACCCTGGGCGCAGGTCATGGCATGGTCTCAGGCAGTATGGGACAAAATAGAGAGGAAGCAACTTAAGTGGGGACAGAGACAGAAAATCCATAACCTTAAGACGGACATGGCCATGGAGTACGACGGCTCGGGGGGTTCCACCACCAAGGCCGGTCAGTCAGACAGCCAGTACACGCTGTGTAGGGATTTTAACAGTGTGAGGGGCTGCCATCAGCGCTCACACCATTCAGGCCCACATGGGAAGGTCATGCATTACTGCTCATACTGTGACGCACGCAACAATCAATTCACGCATAGTGTATTAGCGTGTCAAAACAAATACAGGGACGCCCCGCAACATGGCGATTCCTGCCAACCCCAGAACAACAAGGCGCCATCTGGCGGTAGCGGACAGAACTAGTTCCCAAAAAACCGGTAGGCCGCGCCACGGACGGCTGGCAGGCCGTGGCGCCGAGGCGAGGTATGAAACACGTAAGAACCCCCTCACCATACGATTTCCAGAACTGTGATTTTAATAATAATCAATTTTTAGATTGTACATTCCGAGAGCAGGCGGTTAGAGACGCCGACAATGCCCTATGGCGTTCCTCCCTCGGACAAGATGGCAGCGCCCAGTCACGCCACGGGCCGCGCCATCTTGGATCCGATGACGTCACGGGGACTCCCGCGGGGGAAACCCCCCACAGACGAAAACAAAGATGGCGGCGGCGGTTTCCCACAACGAGGCCGACACGGAGTCTCGCGAGACACAAGAGAACTGTCATGGCAGCACCCGCACCTTCAACGAGCTGAAATGCACAAATCGATTTGCTTTACTTGCCGAATCGGAGGATTATGATGCAGATGGCGGCCCGGAGACACCTGAATTAGACATTGCCGATACACGGGTCGACGCTCAGCCCCCGGGGCCGGCACGCCCCGCCTTCCCCCGGCCGGAGACGGGCGAGGCAGCACCGGGCCCGGCCCGAGCCAGCAGCAACACCGAGCCACAACAAGAAACTGAAGGTACCGGTTAAGATTGTGCTCGTATTAGACGAATGTGCAAGTCAGACAAACCGGACCCCGGGGTCGACATGCGCCCAGGGGCCTTCAGTCACTACAAGAGGGAACATTGGCCCACTTGGGTCGATACTTCTAAGGGAGATGAATTTGCTAGGATTTATAATGTAGTGAAGAGCACCGGTCTACCTAACTCTGTCGGGGCACGTATCCCGGTACCTAGTAACCTCAATATACCGGTATGGGACAAGATGTTGTCACAGTCACCAGAAGAAAGGGAACTTTTAGATCTACTCACGTATGGGTTCCCAGTGGGGTATATGGGCCCCGTTAGTGCCACTGGGAACACTGACAACCACCCCAGTGCAGATGACTACCCCACGCAAGTAGATGAGTTTATCAGCAACGAAATTGGTCTGGGAGGGTTGGTCGGCCCCTTCCCCCATCCCCATTTGACACTTTGTCCCACATCTCACCAATAATGACCCGGGCCAAAAACGACACAGCCAATAGGAGAATTATTACCGATATGACGTTTCCATATGCCTCATCTGTAAATGCATACGTGGCTAAAAACACCGTCATGGGTAAACAGCGCACCCACTCACTCCCCACCGTGGAGGCGTTCACATCCGAGTTGGTAGATAGGGGACCCGACTCTTGGATGAGCAGCATCGACATATCCAGGGCATATAAGAACATGGTCTCTTGTCCACTAGACTTTCCCCTCTTGTGCCTCAAGTGGAGGGGACAAGTCTTCTGTGATGTCACTGTACCTTTTGGCTCGAGGGCCTCGGCCTCGCACATGCAGCGGGTGGCCGAGGCCATCGTCAAGATGTTACAAACTAAAGGAGTCACTAGTAAAATGTATCTTGACGACCTCATCATTTTATCCACAGATGAGGCTGCCGCATGGAGGGACTTTGAGACCGCAAGGGTGCTCATCAAGGACCTCGGCCTTCCAGAAGCCACTGAGAAGTTGCAAAAACCGGTGAAGTGCATCAAATGGCTGGGCGTGCTTATCAACGCGCAAGAAATGTCCATCTCTGTCCCCCCCAAAAAACTCAAAGAGATAATGACAAAGGTTAGTAACTTTATAAACAAGAAATCTCTCACACGCAAACAACTCCAAAGCATCTTGGGCTCTCTTATACACATTTCAAAATGTGTTCCCCCAACAAGACTGTTTGTGTCCCGCCTACTGGACGCACTCAGGTCTATGAAGGGTAGATATACAAACAACACACGTACAATGAAGAGGGACTTAGCCTGGTTCCTGGAGTTTGGGGCAGAGTGGAACGGCAAGTCTCTCATTCCCCCCAAAGCCCCCGACAAAACAATACTAGTAGATGCATGTGGGTCTGGCATCGGCGCCACATATGGCCACAGGGCCTATGCAGGGCAGGTATGCCCAAAAGAGGACGGGGTAAAGAACATAGCGCATCTTGAGGGTATCAACGTGGCAGTAGCCCTGCATACATTTTTGTCTGAAGAAGATAGGGGCAAACACGTCGAAATTCTATGTGACAATTCTGCATCTGTATCTGTCTTCAATACAGGCCGTGGTAAGGACCAGGTGCTCCTCGACGCTGCACGTATTATATGGATGTGCCAAGCCCTCTTGGGTGTCAAACTAACATTCAGTCACATTCCAGGGGAGGACAATACAACAGCAGACAGGCTCAGCAGGTCCCACCTCTCTGACGCACATAAGAAACTAGCTATTGACACACTGAACAATGAATCTCTTGTGTTGGTAGAACCATGTACATACGCCTTTGACAGTATCTTTCCATCTGTGTGTTCCAGATCAGGAGTTCCAATACCTGCAGTCCCTGGCTGCACACCGTCAGCAGTCAGCGCGCTCAGAAGGGACCGACAGGAACAGAACCTCAGCCATGAAGAACTATCTGGCATTCTGCTATTGTATGGATATAGATCCCTACAGCCCATCTTACCAAGAGGTATGTGCCTACCTCAAGTACATGGGGGTCAGGAAGTTAGCCCCGCCTACAATCAGGAACAATGTGTCACATATTCGTCGCCACATGCAGCTGGCCGACGTGACGGCGCCCGCCCTTTACCACCCCAGGGTCATGCAGGCCTTGGAGGCCTTCGACAGGAAAAAGGGTGTCCCGTCCAATGTGAAACCAAACATCCCACTCTCCCTATTCAGGCAGGTGCTGGCAGCCCTGCCCAACGACAGACTTGGCACAGTCGTCAGGGCAGTGGTGCTGGTCCTCGATCATGCAGCTCTAAGGAAGTCAGAACTGGTACCATACAAGGAGGAACAGTTCTCCAGCGCAAAGCATCTCACACAAGGAGATATGACATTCCCTGGAGGTCAGGCCTCATTCCGCATAAAATGGGCAAAGAACCTACAGCGCCACAACGAGTCAAAGTCCTTCAGCCCTCGGACAACCCCATCTTGTGCCCAGTCAGGCCCTCAGCCGCGTGACCAAGGACAACAAGCACCTGGCAAAGACAGCCCCGCTGTTTGTACGCCCAGGTACGTCCACCCCAATGCTCGTGGCGGACGTAGAGACAGACTGGCAGGCGGCACTAACGTCCCTGGGGGTAGAACCCCTGACCTACAGCCTGCACTCCCTCAGGAAATCAGCTGCTACAGTAGCATTCGAGGGAGGCTGTAGTGAACTGCAGATTCAACAGTATGGTGGATGGCGTTCCACAGCATACAAAGCCTACATCAAAACAAACTCTCAGGCTGCTGTAAACAAAGTCATTACCAATTCACTGGTCTATAATAACTCATAATTCATAAATTCTACCACCTCCCACCCCACATCAATCTTATACAATTCTTGGCAGGTTTGGCCCATAATTTCATCCAACAATTGTATCAATCTCATGTTTATTAATAGGTTATTATTATCATTGTTATTATCGTGGTATAAATCCACTTATAAAATTTTACATACAAAATAAAATTTTATTCACCCAAGCCTGCCTCACTTCATAAAGTCATTTGATAGGCAGTAATGATGTCAGAATTGAACGAAGTTTAATTCTGGGGCATTGCGGCCTTCAATGACCACCCACTCTTACCATGTTCCCAACAACCCAGGTCTACCACCACCAGTCCCCCACCTTACCATGGTCCTGGTAACCCCCTCTACCACACACACACCCCCCACCTTCACTTCACCTCAAACCGCGGTACACACCGCACCACCTCTACAACTTCAATTTCCCACCCACCCACACCTCAATATCAAATATTATATTTTCAATATATTACAACTGTCGTATTACCATAATTTCATCCAACAATTGTATCAATCTCATGTTTTATTAATAGGTTATTATTATCATTGTTATTATCGTGGTATAAATCCACTTATAAAATTTTACATACAAAATAGAATTTTATTCACCCAAGCTTGCCTCACTTCATAAAGTCATTTGATAGGCAGTAATGATGAGTTGAGGATTTTTCCTTGACCATTGGTTTTTACCGATTGGGCAAATTTCTAAGTTTGAAATTTTCCCCAATTTTTGCTGGTTTGGCGTGGGAAAAAAATGACTTGGCTTTTTGTTGTCAGTCTAACCATAGCGGCTCTCCAGGATGTTCATTCCTGTTGGTACCATGGTTTTCAAACGCTGTATCCATGAAAATTCTATAGATTTTCTAAGTTTGGTTCCCCTCTTTGATTGGGGGTGTTCATAGATGAAGTCTAGAATGTAGACTCTCATGTCACTGACGCCATTATGTCCATGTTGGTTGAAGTGATATGCCACTTCACTTGTCTTGTATCTTTTGTGTCTGATGTCTCCATCATGTTCACTTATCCTTTTTCCCACATCTCTGTAGGTTTCTCCTACATATCTTTTCCCACAGTGTTTGCAGTCTATGCAGTAGACTAAATTTGAGCTTTTGCAACTCACATTTGTTTTTGTCTCTCTGGTCATTTGACTGGTTATGGAAATTTTGCCCGATTTTTCTAAAAATGGGCAGGTCTTGCAGTCTGGGTCGCTGCACAGATTTGTGTTGACTTTTGGTCTCTTTTCTCCCTCTTTTTTGACCCATTCAGCTGGGTTGAAGTTGCATCTGGCTCGTACCAGATGGTCTCTCAGATTCTTTGGCTGTTTGTAGCCAGTTACCGGTTTCATGCGTTGCATTTCCCTGGTGGTGTAAGATTGGGCCAAATTGTCCCAATTTTTTTTGAAGATTTTTTCCAGTTTGTTGTAGTTGGGCCTGAAGGTAGTGGTCAGAAACATTTTTTCTTCTTCAGGCTCTGGTTTTTCTACGGTTTTGTCTGTTCTGGCCCTTTCTCTAAGGGCCTCTCGTTCCATCAATTTTTCTTTCTCGATTTCTTTTCTAGATTTGCTGTTCAGCAAAGTTTCTCGATCTAGGAGTGCCACTTTTTCTTTTGCTTCATTTATGAGCCATGGTGGGTACCCTTTGGAGAGGAATTGTTCCTCCTTCAATTTTATGCAAGCTTCATAGTCTGAGTCCTTTTTGCAGATTCTTTTTAGCCTTAAAAATTGGCTATAGGGTAGACTTTTCTTCACATTTGGAGCATGTGCAGAGTCATATCTGAGGTAGCTGTTGGTGTCTGTTGGCTTTGTATACAAGCTAGTGTATAGTCCACCATTACCATTTTTATTTACAGTTGTGTCCAAAAAATGGATTTTTTCGTTGGACCATTCAGCTGTAAATTTTATAGTTGGGTGTTCTCCATTAAGGAAATTGACCCAACTTTTCAATTTTTCTTCTCCGTGTTCCCAGACGAAAAAGATGTCATCTATGTTTCTAAACCAAGTTGTGGGTTTATCTCCAGATTTATCTAAGAGTTTTGTCTCCAAATCTGTCATAAACAGATTTGCATATGAGGGTGCAACCCTCGTGCCCATGGCTGTGCCACTTATTTGTAGGTAATTTTCATTGTTAAATTGAAAATTGTTGTTTTTCAGAACTATCTCCAAAAGGTCTACTAGAGACTCATTTTTTGGATTTTGGGTCCCATTCCTCTCTTTTTCAAGAGTATCTGCAATCACCTGTATACCTTCATCATTAGGGATGTTGGTATACAGGGCGGTCACATCTAGTGTGCCTATGATGGTGTTTTCATCAATCCCCTCAATTTGTTCGATTTTCTTTATAAAATCTGTTGTGTCTTTCACATATGATTTACTTTTTTGTACCAAAGGTTTTAAGAATAGGTCAACCATAGAGGAAATTCTCTCCGTTGGGCAACCATTAGCTGAGCAAATTGGTCTGCCTGGGGGAGGGTCGACATTTTTGTGGATTTTTGGTAGAAAGTAGATTTGGGGTGTTCTTGGTTTTTGTGTGATCAAAGTTTTGGCTACTTTTTTTGAAATTTCTTTGTTTTCGAGCATAGTTTGGACTCTCTCCTCTACTTTGGCTTGATAAGCCGGGGTTGGGTCAGAGTCTAATTTTAAGTAGGTTTTTTTCATCAGATAATTGCCTGTCTGCTTCTAGAATATAGTCTATGGTGTCCATGACTACTATGGCCCCACCCTTATCTGCCGGTTTGATGGTCACTGATTTGTCTACCGCTAGTTCTCTCAATGCCTTTCTTTGGTGGGTGTTTAGGTTGTGTTTCTTAACAGCTTTTGGTTGGCCAGATTCATTCAAGCTTTTTATATTTTCTTGTATCCAATTTTCTAAAGGGATACAAGTGCTGGGTGGCTGCCAGCTTGATTTTGAGCCCTTTCCAGTCTTAATGAGATGAGGTTGATCAAATGGAGGCACTATGGTCTCCTTTGTTGACAGAAGGTCAGTTATCTTAGGTTGAATTAAGTTACCATCTCTGCATATGTTTTTCTCTTTTTCTTTTTCTTTTTCTAGTCTTTTCTGGTTTTTCAAGAAGGTTTTTCCTTTACCACTGGACCAATACTGTTTTGTTCTTAGGCGGTTATGAAACACATCCAAGTCTTTTCTTACTTCAGCTAGATCGATTTTTGTTTGGGTTGGGCAAAATTTCAGGCCCTTTTCAAGTACTTGAGATTGGGCCAAAGTTAATTCTACTCTTGATAGATTGACTATATTTTCCGATTTTTTAGGTTTTTTCTTTTGGACAGGAGGTTTTTGATTTTTTTGATTTTCAGTTGGGGTTTGTTCTACCTCTATTTCTGATCATGATATGTCACAGACAACGTCAACAATTTTTTCAACAGGAACACAGACATTTTTAATTGCATTTTTTACCACAGGTACATTTTGTGAATTTTCAGACAACATGTTTAATTTTGACGGGGTGTTGCAGTGGGAATGTTCAAGTTCATAGTTCATGGGCGTTTGCATGGTCATAGATGTAGCGTCAGGGGCAGCCGAGGGAGTCAGTACCTGCCTCGGTAATTGCCTCGGTGGTTGCGGCTGCCGCGAGCTGGGCCTCGCCCCCGGGAGTTTCCCCGGGTCTGGGTGCTATCCTCGTAGTCATCAGAGGCATGGTTGTTACCTCTGCCTCCCTGGCCTCGGAAGTTGCCTCTTCCTCGGCCCCTCTGACCCCTGTAGGGGCCCTTGATTTCCTCGTTGGTGACTCTTGGGAGATCTGCGCGGCTCTGCCAATCTGTCTCGATTTTTGTTTCGAGCTTGGCGATCTGCTTGAGCTGTTCCTTTTTGGCTAGCTCTATCTTGCGGGCTGCCTCCTCTGGAGAGGCAAGTAGTATGGGGGTGTTTGTTGTCACCCTCCTCCAGCTATGGTCATGACCGGCGGCCAAGTAATGATGAGGTTAATGGGACGGTGGTAAACATTAGAAAACTACCTCGGCTTGAACACATGGAAATAAGGCAACCCTATTTGATTTCTTGCTACCTACATATATTTGGGACTGGTATCAGATAGAACATTGGCAGCGCACCATGAGGACCCCTACCTAGTTCTAGGAATAGGGGATGGGCGGTGATTATTGAACAATGACTGTCTCCCTCCGTGGCCCATACCCTGCTCCCAAGTTAACCATTGTATCTCCACTTCATTGTATAATATAAGTTTGTTATTCTCGAAATATTTGCTCTCAAGTGAACATTGTCATCGGTTTATTAAAATTGGAATAACATCTCCAAATTATTTATATGTATGGCAAAAAGATCAGCCAAAGGGTGATACCATCAGCCTATTTTTTCATACTATAAACTATGTTTATCACCGCAGCTTATATATTCATATTATATATCATATATAGGTTTTGAAATGTTTTGGTTTGATAGGAACAATTTTTAATACAACGCAGCCTTATGCAAAGCAGCGATACTATACCCACTATATGTCTTATAAAATACATTAACAAGCTTCAAAGGTGAAGGTCATAGTAAGATAGATTACCTGTAACACCTTCACAGCACGCTTAAAAGCAGAGTACAGGGATGTGGAGTCACGTTTTGTCCACAGGCCATAAAGTGTCCACAGGGTCCTCGCAGGTCAAAGATAGACACAAGCTGGTGCTGTTCACTAATTGTGTTTTCACTCGGAGTATTTCCTTTTTGCTAAAGGGATCCTACATGCAACTTTAGAACCCACCCAGACGATAAATATCACTTACAGTTTATTATGACATAATTGTAAGGTACATGTTATTCTATTTTGTACTATGTATTGCCAGCCTGGGAAATTCAGTCTAATAATGTAATTATCACCATTATTCATCATTCTATGTCAGCTTCCTAGGAAATGACAACTTTGTTCAGGTTCAGATTTCTTGTAGGTATCTATGGTACCTACATGTAGCTCATGCAGCTATGTGTCTGGCCAGCCTTTACAATCGGTAAATGTGCTCTACAATCATGCCTTTATAAAGTAGAGTTTTGTATATAACATACTCCTATACCCCTATCTTAACATAGGAGTTTTCTAAGTATGGTACAGTTATGTCAACACACAGGAGAGATGGCACCAGAGTTCTGCAGTAATATCTCTACCATTGCTGCAATCTGCAGATAATGATGTCAAATATACCTAAAAGGTCAGGTCCTTGTTGTGCTGGAAGGGTAATGGCTGTATTGAAAATAAAAACAAGCAGAGACCTAAATGTGTGCATAGGGTCTTCAGCAGATTAGTCCTACACCTCCAATGTGTGCTGCCACCTGGTAGATCCCGTCAGTATCTAGTTCCTGACCAGTTTCATATAATCAGCCAATGGGTTCTTTGTGATGAATTGTATGATACAACTGTCTTTAGCTTTGTGGCAAATACTAGATCCATTTGTGTTTTTTTGTAGAAGATAGTCGAGTGACCAATATGGGCTCTATGTAGCATTCTTCTTCTTGCCACGTAACCAGAAGCACACTTGTATAATTATTAATTTCCTTTAGTTTAAAGTTCATGACAGAGGATGTAGCGCTTCAATGCTGCTGGTACTGAGAGAGTCCTTATCACTGATGGGGATCCAGAAAGTAAAGCATGTTTGAGATCACTCCTAAAGTCTGCTGCCAGCATTCTTGATTTGAGCCTACTCTCCTATTTAGCTCCTCTGGATAGACATCCAAGGTATCATCACTAAACTCCTGTAAATGTGCCATTTGGTGCTCTCTTTCTATTGGAAAAGGTTTTACATTACTCTGGTTTATGTTATCAATCTGTGTTTTCTCACTGGTGGCTGTGCCTCACGACCTTGAGCCAATGTTTTTGTCTCTGATCGGGTGCCATCTCTGACCGGGTGCCATCTCTGACCAGGTGCCGTCTTTGACCAGGTGTCAGAAAAAGGTGTTTTAAAAAGAATTATAAATACTCATGTATATAAGGATTTGTAAAAACGTTATTGCGGTTGTTATATAATTATGATTATAATTACAATTAGCCTCCTGCTGTTGGTATTTTGACCTTATCAAGCCAAGCGGGTCAGAGACGGCACCCGGTCAGAGACGGCAACCGGTCAGAGACGGCACCCAGTCAGAGACAAAAACATTGGCCCAAGGTCATGAGACACAGCCTGGTAATATTATTGTATATGTTCTGTACCATCTTCATGAGGTCATCATCCTCGTCTACAGAGATTTCTTGGTTCAGGTAGTCCTGGATAGCTAGCTCTCTCCATCTCACCCAGGTGTATCGCTGAGTGCTTAACACCAAGCTGAATAAGGATCTTCAACAATGGATTATATAATGACAACACTTCAAAATCAACCGGCCTCTCACTACATATTGGGCCAATTAGCATTAGGCTGTGTCTCACGACCTTGGGACAATGTTTTTGTCTCTGATCGGGTGCCGTCTCTGACCGGTTGCCGTCTCTGACCGGGTGCCGTCTCTGACCAGGTGTCAGAGAAAGGTGTTTTAAAAAGAATTATACTCATATATATAAGAATTTGGAAAAACGTTATGGCGGTTGTTATATAATCATAGTTATATTTATAATTAGCCTCCTGCTGTTAGTATTTTGACCTTATCAAGCCAAGCCGGTCAGAGACGGCACCTGGTCAGAGACGGCACCTGGTCAGAGACGGCACCCGGTCAGAGACAAAAACATTGTCCCAAGGTCGTGAGACACAGCCATTAGGTTATGGGACAATGGGGGTATGCACGAGGCCCAGTGTCGGATCAGCCATCTGGCCGTATTCACTGAAATAGTTGTCATCAGAGCATGGCACATGGTACTTCCTTTGAACTCATGGTCAATAGGCACACCATGTGCAAACAGAAGGTCTAAGTGATACGGGAGGAACAACTTTACCTCACAAAGATAATCAGATAACATACTTCGCAATTGGTCATCCACATCACTTCCATATGCTTGACTATAAGTCAGTAGAAGATTAAGAACCTCAGCATTTTGTGTGTGTATTGTATATCTACAAATATTTTTGTCCCTACAATACCATGATCTCATAGTAAACAGTTCATGACTTTCTTGTATGTAATTGCAGCATCTATTCATCAATTGTGCACCATTCTGAAGTAGAAGTTTCACCATCTCTAGAGCCTCTGTATACACAGCTACACACATTGGTAAATGCATTATCTGACCCTTAATGAAGCCTTGGGACCGTCCTGACCATTCACACTTGATGTTGCAGTCAACTCCTGCCTCCAGGAGTAACCTCACCCCTTCATGCCACCTGTATTCCAGAGCATGGTGAAGTGCAGTCGTCTTCATTCTCACCTTATGGACATAAACCTGCAGCATTTCATTTACATCCCAGCCCTGATCCAGAACCAGCTTCAAATAGTCAAGTCTCTTCTTCTGTATGATACCCACAATGGCGTCAGACCTCTGAGAATTGAATTCCTTACTGCTCTTCTCCCAGAGAGATGCATTAGAAACAGATGTTAACAAGTGGTCACTGTCAATCCCATAGGTTTGGCGCTTGCACTGATCTTCATCACATTCACAGCAATTAGGCCTGAGGCAACCTGTAAATGCTCTTCTCCACATTTTCAGGACAGTTTATCTATTGGTAGTACCATAAATTCTTGCGTAGAAGCCCCAGTGGACACAAAATTAAGATCAACGTTGAAGCAACATTGAATCAATGTTGAATCAACGTTGGCACCGTTTTTTCAATGTTGATTCAATGTTCTGTGCCCACTGGCACTGTCGCAACACTGATGTGCTGACCACGTTTTTGATGTGCTGACCACATGGTGGACACTCCAACAGGGAATGTAAGATTGCCATACTTCTAGTGAGTTTGTAACATTGAAATCTACACCATATATTCATAAGGGTGTAAGAAGGCTATATGCATTCACCTTTCACAGTGATTGCCATTAATTACTGAGAAAATGGGAGTTTGTGATTTCATGGTGATGTCCCGTAACACACTGCCACTGATGCCCGTAACACACAGGTAGTGTGTGCTAGTTATGTCCCGTAACACAAGGAGCTTCTCTGCCAGCGACACTGGGAAAAACTTTGGAAACCACCCCCCCCCCCCCCGTTGAAGGCGCCCACCGCCGAGTCCAATGTGACGCCAGATCCCTCTCTGGCAAAAGGTAGAACTAAGTTGCAGTGGGTATGATGGCACTGCAGTGGGTGCGTGTTTTGTTATTGCAGACCACCTCCGGTCATCCGTTCTACTGACGATGCAGGCACAGTACCCAGTGGGCACAAAACTCTGTCCAATGTTGAATCAACATTGAAGCAATGTTGAATCAACATTGACAACCATTTATCAATGTTGATTCAATGTTCTTTGCCCACTGGGTATTGGTAAAATGTGTAACATTTCAAGTCAAAAAACGTCCTGCTCCTTACAGTGAGCGTCTTCTTCTCGCATGGCCGGTTTCCTTTCATTATTAAAACAGGATTTTGTGCTGTGAAGTTGCATTAAACTCTATAACTTATAAAGAACCTCATCAGTTCAAAATTGTATCACTAATTTTACAACCCCAAATGCCTGATCGCCCTCCTCCCCCCAGACCAGTCATTTAATCTTTCATTTAGTTTATGTATATTGTATATTTTTGTAATTTTATAACTAAATGTATATGTATTATGTACAACAGAGAACCGTGTTACGGAAATTACTGAAATGTGTTACGGAACATCACAACAACAATCAAGCAGTGTGGTCAGCACATCACTCATTGTGTGTATGGTGCCCAATACTGCATATCTAGGCCCCTATCATGGTTGAATCAATATCCACTTGGTGTAAATAGATATTGTAGCTATCTATTGTGAAGTGTACATTCTAAATAGCCCAGGAACACCCTGTTATCACCCTGTTATCCGCCATGTTGATGTGCTGACCCAGCGTGGTCAGCACATCAAAAACGTGGACAGCACATCAGTGTTCTGACAGTGACTGGGGCCAAGGCTTGTACTCAAGGTGGATCGCTGGTGTGGCCTACAAGCGGGGCCCGGAGACGTGGTGCGTTTTATATGCGAGTTTCAGTTTTTATTATAGAGTACTGAGGTGTCTTTCTGCCTCAACATTTACGTGTAGTTATATTTTGACCCTAGACGCTTCTACATGACATTTTATATGGAGTAAATTGTGGACATTGTTTCATTTCTGTTCCCTCTGCAGGTTCTATACATGTATTGCCCTTAAAGCAACCATGAAAAGAAATCATCTGAATTCAGTGTCCGCTTCTATAGAATCCTGTGATTTCCTGAATATTCTTTGATGCAAGAAATTAGTTTGAGATGCCCAAATGAGAGGGTGGCGAAGAGAGAAGAAATGCGCAAGAAGACTACCTAGATAGCATCAACAACATATCATTTATTTTAAGCCACCAACAATACATTGGTCGGCATTCAACGGTAGCTAATAAAGTAATGTCTTATTATAAACATATGAATCTGAATCACTATTCCCACGCCCATCACCACATCAAGGCACATGTAACGGATTGTTCAGGCAGAAAGCGTCGTAAGACGCTACTGTAAAATAAAGATTCAATTCAATTCAATACATGGTTGTGGTGAAATCATTCACAGCAGGTCTCTCCAGGACGTGCATTAGTATCTAGCATTAGGTGTGGGAGTAGGCATGACACTAATACTGTGTTGTCCTGACTCAAGTTCTATACATGGTACATATCCCCACACTGTCCATAGTAAAGCTTGATACACTAGGAGCTCTTCATGCACATGTGATAGGGAACAAACATACCAGTGAGTATAGATGAGGGGTCCCCATGTTGCATGTCAATTTCAAGAAATGGTCATGTATTATTTCTATATCGCTTAATGATGCTCATGTCTCATGTTGATTTTAAGAAGAATGTACCCTGTCACTAACTTCTCAAGCCTTCTGTCACACGTCACCAGGCCTCATGTCCTATACTGATCTTAAGAAAATGCCTGTTGCCATGTCAAAATTTAGGGGTCTACCCCCATATACTATACACAGCGACTGTGCAAAACCAGTTTCATCCTATAACATATATGTGTACAACTAGTTCAGCATGGATATCTAGACTAGTGCCATGTGTGCCATATATATCCTCCATGTTTTGCCGTCCTTGTAGCAACCAGACAAGATGAGAAATATAAGGGAATGTCCCAGACAAACACTCACAGTCAGCCAGAAGCATCCAGATGTTGCAGTCCTCATGACTCACCAGGTCAACTGACCTACTTAGAGCTAGTGGCTGGCTTCCTACCCCATTCTGTAACAAGAGGTGGCACCAGGCTGCTGCGGCACTCTCTTGCTGTTTGATGTCATGTCTAAAATATCATATTAAACATGTATTCGACCAAACAAGCACCCTTTCCTCATAGGTGGCCACCCCCCCCCCCTCTTTCAGATGTTTTCCAGATTTTCTGATGTGTTCCTCCAATAGTGTTACTGTTTTGTTACTGTTTTTCACATCTTTCTGTGCCATTGATCACTTTATACCTGTACAGGTGTTGAGGGCAAGGCAAGTGGGAAGGCAAAGGGGGTGCGTAGAAGCCTTGCAGAGGTCACTGAGGTCAGTATTCTGTATAAGACCATAATGGGGGAGGCACTTATTGAAATGGATATTTTAGGCCAATTTTTTTACTTCATGATATTAACATATTATATCCCTTTTTCAGCCCACCAGTAAGACATCTCTGCTGAAGACATGAACCAATCAGAGATGTATATCGGCACACTGAGATCTCAACCAGACAAGGTGGCAGCGCCATTAGTATTATCCAGTGCCCACCATCCAAGCTGCAAGCTTGGCTGGTGAGCAAGTATGTATGATTGCTGGTGATGATTTTTAAAAAGGCTTGCACTCCTGAATAAAAATATGTACTCACTATCTGTCTTCATGTGTGTGTGAAATAGGTATTCCTCCAGCTTGGGCTCAAACATTTACATGGTGCCATACTCCCAATAAGGCACAAACAGTATATTTTCCACCTGAATGCAGGCACTACTGGGAGTGTTTACGACATGGCTGAACTACCTGGAACTGGAAGTTACCCTGACCCAGTGCATTGTAGGTAATTGAGGTCAAGTGTCCTGAGGGAACATTGAGTGTTGTATCCAATCATGCATGACTGGATGTTGTTCTCTGTGTACACACCAGGGTTACCTCAGTCATAGGGCCACTTGCGATATGCCCCCTAGTGTGGGTCAAAAGAACCAGGCATTAGATATGATGACTGCTCCTCAAATGACCTCAGGGAACCAGCCAAAGGAAGTTGTCATGAAGGACATAAATCAGCCATGTTTTGACAAAGCAAAATATTTGCCACCACCTCAGAAGGGAAATGCCTAACTGTGAAGCAGTGTGGAGGATATGTACATGAAAAATGCATCTGGTATGTAGCACAAACACTACATGTATTATAACCATTTGAGCAAGGTGAGGAATGCAATTATGTATATTGCCAAGATTTTGTAAAGTTGCTGCATTCAGGTGGAAAATATACTGTTTATGCCTTATTGGGAGTATGGCACCATGTAGCAGGGCTGGACTAGTGTGGCTACTTTAGTATAGGCGCTGCCACCTGGTGAGAATACATGAAAATATTCCATTTTAGTTCTCAGTGGCCAACATGCAAAATAAAAATGAGTCACCCAAAATTCATGGATTCTCATGAAGTATAGCTTCAAGGCAGGTGTGTAGCCACAGGCGCAGATTCAGAGGGGGGGGGTGGCCGGGCGTACGCCCCCACCTATTTTTTTGTATTTTTTTATTTAACTTGTTTCAATACCCCCAGTACATTGCATATTTCACCCACCCCCCCCCTTTCCAAAATTCCTGGATCTGCCCCTGAGCCACTATATCGGTGTTGGGGTGATGCGGGAGGGAACATTGTGAACCTGATACACACACCCACCCTTTGCCAGAAATACAACATCTAAAGCAACTGATTTCAGACGACCCAGTGGCAATTGGGAGGTGTTGCAAAATAGTAATAGGAGGCAGTCTCCTCCATACACCAGGAGGTCCTAGTCATTGCCTCTGCCGCTTGATCGGCCGACACCCTAGTTGGTGGACAACTGTGCAGTACTAGCCACGATATTGGGTGTCAACAAGAAAAATATGGCTTTGACCATGGTCGGAGTTGCATCCCCGCCCACCATCAAAGCCCCATTTTTTTTGAATCCATGAAATGGTAACATAATGTCCTGACATAATTTATACAATATACCTACACACTATGTAGTCCTATCATAATCATTGGTCAATCAATAAGAAAATATATTTTGTATAAAGCTCAGGGTGACCAGTCCCCAGCACTAGACGTAGGCCTAGACCTACTTATTATGTTAATTGAATGTTATAGGCCTGCCATGATATTATAATGGGCCTATAGTGGGCAGGGGATGAACTTTAATTTGACTGGAATTAAATCAATGGCCGCGACTGATTCAATCAGTAGGCTTATATGCCCTATAATGGTCTACAATATCCTAGCTCAGAAACTGAACTCCATTATCTCCAAATCTGCAAATTTCTAAATTGCATAACCTCAAAAGTATATAAAAATCATATTTAAAAAGCCAACCTCTTTTTCTACATTTGATTCCAAATGTGACTAGGTCTCTGGTCAGCCTTTTGATATAGGATGAGAGATGGCATTGTCAGTATATCAAAGGATGACCAGATTACTCGTTTCCTGTCTACATGGTACACCTATGTCGTACCCAAACGCTGAATGTGTTTTGGGAATGGGTCTCGTACTAACAATATCCCTACAATAGCCCCCCCCCCCCTTCAATCTCGTCCCACCAAACCAGACTCGTACCTCCAGTCTCCAACTCGACTACTGTGATATTATGAATGCATAACTGCTATTAATCAACCTGTACTTTACAAGCATATCACATACCATTGCATTGATGCTGACTATAAGTCGAGTACAATGCATTTCCAGATCTGTTACCTGGTACCTACATCTGCAGCTAGTGGCGCTGCACCACTGTATTTGTATATAAGGAGCGCACACTACCAGCTACAGACAGAGAGCTGGGTAGGGTAGGTGCACAAGATCGCATACTATATGTACTACAAACCCAAACTACACACCTAATTGTCGATTGTAGTGCATATCAAATCTCAGATATTAGTGTAATGCTACTTGACGATGGCCCGATATGACACTACCCTCCCTATGGTAGAGTTGGTGACTGTAGGTGACTGAGTCTGCCTACAGCGCGGGAAAAGAGGACCGTGCTCATGACGTGACACTACTGTGCTAGTAGCTATAGCAATGTTACCAAGGTCAGGCATGGGAAGACTCCCGCGGCAGAGGGACTTGTAGGGGTCCTTCTGATGTTCTCTTTGTTGTTATTCTGACAAAAAACAGAGATAAAGAAAGTTTGCGACTGAAGATTATTCAAGATAACACAATAGAATTTGGGAAACCTCCACCATAACCAGCATTTATTTTCATGCCCACAATCGGCCCCAATGGCGATGTTTGTAGTGCGGAAAGCGAAAACATTGATTATAGGGTTTCTAGCTCTGGCAGTGTTTAAAGAATACAGCTAATAAATATAGGCCTACCGATTCACATGGCTTTAAACTGCAACAGATCTGCTTTGCTACAATGAGAGTTAATTTTCATGTGCACAAATGGGGAAACTTAAATAACCAAATTATGAAATATAATAACAGTGCAGAGAAAAATGCAATTAGTGAATAAAGGCTACAAAATATATTCTCACAGTTTAATACATTTGTTATCTTTCCAATTGACATTATAATTAGTTGATGTAAACCTGTGTAGACAGCATAAAATGTGAGGAAGTTGAATACATTCTCATCTATAAATGCATGTATATCAAGCTATACATGTTAACAGGAGACCATCATATTCAGCTATCATTGGTATTGATACTGTTTAATAATTAAAAAATGGGATAGTATAAACATAAGCATATTGTCAACAGTAGGCATGTAAATGTTACTTAAATGTTTGCATTGGTTAAAGTTCATGGCAGAGAATGTAGCGCTTTAATAAAGCTGGTACTGAGAGAGTCGTTATCACTGATGGGGAGAGGGACACTAGACTCTGCCGTAGACAGACCCGACAGTACCACTGCAGGGTGTGAGGTTGATTCAAGAACCGCAACATGTTTGATATTATTTTCACAGTGTTTTTCAAGTTTTCCTCAGGTAAATGAGTTCTAATGTTCAGCTCCTCTGGGTAGACATTTAATGTATCATTGCTGAGCCCATTTAGATCAGCCATTTGCTGGTTTTTGTTTGTGTAAAAAGACTTTCTCTGTGGCTGATCACCATTTTGTCCCTCGTCACTGACCATATCATTGTATATTTTTACCATATCAGTGGTAAAGACATGATCATGAGGGCCTATATGAGGAAGGTAGTCCTGGATAATTGTCTTCATCTCACCAAGATGCACCTTTAGTCTCGGTGAGTACTTTACTCCAACCTGAAGCAGGAGCTCCAGAACTGGTAGCGTGTATTGTTGAATAGATGGGAGAGGAATCCCTCCAAAACCTTCTTGATAGTAAACATGAAGCACTTCATACAATGAGGGAGTATGGGACGCCCCATGCCTGATAAGCCATCTTGTGGTATTTACTGAACTGTGTTCAAATGCA
The DNA here is from genome assembly GCA_947462335.1 of Harmothoe impar. Taxonomy (NCBI): domain Eukaryota; kingdom Metazoa; phylum Annelida; class Polychaeta; order Phyllodocida; family Polynoidae; genus Harmothoe; species Harmothoe impar. The sequence continues at coordinate 80,209,310 of OX381708.1, forward strand.
TGGGATAGTGGACTCCCAGGGAGATCATGGTCTGTATGAACACCATGTTCAAAGAGAACATCTAGGTGTTCTGGGAAGAACCGCCCGCCATGAAGAAATGCTTGTAGTAAATATTGCTTTTGCTCATCAAGTTCCCTTCTGACACCTTGACTATAAGTCAAGAGTTCATTAAGAATCTCAGCATTTTGTTTTTGTTTAATTTCCGTAGAGCCAAGGTCTTCCGGCCCCTGCGCAACCAGTTGTTCTAGTGTAACTAATAGGTAATCACAGGTGATATTCTTGAGGTCTAAGCCATTGTGCAGGAGAAGTTTCACCATCTGTAGATCATCTACATAAATCGCTACACACATTGCTGTATGCTGTACGCTGGTACATAATTGTGAACGCTGGTTGTAATTGAACGTTATATGGTGACTCATAGAGTTGAGGGCGTCCCACAAGCATTTACTTGTAATATTGCAGTCAGCCCCTGCATCCAGGAGTAACCTCACCCCTTCATGCCACCCGTGGTACACAGCATGGTGAAGTGCAGTCCTCTCCACCCTACCCTTCCCAGATACATGCACATGCAGCAGTTCATTCACATCCCAGCCATGCTTCATAACCATACTCAAATAGTCAGCCTGCTGGTCGCATATTATAACATGAACTATATCCGACCTCTGAAGACAGGCCTCCTTTGATGCATCCTTTGTCCAGAAAGATGCATCATGAATCAATTTCTGTATGAATGGGTCATCACTGATGTTTGACTTTGTGAGTGCCTGAAGCTCTGCAGAATCTATGTCATATGTTCTAACAGCACAGCATGTGGGCCCTATGCATCCTATAAGTAATTGTTTCCACATCTTTGTGACATCGATGAATGGGAGTCAATGGGAGACTCCAAAATACCTCAGATGAAAAGCTTCTATGTATGGTACAATCCAGCCTCCAAACAGGAGAGTTCTATGCATGGTACAATCCAGCCTCCACACAGGAGAGTTCTATGCATGGTACAATCCAGCCTCCATACAGGAGAGTTCTATGCATGGTACAATACAGACTCCATACTCGAGAGGTCTATGCGGGGTACAATCCGGCCTCCATACAGGAGAGTGCTATACACAATAATATCCTGCCTTCAAACAGGATAGTTCTATGTGTTTTACATGCCTGCTTCTGCAACGTTGAGTCGTATAGTAGGGCCAATATTATATATTGTGTGATTGTGTCTCCAATAGTGTCTCAGTGCATCTGTATTTGGTGTAGCCTTTCTGCCTGCCTCACGAGTGCTGCTGCAGGCTGAGCCAGTGACAGCAGCAGCACAGATCAATAACTGACCTACTTCTGCTGGCAGGCCTCCTACTCCATTCTGTAACAAGATGTGGCACCAGGCTGCTGCAGTACTCTCTGTACAGTTGTACATCCTACCCCATTCTGTAACAAGATGTGGCACCAGGCTGCTGCAGTACTCTCTGTACAGTTGTACATCCTACTCCATTCTGTAACAAGAGGTGGCACCATGCTGCTGTAGAACTCTCTGTAGAGTTTGTGTCATATTTAGCACTGATAAATTATACATGCCTTTAGGTCAGTTACATTTTCAAATCTACTGATCTAACTGTGCTGGCAGAGAGATGCCTGTGCTGACTTGAACCAAACAGAGTATTATATTGGTGGACTGGGAACTCAGATCGATTAGTTCCACACCCATATTGTGTGCTACCACCTGGTGGTTAAACATGAAAACAGTCCTCAAGACTTTTGTCGTTAGTGGTAATCACTCAATAAGAAAAAAAGCCCTGATTTAGACTAAATATCATGAGATCTCCTTTAATCTAGTGGTGCTGAGAAAACAGCCCCTTTTTTATTTTAACCATACGTAATCGTGCTAATATAACTGATCAGCACGCTGTGGACTGCCCTAGTAACAGGATAATATGTATTGAATAGCCACTAGTGACTCCAATAGCAGAGAGGGGAAATAGCTCTTATAGCTCAGAATGGCATGTTCTGCTTGTTAGAGATCAGTAGGATTTAAAATGGCAATTTATCAGACATTCCTAGTAATCCAGAGTGATAGACAATGTTTTTGACCCCATGACATAAGTCCTTTAGAAATGCAGCTAAAGCCTGTCCTTTAGGAAGTCATGACCACATAGTTGCGTTAATCATTCTCCAATTAAAATTATGGTAATGTAATGTGTTGACCCAAATGTAATCACTCTAATGTGCTCAAAAGTAAAGTTGCCATTATTCAGTATCTGTTAATCTTCTGAATCTATCCATGAAGAATACAAATCCAACTGTATCTAGGTATAGGACAAACATAATGTAAGGCATGAAACAATGAAATTCATGATATAAAAAGCAACAAGTGAACTAATGCATATTTCCTATTAGACCCTATGACCCAAGAAATATAGCCACATTCCGAAACTATTTTAATTTTGAAATTAATTTTATTAAACAATTCTTCTTATATGTTAACTTTATTTCAAAGTTCATGACAGAGGATGTAGCGCTTCAGTGCTGCTGGTACTGAGAGAGTCCTTATCACTGATGGGGAAAGAGACACCAGACTCTCCCGCAGACGGAAACGACAGCACCACTGCAGAGTGTGTGGCTGATTCAGAAAGTGTAGGATGTTTGAAATCATCTTCAAGGTCAGTTCCATGTTATCTTGGTGTGAGTTTGATAACACCTGCAACTCTTCTTGGTAGACATCCAAGGTATCATCACTGAACTCCCTCAGATGTGCCATTTGCTGCTTCCTGTCTGTGGTATAACACTTTATCTGTGGTTGCTCATCATTTTGTTCCTCTACACTCACCATATCATTGTGTATACTCTGTATCTTCTTGACAAAGGTCTCATCAAAAGGGTCTGTTTGAGTACGGTAGTCCTGGATAACCCTCTGTAGCTCACCAAGATGTACCTTGAGACTTTGGGAATGCTTAATGCCAAGCTGAAGCAGGACATCCAGGGCTGGTAGTTAGAATCGTTGAAGATTTGAGAAACGAATTCCTCCATAAGAATCCTCATAATAATTACGTAGAATGTTATACAATGAGGGTGTAGAGTAGGCTCCATGCTTGATCAGCCATCTTGTGGTATTCACTGAACTGTGTGCACCAAATGTATGGGACTGGCTACTCCCAGGATAAACAGAGTCAATAGAGACACCGTGTGTGAACAGAACATCTAGGTGTTCTGGGAAGAACAGTCTGTCATAAAGAAATCCTGCTAGCAAATCTTGCAGCTCGTCATCCAAATTCTCTCCTACATTACAGCTTTTAGTCAAGAGTTCATTTAGAAGCTCAGCATTCTGTATCCTTATTATTTCTGTACAACCAACTAGAACACCACTCCTGTGAGTTTGTGCATGCAGTCGACCCACAGCACCTGAGGTGGCATCTTTTATGTCAAAATTGAATTGCAGGAGAAGTTTCACCATCTCTAAATCATCCTTGTATATTGCCACATACATATGGTTACACACATATGGAAAATCCTGCATGTCGTATGGTTGAATATTACGGTTAGGATCAGAATAGAGGTGGTTGCAAACTGCACGATGAGCCTTCCTTTCACATTGACACTTGATGTTGTAGTCAGCGCCTGCATCAAGAAGTAACCTCACCCCTTCATGCCACCCATAGTACACAGCATGGTGTAGTGCAGTCTTCTTAAACTTACCGACCCCTGCTACATTAATCTGCAGGATCTCATTCAAATCCCAACCATGTTTCATAACCTGCTTCAAATAGTCAGCATGATGGTTACACACTATTACATGAATGACATTAGACCTAAGAAGAAAGGCCTTCTTAGATTTCTTATTCCAGAGGGATTCATCAGAAATAGATGTTTGTATAAAGGGGTCATTGCCGATAGTTTCCTTGGTGAGTGCCTGGAGATATGCAGAGTCTTGGTACAGATCTCCATCAGGTCCTCCAACAGTAAAGCATGAGGCACCCATACATCCTGTTAGTACTTTGCTCATCATAGCTGTATCAAATGTATGAGTCAAAAGCCACTCTAGAATACTTCAGTAATAATATACATTGTATAATCCCCACTCCCAAAAGTGAGTTCTATGAGTGGTAGAATCCGGCCTCTGTATTGTGGTACCCTACCTCCACACTCTGTAAATGGTCCACACCCCACACTGTCCTACAGCTGATACACCAGGAGGCCTCTATACACACACTGGTACCTTAAGTAGGGCACAGAGTGTATACTATCTGTGTATATCCTCTAGCCTCAAGTATACTTGTGTATGTTACATATGGTATATCCCTGTATCTGGCCTAGTCTCTGTGTGTGAAGTATGTTAGATGGTAGCCCTATACTGTCCTGTTAACAGCCAGTTAACGTGAGGGATAGCAGGAGATGTCCCAACACAGCACACATAGTGAGCCGGCTGCTGCTGGGTGTGTCAGTCACATGTTCACGTGACTCACCAGGTTAGCTGACCTACTTCTACATTCTGTAACATAGGGTGGCACCAGGCAGCTGCAGTACTCTCTGTATTTCCGATGCCATGTTTAGGCCTTTGATAACTGATGAATATATCTAGTTCAGCTCCTTGTTCTATTCTATTTCCATAATAAAACTATAATGCTCTTGTTGCAGACTTGAACAAAGCAGAGGTGTATATTAGCACGCTTTGGTCTGCCGGAGACTGCTCTCATTGGCCTAGTGTGTGCTGCCACCTGTGAGAAAGATGCCAAAACAGGCAATGCCAGTTCCCTGTGGCAAACATTTCAAAGAACAAGAGCAAAGGATCTAAAACAAGGGAGGATATATTGTGTCAGAAGGGTGTAATAACTGATTCATAAATCATGGCAAAAAGATATATGGTTCTGTTTAGCGAAATCTATGTGTTTTTATGTGTCTATATGTATATATATATATATATATATATATATATATATATATATATATATATATATATATATATATATATATATGTGTGTGTGTGTCTATATATGTCTATATGTATATATAAATACAAATATTTATGCTGTCTGAGTGTTTGATGCCAACTTGGAGGAGAAGCTCCCACACTGTTAAAGTTCAATGGGAATGTGCACGAGGCCCCATGCCTGATCAACCATCTTGTGGCGTTTTCTAAAATACTTCCTCTCTGAAAAGCATGCAACATTGTACTTCCTATGTAGTCCGGGTCAATATGAACCCAATGACTAAACAGAACGTCCAGGAAGGCGTCCTACCGCATGTTGATATAAAACCCAACATGCGGCTGCAAGATGCGGTCAAGATACGGCAAATATACACCAAAAGTACTTTTTTTGTTTCAGTTGGTCCTCCGTATACCCTCCATATCTTTTTTTTTTTAAATACAACATACGGCATCCAACATACGGCCCTCTCAACATACGGACATTGTCACCTGTCTCTTTTCGAAAAATGTGCAAAAACCAGTCTACATTCCGGGGAACCCCTAGGGAATTCCCTCTGTGACGTCATAATATTAATAGACATACGGAGGTAGGTCAGGAAGGGTATACATAGGGTCCGTATGTGAGGGGAAAGTGAGAGAAGAGACAGGAGAGATCGGGGAAGATGCGGACATGTTGAGCTGAAATGCAAAAATGAACTGAAATGCAAAAACGCACATACGGACCCTCCGTATGACACGGTGAAACGCCTTTCTGGTGATCTGAAAGGAACTGTACCTCAAAGAGATAATCAGTAAGAAGACAATGCAGTTGATTATCCAAACACTTTCTTCCATAATGAACATAATTATTAAGAACTTCACCATTTATTTTTCTTTCTAATTTAATTCTAAATGCCATACAATCCCCCTTATACCTCCATCTCCGTATTCTCATCTTCAGGTTATCAAGATAAACGTGGGTATATCCGATTTCTCTTTAACTTCTAAATTTTACTTAAATATATTTCAAACACTGTAAAAGTATAATATTTAGAGAAAAGAGGTCAATTGAATGTCATCAATGGCTGTTAATAGGTCAAAAGGGATCCAATGTCCCCAAACCATGGGCTTTTTTAGTGTATTTTCAATAGGGGAAGTAAAAGCATGCATGCTTTTTTACCAAAATGAACATATATTGGGCAATATATAATCTAATTGGAGCAAAATCGGATGAAATTAAGGGGAATGGAACAGATAGGAAGTCAAATAAATTATTTGTGAACATTTTGACTCATTTATAGGGAAATCTATGTTTTTGTCCAACACATCGGATATACTAACTTATATGTAATAACAGCAGCCATACTTCAAGTCTACACCATTTTGAAGTAGAAGTTTTACCATCCCTTGGTCATCTCCATTACTGGCTACTCATATTGACATGTGTAACAAAGCAACCGTTAAGACTAACACCTAATGTTGCAGTCTGCACCTGAATCAAGAAGTAACCTTGCCCCATCATGCCACCCATATAGTACACAGCGTGGTGAAGTGCAGTCCTCTCCACCATACCCTTCCCTGAAACATAGTTCTGCAGCAACTCGTTTACGTCCCAGCCATGCTTAATGATGATGTCCAAAAATTCAGCCCTCAGATTCTTGATAATATTACAAATGATATCAGACCTCTGGAGTATGTCATCCAAAACGATGAGTCATAGATAGATGTCGGTAGAAATTTGTCCCTTTCAATCTCTGAGGGATGGTCCTAATATTGATCTGATGCTGGACCTCCACAACATGTAATTGCTTTTCTTCACATATTTATGACAATTTACGTTTCCCTCCAGATAGGGAAGTTCTACATAAGATACAGTCCAGCCTCCACACAGGAGAGTTCAATGTATTATACAACCCTGCCCCCATACAGAAGAGTTCTATATAAATTGATTGATTGATTGATTTTCTTTTATTTATACTGAATCATGTACAGGCATTAGGCTTGCCTATGAATTATGACATCTCCAGTTGATGGTTTAAATGCTTCATAATCACTTTTCTCATCATCTCGTGTACTTTTTGGTACATAATATATATATATAAAATAGAGAGGGGTGGCTTAAGGCCATGACTTAGTTGTAATAGGTTTATTGCTATAAAGATGTTAGTTCACTCAAGGTTAGGACTGATGTTGATAGTCCAGGGCCTCACTATCTGGTGTTACTCAACATCAGGCAGTGAGTCCTTGTTGGACAGGTGGTATTATCCAACAGGTTCATTATACGTAGCTAAAGTATGTAAATTCAATATCAAGATGGACGGTGTTATTTGTCCATGGACGTTGTTTTTGTCCATTTAAGTTAAAAATAGAATATATATAATAGAGGGGGGAGAGGTTGGTCAGACCTGTCCCCTGGTCATGGTAGTGCTAGGATGGTCATGTGCGCGCAGTATTGCGCGCACATGAACAATCAAGTCCAGGTCTGGTCATCATATCTATCAATTAGTGCTTCATGGTGCTCTCTGTTCCATCTGGCAAAGCTGTTCCTATCTGTAATCGCCCTTTCCTTTTTGTCTAGTTTATTCCACTCACTAGTAGCTCTAAATTTGATATTTTTACTGTAAGCAGGATTCAAGGCCCTAGTTTGGGTCAACAATTTTTGATCATGTCTTCTGGTGCCTATTCTCCTTGTATCAACATTGGCATCTATCATAGACATTTTGAAGGATACCTGGAGCAGGTGCATATGTCTTCTATCCTTTAGGGAACACAATTTTGCCTTCCTGTGTAATGCTGTCCTACTAGTGATACCTCTTCTTCTATAGGCAATAGTAAGTGCCTTATTTACCAGAGTTTGGACATCCTTCAGCGCATGTTTATTTGAAACAGCATATGAGACATCACAGTAATCTACTGCCGGTAGGAGCATAGACTTAACAACTTTAACTGCTGCTCGTTCTGTTAAATTATATTTAATAAAATTGTACAAAAATACCTTATATGTTACGTTCCTTTTTAGAGTTGTCATGTGATGCTTAAAATTCAATAGAGGGTCCAAAATGAGGCCTAAATATTTGTATGAGGGAGTTGGGTCAACAGTTTGATCGCCTATTTTTATTTTTAAGGGTATTTGTGTATTTTTTAAAGCTTTTGTGGTAAAGGTTATATATTTAGTCTTTTTACTGTTTAAGGATAGCTTATTTGAAATACACCATTTTTCAACTCTCTTTAAATCCCTATTTACAACAGATGAAATGTTTTGAGTGGGTTTGTGTGTCAGGTACAAAACAGTATCATCAGCATAATGTTGACAACTGAGTTTGTTTATTGACCGACTTAAGTCGTTAATATACGTCAGGAAGAGGAGAGGACCCAGGACAGAGCACAAACCTGCCTCCACAGAGGAGAGTTCTATATAAAATGGTACAATCCTGCCCCCACACATAATACTTTTGTATGAATGGTACAACCCGACATCGACACAGGAGAGTTCTATGTATTATACAACCCTTTTCTACACATGTATAATATATCACCCCTCCACACTGTAGAGTTCTCTGTATAATATAGCCTCTATAAACACAGAGTTAGCAGTGATTGATAAACCGGGAGCTCTTTAAACAGAGTAGGATGTATAGTGCAGGAACTACCCCGGTGTTGCTAGTATCGGACGGTGTATAGAGACTACCCCTGCTGCCACCTGGGAGAGCCTACCTGTTTGTTACCTGGGGGCCAGTCAGCGCCAGCGGCCATGTGCAGTGGCACCTTCTCAATATTGCCGGTTCTTAGAGAAACCAGCACCGGCACCAGCACCGGCACCTGGACAGAGCCCAGAGGAGATCCAGGAGGAGGGCCGACTTCAGGCTTAGGCGGCGTCTGAGCTAATAAGGCAGGAAAAGCTCAAAGCACAGGTTCTGGATCAGAAAAAGGAGTACCAGGATCTGCAGGACCAGTTATTGGCGATGAGAATCCAGAACATGAAGAAGGAGACGGATCTCATCAAGTAGGATGTATATATGTGTGTAATGCCTGTGTGCATCCTGTGCCAACTGGATACAGTGGAGATGTAGAACGTATATATTGTGTAGGGTTGATATCTGCACTAGGCCTGTGCTTGTGTTATGTTAAATGGTCCTTCTGTGCAGGCTGCCTGAGGATAACAAGGCACCTGGACAGTATCAAACGAGCTACATCTTCCTGGAGGCTTCCTATAGTACAGGAACTTTAGATGAATTCTAGCCCAAACCTGGAATTAAATACCATAAAGCTGAACATTTCAGGAATAGCTTGTCTTTATGTCAGGTTTGACTTCTTAAAAGTCCTGGAGTATCCTGTGTGGGCTTCCATTAAAAAACTGGCCAATCCAATATGGCCGCCAAATAATCAGAATCTCATCTCCCATAAGTACAATATTACTCCTAGAATGATTTTAACCTTACCTATCCCCCCTAAAATGGGTACAAGGAATCCAATGATGTCATTGGATTGTTGCTAGGACGAGCAGTTGCTTAGCAACAGCAGGTTTGCATAGCAAACTAGGCCTAGAAGCAAGTATCTAGAGCAGACCCCAGGACAACTTTCAGGAAGATCCTAGCATCACCCACCCTCACTATATTACTTCCAATGAATCAATTAGTATGGCTAGGACCTCTAGTTGCCTAGCAATTTCCTTCCAATTAAACAATTGCAGAGCAATGCAGGTTTGTATAGCAAACTGGGCTTAGTAGCAAGTGTCTATAGCAAAACCCCAGAACACCATCCAGGAATATCCTGACATCACCTAGCCCCACTAAATTAACCCCAGTCAACCAATTGGTATGGTAAGGACCTCTAGTTACTTGGAAACATTACTTCCAATTATATAGTTGCCTAGCAACACAGGTTTAAGATTTTCCTAGTTCAATCTCCACTATACTGACCCCCAAAAAAAGAGACCCTGGGGATTCCAATCATGCCATTCATCTCTTGCTTCATTCAAATTCCTGGTAACATGTGGGCTTGCTTAGCAACCTTGATTGTATTTGTTTATTTGCCTAGCAACACAATGTTGCCTAGCAACATTCTGCATATCCCTATATTATAAAAGAATCCTCTCTAAAATTTATGATTGAGGTTCACAATCATACTTGTCATTTTCTTGCATGAGAATAGTTCTGTTTTACCGTTGTGTGCACATGTAGTTACGGTACAAGAGATGCAATAAGAATAGGAATAATTATATCTTTTACTATATGCCTTATTATACCTGCCATACTTGAGTAAGAGATCTTGCTCTGCTATTTCATGTACTGCACTACATTGCCAATATTAATCTCAGAGTCTAGCGTTCCCAATATAGGTGCATATCCTGTGATTTGGACATGCTTTGCTTGTATATGTTGACCAGGTTGGGGCCGGGACCATGCTGCTAGGACGTACTAAATACATAGTACATCCTTTCCATTGGGTCTGTACCAAGATCATTGTACTGTGCATCATCTTGGGCTGTACCATAACCTTGGTACACCTGATGTGTTCACTGGACCATGACCCCTGCTCATGCAGGTAAATGGGCCAATCACAGCCCAGTACTCATGTTCCTTACCTGTGGCCACTGGACTGTGACCCTTATCCGTGCATATAATTAGTGAGGTCACTGGGGTCATAGGTGGGAATAGGGAAACCACTCTACTGTTTCATACTTATATTTACATTACATGGCTTATTTACTACATTATCAAACATCACTAAGTTAAAACAAAAGTGTGGGCCTTTATCTATGATTTCATCCTATGGGTTAATTTACATTAGCAGATTTAACAAAAAATTAGCAAACTGGTTTTACTAAACAATTACTGAAGTAAAAGATGTAGATAAAGTCATTTCTTAGATAATATTCCGATTTTAGTTATGAAAAAGGGTGTATACATCAATTATAGACCTCTGCTTTCTATGGTGGCATCAGAATTATGCATTTTGGCATGGAAATATGAGAAAAGTGACAATAAATGAGTGTACCAAGTTCTTGGTACACCCTGTGTTCTGGGGACTGTCAGAAACTGATCAGTCACCAACCTGTTGACATGTTTACAATCTGGAGAATCTAGATAGTCTGATGTAAAAGCATTAAGTTTTATCTTGCTAAAGAAGCAGTTGCATTTAAAAATTCATTATTTATCCTGGATCCAAATGGACATCAAGCTCAAGCATTAAACTTCATGAACATAATTAGTTAGATGAATAAATCCAGCATAATAGTTGTTATTGGGCATGCACACCTGTGTACATGTTATAACCAGGGGAGCGGGAAACAGTTCTACTTCTACTCACCAGGGGTCACACCTGACACCGACCTCTGCGTGGTGCTGGCTCAGTCCGGCACACTTCAAAGACTGCACCGCGCGGCAACAGTACCAACCCTGATCTGATCAATATACTTAAAGTTAAATTGGGTACAAATTTTCACAATATGCCGCGTAAAGGCAGCGCTGCTCGTAGGAAGCGTACCTGTACAAAGTGTGGAGGAGTACATTATGCACCTACCGGTAGGAAGTGTGACAGGTTGGACTCGAAGTACTTGCAAGGAGTACACGTCGACTCCATTGAACACGAGGGTGACAGCCAGGAAGAGGATTTCGTGACGCCAAGACGTCAGGGCAAGTCTAAGTCCAAAAGGCTTCCCCAGAGGCTCAAGGAGGAGTCCAGCGACTCTGAGACAGAATTCCAGGAAGAGTCAGACTCGGAGCTGAAAGAATGGCAGGGGTTTCTTAGGAGGTTTGGTGCCCTTACTACCAAGGTCGCCGCAACGGACACGAGGATTGCCAATATGGATTCCATGTTGTCGCAGGCCATCCAGGGTAAAGTCCCGCCTAAGTCAGCCTTGAAGTCAACGCCTAAGAGTCTGCTACTCCAGCTGGGAAGTCGAAGCTGAAGTCCACAGTGCATATCCCAAAGAAGGAGGAAGGTGCCGGTCGGGGTGGGTCTTGGCCTAAAGGCCCGACTCCTGCCCCGGCCTCTGAAGACGAGTCGGCCGTCGAGGAGGAGGTTGACAGCCGTAAGGAGCGGCGTCGAGAGGCCCGTCGCTGCAGCCGGCGTCTCAAGAGTGAGGCACGCAAACTGGAGCGTGCCCGGCGTGACAGCAGGGTGTCAGACTCGGGAACCTGCTCTGACAGCAGTGACAGCCGCTCTGGGAGTGTTGACAGCCGGTCTTCCTCAGACACGTCGGTTGACAGCCGGGGTTATAGGCCCCGTCACAAGTCTAGGCGGCGTGACAGCAGGAGCCGCCGCCGTCACAGGTCTTCGTCGTCTGATGAGAGCAATTCAAGACACCGTCGTCACAAGTCAAGACACCGTCACAGTCGTAAGTTTGGCATTTCCAAATACATTCCCCGTGATGAGAGAGAGAAACCCATGTCTGTTGAAACCCTGTGGATGTGTAACGCTAAACTGACTCACAAAATGTTTGATAAAGGCCACGACATAGGGGGTTTGTTAAAACACAATGTGTTCATCTCTCAGAAAGCTGCCAACTACAAGGTTGGAGCCGTGGCTAAATATGACAAGATGGTACGGGATAAGGCTAGGAAAAAAGGGGTGTATGCCTTCACAGCGGCGGATGATGAGCTGAACTCTCTCTGCCTGGGGAGTGACAGCACCAAACCGGCCAATTATCGCCTGGCTAGTGGTGGCAGCGGTAGCAGGCGTAGAAACAAGGCGTCAGGTAACAAGCCTACAGCGAGGGCGTGTGTCAAGTTCAACGCTGAGGGATGTTCCTTCCCTTCGTGTGCATACCCTCATGTGTGTTCCTATTGCTATAAAGGTGGACACACAGTTGCCTCGTGCTACGCCATCGTCAACAAAGCTGCCGCTCCCCCAGCTGACGCTGCCCGTACCGGGTAGGATGCTTCGGGCACAAGCGGGTGTTTAGTCAGTTTGGTTCGTGGATCACCGATCGCCCAACAAGCCGATATATCCATATCTGGGTTACCAGATCATGAAACGGATCCACCCTCGTCAAATTGTGTGATTGAATTATGTTATGATGTTCCCGTTTGTCGAGAAATTGAAGAAAATGCTCCCCGCTTAGCGAAAATCGCCTCGCCGGAAGTCCAAGTCGGCCATGACACCCCGAGCATTGCCGAAGCCACGGAAACTACCGAAGGTATGATTGCGTCAGAATTTAGTTTTTGTCCCGACACCGTTGAATCAGAAAGTATGCTAAACAGGTGGAAGACTGCCCGGATTTACAATACAGACCGTAAAACCCACCCAGCCTGTATGTACAGGTCGCTCAGCCCTGTATTCAGGGCTGTTTTGTTACAGCACTGTCTTTGTACTGTAGCATTCATACAATCATGTTTGCGATTTTTATGTGATATTTGCTAAGAATAATCTCATATGGAGGATGTAGATTGGTTCATCACCTTCCAACTTATAGATGCATTATGTGCCTGGTTCACTGCATTTTTGAGTAATTACATGTTTAAATTGGTATTTCATCTGGTGAAACAACCATAAGAGCAGCCATAACAGCTGCCACTGCTTGGTGAAGGTGTGAAAGCCTGAGCCCCGGCCTGCTAAACCAGGCTGGGCATCCTGCATTAACAGGATGCCTGGGAATTCGGGCCAGGCTGTGTCACTAGTCTAGTCCTCCACCTGCTAAATGTGACTTCTATTCATAAATCGTTATTGATGGACGAGTGGTCGGAGAATAAAAACATACCTGTTGACGAATCGTTTTATAAATCCGGGAACCCGGATGTGACCTTCACCTTGTTCCAAGATGGCGGATGGTGGACCGATGTTTGGATTTCTGAAGACGTTTCACAGTCGATGTCGATGAATCCCGTAAGTTTTGTAAAAAACTGTGACTCTGTGACATGCAAATACTCATGCAAGCTGAGGCCGGACTACATTATGTGTGTCCAGGTAACCGAGGCTACTCATTTACCGCTGTTCTCTGGGTGTTTTGATGGCACCTGCAGCTGTCACTATAGTTTGAACGGGATCCCGACACAGCTGTCAACGTGTCGATGCTCGTCCATGCTAGCCTGGGACGAGTTTATATCTGATGAGGATTTATTTGTGATATCAGGAATATGCCATGGGTTTAATATTCTGGACGCAGACTGCAGAGTGAGTTATGCTTGCTCAAACTACCCCAGTATAATCGACGCGAGTGAGGACTGGACAGACACAGTCTTGCAAGAACTGTCTGAAAATAAAATTAGTGCAGTAGGAGGTGTCCCTAAGTGTGTCCATGCATTGGGAGCCATTAGACGCCCCGATGGGCGCCTTCGCTGCATTACTGATTGTTCTCGACCAAATATTAGTATAAATGACTACATGGAGACTACAGCCAAAAAGTTCAGCTTTGCCACAGTAGATGATGCAGTGTCTATATCCTATGTCAAAGGTTATGGAGCAGTGGTGGATATTAGCAGTGCCTATAGGAGTATCTGCATACACCCTGCAAACAGAACTTTCTGTGGTTTCAAGTGGGACACTGGTCAAGGCATGAGATATTTTCAGGAAAACACCATGTGCTTTGGAATAAAAAGTGCTTGCTATATTTTCAACTCGGTGTCTGAATTTGTCAGAAGATATATGCTTAGGTTTGATATACCGGTAGTCAGCTATCTAGACGACTTCTACATCCCGGGGGACAGCTTCAGCGCTTGTCAGCACAACCAGACTGTTTTGATTAATGTCCTGAGGCATATGGGTTTTGATATTAATTGGAAAAAAGCCACATCGCCGAGTCAGACTGTAGTTTACCTCGGAATTGAAATTGACCTAGTTGAAATGTGCCTGCGGCTGCCTGCGGATAAACTGACTAGGGCCCGGTCAGCGGTTAATAATCTAGTGGGAAAAACCTGGTGCAGCCGAAAAGAACTAGAAAGTCTGGTGGGCCTATTATCTCACTGCTCAACAGTGGTAAAAGGGGGGCGCACGTTCACTAGACGCCTGTTTAATCCTATGAAAGCTACTACCGGTAAGAGGCGCCTACGTCTGTCCTCCGTGTACAAAGATGACCTGGTCTGGTGGCAAAAGTTCATGTCCTGGTTTAATGGCAGTGCAAAAACCCTACTTCACCATGCCGAGGCAGTACCGGTATGGACTGATGCAAGTACGATTGGGTTTGGGGCAAGTACTAGAGATGATGTTATGTTTGGATTCTAGGACAGGGATGACCAGTTGTGTCCACATCATACCCCCAAGCCCATGCTCGGCTCGCTGTTCGATGATCAAAATAAATGTGTTAGAACTGTGGCCAGTGATGAGATGTATTTCTCACTGGTCTGAGATGTTAAAAGACAGAACTGTTCTCTTGTACACTGATAATACTCAGGTACAGTCCATGCTATCGACAGGACGTTCTATAAATGTGAATTGTATGCAATGGCTTAGAGAAGTCTTCTGGCTGTGTGTATTCCTAAACATTAAGATAATTCCACACCGTATATCCACTGCTGATAACACCTTGGCTGATGGCCTCTCACGGCTGTCTACCCATGTATATGTAAACAAATGTGCCAGTTTGAGTAACACCTTCGCATCTTGCTGTGCTTCCGGGATATACGCTGAAGTCAAGGTTGAATGAACTGCGCCTGGCATCTTGGTCTGAGTCGACTTGGAAAACCAAGAAGTCACAGTGGAAAAAGTTCCTCGACTTCTGTGACCTGTACCGTGTGACACCTATACCAGCTTCTATTGAGACTGTTTGTCTGTATATATCATATTTGACTTTTGAGTTCAAGTATTCGTCTATAACCAATTATTTAAGTGCCATCTGGTCTCTACATGACTGGTTCGGTGCAGCTAAAGGCTCCTTCATGGTCCGCTGTGCCATTCTTGGAGCTAGAAGGCTACTGGGGGACACCCCCTCTCAAGTGTTACCCATCATGCCAGACGCCTTGCTGAGGATGTACGCCTGTCTAAACATAAAAAGCCCGTTGGACTTATTACTGTGGTGTTTAATAACACTAAGCTTCCGCTGCCTTCTCCAGAAAGGCCATGTAACCAAGTCTCCACACATGCTTCAAGTCTCCAGTGTGGTTTTCACACATTATGGCTTGGACTTATTCATAGATTCGTCCAAAACAGTTCAATTTAAGGAGAGGAGGATTATAGTTCCTGTCGTCAAATGTGATTCTGTGCTTTGCCCAGTTAACTTCATCAAACGTCATGTTGCAAACCGAACGTCAGGCCCCTTATTTGTGATGCCTGGCACTACCTCTCCACCTACTTATTTGTGGTATCTCTCCAATCTGAAGAAGCTGGCATCAAAGGCCGGCTTACCAGGGAGATACGGTACCCATAGCCTGAGGCGTGGATCAGCCACGTTCCTGAGCAGGCTAGGGCTACCACTTCATGACATTCTTATGTATGGGGACTGGAAGTCCCTGGCTGTGTTGCTGTACTTGAGTGGTGACAAGTGCACTCGGCTTCAAAAGGACAAGTTTGTGTCATCAAGATTATCTTCCTTCTAGATACATGTTTCCCTCGTCTTGAAAGACTCATTGTTGGCGGCTGCGGATAAATCAAGTCCGTTTGTACCGCCATACTTGTTTATACTCACTTCATTCATCACCTCCAATGCCTCCCTAGGTGGTTATGGGCATGCACACCTGTGTACATGTTATAACCAGGGGAGCGGGAAACAGTTCTACTTCTACTCACCAGGGGTCACACCTGACACCGACCTCTGCGTGGTGCTGGCTCAGTCCGGCACACTTCAAAGACTGCACCGCGTGGCAACAGTACCAACCCTGATCTGATCAGTATACTCAACATTATTTTGTTTTTTTCTTTTCATGGATTAGTTGGTTTATTTAATAAAAGTTATTCGGATAAATCAAGTCCGTTTGTACCGCCATACTTGTTTATACTCACTTCATTCATCACCTCCAATGCCTCCCTAGGTGGTTATTGATACATAGCCCACAGTGGGATATACATACACATTGGCCCGGCACCCTATCAGCCAGGCAAAGTTTTGTTCTGTTAGCATTCCTCTTACATGTATATAGCAGTCACGTCACCCCAGTCCGGGCAGTACCAGTAGAATGTGTATTGATTACACAATACTTAAGGTATGGATTTGTTGTTTGTAATTTGCAAAGTTCAGAATGCTAGCCCAAGCATTGTTTGTTGTTTATGTGGCGATTTTCACACTTAGTCTTAGGGATGCACCAGTGAGCAGACAAACACAGGTCCACACAGCTTATTGTTAGTATCATCCCTCGGGGGCATTATGCATCACGGTGCTAAATGCTTTGTATTAGATCTGTGTGTTTTGTTTGTCATTTAGCTTAAACTAACAACAAAGGGTGCCGGGCCAATGTGTATGTATATCCCAAGTGACAGAGATGAAGGGGACGGTATCTGCCTAACTCAAGGTGCTAAATGATCTGTTGGTAATTTGTTAGACGGATTGATTTATATGAATACAACAATACACATGGGGGGGGGGGGGGGGGGGGGGCTGTTAGGTCAACTGGAATACTGTGTCCCATTTTAATGCAAAACATACACTTTGTACACTAGAGGCACTGACCGGTGACCGAATCATGAAATACCCGGACTATTGTATTCTGTTATAGTGTAATTAGATTGGTGCAGTAGGAACCCTGCCCGGATGGTATAGTACCCGGACTATCATCACCCGGACTAGGGTGACATCACTGTACTGTTGCTAAGCAAAATCATCAATAGTATGCCTGTTGCTAGGCAGCTGAGACCAATAATGAAGGATACCTCTGGATTTCTTAGGGCTGATTCAGAAGGGAGGTTGGTACCCATAGATATTTTATATATTAATTCTAATGGTCTTTATATAGGCTTGATTGTGCTTTCATGCAGTCAGTCACGATCGGAGACCTGAAGAGGTCTGCTAGAGCAAGGGGGTGAGGGCAGCATTTATACGGTTTGCCTCCGATCTGGGTGCTCCCGGGCTTTGGCCCTGCGAACTACGCAGTAGGTGTTCGACTACATAATATTAGTGTCCCTACAGTGATATTCTATTAAAAGCACGGAGTAACTAGTGTTACTCAGTGCTCTAAAGTGCTGATATTGACCATATTCAGGCCTGTACTGTGAAAGATGGGTGATGGAATGGGCTAAAGTACTAGCTTTACACATAAGTAGATATGTTGAAGATAATACACAGTGAGTAACAAGAGTATTTGACCCCTTTTGAAGAAGTAGGAGTAAAAGTAGGGAAGTGTGATAAAACCTTTCAATTTTTCCAAAAAATCCAAATTTCACGTAGGCCCATATCTCAGAATTTATTTATTTTATTATTTCAATCTTTATTGGGGTTAAGGATGTGTATTGTGCCATGCTATAAATGGAATTATTAGTTGCTGTGTTGTATTTGAGAGGGAAATAAGGTGTCTCTGTACTTAAAAGCATGGAGTAACACCAAAAATGCCCACTCATCTTCGCATTGTTATAAAAACTGAACCACTAGGGTTAGAAGCATACTGGCAGTGGTTTCATGGACCCAAGATATATACCTTTCAATAAAATAAACTTATATAAACATATTCTGAGGCTTCTGATTTGTCCTTCCCCAGTTCAATACCTACATAAGTCAGCGGCTTGACCCATATATATAGGAGACAACTGACCGATTTATGCTGCATATACCCATGGGTCACAGTCTAATGGTTTGTCTGCCCGCAGAGCCCCCAAAATAAAGCCTGTAAACAATCAAGTATATGTAACTTCCCTATAGGGGATGGGGGGGGGGGAATCAAGTGTGGCAGCGCTGTCCGCATTGAGTGGCTAGAGTGGAAACTACACACAGTCATTCTTGACCATATTTTAAGCAGTAATTACACAAAAGCTATTCAAGTTTAATTTCTGTTGTATTTTTTCCTGGGAAGATTTACCCTTTTGCAAGTTATATTTCGTTTTGGCATTATAAAGCTTCTGTCGTTCTCTCAATATGAGGGTTTCATTCATGCTCTCTCAATGCAATACAAATGTACTGGGGTTAGGCTATATGACCATGGCCCTCCTACAGTACAGTGCTGCCACCTCACACCAATCATGTACACTAAAGACCTTGTCCCCACACTGGACTGTACAGTGTTACCTCCTCCCTGCCCTGTTTGAGACTGGCACTTACAGGCTGGTGCAGCTGCATATCTGCTCTGCGATATAGAGGGCGCTGTGGGTGTTGGTGCCTCCCCCCCCCCCCTGCTATATTGGACTAGTCCAGGAGGACTAGTGGCCGAAGGAGTGGGTTAGACCCTTGCTGGACCGAATATGAAATTTTTTTGCGGAAAAACACTCCCCTCACACTCTCGGCTAGATGCATGACTCCCTAGGTGACCTAGTTACCGGTACAGGAAGTCAAACATTAGGCTGGTTGAGGGTGAGAAAATTTCACCAAGAAAGTGTACCCCCCCCTGCTATAGGGATATTCAATAATACGTTATAATGCCCAGTGATTTGATTGACTGCAATCTCTCTTCTTTTGTCCTGAGGTGGTACATTCTACATTCTACATTCTACAAACTGCCTGCTTATACAGCAATATTAATTTTGATGGTAACCAAGCTACAGATGCAGTCTGTTATGTCATTGGTGCGATTATGCTAGGCTCAATAGATAGATGGGTAGATTCACCATGAGTCTGACTCATACCCTGATACGGACACTCAAATCTGAGCTTATTCATGTACTCTACGATTTCAAGTGTTATTTCTTTTGAAAGAATAACACTTAAACGCTGCCATCATTCACAAATAAAGAGCAGCTTGAATAACGTCAAACTAACTGTAACTCACTAACGGGGCCTGGCCCCACTGTTTTGCAGTCTACATAAATGAATAATCAATCAATCAAAATAATCAATCAATCGGGTATGTGTCCGACTCCAAGTGAATCTACCCTATAGCATCTGACAGTTTGTATTTGCGCCAAGAGTTGCATCTTATTACTACACTGTTGTACAAGTATTAGTGTCAGCTTGTGATTTTTACCATTCACTCTATAAATAGAAATGTTGTGTGCTGCTCCATCAATAAAAGGTGCTCAAAGGTGAAGAATAGTGAGGGAATAAGGCTCAGTCTCATGAGTTTGTAACAATTGGATAATCTTTGACCGGGTGTAGTCTTTGACCGGGCTTAGTCTTTGACCGGGTGTAGTCTTTGACTGGGTGTAGTCTTTGACCAGGCAGCATTATATATAAATATACAAAATTTTACATATGTTGTCAATAAACGTGTATTAAAACATCATTGCAGTATTTTCAACGAATTTCTTACTATATAAGCCTCATTTATTCCATCTTATCATTCCTTGGTTGAAGACTACATCGGTCAAAGACTACACCAGGTCAAAGACTACACCCGGTCAAAGGCGTTTCAATTGTTACAAACTCATGAAACTGAGCCATAACAAGAGATGCTAGCTGGGTGGAGTTTAGGGGCAGATACCAATGCAATATAGACCTACAACCCATCTAGCACCTTGAAACTTTAAAGCATGTATTTTACTAGTCGTGATCAAGTCAATATGTCAAAATGACCTCATCATGATATCTTGAGGGAGCAAATCCATTTACATAGTAGTTTGACAGGCAACTATCATCGCAATGTGAAAGGGACAATGATTTGATATCATATATTATGTTACAATGCACTCATTATTGAGATAACACAGATTAGATCTTGATCAGAGTATCACATCCTTTTTTGGAGAAATTATACACATAATGCATTAATGTCAAATGCATGTCTTCAGCTGCATGCGAAAATGAAGTGATATATTTGGCATCAACATGACTTAGTTCAGACCTTTGATACAAGATGTCTCTCTTCACTGTTCCGATAGAGTTTAACCTACATTGGTAATACTTTTATCATTAATGAACATCAATAAACTCTGATAGTAGATTCGAACTTGAATAACATCTTATGAACGTACACATAATCTCCTTTATTTTGTATCTGTAGGTGATTATGATCACATCTGGGCAACTTTGCAAGTATCAATTTGCTTAATTTACCAATTGAAACCACATTCATAATGAGTCATAAACAAATGAAATAAATATATATATATATATATATATATATATATATATATATATATATATATATATATATATATATGTGTGTGTGTGTGTGTGTGGAGAAAATGTACAGAGAGTACTGCAGCAGCCTGGTTCCACCTCTTGTTACAAAATGGAGTAGGAAGATTAGCAGCTTAAGCTGGTCATGTGACCTGGTGAGTCATATAGTCACTGCCATGGTCTGAAGCAGCTCACTGGGGACATCGCATCTCGACAGTGCTGGGGACATCGCATCCTATTCTTCATCTTAACTGGTTTCCAAAAGGACAGGACTTCTAGTAACAGACACACAGGACTACCATTTAACATACCACACACATGTGGTGTGGATAATCAGGTGACACAATATGTAAGCTAGCAAATAGGTGTTAAGAGTCACTATAGGCTGTACAGAATCGTATATTGTATATCTATATACAACATGCCACTACTGTGTGTATAGAGAGCTCCTGGTATAATTATCTTGCTGTACTTATACCCTCCACCAGCTATACTGATTATGTGAGTGCATGAATCATACATAGAACTCTCTTTTGTGGAGGTCCCTGGGAGTACTTAGGGAAGGGGATATTCTAATTGGCCAATTAAGTTGGTAACGGTGAACATATAATATACTAGTTAAATATAAATAGATATATAATAGTCATTCAAACCTAAGAATTGGAAGGTATTGGAAGGACAAGGTTTATTTCATCTGAATATGCTGGAAAGCCTGTTGACTCCAAGATTGAGGTAATCTGTCACAAAGATGTGGAGAAAGGCATGTACATGTTGTATGCGTGCAACGTGCTGTGCATGTGGAGAACGTGGCCGGGAACAATACCAAGAGTTTGTATACCTCCAGGCACTAACAGAGTCAAACAGCAGTCAGTACCACTCCATACAAACATGCATTTCTGATGAATCATTCTGGAAGAAAAACTCTCAGGAAGCATGTCTTCAAAGGTCTGATGTGATTTATACTATAGTGTGTGACCAGCAGGCTGACTATTTGGCGGTAGTTGTGGAGCATGGCTGGAACGTCAATGAGATACTGCAGGTGCAAGTTGCTGAGAGAGGTAGGGTGGAGAGGACTGCACTCCACCATGCTATATATTATGGGTGGCATGAAGGGGTGAGGTTACTTCTTGATGCATGCGCTGACTGCAACATCAACTGCCAATGTCTGTGGACGCATGACAGCTTAAAGTGTCATCATATCATTTTAGATCCTAACCAGCATTTCAACCCGATATGCACTATTCAGCATACTGCATTGTCGGTGGCTATTTATATGGATGATCTAGATATGGTGAAACTACTACTGGAAAATGGGTCACAGATAAAGGATCACCCCTATCCTTGTGGTTACGCATCAGTTACTACTGATCGACTATTCATGCCAACTCAGTCACAGGATGCTGTTGGTTGTAGAGTAATAAAAAGAAAACAAAATGCCAACATTCTCAATCAACTCTTCGCTAATGGTGTGATAAGAGGTCCAGATGAGCAAATGCAACATTTGCTACTGGAATATCTCCATAGTAGACGGTTTCTCCCAGGGCACCTAAATGTTCTCTTCACTCATGGTGTCCATATAGACCTGGATTACCCTTTGGTTTTCCAGGACTATAAAACGGCAGCAGACAGCTCGGTGAATAATACAAGGTGGTTGATCAGGCATGGGGCCTGCCATACACGTTTATTGTACCATGTTTTCCATAATTATTATCAAGATGTTTATGGATACACACAATACACACTGCCCGTCTTGGAGTATCTCATTCAGGTTGGTGTCAAGCACTCAGACAGCCTTAAGGCACACCTGAGTGAGATGCAAAGAGCTTTGCAGGACTATGATCCTGAAATAGGCCACCATGCACATATCCTCGGCAGTAGGAGTGCAATGGGACCAAATGATGAGCCATCACAGAGAAGGTTCTTGTCGACAGACAGAAAGAAGCAAATGGAACACCTGCGGGAGTTCAGCGATGACACACTGGATGTCTACCCAAGGGACACTAAATACTTAAAGCTAGTGAACCTGGAAGAGACATTGAAGATAATCTCAAACATGCTTCACTTTCTGAATCAGCCCCACACTCTACAGCTGTACAGTCGTGTCTGTCTTCGTCAGAGTCTCGGGTCCCTGTCTCCATCGGTGATAAGGACTCTCCCAGGGCCAGCAGCATTGAAGCGCTACATCCTCTGTCATGAACTTTGAAGCAAAGCAAAGCATTAAGAAAGTGTTGTTAATATCATGCTAGGTATGTAAGATATCTAAGAAAGGTTCCTTGTGAACACCCAGAGAATGCCTGGAAGCATTCGCTTTTCTCTTGGAACATTAACGGGGTAGTTAGGAAACAGTTGAAGTTGGTCAACTTTTTGAACATTGGATAGATAAGAGAATTAGAGGATATTAGTGTAAACTCAATGCATATACTGTACAAATTTGTAATTTTCACAGATATCAAAAGTACACAAGTATATGTGATTCATGGGTACAAAGGTCATGCAGAGGGAATGGCCAGTGCAATTCTTAGCCGGGTAAATGGGTAGTTCCAAGAAATCATGGTTAACTACATTAATACACACATGACACCTTGGTTGCCAAAGTGATGGCCTGATAAGAGACGGCCACAGCCCATACCTGCAAATCTTGATCCGGCGAGCCCATACACACATCACCTTATTCTAGCTATATTTGAAAAATTAAATATGTTTATTTCATTAAATATATTACTGTACAAGACCACTCACATCCACTAAGATAGCTACTTGGTTTATTTTTTTGCACAAATTATTATAATTCTGCATAAATTGATTTGCATGGGTTATCGCAACAATATATAATTATATATACATACCGTATTTGACGTAATAAGCACCATGGGTGCATATAAAGTTATTTTCTTGGCGCTTTTAGTACTAAAGAGTTTAATTGTCACCAAAATCGTGAAATTTGAGCCTTTGTTCCAGTCTAAAAATGCCCCAAAAAGGGGGGGGGGCGCTTATTAGGGGGATGGCGCTTATTACGTCGAATATGGTACATGCCTACCTGGAACTCAATGGTGGATTGGCCAATTTGTTGCACTCCCGCTGTGTTTAGATAATCGAAAGCCTATTAACAATGCTTACCACTTACAAATGTTGTTTGCTATTACCATTTAAAATGTTATGGGAAATTTCATGTGGAGTCCCAAATCTGAGTGCTGATCAGATTAATTCTGGGAATCCAAAAGTTATAATCGGAGATATTTATAAAACACATACCACCATAATTACTGCTGAATTCCCAAAGTCTTTTACAAATGTAAATGTCTATATCATTCACTATGTTTACGGTATTGTCACGAGGTTTCCAATGACAAAGTCCAAATACTGGGACATGAGGTGAACCCTTTCACGCTGCATGGAGAAGGCTCAGTCTCATGACTTTGTAACAATTAGATAGTGTTTGACTGGGTGACATCTTTGACTGGCAAGATTAAAACAGCCAAAATGGGGGGCTATGGACACAGAAATGCTGGGAAATTTGTAATATGTAGTTTTATAATATATTTACTTTCCCGCCCGCATTTCTTTCTAAATAGGCCCCTTTTCAACTGTTATAATCTTGCCGGTCAAAGATGCTTCACCCAGTCAAAGATGTCACCGGTCAAAGACGTCACCCAGTCAAAGACGTTACCCGGTCAAAGATGTCACCCGGTCAAAGACGTCACCCGGTCAAAGACGTCACCCGGTCAAAGACTATCCAATTGTTACAATCTCATGAGACACAGCCAGAAATGCTAACCATCACACCACCGGGCTCAATGCCTGCTACAGTACTCAACAATATGGCTGACCTATATCTAAAGACAGCTGTTTTTTAGTACTTCTCTTTATGGGTCCATTTATGAGATGGCTTCATTGACTTGAAGTCATTCTATAAATAATGATGCACATCAAAGTCTGATAACTACAAGAAGTTGGGAGTGGTCGTTATTTAACAACAGGGGGGGTGGTGGATTTTCATGCAAGCACACGAAAAATTTACTGCCCCCCTTGAGTCTGAATTTTTGCAGCCCCACCCCCTTTGAACTATAGTAGTGTGTGGGCTTTTTCCCCCCAAAAGGGGTGAAATCTATTTCTCCCCCCTAAAACTCACCAACGCCACCTGTGGATAAATAATTACCACCCCTTAATTAATCTCCCATCTGCATCACAGTGTATAGAGTATGCAAAAGATAATACTCTCAACAAATGACAACAGTATTTCAAGTTTGTATTGGTTAAAAAGGATTTTGGCAGATACACAGAAGAGATTCGTTGATTGATTGTATTAATCTTTAATCATTTCTTCCTGTGGAAGTACATAACCGTTAGAAATTGTATATATGCACTCAACAGACATATGTTTTCATTATCAATGTCTTTAGAAATATTTCCTAAAATTATATCGATATTTATTATGGATATAGCACTGTCGCTTGGGAGGAATTAAAGCACTACTACCATTTAACTAGTTTCACTTGAATGGTTTTAATTTGGAAGATGAATACAAAGTCTTGATAATAATAGATGCATAACATATACATAGATTAAATTTACAATAATTTAAACTGTTGCCTTATTATAGTATGTTGTTCTCACCCCTTGTATATATGCGTTTATGTATACTTGCAGGGTGCCTTCAAATGTAATGTTACAAAGTAATAAACAACAAGAAACACATAATCAGGCACATTTATCTGGACATTTATTACTCAGGACTTTCACCATAGTTACACAGGATTCTCCTGAATGTGGTTAATCCTCAATATATTTTATAGTTGACCAATGTATTACACAAAGTCTGCTGGATCTGTACTGTGCAAACTATGATAGTGATTTCTATTTTTTGTTTGGTTTTGCAGCCCGGGAACTTAGTGACCACCTAAGACACCGCCGACAAACCCTATCAATATTTTCATTTTCCTTGGATGCCTTCATGGGCGCATGGGCCACTATTGACATCACCAGGGCAGATTGTGCTGTTGAAAATAATAAGATAAGAGGTGCAGCTTATAAATATTGACAATCACCATTTGCTGCATGCCTCGCCAGCAATATAGTAATATAGCACATAATTACGTCCATTAGACCTGCTTGAATTTAATAGTCCTCTGGTCAAACATATTTTGGGAAATATTGGTTTATTTGTCCTGCCCATAAAGAAATAAATGAAATGAACAACAACCACTGCATGAATCATTCAATATAAGTTCATTTAAGTTTTCCCTAAAAGCCATTATACATGCCTAAATTTCATAGATAAGTAGATGTAATCACCTTTAATCAACCTTTCCGGGAAGACTTAAATGTCGGCTTCAACATTCGAGCATATTGAGTCACTATTTTGGTATGTTTTAGTTAATGTAAATGCACCAACATATTTACTTTATTCAAGATACAAAAATGGCCTAAATTTTCATTTCAATACCCTTATTTACCCTGTTCTTCTTCATGACCTGCGCTTCTTTGAGACCCCTGCGCTTATTCACGCCACTACGGTATATGTGATTAAACAAAATGTCAAGGACATGTTAAATTTACTTAAATGTGATTTAACCAAATGTCACTGGTAACCAAAAATTCACATTTAAGCACCTTTAATGACCTTACATGGCCTTTTCATGGGCATTGCAAGTTCTTTTAGCTTTAACTAAATACTTTAAATATAACTGACTTATTTTGGAATGCAGCGGGATCACTTTTATTTATAGTTGGTAAGGGGTTTCTATTTGTGGTAGTACATTAATTTCTCCCAAGGGAGTTATTTCATCAATTTCATCATTTTTGATGGACAACCCTCCGCCCCCAGGCTGCCCCATGCTGGCGTGGTGAGCTGTCAGGATGGCACCTGGCCCCCAGGCTGTCGGGGCACGGACCACCTTCCCCTGGCAACAGGGGACCATCTGATTCTCTGAGTCGGCATCGTTGCCATGTTGTAGATGGTGCTGCAATCGAGGGTGGGGGGGGGGGGGGTTAGCATTACGGCCTATGTTAAAAATAGTTCAAAGTCTGTTTACTCAAAATTTAAGAAAGTTAGGGTTCAAACATATGTAAAAACAATATACACTTGGCCTAGACATATGTTTTTATTACGCCCTGTTATGGACATGTAAGGCCACAGTTAGCCAACACAGTTTGCTGAAGGGCCCAGTGTAGGGCGCCGCACAAGGCAACAAAGAGGGGAGCGGACAGTGCCGAGCACCTTTCTTTGCATCCCCCATCCAGGTCCTGCTACATCCTCTGGTGCGCCGCCAGTGTATGGCTTTACACCCCTAAATTTGATATGGCGACATGGGCATTTCTTAAAATCGACATGCGACATGAGGCCTATTGACATACAACATGAGGCTTAAAAAGATAGTGACATGGGAAACGGACAGTTCTTGAAATCGACATTGGACATGAGCATTATTAAGCGACATAGACATGCGATATGGTCATTTCTTAAAATCGACATGCGACATGGGGACCCCTCCAGCAAGGGCCCCCAGTGCGTGTTTAGCCCAGAGCAGGTGACAGTGTGATAGTGGCGGAAGAAGCAAGCCCACTCCGAGAAGTGTGCTAGGGAGCTCCAATACCACTGGAAGAGTCCCAGTTTATTTGCAAAGAATAAAAAGAATCATATGTTTATAGTGTGGTTTTGGTAATACATCAGTGTACGCATAATTTATAAGGGTATCACAATGATAATGGTCTACATATTATCAATGAATATCATAATAAAGTATATAATTTTGATACTGTTATGATATATACATATTTATATATATATATATATATATATATATATATATATATATATATCTATATATACATATATAATTATTTGATGGTTCAAGCATGCATCTACCTGGAACAATATAATATTACTACACATATATTATGTAGCGATCCGCCCATGTCCATCCAATGGTGTACTGGTTCAAACTGCCCACTCACTCCTGAGTCATAGGTCTATATATAGACACCGTTTTATGTGTAGCAGTGTGCCGGTTTGGTAGGGATGTTGCGGGGGGGGGGGGGAGGTGGTCAACAAAACCCTGTAAGCTGAAGTATGCTATGTTGTTATATAAAAGAGTTGGTTGGCGAAGGGGGGGGGGGGTAACTTTGACCTGTATAATATCTCAACTATATGACCAATCAAAGTATGTTCCTTTGTGACGTTTTCTTATCAAATATTGAGCCAAAGTAATATGTTTAACAATTTAGTACCATGAGACATTTTTAAAGCATATTAAAGTCGTTATATTGAAATGATACAGGATTCTCGACATGGCTCTTGTTGGTATCTCTCCAGTGGTCTTCAAAATAAAGTGTAATAATGGAACGATGGTCCACTAACCTTCATGGTTAAAATGACGGGTATCACCTTTACAAAGCCCAAGGCCACATTTTTTCTTTTTCAACCTAGATTTAAAGAGAACCTTTCATATTTAAGTTATGGCCCCTTGTCAACTAGAATGTTGGCCACTGGGAACTGAGATGAACTGTTTAAATGATTTTCTCCCAGGTGGCAGCACATCATGGGGGAGTGACACCACTCTGAAGGAGACCCCAGGGTGTCAATATACAGCTCTGCTTAGTTCAAGTACTCAGCAGAACCATCACTCTCTCAACACAGTCACAGAGACTAACTACAATCCTACCTACATGCATACATTAGCCATTAATAATTACACATTGCATCTTGAATGATTCAAGCAACCAGAGAGTACTGCAGCAGCCTGGTGCCACCTCTTGTTACAGAATGGGGTAGGAAGCGTGTCAGCAGAAGTAGGTCAGCTAACTGGGTGAGTCATGTGGCTGTGGCACACCCTGCAGTAACATCTGACTGTGTGTGTTTGATGGGGATATCTCCTGCTACTCCTTTCTTTACTGACTTATAAGAGTACAGGACCATGCAGAGAAGATACATCATGCTACCATGTAACAAACCACACACATGGCAATGGTGCAGATAGCAGGGCTACTCCAGGATTTACACAGACACTACACACGCTGACTCACCTACTACACTGCCCTACCCCTGTATCACTGTGTGTATGGAGGCCTCCTGGTATATCATCCAGTACTCACACCCTCCTCCAGCTGAACTGACTGAAGTGTGTGTCTATGTACCACATAGGACTCCTCGGTGTGGAGGCAGGATTGTACCACACATAGAACTCTCCTGTGTGGAGGCATGATTCTACTATACATGTATAGAACTCTCCTGTGTGGAGGAAGGATTGTACCATACATAGAACTCTCCTGTATGGAGGCAGGATTGTATCATAAATAGAACTCTCCTGTGTGGAGGCAGGATTGTACAAAACATAGAAATCTCCTGAATGGAGGCAGGGTTGTAATATACAGAGAACTCTCCTGGAGGGAGACAGGATTCGTTCATACATAGAACTCTTCCCTGAAGAGAAAGGATTACACCAGACATTGAGGTCTCCAGTGAGCCAGTAGGATTTTAACAATATATGTGTGGATCCCTCCTCTACTTTCATTTAGAATTTACATTTTGAATTTGAAGTATTCTGCATTTTGGCTGATACATTGAAGTAATCTGTCAAAACAATGTGGAGAAAAGCACTTACAGGATGCATGGGTGGCACAGCCTGTGCAGGAAAGGCGTCTTCTGGAGAAAATTACCAAGAGTCAAATATCAGTGTAGACCACCCGGACCAGCCCAACATAGACCACTACATTGAAAGTTTAATATCTGATCCATCTTTCTGGAAAAAAAGATCTAAAGATGCCTGTCTTCAGAGATCAAGTGTCATTCATATAATAGTGCATGACCATCGGTCTGACTATTTGCAGGTGATTGTGAAGCATGGCTGGGATGTCAATGAAATACTACCAATTTATGTAGCAGGGGTCGGTAGGTTTAAGAGGACTGCACTTCACCATGCTGTGTACTGTGGGTGGCATGAAGGGGTGAGGTTACTTTTTGATGCAGGTGCAGACTATAACATCAAGTGTCAATGTTCAAGGGAGGCTCATCAGTCAGTTTGTTACCAGCTTTATGAGGATCCTAATTGCTCTCTTCAACCATACCACAAGCAGCATTTTCCATATGCGTGCGACCATATGTGTGTGGCTATTTTCAAGGATGATCTAGAGATGGTGAGACTTCTGCTGCAAAAAGGCTTAGCCATAAAGCAAAGCACCGGTGATAACTTCTCAGTTATTGTTGATAGACTGTATATGCAAAGTCAGAGCCGGGGTGCCATTGCTTGTACAAAAATGAAACGGAAACTAAATGCTGAGATACTTAATGAAATCTTGACTAATGTTCAAAGAAGGGATTTTGATGAGCAGATGCAGGATTTGCTACAAGAATATCTTCGAGATGTAA
Source organism: Harmothoe impar (assembly GCA_947462335.1). Taxonomy (NCBI): domain Eukaryota; kingdom Metazoa; phylum Annelida; class Polychaeta; order Phyllodocida; family Polynoidae; genus Harmothoe; species Harmothoe impar. The sequence continues at coordinate 80,239,634 of OX381708.1, forward strand.
GGTTCTTCCCGGAACACTTGGATGTTTTGTTTAGCCATGGCGTTTCTCTTGACTCAGTTTACTCTGGGAGTAAGCAGCTCCGCACATCTCGTGTTGACAGTTCAGTGAATACCACAAGGTGGTTGATCAGGCATGGTGCTTGCCATTCACCTACGCTGTACAGCATTCTATTTAATAACTATGAAGAAACTGATGACGAAATTTGTTTCTTATATATTCTACAATACAAGCACCTACAGAACCTTAAGGTACATCTAACTGAGCTGGACAGGGTTATACAGAACTATTTTCACAGAACAATCGATCGTCAAGGGTTTACCAGGAAGTTACGCAGTATCCACGATGATCTAGTAAATGAAGAGGGACAAAATTGTAAAAAGCCTAACAGAAATTCTTCTTTAATAGATAGGAAGCAGCAAATGGCACATCTGAGGGAGTTCAGTGATCATACCTTGGATGTCTACCAAGAAGAGGTGAATACTAGAACAAACTTATGCCAAGAAAATCTTCACGAGAAGATTTTGACGAAAATGTCAAACATGCTGCAGTTTCTGAATCAGCCGCACACCCTGCAGTGGTACTGTCGTGTCTGTCTACGGCAGAGTCTAGTGTCCCTCTCCCCATCAGTGATAAGGACTCTCCCAGGACCTGCCGTATTGAAACGCTACATCCTCTGTCATGAACTTTGAACTAAAGCAAACAGATAAGATGGAGTCAGTCATGTTACTCAACTTTAGAAGTTGGCCATGTTTCAGGGCATATGATACAGATACATATTTGCTTCATTGTATATTCTGTATATAATTACCCAGTGGAAGCTCACCCAAGTTTATAGGGTAAAGTGCCCATGAGTCGGCCACATGGACCTGTGATCCAACTGTGAGGAATTTCGAAACCGTACTGTAGTAGGTTAACCAGTATGGGTCTCCAAAAGGTGGTCCTAGGCATTGTCAAAAATGAAGTTCTCACGTTCACATCTAAAACATTGGGGCCTTATTTGCTTTATACCAGCACCTTCGACGACTGGATTTTGAAAGAAAGAAATATTAAATCGTAGCCACCACCCCATCTCCAGCAGCCCCTTCCCGTTATCTACAAAACATGTAATCCGACTCGAAATTTGTTGGAAATTTGTTGTGCCCCCCCCCCCACACACACTGGTGACCCCACTCCTAGTCATCTCAGAGCTGACCGCGCGGGAAGCAGAGGCGCCAGGCCGACCAGCGTTCCACTGCCCCAGATGGCCCTGGCTACATCACCACGGTGATGATGTACGTCCTCACTCTCCAAGCATATTCTCTCGGAGGGGCCCAATTCAAAAGTTGTGGCTCAAGTATCTCAATTATTTAAAGGGTTTATACTATGATATTTATATGGGAAGATTGAATGAACTTTTAATGTCCAATGCTGTTATATTTAATCACAAATCTTTGATAAAGAAGTTATTTTTGTGCCGTTTTTATTCAGTAAAAACATGGCGGATTTTGTGGAATTCTCTGACCCTTGTTGCTAGGCCCACTATACAAGAGTGTAATTTGTCGATATATTATTTGTACCATTTTCCTTTTATACACAATGGTATTCTGGGAATTAATGTAATAGGGAGACTATTTATGACATGCAAAGGAATCAAAATATAAAGAAAAATCGAGTTACCTTTGAAAAAATATGTACTTGCACATAGCCTCTTTTGGTTTATCTGTTCCCGCGAGTACCCAGGCCTAATTCAATGGGGTGGTTCGCTGGTCCCAAATATTGCTGTTTTATATAAAGGGGAAATGAAAAGAGTATCAAATTTGTCAGCATCAGTACCATGAGTCAACCACTTTGGTACCTTGAGTCAACCACCTTGGCACATTGGCACACCCCATGCAGCGGGTTACTAGACTGTGTTATCACATCAAAAAAAAATGTAACAATCTAAGATATAAATGGGTTTTATAAACATTTCCTACCAAAGAACACCACACCAGCCATGGACACCTATAATCATTAAGCAGAAAGCCCTTAGTTAGGGGGTTGGCTTGGAATTCATCCTAGATGGTCCTAGGCATTGTAAAAAGGAAAGCTGAATCTGCCAGGGAAAATAGGGTAAATACCAATTCAACAGCTTGTTATGGCTGCAACTTGGTACTTAGAGCAGGGCAAAGTGGTTGACTCAAGGTACATGGCCGACTCAAGGGCATCTTGCCCTAGGTATGAAGGTGAGTGGTACTGGTTCCTAAACTAAATGTAAGCTTAGCACTCGCCTCGTGTCACCAAAGGTCAAGGTGATAAAGTCAGTATCAAGGTTACCTCACCTCTTCAATTGTAAACCATACCTGTATTCTTTTTGAGATTTTACTTAATTATACCTATGATATCTGAAGTAAGGCCATGAATAATATCTTAGTGCTAGTATTAAAAGGGCAAACTGTGTCAATTTGCTATCAACTGAGTAGTTTGAGACCTTGGAATTAAGTAGTTCAAATAGCCATTAATAAGGATGATCCCATGATAGTTCTACTTCAAAATCACATAAACTTGAAGTACAGCTGCTGTTATTACATGTCAGTTAATCTCGATTGTCTAAAGGTGAAAACCCAGGAATGGAGGTATAAAGGTAAATGTATGGAAGGAAAAGAAATATGCTGAACTTCTACATGAACTCTTGGTTTATCGGTGATTTTTCTTGCCTTCAACCTGAGGTAAAAACAGGACCGTGAGATAAATTCTGGTGACCTTTGTAATATTTACAAATGCCAAATAATGTGCATCTACCTAAAGAGGTTATTGGTTTATGATCAATTACAAAATTATTTTCTTTCATCCTGAAAAAGTACATAACAATTATAACTGCATAAAATAACTGTCTATAAGTACTGTAGTAACTTTGATATCTGGGACTGTAGGTTTAGGACTACTGACTGTTAGGGAACAGTCCAAAGTATCTAACTACTAGTAACTGTAATGATCCTATGCCTTCCAGATACCATACCCAAGATCGAAACTTGTACAGGGAATGAAGAGATGTCTTGTTACTCTTTGTGGAGTTACAGGCACTCTTGGTCTTTGGCTCTCTCGATCACGCCCATGCACTGTGGACTGTTGTCTCTAGATGGTGGCCCTGGTAGACCATGCTGGTAGCAGATACTTCTAGCCAATGTGTGGATACCCATGTGGAGAGCAGGCTGGTTCCAGGTTTTGTCAGCTGAGTCTTGGTAGCTGATTGACTGTAGGTCAAACTTAATGAGTGGACCTACAGCCTAGGGATGTCATTCATATCCAATTTATTTCGATTTTGATTATCACTATTTTGGTTTTCAGATTATATTGACTTATTGTGGTCTTATAAAAACAGATAATATGTGCTTGAAAGAGGGGTATCTTCATCTGTTTATTTCCTTCCTTGTACTTGAGACTATGTGGATGAACACTTTTTTTAATGTTCTCTATGGCTGGCACACCTCTATGATCGGCAGAACTGAAAAGGCCTAATTTACAGCAGATGTACATAGAAATGTTATACATTTATTTAACATCCTAGAAAGTAATGAACCCAGGGTCTGTTACATTTCCAGGTACATCTACCCTAGATAAGCTGTTTTCAGTTCTATCGGTCAACAGGTTGGGAAAATCCGGCATTTTATACCAGATGGGAGAAAAAGAGAATGAGGGATGCTCTCCCCTTGATTTTGGGTCAATATAGACATAATTTGATGCTTAACCAGAAAACCCAATTTGCGAATATGTAAACATTATTTGCTGAAAACAATTAAACCATATTCAGGTAGACAATATAGTCAGCTATTTGTATGTAAGTGGGCTTGTATAACAATCTTCTATTTCACGAGATACAATGATTTATATGTCAAAATATAGCATAAATAAGGTATATTTATATGTGGACTCCCCTCCCCGATTACCCCTCCCTCACATGTATTAGATACTGCACTGGGAGAACCCCCCTTGGAGGTGCGGACTAGGGGCGGCCCTTATCTCTACTGCGGCCCTTATCTCTGAAGAGATAAGGGCAAGACGCCGACCATGGGGCTGCTTTAAGTGGGGGGGGGGGGGAATCTCCCCTTGCTGGCAGAACCTCCTTTATAGGCTGATATGCCTGTAATGGAAAAGTCTGGGAATGTCCAGGTCTGCAGGCTGGGTAAAGCCTGACATTCATACCATGCAGGGAGAAAGGGGAATGAGGGAGTTTCTCCTCTTGATTTCGGGTTAATCTAAATGTAATTCAGAAAATCCAATTTGCGGATATCTAAACATTACTTGCTCAAAGTGATAAACCTTTGTGCATGTTATTCTTATCCAGATTTGGAGTCCCAGTGAACCTGTTGGATGTAAGGGGTTTGGAGGGCATTTGAAGTACTGGCCAGGCTGGGCCATGATTGACAGACCCTCTCAACATGATCACACATTATACTAGTATACAAAAGCATTCATCAATTAATAGGCTTTTGATATAATCTCTTTTAACCCCCCCCCCCCTCCCAAAAAGAAGGCAACTTCTCTTAGCTGCAGTCACTTTTTATAGGGATGGTCGGATAGGCCTTTCTCTTGACTGCAATTCTGGGTGATAATCTAAAGGTAACAGATAAAATGTCATTCCCTATGAGAGGAGTTTTATAACAGTGTCTGTGAGGCACAGCTGCACAAAAATACTCTACTGCTGTGTGCACTGTGCACAGGGCTCACCTAGCAGATGCTTGAGTCCCTAACATAAGCTGGTCATGTGATCTGGTGAGTCATGTAGTCACGGGCACGGCCTGAAGAAGGATGTTGGGGACATGCTATTCCTCATCTTAACTGGTGCTTAAAGGATATTACTTTTAACAGGATATACAGAAGACTACTGTCTTATAAACTACACATATGGGACTGGTCCACATACCAAGGCTACACTCTATATAGACTGTAAAATATTCAGAGGCACAGAGGACCTGTGGTATACAACGTATATATACATCGCATACCACAGGTCACCATTGTGTATGTCAAGAACTCCTAGTAGACGTATCTTGCTGTGATTATACCCTCCACCAGCCATTCTGATTATGGACAATCTATGAATCATGCATAGAACTCTCCTGTGTGGAGGCATGATTCTACCATACTTGATCTCCCCTACCTGGAGGTAAATAGGGTGGGTGATATTCTAATTGGCCAATTTAGTTGGTTCTGGCAGATACATATAGTTAGTTGAATGTAAAGAAATATATAATTTTCATACAGACCTACAGGAACTACAGCAACCGTAAGGTATTGGCAGCACAAAGTTAATGTAAGAGCCTGTTGTCTCCAACTTTGAGGATTACATCAGTATGTAGTATCAATATTCAAGTTACACCATATATGTTATACAGGTGTCATGTGACACTATAGGATGCACAGAATCATGCCACCACTGTGCATAGAGAGCTCCTGGTACAATTATCTTTCTTTACTTATACCCTCCACCAGCTATACTGATTATAGACAATGCGAGTGCATGAACCCTCCTGTGTTCAAGCAGGATTCTACCCCATACATAGAACTCTACTGTGTGCAGGCAGGATTCTATCATACAGAGAACTCTCCTGTGTAGAGGGAGGATTGTATCATAGATGTGGAGGCAGGATTGTACCATACAAATAGAACTCTCCTAGGCAAAGACAGGATTCTAAATCCTTTTTTATTGATTCAAGGTGAGATTGCCTCCCCTCCCAAAAGAAAGAGAGACAAGATTATGTTATACATAGAACTTTACCCTGTGGAGGAAACTTTGTACCAGACAGAGCCCTCATCTGTTGAGGCAGAATTGTACCAGACATAAAATTCAAAAAATGAGCTGGTAGGATTACATACATAAATGTGATTTTAAATTTGAGGTACTCTGGATAGCCTTTTGACTGATACATTGAGGTCATCCATCACAACAATGTGAAGAACAGCACTTACAGGATGCAAGGGCTTCTTCTGGACAACTTTACCAGGAGTTAGATATCAGTGAAGGCCACTTCATTCAAACAGTACTTTCTGATAAATCTTTCTGGAAGAAAAGATCTAAAAACTCTTGTCTTCAGAGGTCTGATGTCATTCATATAATAGTGCATGACCATCAGGCAGACTATTTGCGGGTAATTGTGAAGCATGGCTGGGATGTCAATGAAATGCTATCAATTTATGTAGCAGGTGTTGGTAGTTTTAAGAGGACTGCACTTCACCATGCTGTGTACTATGGGTGGCACGAAGGGGTGAGGTTACTTTTTGATGCAGGTGCAGACTATAACATCAAGTGTCAATGTGATGTGGAGGCTCATCAGTCAGTTTGTTACCAGCTTTATAAGGATCCCAAGCACTCTCTTCAACCATATCACATGCAGCATTTTCCATATGCGTGCGACCATATGTGTGTGGCTATTTTCAGGGATGATCTAGAGATGGTGAGACTTCTCCTGCAAAAAGGCTTAGACATAAAAGAAAGCACCGGTGATGACTTATCAGATATTGTTAATAGACTGTATCCGCAAAGTCAGAGCCCGGATGTCATTGCTTGTGCAGAAATAAAACAGAAACAAAATGCTGAGATTCTTAATGAAATCTTGATTAGTGGCCAAGGTAGAGGAAGGGATGTGGATGAGCAGATGAAAGATTTGCTACAAAAATATCTTTGTGACAGAAGGTTCTTCCCAGAACATCTTGATGTTCTGTTTAGACATGGCGTTTTTCTTGATACAGTTTACCCTGGGAGTATCCAATTCCATACCGGACACAGTCTGGTGAATATTACCAGATGGTTGATCAGGCATGGGGCCTGCCATACACCCTCATTGTGCAACCTTCTCTCTAACTATGATGGAAATGCTCATGGAGGGATTTGTTTCTCATCTCTTCAACAATACAAACTCCCAGTTCTGGAGCTCCTGCTTCAGGTTGGAGTAAAACACACACAGAATCTCAAAGTACACCTGAGTGAGCTTGAGAGGGTTATACAGGACTACCTTTACCTGTTAGGCTCTCAAGACCTGAATCCTTATATGTTTACCAGCAAATTACGGAGTATACACCACAATATGCTAAATGACGAGAGACAAAATGATGAGCAGCCAAAGAAAAGTCCTTCTTTTACAGATAAGAGGCAGCAAATGACACATCTGAAGGAGTTCAGTAATGATACCTTGGATATTTACCCTTCCCCAGAGGAGATGGACCTTTGCCGATATTTATGTGATGAGAAAATTGAGAAGACTTTGATAAGAATTTCCAACATGCTGCAGCTTCTGAATCAGCCACACACACTGCAGTGGTACTGTCGTGTCTGTCTGCGTGAGAGTCTGGTGTCCCTCTCCCCATCAGTGATAAGGACTCTCCCAGGACCAGCAGCACTGAAACGCTACATCCTCTGTCATGAACTTTGAACTAAAGCAGACAGAAAATCAGGTGAAGGTCAAGAAACTACACTATGCAGGTCTGAATACAGATAGCATTGAAGCACTTAGTTGCCTGAAATGATAAGTTTCTTTCTTGGAAAATAGTATTTGTAGGTCAAAGCAGTTTTTATAGTTATAACATGGTGTGTGGACTAATAGGTGATATGCATTTCTACACTCGCTCTATCGTCAATATGCTTTTTTCTTTTCCATTTGCTGAGATATCATGACATATTAGAAGAGCTTATAGTGAGTTCCGTTCTTATCTTATCTTGCAGTTTAGCAAAGGCTTACATATAAGGCCCATTATTTTTCTTATCATATATAGATGAACATTTTCCAACAACAATTTAGTTATGAATAGCTCTGCCAAGGCTCCTGTAGGCCTATTAAGTATATGAATGGGTTAGTCAACATGATGGTAAACTTATTAACTTTGACAGCATTTCAGGCATGATGAAGCAACACAGATTATAAAAAAGCACAAAGGAGAACACATTTAAAAGTCTTAGTGTGAAGCTAACATCATTAGTGACCGGGCCCTGACCTTAGATAGACTTGTCAGTATAGAACAAGTCCTTAAATGTATCCCCTTGTTTAGGTAAATTTAAAGGAGCAACATGAACATATTGTTTGAATATTTATTTATTTTCGAGGAAAATGTATTGATCTTGAAAATGGAGTAGGTGGACTACCTGCAAGTAACTCATTAAAGATCCCTTTGGACACGATTAAAACAGAGGTTACTAAATATAAGCATAGCAAAGAATTAATGGTATCAGAAATATTTTCAAAGTATCAATCATTAGGCTTAGGCAGTGGCCAACCTTTTTTATGAATGCTCTTTATACCCTCTAAAAGATATACGGTAGTAGCTTCAATCAGCTGATCTGTCTTTACAAATAAGTCAACATGATAGGCCTGCACTGGGTCAAAGCAATCACCCTCACCTTCAGAATTAGCACCTGAGGCCGTGGCTCTTACATAAGTACTACTAGATGTATCATTTACAATTGGCTCTAATTAGCCTATTGATTGATACTTTGAAAATATGTCTGATACAATTAATTCTTTGTTATCCTTATATTTAGTAACAGGGCCAAATTTAAACACCCGCAAGATGTGATGTGGGTATTTAATTGGTCCACCTTGGACCTAGAGGGCCTCGGTGGATATCAAATATTCGCCTGTGGAGCACGATTTTACCTGAAAAGTAACACATATACCTATACAGTATTTAAAGAAGATCCAAACAGTATCCCTTGTACCCCAGATTGTGTGGGCACTATTGTGTCTCTTGCCAGAAAAAGGAAAATTTGAAAAAAAAAAATCCAATCTTCTAGCCTCTAGGAGTGAATGTGTCCAATTCCAGTCCCGGAGTCACTCTCTTATTTTGGTCCCGGAGTCACCCGCTTCGCTGATAATAGTAAAACTTATGCAGAATTGTTAATATCCAATATATTTTAGTTATCTTCAGTGTCCCCGCTTCCTACAAGATACTCCCACCCACTACCTATTTACACCATCATCTATAAGTAGGAATGAGGTGTTCAGTATTGAACCCCCTTTTCCACATTCATACATACATATATTCATACATACATACATTCATACATATACATACCTACATACCTACATACATGTCTACATACATACGTGATCAGGACTTTTTACAACTTTATTGTCACCAGTTTGTTGTTCCTGAACTTTGACAACATAGTACTATAAAAAATCTTTGATTGAAGATAAGCCCAGAAAGTGCCACATCTATATTTGAAACCAAATCTAAAATATAAAGCTCTGAGAATGGCCCAGAAAAAAGGGACCAAAAAGAAGACTCAACCAACTATTTTAGGGGTTAGGTGTGGATGATTCTCAAAATCTAAATCCATGGTGAATAGAGTCGGTAGTAAATGATAAACATCTGGACGTACTACAGCCAACCCTCCAGTGCAGCCAACCTCTCTAACACTTTTCATAGCTCCAGACATACTACTATGTATAGAAAATAACTCCCTGTAATGTTGCCACCCCATCATAGTCCCGAGAGGTAAAATTTTCCCAACAAAAAAGTGCCTGGTCAATCTGCTCATCACAGACCAGGGCAGTGTATTGCCACCCCTGAAAATCCTCCAGCAGCTACTGGAGCTACCACAGCTTTAAGCTAATAAGACCGCAGGTTTCACCTGATGAAGCCCCTGGAGGGCCAAAACCCAGACTAACCCAGTATTTCAAGACGGAATTATTGTTCCCATCTTACCCCACAACTGTAAAGGTCACTTCTTACATATAGGCTATAGTAACGTGTAAGACCACCTGAAGGAGGTTTCAATTTTCATACTTACACTACACTATATGGGAGGGTATTATATATACTATGGTAGTCAACATATAGATGCCCACTCTAATAGGTAAGATTTATAATGCGTCCATGCTAGAGGGGAGGCTAGTTTTTATACACACTATAAACTCTAGGCTACATACAAGTGGTAAACCACTGGTACATAGCCTACACCTAGGACCTGGCACACTATCTCCACCTAGTTGAGATTCCAGGAACCAATCTATAGACCATGCACTACACTCCTACCTGTTGGGCTGTAGAGCAACTAGGTTTCTAGTCACCCCAGATGGGGATCAGAAGCCGAAAGTCACCTGATATGATATGGCCAATCACAAGAGAGGCACTACATCCAGTTTCTAGACACCTCAATACCTTATAAGGAGAGGGGCTCTAGAGACTTCAGGCAGGAATCAGATTTGTTATGAGGCCCATCCAATCACTGGACAGGAGTCACAGCATTTCTAACCAATCAGGGGAGGGCAGCACAGGTAAAACCCACCTGTGTGCGCTCCTTGGTCCAATTAGTCTGTGGTAGTGAGCGGATCACTGTTGTACATAAAATGGGATCTTATGGGAGGATCGGGACCAGACTATAGGTGAGCAAATACCTTTGATTGATGATTTATTGGTATTTACCAAGAACAATCCCCTTCCCCAGACCCCTCTAATCACAATTTCTCCTGAAACCATCCAACAAGATTAGTAATTCAACACACACACCCTCTAGCCTCTCGTACCTGTAATGTATTAGCTTAGTCAGAGTGACTGAATAACATTGTAAATATTACCATAGCCATCAGGTCTAATTGAATCCCAATATCCTTTGTGAGCATATGTGGACTATGGCAATCTCGTCATGTCAGGTCATTATTTACAACTGCCCTACACTACTTTAAACATACTTTATTTCGCGCTGTACATATTTTCGCTATTTTCGCAGATTTTAAAATTCGAGGAAATGTGTACAGAGCAAAAATTTATCCAGGATAGGCATATTAGTACCATATTAAAAAATCCGCGAATTTAAATACACGTGAAATTGCACTTTGTAAGCAATCCGTGAAAATATACATGCGGGAAAATATGTACGTTTACAGTAAGTCCATTCTAGGTCATGACACAAGGGGGCCATTCACAAAGTATGAACTAGTTTAAGGCCAAACATAAGAAAATGTGTTTCAGGCACCTGATCCTAGGTTCAAAAAAAATTATTTCTCGATTTTGGGAATTTTTTGCGGAATAAAATATACATATTTTTCAGGAATTTAACAACATGTTGGCCAGAAAGAACAAGCTGCCATGTGTCATTAATTGCCTGTCCTTGGGCAATCTTAGAATATCCAACAATTTCCTGATATTCCTAGTTATTGTCAGAATCAGTGAGTCAGTCGGATAATCCATGAGTCAGTGTGGTCATTCATGACTCATTCCAGGTACTTTCAACATTGAAAAAAGAATTCTACCTACCTACTGTCATTTCTGGACCATGTTGCCTGAAACATCCCCTTTTTCCCTTAATCTTTTTGTTTAATTGTTGGAAAATATAGCTGAAAATAGGAACATTTAGATTGTTAGATTATCAGAATACCCCCTATAATTATCACACAACTCATAATTGTACAAATGTGTATACTTGTGACTCGTAAATCTATTTTTACATAACTGCAGATCTTACTGGCATGGGCCATCATCTACAGAAAGTACTATGTGTAATACACAGGATGATGTTCTATCTCTGTGTAGTTCTTAGTGTAAATATGGCCTCTTTACACTAGGAGCTTGTGTAAATATCACGGTCCCAGATGTGGCTATATATAGCACAGTCTGGGCTATAGGCCCATGTAGCGTAATTGGTAACTTCCCAACAAGCTGTGTTTACATCAGTTTTCAGAAAAATTCTCATAATGTATTCTGTAATGTTTACATACATGGATAGATTTGATCAGTATGTTAATGAGGCAATTATCATCTGAATAGTGTAATTGAATGATTTTAATGTCCTATTTGCATACATATTTGTCAAAAATCTGAATATTGCATAAACTTTTCATATCTTATCTGAAGGGTGTATTCCATTGACCTGATCAGCCATGATTCCATCAGTCAGAAGAGACTCAATCATAAGTTAGATATATTGAACTTTCATCAGATAACCGAATTATGTCTGATTCATGTCAGTGGAATACACACTTTAAAAAACTTCTCTGAAAAGTCATCATATATTCCCGTATAGGTCTATAGTCCATATACCTATCTCTGACAGCTGTCCTACACTGAGCCCATTCTAGGCCGTGACACACAGGTGTTTCAGGTTCAAACTGGGGGAACACTGAATAGGGAGGTGCATGATATTTTATGTAGAAATTCTCAGTACTTCTCGTCATAGTTCCAAACATGAAAATCTAGGTAGGTGATGTAAACCTATTGGGCTGAATCTCACATGTGACTTTTGCAGCCTAAGCCTGACACACATGCAGAAAGCATGCCTTTAAATATTAAGTGGATTGGCACAATATGGGGAGTGGTTACCAATACAACAGTCGCTAGGCCGCGTCAATCCAGCACACAACTGACAGATCAAACCTACATTGGGTTTGTGCCCAAAGGGACTGCACTGCATCCTGTGTAAACCAATGCGTAGTGGATAAACTCAACGCATACAGACATTACATCAGCCAACCCGAGGAACAGTATCTACACAATACTGGAGTATAATGCTGGCACACAGCATATATAGTGTGTGACACCTTATATACTTTGAGTGAGAAATCAGGGGAGTGATTTGTGTGATTATAGGAAATTATCATCAAGTCTTTTGAAGAGGCCGGCCTAAATTATTTTATATCAGGTCAGAGGCTTTAACTGCCATGTCTGTCAAAAGCTGTACAATGGAAGGAATGCAAGTTAACATGGTTGATGACTCCCAATGCCAGGGTGGCACTGGTAGTTGTTTGACAGAAGAAGACATAGACTTCTGGTACGAGGCTGCTTTACCAGATGATATTCAAGCTGTTGAGGCTTATCTAGTTTTAGTTGGAGACAGAAGGAAAGCAGAACTACTAAATGGGCATTTCTGTGCAGATAGGGTGGAAGCTGAGTTCAATTTAGTACGAGGAATAAATCTGAAAGCCACTAAGGGAATTAATTACACACGTCTAATAAATATCGCTGCAGTTTTTGGTGCGGAGAAGCTTATAGAAATGTGTCTTATGAATGGAGTCAATATTTCTGAGCTGGATAGGAATGATGACAACATTATTCATGTTCTTATCCAAGCCAATAGACTTTTACCACATTACCAGGAGAAATATGTAAGCAGCTTACGTATGTTGAAGAAACATTTAACAATGGCTCAACTGAAGCTTTTGCTTCACCATGAAAACAAGGATGGGTACAGGCCTCTGGAGCTCGCAACACATCTGGGGACATTTCCACTGTTTAATGAAATTTTTAACATCAAGGATATTTATATCTCTGGTAAGAGGAACATCGGGATTTTGTCGCTACATTATTACAACATAACTGAATATGAGAGCTATGCAAAGGAAGATGAGACTCGGAGAATGAAGTCCCCGTTGTGGTATCTCTGCCACCTTGAGAATAGGCAGCTGGATATAGAAGCAACAAGAGAGTTCTTTAAAGAAGGACCAGTGAAAATATGGTGTGATATGAAGATCAGATCCAGCTGGCTGCTTATATTCCTGTGGTTCTTGATGAGACTGTCATTTATCATCCTCAGTATGTACTGGGATCTCAGTGGTGGCAGCCTGACAGCACAGAACCGTGTGGATATTGATAAAGTCCTCAGTGGGACTCTCTCCTTGAATAAGACAAGCTGCCTAGTTGGTACATACGTAACCATGCAATCATTCATCAGTTCATCTACTGTCTCAACAGCATTACAATATGTTCTAGTCATCATGGCCTCTTGTGAGCTGATCTTTGACCTCACAGAATCCATCATATGGGTCACATGTGGATGGGCAAAGAGATTCTACAGAACTCCAGGAGGCGAAATGAAGTTGATTGTCTCCAATGCTAAGGAGTTTCGGATAGTAGAAGTTTTGTGGGCTCTTTCATGTATTGTAATGATTGTAACAGTGATGGTGGGTAACAAGACCATGTTTCATCTCAGCTATCTAATCTTTCAGTTCAATCTGCTGTGGTCACTTCTGTACTTTGCACAGATACTCCCATGGATAGGCCCAAAAGTCATACAAGTCCAGCAGCTGATCAGAGAGTTGCTGAGCTTTGGACTCATAATAGGCTTGCTCTTAATTCCATTTAGCTACCTGGTAGCCTCTCTGCTCACTAAGAATCATATCGGCCCTTGTCCTGGTGAAATAGATCTCACTGACTTCCCGGGGACTGTGTACACAGGGTACATTACTCTGCTGAACATGGTTGACCATACTGACTACCCACTGCAGGAGTACATCTCCATCTATACCTACCACATCATCTTTGTTTTTCTGATGTCCATCCTGATTCTAAACTTTGTCATTGCAAGCTTCAGCACCACTATTTCTACCCTAGAAGAGAACAAACAGACAGTTGTGATGATTCAACGCCTGAGTATAGCTATGCAGATTGAGTATAGAGTGGGCGCTGTATTCCCAGCTCTTGTTCACTGGCTCCACAAGCGCAACTTCCAGTACTGTCCCCATGCTAAGACCTTCTATACTAACGCGCTGAACCAACGGAGCGGTCCTTCAACAAAGAAAAGTTGTGTGTCAATTAAGGGTATTTGACTACTTTGTTGCTATGGGAACAAATTGATTTACCCCCTCTAGGGTCAATGAAGTAATTAGGTGTTTTAACAACATTTTAACAAGCATATATCAATGTACCAACTTGTAATATTTTGTGATTGACTGTGTATTCAATAGAAATATATAACTTGTTTTCCAATTTATTGAGGGACCATGTTCGCAGCAATAATGAGTTCGCTTCATTTGCTCCATGTACAAAAATACCTGATTGCTAACTTGAGAATTAAATGTCAGTCCTGAATGATTCTGATAGAAGTCCCCATATGTGTCCCCCTAGAGAAAATTATTGGCAATTAAATAATATTGTCTTTAGAATATGTGTCCCATTACAAAATGTCTAGGTTTTGACTTAAGACTTTTATATTATACAGTGTATTTATTTGTAGTAAATGGTTCATCAATGGCTTGTCAGTATCATATTCATTATTGCTGTCACTGACATGTACAGGCCAATTTTTGCACTGCTTTACTAACTGCTCATATTATATCATATAGATTTATGAATTCATATTAATATGATCTCTCGTCCTTTATCTCTACGTGTATCCTTTTAATCTGACTTTGTCATTTAGATGTCTGTCATTATTTTAGTATCTCATTGTAAGCAAGATTTATATCAAAGCAAGTATGATTGTGATAAATATGTAAAATAAAAAGAAACAGAAAACAAACAGGAGTTACATTCATATCATTTCAATATATGAAGAGTTTGCAATAAGAGGAAAAAACAGGAGCATATGTTATTTATGAATTCATAAAGGAAAGTCTCCAACCTGACATTCTGAATACATATGATTAGCTTGTATATCTACATTAGCCCATCCATACCCAACATGCACAGAACGTGAATTGACTTTGGAAATTATTGGAAGAAAGATGGTGTGTGGGCTACAACACTCAGATCTGAAAAGGTAAGGCGACTTTGACTTAAGAAACTGGTCAAAATGATCAACAAGTCCCAATGTTCATGCAAAACTTATGTACCTTTTTCAGGGAAAGCATGTATATATATAGAGAGAGCCCCAATTTGGGAACTCTAAAAACACCTCAGAAAAACACATGTTATAAAAACTCATCTCAAAGTATGTATGTACTAGTTCTGGCTTTAATGATATAACAACACATGGTTCTCCCACATTGAGCCGTCAGGAAGTTGAATCCTTAACAACTAATGTTGACGTGGAACTAACAAGTGGGTTTTCAGTCCCATGCAAAAGTGACCAGGGACCGGCGACCCTCCTCCAGTCCCCAGTGTTTTGATGTTTAGATTAGGCCGAAGGGGGGCTCACTATGTCTACCCCTCACACATCCTTTCCACTAATCAGTCCTCTGACCCATTTGTGTCAACCTTCTCCCTATAGTAGTACCAGCTGTGATTACGACATAATGTCATATTACCATCCCCCTAGTGTAGAGCCCCACACCACTGGCCACCAGCTGTCTGGGGATGGCATCCCTGGATGCTGTTTGAAATAGTTGTTCATAGGACTGTTTTGATCACTAACGGTGAAGCATTCTCTAGCAATGGGCCATCCCACGCTCTGGCCCCAAAAAAATAACAGAGACCTCCTTTTGTCCAAATTCACATATGTATATCTGTCATTACTGCAATCAGTAAATTTAGAGTTGGGAGATTCAGGAGTATCAGGAAGGCCACATAAATAGCTGGGAACATAGAATTGTCATGGTGCAGGTTATGTATACAAGGCCTAATTATCTGCATTGCACATTGTAGTAAAGCCCAATAATTTCAGAGAATTGACTACATAAAACCTTGCATATAAGCCTAACCTGCGTATAAACCGCACCCCGGCCTATCCTATAAGTCGCATTGGCAATCTGACTCGCTTACTAGCCGTGGCTTATACGAGAGGTTTACGGTAATTCCCGGAGATGTTGCTACAATTATTATAGTACCAGCTAAGAATGCCAGAAGAAATATCCCAATCAAAAGTGAGCATTGTAATACTTCAGCAATAAATATGTGTTTGAAAATGAGACTAAGAAAACCATTTGATTCAAAGCCCCAAAAAATAGTATCATCTGGGGCCATTCTATGATCAACTGAGAAATGTCAGTGCATTTTTGTTATCCTGTTTAAATCTGTATTTTTTTCTGAATTCGCACACATCGAGCAGAGTATAGCAGCTGTATATTCTGGGAGAAGGTGTGAAAGCCTGAGTCCCAGGCTGCTATACCAGGCCGATGTGCTGGGACAGTTCAAACAACCTGACCAAAAAGCCTACCTCTATAGACTCCACGTGTTGAACTGTAAATAGTGTTTTAGCTTATCCATGACAGGTACTATACTGAGAGGCTGAAAATGATAAAACATGTTACCTAGCAACTAATGCCACCTTGTTTCCTCATAGTAAAAGTGCCTATGTGTGACCAAGTAGACCTGGTTTATAATGCATGGCCATGGCATACAGGTCATAATAGAATGCAGATGCAGGCCCCCAGTTTGGAAAGGTAATGTTATAGGCGAAATCTCACCAAATCGATACAAGTTGACACTCTGTGACCGGCAACAATCTATGACCAGCAACCATCTATGACCGGCTGACTTCTATGCAAGTAACCTGGATCCATGATTTTACATGGTCTGCAATATGTGATGCACCAGGCTCAAGAACTTGGGCCAATGTTTTCGTCTATTACCCGGTGCCGTCTATGACCGGGTGCCATCTATGACTAGGTGCCATCTATAACCGGGTGCCGTCTATGACCGGCTAGCAAGGAAAAGGCAAAGGTTAACATTCAAACAGCCCCACAATCTGCATGGGGAGTATATAACAACCGCCATATTTTTTTCCCTCACATATCAGAGTATTGAAAAATACACAAAAAAAAACTACTTTTTTAGATAGCCGGTCATAGACTTCACCCGGTCATAGTGGCACTCGGTCATAGACAGCACCCAGTCATAGACGGCACCCGGTCATAGACAAACACATTGGCCCCAGTTTGTGAGACACAGCCACCACTTAAAATGAATGCCTATTGTTATTTCACGTAGATTTTGACCCAGTATGTACATCTACCCCAAATAACCCTTGTTCTTTCATTGTGGTCATAGATAGTTGCAGGTCATAGATAGTTGCCATCAGAGAATAGTGCCAGTCATAGAGTTTCACCTTTGATTGATTTGGTGAGACTTAGCCTATATTGGCTCAGGAAGCTCTAGTTTAATGTGTTGACATCCTAATTCTCAAATGGCAATTTAACACAACTACTGTTTTTTAACAAATGATTCAAATTCAACATCCAACATTCACATCAACCAAAGAACTAACTGACCATGCAGTACCAATTTGTAGCCTGAATAAAGCTGGTCTGCTCTGAATATTTCATATATTATGTACAACACATTTACCACATATGGGGAGGGGAGTAGACTGACGGGGGTGAGGAAGTAAAATGGTTTTCTAGATCACAATGCCACTTACATTACTGTATATTGCTTTTTAAAAGCCATTCGGGCCCTTGTTCAAGCGGCAATGGCTCCCTGGCAACATACAAAAAGCCTAGTACAATATTGATCCGCCAGATGGCGTGGCTGTGCATGAGCTTACATAGTACCGGTTAACCCTCCGGGGGGCAACCCTATCACTGATCGATACCTCCAACAACCGGGGTTGTTCATCCCCATTTACAGCTTTTGCACATCCTTAATCTATAAATAACTAAAATGTAAATTTGGTTCCCTAAGAGCCTGCAATACCCTATAGAATCTAGGCCGAAGCAAAAAAAAAAGAGAAAAAAAGAGAAAAAATGAGAAAAAAAGAGAAAAAAAAGGAAAAGTGCCCTCGTCATATCTCTCATGGCTTAGTAGTGAGAAATAAACAAATAATTTGAAGCGGCCTAAAGCAGAGTGACTCAGTCTGTATTAATGGAATTAATGGTGCAATGTACTACCTCTTCTTTTCCATAATTTCCATCAATTACAGGCAATATAGAATTTAGATAAGCTGGTATAATTGTGTACATTACCTGAGGCTTGTACCTCCTGTATCAGCAGGGAGGAGATTCTTGTAATCATGCACCATACACAGAGCTAGACACACATATTAATGTCAACCCTTTGAGGGTGGCACAATGTATTAAGGTAGCTCTCTAGGATAAAGAACGTGTTCACTGCATATCTCTTTACACATATATACATGTACATCATATGTCACACACGGGATAGCTCTCCCAAGTGAGAGGACAAACGTTTAGAGTGTTATCTTAATCACACGATGATCTTATTTGTCTTAACCTTAGGACCTGAAGTTGAACTTAGAGGTCGCGTTATCTTAATTGCATTATTATGACGATCTTATTTGTCTTAACTTTAGCTCTTAAACTCTTAATCCCATCTTAAACTATCTTCACAGTCCATGGTAGGATAGGCTAGTAGGTAATGGGGGGGCTCTGCCCCCCCCCCCCAACCCCGTTTCTTTTCTTCTTCTTTTCTTCTTCTTTTCTTTTAATTCTTAAACTATCTTAATCCGATCTTAAATTATCCCGAATTAAGATTGCTGACAGTGTCTCAATACAAAACACTGCTGCCCCAAAATAAGACACTGAATTAAGATATTAAGATTTAAGATTAAGATAAAGCTCTAAACGTTTGTCCTCTCACCTGGGAGAGCTATCCCGTATTTGCCAGCATATGTGCCTCTAGCCGGATAACATGATGTGGATAGCCTTATGTCCTAATGCAGGCATTTCTCTATCCATACACTAGGGGGCAGTAGTGGGCCAGTACATGGACATGCACTCTCCCAGAATAAGGGTCTTTTCATTATAACACTGTAAGTATAGGCCTCATAGTAAAATGATACAAAACCCTAAAATAATGCATGGGACCCTACATTGAAATTACTTTGATTAATCTGGAAATGATGGTATGGTATGGTAATAATTCAAATACTTTTACTACTATTCCTCATTGATTAAAGCTTTTATTAGTTTTAACCCTCTTCGATCTAAGGGAAATACCTTTAATTTTCGAAATGTTATATTATAAAAAGTAGCTCGGGACCACCCATATTTCTTTTTGCTATTTGATTGAGAATTAGTTGCGAAACCCGGAGAAACGTTTTGGAGAAAATTTTAAAACCTTTGATTGATCCTAGATGGCCCCCTTGAAGCTTTATGCATACATTAAAGGGTTAACCATGTATGCATTTTAATTCCAGCATACACACATGAAAGAATAAAACAAACTCACACATGTTAGAATTATTTTATTTGGAATATATTATTTGAAATGGATTACTACACATTTGTGGTTCAATGATGAACTTCTTTGCCCCACTTCGCAGACAGCATGGTTTAATCTGGATCCCCAGTTGGCTGTCATATGAAAACTACCATAGATTTATCCTGGACTTTGATTTGAAGCCTGTGTCTCATGAGTTTGAGCCAATGTGAACGTCTTTGACTGGGTGCCATTTTTGACCGGGTTTATTTAGGGCAGATGAATATATAAACGGGCTGAAAAGGTTAATGGATGTTATAACACGTTAAACTAATTTTTAGCAGCACAATTATCCCTTCATGTCCCCTAAATAAACTGCCAGTCAACGATGGCACCCAGTAAATATGACACCCAGTCAAAGATGACACCCAGTCAAAGATGACACCCAGTCAAAGACGTTCACATTGGCCCAATCTTGTGAGGCACCGCCTATGGTGCCAACTCATTAGTTGGAGTGGGGCAGGAAATGTTGGACACTTCTTTCAGGGGATATGGAAAAAAGCCACCCACTCATTGGCAAATCTGTCAACCCCCCTCGTAAAAGACTACCACTCCCTTACATTTGACACATGCATTTATGTTAAAGTTAGTACATCCGATGTATGGGACAAATAAATATATTTCCCTAAAAATGAGTCAGACTGTTCAGAAATAATATATTTTACTTCCTATCTGTTCCATTCCTCCTAATTCCCTCTGATTTTGTTCTAACATTTCAAAATGTGTAGCTCTATTTCCAATGTATTGAGTATCTCAAAAACAGTTGCTGTTTTTACTAAATACCAATACAAGTATTATTTTTGTGGGTTATAAGGGTTATTATAATTACCATATATCGGTGTGAGCCAATGTCAGCATTGATACAAAACATGCCTATATTGCTTATACCAGAGTTTTTTTTAGTATACTACAGCACTACAGAGTTGTAGGGAGCAAATCTTTATTGGGAGCCCCAATCAAACCAGCTTTAAACATCAGATTTCAATTGTAATCATTTTTACATGCTTGTATTTGAATGGTATAATAAGGGGGTACACTTCTTTGGTAAAACTTTCTCACCCTCGACCAGCTTAATGTCTAACCATGGTGATAGAATCACCACGGGAGTTATGCATCGAGCCCCAAAGTGGGAGGGGAGTGTTTTTCCACAAATTACTTTTTTAGTTCAATGGTATTAAAAAGTAGTTTTCCCTTTAGTTCTGAATTGGGGCCCAAGAAGCTCTGCCCCAACCTTTTACTATGTGGAAAATTTGGGAAATCTGTGTATTATAGTACAGGGTCTTGCCAAATTTGGGGGGCCCAAACATATATATCTCCTTCCACTGTGATTGGGGGTCCTAACCCAAAATGTTGATATTTAAACTATAAAGTAGTTGACTTTTTTATTGACTGCATATCAATTTTGGGATGGAATGTACCAGTAAAGTACCATCTGTTATATTCAAAAAGTATTATTCCAACATTAAACCTTTAATGGATGCAGCATTGACGAGTGACTTGCCAGTGCTGCATTCATGCATCTGTCCCTATTTGGCATAATGCAAGGTCTAGCGAGTTGTGTTGTGATGCCATTCTTGATATATTAAGATATTAAACCTGGAAGCAGGGAACCTCACTTCCATCACTCGCAAGTGATTTCATTAGAAGTGCCCAGATTGAATGATTGGTCGGTACTCTATCACGAATATTGTATATGAAACAAAGTCTATAGTGGCCAGCTCTTTTTTTGTCATAGTAAAGTGAATGTTGGATCCGTGTTAGTACAGTGAGTATCTCGATAATCTCATATAAGGTGAACATTAGGCTAATAGAAGATAAATACTTGTGTTTGATCAAGATTATTAGGCTGTAAAAAGGTATCTTTCAGGTTTCTGGTTTCAGGTTATCTTACCCTACCTAGAAAAACAATTCCCACCCAAGCTGAACATTATTGTCCAATTTTGAATTTTAGAATCTTTTGGGAGGTTTCAGTTTGCTGGCCCTTTAGTCAAGTCAGTGATTTAGTTCTCCATTTAATTGCAATTTCTATTCATTGCATTACAGGCACTATCAGATTCATTTTGACACCACTTGTTCTAATATTTGTTCATTATTATCATTTTTTCATTTTTTCATTTTATGCCGTTATATGAAAGAACAAAAAAGGGTTTTCCTTAAAAACCTGAATTGCTATGATGCGCGATGCGCATAGAAGATTTTCTTTTTTTTTAGCAGCCTGAAGTAAACTCTCCCTCCCTGTAAAGGGGGTCGTTTCATTGTCATATAACATACCCCCAGCATACATTATTTCTGGTGGCACATAATTTTTCATATTCATTTCTTAGACCACATCTCTGCCCATTCTAAATGCTCAGATCTTCATGTACTGTCCTATTTGCTCAAATTCATATAACAGCATAAGTCAATGCAGATTTGGTTGGTGGGTCTGCATCTGATTTCAAATCTATACTTGATATAACCTTTGGATGCCTTATTATTCTCTTAGACATTATAGAGCAACCGTTGGTAAGAGTTAAAATGGAGGTCGTCTGAATCTGGAAATAAAAGACGGAAGAGTGGTACTGGTCAACTCCCAATGGACAAATAGTTAGGGACATTGAATTAGCTGTAGCTCACAAAGTTCTGTACTTGTTCCTAAATATTGTATTAATAAGATGGGGCCTTCCATGAAGTGGGTGGTCTATTTTCTGGGAAAAAATACATACATACTTTATGGAAGGGCCCATATCAGTTTCAGTTCAGAGTAAAGTATGTTGAATGTCTCCTCACTTCAAGAATTGAATCGACAAATAGCCCTAGCCTTTATCTATGAACTTTGCAAAACCAAACTTAATCAAAAAACTAACTAACCCGTATGCCTTGGGGTATCCTGTCCTGCTGAACATGGCCGGACTCACTGCACTTTGTGGAGGGCCAGCTAAATGTCTGTGTCGGATGCACCACATCCAGAGGACCATCAGGAGAAGAATGGTGAGAAGGCCACAGAACACGAGAGCGACGATAGCGACAATCAGGGCTGTATTTGTGGTTGGGGTCTCACAGCGAACTCCACTGTATCCTTTATCACAACTGTGTGAAAAATATTATTGTATCAGAAAATATAGAGCTGTTTCAATGATCTCTGAGATAAACTCTTTTCCCATTTTTCAAAAAATTAAAACTGGTCATTTATTGTATCCTAATCATGCCTAAGGTATTAAAAAGATATTTAGTTAAATAGGATCTTTTATAATTATAAAATTCTGCATGTTTTGAAGTTTAATAAATTTAAATATTACATTACACATTAATTATTGTACATATGCATTAGCAGTGTGATGTCTAAAATATCAACAAGATGATGCAAGATAGAAAGAATATACCATATCAATATGATATAGCCATAAGATGAATAAAAAGTACCAGAATGAAGGAAGAATGCAGTGAAATACAGAAAGGAAAGTTGATGAATCAAGTAAGATTACATTTTAAAGTGAAAGTAATACTTACACACATTCAGCTTTGCCATTTACCAGTTTACAATCGCCATTTGTACAGAATCCTTGGATGTCACAACTATCCGGGACTGAAAAAGAGAGGATGGAAGGAAATCTGAACATGCCATCTTAGTATTATTCCAAAATCAATCAAATGATTCACCAATGCAATGCACTGCCATTCTTCTGAAAGCAAGAGTATGACCCCCAGGGGGGGGGTGACTACGCTCCAAATAAACCAAGAGGTGTGAATGCAAATTGGGATGATATGGGTTCTTTTTAAACCTCAATGGAGTGGGACTGTTTATGGTTGTCTTTTATTTGCCACACCGCTGATCTGACTCGCGTACTAGCCGCAGCTTATGCGTGAGGTTTTACGGTATCATTAATTCTAATGAGTTGAGCACATATGAGTCATATTTTTTGTAAGGTCTACACCATTATGGAATATTTTCAGGTGATAAACCTACTTATATATAGGTCAGGTGCTGAGGTCCATGAGCACATATCCCAGTAAAACTAATTCAAGTCCCACAGTACTTACTGCCAGCCAGACAGAGGTAGCTGCCCTTGATGTTGACACAGTACTGCTTCTCAGTGCAGACATCTTGCTGGCATTCATCTACATCTGTGAGCAAAGGATGGAGTAAGCAATGAGTACTAAAAACCATGAATATTGGCTCTGCTGGCCTACTGTATGACCTTTTTGAAATATGAATTAGAACATTACCTTGCTTATCAAAAGACAGAGAATATTTGGCATACTGATTGAAAAACAGGGAAAACATACTTTTGTTATCTATACAGGGTCATAGGGACTGTTCGAATAATTTAGATCGTTACCATTACACCTATTTACCATGCTACGTTTCAACAAGCTATAGGTATCATGAAATGAATTTTATTATCGAGGCTTTGACACTTCATTGCCTGGGATTTGGCACCTGATGGCCTTAGCTTTAACATATGACGGAAGGCGTCCAAAAGTTTATGCTTCTCCCCTTTGAGCTATAGTAACACACAGCCTTTTTGGCTAAAAAGGGAATTCAATTTCAGAGACACAGCCATAACTTATAAGTGAAGACTCCCTCACCATCACAAGTGGTGCCTTCAGTCCAGGCCCCATCAGCTTGGCAGGTTCTGGTGAAGGATCTGCTGGTGCCATACTTCTGTGGTAGGAAGCCCTCCTCACATGTGTATGTCACCTCCTGTTTGAACATGGAGCCTATCACGTCTATCACAGCATTAGGAACCACACGAGGGTCACCACAGTCAACAGCTGCAAATTGCACATGGTAAGGCCTCTGATTAAATGTCAACAATGTGAGGTTTGATATAATGTTCAAGTAAGAGTAGATAAGAAAAACGGAGAAATTAGGATGATCTTTATCGTTTTTCTATGGGTAGACACCAATGCTGGCCTATGAGTCAATGGCCCATAATTTGACAAGAGAAATTGTAAGATAGTTCAAAGAAATTTCCGTGGACACTAGTCATGTAACGTGTCTTTGAAAAGAGGTGAATGTGCATTGAATAGTTGTTTTGATTTTGCGCAGTTCAAGCAGGAATATTTGTGTGTTCAAAATGTAATATTTCAATCTTAGGCCCTCTCACTCCTGGTACAGGAATTCTGAAGGTATGGGCTTGGATGACCCACAGTTGAAAACTCCCCCTGCCATTCAAAGTTTCAAGGAAATACATTGTAACTTACGTAAACACTGTGGAACAGGATAGGGCCCCCAGTCCCCATTCTCGTCACAGGTGAGGGTGAAGGAGTCAGTAGTTGAGTAGCCATAGTAGTTGACTAAGGTCTCTGGTAGGTTCTGAACAGACACTTTGTAGCCTTCATCACATTCATACACCACTGTATCTCCAAAGACATAACTAGTGAAGCCGGCCACAGCAAACTTGTAATTAGCATTGGGCAGGGAGGGGACATCGTGGCAAGATATTGCTGAAAAATAATCAGTAACATATTAACAGATGGTTTGAGAGTTTTTATTGCTAAATGACTAGTTACAAAAAACTGGTGGTTAATTGATGAAAATATATGATAATCCTCACAGAGTCACTTACTTCATAGTTCAAAAATAGTTCTGAGGTTTTTGAACCAAGGGTCCTGATTAAAGAGTCCTGAACCAAAGGCCCTGAACCAAGGCCCCTGAAGAAAGGCCCCTGAACCAATACTAGACCAGAGAACAGGAGCCAATAACCAGTTTTACCACCATAATAAACATTGTGACAATTTTGTGTTGACAGTAGGCATCAGACTTACGTGTGCATGTTTTCCCGTCCCCGGTGAAGCCGTCCCTGCACCAGCAGAGGTAGGACCCGACCGTGTTGACGCACTTGGCGTTCACGTCACACGGGGACTGTTTGCATTCATCAATATCTGGTAATATAACAAGGAAAATTGTAAACAGGGAAAGCTTGTTACATCAACTGTTATGGCTTGAGTTCTGATGAACTCACCTGTTCATATCTCAAACAAATCAGTTGTCTCCTCTGTGTACTCAATAATTATGAGAGCATTAACCAGATTGCACCACAACAGCACCCTCACCCCTAGTTTCTTTGACAATGGAGGAGGAATGATTTCCTTAGGTGTTAAATACAGTAATGAAAAGTACATATTCACTAAAACCCCAATTTTGTTGACTTGTTTTTACTCAATAAAGAAGTGACCGTAATCATGGTGTTTGTGTTTGACCACCTCTGTCATGAATGGTCTTTTCATTAAAAGTTTTTTTTTAAACAAGTTTAGGTTTTATTTCTCACATAGAATCTATTGGCGTAGATACAATGTATGACATACAGGAACATGATCCGTGAGACTATATAAAGTCATGTATACATTATCAAATACAAAAGAGAAATAGAAAAAATCTAAGGGTGAATATCTACAGATAATGTTATGACCCTCCCATCAATAGATACATATTTTATAAGTAATGTAATTCTTTAAGGCACGAGCAACAAGATGCGGCTAGATTTTACACATGTATAAAAAATTTGACACCTGAATTTAAAAATGAAATTGGTAAATAAAGCCATTAAATATTTACTACCCATATAGTATCGAGCATTATTTGTTTAGTATGTTATTTTTGTAATCTTCCAAGCTAGGTGTGGCTCTAATATCAGGGTCCTAAATGTTAAATGTAAAGGTTGGTTTCTATTTGAGAAAAAGCAGGGAAAAGATGAAGAAAATATCAACAAATTGATACCATTTACCATAATTATATGCTTACGGAAATATGACTGAGAGGGGATCTGGAGCTGGGTAAGACTTACAAAGTCAGGGGTTGTCTTAAAGGTGGGGTTTTCAAATATGCCACACAGTTTTTACTCAAGA
Organism: Harmothoe impar; assembly: GCA_947462335.1. Lineage (NCBI taxonomy): Eukaryota > Metazoa > Annelida > Polychaeta > Phyllodocida > Polynoidae > Harmothoe > Harmothoe impar. Next base: position 80,266,229 of record OX381708.1, read on the forward strand.
CAATTTTTTTTCTCAAGTTGGGGGATGGGGCTGTCTTAAAAGCAGGGGCGCCTTAAAGGAGAAGTTTTATGATACAGCAAGGTGAACAAGGTAACCTGAAGGTAAATGAACCGTATTATTTTACATTCCTTTATAGTAGTTTATTTTAAGCTTGCGTTTTTTAATAAATGATTATGTATGTAATACAATTGTGGAAATATGAGAGCATTACATATCATGGACTTTACCTATACATCCTTCAGCCAAGTCATACGGGTTGAAGCTGTCTCCACTCCTGTACTCGTACCCGTTCTTACAGGAGCACTCAAAGGACCCCGGGTGGTTGGTGCAGTCTGTGTTGTTGCCGCATGCTTGTCTAATGGTACAGCTGTCATCAAACGGGCCCGTACAGTAGTCCCGCACCCCATTCACGCACTCATTGATATCTGTTAGGCAAAATTACACATGATTTATCAACCATTTAAATAAGGCATAACGCTTTAAGTTCATTTGTTGTCGCAATACACTATTGTAGGACTCGCCATTACCTCACCAGTGCAGCATTGATGCAAGTGCAGCATTGATGCATTATGTCAACCCTTAGGGAGCATTATCAGCATTGAAAATTTGCTTGTGCATTCAAATATTAAAAGAGAAAACCAGCTTATTTAGTACTTGGCATTGGATTAGTACTGTAAGAAAGTGCCTATGAGACAAATTCTTGTTGGCCTTATTTTTGTCATAAAAGCAAATTCTTCTCTAAAAATGGGGGTTTGGCTTATAGGTGGGCTTTAGCAAAGAGTTTCAAAAATCACGTTAATAAGTTGAAAAAGTTGATCAAAAGGATCAAAATCTTTTTGAGTCAATTACACATCATTTCACTTGGACTATGTATTTTCAATTCAACACATGGTATATCTTATAAAGATTGATTAAAACAATGTCCAAATTTGTTTAAAAGAGGTGTCAAATGGGGCTGAAATGGCATACACAGAAACAAGGGTTTGGCTTGCAGGTGGGGTTTTCTTAAATGTCAAAATAATTTTATATTTAAGCTTAACTTTTTTCTCAAACTATGGGTTCGGTTATAGGTGGGGTCATTCTCCAAGTGGGGTTCCACAGTAATATTGGTATTGATTTGCAATAATCTAAATGTGAAACAGATACCCAAGATGTACTGATATATTCACAAAGAATGAATGAAAGTATTAATAGTTATGATAATATATTATGAAGAATGAATATTTAACCAGTAATAATTCAATGAATCATAACTGATTTCCAGTACTGCATCCATGCATCATTACAATTATTTGACATTGATACACGCTTGAAGGGTCGACCTGATACACCAATGCAGTCACAGTGACCTGGCATCATTGCATTGGTCCATCAATATGACAAATGCATATGAACCAGGGTTTTGTTTCTCATCAAGATGGGGAGGGTCCGAATCTATAATAGATGTTGTTTCTGCATGTCAAATTCCATGTCATGCGGACCTCCGCATTTGAATGTGGAGGTCGGCATGATATGGAATTTGACATACAGAAACAGTTTTGCACTGATATATATTATATGGACATAGTCCACATATTTTGTCTGCATCATGCAGACTTCCATATCATGGAGAGAAACAGCACTCTGGAAGCATTTAGCTGTCTTGAAAACCATGCAATGCTACCCATTACCTGAACATCCAATTGCATGGAAAGCAGTTCCATCTGTACAAGAATCCTCAGTTGTCAAATCAGGTACGCTATAGGTCCCTCTATAATAACATTCGTCAAAGCAGTCATGGGCAGAAGAGTCAGCTTGTCTATCTCTACATTGGGCTTCTTCCTCTCGTTTATATGTGTATTCTGGTTCAAAAACCTCCCCACCTCTGGCTGCCTCAACACTCTCCACATTCTGTTCCTTATAACTAAAGCACCTGTAAAAGAAGTTGCACTTTTTAGCATTATACATTTCTCTTTGGGATTTATTCATTATCTGACTAGGACTTCAAACTACTGTAAACGTAGATATTTTCGCGCAGCTAAATTTTCGCGCATCTCGCACATAAAGGCATTTTCGCGCAATCATATTTTCGCGCAGCTGCAATCAGGTGATCTTTAGCTACATGTCAGTTTTTACGGTTTTTCAATCGGATGATTATTAAGGGTTTTACAGCCCAAAATGATTGTTCAAATATTTTGCCCCCCAAGCTCCTTCTAACTTCGCGTGGTGATGGGGGGGGGAGTCTAAAATTCTTCTATTGCGGAAATAATTTAGCCCTGTATTGTCATGTCAATGTAACTAGCGCATAGGCATTGATGTCATATAGGGGATTTCATACTAATTTTTATTCATAAACACAGGTGGTCTTTTGACAAGAACTGCCAAAATATATTGAGAAATGTGTAAACACAGTGAATAATGGTTACTTTGTCAAATCTTCGCTTCTAATAGGACTGTCTGAAAAAATATATCACTTATGGAAAGCTAAGGTCATGGCCGGCCATTAGATAGTGGCTGGTGTCTGATGGCCTCACATCGGCCAATACGATTCTACATCGGCAAAAGCCGATGTGCCGATGTCATTTTGGCAACACTGCAGCGTGTTAGATAATTGAGCCTCTTCTGCAGTGCAATATAGAGTGCCAGACATCATTGGAAAGGTAATTTTTTGTGCAAAATTCTCGCGCACATCCTATTTTCGCGCACATACCTATGCGAAATGCGCGAAAATATGTACTGAGCGAAAATTAATACGTTTACAGTAATCATATCTATCTATCTATATATATATATATATATATATACAACAAGTATTAAAGGGGATGATCAATGACATTTGGTTACAAAGTATACCCAGATGCATTTTACTCGGGCAAGCTGGGGTTGTCCAATTTGGGTTTTGGTCATTGTCCAGGGCTCTTCCTTTAGGTTGACATTTTTTAACCTGTCCCCTGTTAAACAAATAACATATCTCTGTGTCCACAAAACACCTGAAAACAATATTTATGTTAGCTGACATATGCCTACCTGTACAGTTGCATCTGTCTTGTTGTGAATGCATCAAATACAGAGTCCCGAAAGGTGTTGACACCCAATGTGTAGCATACCCGCTGTGCTACGTAGTTATTCAGTTGCCAATATGCACTTGAACACATGCGTAAGGTCTTGTCCTGGTCGGTATACAACAGATACCCACTGCATGGAGAATCATCATCACCCCGCCTGACGCCAGTCAACGTTGTAGTGTCCAGACTGATTTGAGCTACAAATACATGAACAAAGGCAGAGGCGTAGCAAGCAAATCTCCATTGGGGGGCCCAGGGGGGCCCACTATTATAGAATCGGCTTTTATACATGATGATCATTTACACACTTATATTGGGTTGTATAAAAAAGTAGTATTTCAGCCCCCTTTAGTTCTGACTGGGGGGTCCATGCCCATTTCCCCCCACTTTGGAAATAGTGTTGTCGTGTGAGTGGCAGAAATACTCACTCACACACAACTTAGATTAATGGTTACATACATATGTGTATTACTGTGGTTACATACATATGTGTATTAATGTGCTATATACTAGAAGTCATTGATATGGGAATGCACAGGGAAGAAACTATACAAGAGAACATAATGTGAGCCTGTGAATAATGGTACTGGATGTACTAGATGAACTCCCACTCTAGGATTCACATGAAACAGGATGTATCAGGGGGACTGATTCACACCAGGATGTGCCTTGGGCACTGATTCATGGTGTAGGATCTCCCCTGAGGACTGACTCATACCAGGATATGACTCAGTGACTGACTCATATGGGGATTTCCCTTGTTGACTGACTCACAACAGGATGTGGAGCCAGAGTTACTCATTCCAGGATACGGAAGGAAGAGTTATTGCCTGAAGGACTATAAAATGACAGTCAGCCTCCTACTCAAGGGAGGGATGTAGTCACTTTGTTCTGTGAGACTGAAGGCAATACTGGTCACCATGACAGGAGAGGAACTTGGATTATTGTCCTATAGACTGACAAGGACCTACATGGAGATAGTGATTGTGAGACTTCTGCTGTGTGACTTAACTGCATTGGATACTCGGTATGACTATGGAGACTAGTGTGGACTTGTGTTTGGACTTAGCATGTATTGAGATGAGAGTATAATAACTGTGCATTCCCCATGAACACTACAGACTATTTGGCATTTATATTATATCGAGAAACATCATTCAGTACTTGTGGTTTGTGGCAATAAATATATAATTAACATTAACACCTCTCAAGAGTGCTCTTTGTCCAATGCAAGATGAGCATGTATTGGGCATATTCAACTAGTTCCCTAAGATCAACAATAAGGGGGATATACAAACAGTTCCCATACCACAAACATCATCCAGCTCAATAGTGTGTATCATAGTAAAGGTTTTGACAAATTGGCCCCCCCCCTCCTCAGTGATTAGGGGGGCCCGGGCCCCCCTGGCCCCCCCTTTTCCTACACCACTGAAGGCCTACAGGTATGAGGTCCATTAACACTGTTACTCACAAGTTGGGCTCCTGGAAGTATCACACAAGATTTGTATCTTTATAGTCGCATGGTGCACGACTGAACATTGTCCCGGCCAGTGCAGCATCTATGCACCATACCGAATGTTTGCAGTTGATACAACCCCACGGGTTAAGTCTATGAATAGCTATGACAGTCCTAACAGGTGACTGGGCATATAAACAAAAATAATTTTGTCAAAACCTCTTGGTCCAAGCCCTAGATCGGTGTGTGGTGGTGGATTTTCTCATAATTTTCTCATCTTCTAGATTGCACCACATAGCATTATTTACTGCGACTGCACACCACAAGAGACTTGTTCAGGTTGTGTGTGAATCAATCTCAATGCTGAATACATAAAATACATACATTTTACAATCATATCAGTGACTTTTCACATAGCATCTTGTTATGTTTGTTTCTTTTCAAGAATTCTGTAAGTACATAATTTAAACAAAGTACTTACTATCACATGTCCGTTGTGAGTTGACCTGGAAGGGCAAACTCTGGCCATGGACACGGACGCTGAGAGCAGCCAGGAGGAAGGTCAACCCAAGGACAAACGTCATCCTGCTGAAAGTAAACACAAAGTCTTGATGATTACAAGATCCTTATCATTATTTGAATTAGGTAGTGGTCACTTCTTAACCCTTATCATACTACATTTAAAAAATCATGTTTAATACTACCTGGGGTCCAACCAGACCCCAGACTAGAAAATGTTCTTACACAATGATGGTTAAAGATATGAACTTCATCTTTTGCATGTTCATTCCCTAGGATATTTTGCAACTTTACAAGTGGTAATTATGTTATTATCATCAGTTTTGATATGTCTATTTAATGTTATAGGGTGGGGGGTAATGGATATTTGCACAGTTAGGCAGTTAGATTAGGCAGGGTGAGGCTGCTAAAATGGCTGCATCTTTCATAAAGATATCTGATAAAATAAATAGCTGTATTAGGGACAAGGATGTTTGTGGATTTATTATCATTTGGCTGTCCAAATTGATGTAAGAGAAGTGTAACCATCCATACCAATACATGGCTTACGGGTCTGAAAATCGATTTTCTTTTTTTGGTCTAATCTCAAAGAGGACTGTTTTGGCTTTCCAAAGCAGGCTTAATCTTAGGAATTTGACTAGTATTTGCTGATATATGAGGCCATTTATGAGCATAAGGTGTTTCGTTCTGCTGCCAAAAGACACTACGAGCGGAGGGCCGACCGACAGTTTGCACGGTAAATTGCCCAGTTATTAGGTGAGTGAGGCTCGGGAGGAGTAGGCAGGTTGAGGGAGGGGTCGTAGGGAATGAAGTGGAGACAGTTGCACTGTGAAAATATCCTGTTGAAATTATCGACAGAGGAGAGAAACGAGTGAGTTCCAACGCGGAAGAAAAAACAGCAGAGTACGGTGCCCTGGCCACCCCCTTCCACTTTGGCGCTTCCGACGACAACGACGACATTTTCCAAACTCCGACTACCAACAGATCAGCATCAAATACGCCGCGCTACTTCGCAGAGCAGTATACTCCCCCCTGCACTGTCAGATCGGGTGACCGAAGAAAGAAAAGGAAAGCGCGCAATCGCCTAGCGGACCTCAACGCTACCCCACACCCATGGGTAAGTCAGTGAAGAGACTGACTAAGAAGGAAAAAGAAAAGAGGCGCGTTTCGAAACCGAAACCCGGCTGTCATCCGTGATGCCTTAGTGTCGCTGGACGCGCCCTCGTACATCCCCGTTTCCGTGTGTAGTGCTAGGTACTACCTCACGGCCGCCTTTTTGTTAAAGTCGGGGACGTAAGCGTCGTTCGGCACCTTTTGATCGTTCACTATCACTTGAAGCGAGCTGATGTCGTAATGCTTCATCTCGAACGGGTTCTTCAGGTAATTACCGTTGAAGGCGTCGTGGTCCAGGAAGCAAATCATCATCGACTTGGGTAGCTGTTCTGTGTTAGAGTGCGTGTAGGTGTGATCTCTGTTGCCTCCAGGGATGGTGTACGTCGTCACCTCCACTCTGTTGACCGGGTAGTCGAAGGGTCTGTGTTCTATGACAGCTCTTTTGTGCGTTTCCGCCACAGAATCTGCTACCAGCACTCGCCGTACGAAGAGCTTCGCTTTGTAGATCTTGAATTTGAAGCCTGCGTCAGCGACGCACATGAGATAGAAAGAGGGAGCCCCCTGTTTGAGAGTGAGATTGATTTCCGTCTCTCCAACGATCAGCTTCGGTTGATGAGCTAGGTCAAAGTGGAGTCATGCCATCAGCAAAAAGCGACCGTTGGAGATTAGCTTTCTGCGTGCAGCGTACCCGGCATTCTCATCAGTTAACTTGTGAAAGTGACCGGGTGTATCTTGATGCCAGCCCTGGACGCTCATGATACCGTCCTTCATGTCTTTGTTGTAGTTGAGTAAGCCCGGTAAGGGTAGGTCTCGGTGTTACCAGATACTTTGAAACCGCCGATGGAGACTTGGGTGTTTTTGAAGAGCCTTTGAAGAGCCTGCCTGCCTACCTGCCTACCGGTCGAAGACGTCTCCTCTGCACCTCTTGCAAGAGCCACCACCCGTCTGAGGAGAGCGCCGGCGTCGCTTGGTCCCCGCTTGCTGTGCTTTCTTCTTGGGTGTGCTGGTGGGTTTTTTTCCTCCAGAGAACGCTGCACTCGCCAGACTCTTGAGAGCGCCTGCTCCTCGGTCTTTCACGCTGTTCTTGAAAGTCTGCCCCTCCATCACATCTTTAGCCACACCCACACCGGCGCGGAAGAGCGTTTTTCCTACCGTCTTCAATAGGGGGGTAGCCAAGCGCATCAGCCCTAATAGAGTGCCACTGAAACCGTGACCGCTCTGGAAAGAGGGCCCGCTGTACACATTGATGCCGTTGCCCAGCTGCGCATTGTAGTAGTCGCTGTACCCTTGTTCGGGGGTGCGCTTTGGTGGAAAGTACGGAACGCGTTGACGTATCTTTTTTTTTTTTTTTAACGCTCAACGGGTCTCAGATGAAATGTCACGGTCACCTCACCTCTACTAAATGGTATGGGACGACCGATCTATCTCTTAAGTAGATGCCGACCTCATTCAACCTCTTGGATTTCAAGGGGAAATAATCCAAATGCGGAAAACTGATAGCTTCCATCCCACCTCGACCCTTTCCACTTCTGTCCAGCGTGACGCAGCGTAACAGAGGCACTTGCATGTCACCCACACGTCTCTCCTCAATGATGTCGGTGTATACGTACACAGAGTACACGTCCCCGAAGGGGTCCATCATGTAGACGCCGGTGGTCGACGTCTCGAAATGAGACTTCTCCCCGAAGCCTAGAATGTCCGCCAGATGCTCGGTTAGGAGGACGCAAGTGTGTCTCGGCGGGTCGATGGTGACGCGTCTCGTTAGCGAGTCTTACGAGAAGATGGACCTCTGGTTGAGCAGGAAGCTGGCACCCACTGCCATGAGCTGATTCAAGCGCTGGATGAAGTGGATGTTGTTTCCGGTGAAAATAGGGGGTAACGGGAATATGTTTGGCAGAAAGGAGCGCACGTGTATTTTTTCTCTCCATCCGTTTTTGCCTGAGCACTCCTTTCCTCCTTCTTGCGGGTAGCCGACAGGAACTGCTTGTATACGGCATTCGTCTGTTTCAAGTCGATGTCTCTTTTTCCTTCCGGGTTTCACTCACTGCTCTTGCGACGTGTCTGGCGCCTTTTCCACGATATAACTCGCCTCCGTCTCACTTAGCGGGTTAGCGCTCAAGATCAGCTTCTTCAGAGCAATCGCTTCGTTCACTTTGTCCCAGTCCACCTCGGGGTTTTTTCTCCTGGGATGTTTCTTGTTTTCCAAAACTCTTTTCGCCTCAGCCAGCAAACCCTTCGTGCGCAGAGGAACAGCCATGATCAAATCGTCATCTTGCACGTTGCTCCATTCTGTAGGGAGGATGATCTCACTCCGAGCCGCTTTGTACGCTTCGGTCAGAAGGAGCGGCGATACGAAGTGAGTTCGGAAAGACGTCAAGCTTTTGTCAGGGTAATACTCCATAGAGCTGTTGCTAGGTAGGGTGATGTTTTTTTTTCTACGTGATTTTTTTTACAGGAATCCACTTGTCTAGACAGGTCCAAACATATGCTGGAGAGTGAAGGCTAGGTTGGTGAACTGAGGCGCGCAGAGACTACTACCACAGATTGCCCCACAGTTATTACTTGGCTGGCCCACTAGCTACTGTCTATTATGATACTAAGTGGGGGGCATTTTGTTGTAAACACAGCCAGTTAGGGCGCATTAGTACCTTCACATATAAACCTGGACATGGTTCCCATGGTATAAGGGAGAGGAGAGCATAGTTTCTCCTCAATGCAACACAGCACCAACTCAGTACAATCACTGGCATTTAGAATGGATATCTACCTATTGGATTATAACACTCATTTATATTACTAATTTCTGAGAAACTTTATAAAATTAGTTTGAATTTGCAGGCGGCGCCCCCCCCCCTATTTTTCTGTACATTTTAATTGAGATGGTTCAACACCCCCAATGCTGTAGGTATTACAGCGTCCCCCACCCCTTTCCAAAATTCCTGGATCCGCCACTGCTAAGTGTGCTATAAACGCTTATATTTTGCTGGTATAAAACTGAGTAGATTAGCTTTAAAAAAGTACAATGTTGCGTGGATTTATGGATTTTGACATATTGTAATTATGTGTAGTATACTGGGTACCTGTATGGTAGTATAAAAACTCTCTGGTCATGCTCCAGTGCACCTACCTATCCTACACCACAGGAACTACTACTGTTGTGTTGTGTTGTGGCAACCAACCAGTGACTATCATACCAGCAACCACACAACATGGTGGCTGGTTAGACTAAAATTTACAGCCACTGGTGAGGGACTTGGGAACCATCTTTGATGAATGAGTAGCCTAAACTGCCTTGCCATCCGAGGTTTTCCACGAGTGTACCACCAAGCGCTATCATGGGAACATATTCAATGGACTAACAATGTCCAACGATACCTGACCAAACTGCTTATTTATGTATTGTTCCTGCTATCTGATAAGGAATAGAAATGGAAAATTATGATATTTCCACATTGCATCATGCCTACTGAACCCCCCTGATGCACTTTACTCTGTTTGACAATTAGTTAGAAAAAGAGTGCAGTCTAAAATAACAGTCAGGGAGGCCACTTTGGTGGAAAGTACGGAACGCGTTGACGTATCTTTTTTTTTTTTTTTTTTTTTTAACGCTCAACGGGTCTCAGATGAAGTGTCACGGTCACCTCACCTCTACTAAATGGTATGGGACGACCGATCTATCTCTTAAGTAGATGCCGACCTCATTCAACCTCTTGGATTTCAAGGGGAAATAATCCAAATGCGGAAAACTGATAGCTTCCATCCCACCTCGACCCTTTCCACTTCTGTCCAGCGTGACGCAGCGTAACAGAGGCACTTGCATGTCACCCACACGTCTCTCCTCAATGATGTCGGTGTATACGTACACAGAGTACACGTCCTATAAACGCTTATATTTTGCTGGTATAAAACTGAGTAGATTAGCTTTAAAAAAGTACAATGTTGCGTGGATTTATGGATTTTGACATATTGTAATTATGTGTAGTATACTGGGTACCTGTATGGTAGTATAAAAACTCTCTGGTCATGCTCCAGTGCACCTACCTATCCTACACCACAGGAACTACTACTGTTGTGTTGTGTTGTGGCAACCAACCAGTGACTATCATACCAGCAACCACACAACATGGTGGCTGGTTAGACTAAAATTTACAGCCACTGGTGAGGGACTTGGGAACCATCTTTGATGAATGAGTAGCCTAAACTGCCTTGCCATCCGAGGTTTTCCACCAGTGTACCACCAAGCGCTATCATGGGAACATATTCAATGGACTAACAATGTCCAACGATACCTGACCAAACTGCTTATTTATGTATTGTTCCTGCTATCTGATAAGGAATAGAAATGGAAAATTATGATATTTCCACATTGCATCATGCCTACTGAACCCCCCTGATGCACTTGACTCTGTTTGACAATTAGTTAGAAAAAGAGTGCAGTCTAAAATAACAGTCAGGGAGGCCACACCCTCCCTGACTATAGCTTAAAATGGGTCGATTATATTGAACAATGTCATCAGAATTCTTTTTTTCCGGTGGTAGCCTAAAAAATGAAAATGAAGAGTCCCTAGCCACTTCGTAAAATATGGAATTTTGAAGAAAAAACAATATTTCAATTTTACACAAGTAAGGGCAATGAACGTTACAGAGGTCAAGAATGATATTGCATTGAGTATCTCTTAATGGCTTGAGTTTTACTTGACCCTAAAGGTCGATCGAATGACTGCTAATCTCACTGACATCCTCAAGGATGCATGGATGTAGCCCTGCAGGTTTACTTGACATGGCCTCATAGTCCAATGAATGAAGACCTCAGGGTCAACAAAATTGCTATGTGGGATTTTTCAAGGGTTTTCGACTCTTTGCTACTAGCACATTTCAGAAATCCTCGGGAATCCTCCTTGGGAAAGTTCCTGAAATCCAACATGGCCGCCTTTGTACTACCTGTCAATGATAAATGGCCATATTTTTGCTTCTAATCAACGTATTCATGATACACCAACTGACATCAGCTCCAACTCATGCATTGATTAGAATTATTGCCCAAGGTCAAGGTCACATATATTTTGGGATTTCACTGCAAAAATGAATGAAAAAATAATAATTCACTGATAAAAAAGTATGTCTGGATCCATGTGCACATACCTGGATTTAATCATTTATCTGCACATTGACACCAGGTGGGGCAGGAAAAAATAGAGTGAATGAGGATCAAGGTCACGTGAAGGTTACACCAGACCATACAAAGACTATTACAATAATGTATCATACTTTGGAAGTACCATAACATTATGTAAACCACAATTTTGAAATACAAAGTGTGAAACACCATGAAGTCAAAACATATGCATGAATTATGTTTAAATAGAACTCTGGTGAGTTGCTTGCCAGTACTGCATGCATGCATAATTACGACCAGGTGCATGATACATTGAAGCATTATAGCATCCATAAAGGGTAAAGGGGGATGGTGGAGATCAAGGGTTTGAATCCAAGGTCAGGTGAGAACTCTCAATAAGACTTTGATTGTCATTTTCCCAGTTTTCCATCAAAATAAGGCATATTTCAGGAATAATCCCATTAAAATTCAAAATGGCTTCCATATTTCATTTTGAAAATGGCAGGGTTGTATTCCTTGACCTCATGAATGTACTTTTTGCATTTTTAGTTGTGTTTCTAAGTTGATTAGAAGCCAAGATAGGCAAGTTTCTAGTTTCCGGGAGCTTTCTGACGGCCATCTTGAATATTTCAAATTGCCCAAGGGTGAGAGCTCCACACCCACCCTGATAATTCTACCTAGACCCTATACAACAATAATCCATCACCCCGCAGGCTGGCTGTGCTCCACACTTGTGAGCAGACATATAGCACCAGAAAGCCTTGTAAGTAGGGCAGTGCATAAGGCTATTATTAGAATTGACATAGTTTAGGTTCCTACAAGAAATGCCAATATCCAAAAAGAAAGGAGGGGGTTTAAGGGTGAGTGATGCCTACCAGAGGCATGCAGTGGGGTGTATAGTGCAGTGTATAGCACACCTGTGAGGATATACTATAGACCCCAGAGTCACTTTGGAAATGGTCAATTTTAGGGGGGTTCCCCGAGGGCGATTTTTGTAAACTTTTTTTTTCTGAGAAGTAAACATATCAGAGTGTTACTGTATGAAAAAACAAAAAAATCCAACATAGCAATTTTGTTGAGACTAGACACCCTCTAGGTCCTCATTCACTGGACATTCATGCATTGTGTATCAACCCCATACGGTTGGCATGTTGTTTGAAGTCTAAGTCCCTTAGTCTAAGGCAGAACAACATAATGACTACTGCCTTACTCAAAAGGACTCAGCCTAAAATGGAAAGACTAAGTTGAGTTGGTCAGTACTGACCAAATTGACAATATTAACTTACCTAGGTTGGTCGTATAGGGACCCTAAAAATGATCAACTTGGTTAGGCACTTTAGTGACTGAGGGATTGGTTGTATAGGGAGCCAAAGAATATCAGTGTAGTTCCACTAGTTCAAACTTTCATGTTTGTATAAAGCATTTATTTTATGATATTCAGTGGTAGCCCAGCTTTGGCGAGCGGTGGGCATTAATTACCCAAGCCAATAGAATAGGGCTAGCTTGAGTATGGCCACCGCTCGCCCAAGCTCACCCTGCTTTGCTGGGAATATTTGTAAGTTAAGGGGAAATTATCCCAAACATAGGCAAACCGTTATCTTTTGAGAAAATTACATTCTTCTATTAGCTGGTCACAGATTGAGAAAAACAGTATTACCAGTAGAGAACACTATGTTCATGAGAATATGCATCATAAAAGTATAACAGAGGAACACCTGACAAAAACCTCATAGGGATGGCATTGTGAAGATATACACATCAACCTACCTGGTTTCAATCAGTACCTCAGTAGGATAGCTGGATATTCTCATGTATGAAGGAAAGATAAGGGTGTCTTGTCTACACCGCGTTATGAGGTAACTGTGGAAATGTGACTACGCCCTGAACGCTGACCGTGTCCAACCTAACCCTTTAAGGACCACATAGTGCTTATAACATGGTCAAACTGATGCATCTATTCCACCCTGGCTACTCACCAGGGCTGCATGAATGCAGCATGCCGACCCCTCAGGGGTCTATCGATCCTGTAGGGACAGCATGATGCAATTCAGGAGTGGCGAGTTAGTTACCAGGACTGTATTCAAGTATTATGATATTCTTAGCCTGTTAGAGGGTTAAACTCTTGTCCTTAGTACCCTCTACACATTGTCACACTCCACATATATTCTATAAGAAGGGAACTTAACTACCCATGTTATAGGCACCTTTTATGCACAGGTACTGTATGAGAGCCGCCCATAAAATCTGTATGAGAATGTAGGGACCCTGTGGCACAGCTTTATCAATGTGTGTAGAATAGGAATATCATTATATTACCGTTATTGATATCAGAGTTTTGGAATTAATATCATATTTTGTGGAATCAAAATCAGAGTTTCTGGATTCGATAACTACCGGTAGTCAAATGGATGACCTAGTTGTGTTCAGAAAGTAACTACTTTGACGATTCAGAGTCTCCTATATCACATATCAAAAGCTTCCATACAAGATATTGATTTATCAAAATGTGATATGGTATATTGAAACTAGACAATATTCAGTATTAAATCTGTACAAAAGTGACTGGTCATTGTTTAATGCTATGGGAATTTGGGGGGGGGGGTCATTACTAATTTTAAAAGGGGACAACCATAATAAACTTGATAAATTTGGATTGATTACAATCAGTTTGGAGGAAATAGCAATCCTATCAAAGAAATGTCATTATTTTGTATAACGACATATAGCTTCCATATGTGGGTGTGTGGTATGCTGACCCCCTCCCCCCACCCCACCCCACCCCACCTCCCCTCCAGGTGGTGGTGCTTGTTCTCACTGTGTATCCTGTCTGTCTGGCTGCTCACACTCGGCTGCTAGTCCTACAATGGCTGAGTGAGTTCTACCATTTCATAAACGTTTTTTCAAACGCCTGCAAACCTCCTGCAAATGTTTTCCAACCATTAGAAAAACGGGCCTTTTTTGGTTAGTCGGGCATTGACTGCACTATCCCCCCACTCCCTTACCTCCCCTATACATTTGTTTTTATAACCCACCTACCTAGCTGTCACTTGATTCACTCGTATAGTCACTCTCATACCGCTTTACTCCCGACTCCATATACTCCCATCCATCTACTCCGTCAGCCCCTGTCCTACTCTGGCACTGCCCGGAGCCAACTGTCATTCAGAGAGACAGAGAGACAGGGAGACAAAGAGATAGACAGAGCTCTCAGAGACAGGTAGAGATAGACAGAAAGAAATAGATAGACAAACAGACAGAGACAGACAGTGACAGAGTCATCCTAGTATCTGTCTCAGGCCCAGACTACTTCTGTATCTACACGGTGCTACATACCCTGCTACTTTATACTACTTTCAACACTCGGGGGAACGTGTGATTGAATCTCACTTTGGCTCAATGGGTAGTTGATATCTGTATGATGCACCTGAATTGAACTAATGTACCTATTCGCATATTAAAAAGGTAATATAACCTATGATGATGGGTCAGAAGAATAATATGTATCGGAACGGGACTATACTAAGTACTGGCTATTACTCACTGGACATGTAGCCAATCAGAGGCCTCCATTTGGTCACGTGACCCGTTGCCATGGTGACATGACCTACTTAGAGGATCTCAGCCAATCAGAGTCCAGCATTCTGGGTGACCTACTGACCTACTTAGGGGCTCTCAGCCAATCAGAGGCCAGCATTCTGGTAACTATGGTAACGTGACCTAATTAGCGACCACGTGACTCTTTTGTTTGTAAACAACACCACATGCCACGTGACATGTCACGTGACGTGTTTGTTTGTAAACAAAAGTGACCTAAGTAGGGGATTAGTGAAAGCACGTGACTCTATTTTTGTTTTGTAAACAAAAGGGACATGTCGGCGATGAGCTGATTAGTTTTAAATAATTTATGTATGAAAATAAAAACACAACAAAATGATTCATTTTCATTTCTTTTATTCTCATTTCAATCAAAAACTTTTTTTTTCACACACAAGTTTATGTCTTTTTCTTCTTGTTCTTCGATTTGCAACCCAACAGACCGCAAAGCTTCACCTTGTGCCAGGTACTCTCTCACGGCCGCCTCTTTTTTAAAGTCGGGGACGTAGGCGTCGTTCGGCACCTTCTGATCGTTCATTATCACTTGAAGCGAGCTGATGTAGTAATGGTTCATCTCGAACGGGTTCTTCAGGTAATTACTGTTGAAGGCGTCGTGGTCCAGGAAGCAAATCATCATTGACTTGGGTAGCTGACCTGTGTTGGAGTGCGTGTAGGTGTGATCTCTGTTGCCTCCAGGGATGGCGTACATTGTCACCTCCACGCTGTTGACCGGGTAGTCGAAGGGTCCGTGTTCTATGACAGCTAGTGCGTTTCCGCCACAGAATCCGCTACCAGCACTCACCGCACAAAGAGCTTCACTTTGTAGATCTTGAATTTGAAGCCCGAGTCATTGGCCCACATGACATAGAAAGAGGGGGCCGCCTGTTTGAGAGTGAGATTGATTTCCGTCTCTCCAACGATCAGCTTCGGTTGATGAGCTAGGTCAAAGTGGAGTCGCGCCATCAGCGAAAAGCGACCGTTGGAGATTAGCTTTCTGCGCGCACTGTACCCGGCATTCTCATCAGTTAACTTGTGAAAGTGACCGGGTGTATCTTGATGCCACCCCTGGACGCTCATGATACCATCCTTCACGTCTTTGTTGTAGTTGAGTAACCCTTCCAGGTAAGCCCAGTAAGGGTAGGTCTCTGTGTTACCAGACACTTTGAAACCACCGATGGAGACTTGGACGTCTTTGAAGAGCGAGTGAGCTAAGTTGTTCACCGGAGCCACTACGTCGCTAGCCTCTATCGCCGAGCCGCTCGGTTTCAGCACCTGGCATTCTTAATGAAGGTAATTCTCGTTGAGGTCTGTGTACTCTTGCGACTTGTTGATGGTGAAATTCATGTTACCCCCATCCTTTTTTGTTTCTAGCCCAACAATAGACGACTTTAGGATAGTCGTCTGAGTCGGCCCTAGGGTGTGCAGGTCGAGCTCAGAGAGCGCGCACTCGTTACTGCTTTTGTGTACGTAAGCCATTGTGTTCTCTCTTCACGCCGATGATAGACTGACGCCGACATTTTTTTAATTTATAGGTCGCCTGCCTACCTACCGGTCGAAGACGTCCCCTCTGCGCCTCTTGCAAGAGCCAACACCCGTCTGAGGAGAGCGCCGGCGTCGCTTGGTCCCCGCTCGCTGTGCTTTCTTCTTGGGTGTGGTGGTGTTTTTTTCCTCCAGAGAATGTTGTACACGCCAGACTCTTGAGAGCGCCTACTTCTCGGTCTTTCACGCTGTTCTTGAAAGTCCGCCCCTCCATCACATCTTTAGCCACACCCACGCTGGCCCGGAAGAGCGTTTTTCCTACCGTCTTCAATAGGGGGGTAGCCGAGCGCATCAGACCTAATAGAACGCCACCGAAACCGTGACCGCTCTGGAAAGAGCGCCCGCTGTACACGTTGATGCCGTTGCCCAGCTGAGCGTTGTAGTAATCGCAGTCTAGAATGTGTGCCAGATGCTCGGTGAGGAGGACGCAAATGTGTCTCGGCGGGTCGATGGTGACGCGTCTTGTAATCGAGTCGTAGGAGAAGATGGACCGCTGGTTGAGCAGCAAGCTGGCACCCTCTAGTCTATCTAGTATGAGCTGATTCAAGCGCTGGATGAAGTGGATGTTGTTTGCGGTGAAAATAGGGGGTAACAGGAATATGTTTGGCAGAAGGGAGCGCACGCTCATTTTTTTCTCCATCCGTTCAACCATGCTTTCTGCTTGAGCACTCATTTCCTCCTTCTTGCTGGTCGCGGACAGGAACTGTCTCTTTTGAACTTTTTTCCTCCCGGTTTCACTAGCTGCTCTTGCGACGTGTCTGGCGCCTTTTCCATGATATAACTCGCCTCCGTCTTACTTTGCGGGTTAGCGCTGAAGATCAGCTTCTTCAGACCGATTGCGTCGTTCACTTTGTCCCAGTGCACCTCGGGAGATTTTCTCTTGGGATGTTTCCTGTTTCCTATAACTCTTTTTACCTCAGCCAGCGAACCCTTCGTGCGCAGAGGAACAACCATTATCAAATCGTCGTCTTGCACCTTGCTCCATTCTGTGGGGAGGATGTTCTCACTCAGAGCCGCTTCGTGCGCTTCGGTCAGAAGGAGCGGCAAGTCGAAGTGAGTTCTGAAAGACGTCAAGCTGTTGTCAGGGTAATACTCCATAGAGCTGTTGCTAGGTAGGGTGATGTTCTTTTTTTTTCTACAAAAACGTTGATTGCTGTCACCACGTACCGGAAGCCGCCATTGTAAGACGCCAAAGCTTGCATGTCCATCAGATCTAACTGCCACTGCTGATCGATTGCGCCCGTTATTGCCTTGTTCCTTGCGAATTTCTCCGAATGGGTTTATGTTTAGTGTAGGCGTCCAGCGACACTAAGGCATCTCGGATGGCAGCCTGGTTTCGGTCGCTAAAATGATGTTTTCCTTTTCTTTCTTTGCTCACTCGTCCTGATGGTGGAGGGGGTATACTCGTAGTAGCGCGGCGTATTTGATGCTGATCTGTTGGTAGTCGGAGTTTTGAAAACGTCGTCGTTGTCGTCGGAAGCACAGAAGTGGAAGGGTGTGGCCACCACACCGTACTCTGCTGTTTCTCCTTCCGCGTCTGAACTCACTCGTTTCTCTCCTCTGTCGACAGCTGTTATGTCCAAAGGTCTCTTAGGACCACTTGCTTTATACACCAGGTTGCCGATCAAGGAGCCGGTGGGATCTTCCGCACGCAGCACCTGTTTGAACGGGGTGTAGCCCGCCGGCCTGGACACCGTCTTCCTGAACCTGCTGGCGTCGTTCAGTAAGTCCACTATGTTAATTCGATGGACGGGATCTGTTCTTCGACCCAACATCTCGCGCACCGTACTGTCCTCGTTCCACTTGACCGAGGCAGCGTTTTGCAATCTCTTATACAGCTTGGTGGTGGCGTTGCGTCTCCTCTGTGGAATTTGTTCGAGCAAACCCTCAAGCAGGGGGATGTGTTCACCAGTCTAATGGGGTTTGAGCGGGTCAGGTGGTGGCGAGGAGGAGTAGGATGTCGGGATGGTGTGGTTGTTGGGATTCGCGAGAAAAAATTGCAACCTATTCAACAACTTTCGGTATTTCAACATTTTCTCGCGCGATTCCAAAATGGGATCGTTCAACACTAAGTCCAAGTCCCTGTAGATAAACTGTAGCACCTGGTGTAATGCCGCGTTGGGATGAAGCGATTGTTCTGCCTGTCTGTAGTAATAGGGCATATTGGAAGGTAGGCCAGCGGCGGCGGCGGCGGCGGCGGTGGTGGTGGTGGCGGTGGTGTTAGAGAGGGTTTCACCGCACTCATCAGGAAGAGGAGGAATACTTGGAGCAGTAGAAGTGCTAGCAGGAGCGACTGCAGTAGCACCAGTAGTAGTAGCAGCAGCGGCGGGGACATGATGAAGCGGTGACGCTTTCAAGAGCGTGTCAGGATCCACAAGCGCCAAGCGTTTGTAGTGTTGTTGCTGCTCTGAGTCCGTCATAGTTGCAGTGGTGGTGGTGGTGGTGGTGGTGGTGGTGGTGGCGGTGAGGTGTGGAATGAGGTGTCTCATATACGGAGAATGCTTTTTATAAGCGGTAAGGCCATCCCTATCAGAGCTGGAATGAGGAAACCTCCCTCTTGTACCAAGACGCTTGTCTTTCTTTTGATGGAAGTAGTTTTTTTGCTAACCTCCCTCAACACGTCAGCGGATTCTCGAAGACTGTCCAGTTGTTTGTCGCTGAGCGGAATGTTTCCTTCCAGTAAATTCTGACAGATCTCGCTCAACGCTGTGATCAAATCGTCGCTTCCAGAGCCTATTAAATGCTCGCAATCCTCTGGCGAGCACTTAGCTAAGTGCTTAAGAGTGCCATAGTGTCTTCTGAGTCGATGAGAAGCCATTGCTTCTACTTTCTCTTTCTCTTTTTTTTTGTCTAGCGGCACGAATACGAGCTGATCGTAAATGGATGTCAAAGAGGAGTGTATTCTCAGATCGTCGGGTGTTGTCTGCTTGAAGTCCAGAAGGAGATATGAGTGAGGTCGCTTGAGTTCATGGGTAAATATACTAGAGAGAGCCGTCGCCTTGGAGGGAAACACCTGCCGAGACAGACTCGCTATTTGTCCCATGTCGCGCAGGTTCTTGAAAACGATCATATAGTGAGCGTTCAGACTCATAGTTCGAAAGTCGGGCGATTTCTGGAATAGGTTCTGAGTGATATATATGACGCTCACGTTCCAGTGATGGGAGTATTTGGTGAAGATGTTAGCTACCACTTGCTGATTGGAACTGCTCATCAGATCGTCCAATATCAGTAGAGTGTGCGGTCGTAAATCGCCTTCTGCTGCTACTTCCACGTCTCCCGCTATAGACTCTTTGCTAGGACCTTCTCTGAATTCCACTCCGTACTGATTTTGCATTTTTTCAAACAGAGGTTGCCACTCGCCGTAATGGTAAAAGATCTTTTCCACCGGCGGTGTGACCAAATTCTTCACGTCTCTCAGAAATTGATTCACCAAGCGTGATTTTCCACAACCCGATGGACCGCTGATGATATAACTGAAGGGTCCTTGTAGTCGAGGGTCGAAATGTATTTCTGTGAAGGGTGCGATTTTACCACTCAATATTTTTTTCAGCACGCGTTATGGAGTCTGCCTGGCTGCCCGTCGTGTTTCTCACTCAAACGTTCGGTGACGAGTGGTTGTCGGGGAACGCTGGTGGTGCGTTTTGTTCATAGCGTCACAGCACCAGCACTACCAGCAGCAGCAGCAGTCTTTTCTTTATTTTCTTATTTTGCGATATATTCTATTTTCACTCAATGTCCATAAAAGATTGTATTAGACTTTGACGCAGTTTCTTCTCTCTGTGCAGGAGAAGTGGATGTACTACATACACCAGTACCAGGATAGCTGCATACACTCATGTAAGGCAGCAAAGGAAAGGGAGGGGTGTCTCCTCTACACTGTGGGGCTACACCCAGCCTTTAAGGGCCACATGCTCAGCATGATGCAATCATGCAGCCCTGGCTACACACCAGGGCTGCATGGATGCATCATGGCGACCCATCAGGAGTGTATTGATCTTGTAGGGCTGGCATGATGCATGGATGCAGTAGTGGCGAGTCAGTCACCAGGGCCGTATTCATGAATCATGACGATAAGTGTACACTCTGTGGCCCTTAAAGGGTTGGCACCTTCTACACATTGTCACACTTCACCTATGTTGCATGAAGTAGAAGGGAAAACACCTACTGCTGCCGGATGTCAGTGCACAGTAACCGTATGAGAGCCTACTGTAACAAGTATCTATAGTAGAACATAGGGACACCTCCCAGATATATTAGGCCACTCCAAATAAACATGTTTTACGATGACTAAACGTGTCACACTCCACCTATGTTGCATGAAGTAGAAGGGAAAACAGCTACTGATGCCAGATGTGAGTGTACAAGAACCGTATGAGAGCCTACTGTAACAAGTATCTATAGGAGGACAAAGGGACACCTCCCAGATATATTATCAGAGTTTTGGAATCAAGATCAGAGCTTCTGGGGTCTTTATTGAGGATTGATATTATAATATGCTCATTTTATAATGTAAAGTGATCATTGTTGATACTAGCTCAATTGATTGAGGACTGAGGTCAAAATAATTTTGCGTTACTAGTGCTAAAAGGGGTCGACCAGTAGGCAGGTTGACCACACCAACCATCCCCCTCCCCCCCCCCCCCACACACACACTCGACTGGTGGTGGTGCTTGTTACCACTA
The DNA here is from genome assembly GCA_947462335.1 of Harmothoe impar. NCBI lineage: Eukaryota > Metazoa > Annelida > Polychaeta > Phyllodocida > Polynoidae > Harmothoe > Harmothoe impar. The sequence continues at coordinate 80,287,292 of OX381708.1, forward strand.
TGCATACAGATCCTCCTTTCTGTCTGCCTGCTCAAAGTCCTCTGATCCTTACAAAATTAGGAAGGGTGGTATTCATTTGAATTATGAGTTGTAACATTGAGCAAAATACTATGATTGTAGTCACACCTACAACATTCAAGGAGACAGGGGCCTTATAAAGCAAGGTGCTAAATGCATTGAGAGCCCCCCCCCCCCCCCAAACAGAGGAATGAGGCGGTTGGCTGGGGTCATGCTTTGATGAATGCGGCATGGGTAGCGACTGGACCCTTCTGGACTAGTAGGGAATGCAGATCCTGACTGGAAGTTTGTCTCCTTTGAGACGACCCCGCCTTTAGGGTGAGCCCCTAACTTTGGGAAAAATCGTCTTGTACAAAATGCCTTTAAAAATCCTTTAAAACGACCTTTAAGACGACCCCCCAATTCTAGAAAAATTAATTGTCTTGTAGAGAAAATAAATCCCAAAATAGATCTGTCTTAAAGGCAGGGTTTTACGTTGAACGTCCAAGTGGGCCAAACCTCCATTAATTTTGGGGCCAAACCTTGATTTGGGGCCAAATCTCCATTGGGGAAAAACATCCATTTGGGGCCAAACCTCCATTGGAATATTGAAACTACAGCACATCTAATCCCTATCTCCTTCTCTCCGCATCTCCAAGCAGCACAATCAATATTGACAAATATCTCCAAGTAGCAATGTTACAGTAAGCAGTCTACAGTCGAAATATACAAGCTCCCTAGGTTACTCCAGAAACTACCACACATCTACCTCTGATCTCTCTCTCCACACATCTCTTTCAAGCAACTCTCCTAAGGTGGAGAGTGAGTAACTAAGTATTTATGAAATCAGGGGGGATAGTTAGCAAAGCTATGTATGGAGAGTGAGGAAGCCGTCCATGGTGCCTGTATGATGGCTGTATGGTGGCACCCCCACTTTCTACTATGCTACAACCTCGATTTGGGGCAAACATCTATTTGGGGCCAAACCTCCATTGGGGCCAAATCTCCATTAAGGACTCTATAGACGTTCGGCAAAAATATTGCTTTATCCTCCATTATCTTAACCATGATTGACTTAAATATACATTATGCTACATCATTATAACCGCAAAACAGATATTTTCTCCAAAATACACAATTTTGAAACATTTGGAATGTTTTTGGAACAAAAACGTTCTTTTTTGCTTCTAACATAGTTACGGGATATAAATAAGATATAAAATACATTTTTAGGGATTGGAAATGAATTTTGACCTCATTATTGAGGGCGGTTTTTCTTCTCTAAAAGATATTCCAATTATTAAGGTCTCCAGACCTATTTGAAATAGGGTAGTAGACAAAAGTTTAGAATTTTTCTGGAAAAATAGTAAAATTCGAACTTTGAAATGTCCTGTAGAGCTTAGTAATTGGAATATCTCTGCGTAAAAACACGGCTCTCAGTAATCATGTCCAGATAAATTTCTGATCATTAGACATGCATTATATAGCTTATTTCTCTACCGTAACCATGTTAGAAGCAAAAGAACCCCAAAAAGAACGTTTTAGGGACAAAAACGTTCCAAATACATCAGAAATCATAAATTTGGAAGAAATCTGATAAATATCAATTTTCCCGTTGCAATGATGTATAATATGTCTGGATTAAACAGAAAGGGAACAAAATATACACATATGAAAATTGCAAAAATTACGAAAATGAACGTTGATAGAGTCCTTAATTTAGGTTTTCTATCAACCCGGTCAAAGCTGGCACCCAGTCAAGTGCCCCTACATGGGTAAAAATCGACACGTGGGACACAGCGACACGGCCCTTTTAAAAATCGACACGTGCGACACGGCCATTTTAAAAATCGACGGACACAGACATTTTTTATAAGGTCCTACTATATCTATACATATAAAAATCGACAAAACGACACGCCCTCCTTGCTAAAAATCGACACGGCGACATGGTCAAGATTATGGGGACCCATGTAGAGGCACAGTCAAAGCTGGCACCCGGTCAAAGCTAGCACCCAGTCAAAGATGGCACCCGGTCAAAGCTAGCACCCAGTCAAAGACGTTCACATTGGCCAGATCTCGTGAGACACAGCCATCTGCTGAAACCTATACTTGTACCACATTGAGATTATGTGCCTCATTTATTCATTTTTGAATTTTAAACACCAAAAACATTTAAACTATGCATGGTACCATAATGTTCAAAATATTGTTTCTGGATGTAAAACATTAGAGAAATTTAATAACTTTATGGTGTCACCACCCTAAATCGGGTCACTTGCGGGTTTACTGGCCAAAGAGTCCCTTATGAACTTTGTTATTTTGCGGAATTTAGCCTATAGGGGAGGGAAAGAAGGGTTAAATACATGGTTATTTGTTATTAGGGTGATCAGAAAGTGTTTATTTATAGTCCTAAAAGAAGGATTTATCTACTCCCTATAAACAGTGTAGGTTTATGGGGGTGAAACGGCCCTATAGTGTATCTATACGCTGCGTAGGCCTCACTGTACAAAACCACTACCCCGTTACCATAGCGATTCATGCAAAATCTAGCATGACTTTTTGGGGTCACACCCGTTATATATTTTTCTGCATGTCATAAGCTAAAATTTGGTAAGGTGGCTAAACACTGTGAGAGTTTTAAGTGTCTCAAATGGCAGGTCGACGGTGTTCAATATTGACATTTCTGAACGCGGCCTAGTGCTTTAGGGTGGTGACACCTTATAATGTTATTTGATGCATACATGTGACTAAATACTATATGAAGTCAGATATCTAAGAAACTAGCTTGGGAGCCCCTATTTTCTTGACACTAGGAGAGGACTTATAATGTGGGCCTCATGGCGATAATCTTGACGAAATTTAATTATTTCTAGACCATAGGGTCTACCAACCTTAAATTTCAAATGGCAGACACTTAATATCTGAGGATAAAAACAGATGCTCATAGTATGGTTTGGGGATTGATCTCGCTAATAGATGATGTCACTAGAAGGCCCTTTTCAGCGGTGGATCCAGAATTTGGAACGGTGGGGGGCACACTATTGGGAAAATTCTTCCGCACCAATCTTTGGGTCTAATTTGAAATTTAAAAAACAGAAATGTTTCCTAAAACAATGTTTCCATGAACAGTGTGTAAACATGTTGGCGAAACAGCTGTAGCTGTGCTGTGTATTGTACCTATTCTGAGGGAATTGGGAGAAAGTAGTACGAGAAGTGGATATACCACATCCACCAGGGCCATGCCCAGTGCCACTCCCAGCCCCTCCTCCAGCCCCTCCAAGTCCCATAGTCTTACTCTACCACAGGAGGACTGGGTCCCAGGGGTCCAGGAGCAGGGGGAGAAAGGCTGGAGTGTGAGGAGGGGGGGCAAGCCTGAGGTCAGTAAATATTATCCAAGTTTAGCTGCGGGTAATATGAGGGTTTTTGTAAGTATGGTACAGTAGTTTTAAAAAAGGTACAGAGTATGAAGCTATAACATAAAAACACCTTACAAAACCCTGATAGGGATGGCATTATAAAGATGTAGACCTGTACCTACCTCGTGTTGATGCGTACCGCAGTAGGATTGCTGGGTGCTCTCCTTAATGTCAGAGAAGGAAAGGGCGGGGCGTCTCCTCTATACTGCGTTATGAGGTAAATATGGACAGTGACTGACACGCCCATAACATGGATTGTGTCCACACTAACCCTTTAAGGGCCACATAGTGCTCATCATATTCTCAAACTGATACATTCATCCAGCCAAGGCTACTCACCAGGGCTGCATGAATACATCATGCGGACCCTTCAGGAGTGTTTTAATCCTGTAGGGATGGCATGATGCATGAATGCAGCAGTGGCGAGTTAGTCACCAGGGCCGTATTCATGCATTAAGACAATAAGTGGCATAATGCAGTGAAACACTATGTGTCCATTAAAGAGTTAAACTCTTGGCGTTGGAACCTAACTACCTGTGTCAGGTAGGCCTGCTTGGGTGGTCATGCATGTGAGCGCTCATGAGAGCTGACTGCAGCATGTGTCTGTAGGCCTGTGTCCACTAGGATTCATTATACTGTTTTGACACCGGAAAACATGTTTTGGTCAAAACATGTTTTTCGGTGACAAAGCATGTTTCATGGTGACAAAACATGTTTCATGGTGACAAAACATGTTTCATGGTGACAAAACATGTTTTTCGGTGACAAAACATGTTTTTCGGTGACCAAACATATTTCATGTCGACAAAATATTTTTTCCGGCGATAAAACAGTCTGATTAATCCTAGTGGACACAGGCCTATTAGGAGATTGCAGGAACCCTGTGAGCTGCTATACCTCCCATACATATTATTAAAGATTTGGAATTAATATCAGAGCTTCTGGGGGCTTTATCTAGGAGTATAGAATGAGAATATCATTACATGATCAGGGATTTTGACAGGATTTTTTTCAATGGGACAATGGCGCACTCCTTAGCAAGAACAATGCGCCATTTTGAGAAGTAATGGGCCATCATAGCCCTTACAGTAAATACTTATAAATATATAGTAAACTGAAATGATTTTAGGGGATGAAGGGTCTGGACATCTGCATGTTTCCCCCACCCCTGCCACTCCAGGATTTCTTTTAAAATCTGGAAATGAAATACACCAGTAGTATAGTATGTATCGGAACGGGACTATAGTTAAGTACTGTTTATTACTCAATCGACCTGCAGCCAATCAGAGGCCTCCATTTGGTCACGTGACCGGAAGTGACCTACTTAGGGGATTAGTGGTGAGGTCACGTGACCTAGTTAGCCAATCAGAGGCCGCCATTTGGTCACGTGACCGGAAGTGAGGTCATATGACCTACTTATGGACCGGAAGTGACGTCATATGACCTACTTAGGGGACCGGAAGTGACCTACTTTAGGATCACGTGACCGGAAGTGACCTGATGAGTCACGTGACCGGAAGTGACGTCACATGACCTAATGGCCAACCGGAAGTGAGTGACCTGATTGAGGATCACGTGACCGGAAGTGACCTGATTGATCACGTGACCAGAAGAAGAAGTGACGTCACGCGACTTAATGAAGAGATGAGCGTCTTTAAGGGGTCACGGGCTTTAAAATGTGATATCTTTTTTTTTTGGAGGAGGAGGAGGAGGAGGAGGAGGAGGAGGAGGAGAAGGAGAGGAGGAGGCGAGTCTCTTATTTTTTTCGGTAAACTAATAAAAAAACACTACGATATAAGTTTTTTGTTTTTTTTTTCATTTTTTATTGTTTTACGAGCGACTGGAAGTGACTTATTGAACTAGGTAGAAGCGTTCTTTAGAGTGTATAAGGGGGGGAGGGGAGGGGAGGGGGGGAGGGGGGCCCCTTTAAGATGCATGGGGAGGGGGGCGCTTTTAGGATGCATGGGGCGGGTGGTGGGGGGGAGGGGGGGAGGGGGGGAGGGGGGCACTCTAGGGGAGTAGGGGGGCACTCTAAGGGGCGTTTGTCTCTTTTAAGAAAAAAAGAAAAGAAAAAGATTTCAATCGAGAGACACGCTTCTTCCTCTCGAGAGGAAGAAGCGTGTCTCTTCGTTTTTTTTTTGTTTATCACGTGCTTCGATGAGGCGATCAGCTGCGACTGGAGGAAGTGACACTTTAAGAGGGGGCGCTTCTTAATTGTTATGATATTTTTTTTTTTTTACTTACTAATAAAGAAGACGTATGAAAATAAAACACAACAATTCACATGTCCGTCGTTCTCGTTGTTTCTTGCTTGATAAAGTCAAGTAATATCGTGATGCCGAGGTCAAACTTTCCCATGTCCTCAGTCAACACTCGAAGGAGTTCAAAAGGTGTACCGCCGGCACCGTCAGCTTCATCTTGCCACATTTTCAACACTCGGAAGGCCCACTCAGCGGGACTTCCTCCGTATTCGCATTCTTCAGCGATCTTATCTAACCTCTCAGGCGACAATTTTAAATGGTCCCCCACCTCTTTCCACCTGCTACCTAGACGTCTGCCGAGGGTGCCCAAGTGCTTATGCATCGCGCGCGAGTCGGGGTTTTCGAAATCCAACCCCTGTCTGTGGAGAAGGGACATCCACTGAGCCAACAGTTCCACGCGTCTAATGCGGGTGAAGACGCGACCGAGCTCTCCCCATCTATGACGATGCGGGGTTTCACCCCACCAGACTCGGAACATCGCCGTACACAGCTCCTCCGGTGTCTTGACACTGCGCTCTACTAGAGCATCCATACGGGCGGCGGTAACTTTTAAGCTACTGCCCAACTCTCTCCAACAGCCGCTCAACTCTTTACCTAGTTGACGAAGCAAGGCGTCGCTATAGGCTAACCGCCGCTGTCCTACCTCTCTGTTCTCCCCATCGGTCTGCCTCGCGCGTCTCACGTCGTCAAGCCGCATTAACTTTTTTTCAGGTGGACAAGGCGGTGAAGGCGAGCTTGAAAGTGGAATAGCTTGAGCCATCTCGTCTCGTCTTGGCGGTGGCGGCGGCGACGGCGGCGGCGGCGGTGGTGGCGGCGGTGGTGGTAGTAGACGTTACTGTGGTCAGAGGCGATATGTTTTTTTTCCAACAGAAATCAGAGCTTTTTATACAGAGGGAGTTTAATCCCATTTCCAACAGCACTCCAGCTGTGTAGCGACCTGTCCGCATGACGCTTTTTCAGCCGCTCCGCTCCTTAATAGCTTAGATGACGAGGGGTGTGTCATCGCTATCCGTGGAGACCAGCTGAAAACGGTGTTTCTTCCTCATCCATTAGCCTTACCTCCTACCCCCTACCTGAGGACGTCTCCCTCCCTCTGACATTCATTGTAACAAACGTCAGAGGTCAGGTGAAAATCGGATTTTTTTCATGCACAGCCTTAGTCAGCTGTCACCCCTCCCTATTGAACTAGCCGGCCGCCGCCTGGCCGGCCCGGTCTACTCACCACGGCAGGAGGTGGTGATTTTTTTTTTGTCTTACACTTAAGTCGCTCACCACATGCACACGCCTCAACTCACAGACAGACACGTTCGTCTTAGGGGGGTCCTGCTTCACGCCACACGCCTCCTGTAGTTTTTTTTTGTATACACACTCTAAGCTCATCACCGTTAATCCTTTATACAGCTAACGCGCGCTGAATGGCTGAACAGGGTGGTAAGCGGCTTAGCTCACGACAGTGGATCCCTCAAAAAAAAAAAAAGAGGGGAAAGGGATCCAGCTGAAAACGTCATACCTTATGTCTTTGTGAATGGCCGCCGGTCAGTCGACGGCAGCAACCGCTTAATCCTTTATACAGCTAATGCGCGTTGAATTGCTGAACAGGGTGGTAAGCGGCTTAGCTCATGACAGTCGATCTCTCAAAAGGGGGGAAAGGGATCCAGCTGAAAACGTCATGCCTTATGTCTTTTGTTTCTCTTTGTGAATGGCCGCCGGCCAGCCGGCGGCAGCTGAACAGGGTCAGTAAGTAGCTTAGCTCTAGAAGCGAGAAGGCGTATATAAGGGGTCTGGAAACCTCCATTCACTCACTCATTCTTTTGCTGCTCTCTACAGTCACCACCATGAGCAAAAGATAACTTCTAGCGTCGTTCAAGAACAAGAAGACTACGCGGAACAGCGCTCGTTTAGCGTCAGTGCCTCCTCTTGCTACTGAACATGAGACTACCGCCGCAGCCGCTTGGTCTTATCACCCTCCCGCTGTAGCGAGCGCTCGCGGCAGTAGTAGTAGTAGTAGCAGTAGTAGTAGCAGTAGTAGTACTAGTAGTAGTAGTAGTAGTAGTAGTAGTAGTACTACTGGTAGTAGTCGTCGTGCTAGCGACGTTGTTACACTCGCGACGGTACACGTTGCTGCTAAGCGCGCTGCCGCTGCTACTGCCGCCCCGCCTGCTGCCGCTGCTGCTGCTGCTGCTGCACCTGCTACCGCTGCGCCTGCTACCGCTGGGCCTGCTGAGGCTGCTGCGCCTGCTACTGTTGCGTCTGCTGCTGCGCCTGCTGCTGCTGCTGCTGCTTCTGCTGCACCTGCTGCTACCGCTACTACTATTGACGACAACGCTCCTGGCACAGCGCAGTACTGGCAACCGGGTTTTTACCTCCCCACTACTGTTGATGACTTTGATGACCTGCCGCACGTTGCACAGCCCCTCTCCTCCACCACTACATCGACTGACGCCCTCGACGCCGCTCGCGCTGAGAGTGACAGCTATTCGGACACTCAGCCCCTAAACCGAGAAGAAGAGGAGGAGGAGCAGCAACAGGGTGAGACAGAGAACGACGCTGACGACGAGGCGTACGAACAACCCGAAGGGAAAGGGGTGGGCGGTACGTTTTTCGGCTTCCCTCTTCGACCTTTCGACCTCACTTCCTCCACTAGTAGCGTCCCGTCCGGTCCGTGGCGACTGCCCTCACCGCCACCTTACGAGGGCGGCGGCGCTTCATCTTCTACCGCTACACTCAGCACCGACGGCGTGTGGCTGCGCTGTTCCAACAACGAGGCCTCGGATACCACCAGCGCTGACGCTGCTCCTGCTATCGGTTCTGCTGCTGATTCAGCTCACGCTGATGGTGTTACTCATCCTGCGGGTGTGAAACGTTCTAAGGTGAGTTCCAGAACAACAAGGCCTAGTAAGAAGAGAAAAATACAAGAAAAAGAACGAGATGGACGAGAAGAAGCAGAGAAAACCTTCTCCCGTCCTCTCGGGTTAGAGTTCTGCTTAGACGGAGCTTTGACGCTGGAGATCTGGGAGGACGTGGCTAGACTGTCTAGGAGGCCGCGCTACACAAAAGACGGCCAGGTGAAAGAGGCGTCTCTGACCAGAAGCAAGCGAGTGCACTTCACGGCCGACGCGCTGCGCGAGCTCATAGCACGCATCGCCGATATCCGCGCAGTGGTGCGCATACGCGACACAGCGGCCGCGCAAGGAAAACCTAATCACACCCCCTGGTTCGCAGTGCTGGATGAGGAGAGCGAAGTGTACGCAGCTGTGAGCTACTACAGCGGTAAGAACCTCGTCCACGTGCGCAAGTACGAAGGTCCTGACAAAAAACCCACACAGCAGGGAGTGACGCTGTCCGCCAGAGCGCTCAAAGAGTTGGATGACAAAACAGAGATCATTCTGAAATATCTCGGCATAGATTCGGAATGAGAGACGCTCAACGCTCACGCGCGCACACACACACACACACACAGCGTTTGACGTACGCTGTATGAGACAGACAGACGGATACACAGACAGCAGACAGAAAGATAAATAGATAGATAGATAGACAGATAGATTGATAGATAGATAGATAGTTAGACGGCTAAGTAGTTGGTAACTGAGTGAAAAAAAAAACATGACACAGTACGTATGCGAAAAGTGTTTCAAAATGTTTAAAAGACCGTACAACCACGAGAGACACGTAGAAAATTGTAGAGTAGTACCTAAGTTTTGCCCTCTATGCGGCGAAGGCGATTGCCGAAAGATCGCCTGTCGACGCGAATCTCTGGACGGGGTGACCGTCCCTCCGCGCATATGTGCTGTACCGAACGGGGATGAAACGTTCACGGCGAATTGGCCTGCGATACAAACGGGCGTCAGGATGCACGGGACTCGCGTGAGTGTAACAAACTTCAGGCTACCAACCGGCGAGTTGAGTGACGCTGTAGATACTATGCGTCGCATTCACTTGACACAAAGATTCAGATACAAAGTGGGTTTCTCGGTAGGCTTACTCTTACAACACAGAGAAGACAAGAGCAAACTGCGCTACTTTCACGCCTCCCAGAACAACGCAACTCTCATACTCTGGTTAGTTTATCTTCTAACCTGAGATGATTTATCTAGGGGTAAAGTCCCTCACTGAAAGTCGTATCAAAACCACTGTATAGCTGCCATCATTTTTTGGACCCTCTTGCAGAACATTAAGTTGTGAGATCTGCAGGGGGTTTATCTGGGCTCCAGTAAAGGGAACTGGGGCCTGCTTCTTTTTTATTTTTATTTTTTTTTTGGTTATTGATTTTGTTTGTTGTACATTGTATTTTGTGTATTTGTGTATTTAACTAAGTAGAAAATGACAACGACAAGAGTTCAAGATTTCTTGAAAACAAATGGGCTTAAACTGGTGCATCTCAACACGAGGAGTATGTTTAAAAAACGACAGGATATTTTCGACCAGCTGGATGGTACTGACATTGTCACAATGAGTGAAACCTGGTTGCATCCTGAATACGACGATGATCTAATATATTGGGATGGTATGAGGCTGTTCAGGCAGGATAGGACCAAGAAGAAAGGAGGTGGAATTGCTGTTTATATCAGGGACGATATTGATTGTGATATTGATGTCAGATTGGATTTAAGTGTAAATAACAAGGACTTGGAATGTTATGTTCTTGATATAACTATGAAGAATGAGAAAATACAAGTTGTTACATTATACCGGCCCCCCAGTGGAAAAATGGATAATTTCTTTCTACATGTAAAAAAGTTAATGAAGCTAGCCCTGAAGGAAAACTTAGAGCAATGGATGTTAGGTGATATAAACATCAACACTCTTAAAGAGGGTATCCCCTCAAGTGTAGCACTGAGTGATCTTTGTAAATTCAAGGGCTTTCATAAATTAATACATCAGTGTACCCGTCCTTTTGGTAAGACAGTGGCCTGTCTGGACAATATCTTAACTAGTTTCAATGGTGATATGACTGCTGGTGTGTTAAATTTTTTGGTAAGTGACCATCTCCCAGTGTATTGTGTTAAAACTAAGCTGAGAATTGAATATTTAAAAAAATCTGTGCGTATTCGCAATTATAAACACTTTGATACTGAGCTATTCAAAGATTGGCTTAGCGAAGCAGACTGGGATGATTTTTATGCATATGACGACCCTGATGTTGCTTGGTTGTTTATCCTGAATCATATTTTTGAATATTTGGATGTCAATTGTCCGTGGGAAACCATATATGTGGTGGATAAGAGAAATAGATGGATGACCGGCGAGATATTGGGACTGATAGGGGAGAGAGAGAATGCAGTTGACTGTTTTCTAAAGACTAAGAGGGAGAGGTTCCTCATACTGGCTAAGAGGTTGAGATGCAGGATAACGAGGGCCATTACATATGCAAAATCTGAGTACATTAAAAACACTCTGGAAGAAAATAAAGACGACCCAAAAAAATTCTGGAGGATCATCAACAGTGTTTTAAAGCCGGAAACGACTGTGGAACCCCCGATGCTAATTGGGGAAGATGGTTTTGTTAAGACTAATCTTGAGTCAGTAGAGTATTTAAATAACTTTTTCTCAGGGATTGGAAAAAAGTTGTCAGATAATATGACTGAAAAGGGTTATCCTGAAAAGAAAGTTTTTTCTGAACCGGTAGACTCTGTATATGGTAAGATCAAAGTTGAAAAGGGTTTGGTCGATATTTTGATTGATGATATTAATGTAAATAAGACCTCTGGCATAGAAGGTTTGCGATGTGATGTGTTGAAGTGTGCTATGAAATTCTTACTGGATCAAATGACGTGGTTATATCAACTGAGCTTTAACCAAGGTATTTTCCCAGATGAGTGGAAGTGTGCAAGAGTTAACCCCATCCCCAAGGTTGGAAATCAGAAATTAATAACTAACTGGAGACCTATTTCATTGCTACCTGTACCTTCAAAATTGGCGGAGAAATTAATGCATATTCATCTTTCAGAGGTATTAGATAAACAAGAATTTTTGACTGATCATCAGTATGGTTATAGACAAGGTAGAGGCACAGGGGATGCCATCTTTAGGTTTTTGAACAATTTATATGAAAATAGAGATAGGGGCCATTTAACAGCTGCCTGTTATCTCGACTTAAAAAAAGCCTTTGATAGTGTACATCATGGTTATCTTATAGAAATTTTGGGAACTCTAGGCTTGCATGATGTAGTATTAAATTGGTTGATGAGCTATTTGACAAATAGATGTCAATACACTAAAATTGGCAGTTTTAATTCTGATATTAAGTGTGTAGATTTTGGAGTTCCACAAGGTTCTGTTTTGGGACCATTATTGTTTATCATATACATCAATGATGTTAGTAGGACGTTAGGCACATGTGGACACTACATATATGCTGATGACCTAGTGGTTTTTCACTCTGCCAACAAACTTGACCAGATCAAAACCCGTATGCAGGATACACTAAACTCATTAGCTATATGGTTTGTGGATAAGAGACTAACTGTTAATGTTGAAAAGAGCAAGGTGACATGGTATGGTTCAACACAAAAATTGCCTAAGTCCAAGGGAGTAAAATTTTACTTGGATGATATTGAGCTTGAGACTGTAGGATGTTATAAGTACCTGGGTTTAAAAATTGATAGTGCTCTGAGTTTGGAACCTGCTATGAGGGAACTCACTAGTAAAGTCAATCACAAGCTTTTCAGGTTTGGTAAAATGAGAATTGTCCAAACGGAGAGTGCTGCCTTATTAGTATATAAATCAACCATCATGAGTTTATTTGACTATGGCAGTTTCTGTCAGGACGGTGTAAATGGGGGAGTATTGAAAAAGCTGGATAGAATGCAAAAAAGGGGTCTAAAAATATGCTACATATCTAGAGATATGAGAGAAGCTGATATGTATACTTTGTCTAAACTGCAGACTCTGAAGAGAAGGAGGCAAGAGTTGCTACTGACCTATATGTATAAACTCTCACATAATGATTCATTGTTGGATCAAAGAGAAAGGAGGGGAGGTCTAAGGTCAGAGGGAAAAATTCGTTTCAAGGTGCCTCGTGCCAGAAATGCTGGTTACACAAAGTCTCCACTCTATAGAGGAGCAGCCATGTGGGATAAGTTAGGGGATTATTACCAAAGAAGTAAAGATAAAATTACTTTTAAAAAAAGAATCAGGTCCTTGTTGGACTTAGATGTCAACAATCCTAATCCTGGCATAGTGGAAGATGAACTGGAGGATTATGCATTGTCACCTGACGAGTGGCCAGTGTTGCCGGGGAGGCTGTTATAGTGACAGCTTCCTGAGGCTGTGGTTAAGTGGATTGTAGTGTCTGTGATCTGACTGTAGCTGTCTATCTAAAACTAGTAATAGGACAATGGATCCCTTACTTTTTATCCTGGAAACTGTTATAGTGACAGCTTCCGTAAATAGTTTGGGTTTATCATTAAGTATGGCCTGTGAACACAATGTTAAAATCTTACAACATGCGCTGTGAAGTTGTGAGGAGTCTCCCTGGGGTTGTCTCTCTCTACCTGTCTCTCTTTCCGTCATTCTCGATCATAAAGTCCCTTGGAAGATGTTATAATGACATTTTCGTAGTGGGACATGAGATCTTGATTCAAATGTCGTGCCAACCTCAGTTAAAATATATCCTTATATGAAGATTGCATGATGCATGCATAGAAAGCCTGCATACTCCATCAATTCGTGCTGTGTAGATTGCCCAGTGTCAGCTCATTAAGATAAAATCACAGAGGTTGTGACTCTGTTTCAAGTGAAGTTTTCTACTTAATTGTACCCCCTATATTTGTATATATTGTATGTTTATTTATTTTTGCTGTATATAGACTGTATGATTACCATCTTTATATCATCGATTGTATTATCATCTTTATCTCATCCAATATGTGATAACAAATTATTGTATTACTATGAATGAAAAGGCATCACCTTTATTGTCATAACATATACCACAAATTGTAATTTTTGTGATTTGGCAATAAAAACCTTTCAAACCTTAAAAAAAACAACCGCTCCCTACTATAACTAATTCAGAAACTTTGGAAGAGCTCCTCTCAAAGATGGAAAACACCGTCGCTTGCGAGGAAGTACGGAAACTTTGCGACGCTGACACCAAGTGGCACGTTCTTTTTCCTACCAATTTGAACATTTGCGTTTACATGGGACCGGGGGAATTCCCCATAGGCGGTAGGATCACTCAGGCCGGTCGAGTTGGAAAGAGAAGCGGCGTGTTAGATTTTCCCAACAAGGACAACCTCTGCATCTTCCGCTGCATTTCCTTTCACTTATACAACACCAGCAAGCGCGCTTCAGATTTGTTACGTCAGTTCTGTCCCGCTGCCACACCTGAATCCTTTCCGGGTCTGAACATCCGCGACTTACCCGCGTTAGAGAACTTGTTTGACGTACAGATAGCGGTTTACACCGCGTCGCGTCAAGTGCCGGGGCGGAAGTTGAGAAGACGCGTTACTCTGATCAGACCGCCTTCCAGAACTCTGGCCGCCCGAGGTAAAGTCAACCTACACCTGACGGCGAAAGGCGGTTTGCACGTCTCTCTCGTCACGGACTTCAACGCGTACGCGGGCATATACGAATGTTGCAAGTGTAAGGCGGCGTTCACCACCGAGTTCTTGCTGAAGAGACACAGGAACCAGCTTTCCTCTTGCCGACAAGTCAAGTTGCGCTACGTAGGTGGCATCTACCAAAATTCGAGAACGATTTTCGAAGCGCTAGCAGACTTCTCCATTTTTCCCCCCGACGGACATTCCGGAATCTACCCTTACAAGATCGCCTTCGATTTCGAGGCTTTCTTCAGACCGTGCAAAGAACCGTCGACGGAACACGTGTCCCTGCTGTGGGATCACGTCCCTTTGTCGGCTAGCGTCGCATCCGACTTTCCGGGGTGGGAGGGGCCCGTCTGCTTCGTCAGAGAATCCGACGCAGATTCCGACCCCTTGTTGGACCGAGTTTTAAATCACATAAACGAGAACGCCAAAGTCATCGGAGAAGCTGTGCTAGAACTTTACCGACCGACCTTAGCGAAGTTAGATGCGGCGATAGGTGAAGCTCTCCGCCTTCACTTGTTCTTCGCCTCCGGAGACCGAAGAAACCAAGAATTCAGCATCATAAAGAGAAGCAATCAATACTTGGCGGTTTACACACAGCACACGGTTTTCTTGGACGTAGTCAACTATTTGGCACCCGGTTACAACTACGCGACCTATTTGCGAGCTTTCACCAGGAACGAAGAGAAAGGTCACTTTCCTTACGAATGGATGACGTCTACCAGGAAACTGGCAAACAGAACGCTGCCACCGAGATCGGCTTTCGACAGCGAGCTGACGGGCGTCAAAATGTCCGAATCCGACTACGCCGCATGTCAGAAAGTTTGGTCCGACGAGAAGATGCAAACTATGGAAGACTACTTGATCCACTACAACAACAAAGACGTCAAACCTTTCATAGAAGCTCTGAAAAATCACGCTAAATTTTTCCAAGATCGCGGCATTGACATGTTGAAAGACGGAGTTTCTCTCGCTGGTTTGACTTTACGGTTCCTCTTCCAAAACCTAGAAGACGCGTTCACAACGTTCCCCCAGTTCGACGCCGTCCTCCACGCTCTGATCAAAGAAAATCTAGTCGGCGGTCCTTCCATCATCTTCCATAGATTTCACGAGAAGGGCACCACGCGGATAAGGG
This sequence comes from Harmothoe impar, assembly GCA_947462335.1. Lineage (NCBI taxonomy): Eukaryota > Metazoa > Annelida > Polychaeta > Phyllodocida > Polynoidae > Harmothoe > Harmothoe impar. The sequence continues at coordinate 80,302,653 of OX381708.1, forward strand.
AGCACAAGTACGGCGAAGAAGCGAGACCGTGCCAACACATCCTAGGACTAGACGCTAACTCTCTGTACTTGCGCTGCATGAGCGAAGCGCACTGCACGGGCTATTACGCGGTGAGACGGCCCGAGACCGAGTTCAAGCCCGAAATTAGGCAAAGAAACTCTCACAGCGCTTTGGAGTGGTTACGCTTCGTAGAGCACGACCGCGACGTGAAACTGCGCCATGCTTTGAACGGCGGCGAGATGGTTGTAGGCTGTCGGAGAATTCGCGTGGACGGGTTTCACGCGGCCTCTAATACGGTTTTCCAGTTTCACGGGTGTTGGTTCCACGCTCACGAGTGCATACCGTCGCACCGATATCAGTGCGCTTCACTGAGAGAGGAGAGACGCGACAGAACGACCAGAGTAAGCGCTTACTTGAAAGCGCTAGGTCACAAGCTGGTCGTCGTGTGGGAGTGCGAATGGCGAGAGATGAAGCGTCGAGATGAGCGGGTCAAGGCCTCCCAACAACGCTGGAAGGTTGACGCTTTGAAAGTGTCTCGAAACGCGATGAGCGAGAGCGACATCCTTTCCGCTGTGAAAGAGGAGAAAATGTTCGGTTTAGTTCAAGTGGACATCACTACGCCGCCTCACCTACGAGACTACTTCGAAGAAATGACCCCCGTTTTCAAGAACGCGACCGTTTCAAAATCGGACATAGGCCCTCACATGTCAGACTTTGCGCAGGAAGAAAAGCTGTTGAACACGCCTCAGAGATGTCTGATAGGGAGTTACCACGGAAAAAATATTCTCTTGGGAACGCCGCTTCTCAAGTGGTATTTAGAGCACGGTTTGATAGTCACCAAAGTGCAGCTGGTGGTAGAATACCTACCTAAACGCTCCTTTGCCGGTTTCGCGGACGAAGTAACGGCGGCGCGAAGACGTGGCGACGTGAACGAGAACGAGAAAATTCTGTCAGACTGTTACAAGTTAATGGGAAACGCTACGTACGGTAAAACAATCTGCAACAAAGAAAAACACACGGCGGTGAGATACACTGACAGTCGGAAGTTCGAACTATTGGCCAATTCGTGGCGCTTCAAAAAGGCGTCCGAGTTGAGTTCCGATCTGTTTGAAGTCGAACTACAACCGAAAACAGTCAAGAACAACCTCCCTATTCAAATAGGGTTCATGGTATACCAGTACGCGAAGTTGAAAATGTTAGAGTTCACATACGACTTCTTGGATAGATTCGTCGATCGGCGCGATTATGCCCTTTGTCAAATGGACACCGACAGTCTTTACATGGCTCTCAGCGGTGACACGTTGGATGACCTAGTCAAACCTCGCCTGAGAGAGACGTACTTCAGAGAGAAACGAAAGTGGCTTCCGACAGCGGTGTGCGACGATCACTTAGAGCTTTTCGTGAAGACAAAAACGGAAAGAGTGCGAGAATGGTGTCCGCCGCCCGGCGGATGTTGTGAGAGACGGTACCTTCACGATCTGAGAACTTCGGGGCTTATGAAAGCGGAGTGGGAAGGTGACGGGATCCTAAGTCTCAACCCTAAGACTTACATTTGCTACGATCGAGTCAGCGACACCGGTGAAAGAAAATCCAAAAAATGGAGTGCAAAAGGCGTACAGAAGAAACAAAACCCTCAGGAACCAGACGACTTCTTGGATGTTCTTCGCCAACGAAAAACTCTCATTGCTGTAAATAGAAACTTCAAAGTGGTGCGAAACAAAATGGTCACCTACACCATAGAGAAAGACGGCGTGCGCTACTTGTATTATAAGCGTCGCGTGCATTCTGACGGTGTGACAACGAGTCCTTTAGAGATATGAAAAAAAAAAAAATAAGCGTGTGCATCTTTTCAAAAAAATAGAGTGTTTATCAAGATTGAAAAAAAAATAAATAAAAAAAATAAAATAAAATATTGTTGTGTTTTTATTTTCATACGTCTTCTTTTACTAGTAAGTCGCGCAGTCTCTTAAAGCGTCACTCATGTGACGACGTCGCTTCCAGTCACGTGATCCTAAAGACCCTCACTTCCTAAACAAAAAAACTTCTTCTTCCGCTCACGTGATCAATCAAGTCACTTCCGGTCACGTGATCTTCAATGAGGTCACTCACTTCCGGTCGGCCATTAGGTCATGTGACGTCACTTCCGCTCACGTGACTCACCAGGTCACTTCCGGTCACGTGATCCTAAATTAGGTCATATGACGTCACTTCCGGTCCCCTAAGTAGGTCAGTAGGTTACCCAGAATGCACCACTAATCCCCCTAAGTAGGTCACTTCCGGTCACGTGACCAAATGGTGGCCTCTGATTGGCTGCAGGGTTACCCAGAATGCACCACTAATCCCCTAAGTAGGTCACTTCCGGTCACGTGACCAAATGGAGGCCTCTGATTGGCTGCATGTCGATTGAGTAATAAACAGTACTTAACTATAGTCCCGTTCCGATACATACTATACTACTTACACCCTTCCCTACCTTGGCTTGTTTTCCATTCACTTTCAATCTAGGGGCAACATAACGTGTTGAGTGACCTAGAGGGCTAGTATTGGTTAGTTACGGCTGTAACTCCCAGTAGGCGCAGGGAAAGGGCATGTGATGGGGACAGGGTTTGAGATTGAATGCAAGGGGGGGGGGGCAAAGATTTTAGGGAGAAAGGGGGACATGGACATATCTACAAAGATCATCCCAGTTACATTTTATTGTGAAAAGCAACTGTTCTCTGCAAGCTTTTTTCTGAAATTTAAAATTTTGAGTATGATTGCATAAGGCCAAAAAGGTCAGTTTCCACTAACGATTTTGAGCAAGATTACATTAAAAAATTATATTGTTTCCGGAAAGAGTTAGTGTCCGCCCTGTTTTGTCAATAGGGAAGGGTGACCGGAAACACTTATTTCTTATTTTATGTCTAACTTTGGTTCTAGTTGGAGTATTTGAAAAATTCTTTCAGTTTTGGAAGGCTTATGCGCCATAGGGCGCAGCTGTAGAGGTTTTAATGCGCCATTTCGGATTTTAATGCGTCTATGGCGCGGGGCGCGGCCCTGTTAAAATCCCTGCATGATCATTATATGAGTTTGAATTTGTCTTTATTACTGAATAAAACATTTTACACTATTGTACATTTTTATCATATGGCTTTATCAAAAGACGGGTCGCATCTTAGCCTATTTAAAGGCTAATATTGAGGTCAGCGACCTTTAATGGATAGTTCATAGCAATGTTAAGAAAAATGTTGGCGGGCCATGTGACATTGTAGTTCAGGTTTACATATATTAAGACATATCTATAAATTTATTAATTTATAACACCATACAAAACTCAATATATCCAAAATAATGTGTGTTTTTGGTTAAACATTTACCTTTACATATTTTTTCTAGGTAGCTGCATCGTGCAAAACGCAGACTCCTAGAGACTTAAGATTAGGGTTAGTAAAGTCTGGTTTTTGCTCATAAGATAGGCCTAGTGGGGGGTGAGGGGGGAGGGGGGTAAAAGGGGGGTAGGGGGCACCGAATATTTCTAAACTTCTACTTCATCAGGGATATTATTAAACAGAAATGTTTTGACATCTTTTTTAAATAAGGCAAAGGTTGGAATGTTCCTATCCTCAGGCTCAAGGTTATTCCATGCAAAGGCAAGGGTCCATTCTAGACTGAGTGTATATGATTTAGCATGAGGAGTATAACATTTTAGTATAGGACCATCCCAAGCTCTGGTGTTCAAATGTCTATTATCTCTTTATTTTGGGATTAATTGTCTTTTAAAGGCTGCTAAATATTGATGGGCTAGTAATCTGGTTTCTAATAGATTAATGTTAGCTAGGGCATGAATATCCTCAGTGTGGGCTCTGAGATTTTGCTTTAGGGCTATTTTTAAAGCCCTATTTTGAGCTCTCTGCCTTCTTTTGAGCAAATCTTTGTTGGACTCTACTATGAATATATCTCCATACTCCAATATAGGCAATATATAACTTTTGTAGATTATCACACCGGTTGGTATACTTAGATACTCACTCATCCTTGTGAGTTGATATGTACGGAAACTAACAGTTCTTAACTGGTTGTTCAGAAATTTCTCATAATTAATGGCTTGGTCCAACACAATACCAAGGTACTTATAATTAGAGACACCATAAATATTATCGTTGCCTATTTTAAATTTACAATTCTTCCAATGGAAGCTCAGACCAAAATACATAAATTTGGTTTTCTTACAGTTAACAGTAAGTCTGTTCCTTTGACACCAGTTATGATATGTATATAAATCTTCCTGTAGGAGGCGATTGACATCATTTTTATCTTTACCTGACATATAAATTACAGTATCATCTGCATATAACAAAATTTTACCATGGGTGATGGTTTTCACTACATCATTGACAGAAATCAAAAACAAGAGTGGTCCTAGGGTAGAACCTTGAGGAACTCCACAAACCATATCCAGATAAGAAGATTTGACATTATTAGCCAGAGTACACTGCCGTCTATTACTTAAGTAGTTACTTAACCATGATAAAGGCTTTTGGGGAATTCCATATAATTTACATTTTTTTAATAATATCGAGTGGTCGACCGTATCGAAGGCCTTCTTCAAATCAATGTATACTGCTATTGTTTCTATGCCCACGTTTCTATCCCTTAATATATCATCAGTTAATTCCCCTACTGTCTGAATTGTTGAGAAGCCTTTACGGTACCCTCCCTGTTTACTTGTTAGTATGTCCCTATCATCTAAATATTTTGTTAATTTCGAGTGCACCAATTTTTCTAATATTTTTGAGGGTGTACATAGTAAGGATATGGGTCTGTAATTTTCAACTAAATTAAGGTTACCATCTTTAGGAATTGGTATGATACATGCAGATTTCCATGACAACGGGATATTTCCAGTAGTTAAAGACTGGTTAAACAGATGTGTGACTTGTGGAAGAAGGCATACTAAAGCATCTTTCAGAAAGCTGGCCTTCAGTCCATCAATGGCAGTTGTTTTATGCAATGAAATCTCTCTAATACACCTCATAACCTCTGCAGGACTTATACTCCAATCTATGATACCTTCATCATATTCATCATCATCAAAAACCCAATTGGTAGTGTTATCTTTACAGAGATTAGGGCCAATATTCGTAAAGAAATCATTTATAAAACCAGCCACATCACTTTCAGGCATGAAAACTTGAGTAATAGGGTCAATTAACTTAATTGTATCCTTTTCACCTTTTTTCTGGGGAAGAATTTTGTTTAGTTCACGCCAAAAATTTCTTTGATTATCCTTATTTTCTTCAGCCTTATTTAGAATATAGGTTTTCTTTGCCTTGTGTGCTTTCTTTGAGGTTTGATTTCTTTCCTTTCTTGCCTTTTTTAATTTCTCATTATTACCAGCTCGCCTGGCTCTTTGCATCTCGTTATCTTTGTGATGCATTTCACCAATCAATTCTGGTGTAAGCCAGGGCTTGCTATCCTTTGCTATGTTTTATATGTTGTAAACGGACACATAACATCTAATACATGGTTGATTCTTTTCAAAATAATTGACCACAGAATTTCAACATCCTTCTCTAGATGGAAATTTCTCCAGTTAAATCCCAGGAGGCATCTTACAAACATTTGCCTGTCATAATTTTTCATTTTACGACCTTTGACTTCAGTTTTACCAGTAAACGGCGATCTTATTTCTTTACATGTAACAAACACCATTTCATGGTCACTTAAATTACATACTACACAACCTGCTTCATCTATTGTCAAACTATTAGAAAATATCAAATCCAAACATGAGATTCGCTCAGCATAACGAGTGGGTACATCAATATAGCTTAACAGGCCAAAGCCAGCCATACCTTCTTTCAAAGTGACTGTATCCGGGTGATCAAACTCTAAGAAGTCTACATTCATATCTCCTAAAACAAATATATCTTTTGTCTCACGGTTGCTTATTCTACTTAAGATGTCCTTCAAACAATTCCAAAAAATAGTAAAATTACCACTAGGTGGCCTGTATACATTCAACAACAAAATATTTTTCCGATTATCCCTATTAATTGTAGTACATAGAAGTTCTAAATCTTTACTTGAGACATTAAGGTGGTCATGTTCATTAATGACAGAAAATTCCTTTTTGACGTATGTGATTAAACCACCTGCTTTTTTAATCTTACCATTTTCTAACCATGATCTATCATTACGGTACATGTTATACCCAACTAGTTTATAATTACTACTTAAATCATTAGCAGTTAACCATGACTCAGAACAGGTTAAAAAATCAATATTAGAATCATCATACAAAATAGAAAAATCTGTATGCTTATTCCTGATACTTCTCATACTTATATGTGTAACATTTAGAGAATTTTCCCTGACGAAGTCTGACACAGTTTTACTTGACATTTAAATATGCTCCCGCCCCGGCCCTCCCCGTCCCCCCCCCCACTGTTAAAATCCAATATCTTATCTATGTTAGTACTTAACTTAGGGGAAAAAATTAAAAAATACAAGATGTTGTTCATATCTCTCATGAACTAGGCTACCTTTTGCGAGAGCTTTGACAGCTTAACATTTTTATATACGACAATCACCTCTGCTCGGGTATTTTTGTATATTTTTTGACTTTGGAAATCAGGTAGTTTTATGTATTTTCACCTTTTTGAGGTCTACCATCTTCCATAGTATCCAACCGTAGCAAACTTATCATACAAAACAAGTAATGCTTTAGTAGGCACCTGGTCACTAGAAAAAAAAGATATTGTATATTTAATTAAATTAAAATGTAATTAAAAAAGTAAATTTAAATAAAATGAATTTTGTTTAATTTGGAATATACCCATTGGCAATAACTTTTTTTTTGATAGATTCAACATGATTTGTGAACGTGATAGCCCACTTGGTGAGAAGGCTGTCATCAGGATGCAGTCCATCAGACATTTCTTTGTAAGAGTCTTTGTTTTTCGACTTAGAGTGTGTCTGATGTACAGGTCTGCAGATCCAGGGCGTGGAAGTCTTAGCTTTTCTGTTCAGTTGATAGATGCTCTGATTGATTTCACGTATGCCACTGTTCATTATATACTGCCTGTTGTCGTTTGCATTTACCACTGTCTTGTCAAGTTGAGCTCCTACTAGAGGGCATAGAATAATACGTTGACTAGGGTGCTTTTGGTACAAATACCCCATCCAGTCTTCTATGTAATGAGACATAACTGTCACAAATTGATCACTTGTCGCCCAGTCAAATGTATAATAATCTCTTGATTGCCATGGTAAAGCTGGGTGACGTATTGACATATTGTTTATTCCTGCGGAAATATATGTCACTGATTCTGGATGTGTCTTCATAAAGTTGCTAGCAGCATTGCATACAGTGTGGAATTTCGCTCCACTCATAGGGTTGACATGTATTGGCCAGCCTGTGGTGTTTAGTCGATCCACCTCGGTCTGTAGGAATTTTGACCCCCTAGGGCCGAGCCTACTGTCACCGAATATGGCTACCGTATGAGACATGTTACAGTCAATAAATCCCGATGAACGTCAACAAAGGGTTACGTGACAGTGTCTCTTTAATGAATTAACATACCAGTGCCCCTTTTATCCGTCTCGTGTTGTATCTACTGCTGTGGGTTGTAGAGCAGCACCAGTTGAGGGAATTTCGTCTTCGTCGTCCCCGTGATAGCTGTTTTCGGCTTGTGGAGTGTCAGTACCTCATTCAGCGCCGTCAGAACCACTGTCACTGCCGCTGTCTGAGTCTGAGTCTTCTGTCAACTTGCCGTCTCGCAGGCGTTCCAACAGTTTTCCCATTTGATTCTCACCGGTAATGGAGGTGGCGTTGCATGTTTTATAGTCCTTCCAAACCAACCCTGAGCCCCAATAGGCCTGCTTGGTTAGTTCATAAATATGTCCGTCTGTTTCTTGCAGCCGACGAAACATATCAGACCGGGGTGGATATTTCATACGCTGTACTTTTCTCATTATGGGCAGCCGTTGTTGCACCCAATCCTGATTTTCGACAATTCTGTTTCCCAGCCTTTTGGCTTTGTATGGACAGACAGTATCAGCTATCTCTTCGGCAAGCTCTTGTTGGCGACAAACTAATGCCTTCTGTGATTGAAACAGACTCTCAGCATTGGCGTATAGGACATCTTTGTAGTAGATATCACACTTGTGGAAATTTGAGAGGAAGCTGCTAGGGCCTTGAAAACCAACACCGTCAAGACATTTTGGTGTTTTTGCGTCAGAAAGTCTCATGCCTTCTGGCAATGATTCAACCTCGTTGTAGGCATATTTTATTCCTCCAACTAGTATGTACATGGACCTTTGTTGAGCATTATGTCCATCATCTCGTAGATACTGGGCCAGATTCCTCAGTTCCCTTTGTTTGCGTTGATCATCTATGGTGAGGTCGTCGTTCAGATGAACCCTGTTCCAATTGCCATTGCCATTATATACCATTTAGTTGCTATCAGAGTTTTGGAATTTTGGAGAAATTGTAATCCTATCGAAGAAACATCATTATTTTCTATAACAATGAAATAGTTTTCATACACTTTTCGTCAGTTATGTTTCCGTCTATTGAAGGAAAGCAATGCTTCCATCAATGGATTGTCCGAATCCATCAGAAAATGACCAACAGATTAGTTTCCTGCTTCCATCAAACCCAGGCCGTTTTGTCAGGATTTCCATCAAACTGAGGGATTCAGTGAGTGGCGGTGGGTGTGGATGTGTGTGGAGGAGGAGGTAGGTTGAAGACCCCCCCCCCTCCCCACTGGTGGTGGTGCTTGTTCTCACCATGCATACAGACCCCCCTTTCTGCCTGGCTGCTCACACTCCTCTGACACAGTGTTCCCCCTGGAGCAGCCATGCAGAAAGGATGATCTGCTGCAGGCACCAGTACTATAGACCAAAACGGTTTATTTAGGGCAGATGATGATAAAAATGGGCAACTAATCACTACTTTAAGGAGTTACAATATCCATTAACCTTTTCAGCCAAATTCTATCTACATCTGCCCCAAATAAATCATTTCCATTCAGGCCCGGTCAGAGATGGCACCCAGTCAGAGACATAAACATTGGCCCAAGTTTGTGAGACACAGCCATGGGCTGAGGTGGTACACATGTCAGAGAGGCAATAAACCTACATTAAGGACAACTTTCATACAGCATGCCCTTGACGCTGACCTCTTTACTATACATTGCCAACCAGCACCATGACATACACTTTGTAGGCGGCAACTTTGTAAACAGGAGACTGTATGTCGGCACACCCCTCTCACCTGCTGTCCTGATTAACGGACATGTTTCAATCGTTTCAAACTAATTTGTCTTATTATTTGTACTCCCTAGATATGGAAGTTTGCCCTTGATTCTTATCCTAATCTAAAAGTGTATGTGCTCATATAAAACATAATTACGCAGCTCAGATCATCATGGAAAATCAAAAAAATTATATAGGGGTAGGCAAACCTTAAAACACCATTCATTAGCTTTCGCAAAGTTTATTCCTGTTAGATTGTATTTCCAGTGGTTATCCAGGGATATTAGGTTACATTATGGCAATCCCTGGCTAAATAATGTATTCCCAACTGGTGGTGGTGCTTGATCCCGCCATGCGTACAGATCCTCCTTTCTGCCTGGCTGCTCACACTCCTCTGACACAGTGTTCCCCTAGAGCAGCCAGGCAGAAAGGATGATCTGCTGCAGGCACCAGTACTATAGACCAATGCAGCAAGAAAGGGTGACTTTTCAAAAAAGTTGTTGATAAAGTTTATGAACATTTCTGAAGCGTGACTGACAAATGCATAAATATTACCTCGAAATTCTGCATTTTAAAGAGAGTTGTCATGTGAATCACCTGATATGATATGTTTGCAAACATAGCCACAGACAATATTATGAGGATTCTACTAAAACCAACATAATACAACTTTATCATGAAAAAGTCACCCTTTCTTGTAGGCACCAGTACTAGAATAGCTAAGTGAGTACCAGCACCTGACCCCTGCCAACATGGTAGGGGAGTTGGAGACATATACATAGAGATCGGGGGAGGAGGGGAGCTAGTGGATGGGTGCATAGGAGTAGGTGGGGCACAGGGTAGCCATGCAGAAAGGATGATCTGCTGTGCTCCCCCAGCACATGTCCCCTCTCAAGCTGGCCCCACCTCAACCTCTGTTCCCAAGCGTCATCGTCATCGCTGGCACCAAAGCTTGCTGGTGAAAGTAGTTCCGGTGTGCCTGGTGCTGTAATATCTAAAATGTGGATGGGTACGTGGAGGGATCGCCCCTCCCAATATACGGGGGAAGTGATGCAACAACGGCCACTCAGATACCAGCGATGTCAATCGGACTTGTCCGAGGACGAGTTGGGGTCAGCTTGTTCCCCTTTTCTCCCATGATGGTAGGGGAGTTAGAGCTTTAGATTTGATCTTGAGCTTCAATATTAAACTATCAAGTACTGACTTACACTCAAATATGACTTCTATTTCGGGGGGTTAGGCCTAATTCTCAATATTGACACTAACACACGAATGTATATAGACTTTGAATTTATATAAAATATATATTCCTAGGTCACTTGTGGTTTTTTTCACCTGAGGGGAGGGGTTTAAATTTGAGGCGAGCTTGTGGGTGGGTGCATAGGGGTGGGTGGGGCACAGGGTGTAGAGTATATTTTGTCTGGAAGAAATTGGCGAAGCCGACAAAGAGCCTGGTTAATGTGTTTTCTGTGGGAGTCTTACAGCTGTGGTCAATGGTTAAATTAAGGCCTCAAATAAACCAAACTTCTCACCTCACGAGCCCCTTCCTCCAGTCTATTTAATGACTATTACCTCAGTTAGTTTCAAATTCTGCCATCAGGGGGCAGCACTGTTTTAAGATTGTAAATAACCTGTTTAGGCCACTCCAAATAATATCCTTGTTTCTCATCACTAAGCCATAACTAAGCCATCATTATCAAATTATTCCATAAAATTTGCATAAAAAAAGAAAGAAGAAAAATCTCCAAAATACGATGTTGATGACGCGCGCGGTGATGAGAAACAATGATATTATTTGGAGTGGCCTTATGAGTGTTAAGTCCTGTCATGTCCTCAGCTGATATGAAGTATAGAGAGTGAATCGACATAACATTTATAAACTACTTGCCCCACTGATTCCATAAATTTGTTGCTTATCAATAGGTTTATTGTTAAGTATTAGGCCTTATAGCCCATCCCTGAGTCATTAATAGAAGGACAAGATTATTTGGACTAATGTAATTTTCCAGCCCTTTGATATACCAATGAGCTGTGTGTGTCTATTCTGGGGAGTGTTAGGCACCTAGCAACAGTGACTTTTAAACATCCTTTGCATAGCAACCGGCACAAGAATTTGATTTTCTTTTTTCAATTAGACCTTACAGTTTGAGTTCTATATAACTCACATATTTGGGCATTCATGATACATTATCAAAAGATTTGCATCCATTGTGAACCTAATCTGAGAAGCCTTTAAGGGCCACATACTGCTTTAAATCACTCTAACCTTGGTCATCATAATGCTTGAATGCATCCCTGACTAGTAACTCACCAGTGCTGCATTCATTCCTCATGCAGACCCTTTGGGAGTGTTTAATGCCGTAGAGTTAGCATGATGTTTGAATGCAGCGCTGCCAAGTTACTCACCAGGGCTGCATTCATGATTAATTAATGCACTATGCAGCCCATGAAACCACTCAAGAAATCTGGTTTCTCATCACCAAGCACTAGAAAAAAAATGAATGTATTTTTTAATTTAATTTCTTTATACTAAGGGGCCAAAATGTATAGGAAAATGTAGACTTTTTACAAACAAATTTCACACTTTAGTAGTAAAAGCGTTTATTGATTTACAAAAGTTGGAAAATGGAAGTTATTCCTAGCCCTCTGCATTACTGACAGTATAAGCTTGAATTTGATACCAAATATGGCAACATGTCTCAATATTTAACTCATTCTTTTATCAAAAATGTATTCAAAAAAAGAGTTTTCCCCAGATCATGATTTTTATGCTGCGCGCGGTGATGAGAAACCAGTTTTTTTCTTTTGAGTGGCCTATTTAGGGCTGATATACATAGAAATGGCTGGGAAAAGTTTAACCAACCCCATGCCGACCATCTCTACCAGAACACTCTGTTTCGGCCCTACTCTCATTCCTAAATCCTTCCGAAGGAAGGCTCTTGTAACAGCCAAATGACCCATCCCAGCAAAATCCAAGTTCAAGGTCATTTGGCTGTTACCAGAGCCTTCCTTCAGAGGGATTTGGGGACGAGAGTATTTCGGCCTGTGCTGTATGTATAGCGATGACTCTGGTTTCTCCGTATGGGCGGCCATGTTAGTTCTGTGCTCGCAATGTATCGTGAGACTTAGGCAGTGACCAGACACTCACACACTATAGCTTCCGGGGAACAGGCTACAATACGAGAGCGGAACCAAGGTCTCACGAGATTGCTGGTGTCAATGTTAACAGTGTGGGTGCGGGAACAAGTCCGATCCCGGTAGAGGCCTATATACCACTGTGCCGCAGAGAGCTAATGGGAGGTGTGTCCCTGGTGCGTCTCCTCGCTATAGTCTTTCACACAATATGGGTGTGGACCACCAAATTCGACATGGCGACATGGCTATTTCTTATAATCGACAATCGACATAAGGCCTAGTGACATGTGACATGAGGCTCAAAACACATAGTGACAGGCGACATGAGCATCGACATGGGTACCCCTCATCCAGACCCCCACAATGAGTGCGTAGAGCTCCTGGATCTGGCTCCACCCTCCCGGATCCACCCTGTCTCTCCAGGGTGGTCTCTCAGAAGGAACGGCAAGGGCGTGATTATACAGTACTAAAATGCTGGCCATCAGGAAGTAGTCATTATTGAACAATAGGGCTTGATTGGTTGATTTTCGCGAAAGTGCGTAAATATATTAGAATTTGTCTGCCTTCCCCCCCCCCTCCCCCCGGGACGCATCAATCTTTTTTCGGCTCCTCCCCCCCTTTGGACTATAGTGGCTTTTCCCTGAAAAGGAGTGAAATTTTTCTGCCCCATATACCCACTCTTGAAGAGTGAGAACCGTTTTTCCCCTCTCCTCTAGATGTGTCAAACCTTTTTTAGCCACCCACCCCACCCCCGGTTAATAGATAATGAACACTCCCTCATATTAGTGCTATGAATAAATACTTCTTCATAATCCGCTATGAGTCTACATCCCTGCCCAGCCCAAGGAGACACGTGAGTGGAGGTAAAATGAATTTTTATTTTTATAAGACAAGATGATATGTAGAATGTATATATTTTACCCACATGGGTGATTGATATTATAATGATAATAATAAATGCAGTATATTATGTATTGAACATTGACAGGTATAAAATGGAGAATCTTCCTTCGTACAATTGTGGCTGAAATGAACACAATTGTTATATTTTGTAAAAACCTTAATACTGGTGGTGAAGTGGGTTGGTGGTGGGACCAAATTGGGTGTGTGGTGGTCGGAGATGTGGATGGCGGGAGAGAGCGGCGCAGAGCGCTATACTGATTTGGGTGGAACCATTATGTGGAGGTGAAGGGGTGGCGGGTATGGTCCATGTTGGGAAGAGGTGAGGGGTGTGAGGTTGTTGGTTTGAGAGGGTGGATAACAATTTGCCGCGCTTGGGGCGGGCAGGTGAGACGCATACCGAGACTATGAATAAATACTTCTTCATAATCCGCTATGAGTCTACATCCCTGCCCAGCCCAAGGAGACACGTGAGTGGAGGTAAAATGAATTTTTATTTTTATAAGACAAGATGATATGTAGAATGTATATATTTTACCCACATGGGTGATTGATATTATAATGATAATAATAAATGCAGTATATTATGTATTGAACATTGACGGGTATAAAATGGAGAATCTTCCAGTGAGTATTGTCTACATTTTTCGGATCTGTGCGGCAATGTTCGATTGGATGGTAGATGACCTGTGGGTCTTGACGTATGACTGGTAGGCTGATGATCTCCAGAGTCCAAGATCCCGGATTTGGCCTTCACTTGCCCCCATGTCAGCCGCCATGGTGGCCGCCGTTTTGCGTAGACAGTGAAGGGAGTGTCTGTGGGTGGTCATGCCAGCCTGTGACACCGCCGTGGCCCAGATTCTGGACAGGTGCGGGGCAGTGATGGTTTTACCAGTGTCCTTGAACACCAGCAGAGGCTGGAGAGGGTGTATGGTTGGAGATTGGCGCACCATCTCGTTGTACAGGCTTACCACACAATAATTGGTGGCCGGTGGTGGGGAGATGCACATGTTGTGCTTCTGGGTCGCCCGCTGCATATTCTTGGCCCACTTCTGTCTTATGAGCAGGCACCCCTGCTGTAGGGTGAAGTCCCCCCTGGTCGGGTGCCTGGTCGGGTCGAAGGAGTCCATGGTGTCCGGAGCGACGTTGGATCTCCTCCAGGCGCACACTAGAAGGATACAGAATGCAAAAGTATAAGTAATGTTGTTTCTGTCCCTCGGGAGCCTTGAGAGAACCAGATTAAACTGGTATGGGGTGATTGGCAGTGTGGCTTTAGATACATAGGATTTGTCATTTTGGATGAGCGATACCGCCCTGAGGACTGCCCTATTTGAAAAAGAGGCAGTGCATCTGTTAGCTAGTTCCATGTAGATCTTAGCATGTGACATATAAATGGGCACGGTTGCTGGTGAGTAAAAACAGTCAAGATATTCTACAAATGCCTGGAGGTCTTCCGGGGTGATGTTGAGCAGGTCAGCTCTGCACTCGCCCATGAATGCAATGAATATGGACGCGGCCCTCTCAAAGTTAGCTTTGGCCTTCTTGTTAGCGTCCCTCCGGGCAGCTGCCTTCTTTGACATGGCGATAAACAGTCCTCCTGTAACGATGAATAACAAGCAACTTATGTACAATGGTTTAGATAGGGGCGTGCATTAACAGGTTCATGGATGGGACAAACACCCTGCTATAGCCGTGGGTCAAGATGATGTCCTCGGCCAGTGCTTCATGGTACCGACTGATGTCCCTTCTAGACAGGGCGTCGGCGAAGACCAGAGAGACACCCGGGGTGTGGACGGGTATGATGCGGACGTCAAGGGTCGCCTCCAGCCACCAGATATCTCTGGCTGCCTGGAGGAGGGTGTGGTCATGGCCCCTTCCCGATTGGAGGACACACACGGCCGCCATGTTGTCCGACCTGAGCATGACTGTCTTCCCCCTGTCCTCTTCCCCAACAAATGTCTTTACTGCCAGTGCTGCATTGGCTGCCTCGATGTGGGTGATGGGCCTACCTTCCATGAGACTGGGGACCGGTGCACAGTAATATTCAGAACCTGACCAAGCTCCCACCCCTTTCTCACATGCATCGGCCTCCACGATCTTGTCAATGGTGTGATGGTGGATCATGGCCTTTCCGTTGAATTGAGAGAGGAACCTTAAGAACCAATCTAAGTCTGCCTTCATTGACCTACTGACCGTGGTGAATCTCCTGTATGGGCCCATGGCTCTGAGGGCCTCCAGGAGACGGGATACAAAGAGCCTGGCGGGTCTCACCACCTTGGCTATGTGATGGAGTTTACCCAGGAGTGAGCGTAGGGCCTTCTTTGATATTGATCTATAGTTCATAGTTTTACTGACCAGGTCTGTGGTGGCAGCTATCTTAGAGGCCGGCATCCTCAGCTCACCCTTTCTGGCATCTATTTCAATGCCGAGCCAGGTGACACAGCTTGTAGGGGGCTGGAGCTTGTCGGCGGCGGTTGGTAGGCCTAGGTCCTGTAGGAGTTGTAGGGCGTCCTCATAGGCCCTGGTGGTGGCCATCTTGTCCCCACCTAGCAACAGAATATCGTCCAGGTATATGATGGCCGTATGGCCCATCTTCTGCAACATATGTACAATGTGATTAGAAATGTTTTGCATGTGGAGGGATGAGACTCGCGAGCCAAAGGCCATGCGCGTCTCCAGGTAGTAGTGACCTTGCCAGCTGATGAGGCTTAGAGGCCATGAAAGTGGGTCAGCTGGAAAGTGTTTATAGGCCCTAGAAATGTCGATGGAGGCCATTGTGGCTTGGGGTCCCACCTCCCGGATGTAGTCAGCGACGTCATCCACTGTTGGGAGCTCATGTGGGCGAATTTTTCCCAGTACGTTCCCTTTAACAATGTACTTGTTTATAGAGAGTCCGTATGAGAGGTCAGTTATTATCCGCCTTTTTGTGGGATCGGCCTTGGGCCGGGTCATGATCGGCGATACATGGGCCCACTCCCTAAATGGTGTGGCCCTGAAGGGGCCCAGGATGTTGCCATGCTCTGACTCAGTCTGGATGAATTTTGTGACCTCTTCTGGATATTCTACAGCGGATTTGTGGTTGCTAACTTTTTGTTGGTTGCTGACAGGACCCTGATATGACTCAGGAAAGCCGAATCTGATAAAGTCAAACAGTTCCCGTGATCCCTCATCCTGACCCAGATACTTGTCCCATGCCTCAATGTTCAGACCCGTCTCAATTGGAACCCGTGCGCTCATGGCGTTGGGGACACCTGTACTTGCTACCTTGTTGTAGATGTGAGCCTGTTTGTGGGGCATCTCGGTAGTAGTAGTGGGCCATTGTTCCTTCCTGTGGGCCGAGAGGGCCCTTGGGTGGAGGGGTGGTGCCATGGGACCGTCCTCGTGCATCTGCCAGACCACTTCCATGTCGCCATCGTCCTCCTCGATTTCTGTAAGAATTGGTGCAAGTTGTGAACACAAATTGTCATGTGGGTTAGTGTCAGTGCTATGCTCAACCCGAGCTTCAAAACCTTCTAAACCTGTCTTCCCTCCTATGGGGTTACCAGCAGTAGTGTTGACATGTGCTGAAGAGTCTACTCTATTGGGTGTGGCTGTTGTATGCGCGTTACCCATTTGAAGTTGTCCCTCTACATCTAACATAGCACTCTCTAGTTTCCCGACCTCCAGTTGTTCTGTTGGTTGTTGTACTGGTTGGGATCATGGTGTTGGTGTTGGTTCTGACCTTGTTGGGGGAAGTTGGGGTTACCCCGACCGGCCCCCGGGATGTTGCCATGGTTGTTATGGCCTCCGCCCCGGGCTGGGGGCCCTCCCCTTCCTCCCCCCCTATTACCCTGGTTTGGGTTGTTCCCAGACTGGTTGTTGTTTGCCCTGTTACGCCTAAAGCAGTTAGCACTTGTGTGGGAGTAAAGGTTTTCAGTGACAGCAAAACAGTACATGCATGAGTGAGAGAGTGTGATGTGCCCTTCGGTGTGTGTATCCTTGTGCTTACACGCGGCTCTGTTGTAGGCAGGGCACGGGACCACATCCCCGTCCGAGTTTCCACCTGGTGCACTAGCAAAGGACATCTTGAACCTATCACTCTGTATAGCAGCCTGATTATCCCAACCATAGAACTGTGCCTCTATCTTGGCAAACACATTGTTGGACCAGCGTCTGACAGAGTGCCATTCCCTATCAATTGCATCAGCGACGACCTCTCTCAGATGTAGTTCCATCTGTGGGCGGTCCTCCTCCTCTATAGGGGCAAAGTCCAACATGTTAAGGAACGCGGCGACGAATTCCTCAAATGACATTGTGGTTTGCATGTCCAGCTTATCTTTGTCATGTATAAGTCCCTCTTTATGGAGGTAGAAACATGGTTTGATCTTACCGCGGCTCGGGCTGGGAGTGCGTGGAGAGGCAGCAGCCAGGTTCTGTTGTATGAAGGGGCGCATTGTAGGCCTGTTGATGAGCGCTGATGGTGTTGGGATGGCCGTGTCGGTGCTCTCTTGTAGGGGCGGTGGTGTAGAGGTCATGTCTCGGGGTGAGAACTGCATGTCCCGTCGGCGTCGAGCAGAGTCCTCCCGGTCCTGTTGTTGAAGGCTGTGTTGTTGAGGCATGAAGTCTTGTTGATGTTGAGGGGGAGGCCGGTCGTGGCCGCCCCACGTCGGTGGCGGGAGAGAGAGGTCGCCCTGTGGCCGGTGCGTCCAAGATGGCCGCTGTTGTTGTTGGTTGCTAGGCGCCGGCGTCCGCAGGGGGCCGCCATCTTGAATCTGTGGGGACACAACAACAGGAGCGGTAGTTTGGTTGCGCTGTATGGTGTGCAAAGCCTCAAGAATGTAACCTAGTGTACCTTCGTTTTCTGATACTTTAACTGCTAGCTGAGCTACTGTCTGCTTTTTAGTTTTAGTAATAGGTAACTGAGACTCACCGCTGGCCGCCGCGCCGTCAGAGACGTCGCGGCCGCCTTCTTGTTGTGTCCCGCTGTTGGTAGGTCGTTGCTGTGGGTCGAGCTGAGCAGTGGTGTCGTCGTCCTGCTGTTGTTGTGTAGCAGGAGGAGCTGGCTGCTCCGCCGGGGTCCGTGTTGTTCGTCTCCCGGAGCGCCGGCGTGGCGTGCCCGCCGCTGCTCTGCGTCTCGACATGGCGAAGAAATGTTCCAAACTCCAATCCCAACAAAAAAAACAAATTGGGTGTGTGGTGGTCGGAGATGTGGATGGCGGGAGAGAGCGGCGCAGAGCGCTATACTGATTTGGGTGGAACCATTATGTGGAGGTGAAGGGGTGGCGGGTATGGTCCATGTTGGGAAGAGGTGAGGGGTGTGAGGTTGTTGGTTTGAGAGGGTGGATAACAATTTGCCGCGCTTGGGGCGGGCAGGTGAGACGCATACCGAGACTAAACCTTGTTGGTCATCATGATGTATAAATGCAGCTCTGCAGAGTATTTTGCCAGTGCTGCATCCAAGTATCATGCTGACCCTACCGGGTTGAACTGATGCACTCACGAAGGGTTGGCATAGCACATGAGTGTTAGGCCGTGTCTCACCACTTTGGGCCAATGTCAACGTCTTTGACCGGGTGCCAGCTTTGACCGGTGACATCTTTGACCGGGTGCCAGCTTTGACCTCCTGACAGAAAAAGGTTTATTTAGGGCAGGTGAAGATATATATGGACATATAACCACCGCCATTTTCTTTATTTTACTCCTTACATATTAAAAAAGATTTTTTTCTTTTTTAAACCTTATTTTTCATGGTGGCGGGTCAAAGCTGGCACCCGGTCAAAGCTGGCACCCGGTCAAAGAGGTTCGCATTGACCAGAGCTCGTGAGGCACAGCCTGTAGCATTTGCGAGTTTGCGGCCAATTATAGGCAGAATACAGACATGGTTCTAATATACTCTGGACACAATAATAGTTTCCTTTCCATTTTTCCCTACCCAGGCCCGTAACTAGGGGGGGTTCGTCGGTTCGAACGAACCCCCCCCCCCCCACAGGCCTGATGGACCAAGAACATTCCATCCTAGCTGGCCCGAAAGTGGGGATAATTAGCTCCATGCCAGTTTTCGCGGCTTGTAAATGGGACAATTATTCAGGTCTCTCGGGAGTAAACCGTGAAAGCATGGTTCATTTCATTACATGGCTCATTCAAATTAGAGTTTTGTGTACAAATCAAGTCATTATTTACATATTTTTTAATAAAAAAGTAGCAAGTTCCACTATGGAATTTGTCTAGTTCCACCTTATCAAAAAACGAACCGCCCCACAAAGAGGGCTAGTTACGGGCCTGCCTACCTATACTATGAGAAAGCGTGATGCACTGAAAACCCTATGTTAAAATAAGTACTCACTAGTCAGGACTTTTGGGTGATCATTTTGATTGGGGCGTGATCAAGTGAGGACCCAGGTCATCAATATGATCACCCTTTTTACCAAATTGTAGAGCATGCTAGGTTGTCAATGGGAAGACCCTGGGTACCCAATTTGATGACTGCCTTTAATTTTCAATTTTTTCTTGTTATAAAATTCAATCTACCAATACTATTATAATTAACCCCCTCCCGATCATCAACTTCAATCATCGGGCCTTTTTTAAGAGTATGTTTCAGTCCTCATAAAAAGCCATGTAAAACAGATATGTATAACTGGTGGCTGTATCTTCACACTTCTAACTTTGGTTTCAGACACAAAAGTTCTGACCTAATTTTCAACCAAATCACTTGATTATAAACTGTGATAATTGTCTTCATATATCCTCCAACTTGTAAACATGTATGACCAATATTACTATAGGGTTTAATCAATAGATCACATGGAGCAGGCACTATATCTTACATCGTTGTATAGTAGGTCCCTCTAGTGGCAAAATTATGTCCTCAAAATGATCACATTTCCTTATTAATCTGATCACCTAAGGACATGATCACCCTAAGTCCTCTGTAGTGAGTACCTTCATATGAGCCTTGGTTTTCAGTGTGGCCCTAGACCCTTAAATTCGACACTGCGACAT